>OX578139.1:97565887-99965887 GCA_951213105.1 Amaurobius ferox | reverse complement strand
CGAAACCTGTATTTGAGATGTATTCAACAAATGTATTCTACATCGTCTACCTTCAACTCTAAGCAATCATCCTATTCCGAAGTGTCCGCTTTTTTTTCCTGCAGCTTCCAACTTATGATTTTCTACACAATGCAAAGCCATTTGGTTTCTCAACATAGGATCTTATCCAAGTCTGATGTCAGCTTGTTACGACCCCTTTTTGGAATCTCCAATAGTCGACTTGTGTCTGATCCGGTCCCACTGATGAACCCAACCTACGGAATTTTCTCTCCTCGATCGCCACTCATCAGCACCACCCCTCGACCAGCTATTCGGAGCGTAACCGCCGGTACTGTAATAGTGATGCTTTGATAGGCCGGCATCCTATTACACTTTGCATTTGCCATATATTCCCTAAACTGAATTTTAAATAGAAAAACCGTTTATTTCAATCAGCACCCCTATTAGAGCTCTTATGATGTACCAAATATATTACTTTCCTTATATACATAATGTATAAGGAAAGTATTGTGATGGGGTCGAAAATTCGAATTCGAGTTTTCGACGGGAGAGCACGTTTCAAGCATCCCTGATCATGAATCAAACATTTTTGGAGTGATGTGTGTGTGTGTGTGTGTGTATCAGTGAGGCTGTGGAGACGATAACTAACGAACGAATGGACTGATTCGAACCAAATTTGGTACAAAAATCACAATTCGTAAACACTGGAAGCCTATTGTTTCTATACGCAATCGAATGCTCAGAACCCCGAAATTTTTAAATGAAATCTTGATAAAATCGTCAAAAAATCAAAACCGCTAATAAAGTTACGCAAATAGACATTTCTTATGTAATTTTTCATTAGAAAAGGATTGGCATAAATTTTAGAACGCTGACATGAACCGTTCTCGAGATATTGTATATTTTTCAAAAAAATTATCAAAAAGTCATATAAAATGAAAAAAAAAATCCTATTGAGAAACATGTTCACTTTTCATATGTAATACCATACGATAAACTGGGTGACATCATTCTCGTGGATCTAGCTCATTCCATTCAAGGAAAAAGATACTTTGAGTAATACGTTTGTCGTTGAACGCCAATAATCATTTGTCTGCTGTAAGAATAACATATTTCTTCGTCCATAACACTTGGCGAGATTTTGACGACGAATTTGGCGGAATGTCGCCAACTTAACGACTTTTTGAAATGTTGCTAAATTAACGAAAATCCCGCCAAATGGATAAAAATGACGCTAAATCAATGAAAATGACGACTAATTGTCCAAAACTCAATATCTTGGAAGCAATATTAGTATCTACTATAAGAAAAACCAATTTTTTTACTGTAAAAGTAGTAAATTCATTACATTATATTAGGAAAGTCATGTGTTGCCCACATCAGATTTTTTTTATTGTATGCTATCATTTTTTCGGTACTTAACAGAATGGAAATTTATCAAACAACGGCGGTGGCATCACCTACCTTATGTTAATCTACAGAGAAAGAAACTAATACTTTTGTTTATAAAACTCAATATACGACCAAAGTTTAGGATTTGGACATCGTAATAAGTTGAAGAATACCTATATAAGAAAATTATCGGTATATTTATTTCATACACTGAGACTTGGACAAATATAAAATATTACCGCATTAATAGGTAAACAAAGATTGGAAGCCGCGTTTTGTTAAATGTATAAACATTGATAATTACCTTAATAAACTATAAAATTAATAAATAATAAATATAAAATTAGTAAAAGAACAGACGATTATCATTTGATCATTTATTAATTTTATATTTATTTATGCAAATATGCTATATCACTGGTCTATATATGAACAATCCTATTTACTTTCCATGTAGCCACAGATGAAGAGCGTATAAACGCTCGAAAGCGCTCTTGCATTTTTTACTTTATACGTCTTATAAAAAGTTATAATAAAATTCCTTCTGCCTAAAGTCGTGTCCTTAATCTTATTTGGTTGAAATCAGACGTGATACGAAGTTATTAACAATTACAATAGTTTTGAGTTTAAATGATCATCAAACTTTGATTATTTCTACAAGGAAGCCTAATTTTAATGGATGCAGAATGTAAACAAGTGATTATAAGATGAGTTGTATAAGAACTGCTGAATTTTTTTCCAAAATTATTTAAATATGGAGTCTGGAATACAAGTGTATGAATTAAATATGCAATGCACTTACTTAGAGAATCATACGATTTATATTTCGATGACGTCATTAGAATAAAGTTCAGTTTTTTCGATGAAGTTTTAAATTTTCAAATATAATAAATTAATGTAGCACTGTGATAATTTCAAATACATCAGCGTCGAACGTATCGCATATCGAAGATGGTTAAATAAAATTGCATTTCAGTTGGAAAGTTTTTATAATCAATGATTAATACATGTTTGATCTTTCTTGCTACTATTCAAAATATTCGCTTGTAGCATTAATATGTTTTTCCATTCGAATAAACCGATTTTCAAAACAGTTATGCCATTTTAAAGTTGGTATAGCAAAAACATACGATTTATAAGGATCAACTGCTGCTTCTAGGCTTTTTAATCGTTGACCACGCATTTTATTTTTGTGTATGAGGAACAAGAAAATATCATTAGGTCCAAAAACAGGTGAAAAAAGACAAAGACACGTGAATTAAATTCCATCATGCTATAAATATTTGATAGTTAAAAAGTACAGTATGCGAGAGTGCATTTTTATGATAAAGAATGATACGAAGTTCCACATTACTTTTTTCTGATTTGAGGAACTATGTCTGGCAAACAAATTACCGCATACCAATCAGTATTAGGCTATCCTCCAAAGTAATGGTTGCAATATTGCTGGAAGCACCGAAAAACGAAACAATCATTTTCTTTGAAACACTTCGTGCACGAACATATTTTGTAGGATTGGGTTCACTATGAAACGCACAAAAAATATATTATTTCTATGTTTCGGATTCATAGGAATAAATCCACGCTTCGTCACCTGTTTCAATGTCAAAGGCATGTTTTGAGGCATCAGAGTTGAATAATTTTAAATTCCCCTTGCACGAGCATCTTTTAAGCTTGAGTTAAATTTTGTGGAATCCTTCGCGCACAATCATTTTCACTTTTAAATGATCATGTAAAATAAAATTCACTCGGGTCAAAAAATGTTAAAACATGCCCCAATTTCATCATATGTAGCATGATGATCTAAAATGATCATTTGTTTCATAGCATCAATATTCCAATGTTTTTGGCTTCAGGGCAATTCTTGATTGACCTTCACAAAATTTCTGACTGGGCTTCCTATGTTGAAAATGGAATTATTTTAACAAGTTGTAAGTTGTTGCTTTGGATGGTGCCTCATCTGCAGCCTTCGAAATCATTCGATGGACACATTATGTCAATGCTTCTGCTTCTCATATCAGACATTCAGACCTATCTGAGGCTGCAACATATATTTTGTCAATCCTTGACGAAAGTCATTATAAATCATAACTAGAAAATGCCTTCGACTTAAATCCATTTTTGTTACTGCCTTATTAACTTCGAAATGATACAGTAAAAAATGTTCTATAGCATTTATCGTTCTTTAACTGCTGATGTTCATGTGAAATTTCAAGTGTTATAAAATCGTGTACACTGAAAGCTGTTATTATTATTATTGCTATCTACAAAAAACCTATACCGGCCATCGTAACATATATTTCTATCGCCTTCAGACTGCGAGACGTCAAAGTGTTAATTCGGCTGATATTTAAGCATTGTCCACAGTTACCACTAATATTTCAAAAATATATTTTAAATAAAAAATAATTCCATTTAATCATCAGTACTGATTACAAGCCCATATAAAATCAGGAAAGCTGCGGACCTTAAAACCGCAGCAAATTGAAATAATAAACCCGCTGGTCAGAATTAAAACACCCCTACTCTGAGCTCTCCTCTCTATTGATCGAACATTCAGCGTAACGTCTCCAAAATTGTACCCCTACTCTGAGCTCTCTATAGATCGAACACTCAGTGTAAAGGCTCCAAAATTGTTGAACCTACTATTCAAGGCATGGGGGATGGGATTACGCGAAAAAAAAATTAGTTCCAGAATAACCGATAGGTGGCGCTGTGCAATAGAAAATCTGCTGAAAAGACACAAAATAATCAAAAAACAAGAAACACATGCGATATGGAATTTTTCCTTTTTAATTTCTTTTGCTGATATGAAAAAAAAGAAGATAAATGTGAAGAAACTTAACCTATCATTGTAACTGCAATTTCGCACTGTAAGCACAAAAATTTGCATAAACCCTTGGTTTGCAGCTACTAGTAAGTTCTGGGCATAAAAGGCAATAAAACTGGGAAATTTTCATTCTTATCAGCGATTGCTGTCACACTTCCAGAACGCGCTTTGCTGGTGAAGCTGTTTTATGAAAACATAGGACATGCCGCAGCTGCACTTCGAAAGTTTCGTCGACTTAAAAATTTTCGGAAAGGACCATTACTTCCACAAGCTCACAGGAGAATGATAGCTCGATTCGAGAAAACTGGACATCTTGGAGATCAGCCGGGTCGAGGATGCAAATCGACTCGTTCAGATGTCGTTGACGATGTTGCCACCGCTATTGTTGAACAATCAATGGATAACGTGGATAACGTTATAGGCTGTAGTAGTGCACATGGAGTGTCGCGACACTTGGGTGTTTCCTACAGCACAGTGAGGAACGTACAGAAAAACATAGTGCATTTTTTCCCGTACAAAATTAGTCACAATCACCACTTGCGGACCATTGACAGGAAGAAGCGACTGACCTTTGTATTGACATTTCTGGCTACAGTTAAGTGCATGCATCGTGGCCATGGCAGATTCTATGGAGCAATGAAGCGCATTTCCATCTAAGTGGAACAGTCAACATCCATAACTGTCGCATTTGGAAAACGGAAGACCCTCGTACCTTCCAAGATTCCACTTCACTCACCGAAAGTTACAGTCTGGTGTAGATTCACAGCCACATTCATTATTGGACCTTTCTTTTTCGAAGAGGCTACCCCCAATGGTCCTGTGACATGCACCGTGACGGCCAGGAGGTACAAAAACATGCTCGAAAATTTTGTTGTACCCCAACTGCAACAGCACCAATGTCTTGATTCAATTAGCTTTATGCAAGATGGAGCGCCTCCACACATTAGACTCTGTGTACAGTAGTTTCTTCGGCAACATTTTACTAATGGTAGAGTAATTAGTCGTGCGTTTCCGACAACTTTGCCATCTCGTTCTCCAGAACTTAATCCCTGTTTTTTGGCTGTGGGGATACTTAAAAAGTCTTGTTTATCGAGCATGTCTGGTAATCTTGACAGATTTGAAAGACAGTATCACTCTGCATGTGAGAAGCGTCTCAATCGACCAATTGCGATCCGCAGTTGAACAAGCTGTCCACAGACTGCAGATTTTACATCTTGAAGAAGGGAACCATATTGAGCAGCATTCCCTGCATCGATAAGGTGCTTGCGATATGAATGTGTGGTACGTTCGTGTACCCCATTTTCAAACTTCGGGTTACCATCGAGTTCCACTACCATCAACCAAGACCAAGAGTGCTCGAATTATTCAAAGTACACTAACAGTGCAACCGTATTCTTTGAGACCTCGTACAAAAGTCATTTATAATAATTAAAATTTTCTTCAAAATGTATATGAGGGCATGCATCATTTAACAAGATCTACATCTTTTATAATAATTTTTTCTTCTACTGACATCATCATCAAGTAATCATCTTTTGACATGCAGTTTTTTTTTTATTATAATTAAAAAAAGAAGAAGAAGAAGAAGGCACAACTGGATTATGCTGGTAATTTCTCATTCTCATCTCTGATGTTCGGATATGCATAAGATGGCAGATATAATTAATATTCAAATAAATTTTTATTCCGTGATATTTATGTACACTATAAGCTGCAGGCATCACATATTTATCTGCCGTGACGTTCTGTACACTATAAGCTACAGACGTCACATAATTGTATTCTGTGGCGTTCTATACATCATAAGCTATAGGCGTCACACTTCTTCTTCAGGATGATCTGCACACGATAAGCTGAAGCCATCATACTTCTTCTCACCTGAGCCCAAGTCGTTTTCATGACATTTCATCTTCTGAAAAGTTGACAAGTATCACCCGACCACTCTTCGCTATCATTCTTCAGATATCGACGCAGTAAGTTGAAAAAGACATTTTTTTTGGTTCTTGAAATGTTCATACATCATATCTATTCCTGCGCACATTTGGAATGCATATCTCCACGCACATTTACATTAATAATTGATATAATTGTATCAAATCTTCATTATATGCAGTCATCTATTAAATTCAATAATTTTCATCTGAAACGTGATCCTCATCGGTTTTCACTTTTTTTTCTCGAGTGATCAACGACCTTCATCAGATGCATATACATAAATGCAAGTTATACTTCCGTCTTTTCTCTTCATCACCGTGCACCTGAGGAAGGTTGTATTCTTTGCATCCAGTCATGCATGTCACTAATGTAGATGTCATCCGTTGCCTTTCCAATGATAATATAAATGAGTCGTCTTATAACTCGATCCTTGCATTAAGTTTTCTTGTATCAAATATCACAACATAGTGATTCAGGACATTCATTTCATATAAACCTGATCATATAATAATATAAATAAATCGAGTTGATATCTTTTTTTTCTTCATTTTCCTTATGATCTTTCAAGAAAGTGGAAAATTATCGTTAATAATAACAAAATGCATTCCTTTCATATAATTGTACTTGAAGAAGACATATAGGGTAACTCAAATGCAAAAATGCATCCCTTTCCATACAATCACACTTGCAGAAAGTGTGCAGAATAATTTAGCTATATTAAATCAGCATAATAAGAAGAGGAGACTGTTTCATTTTCTTGCGGACAACATAATCTCCATCATCATCTTTTCCTCTTCATCTTCTACTTCAGAAAATAATAAAAAAAACAGGAGCTCCATATGACATTACAGCATTTGTCATTATCCAAAAAAAATAGTGCACTGAACTAAATAATAATCAATATCTTGATATCCATAACATCTTGGATATTGTGCCTGACCAACTGACGAAGTAACAATCGAAAGAGTGTCCAGTAGTGGTTCATCCTCACACATTACACACAACACATATTTTTTTTCATTTGTCTTGGGCTGATATGGCAGATGCATGTTGTTCATCTGCATATCCCTACATTCAAATACATAATGATCCTTGAGTTAAGCCTTTTTCACATGCTTAAGTTCAAATTCACATTATAGTTTGTTTAACTGAAAATGTAAAGCATTATTTGTTGAAATGTTGTGTTATGTAAAATGTTTATGTATTTATGTCTATATATATGTAAAATTAACCACACTTTTGTATTTTCCACACTTTCATTTTAACACTTTCATTTTCGACACAATTTATGTATAAACAATTACATGTATTACAATTATGTATAAACGTCATGATACAATTTATGTATTACAATTATGTATAAACATCATGATACAGTTCCCGCGCTTTCTTCGTTTACCGGATCCACATTTCATATTGAAATATACTATTTTCTGTTTCGTCACGAGCGCCCGCATTTACACTAAGACGCTTAAATAAGATTAATGTAATTAGTTTTCAGTTGGCGATGTAATCTCAGAGCGATAGTTCGCGTTTTGCCCACGGGACATAAGAATGGAATGTTTATCCTTAAACGGATATTAAATAAATTGATATTATGAAGAAGTAAAATAATCGAATCGCGTTTGGTGAAATGGAAGTCATTTGTGAAATCTGAAATGTATTACTTGTAAAATATCTTGTTTCTAAATTATTCATGGACCACTTTCGTTTTTGTGAAGAAAAGGATTTATGAAGCTTTGATATTTTGGAGTTGAAGTATACGATGTTTTTGTAATGTCTGAAATTATCATATAATGCAAATTTAAGGAAATTAGTTTTATCTGGTGACATTTTCCTTCATCGAAATTCTTCAACCCTAGTGTTCCTACAGTGTTTTTGCGTCCTTTCCCAACTCCATATCATCTCCGATCATCGATGATCCTTTGATATGACCCAGCGCACACCCGACATCGACCGCCCTCCAGCGACACTGGAGCTCCGCTTACTTCCGAACCACTCGCTACGATCATGCCGGTTATGTGCTAACGGGAGAGCATAACAAGCGGTGCCCTGACCAGTGGCATCATAACTACGATAATTTATTTTACTTGAAAACTTAAAACTTCATCGAAAAAAATGAACTTAATTCAAATGACGTTATCGAGATATAAATCGTCTGACTCTGTATGTAAAGGCAATGCATATTTCATTCCTATAACTTTTATTCCAGACTCTAGAGTTAAATAAATTTTCGTTAAAAGAATTCAGCAATTCTTATATAACTCAAAATTATTTGTTTACATTTTGCATACAGTAAAATTAGGCTTCGTTGTAGAAAAAATCAAATTTTGATGATTATTTAAATTTGAAAATATTGTACTTGCGTTGGCACATAATATAGATGCATAGAAAATCCGCATTTATGAAGCGGTTTCAGGACGGATGCAATACTAAATATATATATTTAAAAAATAAAAATCACGATTTTTACACTGGGAAAAAACGACGGATGCCATATTTTATCCGCATGACAGACCACATGATGTAAGTGACGAAGTGGTTTACAGACCAAATTCAGGTACCTTTCGTATTATTACAACACTAAAATATATGGCATCCATGGTTGAGAAAAGAATAACCCTTGTCAAAGCCACTCCCAAGCTTCTGATTACATTAATAACAATGTATATAACTAAGTTTGTCACTACACTATCCCTGCTCCTGAGAATAGCTGAAATTCGTTTTTATTAACAGGAGATCATTATATTTCTTAACAGTAGAGTATAAAATGGATTCATGGACTTTCAAGGTTAGTAACTACATTTTTATTGACTCACATATGCAACTATTCCAGTTTCAAAAATAAATGTTATTTCATTTATCTTATAACAGATTAACTTTGTCCTTTCCTTTGTCGATTCCTTACAGTAGCTGCCGTCAGCTTAAAGCGAGTTATGCTGGAAGATACGTGCCGGTGCCACTTATGGCGGGGTAAGGAATTTGCAGAGAAATGTATCAAGGGAAAATGTTATAATATTGAGAAAAATTTGGAATCTGTAATCCGATTTATGAAAATAACTTCAGAAATTTGAACCACAAACCAATCACAATCTTTCACCCAACCACAATCTGTTACTCTTAGGCACCATGTCCACAAGGCAGTATTGGGCAACTGTGGACTCTCCTCAAAGTTCCTTTGCACTGAATAGTTTTTAACATTTTCCAATATAGTTGAATAGTGTTTATGACTTTGTTCTTTCTGTCTGTTTTTTCTACTTATATTTAGCGTTGCAGTCGTCCTAAAACCGTTTCATTTTTGCGTATTTTTTGTGCATCTATATATTCTGTGCCAACGCAATTACAATATTTTTGAGTTTAAATGATCATTAAACTTTGATTATTTCTACAACGATTTTAATGGATGCAGAATGCAAGCAAGTGTTTGTAAGATGAATTGTATAAGAATTGCTGAATTTTTACGCACATATATTTAGCTCTGTGCTAGAGTAAAAGTGATAGGAATAAAATATTCATGGTTTTTATATAGAGAGTCAGACGATTCGATGACGTCATTTGAATTAAGTTTCATTAATAACAAATATTGTATTAATGAAAATATTGCATTGATAACAAATTATTGTAGTACTGTGATAATTTAAAAATATATTAGCGCTGGATGTATCACATTTTAAGGACATTAGAATTGCATTTCAGTTGGAAAGTGTTTCATAATCAATGCTTTATGCATGATTGATTTTTATTGTTGCTACAAAGGAAGGAGTCAAACTCGCGCTAAGGATAATTTATATATAACACTAAATATCTATAACAGAACATATATAAAAAACATTGTAAAATGTATACCGTTAATATCTGTTAAAGGATTTTATTTACGGTATGTTTACATAGCAAACTTTTATTGAACACAAGTTCTGAAAATTCGTGTTTATAAATGTTTTTCCGAAACCAATTTGAAAGGAGATTTTGATTTAGAAAATTTAATTATGCAAAAGTTTGAATATTACAGACGTTTTCACGAAATAAATTTAACACTTTGCATCACAGAGCTTGCACGTCTCCTATAACAAGTAAAGATTGTACAAAAATCAGGACAAAAATGTATAACAAACGTATACATTTTCTACCACTGATTTTTTTACTGCTTGTTTATTTTAGAGATGGGATGTTGTTTGCAAATAATATTTACTTTAAGATAAAAATTTCTTAACTCTATATTAAAAGTAATGTCAAATAGTTTAGTTTACCCTTCTAACAAATACCGGACTTGCTTCATATTAAGTAGCATAAAATCTGCAAAAAAATACTTTGTGATGTTTCATTTAGTTGTAAATTTATTTAAACATATCATGTGTATTTAAGCTTATTGGTTTCAACAGAACATTTGTAAAACTCTAACTTAGCAATGTGTGCATTATCAAATGTTATCTAAAAAGTAAGGAATTTAGAAATACACTTTATTGTACACAGTTTCGTAATAAAATGGAACGAAATTTCCAAAAAAGCATATTCGCCGACACAAATTCTCAGGGAAGAATCTGAAAACCAGGCTATCTACTAAAATGTACGGCGACACATCTGAAATATTCACAGTTAAAACATAACATTATTAAAAGTATGTATTTGATCACATTAATAAGACGCTAAAATTGCATTAAAACCATTGCAATTTCGGACATATCACAATTGCGAAAAAAATGAGATGCATTGGCTCTCAAACTCAGTCAAAAACCGCGAATAATATTTACACATGTTTGGCCAGAATTACAGTCGTGAATACAGGATTCTGTATTCCCGCTAATTCTTCCCACCCCGTTTCTACTAAGAAATCTTCTTTCATTGCCTATTTTAATCGTGTGTTAATTTAATGTCTGTTCAACTATCGATGATTTGCGTAATGAAATTAACTTTATATTTAAATTTAGCTATGAAGCCACTTACCCTGTTGAGTTTATTTATCAAAGTTTCTTCCATCCGTTCTAAATTTTTTTATCCTAGAACTAAACTTTGCCATGCCTTCCGACCGTTTGCCTTACAATTCCAGACTTCCCTACTATATCATACGATTTTCCGTCCTCTGTTACATTTTTATTGCAAATTTATATTTAAACCTGCCTACTGTTACACCTCTGGTTAGACCTATCCGTACCGATAAGTTTAAATTAAAAATAATATCTTATGGTCTGTGGTGTATGTTTTGATTTTCCCTAAAAATATTTATAATTTTTTTTATTACTACAAAACTATGTGTACTGCTGGCATTAAGTTATCTGAACATGTGCGTGATATTAAATATTAAACTTTCCACTGTTTTATTACAAATTGCTATTAATGATAATTTTGTCTCGGTTTAAGATAAAAAATTTCTATAAACTAATTGTAATAATGCACTAAATAATTTTCATTTCCAATCCTTCTTTATTTATATTTATCGAGATTACATCTGTAATGTCGTACCTATTTAATTACCCACTTATTTCCTGGCTGCAAATGAATAATCTAAATAAAATTAAAAATCTGTCTGACTGACTGTATGCTTATCTTATCATCACGGGGAAACAGCTGAACCGAATTTGATCAAATTTTGTGAGTAGCCTTCAAATAGTAACACTTAAGATTTAGTCCATGTTTCAAGTTTCTGAAACCAGGGGTTGATGAGACATTAATGAAATACGAAACTTTTCATAAGAGTTCTACTTTCTAACTATCTGGTTCATCCAAAGAAAAACGGTTGAATATCCCTGGTTTAAAATGTGAAAGTGTATTAAAACTCTATCTTTGAGTTTGGTGGGAGTTTATTGCGCCAATCAGTCACATTTTGAAAATCACAGGTTTGAAATATCAATTTAAATAGCACTTTATCAGTATGGTTTTTTTTTCAGGTTCTTACGCAACAATGAAAAGTATTAAAAAATCAAAATGGTTATTTAATTATCAGCATTTTATGAGGAAGATTCTATCTTATATCATGTTGCTCAGTAACTCAATTAAATCAAATGTGTTTGTTTATTTTTATTATTATTTTTTCGATTTGAACAATAAATAAATGGATATAAAAATTTATCTTATAAATGAAAGGTCTGATTTTTCATTTAATTATTACTATCCGAACTATTTTTCTTTTAAAAATCAAAACCCAATGGTCTAAATCAGGGGTCTCCAAACTACGGCCCGCGGGCCAACACCGGCCCGCGAGCACCACCAATCCGGCCCGCGGTAGCGTGCCGGACATGCCCGGTATCCGGCCCGTCATAGTTTATATTGATTACATTGTAAAATTTATAATGCATATTTTTATTTAACGACCAATTAAAAAACACAATAACTGACATGTATAATGAAATTGAAGATTTCAACTGTAATTAATGATATGAGATTTATCCTAAAAACTTACAATAAGTGGCATGCATAGGTAATTCATATAATGAAATTAAACATTATAATTATGATTAATGAGATTTATGTAGCTGTAACTTTCCACTGACAATTGTTTGCAGTTGTGGATCAAGTTTACTAGTGGAAATTCTCCAATCTCTTCAATAAACTCTCTGAATTGACGATGTGATTGCGCATGTGATCTGATATAATTAACAGCTGACATGGCTGGCTTTAAAACTTCTGACATATCCAAGCATTTTCCGCACACAGATTGTTGATAAAGGATGCAATGTACGATTAATGGTTTTGAAGCACCGTCATTTTCTACGGCCTTTGATACGAAAGCAACGACACCTTTATTTTTTCCACACATGTTTTTGCCACTGTCAGTAGTGATACACTTCAAGTTTTTCCATTGAAGATTGTTTTTCTGAACAGCATTTTCAACCCCTTTAAAAGTATCTTCTCCAGTGTCGTGTCGTGAATGCTATGAACATCAAGAAGCTCTTCATACACTTTATAATTTTTATCTATCCCTCGGATATATCAGGAAATATTGATATCCCTATTGCTCTTTAAATGTTCTGCACTCTTGGCCCTTGGGCTCTTGCACTCTGGCCCTTGGAACTTAGTGGAGGAGTCAGTGTGACCCTTATGCTAAAAAGTTTGGAGACCCCCTGGTCTAAATAGTATTTACTGCAAATTTGGTTGAGTTTAGCCCAAGAGTTTTCTCACTATAGGGCGCTAAAAACTTGTACTTTAATTACGACCATCCTCTACATCGACAAGATTTAATTGTAAAAAGAAAGACCAACCTGTATCAATAGTGTATTTGGTCACTCCTATATTTTTTCCAGAGTTCTCTTTAGAAGATAGTGCTTATTTTCAATAAATATGAAATTGAAGAGTGAGTAAAATGCTGATGACTTCATTCCAAATCCCTATTTCAACAAATGAAAAAGTGACCAATGAAAATTTCAAAAATTGATATAACTTTTAGGTGTGGATTTCGTATCGACATTAATTCTGCGATAATAAACGTATATTTTCCTTTTATTTCATTTATGGTCGAACGGTCATTAGTCACTTTTAACGGCAATCATATGGAAAAGTATTTATTAAGATAACAGTCAACCCCACAGATCATGATATTGTTAAAAGTTTAAAGTAAAATATTTATGCGGAGAGTTAATATAAACCGATGACATTTTATTGATATATTCTATATGATACATTCTAGTATATATCAATGCTAATGGCGTAAAAATTGTACTTCAAGATCAATGTATCAATTAGAAAGTGCAGTTAGTAAAAATTAGCAGAAAAAATCATACCCAGTATCAATGAGTAAAAATTAAACATCATAATTAAGAATGCATAAATAAACAATGTGTTTCGTGAATGCAAGTGCAGTTAGTTGAAATCAGTAGAGAACTCATACTCAGAATCAATGAGTAAATATTTAAACAACATAATAATTAATAAATAAATAAAAAAATTTTTACGCAATGATATGTTTAAAGTCACCGCAACACTCTTTTACTTTTTCTAATTTTTACCTTAATCACATTTTTAGTTTTGTTGAGAACTTCTCCAATTTGCACCTGAGCTTTTGAAAAAAATCGTATTCTTCAGTCAGAGATATACAATATAAAAGCAATGAATAAAAATCTCGATCCTTTATACACTTTACATTTCCATCGTATTGCCCTATATCTATACGGCACAAAGAACATTTTCAGAATTCAAGGACCTCATATATATTATTCTCAATTTTTCAATTTTCGACTGTAAAATCATTTTCTACATCAAGGTAGCAGTTTACAGTATTCTTCTGTCAAAATTTATGAGAAAGATTACGCCTTCTTCTCTGCATACCCCTTCAACCATTCTTTATTTTGATATTCGCAACCACTTTGAAACATTGATATTCGCAACCACTTTGAAACATTGGAGATTGGGAGCTTGGACTCCGAGCTGATAGGTCATGCCACAGCGAGCTCCCGACATGGCTAAGCCTAACCGTGATAAGCACGTGCACATGATTCTGCATTCGACTGTCGAAGACAGCATGGACATTGATAACTATAGCGAGTCTACGCCTCCCGTCGAGCAAGTTGCAATTGACAATTCCAACGAACTTTCTGTAATGCAAGAGGACACTTGCAGCGATTTTACGCCGTCGACTGAACAAGTCGAGGAGTTGAATCAGGATGCTCTTGATCTAGAAGAGAAACTCTCCGATCGCAAAGCAGCAAAGAACCTTCCTGAGAAAGTAGACCTCACCAAACTCTCTACGGGTGACCTCATCAAGGAGTTTAACAGCAAAAGAGTGGACCAGAACCGGATGGCGGGAAACCTGGGCTGTGATAAGCATGTTTTGCCTTCACCCTTCCCCCTCCCCCCTGTCTCTGAAATTAAGGCTCTTAAAGCCACTGCTAACCTTAAAAACGTTGCTGAGGCTAAATCTTATCTTCTAAATGCCTATTCTGCCCCCGGTGCAGAAGCTAATCTTAATAATAATATTTTTGAGTCGACTAAACAAAATCAAATTGACCAGGCCGCCCCTAAGGCGAGCACTCAAGCTGAAAGCTTTAACTTAACTGCTTGTAGTAATACTAAACCTGATCTAAATATTAATGACAGAATTCCTTTGAAAAGAACTCATAGTGGACACTTTACTCCCCGTACCTTCACGGACGAGGACGGATTTATTCATAAGGCCCCCAAGGCCACCAGATCTACTGGAAGTCGCACGCCGACAAAGGATCCCGAGCGGACCAATAG
Source organism: Amaurobius ferox (assembly GCA_951213105.1). Lineage (NCBI taxonomy): Eukaryota > Metazoa > Arthropoda > Arachnida > Araneae > Amaurobiidae > Amaurobius > Amaurobius ferox. The sequence continues at coordinate 99,950,565 of OX578139.1, read as the reverse complement.
GGAAGCTACCGGCCTCGGTAAGGACGACCCCCCGGCGAAGCTGCCGAAAACCCATAGCATACCGCCGCTGTTTATCAGTGCCTCTCAGCCTGACTGGCCCTCTATCATATTTAACTTGAAGAAGTTTGCTCCTGATATTGCACCGGTCCTTGACCGGCAATTCTTCAAAATCCTTGTTAAAAGTGAGGATGAATACCGTAGCTGCATGCAATTTATGATTAATTCTGGTGTGCAGTACAAAACCTTTACTTTGAGGGATGAACTCCCTGTCAAGATTGCTATCAGAGGACTGCCGGTAGCTACGGACATTGACTTAATTAAGAGAGCCATGGAAGCTCGCAAATTTGATGTTCTCAAAATCTTTAGACTTACTAAGAGAGGGAGCAAGATGCCCCTCCCCCTCTATTACCTCCAGCTAGTGCCCGGCACCAACCCGGATGATATTTTTAAAATCACAAAACTCTTAGGCACTGAAGTGAAGTTGGAGCCCTACACTGGACGTAAGGGCTTTGTCAGCCAATGTCATTCTTGCAATGGTTTTTACCATAGCAGTCTGGCATGTGATCTGCCATTGTGCTGCGTAAAGTGTGCCGGGCCCCACGCCGCCACTGACTGCACAGCTAATTTTAAATTATGCTGCAACTACAGCGGCAACCATGCTGCCAACTGGCGCGGTTGCCCGAAATATCCGGGCAACTCGTCGGTGACTAAGAGTAGTAGGGCAAAACCCCAACGCAAATTTAATAATATGTCTAGCACCCACCCCCCAGGATTAAACCCTGGGAACCCAGGTCGTCCTTACCGGCCAGCAGGCATTAGGCCTAATACTACCTTCGCTAGTGCTGCTTCTGGAATCCAGGAACAAGCCACTTGTATCATTCCTGAACCGCAGGAACAAGCTGATCCCAATATTACCGGACAAATTATAGAGGAACAGTCGGTCCCAGCCGTCGCCACCCCAAATTTAAAATCTCAAGTTGTGCTATCAACTATACCGACTTCTTATTAACCATCCTTGCCATGAGAAACACTCATGACAAGGACTTACTTCTCTCAGCATTCCGAAATGCTCTCCCCGATCTGCGTAAGGCGACTACGCAAGTTGACATGGTTTTGGTTATCTACAGGAGCTATGATGCTCTTGCTAGATAACCCCCCCCCCCCCCACTCAGTTTCCCATGTCCTCGCCATTATTCTCTCTGGAACTTTGACTCGCCTGTAGCGATCACATTGATCCTTCTGCTAATGCCAGCCCGGTAGTCTTTCAGGATTTTTTATTGTAATATTTACTTAGCTGATCTCTTTTAATTGTTTAATTGTTACTGTTAAATTGTGACCCGTGGACCTGAAAAGGGCCTTTCTTTTTCTAGAACTTTATGACGGAACGAACTTGTATATTTGTAACTAGCCAAACCCGCTTATCTTGCTTACCTTTAAAATGCCTTTAATTTGTCTCTAACCGTTTGTATAACCCTTGTAATTTCTAAAATTAACTTAATTCGCAGTTATTATACCTTGAATTAGTTTGTTAAATTTGACTCGCTTGTATTGCTCTCTTAGTGAGCATCGACTCTGTTTTTCTATTGGCCCCCTCTTCTTTGGCCCCGCCCTCCTTTTCCTTTGCAGCCCAGCTTTTCGCCATTCCAGGACGAAGACGGCACTCCACCAGTCGTCTCTGACCTTCTCAAGCAACCCTCACAAGGAAGATTGCTTTTATACCTCATATTGGAATATTGGAAAACATACTCACAGCGACATTGTTACTTTCGATGTGGGCGTGAGGGACGTTGTCCCAGGTAGCTCGTAATTAAGCGTCTTGGCTTGGCTTTTTTATTTAAAAGATCTATTTCAGCTATTACTAGAAATTGTTCAATATCCAGTGAAAAGTGGCAAGAATTTTACCCTTTGTTCTGCTCCACTGGTTAAATATACGTCATCGGTTTGAGAACCAATAACCCAAATGGAATGCCTCCTTAATCAGTTTTCCTTGTAAAAGTGAGCTGTAAACTGGTAACAGTACGATTTTTTAGTTCGTAAACAGTTTTATTCTGAGTAGTATATGGTATCTGCAGAGTACGCACGATTTTAATAATGATATATAATTTAATCGAGTGTTTAAAATTCTAAGAGTATCTATATGATGTATAAGATTGTTTAAAATTCTAAGTGGTTTATTCATTGTTTTAACTTGCCAATTTTTATTCTATTCTTGGTATAATATGCTTTGTTGAACCTTGCATTCAATTTAGAATTCTGTTGAATTCCTTTGTTGAATACTGATCGTTCATTTTAATGTTGAAACTTGGCATTAGGTTAAAATGTCATTATGGTTATTAATTGTTGATTTCAGTTTTAAGAGGATTTAGTGATATTTGAAGTTTTCTTTTAGACCAGTAAGACTTTTTAAATAGCATATTAAATACTTTCCCGAATGTAGGAGGTGCCCTTATAGGGGGCGATAAATCTGTGTGGTGCCCCTTTCAATGTGCTTTATTGACAAAAAGAGGGAATATCTTAAAGGAATCATTTTTACATTTGTGCTTTATATAAAGAGCCATATTTCGACCGTTTACAATATATTTGAAATATATATAATTACCTCATTTTTACCAGACATAAGACCAAATAGTCTGTTGAATATATTCCCCAAAACTGGAAAGTGATCTTATAGTGGGCGGTAAAAATGAGAGGTGCCCTTATAAAGGGCTTTATTGAAAGTAAAAGGGAGAAGGTGTTGAAAACGAGCTTTCAAATTCGTACTATGGCGGAAGCACATTATTCCGTCACTGGTACCTTTCCTTTCGTCTCCTTCGAAAACCTGAAGGAGAAAGCATCATGACGTGAGCAGCCCATGACATACATATGACATGAGCCTAGCGCTGCCAGGATTTCCAGTCAGAATAAGAGTTGCCAGATTTGGCGATTTATCGTCAATTTGGTGACATTTGGCAACTTCCGGAATATTCGACACAAACAAGAAATAACTAATAGTATACAAGATATTAAATAATTCTACAGAAATATATTGAGAGATATTTCTGCAGAGAGAGTCTATAACGAGCTACATGGGACTGTGATTTTTGTCAATGTTTCGAGAATAGTAGCGGCTGTTTCGTGAAATTACTTTTCTCAATGTTTTGAGATTAATATCAGTTATTTTGTGAAATTAGTGGAATACTCAATTTTTCTTGATTTATATTGTTCCTGTTTACTTTGCACTTGTGAATAAAAGTGTATAGTTATCTATACATTTGGACTCATTCTTGCATCCTGCGTACTGTACACCCACGATTTCAGAGGATACGTTCGTAACAGTACTTTATACATAGGGCTTTATTTTAACTGATGATATACTAGAAAATGTAGATACTACGTGATGTAAGTACTAGATGATATACTGTGCAACGTAGATATGTGTGCACCCACGCAACAGTGTTTTATTTTATTTTTATTACTAGAAAATGTTCCCGGAGTTACCCGAGGTATAAAATGAACGTCGTTGCTTAATCGTGTATGAATCCATACAGCATTTATTTTATTTATGTTATAAAAGCCTTTTAACATTTTTCAACGTAGTTGAAAAGTGTTTATGACTTCTGTCTGTCTGTCCTTCTGTCCGTTCGAGCTATGTCCTAAGAATGATTTTACCAAATGAAATTTTAATATATTGTTGAGACGGTTTGTGGGACATATGAGAATGTAAATGAATAATATCGCCCAAATTGTTTTGCATTGGACCGTGCTTGAAAAAGTGAAATACAATGAACCCTATGGAACCTAATTTTGCAAACATTTTCTTAAGCGAAGTTAAATATCACAAATTGCTTCGAAAATTTTATTAAATATTCAAATTATCCCATAAAATATATAACCAAATTTCAACAAAATATGTTAGATAGTTTTTTAAATAAAAATTAAAACAATAATCCCACCCATATTATATGAAGAGATCATGTAAACCACTTAATGAAATCTGACATCCATCTTTATATCCCAGTGTATAAAAATCGTTATTTTTCAAGTTCCCACTTAATGAAATCTGACATCCATCTTTATATCCCAGTGTATAAAAATCGTTATTTTTCAAGTTCTTTTGCATTTATATTTAGTGCCGCATCCGCCCTAAAACCGATTTATTTTTGTAATTTTCGTGCCAAAGCAATTACAATATTTTTAAGTTTAAATGATAGTTAAACTTCAATTGTTTCTATAACGGAGCTTAATTTTAATGGATGCAGAATGTAAACAAGTGATTGTAAGATGAGTTGTATAAGAATTGCTTCTTCTACTCCGACCATTCGACCTGTCAAAAAGGTGTAAGGTATCTGTTTGGACGACCTGGAAGTGCCACCCAATTTAGACCGGAATCCAGTGGGGGAGGCATCAACAGGGACCGTACCCTCCTTCCCCTAGCACCAACCTCTCGGAAGGACTAACGGACCCATATGTTTAACGTGATCGTACTCCACGTGAACACGTGGGCAGTGTCGGCAGTGGTGGGGATCGAACTTGGGCCGTCCGAGTGCAATTCCCGCGCTCTAACCACTGGGATATCGCCTCTCCCCCCGAAAATAATTGCTAATTTATTTTTCTTCACTTTAAATTATTTAGCTATGGAGTCTGGAATAAAAGTGATATGATTGAAATATACATTGCCTTTACATAGAGAGCCAAACGATGAATATTTTGATGACGTCATTTGAATAATTTTTTTTCGATGATGTTTTAAGTTTTCAAATACACAAAATTATTGTAATATTACGATAAATTAAAATATATCAGCGCTGAATGTATCGCATTTTATTGATTTTTAAATAGAATTGCATTTCAGTAGAAAAGTGTTTTATAAACAATTTTTTATGCAAATATTGTTCTTTCTGTTATTTTTTCAATTTTATAAGCGAGCGTACAATTATAAATCTTTATTTATTTGTCAGAAATTAGACGTGACTTCTGGTGTACTTTTTATTAGAGGTATGGGTTTTAAAACCGGTGTAATGGCGGGTACACTTTCTATCGCATAATAAAGGAATATGTATGTATATGTGTGTGTACAGTCTGTAGCGCGAAATCTAAGCTTCGGGCAATCGTCAATTTTGGTGCATAGGTACTTATTAAAGAACCCAAGTTAACATCGACGTTGCTTTTAAAACTTTCCGACATAGTTGAAAAAAGTTTATGACGTTGTTCGTTTTGGCTGGCTACGTCCGTTCAGACCATAACTGCCGTAGAAATGAAACGAAATTTTAGTATGTTGTTCAGACGATCTGTGGAGTGGGGATATAAAAGAATAACATCGCCCAATTAGTTTTGGATTGGGCACGGGTTAAAAATATGAAATACATTGAATCCTATGGGTCCTTGTTTTTCAAACATTTTTTAACCGAATTTAAAATTCATAAATTGCTTCGAAAGTTTTAGGAAATATTCAAATTGTCCCATAAAAAATACGAAAAATATTTCAGCAAAATATATTCTGTAGCTTTTGAAATAAAACTTAAAATAATAATTACCCCCATATTATAGGAAGAGATCACGTGACCCACTTCAAAATAAAATATGGCATTCATCTTGTGTCAAAATCGCTATTTTTAAAGTTATTTTTAATTTGTATTTAGTGTTGTATCCGTCCATTACCGGCTTTATATTTGCCTAATTTCTGTGAATCTATATTCTGTAACAACGCAATATTATATTATATTTGGGTTCAAATGATCGATGCTATCCATCTTTTGTCAAAATTGTCATTTTCAAAGTTCTATTTAATTTATATTTAGGGTTGTATCCGTCCTAAAACCGTTTTATTTTTGCTTAATTCCTGTACATCTATATTCTAAAATAACGCAATTACAATATATTTGAGTTTCAATGATCATCCAACTTTGATTATTTCTACAACGAAGCCTAATTTTCACGTATGGAAAATATAAACACATCGAACTGTAATATGAGTTGTATAAGAATCGCTGAATTTTTTTAATTCAAAATTATTTAGCTCTGGAGTATGCAATATAGCTGATATGAATGAAACATTCATTGATTTTACATAGAGAAGCAGACGATTTTATAGCAGACTGTTTCGATGAAGTTTTAAGCATAGAGTTAAATTACTTTACCTGCATGGTTTTAAGTTTTTTAGTAAAATAAATTATTGTCGCATTGTGATGAATGAAAGGAATGGAATAAAGAGTATGGATAAAATATTTACTGCTTTTACATAGAGAGTCAGGCGAGTTATATTTCAATGACGTCATTTGAATAAAGTTCATTTTCTTAGATGATGTTTTAAGTTTTCAAATATAATAAATTATCGTAGTATTGTGACAATTTTAAAAATATTTGCGCTGAATGTATGACATTTTAGAGATGTTTAAATAAAATTGCATTGCAGTTGGAAAGGGTTTCATAATCAATGCTTTATGCATGATTGATCTTTCTTGTTTAAGGTTTGAATTAGTTATTTTGTTAATTTATGTTCTACTCTGTTTTAGACCGATATTTACAAAAAATGGATTCCTTAGCGACTTAAAATATTATCACGGTGTTTCCATATTTACATATTCGCAAAGACCAAGAACTTTTCTTTCAAACAGACTTTAAACTGAAAACAAGCTATGGAATTGAAGAGTTTCAATGAACTTCTAAATAATATATACTATTCGTGCGTTGAAAACCTCTCCGATTTTTACATAACGATATACAAAAATTGGAATGCATTAAATGTCCATTATTTTCTGCAGCTCCAAAATACACCACAGACTGTTCCAGAAATAAAAATTCATAAAACCATACATTGATTAATTTTAATTTCTTTACGAAGCATGTTTCACATTTCTGTCTGAACCTAACCAGCGGAATGCACCGAAACTGCCCACGTGCAGGAAAAGCAGCTTTTCTTCCACTGTTTTTTGGCATGGGGTGGTGTTTTAAAATTTAAGTATTTGTTCGTGCAGTAGTCAACAAAGCTTTTCGAACGATTTTTTGAATTTCATTAGTACTTGCATTAAACCCCGGGCACACTATGTACAAATTCTAGTTTTAAAATTAGCTGATGTTTACCTACACTGCTGTCCATTGCAGATTAATATGGATGCCAAATACCAGATCTATATGTCTATTAAGCAGATTGATTCGTGTTTATTCGGTACATCTAGCATTTCGGCAGATCTGGCATTCTAAATTGAATATTTAAAAAAAATTCCATTCCTACAGATGTGGACGGTGATAGCAAACGATTGCTGTGATTATTTTATTACTTTATTATGATTAATTATAATACCAATTTTCAATGCTCCATCTCACCTAAATATAGTTGTTTATTATTTATTCGATAAATAGAACATTTTGGTGTGTAGCGACCATAAATAATAAAAATTGAAAACTGAAATTGTCCTTCTTAGTATCAAACAATCGACATGTGTATCATTTTAATCTATGTTTCAATGCGGATAACGTTTTTTTTTTATTATTTCGTATTTGAAAGTTGTTCTGTAGATCTCAATAAAATATTTAAAAAAAAAATAATTTTTCTTTTGGAGTTTATCAAACAATTGATCCATGTATCAAACTTCAAAGCTCATTCTCGCTTAAAAGAAAGCTTTTCTAATTTATTCGGCATGTGGAACATTTTAGAGTGCAACTCCCCTAAAGTAATAAATATCGGTAAACTGCAATTATGCACACTTACTTCCTTTCCAACTCTATGTCTTTAGCACAAACGTAAATTCACTGTCTTATACAAAAGTGTATTTCCATTTTGGTTTTATAAAAGACATAACTCATTTTCCAAATTGCAAGTTCGTATTTTCTCGGGAAATGTCTGAAATGGGTGTGACAGACAAACAGACAGACAGACGGTGTGGACAATTAGGAATTAGTATATACTAGCCTAATATCAATCGAAAATAACATTCACAATAGGCAAATCCCAAATTTTTGAATAAATTGATGTTCTAACGGATATAATGGAATTGTTCAACGGTGCATCAAATTTCAAATCTCGATCTCGTTTAAGGCAGATATTTCATATTTATTCGTCCAATTAAACAGCTCTGTCCGTTCCAACCCTAAAATACCATAGCAACACATTGAATGTCTTCATGTTTTCCATCACATTAACTATATTGTTACCAAGTATCAAGTTTATATATATATAACTGTTAAGTGTTTTTTTGCTAAATAGTTCAATACTTGGAAAGTTTTTGACTGGATCACCCTCTCAAATCTAAATTTTATAACAATTAGATTTTCCAGTGAATCTTTTCGAAATGTTTGTTCACACTTGTACCAAAACTCTATCCCGCAAAAAAATGCGGTTTTCGTTCATGGAAGAAATCGGTCATTTTCGGTTGATGCAACACTAAATTAGCAAATATTGGTAAAATGGCGATGTGTACTTCTTCCTTTCAAACTATCTGCCCTTACACAAAACTTCAAATTTCGAGTGTTTATCTCTCTTAAAAGTAGTTGGATCTCATTTATTCGATAAATCTACCATTTTGGTGTGCTGTTCTCCTAAAGTAATAAATATTTGAAAAATAAAATTGTACACCTTTTTCCACTCGGACGAAAGTCCTAGTCTAGATATCATCGCAAAGTAAGCATTTCCATCATTTCACATTTTGAACGTTTGGTGTAAAGCACACTCTCTAGTGGCCATTTTTGAAAAATCCTATTTTTACTTTCCTTATATACATAATGTATAAGGAAAGTATTGTGACGGGGTCGAAAATTCGAATTCGAGTTTTCGACAGGAGAGCACGTTTCAAGCATCCCTGATCACGAATCAAACATTTTTGAAGTGATGTCTGTGTGTGTGTATGTGTGTGTGTGTGTGTGTGTGTGTGTATGTGTGTGTGTGTGTGTGTGTGTGTGAAAGTATGTGTGTGTGTCAGTGAGTCTGTGGAGACGATAACTGACGAACGAAAGGACCGATTCGAACCAAATTTGGTACAAAAATCACAATCCGTAAACACTGGAAGCCTATTGTTTTTATACGTAATCGAATGGTCAGAACCCCCCTAAATTTTCGAATGAAATTTTGAAAAAATCGTCAAAAAATCATAACCGCTAATAAAGTTACGCAAATAGACATTTCTCATGTAATTTTTCATTAGAAAGCGATAGGCATAAATTTTAGAACGCTAACATGAACCGTTCTCGAGATATTGTACATTTTTCAAAAAAATTATGAAAAAGTCCCATAAAAAAAAAAATTCCTATCGAGAAACATGTTCACTTTTCATATGTAATACCATGTGATAAATTGAGTGACATCATTCTCGTGGATCTAGCTCGTTCCATTCATGAAAAAATATACTTTGAATAATACTTTTGTATTTGAACGCCAATAGCCATTTATCTGCTGTAAGAATAACTTTTTTCTTAGTGCATAACGCTTGGCGAGATTTTGGCGACGAATTTGGCGGAATGTCGCCAACTTGGCGACTTTTTTGAAATGTTGCCAAATTAATGAAAATCTCGCCAAATGGATAAAAATGATGCTAAATCAATGAAAATGACGACTAATTGTCGAAAATTCAATATCTTGGAAAGAATATTAGTATCTACTATAAGAAAAACCTATTTTTTACTGTAAAAGTAGTAAATTCATTGCATTATATAAGGAAAGTCTTGTGTTGCCCACATCAGATTTTTTCCAGTGCTTTTACAGAACGACCAATCCGAGAAACAAATTTCAAGTTTCAGTTTATTCTGGAAGGGCCTGAAAAAAGGCGTGACAGACTGACGGGTAGATGAATAGATGTACACTTGGGTATTATTGGGCACTTGAATATGGACATATACTAATGTATTACTTTCCTTATATACATAATGTATAAGGAAAGTAGTGACGGGGTCGATAATTCGAATTCTAGTTTTCGACGGGAGAGCACGTTTCAAGCATCCCCGATCAAGAATCAAACATTTTTGAAGTGATGTCTGTGTGTGTGTGTGTGTGTGTGAAAGTATGTGTGTGTGTGTGTGTGTCAGTGAGTCTGTGGAGACGATAACTGATGAACGAATGGACCGATTCGAACGAAATTTGGTACAAAAATCACAATCCGTAAACACTGGAAGTATATTGTTTTTATACGCAATCGAATGTTCAGAATCTCCCAAAATTTTCGAGTGAAATTTTGAAAAAATCGTCAAAAAATCAAAACCACCAATAAAGTTACGCAAGTAGACATGTCTTATGTAATTTTTCATTAGGAAACGTTTGACATTAATTTTAAAACGCCAACATGAACCGTTCTCTAGATATTGCACATTTTTCAAAAAAATTATCAGAAAGTCATATAAAATAAAAATAAAAATTCCTATTGAGAAACATGTTCACTTTTCATATGTAATACCATGAGATAAATTGGGTGACATCATTCTTGTGGAACTAGCTCGTTCCATTCATGAAAAAGATACTTTGCGTAATACTTTCGTATTTGAACGCCAATAGTCACTTATCTGCTATAGGAATGACTTATTTCTCCATCCATAACGCTTGGCGATATTTGGGCGACGAATTTGGCGGAATGCCGCCAACTTGGCGACATTTTTAATTGTTGCCAAATTAACAAAAATCTCGCCAGATGGATAAAAATGACGCTAAATCATTGAAAATCACGACTAATTGAAGAAAATTTAATATCTTGGAAAAAATATACGTATCTACTATAAGAATAACATTCTTTTTAACTGTAAAAGTAGTAAATTCATTGCATTATATAAGAAAAGTCATGTATTGCCCACATCAGATTTTTTTGTTACATATTAGACAAATTATTCTAATTTCAGCCTGAATTACTTGTTGCCAACTTTAAAATGATTCTTTAAAGAATTTAAAGATTTTTTTTTAAAGAATGTTTACAAATTACTTTAAAAGAAAATCGTATGCTAATAAAACTACATATTTTGTTAGATAATAAACTATATATTATGTAAACTAATAAAACTATATATTTTTGCAAGCTAAAAACACGTCATATTTTTAAAACTATATTGGAAAGCAAAAGGACTATATTTTTGTAAGCTAGGAGGACTAAATATTTTTAAAACTGTATTTTATAGGAAAGCTAATAAACCTATATATTTTTATAAGCTAATACAACTTTATATTTTTAAAACTATATATTATTGGAAATCTAACAAAACTGTATATTTTTGTAAGCTAATAAAGCTATATATTTTTGTAAATATATATAATTGGAAAGCTAATAAAACTATATATGTAGGTGTTCTGGTTCTGATTATTTTAGAATTAGACATAAGCAGTAAAGAACATGAATAAAAAGGAGACTGGCTGCCTAAAAATGTTCCACTATTACCTCACCACTACATTTTACTACTATTTTCTGAGTTAAATACCTAACCCACACACTCAGTGATAATCGCATTAAAGTTCATCACGCAAAGTTACGGATAGAAAGGATTAGTTAAGACCACGGAAAACGTGAGCGAGTCTTCATCGTCTTAAGACGGAAAAGTTTGAATGGACCCTAATAACTGAAAGAAAAGGATAAAATATTTCATTTGCTTGGATGCGCTTCATCTGTTTAGATTATTGTCAAATGCGGTGCAGCACAAAAATATTTTTTGTTAAGAAAGTGGGGTTTGAGAATTATGTTGTGGGCAACCACATGACTATCTCTGCAAATTTTAAATATATGATGTGGACAGCACATGACTTTTACTACAATCTTAATGTAGTTTTCGTTTTATTTATTTCATAATGAATTAAAGTGAATTTAATATTAAAAATTAAAATAGATGATTATTTAAAATGACGGTGAATTTGCAGTTTTCATTCAATTTTCATTTTCATTTGGAAACTAAGAATATTTTCAAAGGCAACGTGTCAAACATAAGAAAGACTGAAATATTTCTTGAACGGTTTCTCTTGGAGTTAGTATTGTTGTTTTTATTGAAAAAATTCACATATAAAACAAGCATTTAATTGATACATTTGAGCAGATATAGTCATTTAGTTTAAATTTCGACGATTTTTCCAGGCCATTTCGCAAAAAAGGAAAAGGTTATTTTTTCCGAATTTTTTCAAGATCTAATCAGCACCAGATTACCCTTCAAGAAACTTACCTACTCAAATCTTCTGACATAATTTTTGAGCTGGATTGAATGCACACTGTGGTGGACATTTAAAAAATAAACTTATTGCAGTTTATTTTTTTTATAAATATAATTCTATTTTACGGATTTGATAATTTGATTAATTTTTTCTAATTGTGGTCGTGAATCATATATTCGTACATTTTTATCATGGCCGCAATAACCCACCAGTTCTATTCAGATTTCTTTCTCTAAACCCGTCATTTTGATTATCTCTAAATCCGTTTATTTTACTTTCATACTTATTTTGATTTGCCCCATAATTTTTCTGGGCGTTCTAGTTGTACCAGCATGTTACAAAATTGTGGCAGTGGTTTTTGCATCCACTATAAGTGGAAAATGTAAGGGAAAGTATTGTAACGGAGTCGAAATTTCGAATTCAAGTTTCTGACGAGAAAACACGTTCCAAGCACCCCTGATCATGAATCGAACAGTTTTGAGATAATGTCTGTGTGTGTGGGGGGGGGAGGGGTGTCAGTGGGTCTATAGATATGATATCTCACGAACGAATGGAGCGATTTGAATGGAATTTGGTACAAAAATTACAAATGGATACTGGAAGACTATAGTTTTTAAACACAAACGAATGTTGAGAACCCTCCTAAATTTTCGTGTGAAATTTTGAAAAAATCATCAAAAAATCAACACCCTAAATAAAGTTACGCAAATAGACATTTCTTATGCACTTTTCCCTTTTAAAACGATTGACATAAACTTTATAACAGTAGTATGAACCATTTTCGAAATATTGCACATTTTTCAAATAAATTTATCAAAAAAATCCCATAAATTGAAAAAAATATTAACTGTTAAGAAACATGTTCACTTTTCGTACGTAATATCATGCGATAAATTTGGTGACAACATTCTCGCGGATATAGCTCATTCCATTCATAAGATAATTTGAGTAATACATTTGTATTTGAACACCAATAGTCATTTACCTGTTATAAGAATAACTTATCTCCCCGTCCGTAATGCTTGGCGAGAATTTCGCGATGAATTTGGCGGAATTTCTCCAACTTTCTGACTTTTGAAATATTGCCAAATTAACGAAAATCACGCCAAATGAATGAAAATAAATGAAAATAACGACTAATTGACGAAAATTCAGTATTTTGGAAATAATATAGGTATGTATTATAAGAATAACCTATTTTTTTACTGTAAAAGTAGTAAATTCTTTGCATTATATAAGGAAAGTCATGTGCTGCCACATCAGATTTTTTATAATTTGGTTCCAAGGGTTAAAACCCTCTTTTTAAACATGGCTTTCCACATCCTATACATTTATTCATTTCAGTTTGGGGGCTTATCCGCTTTATATTATATTTTTGTGCACCACACACACATTGCACAGACAGATACACATATATATACACAGACAAGCACAGTCACTCTAAATATTTTTTTGCGTTTTAGAGTTCTCGAAACGCAGAAATTCGCCCAAGAAAACTCGAATTGCAATTTTCAATACGATTTTTAAAATTTTTCTTATACATTACCACGTATTGCAGAGAAAGTAAAATGTTTACATCTCTCTTACTATAAGTAATAAAACGAGATAGATTTATTTTCACTACACAAAATGATTATAAAACAAAATATTAACAAATTATTTTAATTAAGGCAAAATTTCAAATATTGTAAATATGTTTAGGATAATTTATCTCAGAACATTGGAAGATAATGCGTTCTGCTGCATTAAAAACAAAAATTAAAACAAGAAAGATCAATCATGATCAAACAAGGTAAGACATTGTTTAAGAATCACTTTCCAACTGAAATGCAATTTCATTTAAATATCTTTAAATATGCTGATATTTTCTAAATTATTTCACAGTATTAGAATAAGTATGTGCTTGAAAACTATTATTGTACCTGAAAACAATTATTATTATTATTAATCCACTTAAAGACTTGAAACTTCACCGAAACAACGAATCCTAGTAACACAAAGCGAATTTTATTCAAATGACGTCATCGAAATACAAATCGTTTGCCTCTCTATGTAAAATCAATGAATATTTCATCCATATAATTTATATTCCAAAGGCCAGAGATAATTTATTTTGCGTGAAAAATTCAGCAATTCTTATACAACTCACTCTAGAATTCCTATAATTCTTACACCGTAAGCTTGATTTGTTTACATTCTGCATACGTTAAAATTAGGCTTCGTTGTGGAAATAATCAAAGTTTAGTGATCATGTAAAATAAATATATTGTAATTGTTTTGGCACAGAATTTAGATACACAGATAATACTCGAAAATAAAGCCATTGTATGTTAGATTCAACATTAAATATAAATTTAAACGATCTTTAAACATTTGTGATCTCTTGTTTGTTCACGTGATCTCTTCATATATTATGTATTGAAGACCCAGACCTTCCGACTCATCCGAAGACATAGAGCATCCATTTCAAAAAGAGAAGCATTTATATTATGTAGTAAACATATTTATTATCTTATTGGTGAAAAAAAATATTACTATACTATCTCTTTTAATAAAATTTGTCACATGAAACATCCATTTCTGAAGATATGTTACAGATCGAGCTTATACATGTTAACTGGTATGGATTGAGTATCAAATTCAGAAGAAAATTTTTTGGTTAAAAATACTTCACATTCAATTCCTTTTCCTCTTCCTGTTCAAAATATTCCTTGAAATTATTATTTTTCAGGATCAGCTATAGATAGATCTTAGTTAATGACGTAGATGCAGCATCGAATTTTCAGAGAAAGGTAAGGGGTCTGACTAAAGAATTTTACTTTTGGTTTTAAAGATGTCACTTCAGATTATAAAATTTACATTTAATTCTCTGGATTGGCTATAAAGCTATTTCAGATGATGACTCCTGATATGGATTCAGCATTACATTTTGGAGAGGACAGAGAGAATCTAAAAATGTCCACTTGGGGCTTAGGATATATCATTTTCGGTTTTTCTGATAACTTGTATAAGTGTATGAAATAAATGTACAAATGAGTATAAAAATATTTTACTAAATATTCCATTGAAAATGAAGACTACATACAGCTTGATACCATATGGAGCCTCTTTTATAATTGTTTGCTTTTTTTCATGGCAATTTACGGGTGTGATATTTTATCCCTATTTACAGAAAAATCTAAATAGAATCAGGGTAAATAAAATGTCAGAGTATTACAAATTTCATGACGACTTAATTATCTGAGGGAATACCTTAAGATAGAAATTAATTTTCTTTTGCATAGGAAAGTACACAAACATACACGCGTACACAGAGTTGGGAGTATCGCATTACTGAATCCAAAAGCTGAATTCTATGAAATTCCTAATAAATGTCATAATTTCTCATAATTCCTACCAATTGTGAACACATTCACTCAATTTTCCTGTAGAATTAGATATCTAGTTGCTCAGGACGAGGCAATATGCGTCTTTATTACAAAATGACTTTAATAAAACCATTTTCTTTGACTTGTATTTATTGCTCTCTGACTGAACTGCATTGGGTTATTTTCACGTTCTTCAGTTTATACGTTACATAATATTATATATCCCGTATATATTATTTCAGTATATATTATTGTATCTCACGTACATATTTGCAAAGGAACAACTTTGTAATTGACAACAGAAATAGGCGCCAATGGATGATTTAAAAATATAATATTTATAAGTTCCGAATTTCGCCACTAGGTGCGCTGCAGTCAATCGCATTTAATGGAGCATGTTAACTTTACTATACCTAACTTCCATAAACTTAGATATATTTGTTTCGTGTCTAATTAATCCTATATATAATATATATATAATCCCATCGGACACAATCCGTGAAACATCCTGTATACCGTAACCACAAACAGCCAACTACCGACCCCCAAAATACGGTTTTCCCATGAGGCGATGTTGGTGAATTTTGGCATATTGTCCAGCTCATTCTTATCTACATTTTGGTACCAAAAGCGTTTGTGTTGCAATTTTGTCCGGGTCCCCTACTATTTTTACTTTCCTTATATACATAATGTATAAGGAAAGTATTGTTGTTGTTGTTGAGACCCAGACCGTCCGACCTACCAGAAAGGTGTAAGGTAACTGTATGGACGGCCGGGAAGTGCCACCCAATTTAGACCGGAACCCAGTGCGGGAGGCATCCACAGGGACCGTACCCTCCTTCCCCTATCACCAACCTCTCGGAAGGACTTACGGACCCACATGTTTAACGTGATCGTACTCCGCATGAACACGGCGGCATTTGTGGTAGCGTGCAAATCTAGCGCGCAAACCACGGGGATACCGCACCCGAGATGGCCAACAGCACGCGGTGTTCCGAGGTGGTCACCCACCAAGTACTAACCGCGCCCGATGCTGCTTGACTTCTGTGATCTAACGAGAACCGGTGTTTTCAGCAAGGTACGGCCGTTGGCCCAAGGAAAGTATTGTGACGGGGTCGAAAATTCGAATTCGAGTTTTCGACGGGAGAGCACGTTTCAAGCATCCCTGATCACGAATCAAACATTTTGGAAGTGATGTCTGTGTGTGTGTGTGTGTGTGTGTGTGTGTGAAAGTATGTGTGTGTGTGTGTGTGTGTGTGTGTGTGTGTGTGCGTGTGTGTGTGTGTGTCTGCGTGTGTGTGAAAGTATGTGTGTGTGTGTGTATTAGTGAGACTGTGGAGACGATAACTGGCGAACGAATGGACCGATTTGAACCAAATTTGGTACAAAAATCACAATCCGTAAACACTGGAAGCCTATTGTTTTTATATGCAATCGAATGTTCAGAACACCCCTAAATTTTCGAATGAAATTTTGAAAAAATCGTCAAAAAATCAAAACCACTAATAAAGTTACGCAAATAGACAATTTTTATGTAATTTTTCATTACAAAACGATTGACATAGATTTTAGAACGCTAACATGTACCGTTCTCGAGATATTGTACATTTTTCAAAAAAATATATCAAAATGTCATATAAAATAAAAAAAATATATTTCCTATTGAGAAACATGGTTACTTTTCATATGTAATACCATGCGATAAATTGAGTGACATTATTCTCATGGATCTAGCTCATTCCATTCATGAAAAAATATAATTTGAATAATACTTTTGTATTTGAACGCCAATAGGCATTTATCTTCTGTAATAATAACTTATTTCTTAGTTCATAACGCTTGGGGAGAACTGGCGACAAATTTGGCGAAAAGTAGCTAACTTGGCGACTTTTTTGAAATGTTGCCAAATTAACGAAAATCTCGCCAAATGGATAAAAATGACGCTAAATCAATGAAAATGACGACTAATTGTCGAAAATTCAATATCTTGGAAAGAATATTAGTATCTACTATAGGAAAAACCTATTTTTTTTACTGTAAAAGTAGTAAATTCATTACATTATATAAGGAAAGTCATGTGTTGCCCACATCAGATTTTTTCTTATAGTGACTGCACTAAGGGAAATGGACTAAAAGGGAAAATTAAATGTTAGTCAAAGTATAATAATTACTATAAAGAAAAAATCGATGTATAAAATACAATGATTTTCTCTTTATATCGAGCACCGGTAATATTTCTCCTTACTAAATTGAATATCTATAGAGTTAAATTACACACTTAGTCGTACACTCGTAGTCGTAATCCCACTTTGAAAGTCGATCACACAAGGCCTATAAGAGGATCAAGGAGGTACCTGAAACCAACTGGCTCGTCATTAACGTCTTAAGTATAGGGTGAGTTCAACTGACTGTAAGTTAATGATAAAATAGTTTATCCGCTTGGTTCTGTGGTGCTTGGTGTATGTCTATATTATTACATTTTGCAATATATTAGAGCATTATTACTTTTCCTTCAATATATGGTAATGTATAGGGATATATATGGTAATGTATTGGAATCATGCCGAAAATCCCAACTCGACTTTTCGACGGATCCACACGTTTTGGGACCTCTAAAACACGAAAAACTATTTTTGGCGTAACGTCTGTATGTGTGTCTATGTGCTTGAGTGTCTGTCCGCCTGTCTGTGCAATACATGTATCAACTCTGACTCAAAAACTAATTGACCAAATTTCATAAAATGTGGAAGATAAGTCGCATGTGGATGACCCTGGTGCTGATTAGATTTGGGTACGATTCGAGATAAAAGAACCCGCCTTTTTTTACGAAATGGGCCGAAAAAATCTCATGTATCTACTCTAGTTTAAAAACTAATTGACCGGATTTCGCAAAATTTAGTTGATGAGTCTCTTGTGGGATACCCTGGTGCGTATTAGATGTTGGTACTATTCGAAAAAGAATATTATGGCTTTTTCTACGAAATGGTCCGAAAAAAAACCGGCCAAAATCTATAATGAAATACTACGTATGCTCAGATGCATCAATTAAATGTTCGTTTAATACGTAATGTTAGATGAGGGAAAGAATAAGACCAACTCCATTACTCCAAGACTAAATAGACAATTACCAAATAAAAACTGAAATTGAATTAAAAGTGCACATTCCGTGTTATTTTGTGAAATTAAACTCAATTTAATTAATTTAAAAAAAATGAAGAGAAATTGAATTTGTGTCTGTAGGGAGAGTCATGTGCTGCTCACTTCAGATTATTTTACTATGTATTCATGAATGCAGAAAGCATTCAAGACTGATAGAAAGATTTCAATGTAACAAAATAGTCTTTAACATGATCTTCCACATAGAGATGGCTTTCGTAGAAGATAGTTTTATAAACAACTATAATGCTTTGATACTTATATGGTAAAGGTACATAGAGAATCTACGTGCATCCCAAAATTGCTGCTAAAGTATAAAATTCAAGTAATTTCGTTAAAAGCAGCATATAATAAAAAATTAAAGGTATAGATCGGTTTCAAAGACAAAAACAGCCTTATTCGCCAGTGCACATGACTCATGAGAACACAGAATGTCATGACGAAGAAGGTTTCTTCTGCCATCAAAACCGGTCGATAATTTTAATTGTATCACAAACTTGAATTTTATAGAAAATCTAGCAATTAGAAATACAGTTAAAGAAAAAAGTCAAATTTGTTCTCTGAAGCTTGAATTCTCATGTTACTTTTGTTTATTATACCTCATGAGATAGACACTGATAGAACCCCTCCACATTATCATGCGTCTTGAGACCTATGAGGTCTTAGTAGTCTAGCCTCATAGGTCTTAAGACCTATGAGGCTAGACTACTAAGACCTCATACGGCTAGATTACTGCAGGACCTATACGGCTAGATTACTGCAGGATATATCTGTTTTTGAATTTGGAAAATATGACATTTACAATATGTTAAAATCCTTCCATTTCAGAGTGTTTTTTATTGGCTTTAAATGGTTGCTCCAGAAACTTGGTTGCTCCAGAAATCTGGGAAAATTAATGATACCGTCAGCTCAAACGCTGGGGAACTATTAGTGATTTGGAGTCAAATAAAATTGCCCGAAACTCCAGTTCTTTAAAATACCAAAGATGATTAACTTGTAGCAATGGTTGTGGACAACTCTCCGTTTCCAAGTTCTTAGCTATTCTGTCATTGTCGCTAAATATGATAAAGTTCTAATTGATAAAATTCTTATTTATAAAGTGTAGTACTCATTCCAATTCTGGGGTCAAATACCATATCACTTTACTTACACTAACAGGTCATTTGATCACTAATGATTTAGTTTCATAAAAATGTGAAACCAACACAATCTTCAGCAATCAAAATCTGATCGCTCAAAGACACTAAGAAAGAGGATTAAGAAGATACTAGAAACCAAGAGAGAAGAGTGATTTATCATCGTCCTCTTAACGAGGAAAGATTGGAAGGATATGAAAGATTAAAAGAAAATAATGAAAAACAAAGCAATCTATTTGGCTTAGTTTAATCTTATTGGATAATTAATGTACCTCATAAAACATACAATTTTATTAATAAACATAACACACCAGAAGGAAAGAAATGTTATATTGTGAAATGGAATAAAATATAAAATTAGTGAAACATGCATTTTCCCAACCATATAGATTACTGATGATTTCGATCCCTTCTCCATCCACTTATATTTTGAGATATTAAACATATTTTAATTATAAGCTAATTATAGTTATTAATTAGTATTAATTATAAGTTTATGATAATATGCATAAGGACAGACTGGAACGTTCAATTTTTCGATCTCAAAACTAATGCACTATGATTTAATGTACTCGAGTTCAGGCAAGAATCCCATATTCCTTTCACATTTTGGTTGCAGACAATATTTATAGCCTAATTATATCAAACTATCTATATCTCTTATTTTTTCACTCACCTTTTTAATTAACATTTCATATTCTTTTCCTATAACCAAGTCAAAAACATATCACGAGTGCAGGTTGAGATAAACTCCAAGAGTTGGGATAAACTCCAACATCCGTACTCAAAATATCTTAAATTCTACACAGTGAGCAACTCGAGATGGGTTTGTAATCTCACAAATGATAAATTATATTTCGTAATTAAATGCGGTCAAATAATAAGAGATGTCACTAAATTATATTTTGGTGGGTCATTTAGAGAGTATTTTAAGAACATTAAACCAAAAGACGGTCCTTAATTTTTCAAAAGAATAAATTAATTATTTTTATAAAAACATTTTATGACAAGTAATGTAGGATAATAGTAATGCTTTACGCAACTTTTTTTCAATAGTGAATGATGTCATTCATCTACTATTAATATGGAATGAAGTCATTTTTTTATCCATAATGCAGCACTAATGAGTAGCGTTCCAAGTCTTTGCTTTAAAATGGTAAAAATCATAAGAAAAATGAATTGCACTTTCTAGTATCAAGTAATTAAACATTTGATACAATTGCTTAGAAGTTATTACGAGTTGTGGTTGATAGTTTGACATTTTAATTTATTCACAGCAAACACATTTCTCGTGAAAGAATGGAGTAAATTTTATGAGATTTTCTTCAACGATTTTAATTGGCTATTGCAAGAACCATATTAATTCTGAGCAAAATCATATTTCATTTGTGTTGGACACATCAGGTTTATTTTTACACACTGGTGACTTTAAAAGTACTATATACGATCACTTAAAATATCTTTGTGAAGAATATATCTGAGAATATAATATATTTTAGGCAAGACTCAAACAATAAATTACATCAACAATAGAAATTTTCGAAGAGCTATGTTCTAAAAATGTTGGAACGTTTGTACTTTAAAATACTAGAATAGTTCTTTGTTTTCGCTGCTTTGTTCTTTTTCATAAAGGAAGGTACATTTGTTTCTCTAACTGAAAAGGCAGTTACTGTCAAAAGAACAATGTTTCTTTTCTTTTATTTCATTGTTATATATGCCTATTCTACATTATTTTGAACACTATTCTTACTTTCCTTATATACATAATGTATAAGGAAAGTATTGTAATGGAGTCGATAATTCGAATTCGAGTTTTCGACGGGCTAGCACGTTTCAAGCATCCCTGATCACGAATCAAACATTTTTTATGTCTGTGTGTGTGTGTGTGTGTGTGTCAGTGAGTCTGTGGAGACGATAAAAATGAAATTTGGTACAAAAATCACAATCCATGAATACTGGAAGCCTATTGTCTTAAAACGCAATCGAATGTTCAATACCCCCCCCCCCCCTTAAATTTTCGACTGAAATTTTGAAAATTTTTTCAAAAAATCAAAACTTTTAATATAATTACGCAAGTAGACATTTCTTATATAATTTTTCCTTAGAAAACGATTGACAAACTTTAGAACGCTAGCATGAACCTTTCTCGAGATATTGCACATTTTCCAAATACATGTATCAAACAAGAAAGATCAATCATGCATAAGCATTGATTATGAAACACTTTCCAACTGAAATGTAATTTCATTTATAAATTTCTAAAATGTGATTCATTCAGTGGTAATATCTTTTACATTATCACAGTACTACAGTAATTTATTATACTTAAATATTTAAAACTGTATCGAAATATAAATCATCTGATTCTTTATGCAAAATCAATGAATATTTCATTCATATAACTTGTATTCCAGACTCCAGAGCTAAATAATTTTGTGTGAAAAAAATTCAGCAATTCTTATGTAATTCATCTTACAATCGCTTGAGATATTTGCATTCTGCATATGTTAAAATTAGGCTTCCTTGAAGAAATAATAAAAGTTTAGGGATCATTTAAAATCACAACTATTGTAATTGCATAGGCACGGAATTTAGATACACAGATAATATATATGTGTATGTGTATGTGTATGAATAAGTATTGGAATCGTGCCGAAGATCGGAACTCGAATTTTCAAAGGATCTACACGTTTTGGGACTTCTAGAACACGAAAAAACTACTTTTAGGAAGACGTCTGTGTGTGTAAGGGTGTATCTGTGTATGTTTCTGTGTGTCTGTGTGGATATTACATCCACTCTAATTGAAAAACTAATGGACCGAATTTCATACAATTTGGTAGGTATATTTTTTGTGGGAAATCCTGATGTTCATTAGATTATAGAACAATTCGTAATAAAAGAATCTGCCTTCTTTGCGAAATGGCCGCAGAAATTGCCTTTATCCACTCTAGCTAAAAACTAATGAACCAAATTTAACAAAATTTGGAGTATAATATTTCAATAACCTACAAGTGATTTATATACCAAATTTAACAAAATTTTGTATATAAATCATTTGTAGGTTATTCTACTACGATTCGGGAAAAAGGAACGGGCTATTTTTGCGAAATGGCCAGCAAAAATCGTTATATATAAAAATAAAAGACTACGTGTGCTCAATTATATCAATTAAATTCCTATTTTATATGTGATTTTTGACAACAAAAAGAATAAGACTAACCCCATTACTCTAGGACTAGCCGTTCTTGAGATATTCTAGTTTTTTCGCGTTTTCGCTACGCCACCTTTGACAATAAGTCCAGCTATCAAATGAGAACCAAATTTAAGTTTAACGTGTAAATTCAATGTCATTTAAAATACTTATGTTGTGCAGATAAACACAAATTATCATTGAATAAATAAAGAGAACGAATATGAGTCTGCAGAGAAAGACATGTGCTGTCCACATCAGAATTTTTAACAATATTACACCAATGATTTATAGAAGTGAACGGGGATTATTTTCAGGCCATTTCGAAAAAAATGTATGATCTATATTTAAAGATCCATCAAATTTTTGTCGAATAAAATGTTCAACAAATTTAAACTGTGTACCAAATTTTAACTCTCTAGGACGTAGGAAAGTGCATTTAAAATGCCATCAATTAAATTTATCATGAAGAGTTATATAAAATTTAAAAAAAATGAAAAATTGTTATCTACCAAATTTATTTTAAAATATGAAGCCACTCCCATATGTAAAACGTTTAAACAAATGGAGAGATATTTATTATATAATATCTCTCTCTTTTCTTTCTGGAAGATATCCCAAAGTCAGAATTTAAATGAATTTGTTTTTTTCCCTATATTAAATAATTTTTTTAATTAAAAAACTACTTAACATATATTACTGAATTTTTTTTTATATATTCTATGGGATAATGTGAATATTTCCTAAAAATTTCGAAGCAATTCGTGAATTTTAAATTTACTTAAAAAATGTTTGAAAAATTAGGTCCCATAGGGTTCAATGTATTTCATTTTTTCAACCCGGGTTCAATAAAAAACTAATTGGGTGATATTATTTATTTATATTCCCATAGGTCCTACAGACCGTCTGAACAACATACTAAAATTTCATTTTGATAAACTCATTTTTACGGCAGTTATCGTGCTAACGGACAGACAGACAGACAGACAGACAGACAGACAGACAGACAGACAGACAGACAGACAGACAGACAGACAGACAGACAGACAGAATGAACAAAGTCATAAACACTTTTCAACTTTGTTGTAAAGTGTTAAAAATCCCATAAATTAAAGCATATATATATTAACTGTTGAGAAACATGTTAACTTTTCATATGTAATATCATGCGATGAATTTGATGACATAATTTTCGTGGATTTAGCTCGCTCCATTCATGAGAAAAGATACTTTGAGTAATACTTTGGTATTTGAATGTCTATAGTCATTTATCTGCTATAAGAATAACTTATTTTTCCTTCCATAACGCTTGTCGAGATTTTGGCGATGAATTTGGCGGAATATCGCCAATTTGGCGACTTTTTTAATTGTTGCCAAATTAACGAAAATATCGCCAAATGCTCAAAAATGACGCTAAATCAATGAAAATGACGACTAATTGACGAAAATTCAATATCTTGAAAAGAATATGAGTAGTTACTATAAGAATAAGCTATTTTTTGCTGTAAAATTCGTAAATTCATTGCATCATATAAGGAAAGTCATGTGCTGCCCACATCAGATTTTTAAATATGTTTTAGCTGTAAATAAAATAACCCAGAAAATTTATATGTGAACGCCGTACTGTCCACAGTTTTAATTACTGCTTTCCTAATGGTTTTTTACAAGTGTCTGACTTTTAAGTATATAGAAAAATGTCCTTCATGTATAATCATTAAATTTTATTGTTAATAATTAATTTGTCTATTTTTCTACCATTAATGGCTATAGAAAACTTAGGTTCGACCGCAGGAAGACTAGTGCACATGCTAGCTTCGCGGATTCAAACAAAAAGTTTTTGTAAAAAAAAACGTCAAATGTTTGCAGGAAACAATTTTCCATAAATAAGAAATAAAGTATATTAATGTTTGTAAAAATTTACTCAGAAAGAATCATAATATTAAACTGAAATTTATCCCACGTTTTACCCATACTGCGGTAGATAAATAACACCATTGGTAAAGCTATACAATATTTATTTTATTGAAAATTCAGTATCGTATGAAGCTACCTCGATCAGAAATACCATCTTATATACGGCATGACATTGCTTGGAATATAATTTTGATATCATCTCATGGGGAATAAATATCTTGATCGATTTTTGCTATTTGAGTCAAAAATTTGATGAAAGACGCGATCTTCTGACCAGTTGTTTGGAACCAGTTGACTGGAATGGCATTGAAATCTGGCATTAATTCTGCCTGTATTCAAAAACTCATTGTTGCCTGAGACTGTGATTTGATATCCAAGGACTTCCCAGCAAAGGGCTACAATATACCAGTCCTCTGTTATGCAGACGACGTCAAATCGCTGTTCGACTGCCCAGCGGTAGAAGCGTTGTTATCCATGCAATCTTGAGATTTTGAGGTCGAGTTCCAGAAATTCTATACGTCCGAGTCTCATCTGTGCATTAATGCTACGTTTGTATCATGTGATGGCGTACCGTCCAGTACGAGCCACAATTTCGTAGTAAGAATAACTAGTTTTATCCTCACAGTTCTACCAGATCAAAGTTCATTATGTGGATTCAGCTGTTCACAATGTGGCGTTTTTCCGTTAGAAATTATAATGTGACACAAGAAAAATCTTTCTGATCCAATTTCGACTTAAAAAAACTGGAAAGCTTAAAACGCATGCACACATTCACTGATATTATAATCATCTACGTGCTCTAGCCTGATGCACATATCCTGTTAGTTTAAAGCTAATTATATCAGTATTTAATACTGCTCCAAATTTTACACGCAGAAATGAAAATCCGAAAGAAGTATAATGGTTTTGGAAATACATTTATTTCATGCAAAGCATCTGTATAAGTTGATGTTTCTAATATCTACGGTGATTGACTACTTAATTTTTCATAAAATCATATTCCATATAATTCTTTCACAACCGGCATTTCTTACGGTGTTATTATCTCATCAGCTGCCACAAAGTATGCATTGCCTTGGTAAAACATATGAGGAGTACAGTACAATATTTGTCTGAGTCGTATTTAAGGATGAGAACAGAAGGTAAGCAGAAAATATTTCAGCAAATCTCTCTGTGATAATATTATACATGTTTATTTCAACAAAATTTATATTAATACTGTGGGCGAGGCAGTGTTGTTGTTGTTGAGACCCAGACCGTCCGACCTACCAGAAAGGTGTAAGGTAACAGGGCGAGGCAGTGTATAAGTTCACTGCACAGGCAGCGAATAAGTACACTGCATTTATAGAATGAATAAAACATCATTTTATTTTATTATTTATCTTCAGTAATAGTAAGCTTTAAATGCTGCATCATGATGGCAACATATGCAGGCATAAGTAGCATATGCTATCTAGAAAGGAATCTACGAAATAGAATAGACAAACAAAAAATTAGATCAAAATATTGCCATGAATGATCTAACAGTTCAAATACTTCATTAGTAACAGTACAAAATGGTTCATTTAACGCATAAACCGTTTTTGAGGGTTAGAAAGAACATTTTAAGCAGATAATGATCGTTTTTACTTCCATACCCATTGATAGGGTGTAATATGTATGCTTGTAATTCTAGAACACGTCTTGTTTTTATCTGTTGCCCCTAGGCAGTGGCGCTGATAATTTCCTTCCTGTCCGAAAAAATGTTATTAGTCCTTCCCAAGGTCTATATTAGCAAATTAACTCACTCATTTGATCGTCGAATGACCCTTTACGAAGATCTTGGCAACGCCTATGCCATTACATATCTTTATCAAAATACTTCTATCCGACAGACTCCGGAATTGCCACTCAAAATTTTCGGAGGGTATGATTTTAAGGAAAGGACCTTAAAAAAGATCCGGTGTTTTTGTTTATACCTCTGACTGAAGTGAGTTGAAAACCCACACAGTCCATCTCGTCCTAGGGCATGAACAGCTGTTTGGAGGTCCGAGAAAATGACTGAAGTGTGTTGTTGTTGAGACCTAGACCGTCCAACCTACCAGAAAAGGTGTAAAGTAACTGTTTAGACGGCCGGAAAGAGCCATCCAATGTAGACCGGAACCCGGATCCTACCACTAACCTCTCGGAAGTGACTGAAGTATGTCGAAAACCCAGACCACTCGACTCGCCCTAGGGCATGAGCAGCAAATTGAGTGGCCGGAAATGTGACTGTGTGTGAAATATCTGTTCTAAAACACCAGCTGCAAATTGAGGAAGTTCTTCACATAACGAAAAATATGACTTAGGTACAAATTAGCAAAAATCAAAGGAGTGTTGCGTTGAGTTTTAATTATAAACGCATCATGAAAAAGGCATCCTCGAAACGGTATACCTATTTATTTACGCTGAGTTACGTTGTTTAAGTTTTTATGCATTAATACCGAGTACGATGTTTCTGCTTATTTAACTAACTGTACTCTTTATTTGGTACAGGGTGCTTGAAGTTTTAATAACAATAAATTTCATTGATCAAGCGAAAGAAATTTTTATATAGAATATACCAATAAAATATTATTGGTATATATTAAAGGTCCGCATAAAATTTCGTTTAATAATTTTAGCAAAATCATAATCTATAATGTTATCTAACTGTTATCTATTTGAGGCTTAACAAATTACTGTTCAGATGATTGGCGCTAAAATTATAACCTATAACCCCTCGGTCTTAAAATAAAAGGAACATTTGAACCAGATATTGCAGAATTAATGTCGATACGAAATCCACATCAGAATATTATATCAAGTTTTGAAATTTTTTCTGATCACTTTTTTACTTGCTAAAACAGTGATTCGGAATGAAATCATGTAATTAAAATTTTACAGACTCCCTACTTTCATATTTATTGTAAATAAGTTTTTGAATTGGCAACAGCTTTTTCGACAAAGAAAGTTATACTATCTGAATATTACGTCTTTTGAGATGGCAACAGCCTTTTCAATAATGAAAAATGAGATTTTGAAAATACAACAGAGAAATTAAAAATTTCCTACAAAAGACGCTGTGAGGCCAGAATATGTCCTCACATGAGACATTTTTATTTCAATATTTATGGTGCCTAGAACGGCTAACAAAGCTCGAGTCTGGCTGGCGCCGGTGTTTACAACAACGTGAACTTTTAGGTCAAATACTATAAATTTGGGTGTCCCAGGCAAAAGGGGCTGAGAGGGGCATTGATATATGTGAAGTGATGCCATTGGGGTCAGAGGAACCAATGAGCGCCAAGGGGAAGAAGGGCGGAGCTCCCCCCCCCCCCCCGCCGAAGGAACCACAAGTCAAAAAAACAGTTTTACAGAAGGAGCGGAGTGAACATGACCTAGCAGACATGACTTAGGAGTTGTAGTTAGAGTACGAGTATTTACACTATCATGACTTAAGAGTAAGAGATGTTCCAAATTAATGGAGGTAGATTAAATGGCGAGTGCATTAGTAATACGAGGAGGAGCCACACACCACAGAATTATGGCAGTACAAGACTGATGCAAGCCTCAGAACGGATGATCTCAAGACTAAACTGGAAGGTATGTGCCCTGATGTTACCGGTCTTAGACACTATTGCAAATCTAATAATTCGGGTCACATATCTCCCCTTGCTAAAATATTAAATGAAAATTGATAATAGTTGAAAGTTGATATTGATGAAAATTAGTGCTTTTGATAAATTGATGTTGTTAATAAATGATATTGTTTAAGTTTTAAATAGTCTAATCTTTTAATATTAATTAATAATTCTTTTCAGGACTTACACAAAAGGTAAAAATAATTGGAGGGTTATTACGGCACAACGACGAGTAATGTACTTTAAATTGTAATTCCACTTTATGAGATCAACGGCCATAAATTTAATAATTAAAAGTGACTTATTCTTTTCGTATTGCCACAGAAGCTTTAAAATATTTTCGCTTTAAAATTGTATAACAAATAGAAATTTTCACCCGATTGTAACCAAAAAACGTGGCAACACATGGCAATATATTCTAAATCGCCATGCCAAATTGCAAATCATTTGATGCTATAGGTCCTTTCTTAGCCTTAAAATCCTTAAAAGTATTTCTTATTTAAACGGATTTAGTCAGCGGTTGCAGCTAGTTTTTTTTTTTTTAAATATAGAGAAATAAACGAATATTTCAACAATTTAAATTAATAGAGTCACAGGCCACCAAAATGATTTTAAAGAAGAATTGCATTGGTAACAGAAATTTAATAAATAAATAAATAACACTAATTATTTTCAATGCATTTCCTGCGGTTTCTTTGGAAGTAAGAAAATTGCAAAAAGAACATTAATAATAATAGCATAATTAAATTTAAAGAGCCAATTATTTAAAAATCTCTCCGTAATAAAATTCATCTATTATCTGATCAAAATACTTTTCAGTAGTTCACTTTCAGTGGATATCAGAGATTTAAGCGGTTTTGCAATGCACATGTTCTTAGCTTATTCCTTTTATTTATTTGAGTTTTGGTAATGTCATTTCGCCTCTTAAAACTGACATCTTTTAATTACATTTCTTGGAGATCTCAGTCATTTAGGGGCCTCCAGGCGAAGGATCAGATGCGCCTAATGGATAATGACCCTAACAGATTCGTATTATCTACGGGTTACTGTGATTTGGAATTCGAAGCATATAGCTATATTTTAATAGCATAATTAGCTATATTTTAATTTTTAAAGAACTATAATGAAATATGTAATTGAAAAAGACACCTTGACGTTAAACGGACTTCTGAAATTTCGCATAGAGCTTCGGCCAACCCAGGGAGCATTTTTATGCGGATAAAGGTACTACTTGCTGTAATACTGACCAATTGATTATATTAATATTGATGAGGTGTAATGAAATCACCATTGAAGGAGACAACCACTATATAACCCTGGAAGGCAGAAACATTTTAAAGGTCGCTAGGCCCCCAAAAGTTTACGGGGCCGTAGAAAATTCACTGCCCTTTATTATTAGTTAAACATTAAGCTAAGTTATACAAATTAACACATTTTTGATTTTTATTGGTGCCCCCTAATTTTCTGGTGTCCTAAGCACGTGCTTAGTGTGCCTATTGGGTAATCCAGCACTGCCATCATGTGTGGACGTGATCTTGAAACTGGGACCACATATCACAGCACTCACTAACCATTTGTTGTGACGAGATTTCTTAATCTCTCGACACTTGTGTAAAAATATGTCAAAATCATGAAAATCAATATTATATTTTTATATCTATATTTTTATGCATCCTTTAATATATTCAACCCTGTTACTATATCCCTCTCGTCTTATATATATGCAATTTATATTCTACATTTATCTATCAGTTTCAAAGGAATATTCAGCCATTTTAATTCTCTTAACGCGCACTGTGAGAGAGAGAATTATTTTCCGTTATAAGTTCAAGGTCTGCATTCGGGTGATGAAAAGCCTAGTAAGATTTCATATGTACATGTTCTTCGGCAGTTGAAATCGGAAGTAATGTAAAGGTTTCGATTGTTCTATGTATACGCAAGCGGTCCAACGTACTGAATGCCTAGACTGGGTGTCGGGGCAAGCCTGCGGCAGATGGTGAGAACTTATTTCTCGGCATGTATGTTTTCTTGTTTGGTTCTGAGTCCTATGAGTCTCGGAAGGTTATATAAGCTTGGAACGCAAAAGTTCGTCGCGCATTCCCATCCTGAATACTACACGGAGATGTGGTAGTTCAATTTACTTTCGATGCTCGCCCAGAGCTCCGGGATCCGACTCTCACTGCGGAATCCAGGGTTCGCGAGTTGGGTATGTCGCCACCGCCACTGTAAAGAAGGGGTCCGAGGTAGCATTGCCGGACATTGCCGTCAACTCTCATGCCTGAACATCTGTCCGAGAATTCTTCTGATACGCCGACTTAGATCTTCTCCAATGCCTTTTCGTTCCTGCTGGACCGAGAACTGAGATGACCTGTACTGTGAGCAATCAATGACGTAATTCTCTCTTATTCACGCTATACTGTGTTCGAAGGTAAGCTCATTTACATGCATTGGCGGAGCCATTAGACTTTCTCCGAAATTCCTTAAGTTCTAACAGATATCTCCAAGAACGGAGAACTATCTTATTTACATATCCTTGTGTTAGCTCCTAGAATCAGCAATTCTAAATAGTATTATTAATAGTGATTATAATTCTCTCCTGTGCTCTGCCCTTGTCTGCCTATTTCCATACTTTAGACCATACCTTAAATTATGTAATTATGGTTCTATATGAAATGTGTGTGCCACGCGCGTAACGTATTAAATTCTTGGTATTATATTTATCATTTGGTGGTAAATTGTGTTATAATATCCTGCCGGTGTCCAGTGCGAAGATATAATTTAGGAATAGGTGTAACTCTATAATATAACTTATTAATTACATATTTAATAAAGATTGGATTAGTTAATTACTGTGTGCTTATTGAGTTCGGTAGTGATTATTTGCAATATTCTATGTTTTATATATCCATGCTTTAGCTGAAGAATCATTCACTCAAGGTAAGGGTTTATTATTATTACGCTTTGTATTTGCGGCAGGTCATCTCTGAGTTTTACTTGCAGACGAGAGAAGTTTCGAACCTGGGTTGTAAAAATTGGAGAAAGTTAGAATTCTCCGGTCGGCCGTGTCGAGTGGGGAACCGTTATGACACATTTGTAACTCGACCTTTTTTCGATCCCCATCATCATTGCATCTGATATGTAGGACCAATTTGTTTGAACTTATTTGTAAAAGTTTCCGTCTCCCAGTTGGGGGTATTCGAACTGGTCGGACTATGCTCTAATAGTTGAACTAATGGGAAAAGATTCTTACTCTTAGTCGAAATGGACTCTTGGGAATATTAAATGTGAACTTCTTTTGTTTTAATAAAAGCATCTCAAGAATATTTTTGAACGAAACAGTTTAGTAGCTAGTAAAGAACAGTACTGTCCCTACCAGGAATTGAGCCCTAGATCTTCGAACTGGCCAGTCGACGCTCTACCCCTTTGAGCTACTGGGACGAAATTGTAAGTTATTTTTGTCTAAGCGGGCTCTGCTTTCTCTACTCTCTAATGTCAGATGAGATTGCAACTGACAATCTGATTGACCACCTGCTGCTACTTTTACCTCAGGTTAGCTTCCTGGTGCTATGTTTATCCTCCAGGTTAGCTTCCTGGTGCTATGTTTATCCTCCAGGTTAGCTTCCTGGTGTTAGGTTTATCCTCCAGGTTAGCTTCCTGGTGCTATGTTTATCCTCCAGGTTAGCTTCCTGGTGTTATGTTTATCCTCCAGGTTAGCTTCCTGGTGCTATGTTTATCCTCCAGGTTAGCTTCCTGGTGATATGTTTATCCTCCAGGTTAGCTTCGTGGTGTTATGTTTATCCTCCAGGTTAGCTTCCTGGTGCTATGTTTATCCTCCAGGTTAGCTTCCTGGTGCTATGTTTATCCTCCAGGTTAGCTTCCTGGTGCTATGTTTATCCTCCAGGTTAGCTTCCTGGAGCTATGTTTATCCTCCAGGTTAGCTTCCTGGTGCTATGTTTATCCTCCAGGTTAGCTTCCTGGTGTTTTGTTTATCCTCCAGGTTAGCTTCCTGGTGTTAGGTTTATCCTCCAGGTTAGCTTCCTAGTGCTATGTTTATCCTCCAGGTTAGCTTCCTGGTGTTATGTTTATCCTCCAGGTTAGCTTCCTGGTGCTATGTTTATCCTCCAGGTTAGCTTCCTGGTGTTATGTTTATCCTCCAGGTTAGCTTCCTGGTGCTATGTTTATCCTCCAGGTTAGCTTCCTGGTGTTAAGTTTATCCTCCAGGTTAGCTTCCTGGTGCTATGTTTATCCTCCAGGTTAGCTTCCTGGTGTTATGTTTATCCTCCAGGTTAGCTTCCTGGTGCTATGTTTATCCTCCAGGTTAGCTTCCTGGTGTTATGTTTATCCTCCAGGTTAGCTTCCTGGTGCTATGTTTATCCTCCAGGTTAGCTTCCTGGTGTTATGTTTATCTTCCAGGTTAGCTTCCTGGTGCTATGTTTATCCTCAAGGTTAGCTTCCTGGTGTTATGTTTATCCTCCAGGTTAGCTTCCTGGTGCTATGTTTATCCTCCAGGTTAGCTTCCTGGTGCTATGTTTATCCTCCAGGTTAGCTTCCTGGTGTTATGTTTATCCTCCAGGTTAGCTTCCTGGTGCTATGTTTATCCTCCAGGTTAGCTTCCTGGTGTTATGTTTATCTTCCAGGTTAGCTTCCTGGTGCTATGTTTATCCTCCAGGTTAGCTTCCTGGTGTTATGTTTATCTTCCAGGTTAACTTCCTGGTGCTATGTTTATCCTCCAGGTTAGCTTCCTGGTGTTATGTTTATCCTCCAGGTTAGCTTCCTGGTGCTATGTTTATCCTCCAGGTTAGCTTCCTGGTGCTATGTTTATCCTCCAGGTTAGCTTCCTGGTGTTATGTTTATCCTCCAGGTTAGCTTCCGGGTGCTATGTTTATCCTCCAGGGTAGCTTCCTGGTGTTATGTTTATCCTCCGGTTAGCTTCCTGGTGCTATGTTTATCCTCCAGGTTAGCTTCCAGTGTGGTCGTTACATGCACTGCCATCATCTGTGGACATGTCGTTTCGAAATCGGTGCTCCATATCCCAGAATCCACTAAATCCGTGCGAGTCGTATTAAAGCTAATTTCAAACCTCCGGAATATTTGCACAAACCTACATGGTTGATTCGTTTGAACGCCTTTATAAAGAAACGTGCTGCCTGCCCCAACCGGAAATCGTGCCCTTTATCTTCGAACTGTGTAGTCGATGCTCTACCGTTGAGGTACTGGAAAAAAACTGCAAGCTCTTACTCTCAAAGTAGACTCTCCAAGTTACAAAAATTCGCAGATTTTTTTTTTAATATTTGGATAGAATACTATCTTTAACAGTGTGTTAAAGATGCATTCAATATTTCGTCCAATGCAAAATTCATAATTTTATAGTTGCTTGTTAGACATCATCTATCTCTTCTGCGCCTTCTTCTAACTTTTCATAAAAAGTAGCAAGTTATAATAAGTAAAATACTTATGTTATTGATATACTTTCAATTCCGCCAAGAGACAAAATATTTTTTTTAATTCACTTTAATTAACATTTAATTACATTTCGATGTACAGAATTGAAGATCCATGTTTGATGAAAGATACATTTAATCACTTGATGATTAAATTGAAAAAATGTACCAATGAAATGTGTCCTTACTACTTCGAATTCTTTAATCTAATTAATTAATAGAATATTCAGAATGTAATAAATGGCCTTTCATCAGTATTAAAATTTTAGCTTGAGGAACTTTTAATGAAATGAAATTATTTTGGTTTTCTCGGAAGTATAATTTTTATTATGGAATGGGAATATAAAGCATTAATAATTTTCAATATATTTGTAATATGTACAAAGTGGTAATATTAGTCTCCCTGTACGTAATAAGAATTTTTATATAAAAATTATTAAAATGTGTTACAAAACATAAAAAACGCGCCATTTAATTGAAATAAAAGATATATCACCTGCTACCAGTGGATAAAAATAATCGTTAGCAAAATAGAATAATAGATAAACAAATGTTGGAGCATCGACTGGTTTCTGATGCAAAACGACAATTCTTGTTTACAATGTTAGCCTTAACCGGCCGGTTAAGTTAAAGTATGTTCAGTTCTGAAAAATATGTTCAGTTTTATCATTTTAAATTGATTTATTTATTTGAATAATGTTCTTGCAAAAGTAAAATGCAAAATTATCACAGTTAGCAATATGCAGAAATATAATGCAAAAAGAACACCATCAAAATTTAAATCACTTTCAATACTTGAGTGAATGTTCTGCCTGTGTGCAGAATTAGCAGAAGGACATGAAAAATATCACTATTTCAAAACAGCTGTAACAAATATTTCTGAAATTCTTATCAAGAATCTTTTAATACATTATATGCATTCCAATTAAAAATATCAGCCCCAACTGACGACCAGCGTATTACAATGTTAACAAATATTGCACGATAATTTTGCTTTTATTTAATCTAAAAGGTTTAATCTAATCTAAAACACTCTAGTATTGGAAAACAAACATAACAGTTAAATGTTGTTTATATTTGTGTCATTGACAAACTAGATTCTTCGATTCACCGGGACTAGGAATTCCCGCTAGATTTAATTCATCCACACGATTTGATCTGAACATATGTGTAAAGTTATATTTTCCTCGTTTTTCCGAAAGTCTTCCTTGATTTGATAGTCATAAAAAACGAATATTTTTATTGCCTAAAAATATTATGCGTTTTGGAGATGTATTTTTAAATTATCATCGTATATGAATTTTTTTGATAAGCTGAACTCGCAACAACTCTTATTACTTTCCTTATATACATAATGTATAAGGAAAGTATTGTGACGGGGTCGAAAATTCGAATTCGAGTTTTCGACGGGAGAGCACGTTTCAAGCATCCCTGATCACGAATCAAGCATTTTCTCAAGCATGCCTGTGTGTGTGCGTGTGTGTGTGTGTGTGTGTCAGTGAGCCTTTGGAGACCCTAAATGACGAACGAATGGACCGATTCGAACGAAATTTGGTACCAAAATCACAATCCGTAAACACTGGAAGCCTATTGTTTTTATACGCAATCGAAGGTTCAAAACCCCCTAAATTTTCGAGTGAAATTTTGAAAAAATCGTCAAAAAATTAAAACCGCTAATAAAGTTACGCAAATAGACATTTCTTAAGTAATTTTTCATTACAAAACGATTGACATAAATTTTAGAACTCTAACATGAACCGTTCTCGAGATATTACACATTTTTCAAAAAAACTATCAAAAAGTTATATAAAATAAAAAAAAATTCCTATTGAGAAATATGTTCACTTTTCATATGTAATACCATGCGATAAATTGGGTGACAACATTCTCGTGGTTCAAGCTCGTTCCATTCATGAAAAAAGATACTTCTTTGAGTAAGATACTTGATACTTGATGTCTTGGAAAGAATATAAGTATCTACTATAAGAATAACATATTTTTTAAACTGTAAAAGTAGTAAATTCATTGCATTATATAAAGAAAGTCATGTGCTACGCACATCAGATTTTTTTAAATATAGAGGGAGAGGGTTATTTTCCTACATGTTAATTTATAAAGCCGCTATCACTCGCGAACGTAATTTAAGTAAACGATGATCACTGCAATAATTTGTGCATGTTTCATGCATACGACTATTCTTGACATTAATTTTATGGATAATAAGGAAGTTCAAAAGGTTGAAAATTGAGAGTAGGTATATTTTGATGTCACTTGCAGCATAGATTGAAAACCAGTGCCTTACATTTAAATTTTTTTAATAAAATACATATTTTGCAATATCATAATTTGCAACACCATAAGAAGTTTTAGAAATTACTATTACCCAAGTCAAGCCCGTTTAAAAATGGCCATCGTTCTGGAGCAAATTGTATCATTTATAGGCTGCTACAATGCGTAATTCTTGAATTAATGGTTCTTGTTTTAAAATTAACAAATGAAACAAAAATTAAATATCCTCACCTCTATCAAATACGTGAATGCTTTCTTAAAATTCATGCGCATAAAAGAATTGCAACTAATTTTAGAATTTACAGCTCTAAATCAATTTTAGAAACTGACCGTTGAGTCGACTTTTACATTAGAAAATGCCTTTAATTATGGCCTAGATTCAGTTTTTGGTATGTGTGGGTGGTACAGGTATAAAAATTCGTTTCTTTCAAACCTCCAGTGCTACCACTCTAACCAATCGATGTTTTATCTTGTTCTGAGTACGTTTGTGATTGTTCCAGCTATAATTGCGTTAATCTATAAGTTACAATATTTGTTCCATTTCTTTAAAGATTAAAATATATATTTTAGTTAGAGGTGACCAGATATCAGATTTGATTTATTTAATCCAATGCATTTTTTCTCAAATACCTTCCATATAAACCTTGAATATATATAAACCTTGAGTATGTTACTTCGTATATATTTTGCGTTGTGATGTACTACTAATTGGTACAGAGCAAATATAGTGATACTACCCATTAAAAACCATGTTTATTCTTTTTTTTTATTATTTTGAATATCAAGTGATTATAACCTAGTCCTATTCAATTCGCCTGTCTCTAACTATCCTAAATATCACTAAAACTACTACTATATAAATCTATATTTTAAATACAAATGTCATAAATCAAATTTTAAATTTATGTCCATCTAATGATTACAACACCATTTTCAAGCACCTACATATCATTAAAAATGTTCCCGTATTTAGACAAACCAACTACTTACTCATACTGTACGGTAATCTAGCTCCTTTTAATATAAACCCTATTAAAACCACGCTTTTCGCTGGTTCGACCCGGTTACCATGGACTCCATGGATAGATTGAACTCTTTCATCAATACTGTTGCTTCTTTTAGAAAGTTTCTTGTGGATCTTTTCATTGTGCACGTTTCAAATCTCAAGACAAACCTTTTAAAAGGAAACTTTGTGATGTGAAACTTGTGATTTGATAGAAAAGTGCCAGTCGATGACTATAGGTGACTGATCCCCCCCCCCTTAGAAATAGACTCAGCCTCCACCGTAAAAAATCAGTTTTTCAGTATTGCTATGGTTATTCTTTAAATTTCCCTAATTTTGCACAAACATTGTCAGTCTGAGATTTTTTATATTTCTGTATTGTATATACCTTCCCTGTGGCATAAAATACATGTGCATTATGTGCGTACTTGTTATAAGCAATAAGGAAATCAGACTTGTTTACATTTCTAAGGAAATCTGGTTAGTAAATAAAGTAATCTGCTTGAAATAAGGTTTACAACAAAATTGGAGCACATGCCATACAAGACAGCTCGATATATTCCTATAAACATTACTCCGCCAAAAATTCGTAGGCAATGTGTTAATGACCATCCAGTTCTGGCGTATAGTTACCACTTTGTGGATCTTCGTTTTGAAGAATACACATCAACAACACAAACATTCATCGATATGACGGAGACTTGATAAAGGTGTTGTGAAATATTAATCCAAGCTTCTTGAACAAACGCCTTTAGCCGGTATTTTGTCCATTTCCTGCGTTTCCGTATCTCATTCATGCAGACACGCAACAGGTCCTTAAATGGTTTGATATGGTGACAATTTTGAAACCCAGTCTAAAACCTGTTCATGATTGTGGCCAATACAAGCTGTGGTGAACAGTGCAATAGTGCACTATGCAATTTGACGAGGCCTTGCTAGAAGATTGCATCTCTCTGGAGACGAAGAAGGGTCATGGAATACCGTAAATGCTCTCTTAAAAGAAGACTATAAGTGTTTTAAAACTTGGAGGCAATAAATTGGCACTTATATCCTCCAAACACAATTGATGCATTCCTATTTATTTTTCATTTTTATTCGTGTTCTTTTTAGTTGTTTTGCCGTCTCTTTAATTATTATCTACCTATTTTTCTTGTTTGCATGTTTTACAGTTGGTTTCAAAGAATTATGCTATTTCGCTTTCGTTTTAACAGATTCATTCCCTATTCAGTTTTCATCTTCGTTATGTCATTACTAAGTTGGTTTATTTCCACTCATTCTTTATCTTCTGCACTTTTCTCTTTCCTCCGAGGATTCTACCGTTCTTAGTATACTGCCTCTCGTTTTACTGTCTTTTAAGTTTTACCTCTGTCATTTCCCCTAGCAGTAATGATTCCTCCTACCTTCAGTCACGTGTGTTACTCTACCGCAAATATCAAACTTGATTGAAAAGGCGAGGTTGAGTTTATTGCTTGTCCCGAAGAATAAGACATTTTTTGTCTTCGAAACTGTTTATCTTCAAATATTATTATATGTTGCATTCAGAAAGACTTTATGTAGGTCGGAGACAGTAGATGCCACCTGGCTTATTTGTCTCAACGTTTATTCCAAGCTGCAAGATGGAGTACATAGGCGTACTTCCTGTGCTTAAAGGGGGTAAACATTGCTATTTGTTAGATCTGGTTGGAGAGCAACTGTAATTTCATTTTCGAAGTTTGACATAAAAAAAATAAATATTTGACATTGAAAATAGATATGTTTGATGTTACTATATTTGTTATACCTTTAAGAAACTATATCTTTATGTTACTCGTTATATTACTATATATTATGTTACTATAACTTTACGGAACAGAATGACATATAATTTGTGATTGCTCGTCAGATCTCATGTCTACAATCATTATTCACTGTGTTGCCATTGAATATAGAATCGTCACAGGTGCAGATAAAAAATGTGTGTATCTCATTTCCAGACGGGCTAATTGTAACATATTAAGTTTACACCTGAACTCATTTCCAAAGGCTGCAATTAGAAAGAAAAATGACCAAAATATTAGCTGAAAATGTAAACTGTTATCCTTATGGACTGGACTCTCTTGTGAAGCGAAAAGGAAGAAAAGGCAATAGGAAAAAGAAAACAAATGAGTTAAAGGAACCAACGGAAAATAGAAGGAAAATTACTTCCACCAAATCTAAAAATTCACAGAAGTAAAGAAAGAAAAAAAGTAGACAAGGTGCTAATCATGAAAAAGATAAGGTTAGTGATCCATACTGTCTGGTCTGTGCACAATCTTATTCCAATAGCCGTTCGAAAGAAGTTGGGCTGGACTTAGGAAGATTGCATTCTAAGTGTCGAAAGCCCAGGCCAACCGACTCATCCGAAGATATAGAGTAACAAAATGGATGGCCGGGTGCATTCTAAGTGTGTCACAACTGTCACAATGATGATTAAATAGATGATAGATTAATATAATATAGTGGTTGGACATAACTTTGAAAGACTTAATGAAATTGCACTTTTTTGCTCCATACATGTAATTGTTATCATCATGCCACACACAGATTTATTTCATTTTTACTAGTACTTTTTCCTTTCATTTAAATTCACTTATATAACTTACCCAAAGAGATGTGATAACTGCCCAGTAGCCGGAGCAAATTGTCACACAATTTCGCTGTCCTAAAAAATATTATTAATTATTTGCCACTCATATATACTATATTCTATCATTTTTCTATAGTTAGTCAGAAGGTGAAAGTTGCGAAAGACGAAAAGGGAGTTTGATTCTTTTTTTAATAAGAATAATGTGGAAAACAGAAATGTAAACTGAGACAAATAGCTTTGTGCTATCTTTCTGATCCTTCCAAAACATAATCTTTATTCAAGA
Organism: Amaurobius ferox; assembly: GCA_951213105.1. Taxonomy (NCBI): domain Eukaryota; kingdom Metazoa; phylum Arthropoda; class Arachnida; order Araneae; family Amaurobiidae; genus Amaurobius; species Amaurobius ferox. The sequence goes on along the minus strand of OX578139.1, from coordinate 99,910,460 downwards.
TATATTTCTAAGAAACAGCGGCTGTGAGTTATTACCAAAAACAACTATATCCATAAAGCTATTAAAATAGCGCCTTAGTATCTTAAACCCCGTAAAAAAAGTATCTTAAACCTCAAACTCCAGGAGACAGCATATCACAAAAGAATGTCCCTCTTCTCAATTCCCAGTGATTTTTGGATAATATGCGTAATTTAATTCGGTCAAATATGACTCCAACAGAAAAGCGCTCACCTTTCTGCTGATTCGATCTCGTTGCCATAGCAACAGGATCATGAGCATTTGCCCATGCATTTGCAATTTCTGAAAAGTTTCATATAACGCTTTTCATGGAGCACGTTTACATTCTCGACGTCTCTTTCAATTTCTATGAAAAAAATCAATTCATAGAAGTGAATGATACCCGTTACCTGCAATGGGTTTATCTGGTAAGATTCTGAAAGTAGCGGATGAAAAGGAGAGGCTTTCTTAAAAAGAGTTGTTACTTGTATTTAAAATTGTGATAATGAGTTATTTTATAACTATTTATATCCAAACATTATGATTAAATGCACGCGTTTAGAATAAATATTGAACAAGGTATTGAAAGTGTTTATAATATTACAAATAATAAATTGTTTTTCCTATGTCGATTAAACGTGATGGAATAAATATCTTTGTATATAAGAAACGTGGCAGTTTTTCGCCCTGCCATGTTATGTCTGAAACTGCAGCTGGCTAGTGATCATTATACTTCCATCACAGCAAAGATCGTCAAATGTGTGACAGTGACGTTGTAGTCACGTGGCACCTGGGTCACAATGTGATATCATATTTGTGACTTCTATACGACGTTATGTATTAGTAACGTTTTAACTTCATTGTGACTATATCCTGTGACGTTTCCACAGTTCAATTAATACGTAAGAGTGTGACGACATTACAATGGCAATCACAATGTGACGTCACAAACAAGTTAATACGCGAAGTCACAAACGACCATGAAAAGGAACAAAATAACTTCGATATGACCTCAATATGACATTGCCGAGACGTACTGTGACGTCACTGTGAAAAAAATTGCTGTTAGAGATTGATATGACAAATTTCAATTTCCTTTGTTCTATAGTTCAGCCACCAGGATAATTAAAATCAGTATTTTTTCTCTTCAATACATTTACAAAAACAAAAATAAAAAATTCCAATTAAAGCGATAGCACCCGAGAAAAGGGAACTTTAAATTGGGACTTTTTATAATTTTTGCATCCAATTCACGTATTGAAATTAATCAGCATTTTGCTGCAAACACAGGTCTCAAGACTAGGTCATGTGTTTTGCACTCGAATATACGCGCTATTTGAAATAGATATCCCATAAATGACGGAAAAGTTCTGATTTGTCGAATAATTAAACTACTATATCCATGTTTTTTATTCGCGTGCATGTATGTACTATCTCATATATCACATAACATGCTTCACAAATGGTCTTACATCTCTCATATCTTCATCATCAAGATCAGTCAAGATGTCTGGCGATTAGTAAAATCGGTCATTATGCCGAAACGAATCTGTTTAGATCCGGCTAGGTCTTCGAGTTCACCTTTGAAAAATTATAAAGGTCTGCTTAAAATACGATATCCATCAAAATAACTGGAAAGTGCAGATCAGGTCCCTCATAGACTTTGCGCAAAATAGTGATTGAAGCGATTATGCTGATACTTGGGAGGTATTTTCAAAAGTTTGTTGCGACTATTTATAGAAATTTACGAATCTTCTCACAAGGCAATTCCCCAGTTCATACGTCAAGAAGAGATATTCAAGAAATATTTTTAAAACTAAACAATCAAGTTATTTAAATGGCGAACTTTTTTATCAGATTTAAACCTAGTAGATAATATTTGGGGAACTGTGTACAGTAATGACCATTAATACATCAACTTTATCTACTTTGCAGATATCATTATTATACTTTGATAACTCACTTCATAATATAATAGATAATTTTGATATTAGCTTCCTAAACATAATTTGAAGGTAATGAGAAACATAATGTTGGTACACCCGCCCTTTATATCACCTTTGTAAGTAAAATAATACTCATGTTTCTACTTTATTGCCGCATTCGCAATATAGGTTTCAGGCAGTTTATATTATAATTTCAAAATGCAAAATGCAAGTTGATTAAAATATAGATCTTCTGTGTCCTATATTTGCTACCGATGTCTTATTGATTTTACTATTACAATGCAAGTTGTAGTCGATATCATTGGTGCAGAAAATGTCTTGCGTACAATGTATATAGTATCCTAGATTTGTATAACATCTACAAGTCAGCAGTCCAACTTTTCGCCGAACGTTATTCTGCAAGTCAGAAAAAAATAAAACAAATATATATAATGTATATTTTATTAGCATAAAATGTTATATTTCATCAAGTAATTTATCAGAATTATGTTATGTATCGACAAAATCAATTTTTAAAAATTTAAATGCTAAACAAATTCGATTAAATAAATTTCATTGAAAATTAATTTATTCTGAACTCAAAAAGTTTGAGAAATTCTTATAATCTTACGTCCTTTCTGGTAGGTCGGACGGCCTGGGTCTCAACAACAACATAATCTTACGTGGGTCAGCTATCGCATACGGGTCACCAGGTGAAAAGCCCATTACAAACTATTCTAATGCATAAGCTGGTCAAGTCATGTCCAAGAATACATTAAAACTCGATGTTTAAGAGCCTGCATACTATTAAAGAAGTTCCGATCTCCATATTTCCAGCTATTTTCGTATAATTTATGACAACATTATATTTCATTCTGATATGGGTGCAACTGATATGCGCACATTTCTGCTGGTTCGATCTGGTTTCCATGGTAACAGGATCGAGCGCTTTTGTTAATGCTGTTGCTTCGTCTGAAAAGTTTCTTTTATGGAGCTTGTCATCGAGCATGTTTACAACCCCAATGTCTACTTCAATTTCTATGATAACTTCAAATTAAATATATTAATTATATCCGTTACTTATCATACTTTCATTTGATAAGATTTCTTGTTGTGGAAGACAAAGTATTTAATTCTATGTCGAAGCAGAAACTCTGTACATTGAAGAACAGTGATATAAAAATATAACACATCATTAATAATTAAATCTTTCTTTGCCTTTAGCGCAATAACATCAATATTATAGACATCATGAAAGGTTTTTGTTAATGATACAGCTCATTTATTGTATATAAAAATTGTATTTATTGTGTATACAATATTTATTGTACACACAAGTTGTTCATCACGTGCTTCACCTATGGAGAGTTTGGAAGAAATAGGCAGCAATGCTGCACAAATAATTTGTTAATTAAAATATCGTACTGAGCTTATTAAATATATTATTTTTCGTTATAAAAACTGTTTAGTTTTATGCATTCAAACTGCTACGATTATTGATTTTTGCATTGTTTCAATACAATCTCCAACTTTTATTTTTTCGGCGAATTTGTGGATATAAATAAATAACAACTCCTACAAATCTTCTTCATGGCCATGAAAAACTATTGACCGTTCTGAAGGAAAAGGAATTAGTTAAATGACATGGGCTATGTTTCTAGTGTCATCATCCTCTGAACTTAGGAACGATGAGATAATATCCAATGTTCGAACGATGATTAAATGATTCATGCACTTAGTTTCGTTATATCATTTGATGTTCATTTTTTGAACAATAACGAAATGATGTATTAATGAATATTTTTATATCAAAAGGATGTGTTTATAAATAAATAAATGGTATGCTTTTTAATACTTTCCAACATAGTTAACAAATGTTTGTGACTTTGTTCATTCTATCTGTCTGTCTGTCTGTTCCCACGATGCCTTAACATAAATTTATCAAAATGAGATTTTAGTATGTTGAGACAATCTGTGGGACATATGAGATTTTTTTCCCAAATGGCCAGGCACTAGACTCTAGAACTAGCCTCTACGTCGACTTACGTCGTTTGCCCAAAGTACGGCCGAAATCGTTAACCATTTTGTCGTCCTAGGACGTTGCCCCAGGCGCACCAGAAGGGGGCGGAACACACTGCGCCCACAACACACAACATCCAAGTCTTGCGTGGGACTCGAATCCACAACGTGGCGGACGATCGATCGCTGGAAACGCTCGTCTTGACCGTTCGGTCACCACGTCGACTTAAATGAGCCAACAACATACGGTGTTCCCAGGTGGTCACCCATCCAAGTACTATCCGCGCCCGATGCTGTTTAACTTCGGTGATCTAACGGGAACCGATGTTTTCAGCGCGGTAGAGCCGTTGGCTCCATATAGGATTATCTATCTATATAAATAAAAATGAAAATCTGTCTGTCTGTCTGTCTGTTTGTCCCATCATCACGGGAGAACGGCTGAACCGAATTTGATGAAATTTTGTGGGTAGCTTAGAAATAGCCCCACTTAAAATTTAGTCCATGTTTGGAGTTTCCATAACCAGTGGTTCTCGAGATATTAGTGAAAAACGAATATTTCCTTTGTCTCATCATCACGAGAGAACGGCTGAATCGAATTTAATGAAATTTTGTGAGTAGCCTTAAAATAGCCCCCCATAAATTTTGCCCAAGTTTCGAGTTTCTAATACCAGGAGTTGTCGAGATATTAATGAAAAACGGAACTTTATCCTAGGAGATCTACTCTCTAACTCCGTGGTTTATCCAAACGGAAAGGATGAAAATCGTTTGTTTAAAACGTCAACGTGAGTTAAAACTTCATTTCTGAGCTTAGTGCAGGATTTTTGCATTAATTAGTCACTATCTGAAAGCATGAATTGTTTGAAACATGAATTTTAATGGAAAATCTAACTCCATGGTCCAGCATTTACTAAACGATGGAAAGTATAAAGAAATCAAAATGGTTATTATTTTTGCATTTTATGGGGAAGAGATCAAAATGGTTATTTAATTTCGCAGTTTATGAGGAAGATTCTTTATTATATTATGTTGCTCAGCAACGCAATTAAATTAAATGTGTTTTTTAATATTTGTTATTATTTTTTCTATTTGAATAATAAATAAATAGATGTATAAATATATTTTGTAAATGAACGGTTTGATTTTTCTTTAATTATATTAATTACGGACTGCGTACATCACTTTCATTTGACAAAGAGTTTTTAAGCTTTTATATTGTGTTTAGCTAATAAACTCATATTGTGTTTACCAATAAACTCATTTATCCGATTGTTGAAACAGAAAACGAGTAGAAAGGGTATATTTTCTAATACAGTTTTAGTGTTTGCATTTAGTATATACAAACGGGATCGGGATGTTTTATTCTTCAGATCTGCAATTTCAGAGCTACGAATTTGGCGGAATATCGCTAACTTGGCAACTTTTCTTAAACTTTGCCAAATTGACGGAAATATCGCCAAATTGCTAAAAACGACGCAAATCAATGAAATTAAATTCGTTTTTTTAGAAGGCAGTACTGAAATGATGTTTCGGTAGTATTTGTGGGTCAGTCTATCCATCCTACTTAGTAACACATTTATCGAATTTTTAAAAATATCACCAAGTTGATAAAAATGTTTGTGAATCTATAAAAATGTCATGAAATTGATAAAATTGAGCTTAATAAATGAAATTAATTGTGTTTTGTTAGGGGATAATATTATGATGATGTTTTGTCAATTTGTCGCAAAATAGGACTATTAGTTTTACAGTCCCACTTGGCGATAAATTTGGCGATTTTTTAAGCTATCGCTAAATTGAAGAAAATATCGCCAAACCTTTCATGGAGACAGCATTATTCAGACGATATGATTTCCATCAATTTATTTGAAGCAACTGATATCATGTCGTTTAGCAATGGATGTAAATCCAATGAGTTATGTGGCATACGATTTTAATTAAATCTTTTCCGATTTGAATAATAAAGATATGTATATAAAATAAATTTCATTGGCATTGCATTTTTGACTGGAAAATATCGATTACGGTCTTCAGGTTACACAATATTATTATTGATATTTTCGGGGATTATTGATTCGGGGATTATTGATATTTTCAAATTATTATACCATTGTTTTATTATGACAAAAATTGTTGAAACTCACATATTGTACGTTGTGCGAGTAATCTTCTATAAATGCACGTGTTACCTTCTAATCTAAGAGAATATAAGTAGTACAGGTATATAGGCATATATTTTGATATATATTGGCATATATTGGAATCAATTACGACCTTCTGGTATAAAGATTACGGGGATAATTGAAACTTTCAATTTATAATGTCATCTGTTTTATTTCGGCAAAGATTTTTTAGACTCATATTGTAATAAGGGTAATCTTCTACTAACATACAAGCATATTTTCTAATCTGCGACAATATAAGTAGTATATATATATATATATATATATATATATATATATATATATATATATATATATATATATATATATATATATATATATATGTATATTCCCATATAATTTTAGTGCTTTCATTCTGGCATATATTGGAATCAATTACGGGTTTATTGATATTTTCAATTTATACATGTAATCTACTAATACAGGTTACATCTTCTAATATTCGCGTATATAAGTAGTACGGGTCCTATATAATTTTAATGCTTTCATTTTGCATATATTGATTCAATTCCTTTTTTTTTTTTGCAAATTTGCTTTCGAAAGGGGCTAGGATGTTTTATTCTGCAGATCTGCCCGTGACGATAATTTTGCATGATGAGAACAGATATTCATAAACTTCTCTTTAGGAGCAATAAATTTAATATTTTAACATAATTTGCATATGAATCTGAATTATAAGTTTCTTTATATTTTATACTCCGTACGAAGAACGGGTATGCTGCTAGTCTATATAAATAAAAATGAAAATCTGTCTGTCTGTCTGTCTGTCTGTCTGTCTGTCTGTCTGTCTGTCTGTCTGTCTGTTTGTCACACCATCACGGGAGAACGGCTGAACCGAATTTGATGAAATTTTGTGGGTAGCCCAGAAATAGCCCCACTTAAAATTATATCTGTGTTTTGAGTTTCTACGACCAGTGGTTCTCGAGATATTAGTAAAAAACGAAATTTTCGTTTGTCTCATCGTCACGGAAAAACGGCTGAACCGAATTTAATGAAATTTGGTGAATAGCCTTGAAATATCCCCCCATAAATTTTGTCCAAGTTTCGAGTTTCTAAGACCTGGGGTTGTCGAGATATTAATGAAAAACGGAACTTTTTCCTAGGAGTTCTACTCCCTAACTCCGTGGTTTATCCAAACGAAAAGCTTGAAAATCGTTTGAAAGTGAATTAAAATTTAATCTCTGAGTTTGATGGGAGATTTTTTGCGTTAATTAGTCACTTTTTGAAAAAATGAATTGTTTGAAACATGATTTAAAGGGGAAATCTATCTCCATGGTTCATGGTTTATTTAAAACAACCTTTTGCGGAACAATGAGAAGTATAGAGAAATCAAAATCGTTATTTAATTTCGCAGTTTATGTTGTAAGACATGACATATTTAACATGTTATAAGATTCTATCTTATATCATGCTACTCGGAAACGCAATTAAATTAAATCTGTCTGTTAATTTTAATAATTATTTTTTCGATTTGAATAATAAATAAATGGATATAAAAATATATTTTAGAAAAGAACGATTTGATTTTTCTTATAGCATTTTTGACTGGATAATATCAATTACGGTCTTCGGGTTTAAAAATTATTATTATTTATATTTTCGGGGATTATTGATTCAAGGATTATTGATATTTTCAAGTTATTATGCAATTATTTTATTATGACAAAAATTGTTTAAACTCATATATTGTATGTTGTACGAATCTTCTACAAATACACGTGTATATCTTATAATCTACGAGAATATAAGTAGTACAGGTATATTGACATATGTTTTGAAATATATTGGCATATATTGGAATCAATTACGACCTTCTGGTATAAAGAGTACGGATATTATTGATGTTTTCAATTTATTACGTCATCTCTTTTATTTTGGCAAATATTTTTGAGACGCATATTGTAATACGGGTAATCTTCTACTAACACATTGGCATATTTTCTGATCTGCGACAATATAATTAGTACGGGGTTGCATATATTCATTCAATTCCTATTTTTTCTTCTGTAAATTTGCTTACAAAAGGGGGCAGGATGTTTTATTCTTCAGATCTGATCGTGAAGATAATTTTGCATAGTGAGAACATATATTCTTAAACTTCTCTTTAGGAGCAATAAATTTAATATTTTAACAGAATTTGCACATGATTGCGAACTATAAGTTTCTTTAAATTATACACTCCGTACGAATAACGGGTGTGCTGTTAGTGGTTAATAAATTTTAACATTTTAGGAGGATATATCATGTTGCTCGGCATCGCAATTAAATTAAATGTGTTTGCTAATGTTTTTATTATTTTTTTTCGATTTAAATAATAAATAAATGGATAAATGGATATAAAAGTATATCTTATGAATGGACGGTTTGATTTTTCTTTTAATTATATTAATTGCTGACTGCGTACATCAATTTCATTTATTTTGGCAAAGAGTTTTCAAGCTTATATCGTATTTAGCTACTAAACTCATATATTGTGTTTAGCCAATAAATTCATATAGCCGATTGTTGAAACAGAAAAAGAGTAGAGCGGGTATATCTTCTAATACAATTGTAGTGTTTTCATTTAGTATATTGAAACGGGATAAGAATGTTTCATTCAGATCTGCAAATTCAAAGCTACGAATTTGGAGGGATATCGCTAATTTGACAACTTTTCTTAAACTTTGCCAAATTGACGGAAATGTCGCCAAATTGATATAAACGACACACAAACAGCTGCCATAAACCTTCGGGTTGGTCGTGTGGCTTGGGTCTTCTACATATCAATGAAATTTTTTTTTGTTTTGTTAGAAGAGAGTACTGAAATGATGTTTGGTTAGCATTTATCTGTCAGACCAACAATCCTACTTAGTAATACATTTAGCGAATTTTTAAAATGTCACCAAATTGATAAAAATGTTTTCAAATCTATAAAAATATCTTGAAATTGATAAAGTTGCGCTACATAAATGATATTAATTGTTTTTCGTTAGGGGATAGTATTGTGATGACATTTCGTCAATTTGTCGCAAAGTGGAACTGTCAGTTCTACAGTCCCACTTGGCGATAAATTTGGCGATTTTTTAAAATGTCGCTAATTTGACGAAACTGTCGCCAAATGTTCCATAGAAATATAAATATTTAGACGATATTTTTTCTACCAATTTATTTGAAGCAAATGATATCATGTCGCTTAGCAACGGATTTAAATCCAATGTGTTTATGCGGCAGACGATTTTTATTAAATCCTTTCCGATTTGAATAATGAAGATATGTATATAAAATAAATTTCATTGCCATTTCATTTTGGACTGGATAATATCAATTATACTCTTCAGGTTTAAACATTATTATTATTGATATTTTCCGGAATTATTGATTCAGGGATTATTGATATTTTTAAGTTATTACGCCATTGTTTTATTGCGGCAAAAATTGCTGACACACGCATATTGCACGTTGTACGAGTAATCTTCTAGGAATGCACGGGTATATCTTCTAACCTACGAGAATATAAGTAGTACAGGTATATTGGCATATATTTTGACATATATTGGCATATATATTGGAATCAAGTACAGTCTTCTGGTATGAAGATTAAGGGGATTAATTATATATTCAATTTATTACGTCGTCTGTTGTATTTTACCAAAAAACATTTGTGACTCATATTGCAAAACGGGTAATTTTCTACTAATAATCGGACATTATAAGTAGTACGTGTATATCTTCGCATATAATTTTAGCACTTTAATTTTGACATATATTGGAATAAATGACTGTCTTCAGATTTAAAGATTACGGGTTTATTGGTATTTTCAATTTATACATGTAATCTACTAATACAGGTTAGATTTTCTAATATTCGCGTATATAATTAGTACGGGTCCTATACAATTTTAACGCTTTTATTTTGCATATATTGATTCAATTCCATATTTTTTTTTATATTTGCTTACATAAGGGGTCCAAGATGTTTTATTCTTCAGATATGTCCATGAAGATAATTTTGTATAGCGAGAACAGAGATTCTTAAACTTCTTTTTAGGAGCATTATATTAAATATTTTAACAGAATATTTTGATTAAACATGTCATTTAGTATACTATAAGAATTTGGGCATGATTATGAATTTCAAGTTTCTTTATATTATATACTCCGTACGAAGAACGGGTATGCTGCTAGTATAACATAAAAGTACAGTAACCAGTTTCGAAGGCAAGAAATAGTCTTCTTGGTCAGGACACACTAAAAGCGCAAACTTCATGCGTGAGAGTTAGATCAGTGACTGAAGCAGGGAAAGGGGGGGAGGGGGCCCTACGCCTAGAAAAGAAAAAATATTCAAAATACCAAGGTGTGTGGAAAAAATTGGTAACAAACAATGAACGCTAAATTAGTAAAGAGGAAAGTAGACGTCCAACAAAGGATTCAAAACACTTTTTCAGTGAGAAAAACTATGGACATGAGAACCCCGTTAAAATTGAAAATCAACCACTTTCGAAAATCCATTCGATTAAATCAGCAGCAAAAATAACAGATAAAAACAGGAAAAATAAGTAGAACCATAAATAGTGTTTAAAGCACAAATAATCATCGTCCACAAATACTTCGGAAAAACAAAAATTAAAGAAAAGGATGACAATTGCTGAAATAAAAAGTAAGAAACAAACGAAATCCGAAAAATTAAGTCCCAAATTTGCAAACAGAAGAGAAGATAGAGCTATCTTTAGTAAAGGAGTTTGTTTAAGAAACAATTGAAAAAGTTTTCAGAAAGTCCAATTCAAAAATGAAATTGAGAGTAACAGGAAAGATCAAACATGCATAAAGCTTTGATAATGAAACTCTTTCCAACTGCAATGCGATTTTATTTAAACATCTCTCAAATGGGATACATTCAGCGGTAATACAGTGAAACCCCGATTTTACGTGCCCCGAATCTACGTTTTTCCCGCATTTTACGTTTTTTTCATCAGGTCCCATTTTTCCGTATACCAATACATGTTAATTTAACCCGAATTGTAAGTTTGTTATTCATGGACTTTCCCGCATTTTACGTTTTTTCTCTGGACTGGAAAGTAAAAAAAAAGATTAAAATTTGCAATATGTTACAGAAAAATTTGCAAAAAAAAAAGCAATACTATTACTTTTTCCTTTTGTGCTTTTCTAAAGCTAATCCACGTTGTTGAAAGTTAATCATGAAAACAGAAACGCATTCCACAGCCTCCTGTCTTCTGAAATCCTGTCTTCCTGTCCAGACTCCTTTCTTCCTATCTTCATGTATTCCCCCCCCCCTTCCTTTGTTGAACGGAACCCCCTTCCTTTGTTGTCGCGGACTGCTCCCTTCCCGAGGAAGAACACTCCAGTTAACCAATCAGATGGGGTGGCTCCTTTTCTTTCGTCGGGGAGGGGGGGGGGGGGCAGGCCTTACCCTTCTCCACGTTTTCAGATAAGCCTTTCAGTTGCTGTTTAGCACGCGGTGGTCGCATTTCTAACCTTTTTGTGCCAAAATGACGAATAAAAAACGCAAAAACTTTTCTGTTGCTCAGAAAGCCGAAATTGTTAATTTATTTGATAAATTTCACGGTGCCAAATTAGCGTTCGCTCAATCACAAGGAATTCTCGTGACAACCCTGCAATCGATACTACAGAAAAAAGAATGCATTCAAAAAAACATCGAGAAAGTGGGTGAAAAAAATTCCAAGAAACGGAAAACATTGAAAAAATCGCCGTACAATGAGCTGGACGGTATCTTAGTAAAGTGGTTGAAAGAAGCTCGTGCCGCGAATGTACCGATAAATGGCACGATAATAAGAGAAAAAGCTCTAGAAATCGCCGATAGGCTTGGTGGTTTGAAAGACTTCACAGCTTCAAATGGCTGGATTACAAGAATGAAAAAAGACATAATCTTGTGTATAGATCGCTTTCGGGAGAATCATCAAGTGTGGATGAAGCTACAATAGAAGAATAGAAGAAAAATCTACCAAATTTGACCGAAGGATACAAGCCAAGGGAAGTATTCAATGCGGAAGAGACCGGACTTTTCTTTAACCTCCTACCGGATAAAAGTTACGTTGCTAAAGAAGACTCTTGCCATGGAGGGAAGATGTCTAAATTGCGCCTTACGGTTTTACTGTGCTGTAATTCTGATGGAAGTGAGAAGCTGACGCCTCTTGTTGTTGGAAAGTCGCGCAAACCACGATGCTTCAAAAACGTTAGAAGTTTTCCGACAAAGTACGAAGCAAACAAAAAAGTGTGGATAACCCAAGTCCTTTTCGAAGACTTTTTGCACAATCTAAACAAACAAATGAAATTGGAAAATCGTAAAATAATTTTGTTCATTGATCAATGCACTGCACATCCGGTTTTGCAGCTGTCTAATGTGCGTGTCGTATATTTTCCTGCAAATTGTACAAGCAAATTGCAGCCTTGTAATATCGGCATTATTTCAAGGTTTATTACAGAAAGCAACTTGCCCGGAAAGCTGTAGCTGAACTAGAAAATGGAAACCTAAATGAAGCCTGTAAACTAAAATTAAGTGTTCTAGAGGCTATGAATTTTATTTCTGCGTCGTGGAGAAACGTTACACAACAGTGCATTTCCCATTGTTTTGAAGAAGACCGAATCGTGGCGTCTAATGAACCGGGAACAGATGAAGAATCAGCTGCGGTGGTCTCGGAGGAGGACAACGAATCACTTATATATGACTTCACTTCGGCGATTACATCCCGGAAAACTTAGCAACATGCGAAGCTAAAAGAGCTTCTGCTCCATCCGTAGACGACCTTGTAGACCTTTCGTCCGCCGATGAATATGAACAAGAATAACCGGAAACACAGCCCGTTCCTTCTAAAATTATCATAATACTACAAAACTTTATTATATTTGAAAACTTCATCAGAAACAAACGAAATTCTTTCGAATGACGTCATTGAAATATAACACGTCTGGTTCTCTCTATAAAAGCAGCATTTTATTCATAAAAAGTTTCCATTCATTTCATTCATCACAATACTGTAATAATTTATTTTATTAAAAAATTTAAAATCATGGATGGACAAGTAAATTAACTCTATGCTTAAAATTTCATCGGAAAATCGTTTGCTTCTCTAAGTAAATTCAATGAATGTTTCATTCATATCAGCTATATTGCAGACTCCACGAGTTAAATAATTTTGCGTTACAGAAATGAAGCAATTCCTATACAACTCGTTCTACATCTTTTGGTATTTACATTTTCAATAAGTGAAAATTAGGCTTCGTTGTAGAAATAATTAAAGTTGGATGATCTTTTAAACTCATCTATATTGTAATTGCGTTGTCTCAATATGTAGATGCACAAAATTTAAGCAAAAATAAAGCGGTTTTATGACGGATGCAGCACTAAATTTGAATTATAAAGAACTTTAAAAATCGCGATTTTGACACAAGATGGATGCCATATTTTATTTTGAAGTGGGTCACGTGATCTCTTCATATAACGGTTACCTGATCTTTCCGGGTCTGGGTCATAATCCCGACAGCCAAAATCCCGACAAGCCAGAATCCCGACAACCGAAATCCCGACATACCAAAATCCCGACAGGGTCGAAATCCCGACAAGTCAAAATCTCGACAAGGTCGAAATCCCGACAAGCCAAAATCCCGACAAGTTCGAAATCCCGACAAGCCAAAATCCCGACAAGGTCGAAATCCCGACAAGCCAAAATCCCGACAAGGTCGAAATCCCGACAAGCCCAAATCCCGACAGCCGAAACCCACTCTTGCACAGACTAATACAACACTAAGGCGGTCATCGCAATGACGTCACTAGGGTTAGAATTCAAGGTATTTAGAAAGGTATTCAAGGTATTTAGCATGCGCTGGACTCACGCTCCCTCTTGTCTCCATCCGCTTTCTACGACAATGAACATATATTCTGGCACTTTAAGAAGCACTTTTACTGGTGAGTTATTTTTAGTTAGAGATTCTGCAGTTGGAGATGAAAGAATTCTGATTTTTACAACAACTGCAAATGTTTAACGTTTATCACAGACACCTTATTGGATTATGGACGGCACGTTCAAAACAGAGCCCAACAATATTTTACCAGCTGTATACAATTCACGCACAATTCATTGTTATGATTTATTGATTAAAACTATTAATTTGTAAAATGTAGAGATGTAAAAAAGCCGATAATTTTGATCAAGCTATACATATAGGCGTAGGCAGCCATGTGCGTGTGCCCAGCGTGAGTCCAGCGCATGTGCGTGGGAGGGGGGGGGGGTGCTGATTAGTAAATTCTAACCCTAGTGACGTCACTGACCGCCTTAGTGTTGTATTATTCTATGCAAAAGTGGGTTTCGGCTGTCGGGATTTTGGCTTGTCGGGATTTTGGCTTGTCGGGATTTCGACCTTGTTGGGATTTTGGCTTGTCGGGATTTCGACTTTGTCGGGATTTCAACCCTGTCGGGATTTTGGCAAGTCGGGATTTCGGCTGTCGGGATTCTGGCTTGTCGGGATTATGTCCGGAACCGGATCTTTCCATATAAAGGGTGTAATTATTTCTTTAATTTTTATTTAAAAGACTACTAAATATATTTTGCTGAATTTTGTTATATATTTTATGGTATAATTTCAATATTTCATAAAACTTTCGAAGCAATTTCTGAATTTTAAATCCGCTTAAAAAATGTTTGAAAATTTAGTCCCATAGGGTTTAATGCATTTCATTTTTGCAACCCGGGTTCAGTCCAAAACTATTTGGGTGTTATTATTCCTTTATATTCCCATAGGTCCCACAGACCGTCTGAACAACATACTAAAATTTCATTTTGATTAAGTCATTTTTACGGCAGTTATCGTGCGAATGGACAGAGAGGCAGGCAGACAGTTAGAATGAACAAAGTTATAAACACTTTTCAACTATGTTGTAATGTATTAAAAACTTAACTGATTATTTTATATGAACATAGAAATACATCAGAATAGGTATACTAATATGAAAATTAGCAATATTGACACAATTTTGTCTCTATATAAAATGATTTTTGTCATTAAAAAAAGTATTGGATTTTTAACAATTTCGGGATCATTTTCACCAATTTGGCGACATGTTTGTCAATTTGGTCGCATTTCAAAATGTCACTAAGTTAGCGATATTCCGCCAAATCCATCGCTAATGCTATTAAAGGATAATTGCCAGGAATTTTAATGTTATGTAACGTTTTAAAAAGTTATATAAACGTGCTATATCTCATGAACGGTTCATGCTAACGTTTAAAAGTGGGTGCCATATATTTTCCTAATGATGAATTGCTTAAAAATTGATCAACAATATGCCTTTCTAATGATTTTCTCAAAAAAAAAAAAAAAAAAAAAAAAACGAAATAAGGGGTGTCTTCCAATTATTCTCTCTGGTTTCATTCGGGTTCCAGTTTTCACCGATTATAATAACCGTATCATTTTTTTCTCAAATTGCTAATTTCGTTCATAAAATATCATTTTGTCAGACTCCCGGACACATACATCGATAATGACATTAATAAACATACACACACACTGACATATATTCAGAGACAAGGACAAAACCTTAAATAAGTTCGGATCGAGTTCAGTGATGCTTGAAACGTGCTGTTTTGTCAAAAAGTCGAATTCAAATTTTGACCCTGTCACGGTATTTTCCTGCATTTATATTATGTAAGTGGGAAAAGTAAAAATTTCAGCTATGTCGGCTCCATCAAGTGGTGGTAGCCTGTGCTCGATGGAGTCGAAATGATTTTTAGTTAATAACGTTTGCAAAATAAAACTCCAATAAAGTTTAGAAAGTGTATTAAATTTTTTTCGTTTACAACCAATAAAACATGCTTTTGGTAAATAAAGCAAGATACATACTTCTCATCAAGTCTATATAAATTTCATTTCGCCTGGTACATTTTATAGGATACCACTATATTTCGAAAACTAAGAAGTGATTCGAAATATAATATTATATCTTTGTAGGATTTTCAAAGTGCTATAAATTACTTCTTGCTGTTTAAAGCTGGCATTTTTTGTAGTTTTTGGGATAAAAGCATTATAAACTTTAAAAATAGAAATGTTACTTTATTCTACAATTTAACAGCACAATTGCTCAAACACTATAAGAGCTTTGTAAAACAAATTATGGATCTAAAATCTGTTCATGAATATTGCTTCCAAACATATCAGTTGCTTACTGTCTGTATCTACCTTTTATAAATTAGAAGTCATTGTAGTGAAAACTCGCCCAGACAAAAGCATTTTTTGTATTTTTCGAAAAAAAAAAATTGTTCAAAAAATTAACATTTTAATATTATTTTTTTATGTTCTTAAATAGTACTATATTTCTGAGAAAAATATAAATTGTTAATATTTTTATCTATTAGGTTCGGTGCTATAAGCAACCAAAGTGTTTTACAATTTTCGTATGCCCAAAAATTTGGACGGATAGCCCAAACGTAGATGTTATTCACTTCAAAACTTCTTAAACAATACTGGTTAAAGTAGACAAAATTGTAAGAGCCCGAACGCTTTCCTCTAGATATGCATTCAGTGTCCAACCACGAGCCCTCCAGCATTTGACACACGTATTTGTACCGTCCCTTCGCTTTCAATACCTCACCTCTTCCTCCGTTTACTCACCTTATCGACGGCACGACAAATACCAGGGCGCTCTATCCTCCAATTCCGAATGCATTCGATTCTGTGTTGGACCCGGGTACCTTCCTCAAGCGCTAATAATCTTCTTCTTTCTGAATCTAAATCAATCAAAGATATTCAATGGAATTTACTTGTGTCGATTTTGAGCCAATTAACGACGAATGATTTCAAATTTTCGCCATCGAATTTGTTGACTCCTATTAAACTATTGCCTTCCACAACTCAATGTCTACGACTTCAATTTACTGCTTTGAAATCCATAAACTAACTGTCAATCATACCACGTTGGTTTCAAATTAGACGACTCTAACTAACTTATTGATTTCAATATAATCAATTACCACCGATAGCTCTTATCCTGTTGCCTTCATCCTAAACGACTCCAATTAAGTTATTGCTACCAATTAGTCAATTACCTTACCGATTAGTCATTTTCAGATGAAGACAACTGGGTAAGACCTATCGGTAGTAATTGGTTATATTGGAATCAGTTAGTTAGAGCCGTCTAAGTTGAAACCAACGTGGTATGACTGGCAGTTAGTTAATGGATTTCAATATAACAAATTGCCGCCAGCCATCTCAAGTGAAATTCATTGGCTCAATCGAAACCAATTAATTCAGATGGACTAAATTTACCTCCATTGACATCAATGAATCTAACCGACTCAGCATATTTCTATTGTTAATTTTGACCAACTCGAATCCAGTCAGCTTTGACTAAGCACGATTCAGGTTCCCAAAATTTAATAAGATGTCCTTTGTTTTATATCATTGTCAACAACTTTAAATAAAATTCTGGTAATGAATTAATTTTTAATTTCTGTTTAACTTTACTCATATGTCAACAATGAGATTTTGCAACAAATGATATACATAAAGTTTCAGTGAGGTTCAACTGGACTTTCATAAGTAACGCTGTTAAATCTAAGTTACACGATCTTCATTGGCTCTGAATGCGACGTTACCAAGGTTCTCTAAGAATTTTGTTTGTGTTGAGGCGAATTCTTCTTCGTTTACTTCAGAGAAAATTAAATTTCAAAATGTTTTAGCTCAAATTTTAGTGAATTTCAAAAATTTTTCTTTTTCTTTTCATTAATTTAAATAAAAATAAATCCGTGTACAAGTTATGATTTTTTTACAAATGAACAGTTTTATCTTGCTGAAAATAGGCTTATTGATACCGATAAAAATGTGATGTATTCACATAGTTCTTATCTACTCGAAAGAAGATAAGATTTTGCTCAAATTTAAAAAAAAATACAATCTAGTTCTAGATTTTTACTTTCCCTGCAATACATGGTAATGTATAGGGAAAGTATTGGAATCATGCAGAAAATCGTAACTCGAATGCCGAAAATCGCAACTCGAGTTTTCGACGTATCTACGCATTTCGATACCTCCAGAATACGAAAAACTATTTTTAGCGTGACTTCCGCGTGTATGTTTGTGTGTCTGTCTGTGTGTTTGTGTGTCTGTCTGTCTGTCTGTGCAGATTTCGTATCCACTCTAACTAAAACACTAATTGACCGAATTTCATAAAATTTGGTAGGTGTGGACTTGTGGACGAATCTGGTGCTGATTAGTTTTGGCTACGATTCGGGATAAACGATCTATTTTTTCGAAATGTCCGGCAAAAACCTATATCCACTCTAGTAAATCTATATAAATAAAATTTAAAATCTGTCTGTCTGTCTGTCTGTTTGTCCCATTATCATCGAAGAACGGCTGAACCGAATTTGATGAAATTTGGTGTGTAGCCTAGAAATAGCCCCACTTAAAATTTAGCCTGTGTTTTGAATTTCTACGACCAGTGGTTCTCGAGATATTAGTGAAAAACAAAATTTTCTTTTGTGTCATCACGGAAAAACGACTGAACCGAATTTAATGAAACTGTATGGATAGCCTTGAAATAGCCCACCATAAATTTAGTCTAAGTTTCGACTTTCTAAGACCAGGGGTTGTCGAGATATTAATGAAATACGGAACTTTTTCCTAAGAGTTCTGCTCTCCAACTCCGTGGTTTACCAAACGGAAAGGATGAAAATCGTTTGTTTAAGACGTCGAAATGAAATAAAACTTTATTTCCGAGTTTGGTGCAGAATTTTTGCATTAATTAGTCACTATCGGGAAACATGAATTGTTTGAAACATGAATTGAAATGGAAAAATCTACTTTCATGGTTTATCTTTCACAAGCTTTTACTCAACGATGAAAATTATAAAGAAATCAAAATGGCTATTCAATTTCGCATTTTATGAGACAGATTCTGTCTTATATCATGTTGGAACGGAATGAAATTAAATGTGTTGTTAAGACTTATTATTATTTTTTCTATTTGAAAAATAAATAAATGAACGCAAAAATATATTTTTTAAATGAACGGTTTGATTGTTCTTTTAATTATATAAATTACGGACTACGTACATCACTTTCATTTATTTTAGCAAAGAGGTTTCATGCTCATGTATAGTGTTTAGCTAATAAACTTATGTATTGTGTTTACCCTATAAATTATTTTAGCCGATTGTTGAAGCAGAAAAAGAGTAGAACGGGTGTATCTTATAATACAATTTTAGTGTTTACATTTAGTATATACAAACGGGATCAGGATATTTTATTCTTCAGATCTGCGAATTCAGAGCTACGAATTTAGCGGAGTATCTCTAAATAACTTGGTAACTTTTCTAAAACTTTCCAAAATTAGCGGAAATGTCTCCATATTTATAAAAATGACGCAATTCAATGATTTGTTTTTTTAGAATAGAGTACTGAAATGATGTTTCGGTAGCATTTGTCGGTCAATCCATCCATCCTACTGAGTAACACATTTAACGAATTTTTTTGATGTCACCAAATTGATAAAAATATTTGTCAATCCATAAAAACATCATGGAATCAATAAAATCGCGCTTACTAAATGAAATTAATTGTGTTTTGTTAGGTGATAGTATTGTGATGATGTTTCGTTAATTTGTCGCAAAATGGGACTGTTAGTTCTACAGTCCCACTTGGCGATAAATTTCGCGATTTTTTAAGTTATCGCTAAATTAACGAAAATGTCGCCAAACCTTCCATGGAGATCGCATTATTCAGACGATATGATTTCCATCAATTTATTTGAAGCAAATGATATCGTGTCGCTTAGCAACGGATCCAATGTGTTATGCAGCATACGATTTTATATTTCCGATTTGAATAATAAAGATATGTGTATAAAATAAATTTCATTGACATTGCATTTTTGACTGGATAATATCAATTACGGCCTTCAGGTTTAAACATTAGTATAAATGATATTTTCGGGGACTGTTGATTCAGGAATTATTGATATTTTAATGTTATTATGCCATTGCTTTATTATGACGAAAATTGTTGAAACACATATATAGTACGTTGTACGAGTAGTCTTCTACAAATGCACGGATATATCTTCTAATCAAGGAAAATATAAGTAGTACAGGTATTTTGGCATATATTTTGATATATATTGGCATATATTGGAATCAATTAGGACCTTCTGGTATAAAGAGTACGGGGATTATTGATATTTTCAATTTATTACGTCATCCCTTTTATTTTGGCAAATATTTTTGAGACTCATATTGTAATACGGGTAATCTTCTACTTACCCACTGGCATATTTTCTAATCTACGACAATATAAGTAGTACGGGGTTGCATATATTGATTCAATTCATTTTTTTTTTGTAAATTTGCATGCAAAAGGGGCCAGGATGTTTTATTCTTCAGATCTGCCCGTGAAGATAATTTTGCATAGTGAGAACAAATATCCTTAAACTTCTCTTTAGGAGAAGTAAATTTAATATTTTAACAGAATTTGCACATGATTGTAAATTATAAGTTTCTTTATATTATATACTCCGTACGAAGAACGGGTATGCTGTTAGTGAATAACATGACCCAAATACTTTTGTATTGGACCTAGGTTGGAAAAGTGAAATACATTGAACCCTATGGGACCTAATTTTTCAAACATTTTTTATGCAAAGTTAAATTCACAAATTGCTTCGAAACTTTAAGGAAATTTTCAAAGTATCCCATACAATTTATAAATAAAATTCAGCAGAAGATATTCCGTAGTTTTTTAAATAAAATTTAAAATAATAATGGCACCCATATTATATGGAGTGATCACGTGCCCCACTTTAATATAAAATATGGCGTCCATATTTTTTTCTGAGTAGAAATATCGTGATTTTTAAAATTCTTTTAAATTTATATTTAGTATTGTATCCCTCCAAAAGTCGCGTTGTTTTTGCGTATTTTCTGTGCATCTATATTCTGCGAAGAAATTACGATATGTTTTATTTTAAATGATCATCAAATTTTGATTATTTCTGCAACGAAGCCTAATTTTAATGAATGCAGAATGTAAACAAGTGATTGTAAGATGGGCTGTGTAAGAACAGGTGAATTTTTTTCACGCAAATTTATTTAGCTATGGAGTCTGGAATAAAAGTGATATGGTTGAAATATACATTGAATTTACATAAAGAGCCAGACGATCTATATTTCGATGAAGTTTTCAGTTTTAAGTTTTTAAATATAGTAAATTACTTTGGTACTGTGATAATTTAAAATATAACAGCGGCGAATGCATCGTATTTTAGACATGTTTAAATAAAATTTCATTTCATTTAGAAAGTATTTCATAATCAATGCTTTATGCTTTTTACTTTAAAAATCTAAAAGATTTCTTGTTTTTTACTCTGCTTTATTTAAATATATGATGTGTTTAGATCATACATTTTTTACTTTATCACACTATATAATATAGTACAGAAAAAATATTGCTTTCCCGAAAGTTTACGAATTGAATTTCTGGATGCCAATATATATTTTAAATTCACCTAAAAATGTTTTGACTATTTTTGGAGTGATGTCCGTCTGTCTTTCTCTGGTCGATTTCTCGAGTATACGATATCAGCTACTCACATTAGGGGATTTTCCGAAGCTTTATATCCGGCTTTGTTATCTAGAAATCTAGAACTAGATAGAATTTTTACTTTCCTTGCAATACATGGTAATGTATAGGGAAAGTATTGGAATCATGTCGAAAATCACAACTCGAGTTTTCGACGGATCTACACGTTTCGAGACCTCTAGAATACGAAAAAACCATTTTTAACGTAACGTCTGTGTGTGTGTGTCTGTCTGTCTGTCTGTCTGTCAGTCTGTCTGTGTGTCTGTCTGTGCAATGTATGTATCCACTCTAACTCAAAAACTAATGTACCGAATTTCATAAAATTTGGTAGGTATGTCACGGGTATAACCCTGTTGCTGATAAATTTTTGGTACTATTCGTAAAAACAGAACCCGCCTTTTTTTGCGAAATGGCTCGTAAAAATTTCATGTGTGCACTCTATCTAAAATACTAATTGACCAAATTTCACCAAATTTGGTAGATAAGTTACTTGTACGATACTCTGGTGCTGATTAGATTTTGGTATTAATCGGAAAAGAACAACCTGCCTTTTTTACGAAATGGCCCGCAAAAATGTCATGTATCCACTCTAACCACCCAAACCACTGTAACCACTCATGTATCCACCCAAACAGCGAAAGTCTGAGAATTTCTTAATTTGTATGCATATCTTATGTAAACTATCTGCAACTCGTTAAAAATGCAAAATTGTTATTCTTGAAAACATTAAACTCTAGCCATGATTTTAACTCTAACCGTGATTTT
The DNA here is from genome assembly GCA_951213105.1 of Amaurobius ferox. Classification (NCBI taxonomy): domain Eukaryota; kingdom Metazoa; phylum Arthropoda; class Arachnida; order Araneae; family Amaurobiidae; genus Amaurobius; species Amaurobius ferox. Next base: position 99,887,992 of record OX578139.1, on the reverse strand, counting down.
AACGATCTCAACTTGATCTTTAACTTGATCTTTTAGCCAGATCTCAAGTGTAACACAAAAGGTAAAGTGTAATGTGGGCAGCACATAACTTTCCTTATATATTACAATAAATTCACTTCCAAGTTTGCGACATTCCATAAAATTTTTGGCCAAGCGTTACGAACGGACAGAGAAATGTGTTTTTCATATAGTCTTTTATCATGTTCTTTTCAAGATATTTAATTTTCATCAATTAGCCGATTGATTTATCACCATATTTGTCAATATAAAAAAATCCAACAATATAAAAAAATCTCGCCCATTTGGCGATATGCTACTAAAAATTGTGTTAAAAGCATACATAAATGCCATGTATATTTAATAACCGTTATATATACCAAATCAAAAAATTGTTTTTACCATTTCCCAATATAGTTGAAAAGTGCATATGACTTTGGTCATTCTGTCTGTCTGCCTGTCCGTTCGCACGATAACTGCCGTAGAAATGACTTTTTCAAAAGGAAATTTTAGTGTGCTTTTGAGACAGTCTGTGGGATACATGAAAATGAAAATGAGTAAAATCACCAAATTAATTCCGGATTTAACCCGGGTTGAAACAATGAAATTCATTGTACGCTATGGGACCTAATTTTTGAAACATTTTTAAGTTAACATTCACAAATTGCAGCAAAATGTTTAGAAAATATTCAAATTATCATTTGAAATATATAAAAAACTTTATTCTCTGACATTAAATGATCGTGATTGTAAAAATGGGGCCGTGATAATCATATTTTATATTTTCTTTAATAAATTACATTAGGTGAGAATTTTTTTAACTCACAAAATAAACAAAATTTATCATAGAAAAATTAACCTTTTACTTACGGGTGGGACAGCGTATATCCCAAATGAAGAACCTCTATAAAAGACAGGTACAAACAGTTCGATCTGCCATTGCAGACATTAGCGTCCATGGACGTCACCGCTGCCCCACCCGTAAGCAAAGGGTTAAACGTTTCAATTTTATTTTACTGTAATTTAGCTATTGTGATTTATTTACTGCCTCATATGGTTAAATTGTTACGCAAATTGAAAATGGTGCGCAGGATGTTAATATATACACAACAAACAGTCAAGTATAACATATACTTCTACGTGTTTCTGTCAACCACTAAAGATCCCGAATAATTTGTAAGGATCATTAATGTTAAAACACATAAACTTTTAATGTTAAATCTCGTAAACGTTATACATATCTAAATAACTGCACTCTCAATGATAATGTAAAATTATCCACACGCGTCAGTCTTCATTAAAAATATAAACAGTGTGATACATATTCGTTTTCGGAACGGAATTCATTAATACGATAAATAAATATTTAAGCAGAAACTTCAAAGTATGATATACAAACGCTACTTATTATTCAAGTAAGTAATCACGCGATGTTTATTTTAAACTAGTGGGACAAACATATTTTTGAAAGTTTTTCGAGTTTGTACATTGTATTAAATAATTATTTCCAAAATAAAAGTATATGTTGCTGGCAACGGATGAAGTACAGCATTTTATTGACTAACAGTGGTGTCGCCAAGGGGTGATATTTTGGTCTATATCCCTTCTCAAAGACTCAGTCTGTTCCAGTATTACGATTGTTCGTAGTAGACATTAGTGAGCAATTTCCATTTTAAAACGATCTTCAGTAAAACCTCCATAATATTCAGTTAAACCTCCATAACACTAGGTAAAGCTTCCATAACATTCAGTAAAACCTCCATAACATTCAGTAAAGCCTCTATAACATTCAGTAAAGCCTCCATAACATTCAGTAAAACCTCCATGACATTCAGTAAAATCTCCATAACACTAGGTAAAGCTTCCATAACATTCAGTAAAACCTCCATAACATTCAGTAAAGCCTCCATAACATTCAGTAAAACCTCCATGACAGTCAGTAAAACCTCCATAATATTCAATAAAACCACCATAACATTCAGTAAAGCCTCTATAACATTCAGTAAAGCATCCATAACATTCAGTAAAACCTCCATAACACTAGGTAAAGCTTCCATAACATTCAGTAAAACCTACATAACACTAGATAAAGCTTCCATAACACTAGATAAAGCTTCCATAACATTCAGTAAAACCTCCATAACATTCAGTAAAGCCTCCATAACATTCAGTAAAGCCTCCATAACATTCAGTAGAACCTCCATGACATTCAGTAAAACCTCCATAATATTCAGTAAAACCTCCATAACACTAGGTAAAGCTTCCATAACATTCAGTAAAACCTCCATAACATTCAGTAAAGCCTCTATAACATTCAGTAAAGCCTCCATAACATTCAGTAAAACCTCCATAACACTAGGTAAAGCTTCCATAACATTCAGTAAAACCTCCATAACATTCAGTAAAGCCTCCATAACATTCAGTAAAGCCTCCATAACATTCAGTAGAACCTCCATGACATTCAGTAAAACCTCCATAATATTCAGTAAAACCTCCATAACACTAGGTAAAGCTTCCATAACATTCAGTAAAACCTCCATAACATTCAGTAAAGCCTCTATAACATTCAGTAAAGCCTCCATAACATTCAGTAAAACCTCCATAACACTAGGTAAAGCTTCCATAACATTCAGTAAAACCTCCATAACATTCAGTAAAGCCTCCATAACATTCAGTAAAGCCTCCATAACATTCAATAAAACCTCCATGACATTCAGTAAAACCTCCATAATATTCAGTAAAACCTCCATAATACTAGGTAAAGCTTCTATAACATTCAGTAAAGCCTCCATAACATTCAGTAAAGCCTCCATAACATTCAGTAAAGCCTCCATAACATTCAGTAAAACCTCCAGGACATTCAGTAAAACCTCCATGACATTCAGTAAAACCTCCATAACACTAGGTAAAGCTTCCATAACATTCAGTAAAACCTCCATAACATTCAGTAAAGCCTCTATAACATTCGGTAAAGCCTCCATAACATTCAGTAAAACCTCCATGACATTCAGTAAAACTTCCATAATATTCAGTAAAACCTCCATAACACTAGGTAAAGCTTCCATAACATTCAGTAAAACCTCCATAACATTCAGTAAAGCCTCCATAACATTCAGTAAAACCTCCATGACATTCCGTAAAACCTCCATAATATTCAGTAAAACCTCCATAACACTAGGTAAAGCTTCCACAACATTCAGTAAAACCTCCATAATATTCAGTAAAATCTCCATAACATTCAGTAAAACCTCCATGACATTCAGTAAAACCTCCATAATATTTAGTAAAACCTTCGAAACTGTGGAACTATTTTGGCTGCCCAAACAGATACCCCACATCTTCGAGCAGGTCGGACTGTCTGGATCGAAAAAAAAAAGAAATTGCAATGTTTGGCGGCGATTGTCGTATGTGTTCAGTAGGTAAAGAAAGGAAATAAGCCGAGCTGATTTAATTAGTGAGGGATATTTGCAATCGTCGAAGTAAAATGAAGTAGTAAACATGTTTATTATCCATAAAAAGCAAATTGCAAATATTTTCCTTTTAGAATACCGTTCGTCATTTCCTGCGACATTTTTGTTAACCAATAACCCAGATATTCAATACCAAGCAAGACTTTGCATAAAAAATGTATCTGCAAATTTTGGTGTCGTTTCGATTATGTGTTCAACTATTAGAGTGTGGTCAAACGAGCCAAACGGTTGAACTTGTAAGGTTGTTATTGAGTCCTGTTAACTAACTGCCTATTAGATCTGCTGTTTTGAAAGGACAATCAAACGGCTGACCAGACAAACTGGATTTTAGTGGGACGGGAATCAAGCTTTCCATCTGATCGGGTTTGGGGAGCGTGTCCCAAAAGCTTGTGTGCGGCAAAAATTTCGTGTTTGAATGAAGATTCAGACTTGTGTTGTCGACGACGATTGCCATTCGATAACAGCAAATGGTCTTAGTTTGTATCCTATGTGTCTAACTTGGAGGTAATACTATATATTTAGGGTTTCGAGTGAGTGTACGGAGTATAACGAGATAGGTAATTATTGCCACTGTAAGAAATTGTAATATGTGTAGTTTTAGTTATGTCTCAGGTATCAGTCGTGATGTTTTAGGTACCAGTCGTGATATTTTAGGTACCAGTCGTGATGTTTTATTTACCAGTTGTGATGTTTTAAGTACCAGTCGTACTGTTAAGTTTGTTATGTTAGGCTAGAGGCCGTGTATTTCAGTCAATTAAATGGGTAGTTGCTTTAGCAGTCGTCTGCGTATAATTCCCTGGAAGTTAGGAGTATTAATTGTGTGTTTTTTAACGACAGAATGTCGGGTTAAATTCCTTTGGTTTTAAAATTTAATACTCTTTGCTTTTTTAGAACAGAATTTTGGGTTAAATCCCTTTGGTTTTAAGATTTAATACTCTTTGCTTTTTCAGGACAGAATTTTGGGTTAAATCCCTTTGGTTTTAAGATTTAATACTCTTTGCTTTTTTAGAACAGAATTTTGGGTTAAATCCCTTTGGTTTTAAGATTTAATACTCTTTGCTTTTTCAGGACAGGATTTTGGGTTAAATCACTTTGGTTTTAAGATTTAATACTCTTTGCTTTTTTAGAGCAGAATTTTGGGTTAAATCCCTCTGGTTTTAAGATTTAATACTCGTTGCTGTTTTAGGACAGGATTTTGAGTTAAATTATTTTGGTTTTAAGATTTAATACTCTTTGCTTTTTTAGAACAGAATTTTGGATTAAATCCCTCTGGTTTAAGATATAATACACTTTGCTTTTTTAGGACAGGATTTTGGGTTAAATCATTTTGGCTTTAAAATTCAATATTCTTTGCCTAGGAACTCTACATGCTTCAAAGTGATACGTGCATTCCTGACATGTCCGTAATAAAAGTGAAAATTTCAATGCACATATATTTAAACATAGAATTATCTTGCACGTCGTATATGTTCTACAAGACGACAGAAAATGAGAGAATGTTTTTCAGTTAATGCGACTGAAATAAGAAGAAAATACGACAAACATTTTCAGGTAATGAGATTGACTCTATATTGAATTTATGATTGAAAATTTAAAGTTTATCCTCCTACACTTAAATCGAAATAAAGGTGATTTAAATATATGTTTTTGACTGTCTGGAAATGGCGCTTATAATTGGAGAATAATTCAAGAAATTTAAATGTATTCTTATTAGATTTTAATCTTGACTAGAAGGCAGTTTTTGTCAAAAATGTTTCACATTTTGTACAATTTATATTTCATTTTATCACTATCCCGGAGTCTGATATGAAACGTGACCATAGAATACATTTTCTAGTCCAAAATTGTCTTTTGAAATTATTTTTTCCTCGAGACCTGTATAGATGTATCGATAGATAGAAGCTCATTACTCAAAATCAATATCTTACTTACAAGCAATAGATCCTCATTTGTTGAAGGGGATCACAAAACCCGTTGTGAAAATCTCCTGAAAGCCATTTTCTTTCAAGTTTATATCCGTAAATCTTTACAAGAGTCTTGAGGAAAAAAAATATACACGGACTATAATGCACTGAAGACAATTTTTCTTAGTTTTTGGATTGTCTTGACATCGGCTTAAACTGTACGTACATGCTGTTGTAAAATAGAATGTATTGAAATATTCTTCCAAAAATAAATGGATATATGTCAGTAATATGTAAAATAAGCTTAGTGTAATACATATCCGTATAATTGATAAAAAAAATTTATATATTAATACAAACTAAAGTTACAAAAATTTGGACACGGTATTAGTAATAGCGTAAAGTAAGAAATACTTTGCACAGTCCATTTCGAGGATAATATCTTGCAATTTCGTCCCAGTAGCTAGCGTCGGCTAGCCAGTTTCAAAGATCCAGAGTTCAATTTTCGGTTCTTTACAAATTCGCAAAACTCAAGAAATTAATAACCAAATGAAAAAATCTGATGTGGCCAACACATGACTTCCCCTATATAATGCAACGAAATTACAACTTTTACATTTAAAAAAATGTTATTCTTATAGTAGATACTTATATTATTTCCAAGATATTGAATTTTCTTCAGTTAGTCGTCATTTCCATTGATTTAGCGACATTTTTATCAATTTGGCTAGATTTTTGTTAATTTGTCAAAAATTTAAAATGTCGCTAAGTTGGCGACATTCCGCCAAATTCGTCGCCAAAATCTCGCCGAGCGTTATGGACGGAGAAATATGTTATTCTTACAGTAGATAAATGACTATTGGCGTTCAAATACAAAAGTATTACTCAAAGTATTTTTTTCATGAATGGAACGAGCTACATCCACGAGAATGATGTCACTAAATTTATCGCATGGTATTACATATGAAAAGTGTACATGTTTCTCAATAGGAAATATTTTTTTTTATGTTATATAACTTTTTGATAATTTTTTTGAAAAATGTGCAATATCTCGAGAACTGTTCATGTTAGCGTTCTAAAATTTATGTCAATCGTTTTTTAATGAAAAATTACATAAGAAATGTCTATTGGCGTAACTTTATTAGCTGTTCTGATTTTTTGACTATTTTTTCAAAATTTCCCTCGAAAATTTAGGGGGGTTCTGAACATTCGATTACGTATAAAAACAATGGGCTTCCAGTGTTTACGGATTGTGAATTTTGTACCAAATTTCGTTCGTCAGTTATTGTCTCCACAGTCTCACTGACGCAGACACACACATACATACACACACACACACACATACTTTCACACACACACACACACACATACTTTCACACACACACACACACATACTTTCACACACACACACAGACATCACTTCAGAAATGTTTGATTCGTGATCAGGAATGCTTAAAACGTGCTCTCCCGTCGAAAACTCGAATTAGAATTTTCGACTCTGTCACAATACTTTTCTTATACATTATATATATAAGGAAAGTAAAAAATTTAAAGTATGAAATACTATATATGATTAATTTGGCATGGTGGTCATGTCTTGAGCGGTTACATATGTGAAACTGCGCAATACAATCTTATGTTTGAGAAAAATGTTTTATTTATTTATTTATTTATTTATTTGTAATACAAAATAATAATAGAGAAACAAACTTTTGATGCCAGAATAAAGATGAAAATGAGTATGACTTTTTTCTGATCATAAAACTATGTTATCATACTCATATTTAGCATCCCAGTTATTATTTAAAACTACTGCTTGTGTCACAATTAATATCAGAATTTAAAAATGGTAAAAATGTCACTATTTTCAGATTTAGCATTGAAGTTATTTGTTTACAGTACTACTTGTATCGCAATTATTATCAGAATAAAAATATATCTTTCGTTTTCAGATTTAACACAAACGTTATTCGTTTAAATTACTATTTCTACCACGACTATTATCGGAATGCAAAAAAAATGTTATCAAATTCAGATTTAGAACACAAGTTATTATTTTAGACTATAATCTGTGAAAAGTCCACTTTGATAATATGAACTTGCAATTCTGTGCCAACAGCTCAACGGTAGAGCGTCGGCTGGCCAGTATGAAAGTCCGTTGTTCAATTCCTAGTTGAGGCTGCAAGTTTCTTTACAATGACATCCAAGAAAATCAAACCTGTAGGTTAGTACAAAGATATCAAATGTCTGAAGTGACCTTAGTACGACTAGCATGAATTCAGTGCACTCTGGTATATTGGGTAACTATTTCAAATCAGGAGGTCAACTACCAAGCAGACAGATAGCCTGGAGAATAAAAATTAGTAGCAAAAGGCTAACCTGAGATAAAAGTAGCAAAATACAGCCTGCCAGATTGGTATCTGCAAATCAATCTGGCATTAGAAGGTGGAGAATGCAGAGGCCGCTTCAACAATAAGAACTTGCAATTCCATCTCTGCTCAAAGGTAAAGAGTCGGCTGGCTAGTAGGAAGTTCCATGGTTCGATTTCCGGTCAGATCAGCAAGTTTCTTTACACCTGTGTCACAATTATTAACAAAAAAACGTATGTTACAATTTTCGTAATTAGCACCCAAGTTATTCTTTTAAACTGCTACTTGTATTATAATTATTATTAGAATTATAAAAGATCACAATAAATAATACTGCTGCTTGTGAGAATACGAAATATTTCTTTAAACAAAGCAGGCTCAGGAATATTATATGACTACAAATGTTACGGGAGCATTTGTTGACTTTTTCTTCAGGTCAAAAACATTGTTTCTCTTAACAACCGCTAAGAAAGAACTGCACACTTGTTTCAAGGCCATTTTATCCCTCGCTCATTTTCACACAAAAAACAATGTATTCTTTTAATGACCACTAAGAAAGAAAATATCGACTTTGAGCCCTCAAATTCAAATATTTTCTGAACAACTACTAAGAAATACGTGCAGTTCTATCTTAGCAGTTACTAAACGAAGTAACTGTTTTTCGGCCGGAAGAACAGGGATGAAACTTGTCCCCGAAACAATTACAATCACCTAATTTCCCTATGCCTGCTGCCCATAAGGAAGTCGTAAGGGGACGGTAGACATTGAAATTTTTTTTTATTTATTTATTGACATAGAAACATGAAGATTTGTATAAATACTCTTCTTAACATTACTATATACAATACCATTAATTTGTTTTCAATTTTGTTATAATTTTTTATGTTTTTTTAAATTTAATTTTTTTTAAAGAAAATTTGAAAATGCTCCTTGCGTGCCATTTGTTCACATTTTTGATTAATTTTACGTTGTGATCACTCAAAAACACATTATGAACAAATTTGTGTATTCATTTTTAAATCCCTTAGAAAGTCAAATTTTTAAAAATATTTTTCTGCATTGAAACTTAATTTTCATCACTTAATTAGATTCTTATTAACTTTTAATTACCTTAATACAACCGGATTATAAAATGCATACTCAGTTTCATTAAAAAGTATGAAAGATGTTTTCTTGCCAAATTCCATACATCTCAAACAAAAATTAAGACGCATGGAGCATTTTAAAAATGTAAAACCTTTTAAAATTCCGTTTCAAAAAACATGCACTTAACCTTTTGCTTACGGGTGGGACAGCGTCCACCCCAAAACGAAGAACCTCCCAAAAAGACAGATATTTGACATACCCTATCACAAACAGCTCGACCCCCTTTGCAGACATTGGCGTCCATGGAAATCGCCGGCGGGAGGTTCTTCGTTTTGGGGTGGACGCTGTTCCACCCGTAAACAAAAGGTTAAATGTGTAAAATAATGTCATATATTAAACAAAAAACTTTTTACAGTCGATTTTTGTTCATTTCAACGTCCACCGTCCCCTTAAAAAGTTATATAAAAGAGATGCTACCAATTTCAAATTCAGTCTTTTAAACTACTACTTGTATCACAATTATTATTAGAATTAAAAAAAGAGATGTGACCATTTTTAGATTTAGCAGCGAATTTAGCATTAAATACAAAAAATTGTTTATGGTAAAACATTCGCTTCGAGCACTGCCTCATTTCTATTTTTAATAGTGGTTTAGAGATTTATGGTGTCAATACTGGACAAATTATGACTATTTTGATGCTAGTCCAATTTATACACCAGCATCAGCATGGCAGTGCACAAACCAAAGTTTATTTTAAAATATTGGTTTCGAGCACTGTCACATTTCTATTTTTAACAGTAGTTTGGAGATTTATGTTAATAAAGGGTAGATTTGACTATTTTGATGCTAGTTCAATAGATATATCAACAAATGCAACAGCTAGCTGCTGATATATAAATCGCTCTGTAATGTCTTCTTCAACAATAGAATGAAGATTTTAGTCTCAGAAGCTCAAATGTAGAGTGTCAACTGGCGATGCAAAGATCTATTTGGAGTACCGAGTGGTGCTTTAGAATTGTAACTGTTATATGGTGTGTTAGTTGCAAATAATTTTATCATAAAAAAAAACTGTTTATCTGCAAGGTTGTCTATCTTAAATTGTAAATCCAAACTGTTTGTCCTGTCAAGAGAAGGGTAGCCCGGTCCTTGCTGCTACCATGATCAAATAATTGCAATCATTTTTAATTTTAATACTGTGTATTCGTCAATATAAAATTGTAATTAATAAATTGGGGATAATTAAAGTTATACTTCTACCATGGTATGCATGGGGTCTTTAAACCAACAGAAGGCTGCAATATCTCCCTTTATTATGTACTTTTCCTATGGGCTTGTTTTGACCTAAGTCCAACAACAGCATCATTAGTAGCAACAACAATTAATGACAACAACAACATCGCAGCCATAAAGTATGGAACTACGAGTACTTATACCCATATAATTAATAAACAGTATATTTATATACCATGATTATCAGGGGTTTCAATAAGAATATTTTGATTGAAATTACAAATGTTTTAAATGTAACTGTTTCTTACTTTTATAAAAAAAATCATAAAATAAAACATTTTATCCGTCTTTCTAAACGAGCACATACTTCAGTTTAGAAATCCACTTTGACTTATATGCGTTTCAGAAACTTGGAGATTTTATTTGTCAGGAAAAAAGAAACGAAGCCATTTATCTTTCATCTATTTTTAGTTCCTTAACTTTGGAATTACTTTAAGGCAATACACAATTTATTTAGAATGTTTACTTGGACGCTAATTAAGAGCAAATGTTTCTTTGTATATCTTCATTAAGAACATGCTTAAATTAGAAATTGTAGCATTGTGTTTACCTTTGTTTGATTCAGTTCAAAATATGGTTTTTATTTAAATTCAAAATGAAGTACATACTTATGAGCAATATTCATCGTTGAGGACAAATACATTTCAATAAAGGCATACGAGTTTATTTATATACAGACAGTTAAAATTAATAACATCTGCCAGACACTTTTCTGACAATATTCTGTGCCCTATCAAATTGCTCAGCTACTATGTGACTAAGTTTAAAACTTTCTCGTATTATCTAAAACAATATATGGAAAGTACTGTTTTCAAGAAAATTTTCGAATTCGAGATTCTGATGCCAATATATATTTTATGAACTCCTGAACACGTTTTAAATTTTGGTATGATTTCCGCCTGTCCGTATGTCTGTGGTCGATTCTGTACACAATAGCGGCCACAGATATTAATAGATTTTGACGAAACATTACACCCGGCTTTGATATGATAACATCTAGAACTAGATGGGATTTTTACTTTCTTTATATACATTGTATAATGTATAAGGAAAGTATTGTGACGGGGTAGAAATTCGAATTCAAGTTTTCGACGGAAGAGCACGTTTCAAGCATCCCTGATCACGAATCACATATTTTTGAGGTGATGTCTGTGTGCGCGCGCGCGCGTGTGTGTGTGTGTGTGTGTGTGTGTGTGTGGAGACGATATTTTACGAACGAATAGAGCGATTCGAATGATATTCGGTACAAAAATTAAAATCCGTTAATACTGGAAGCTAAATTTCGAGTGAAATTTTGAGAAAATATAAAAAAATCAAAACTTTTTAAAAAAAGTGTCGCAAATAAGCATTTCTTATGTAATTTTCACTTAAAAAACTATTAACATAAATTTTAGAACGTTAGAATGAACCGTTCATGAGATATTGCACATTTTTCAAATAAATTTATCAAAAAATTCCATAAATTAAAAAGAAATACTAACTTTTGAGAAATATGTTCACTTTTCATATATAATATTATGCGATAAATTTGGTGAAATCATTCTCGTGGCTCTTTTCATTCATGAGAAAAGACACTTTGAGTAATACTTTTGTATTAAAACGCCAATAGTCATATATCAGCTATAAGAATAATGTATTCCTCCGTCCATAACGCTTAGCGAGATTTTGGCGACGAATTTGGCAGAATGTCGCCAACTAGGCGACTTTTTAAATCTTGCCGAATTAACGAATATCTCGCCAAATGGATAAAAATCGCGCTAAATCAATGAAAGTGACGATTAATTAACGAAAATTCAATATCTTGGAAAGAATATAAATATCTACTGTAAGAATAACCTATTTTGTTTTACTATAAAAGTAGTAAATTCATTGCATTATATAAGGAAAGCCATGTGCTGTCCACATCAGATTTTTTTTAATTCGGGCGAAAACTTCGAAAGTTAATCAAACTTTTGTATATATTTTTATATGGCAGCAAACGACAAAATTTGACAAAACATGCTTAAAAGGATTTATTTACGGCTCAATGATCAGGAGACTTTATAGCTTCAATCATTGTTGGCGAAAATAGCCACGATTCAGTTTTTACTTTCCTTATATACATAATGTATAAGGAAAGTATTGTGACGGAGTCGAAAATTCGAAATCGAGTTTTCGACGGGAGAGCAATTTTCAAGCATCCCTGATCACTAATCAAGCATTTTTGAAGTGATGTCTGTGTGTGTGTATGTGTGTGTGTGTGTGTGTGTGTGTGTGTGTGTGTGTGTGTGTGTGTGTGTGTGTGTGTGTGTGTGTGTGTGAAAGTATGTGTGTGTGTGTGTCAGTGAGTCTGTGGAGACGATAACTGACGAACGAATGGACCGATTCGAACCAAATTTGGTACAAAAATCACAATCCGTAAACACTGGAAGCCTATTGTTTTTATGCGTAATCGAATGTTCAGAACCCCCCTAAATTTTCGAATAAAATTTTGAAAAAATCGTCAAAAATCCAAAACCGCTAATAAAGTTACGCAAATAGACATTTCTTATGTAATTTTTCATTAGAAAACGATTGACATAAATTTTAGAACGCTAACATGAACCGTTCTCTAGATATTGGACATTTTTTAAAAAATTATTAAAAAGTCATATAAAATGAAAAAACAAATATTTCCTATTGAGAAACATGTTCACTTTTCATATGTAATACCATGCGATAAATTGGGTGACATCATTCTCGTGTATCTATCTCGTTCCATTCATGAAAAAAGATACTTTGAGTATTACTTTTGTATTTGAACGCCATTAGTCATTTATCTGCTGTAAGAACAACTTATTTCTTCGTCCATAACGCTTGGCGAGATTTTGGCGACGAATTTGGGGGAATGTCGCCAACTTGGCAACTTTTTGAAATGTTGCCAAATTAACTAAAATCTCGCCAAATGGATAAAAATGACGCTAAATTAATGAAAATGATGACTAATTGTCGAAAATTCAATATCTTGGAAAGAATATTAGTATCTACTATAAGAAAAACCTATTTTTTACTGTAAAAGTAGTAAATTCATTACATTATATAAGGAAAGTCATGTGTTTCCCACATCAGATTTTTTTGTTCGTGATTTTATTAGTCAAGTCTAATTTTAATCGAAATATTTTTTCAAGCCCTTAAAAGTGAATGGTAACATGTTATAAATGTAATGCTTTGTACCTATGAAATCGATTTTTTTTAAATTCTCTTTAGAAATTTAGAAAAAAATAATACAAATAAATAAAATCTGATGTGGGCAGCACATGGCTTTCCTTATATAATGCAATGAATTTACTTCTTTAACGGTGAAAAAGTGATGAAAAACATCCACGGCACAGTGTTTGCAACGTTAAATTGCACATGTGGGGGCTTTTCCGCATAACAACATGCAAAGCTATTTCGTGTCTAATTAACTTATAATTTACGCAACTCTAAATTAAGAATTATTAATATTGATACTATGCCCAATAAGCAATATAGTCCATATATATAAATATTTTAATAATAAATTCCTCAATTAGGCGTCATTATCATTAAAGTGACATCATTTTTGCAATTTTGACAATCTTTTAGTCAATGTATCGCTAAATATCGCGAAGTTGGAGATATTTAGAAGAGTATTTCGTATGTAATAAAAGGTATGCCCATCATATGACAGAATTAAAAATTTGCAAAACATTGCATCCCATTTGGCGTCATTTTTATCAATTTGGCGACATTTCTATCAATTTAGCAATAATTTCACTAACTTGTCAGCATTTAAAAACAAATCGCCAAGTTGGCGATATACCGCTAAAATTCATCGCCAGAATTCCTCCAAGCGTTACAAACTGTTATTCTTGTGTTTTTTCTAAAATATTGAATTTTCATCAATTAGTTGTCATTTTCATTGATTCAACGTCATTCTTATCAATTCGGAGACATTTTTATCAATTTAACGACATTTAAAAAACTCGCCAAGTTAGTGATATTCTGCCAAATTCGTCGCCAAAATTTTGTCAAGTATTATGGTCGGAGAAATAGGTTATTCTTATAGTAGATAAACGACTAAAGACGTCCAAATACAAAACTATTACCCAAAGTAACTTCTCTTATAGTGGGTTCTTATATTATTTTCTAGATATTGAATTTCCATTAATTAGTCTTCATTTTTATTGATTTAGTGACATTTTCTATAAATTTGGCGATATTTTCGTCAATTCGGCAACATTAAAAAAACTCGCCAAGTTGGCAATATACTGCCAAATTCTTCGCCAAAATTTCTCAAGCATTATGGTTGGAGAAATAGGTTATTCTTATAGTAGATAAACGACTAATGGCGTCAAATAAGAATGCTACTACCCAAAGTGTATTCTCTCGTGAATGGAACGATCTAGATCTACGACAATGATGATAATAAATTATCTCATAATATTACATTAGAAAAGTGAACATATTTCACAATAGTTAACACTTTTTTGAATTTTATGTTATTTTTTGATAAATTTATTTTTAAATGTGCAATATCTCGAGAACGATTTATGCTAGCGTTCTAAAGTTTATGTCAATCGTTTTCTAATAAAACATTACATATGAAATAATAATTTACGTAATTTTATGGAATGTTTTTATTTTTTGATGTGTTTTTCAAAATTTCATTTCGAAATGTAGGTGGTATCTGGACTCTCGATTGCGTGTAAAAGCAATAGGTTTCCAGTATTCATGGATTGTAATTCTTGTACCCAAATTTCGTTCGATTCGCTCCATTCGTTCGTCAGTTATCGTATCCACAGTCTCACTGACACCGCACATATATTTCACACGCACACACACATTCACACACAGACATCATCTCAAAAAAGTTTGATTCATGTTCAAGGATGCCTGAAACCCGATCTCCCGTCGAAATATCGAATTCGAATTTTCAACCCCATCACAATACTTTCTTTATACATTATACTATATATATATATATATATATATATATATATATATATATATATATATATATATATATATATATATATATATATATATATATATATAGGGAAAGTAAAAATCTACTAAAAATGGACTCTGATATGAGGAAATCGAATTGAGCCACACTTCAGTTATTATTATTATTACTTTCCTTATATACATAATATATAAGGAAAGTATTGTGACGGGGTCGAAAATTCGAATTCGAGTTTTCGACGGGAGAGCACGTTTCAAGCATCCCTGATCACGAATCAAACAGTTTTGAAGTGATGTCTCTCTGTGTGTGTGTACCTAGCGACCTTTTGAAATGTTGTCAAATTAACGAAAATCTCACCAAATGGATTAAAATGACGCTAAATCAATGAAAATGACGACTAATTGTCGAAAATTCAATATCTTGGATGAATATAAGTATCTACTATAAGAAAAACCTATTTTTTTTACTGTAAAAGTAGTAAATACATTGCATTATATAAGGAAAGCCATGTGTTGCCTACATCAATTTTTTTTTGCTAATGGTCAGGCACTTGATACATTCAATCATTCGCCTACCGTGTGACTAAATAAAAAATTGTTTCTCCATGTGCCTCAATGATCCCTCCTACGATTGCCATGTCTCACAATGAACGCAATAGACATATTCATTTCAAATGTGTGTGGCATATTAATTATTTGTGAATATCCCTTGTTTGTATAACTTATTACTTATTGCATATAATGTTTAATCGATTTATTCACCTAAAAGGCCTTGTGCACAGTGGTCCGCCTTAAGTCCTTTTGCTTCTTTAAAATTTTCGATTGAAGTAATATAGACCTACAGCAGAAAGTTCTACTTATAGGAAAGCAAGCATGAGCTATCGATTAAGGAAGGGTCGAAAACCCAGACCACCCGACTCGTCCTAGGACTCAGAGCAATTTAATGGATGGCCGGGGTTAAGGAAGTGTGCAACACATCTAGAGGCGAATGGAAGAAAGTAGCATTTTGTTCTAAATAACGAAGCAAAGTGTAAAGAGTCTTGCTGCCCTAGTTGGGAATCGAACCTTGGATCTCCGCCTTGGCCGGTCAACATTCCACTGTTGAGCTACTGGGATGAAATTGCAAGCCGAATTGTCGAAGTGGTCACTGCATTATCCGTCCTCTAATGCCAGATTGTCGGGCAACGGGCAATCCGACAGATCACCTCCTGCCAGTTTTACCCCAGTTAAGTGTCTTGTTATTACTATTTTTACCAAGTTAGTATCCACTGTGGCCGTTATGTTAGTATCCACTGTGGCCGTTATTCTCTCAATTTGAAATCGGCGCTGTATCTTTCAGAGTCCACCGAACCCGTACTAGTTGTACTAGGGTCACTTTCTGACCTCTGACATTTGGTTCTCCAAAGTACGTTCAAACCCCTCTTCAGTAGATAAAATTAAAAACTGTATTCTTGTTGCCATGGAAATTTCTAATAAAGTGACCTAAGCTTATGTGTAGATTCTGCTCTCAATTAAATTTGATCAATGAATCCCTTTATTCCATTCTTATTATCTTAATAACTTATATGAACTTATTGTGTTCCCTCCATATTTTATGTTTAAGAAAAAAAAAAGCTACGTTTGCTGTTCTTATTTTCTCGGTTCTTTCTCTTTCTTTTGACACTTTTTATTTGTATATGTCCTTTGTATTTTTCTAAATTTTATTCTAAATTTCTTTTTTTGTTTTTCATGTGCCTATTTTCTTTTCCCTTTCATGTATTTTCTTTTTATATGTTTTCTAAATTTTACTTTTAAAATTTTATTATTTTCTTTAATTTTAATCTATTTTTCATTATATTATTATACCTCACTCTAAATTTTATTTTTCAATGATCTTTTTATCCATACTCGCAATAACCCTTTTCCCATTTTTGTAAAATGGACGTAAGTTCAAATATAATGTAAAACTGTCTGTTTAATCACAATATTTTTCATCAATTATTATATTTTTAGACCTAAATAAAAGTTCGTTTGGCTGGATGGTAAACCTTGGGTGCCTCCTGAGTGCAGGAGGTATCCTTTCCCGGCCTTGCAGCTAGCTACTCTAAACCCACTATAGGAGTCGCACGGTCTGGGGTCTTCAGACCTGTGACATCCTTGCACTAAACTACAGGATTAATTTGTTCAGGAGCCATTGTAAAGAGCCTTGATGCCCCAGCTGGTAATTGAACCCTGGGTCTCAGAATGGACCAGATAACACTGTATTGTTGAGCTACTAGGACGAAATTGCAAGCTCTTATCGTCAAAGTCTACTCTGCAAAATCAGGCTAAAATTTCCAATTACAAATTTTTCAGCGTTTTCTATTTAGTATAGAAATACGTGCGATTTGCACACAAGTTGCACATCAAGTATAATATATGAGGAAAACAAAATACGCTAATTATACAGATGTCTCGTTTACTCCTGAAGGACTCAAATGGAGTAAAATACATATTGAAAAATAATAAGTCGTTGAAAAATGTAATATTTATTTATTTAGAATTATCATTTTTGCAATAAATATGAAAGTGGTACGAAAAATGCAAACAAATGATGCTGAGTATTAATTATTAATTTATGTTTAAATTTCTATTCGCCATTAAAGGAGCTGCTTTCCCAAACGATATTTCAATCCAAATATTTTTCCAAATCTTTCCCAAACGATAGTTCATTTCCGCTTTCTTATTTGCACACACTATTACAGAACAATTTAATCGAAGGTAAAAGGGAAGAAAAAGGACTTAAGTATGAACTCTGTATACTTCATCGTAATATTAGTTCGAATTATGGTGAACATTACGTATGAGAAAAAATATTGGTATAAAGTTGTTACAGGGAAAAAAATCTTATGTGGGCAGAACATGACTTGCCCTGCAGACCCAAATTCATTTTCAATTTATTTCTTTCAAAATTTATTTACAAGATAGATATATTAAAAAAAGATACCATAAAAAAGTTAGATACAATAAAAAAGACATAATTATTTGAAATTACACTAAATTTGCATATTTAATTTAATTTTCGCCTTTATTTAATAACTGAATATATTTTCAAAGACGGCGTAGCGAAATAGCGAAAAAAAAAATAAAATATCTCGAGAACGGATAGTTTTAGAGTAATGGACTTGGTTTTATCGGCGTCAAAAATTAAGTATAAAACAAGCGTTTAGTTAATGCACTTGAACATGCATTGTCTTTTATTATAGATTATGACGATTTTTACAACCTTGTCGCAAAAATGGCAAGTTCTTTTTATTTCAAATCTTACCAAAATATAATCAGCACCAGGATAAATCACAAGAAAATTACCTACAACATTTTATAAAATATGATCAATTAGTTTTTGAATTAGAGTGGATACATACATTGCACAGACAGACATACAGACACACGCTAAAATAATTTTTTCATGCTCTGGAGGTCCTGTGAAAACGTGAAGAACAAGTGAAGAGAAAAGGTAATTCGCGGAAAACTCAAGTTGCATTTTTCTGCAAGATTCCAATACATTCCCAATGTATTACCATGTATTGTAAGGACAGTTATATGCGGTCTAGAAAAGTCGGAAATTCAACCTTCGGCTTGGAGAAAAATGTGTTGCACACAGTTATATTTTGAGAAGATTGCATGACATTTTTTAGACTTTATATTCCTATAACAATTTTGTTTTAAAACTAAGAACATACTGGTAGTTCCATAACAGAAAATGCAACTTGAAGAGTGCAACAAATATGTTTCGATAAGGTAAATACCTCGACATTAGACTACACTCAAATGAATAAATTTACAACGCCGAAATATCTTCAAAATTAACTGAAATGAGGCTCAATTCATGTACACTAGAAATCGACCACAGACAGACGACATACGACAGACAGACAGACGGATATCAATCTAAAAATTGTAACTAGAAAGATTAATCATGCATAAAACATTGATTATGAAACACTTTTCAACTGAAATCTAATTTTATTTAAACATTTATAAAATATGATGCATTCAGAGGTGATATTTTTAAAATTGTCACACTACTACAATAATTATTTTATTTAGAAACTTAGAAATTCATCAAAGAAGGTAATACTTTAAAATCGTCTGCTTTTCAATGAAAAATCAATAAATATTTCATTCACATCACTTATATTCCAGAGAGAGTTATATAATAGTGTTAAAAATTTCAGCACTTCTTATGCAACTCATCTTATACAACTCATCTTGTCTTGTTTACATTTTGCATGCATTATAATTAGATTTCGTTGTAAAAATAATCAAAGTGTAGTGATCATTTAAAATAAAAAAAACATTGTAATTGCGTAACCACAGAATTTAGATACACATATAACACGCAAAAATAATGCGGTTTTAGGACGGATGCAACACTAAATATAAATATAAGTGTTCCTTAAAAATCACGTGATCTTTTCATAAAATATGGTTGTCATTATTATTTGAATTTTTCTATAGAAAACTTCTTAACATATTTTGATGAAATTTTTTACACATTTTACGTGATAATTTGACTATTTCCTAAAATTTTTAAAGCAATTTGTGGATATTAACTCCGCATCAGAAATGTTTGAAAAATTAGTTCCCATAGGGTTCAATTTATTTCATGTTTGTAAACCGGATTAAATACAAGACTCTGATGTGGGCAGTACATGACAATCCTCATATAATGCAATGAAATTACTGCTTTTACAATAAATGAAAATAGGTTATTCTTATAGTGGATACTTATATTCTTCCCAAGATATTGACATTTCGTCAGTTAGTCGTCATTTTCATTGATTTAGCGTCCTTTTTATTTGGCGAAATTTTCGTTAATTTGACAACATTTATAAAAGTCGCTAAATTGGCGACATTTCTCCAAATTTGTCGCCAAAATTTCGCCAAGCGTTATGGGCGGAGAAATAAGTTATTCTTATAGCAGATGCCGTTCAAATACAAAATGATTACTCAAAGTATCTTTTCGTATCTTTTCTCGTAAATGGAACGAGCTAGATCCACGACAATGATGTCACCAAATTTATCGCATGATATTACATATGAAAAGTGAACGTGTTTTTCAAAAGTTAATATTCTTTTTACTTTATGGGTTTTTCTTATAAATGTATTCGAAAAATGTGCAATATCTCGAGAACGGATCAGCGTCCTAAAGTTTACGTCAATCATTTTCTAAGGAAAAATTACATAAGAAATGTCTATTTATGTAACTCTTTTAAAGGCTTTTATTTTTTGATGAATTTTTCAAAATTTCATCGAAAATTTAGGGACGTTCTGAACATTCGATTGTATTTAAAAACAATAGGCTTCCAGTATTTACGGATTGTAATTTTTGTACCAAATTTCATTCGAATCGCTTTATTGTTCGTGAGATATCGTCTAAACAGACTCACTGACATACATACACACACACACGCCACCTCAAAAATTTTAGATTCGTGATCAGGGATGCTTGAAATGTGCTCTCCCGACGAAAACTCGTATTTGAATTTTCGACCCCTCACAATCCTTTCCTTATACATTATATGTATATAAGGAAAGTAATAAATTATTACTTTCCTTATATACATAATGCATAAAGAAAGTTTTGTGACGGGATCTAAAATTCGAATTCGAGTTTTCAACGGGAGAGCACGTTTCAAGCATCCCTGATCACGAATCGAACATTTTTGCGATGATGTCTGAGTGTGTGTATATTTGTGTATATGTATGTGTGTGTGTGTGTGTGTGTGTGTGTGTGTGTGTGTGTGTGTGTGTGTGTGCGTGTCAGTGAGACTTTAGAGACGATATCTCACAAACGAATAGGGCGATTGGAATATTACAAAAATCACAATCCTGCAAGCCTATTGTTTTAAAACACAAAGTGAATTTTTTTTAAAATCATCAAAAAATTAAAACCACTAATAAAGTTACGCAAATAGACATTTCTTATGTAATTTTTCGTTAGAAAAACGATTCACATAAACTTTAGAACGCTAGCATGAACCGTTCTGGAGATATTACACATTTTTGAAATAAATTTATTAAAAAATGCCATAAATTAAAAAAAAAATAACTGTTGTAAAACATGTTCACTTTTCATATGTAATATCATGCGATAAATGTGGTGACATCATTAGCGTGGATCTTTTTTTTTCAATGGCCAGGCATTTGATATTTCATCATTCGCCTATACATTGGCCAGAACCGTGAACCTTTTAGACGTCTCCATGACGCTGTCCCGGCGCATATGTGGGGGTCGGAACACACAGCGCCCAACGACGCAACATCCGTGCCTGAAGGTTGGACTCAAATCTACAACCGAACGATCGCTAGGAACGATCGCTAGGCAGCCGAACGATCGCTAGGAAATGCTTGCCTTGACCGTTCGACCACCGCGTCGGCTTCCGGTGAATCTAGCTCGCTCCATTCACAAGTAAAAACACTTTGAGTAATACTTTTGTATTTAAACACCAATAGTCATTTATCTGCTGTAAGAATAACATACTTTTCTGTCCATAACGCTTGACGATATTTCAATATCTTGGAAAGAATATAAGTATCTACTATAAGAATAACATTATTTTCAAAAAATAAAAAACTTTAAAAAAAAATTATCAAAAAGTTATATAAAATAAAAAAAAAATATTTCCTATTGAGAAACATGTTCACTTTTCATATGTAATACCATGCCATAAATTTGGTGACATCATTCTCGTGGATCTAGCTCGTTCCATTCATGAAAAAAAATACTTTGAGTAATACTTTTGTATTTGAACGCCAATAGTCATTTATCTGCTGTAAGAATAACCTATTTCTCCGTCCATAACGCTTGGCGAGATTTTGGCGACGAGTTTGGCGGAATGTCGCTTACTTGGCGACATTTTTATTTTTTGCCAAATTAGCAAAAATCTCGCCAAATTGATAAAAATGACGCTAAATCTATGAAAATGACGACTAACTGAAGAAAATTCAATATTTTGGAAATAATATAAGTATCTACTATAAGAATAACATTATTTTAACTATAAAAGTAGTATATTCATTGCATTATGTAAGGAAAGTCATGTGCTGTCCACATCAAATTTTTTTTAAATAAGAAACGTACCTTCCATGTGTCACAATATGCACTTTTAATCTCATATACATCTGTTTAATTTGTAGCTCTTTGGTATAAATCCACTTCATAAACGGTTCCGCCTTTTTACTTCCACTCCTTATTCGCAATTACAATTGTAGAGAAGACAACACCGCGCTCAACAACAGTATATTACATTTCATAACTACAATTTCTGTCGACAACTCTGAACTAGGAAGGATCAACTTTTAGGAAAGATTAATAAGTGACACGCAAATTGCTCTTATTTAGAATTTAAAGCAGGCTTTTGTACCTCTGGATAGAAAAACCGTTTTTAACACATATCACGTCCCGTCTTCCGGTCTCATAGGACCGTATATCATATTGTGGGTATGAGTAAAAATGTGGTATGCTTTCTAAACAGTAAGTAACGCCCAATGATGTCATTTGTGATGAATTAATTATTTACAAAGTCTTCAAGGGATAAGGATACAGATTCCCTAATTCTGAATTTCTAGACCAGATCTGTACGAAATGAATTACAGGGTCGTTGAATGGACCACAATCCCTAGTAGAAATCCGATATTGGCTCAATATTTGACCAATATGAAAGAGTGGGCACTTTGAGGTAATTGAATCAATATTCTCCTAAATATTGGGCCAATATTGGTGTTTCACTGGTAGTATTTCCAATGTAACACCAATATTGGCTTAAGCAGTGGGACAATATCACGCCAATATAGACGTTTCATTGGAAGTATTTCCAATGTAACACCAATATTGGCTTAAGTATTGGGACAAATATCACGCCAATATAGACGTTTCATTGGAAGTATTTCCAATGTAACACCAATATTGGCTTAAGTATTGGGACAAATATCACGCCAATATAGACGTTTCATTGGAAGTATTTCCAATGTAACACCAATATTGGCTTAAGTATTGGGACAAATATCACGCCAATATAGACGTTTCATTGGAAGTATTTCCAATGTAACACCAATATTGGCTTAAGTATTGGGACAAATATCACGCCAATATAGACGTTTCATTGGAAGTATTTCCAATGTAACACCAATATTGGCTTAAGTATTGGGACAAATATCACGCCAATATAGACGTTTCATTGGAAGTATTTCCAATGTAACACCAATATTGGCTTAAGTATTGGGACAAATATCACGCCAATATAGACGTTTCATTGGAAGTATTTCCAATGTAACACCAATATTGGCTTAAGTATTGGGACAAATATCACGCCAATATAGACGTTTCATTGGAAGTATTTCCAATGTAACACCAATATTGGCTTAAGTATTGGGACAAATATCACGCCAATATAGACGTTTCATTGGAACTATTTCCAATGTAGCACCAATATTGGCTTATGTATTGGGACAATATCACGCCAATATAGTCGTTTTATTGGAAGTATGTCCAATGTAACACCAATATTGGCATATTATTGTAATAAAAATATCAGCCAATATTGGAGGCTAGTGTAACTTCAATATTTGCCCATTTTGGGGATTACATTGGAAATATATCCAATGTAATACCAAGATATACAATATTGGTCCAACATTGGACCAATATTAAATGCTACTAAGGTATATAATCTTGCATCTGATTTAAGAGCAAACTTTATTGGTCCTGATGAATCCTCGCTTTAATTTCGTAGAATACCTATTTATTTTCCCTATTTAGTATTATTATTATTATTATTTTATTTTTTTATCAAATGGCCAGGCACTTGACTTTCAGCATTCGCCTATACATCGGCCAGAAACGTGAACCATTTAACCATCCTGGGACGTTGCCCCAGGAGCACCAGAGGGGGCGGAACACACTTCGCTCAACAACACAACATCCATGCCTTACGTGGGACTCGAACCCGCAACGCGACGGCCCAACGATCGCTTGGAAGCGCTCGCCTTGACCGTTCGACCACCGCGTCGGCCCATTTAGTATTATAAAATATAGAAAAAGTATTGTGACGGGGTTGAAAATTCGAAATCGAATTTTCAAAGGAAGAGAACTTTTTCTTCATCCTTGAACCCCCAATCGAACGCTGTTGAGATGATGTATGTGTGTGTGTGTCTCTCTCTCTGTGTGTGTCCGAGTCTGTGGAAGGGATATCTCTCGAATGAATGGAGAGTATTGAATGCAATTCGATACAAATATTACAGTCGTTGAATACTGGACGCCTACTGATATTAAACGCAATAAAATATTCGAAAGCCACCCCCAAATTTTCGAATATAATTCTGAAAAAAATCACTAAGAATACAGGCCTTTTAATAAAGTTATGTAAATGATCATTTTTATGTTAATTTTTATTAGAAAGCAAATGACACAAACTTTAGAAAGCTAGCATGAACCGTTCTCAAGAAAGTGCACGGTTTTCTAATAAATTTGTCAAAAAATATTATATAAAATTTTAAAAGTATTAACTATCGTGAAATACATATCAGGCTCAATAAGTCTCCGGTCTAACTAAGAAAAACAAATTTTTTTCAGAAATTCGATTTTATTCATCAACATACTCTCCTTCAAGAGTGATACATTTATTCCAACGCTCCTCTAACTTTTCGATGCCTTTTTTGGAAAACGAAATGGCTTTGCTCTCAAAATAGGCCTCAGTTTCGGCAATCACTTCTTCATTTCAGCCAAATTTCTTTCCCTGGAGCATCTTTTCGATGTCTGCAAAAAGCCAGTAGTCGCTGGGGGCCAGATCTGGAGAGTACGGTGGGTGAGGAAGCAATTCGAAGCGTAATTCATATAATTTAACCATCGTTTTCATCGTGTGACACGGGACATTGTCTTGGAACAGCACTTTTTCTTTTGTATGTGAGGTCGTTTTTTCTTGATTTCTACACTCAATCGATCCAATAATGCCATGTAATATTCGCTATTGATAGTTTTACCTTTCTCAA
Organism: Amaurobius ferox; assembly: GCA_951213105.1. Lineage (NCBI taxonomy): Eukaryota > Metazoa > Arthropoda > Arachnida > Araneae > Amaurobiidae > Amaurobius > Amaurobius ferox. The sequence goes on along the minus strand of OX578139.1, from coordinate 99,862,917 downwards.
GGTAGTCGATGAACAAAATACCATACGCCCAAAATACGGATGCCATAACCTTGCCAGCTGACTTTTGGGTTTTGGGTCGCTTTGGACGACTTTCACCGGCTGCTGTCCACTTAGCTGACGATCCTTTTGATTCAGGTGTGTAGTAATGGATCCATGTTCTATACATTGTCACATACCGACGTAAGAAATCCTTCTTATCTCGCTTGATCAGCTCCAAACAGCGCTCTGAATCGTCGACGCTTTGTTGTTTTTGGTCCGATGTGAGCAAACGCGGCACCCACTCCGAAAGCAACTTACGCATGCTCACATTTTCGTGTAAAATTGTAAACACACTACATTCTGGTATCTTTAAGGTGTCAGCTATCTCACGCAACTTCACTTTACGGTCTTTCAAAAATTTTGTGAACTTTTTTTATGTTTTCCGGAACAACTGTTGATTTTGGGCGATCAGAGCCTTCAACATCATCGGTGTTTGTACGACCGCGTTTAAATTCAACATACCAGTCAATAATAGTTGATTTCCCTGATGCAGAGTCTCCATAACGCTTATCAAGCCACTGTTTGGCTTCAACAGTATTTCATCCATCAAAAAACAATGTTTAATCAACACACGAAATAATTTTTTATCCTTTGTTCTGAAAATTACAGAACTGAGGTCACTAAAACCACTGTAACCTATAAACTAATTGTCAGAATGTCATGAAATTTTGACACATATCGTTTGAAGGTTGGTACTATCCAGAAATCATATGGGTATGTCAACAGTGCTACCATACCTCAAGAGCGGTTCATGCTAGCATTCTAAAATTTATTTTAATCGCTTTCTAATGAAAAATTACATAAGCAATGACTATTTACGTAACTTTATTAAAGGTTTTTATTTTTAGATGATTTTTTCATAATTTCACTCGAAAATTTGGGAAAGTTCTGAAAACGCGATTGCGTATAAAAACAATAGGCTTCCAGTATTCATGGATTGTAATTTTTGTACCAAATTCTGTTTCAATCGGTCCATTTGTTCGCCAGTTATCGTCTCCACAGACTCACACACACACACATACACAAAGACATTATCTCAAAAACGTCTGATTCGTATTCAGGGATCCTTGAATCATGCTCCCGTCGAACACCCATATTCGAATTTTCGACCCCGTCACAATACTTTCTTATACATTATATGCATATAAGGAAAGTAATAATAGATAAAAAAGCCCTATAAAAGAAGCTAACCCTCACAGCAAAGATCGTCACATGTGTGACAGTGACGTTGTAGTCACGTGAAACCTGGGTCACAATGTGACATCATATTTGTGACCTCTATTCGACGTTACGTATTAGTAATTTTGTAACTTCATTGTGACTATATTCTGTGACGTTTCCACAAGTTAATTGACATGTAACAATGTGACGACATTACAATGACAATTACAATGTGACGTCACAAACAAGTTAATATGCGACGTCACAAACGACCATGAAAATGACCAAAATGACTTCGCTGTGACCTCAACATGACATTGACGAGACGTACTGCGACGTTTTGTGACGTCCCAAAGTCACAGTGTGGCGTAAATCTTACGTTACTGTGAAAAAAAATGCTGTTAGGGAAGCGTATAGCATATGGCTGGTCCATTTACGTGTTTTCGTGTTGAAATAAATTAATTTAGTAACATGTGCGTTGTTTTAATGAAACCATCAAAAAATTTTTTTTAAATTAGCAGATTATGTGGTTAAGGAAACCAAATTTTGACTGACAGCTAGTTCCATCAGCAAATAAGTTGGCTGTGCCTTATCACGCAAACTGTAGCTGATAAGGCAGAACGCATTCCCTTTTGACATTAACGCCCCAAATATATCCGGTAACAGGTTCAACTTTAAGACACTTAAATGCGTTTGCTGAGGATGCCTCCCCCACTGGGTTCCGGTCTAAAATGTGTCCCTCTTCCCGGCCGTCTAAACAGTTACCTTACACCTTTCTGGTCTTTCGCCTAGAGTCAGTATTTCTTTCAGGACTCTTGAACCGGGGACGATGGAATTTGGAGGGGAACAAGTTTTCTATTTCCCTATATAAATATATCTAAATGCAGTGTCACATAAATACAAACTAGATTAACTTAAAATATTTCTGGGGGTGGGGGCGAATACTCGTCAGGAGGTATGCCTGAAAGAAACACTGCCTAGAGTGGTAATTTTATCGTTCAGTCATTCTAAACTTCCAATTTTTTTCTCAGCTTAAATTACACAAATAGGTAGTAGGAAATGGAATTTATTCACTTCATCGCTAATGGTAACACCTAATGGTATCAGTGAGAGCCCTAATTCTAACAATTTGTCACATAAAAGATCTGGCAAAAGTATCTTCTTCCTGTGGTGCCAGACAGTAGTTATTTAAAAGTTCATTCGCAAATTGATACCCTAGAAAAATGATCTAACATTAATTTTTACTTATTTATACATAATGTATGTATAAGGAAAGTATTGTGACGGGGTCGAAAATTCGAATTCTAGTTTTCGACGGGGGAGTACGTTTCAAGCATCCCTGATCACGAATCGAATATTTTAGATGTGATGTCTGTGTGTGTGTGTGTGTATGTGTTGTTGTTGTTGAGACCCAGACCGTCCGACCTACCAGAAAGGTGTAAGGTAACTGTATGGACGGCCGGGAAGTGCCACCCAATTTAGACCGGAACCCAGTGGGGGAGGCATCCACAGGGACCGTACCCTCCTTCCCCTACCACCAACCTCTCGGAAGGACTTACGGACCCACATGTTTAACGTGATCGTACTCCGCATGAACACGGCGGCATTTGTGGCAGCGTGCAAACCACGGGGATACCGCACCCGAGATGGCCAACAGCACGCGGCGTTCCGAGGTGGTCACCCACCAAGTACTAACCGCGCCCGATGCTGCTTGACTTCGGTGATCTAACGAGAACCGGTGTTTTCAGCACGGTACGGCCGTTAGCCCGTGTGTGTATGTGTGTAAAAGTGTGTGTGTGTGTGTGTGTGTGTGTCAGTGAGTCTTTGGAGACGATAACTGACGAATGAATGGACCGATTCGAACAGAATTTGGTTCAAAAATCACAATCCGTAAACGCTGGAAGCCTATTGTTTTTATACGCAATCGAATGTTCAAACCCCCCCTTAAATTTTCAAGTAAAATTTTGAAAAAATCGTCAAAAAATTGAAACCTCTAATAAAGTTACTGAAATAGACATTTCTTATGTAATTTTTCATTAGAAAACGATTGGCATAAATGTATGAACGCTAACATGAACCGTTCTCGAGATATTGCACATTTTTCAAAAACATTCACAAAAAGTCATGTAAAATAAAAAAAATATTTCCTATTGAGAAACATGTTCACTTTTCATATGAAATACCATGCGATAAATTGGGTGACATCATTCTCGTGGATCTAGCTCGTTCCATTCATGAAAAAAGATACTTTGAGTAATACTTTTGTATTTGAACGCCAATACTCATTTATCTGCTTAAGAAAAACTAATTTCTCTGTCCATAACGCTTGGCGAGTTTTTGGCGACGAATTTGACGGAATGTCGCCAACTTGGCGACAATTTTAATTATTGCCAAATTGACAAAAATCTCGCCAATTGGATAAAAATGACGCTAAATCAATGAAAATGACGACTAATTGAAGAAAATTCAATATCTTAGAAAGAATATAAGTATATACTACAAGAATAACATTTTCTTTAACTGTAAAAGTAGTAAATTCATTGCATTATATAAGGAAAGTCCTGTGTTGCCCACATCAGATTTTTTAAACATGGTTGCAGATTAGCTGTTTATATTGGTTTTATGGTGATTTTATATTGATTTCACATTGATCTATCTTCTACTGATTTAATAGTGATTTTAAATTTATTTTAGATTGATTTTTAAGATTTTTCTATAACTTTTAATTAAAAAAAATTAATAAGAATCGTATTAGTTATAGAATTTATAACATATACTTGTGTTTTACGTGGACCCCTTAGAGTTTTTACGGACCGTTACGGACTTTCGGAACCACTGGCAAAAATGATTATTTTTCCATGTGATGATAGTGTAGTCAAAAATCAGTTTATATTTCAAACCTAATAATTTGACACTAAATTCATTCTATATAAGAGAAACATTATTGATTAAAAGTATCCTACGTGTACTACAATGACAGAAATGTCTGTGAAGTATCATATTATAAATATCTTATATAATAAAAGATGTCCATCAATCGTATGTAGGTTTCGAACAAACACAAAATTCGGTACTGGCTGAATATTCAGTGCAAAATACCTCGTCGAGGATTTTTTTTAATTCGAATTAGGTTTTTTATTGTTTGTTTTTTGTTTTGTTTTTTATGAAGCAGAAATTTGAGCGAATTTCACACATATCAGTTTCTTAGCGATAGAAATATTTTAACAGAATTTCCATCTTGGCAACAAGATCGAAAGATCGAAAGATCTTGGCGTAAAGATCGAAAATGGTTCTTTTTAACGATTTTTGAACCAAATCCGAAAAATGATTTCTTTAAATTTATGTACTTTTTAAATACATTAAAATATCTATTTTATAATTTTTCTTTTCTTTTCTCGCCGCACCAAAAAGAAGTTGATTTAGCACAATTCTACAGTTTGGAAAAATATAGGTGTATATCATTGCATTCTAAAAAAAAAATTTATTTCTTTTAAATTAGTATGTTTATTGATTGTCTGGTAATTATCAACCAAAAGCATAAAAATTAAACAATTTGATATTGTCCTTTCACCCGTTTTCTGGTCGTTGTGTGTTTATGCACATGCGTGATAAGTAGTTGCGTGCTACTATACATGCGTTGAAACAAAAGAGGAAATGCAATTTTACTTAAACACTGGGAACTTGGAAATTGAGTGGTATTATTTGTATCTGCATTTGTCGGGCGATTATTTAGAATCCCGCCGACGTGCATTTATGACCAGAAATAACTAGTGTTGGTATGATAAGAGATTGGCATTTTGGAGCATAAGAAATGTGAGTGTAGTGTCATTCCATTTTAATTTATAATAGTAATTTTATTTATCAACTTAGAAATCGCATAGGATATTGTTAGTAATTTAAAAATATATAATTTCAATTTTTTATCCTTTTTATGATATTGTAACACATTTAAAGTATATGGTATTATTTTTCTGAAGAACTTTAAATGTAGGACATTTATGTCATAAATAATATTATATTATGTTTTTCCATTATTATTACTGTTGTATAATTTTGTTATATAATGTATATTTTGAAATGCTTCATTATTATTCATTGTATATGCTTATCAATTTAGAACATCTTGCCTATGACCAGTAATTAGTATATATATATATATATATATATATATATATATCATATTAAACCAGTAATCAAATTCAAATAGAATTCCTATGCATATTCATAAAAAGCAAAGGCACTACTCAGGAAAAGGCGCCAAGCCGCTCTATACTCCGAAGCAGATAATAATCCAAGAAAAAGAAGATTTAAAGGAATATGGGATAACCAAATGCTTTGCATTTAATGGTTGGGGAGGATTGCGACTCCCCCTCCCGTTCCCCCTCTAAACGGGAGGGGGAGTCGCAATCCTCCCCAACCATTAAATGCAAAGCATTTGGTTATCCCATATTCCTTTAAATCTTCTTTTTCTTGGATTATATATATATATATATATATATATATATATATATATATATATATATATATATATATATATATATATATATATATACATATATATATATATATATATATATATATATATGTGTGTGTGTGTGTGTGTACTGATTGTTACAAATACCCAATGTTCTATTTGGCGGCTCCTCTTTCGTCTGTCTCGAAGGCCAGGCGAATAACATATATATATATAAGCAGCCAATGAGCAGTCAAAGAAAGTATTTATTGAATTTGTAAATCTTAGAATTGCAATAAATATATTTCCAGTTCGTCCATTTGTTACTGTAAACCCTCGGGTAAATACATATTAAAACATATTTATTATTATTAGCACTAAATCTACCATTTTACGTTTAAATTTCAATGTATTTTATTAATAGCCCTTGAGGTCATATGTAAATTATTTCGACGGCAGCCATTTGGTTACTGATTACTTAAGTCAAACAGAGAACATTATTCTATCTCCCCAAAACATTCGAGATTACTGAAAATAAAAGTAAAATATTTTTAACACTTTACAACAAAGTTGAAAAGTGTTAATGACTTTGATCATTCTGCCTGTCTGTCTGTCTGTCCGATAGCACGATAACTGCCGTAAAAATGACTTAATCAAAATGGAATTTTAGTATGTTGTGCAGAGGGTCTGTAGAACCTATGGGAATATAAATGAATAATATCACCCAATTAGTTTTGGATTGAACCCGGGTTGAAAAAATGAAATACATTGAGCCCTATGGGACCTAATTTTTCAAACATTTTTTAAGCGGATTTAAAATTCACAAATTGCTTCGAGAATTTAAGGTAATTTTCAAATTGTTCCAAAAAATATATAAAAAAAATTCAGCGAAATATATTCAGTAGCTTTTAAAATAAAAATTGAAATAATAATTATACCTCCTATATGAAACGATCACGTGACCATGAAATGAAAAGATCACATGACCAACTTCAAAATGATATATGGCATCCATCTTGTTTCAAAATCGTGATTTTTTAAGTTCTTTTTAATTTATATTGAGTGTTGTATCCGTCCTAAAACTACTTTATTTTTGCTTAAATTATGTGCATCTACATACTGAAACAACGCAAATGCAATATATTTGAGTTTAAATGATTATCCAAATTTGATTATTTCTACAACGAAGCCTATTTTTCACTTATGTAAAATGTAAACAGCAAAATATGTAGAATGAGTTGTATTAGAATTGCTGTATTTATTTAACAAAAAATAATTTAGCCCATGGAGTCTGCATGGCTGATATGAATGAAATATTAATTGATTTTATAAAGAGAAGGACGATTTTTTTCGATGAAGTTTTAAGCATAGATTTTAATTACTTGTAGCTCCATGGTCTTAATTTTTAAATAAAATAAATTATTATAGTATTGTGATGAATGAAATGCTGTTTTTATAGAGAGATACATGCGTGTTATTTTTTCTATGACGTCATTTGAATTAGTTTCAGTTGTTTTCGATGAAGTTTTCAAATATAATAAATTATCGTAGTATTATGATAGTTTTTAAAATATTTCCGTGGAATGTATCGCATTTTAGAGATATTTAAACCAGGCAATTTTTACTTCAATGCCGTCATTTGAATGAAGTTCATTTTTTTCAATGAAGGTTTAAGTTTTTAAATAAAATAAATTAATGTAGTATTTTGATAAGTTTTAAAATATTACCGAGGAATGTATTGCATTTTAGACTTTTTAAAATAAAATTGCATTGAAGTTGGAAAGTGTTTCATAGTCAATGCTCTAAGCATGATTGATCCTTCTTGTTTATATACTATCTTAATACACCGGTATTTCGAAAGTATGTTTTATATAAGAAAATGTTTTTTGTTCGTTCATATATTAATTGCACTCCATATGTAGTCGAATCCAGAAAGCTTTATCACACATGGCACCTGCGGGCCAACAGCAGTACCGTGCTGAAAACACTGGTTCTTTTTAGATCACCGAAGTCACGCAGCATCGGGCGCGGTTAGTACTTGAGAGGTTGACCATCTGGGAACACCGCGTGCTGTTGGCACATTTCGGGTGCGGTAGCCCGGTGGTTTGCGCGTTGGATTTGCACGCTGCCACAACTGCAGTCGTGTTCATGCGGAGTACGATCACGTTAAACATGTGGGTCCGTAAGTCCTTCCGAGAGGTTGGTGGTAGGGGAAGGAGGGTATGGGCCCTGTGAATGCCTCCCCCACTGGGTTCCGGTCTAAATTGGGTGGCACTTCCCGGCCGTCCAATTGGTTACCTTACACCTTTCTGGTAGGTCGGACGGTCTGGATCTAAAAAACAACAACATATAGCACATGCAAATTGAAATAAGTCGAAAATGTAAATATAGACTGTAAGTCTCCAGAGATAGTTGGCTTTTTATAAGAAAACGTGGTTAACCTTGGTATTACATGATTGAACATCTACATATTTATTTCAGTTTCCTACATACCTATATAAATAAAATTGATAGTATGTATGTCTGTCTATTTGTCCCATCATCACGGGAATACGTCTGAACCGAATTTGATGAAATTTTGTGGATAGTCAGGAAATAGTTCCACTTAAGATGCAGCCCAATCTTCGAGTTTCTAAGACCAGGGGTTGTCGAGTAATTAATGAAAAACGGAACTTTTTCCCTAGGAGTTCTACTCTCTAACTCCGTGGTTTATCCAAACGGAAAGATTAAATATCGCTTGAAAGTGAATTAAAACTTTATCTCTGAGTTTGGTGGGAGATATTTTGCGCTAATTAGTCACTTTATGAATACATGAAATGTTTGAAACATGAATTAAAATGGAAAATCTATCTACATGATTTATTTTTCATAAGCTTTTACTCAACAATGAAAAGTATAGAGAAATCAAAATGGATATTTAATTTCGCAGCTTATGAGGAAGATTCTATATTATATCATGTTCCTCAGAACCACAATTAAATTAAATCTGTCTGTTAATTATAATTATTATTTTTTCGATTTGAATAATAAATAAATGAATATAAAAATATATTTTAAAAAAGAACGGTTCCATTTTTCTTTTAATTATATTAATTGCGGACTGCGTACATTACTTTCATTTATTTTGGCAAAGAGTTTCTAAGCTTATATATTGCGTTTAGCTAATAAAATCATGTGTTTACCCAATAACTTCATTTATCCGATTGTTGAAACAGAAAAAGAGTAGAACGGGCATATCTTCTAATACAATTTAAGTGTTTTCATTTGGTATATACAAACAGGATCAGGATGTTTTATTCTTCAGATCTGCAAATTCAGAGCTACGAATTTGGCGGAATATCGTTAACTTGTCAACGTTTCTTAAATGTTACCATATTGACGGAAATGTCGTCAAATCGATAAAAACGACGCAAATCAATGAAATTAAATTTGTTTTTTAGAAGAAAGTACTATAATGATGTTTTGGTAGCATTTGTCGGTCAGTCCATCCATCCTAAAGTAACACATTCAGCGAATTTTTAAAATATCACCAAACTGATGAAAACGGTTGTAAATCCATAAAAATATCATGAAGTTGATAAAATTACGCTTAATAAAAGAAATTAATTGATTTTTGTTAGGGGATAGTATCGTGATGATGTTTCGTCAGGTTGTAGCAAAATAGCACTATCAGTTCTACAGTCCAACTTGGCGATAAATTTGGCGATTTTTTAAATTATCGCTAAATTGACGAAAATATTGCCAAACCTTCCATGAAGATAGCATTATTCAGACGATATGATTTCCATCAATTTATTTGAAGCAAATGATATCATGTCGCTTAGTAACGGATGTAAATCCAATGTGTTATGCGGCACACGATGTTTGTTAAATCCGATTTGAATAATAAAGATATGTATATAAAATAAATTTAATTGACATTGCATTTTTGACTGGATAATATCAATTGCGGTCTTCAGGTTTAAAGAATAATATTATTGATATTTTCGGGTATTCTTAATTCAGGGATTATTGATATATTCAAGACATTTTGCCATTGTTTTATTATGACAAAAATTGTTTAAATTCATATATTGTACATTTTACGTGTAATATTCAGAAACGCAATTAAATTAAATATGACTGTTAATTTCAATAATTATTTTTTCTGTTTGAATAATAAATAAATGGATATAAAAATATATTTTAGAAAAGAACGATTTGATTTTTCTTATAGCATTTTTGACTGGATAATATCAATTAGGGTCTTCAGGTTTAAACATTATTATTAGTGATATTTTTGGGGATTATTGATTCTGGGATTATTGATATTTTCAAGTTATTATGCAATTGTTTTATTTGACAAAAATTGCTTAAACTCATATATTGTACGTTGTACGAGTAATCTTCTACAAATACACGGGTATATCTTTTAGTCTACGAGAACATACGTAGTACAAGTATATTGACATATGTTTTGATATACATTGGCATATATTGGAATCATTTACTACATTCTGGTATAAAGAGTACTGGGATTATTGAGATTTTCAATTTATTACGTCATCTGTTTTATTTTGGCAAATATTTTTGAGACTCATATTGTAATACGGGGATTATATATATATATATATATATATATTTCCATATAATTTTAGTGCTTTCTATCTGGCATATATGGAGTCATTTACGGGTTTATTGATATTTTCAATTTATACATAATGTACTAATACAGGTTATAGCTTCTAATATTCGCGTATATAAGTAAGAAGGATCCCACACCATTTTAATGCTTTAATTTTGCACATATTGTTGATTCAATTCCTTTTTTCTGTTTTTTGTAAATTTGCTTACAAAAGGGGACAGGATGTTTCATTCTTCATATCTGCCTGTGAAGATACTTTGTATAGCGAGAACAGAGATTCTTAAACTTCTTTTAAGGAGCATTGTATTAAACATTTTAACAGAATATTTTGTTAAAAAATGTAATTTAGTGTACTATAGGAATTTGCATATGATTGTGAATTTTAAGTGTTTCTTTATATATAAACTCCGTATGAAGAACGGGTAAGTTCTAAATAAGTATATCAAATTAACCCTTAACGCTCGAAAGGCTCAGCTGCGGAGACATGTGTTAATGCTATCCAAATCGGAAGGCTCCGCTATGGAGACATTTCTGTTATCTCTTATATATTTTATATATATAGATAAATGAATATTTTTTATAATTTGTAATTGGTACTTACGTAAGTTTATAGCCCCAACGATAAAACGCCAATGATAAATAGAGAAGGTCTGTCGGTACAAATCAAAAATCCAACACTTCGCGGTGGTGATACCCAACAAGTTGATAAGCCCAGCGTGGTTTTAAACTACACTACATATACGAGCGTCGTCGGTCGAGCTGATCATTATGGTGCTTCCTATTGTTTTTAATGCAAAAGTCTTAAATGGTGGCGAAAATTGTTCTTTTGGGGGTTGGCGGTTTGTGCAGTTAATAACCCCCCCCCCAATCTGTTGGCAGTCAAAATGGATGCCCCATTTCGTCGGATGAGTCGGACGGTCTGGGTCTTCAACACCCCCGATCTGTTGATATATTATAATAATAAATCTCGAGCGTTAAGGGTTGTTGTTGAGACCCAGACCGTCCGACCTACCAGAAAGGTGTAAGGTAACTGTATGGACGGCCGGGAAGTGCCACCCAATTTAGACCGGAACCCAGTGGGGGAGGCATCCACAGGGACCGTACCCTCCTTCCCCTACCACCAACCTCTCGGAAGGACTTACGGACCCACATGTTTAACGTGATCGTACTCCGCATGAACACGGCGGCATTTGTGGCAGCGTGCAAATCTAGCGCGCAAACCACGGGGATACCGCACCCGAGATGGCCAACAGCACGCGGCGTTCCGAGGTGGTCACCCACCAAGTACTAACCGCGCCCGATGCTGCTTCACTTCGGTGATCTAACGAGAACCGGTGTTTTCAGCACGGTACGGCCGTTGGCGAGCGTTAAGGGTTAACAATATTTAATAGTATATTTTTAAACCCCTCTCATTTTTTTCTAACAACCGCTTTTGTACTCAATTAGGCAGCCATCGACAATTTACTTCACAAAATGTGAGGCATTTTTACATTCCCTACAGTACATAATATATATACCACGTGTCAATGCACAAGTAATTTTAGGCCTGGCAGACTAAATATCTGAGGAAATTTTGGGAGTATTTTGCCCTTATGTTATTACTAACACTGAACTCTACAAGATTACTGAACAGGAAGTAATTGAAATGGAGATGAAAAAAACGTAGATGGAAATGGACTGGACATGTCTTAAGAATGCCGCAGTAAAACATCCCTGCTGTGGCACTTACTTGGGCGCCTGAAGGAAAAATATCTCGGGGTCAACCCAAGCTTGCTTGGAAGAGACTGGTGGAGCAGAAGAGAAATTGGATGGGATGAGCGAGTTGGTCAGAAGCAAGAACAGCGCCACAGGACGAAGGTTTTATGTGCCACTGGACATGATGAATGATGATGATGATGAAATTGTGTGGAGTGTTGTACTGTCCAATACAGAAATTTGCTCGGGCCTTCCTAGGTTACTCTTAACGGTTCAAGCGGTGGAAAGTAATTAACTGTCAAATTTACTTGTAGGGGGGGGGATGAGGGTTTGAGTCCTAAAATACTGGTGCTAACAAGATAAAATTTTGTCTGTCTTACTGATTTTCGAGTGTTTGCTGCTAAATGCTAAGATGTTCAATCAGTATTTTGAGCAGAAGACCACTGTTGTTCATAGGCAGACAGTAAGGTTAAATCAAGTCATAAATACGTGCCATCAAATTGCTTTCGAAAAAAGAATATTTCTGACATGGTGGTTCCGTATAATATAAAATACATTCTGTGGATATATTTTGAAGCGTGTAATAGAGTTCGTTATGTCTGATACTTTCATAATGTGATCAACGATGGTAAGTCACGTGTAACAACAGACACCAATGTTATTCAAATCGGATTATTTTTACGCTCCCACTGCGGCAGTTTCATTTTCCGAAGCTGTTTTTTGCAAAGTAGAGAGAAATCAGTTCTCATAGGGGCTGACGTCAAGTAGGGAAATGAAATATGTTGTCTCAAGCAACTACCGTCTACAACAAGTATTTCCTAAGCAAGAAAATTTCACTGGAAACAATCGTATTCTTTTTTTCTTTTATAAATTGGTAAAAATCGAGACACCGTGCTACGATCGCTCTTTAAAGATTATTAAAAGTATTCAGTTGGTATTAAATTTCAATGTTAAATTTTCAATGTTTCATTTCAAGTCAAGTTTCAATGTACAATAATTTTCACAATCGTTGTGATCGCAGTGGTGTGAACATTGAACAAAATACTAGTACATTTTTTTAAACTTCTGAATTTTATAATTATATACTTCAAACTGGATATTTAAATTGCCATGAAAAATGAAGTACTGGACCATTAACTCGAAAAGTATTAGGGTTACCGCACATTTTTATATAGATGTATTAGAAAACTCAATGGGTCTACATGGCGAGACAACTGTAGGGGATCCATTTTAGTGGAACGATTTCGCTTCACGTAAGAAATAGGGAAAAAATAAATTGAAAAGTTATGGAGGTGGGGCAGCCCAATAGATAGTGTGCGGGACTTATAGTTGGAAGACCCAAATTCGATTCTCGCCTCTGCCCAACCTGTCCCCGTGTTCATGCTGAGTGCAGGCACGTTAAATACGTGAGTCTGTAAGTCCTTACGCGACAGTTCTGGAATACCCAATAGGCATACTAAGCGCTTTCTTATGGCACCAGCAAATTAGGGAGCACCAGTAAAAATACAAAAAGTGTTTTTTCCATACTTTTATTTATTGCTTCAGTCTGATAAATTCTCACCTTCTCCCTCTAAAAATATGGAAAACAATTTCCAAGGGAAATGATAAACCATAACTATTTACTGAGGACAGTCGCTTTTCTAACATCAGCTCCATTAAACTTAGAAGACCTCTGACGAACTTTAAAATATTTCTCGATTCCGAGTTCTATATTAGTTGTCACTCTTAAATAGTGTATTTATTATGCCCCTTCAGTATTAATATATTCAGACGGTCAGTGTCATAGTAAGTAGTAAAATAGTCAGTTGCATATTCATGCTAGTTGGGAGGTAAAGCTCCGTGCAAAATTGCGGAGGCCCGCCCGGTGGACGCAAATTTATTGGTTCAACATTCTAGAGTGTCTTTTTCAATTAAAATTTCATTACAGTTTTTAAAGATGCAAATATTGTTAATTATGCGGTATTGGAAGTTCAAATCCTGCAGCGCATACATAAAACGGCTCTGTTAGTGCAATATTATCCATTGGGCCTAGGTAGATTTTCGCCTGGAGACGCCAAAATGAATGAAAATCACCAAGAAATGTAAACAAAAGATGTGAGCTTCAAGAGATGAAATGTAAAAACTTAAACTAATAATGTGTACCTTACAAAATCGCTTAAAGCTCTGGTATTCACTGAAAGTGTACTACTGAAAATAAGCTTGATCTGATAATGGGAGAATTTTATTACGGATGACACAGCAATATTCCCAAATTATTGAAGACTCGAAAACATCAGAATTCTTATCCGGTACTGAGCTAATTTGTTAGCTCAGTTTTCTCTTTTTCTATGGTAAAAAGAATGGTGATTGAAATTTCATCAAAGGAAATGGAAGTATAAAATATTTTTGTAAAAGAGGGAATACAAGTGATAGGTACTTAATAAGTACTATGATAACAAGAAAAATAAATGCCAGATCGAGGCCTGAGCCATAAAGAGTTAGTTCTTTCGATTAACTGTCAACAATATTACCCTTCTTTAGAATTTTTTTCAGATCTATTCTGTGAATATGTTAGTTGAAACTGTTGAATTATTTCTTTATATCTTAAACAAAAATGGTTCCAGAATATTGATAATCCGAGAGCAGCAAAATACTTATACGGTACTTAGTCATTCTGCCATTTCAGATTTCTATTTCATTTACTGTAAAATTAACGATGATGAAATTTCAAAAGAAATAGAACTATGACATGTTTTTATCGCATTTTTACTTTCCTATTAAATATTATAATCTATATATACGATGAGTAATTTAATGAGAACTGAATTCAAATCCTAGTTTGGAAATAGATCAATTTTAAGCCAATTTTATAGCATTTTTATATACTGTTTTTAGAAAATCTATGCAATAGGAAGTTTCAGAGCTGTATTTTCAAAATCTACTGATATCCCACTGATCTATACAAGGCAATAAGTTAATCCAGTGAAATACTGAAAAATGTCCTTGTTTTGACTGAAAAAAATGCGTATTTCTTATGACAAGAGAAACATTTATTAAGCAATCGTCTGATATCTTAATCAGGGTAAGAGAGGGATGCTTATTAATTTTTTAAAAGAAACTGTGTCTCACTATCATCATATTTTGAAAACATAATGAAAACTGATCGAAAACGTTTTGAGCTGATGAAACGCATTCGAAACTGCATTCAAATCTGCTGCATCACTCCGTATTCAAACACGATTAATGCCCTCCAGCAGAAAGAGACAGGGGATAGTTATAAGATTCAAAATATTGTTAATCTGGATTTCACCTGGATTGCAGGTATTTGACTTCTTCTTCTTCGACTAATACTGTCCGACCAACCCAAAGGTGTATGGTATCTATTCACTCCTTTTAGACCAAAGCGTTCTGTTATTACCCTAAATATAAAAAATATTGTGTCAGCTAGGACCTAAGAATGTTCAAAATACTCATAAAATTCCAGATTTTCTTTCTATACTGAATTTTTTCTTTCCATTCAACTAATTCCTACTCTTTAAAGATGAACTATAATAGTAGAGAAAGGGGGTGATAAAATTTCTTATGGTTGAATTCTCTGATTCTTATGCAACATCAATTTTGGGGGGAAATTGCATAGTTGTCATATTTTTCATATGGAATTTTATTTTACGAACTCGGTAAAGTTCCACTCGTCAAGTCATCATGTCCGGAGAAGTCATAGAAAATAGTATATTATACTTGACAAACCCTAATTTCCAGGGATCTGAAACTCAGACTCCAAGAAAGCTAACTACTCGATTCTTTTGGCTCATATAAAGCTAAAGATGCGAAAAATAGAATAACAAAATTACAATTGATGCGGTAGCACCCGAGAGAAAAAATGTTTTAAAATGACACTTGTTGCAATTGTCATTCAGGATTTTTATTCTTCAGTTTTGACGGACATACAGCTTTAACTACAAAACCGATTTTATTGAATGATGGTTCATTTTGTGTGTTCCAATGGGAAGTATATTCTTTTGTTTTAAAACAAAACGGAGCGTTTGTTTAAAATTGAAAAAAAAATGCAAAACATGACTAAATGATGTTTGACAGTAATATGCAGTTCACAATGCGAGCTGCATTTTTATTACATAATCGTGTATATATAATTTTGTTTCTGACACATGGCGAAAACATTTTTTTTTCAAATGGTCAGGCACTTTGTCCTTCGACATTCGCCTTTATTACACCGGCCAGAGTGCGATCCATTTAGTCGTCATTGACGTTGCCCCAGCCCCACCAGAGAGGGGGGGATCACATTGCGTCCACAACACAAATAGCCATGCCTTAAGTGGGGCTCGAACCCACAACGTGGCGCATGGCGAAAACATATAAAAGGCGTAATACTCGTAGGTGAATAAAATAATAAGACATATTTTGAAAATATTTTTTACCGTGTATCGATATTAAAATCTTAGGATTTGGCTTCAAAAGTCATTTTAAAATCTCGAACTAGGTTTCCATATTTTCATCCAGAAAAGCAAGCTATAAATAAATCTCAAAATAGGGCATATAGTTTTACCCATAATAATACCTCATTTGAAATTTATTATTGAACGCAATAATTATTTTCAAATCAAGAAATTGAGTTTTTTCTGCTGTGTTTATTTACTGATCATAATTTTTATTTTCCCCTGTTTCTTGACGAACTATGTAGCCAGAGCCGTTTTCTACCTTACACAAAGCATCGAGCAAATGTTGGGGTCTATATTAATTAGGGGGCTATTTCTTTTATTTCATCCACATTGAGCATAATTTTTTGAATCAAATTTTATTATTCATTACCCTCACAGCAAAGATCGTCACATGTGTGACAGTGCGGGGCCGGCGGGATTTCTTTTAGTTATCGGGCCTAGATGCAGGATTCGTGACGTCACAACTTACATCCCATCCACGGCGTTTACACTTTGCTCCAGTTCAGCCTCGATTATGGAGTCGATATTTTAGAGTGATAGAAGTTGGTTGAAGTAAAAATGATTTAATTGAATAAATATAACGAAAACAAATTATATATATAAAGAAGGAATATAAATAAGATTGTAAAGTAAAAAAATACTGAATATTTCCGTAGTTACGAGTTTTTTTTTTCTTTTCTTCTAAAAGATTCAATGCCAGGTTTTAAACTTTTGAATTTTAGTTTTTCATAAAATTCATTTACTTGAGAAATCTGGCTTTTGTTCTTAAATAACCTAATGCAAAGGAACACATTATGACCTCTTATATATATATAATAATGCTTTTGGGCAGAGTGAATTAAATTTCTAATTACATAGTTCTCCTAAAACATTTTTGTAATAAGGTCTTTCAAAAGTTTTAACTGTCAGATTTACATAACATATATCCTAATATATATACATACTTAATAATAATATTTAATAATTAATATACTATTAATAATTATTTAATACTATTAATTAATATAAAATTAATACGTATTTAATAGTTATATACATACATACTTAATAATATACATATATACTTAATAATAATACATACTTAATAATATATATATACTTAATAATAATATGCATACTTAATAATATGCATACATAATAATAATATGCATACATACTTAATAATAATATACATACATAATAATACAGATGTTAGATTTATATTTTAAGCGTCAATAAGTGATCACGCCTATTATGAACGACTATTTTGGAAGTTACATTTGTAATTGACAGCAAGGTTGTGATATAAAAATATTTATTTTTTTGTTATTGTGCACAAAAAAATAAAAAACAATGATTTGTGTATTTCACATTTAATACACATGTGCATAAAATAAATAAAACCATTGGTTTCCAGTCTCTTTGGAGGTCAGATGATTGAAAGAATAAAGTTACATTATTCATTAATTGATAGTACTGTGGCAATAACATTCTCAATTTTAATCTTACCATTTGCTACGACAATATGACAATTGCCCATAGACCATTTACAAATTGCAGATCAATGATTTCTTTTTGACTCACTAATAAAAAATCAAAACACGTACACAAAAAGAACAAGATAACGTAAAAATTTTATTTACATGAAATTTTCTGCACATTTACTTTTTTAATTACTTACACCAAAAAATTTGAGGGTGTATAATCCATGATTTTTTTTTTTTTTTTGGGGGGGGGGTACCAAAAATTTTAGGGGGGGTGCAACAACAATCCGCAAAAATGTCTAACTGTACACGTTACATATATAAATCGAACAATTGTTTATATTGACAACAACAAACCTTACTAAGAAAAATTTCATTATACTAATGCATAAATAAAAAAACATGTATTTGCATTCTACTTATTCCATTAAGGTATGTTTATTTATACCCGATTTCCATCAGCTTCTTACGTAGCAAAAATACTCGTTCAACGGACGAATTTGACGTTGGATTTGAAAAAATTACGCTACCTAAAATCTTGACATCCAGGAATCTAGTTCTAGATCACTTCTAATCATGTTCTAGATTTTAAAAATACACTTAAAAAAGTCCTTTCGGTGATACGTTCGTTAGACCTATACTGCATGTGCATCACTTTAAGTATCTTGAAAAAGTGGACAAATTGATTACATTTTCCCTTAAATATTAGAAATTAACAACACCATGCATTATTATTATTACCTAGATAATAAAAATATTAACGATATAGCTTACCTTATTAGGATACATCTGTATCTTCGTCAATATTTACACGATCATACTTTCAAACACATGCTGTAAGTTGCAAATTGTGGATTGTACTTTATGACGTCACGAGCTACAGCAGCGCCGCAGGCATAGACCCGATAAGGAGCAGAACTAATCCCGCCGGCCCCGGACAGTGACGTTGCAGTCACGTGAACCTAGGTCGCAAGGTGACATCATATTTGTGACTTCTATGCGACGTTACGTATTAGTAACTTTGTAACTTCACTGTGACTATATTCTGTGACGTTTCCACAATTTAATTTACACGTAACAATATGACGACATTACAATTGCAATTACAATGTGACGTCATAATCAAGTTAATATTTGACGTCACAAACGACCATGAAAATAACCAAAATGACTTCGCTCTGACCTCAATATGACATTGCCGAGACGTACTGCGACGTCCAATGACGTCCCAAAGTCACAGTGTGACATAAATATTACGTCATTGTAAAAGAAAATGCTGTTAGGGTACCGTCAGTTTTGAACTCAAATTATCCGCCTAAGCAGAGAAAAGGATATAGCAATTTTAATTAATTTTGAATATTTTGGGACCCATACAATCCTATTATAAATTAGACAAATTGAAAATCCCGATAATTATGTTTAATTATAAAAAGTGCTTTATTTAGAAAATATCCAAAAGAAACCGGAACAGCATGTATCAATAGTTTAGTTGACCACGCCCACTTTTTTCAAACGAAGTTATCTTTAGATATTGATATAACGTTTATTTTCAATAAATATAAAAGTGGGAAGTATGTAAAATTTTAATCAGATTACATCATTTCGAATCACAATATCAGCAAGTAAAAATTGACCATGGAGTATATCAAAATATGATATAACGTATCGATGTGAATTTCGTATGGACACTAATTCTACCATATCCTGTCTAAATTTGCATTTTATTTTACTCATAGCCGAAAAGTTATTATTCTAAGTTTGCAAAGGCCGTCATTTGGACAGTCATTTGTAAAGCCTTAAATAGAGAGCAGTTATCGCCTCACAGAGCATGATATACCTAAATACGAGTATATAAAATGAAATTTTTATGCGAACCTTTTATAGTCACCGATAATATTTTGTTGATATATTGTTATATAAAACATGTTTTCGTTCAATCGAGAATTCCACCCGCAAATTTTTCATCAAGAACGCTGCACCAAATCAAAGGGTGCAGTTAGTAAAATAAAGTAGAAAAATCACACTTCGATTCAATAAGTGAAAACTTAAACAATGAAATTAAGATCCCACCCAACAGACACACAAACGAGGATACGCGTGTTTAAATATGTGGCCCACGAGTCTCTGACGAACGCTGCTCATCTTTCCGCATAAAAAAAAATTGACTAAGAACGGATATTTTTTAATTAGAGAATTTGTGCAACATTTGACCTATTTCTCACAAGCCATAAGACAAAATTCGGTAATAAAGGGAAAAACAAGCCATTCAATTCGTCTAAAACAATTTATTATGAGGTCTTCTTTAATGAGTTCTGTTCATTATTGAGAAAATCAAATTGGTTGATAGTTTCAGTTTGCCTGTGCACTCAGTGCTGGATAGACGAACTAAGGCAACTGGCAATTCAAATGGAAAATTCGACTTTGAATTACCCAAGTCATATAAGTAATATTGAATTTTCAATGTGTAAGTCCTTCCGAGAGGTTGGTGGTAGGGGAAGGAGGGTATGGTCCCTGTGGATGCCTCCCCCACTGGGTTCCGGTCCAAATTGGGTGGCACTTTCCGGCCTTCCAAATGGTTACCTGACACCTTTGTGGTAGGTCGGACGGTCTGGGTCTGAAACAAACAAACACAGACGATGCATGTTCAGTTTGTCCGTCTGGATAGTTTGGCAGCTCCCATATGAAATTCCTGCTTTTTCAGCGTTGATGGTTGTACTAAAAATTCCTTCCCTTTATGATGTTGGTGTGCACTCACAATTTTCACCAACTTTCGAATGTTGTCCTCTATAATTGATGTTGACGGAGACAATCCACGGCCGCCCAGTCAGTAGATTGTCTTCTACAGATTCACTGCCAGCCGTGAATCGGAAGTACCATAAAAACACTTTTGCACTGCACACTGCTCTCTCACCATACACCTGCTACAACACGTACAATGTTTCTGTCTGTGATTTCCCCAAATGCTGGCTGAATTTGATATTTGATATGTTTTTGTCACTTGCAACTAAGGCTAATAAGAATTCTATTTGATTTATCAGATACATCATATCAAGGTTTCAAATTATAAAATAAATCAATAAATATTTATGATGTATAAAAACATTATCACTTACTTTTGCTCCATCTTTCCTATGTATCCACAAATGTGTATTCTAATTATTTTATAGTTCTGTAGAAACTTTATACACATGCTATTTTCAACCTTATTATATTATGATATTTTCTACCTTAGCATGTTATTATGGTTGAAAGCTATTGATAAAGAATACTTTCTCCAGGAGCATGATGTACAGTACATTATAAACAATGGCCGCCTCTTTTCTGCTCATTTCGATGATACTTGTTTCACAAGTTCTTTAAAGACCAAGCTCTACGTTAAGTTTGCAGTGCCTTTGGCTCAGTATCATGCAAGTTCTACTTCTGCATCACCTTCGGTGTTAATGGAAGCTACAAACTCATCTGTGAACGATTCAAGACTTTCATCGCATCTTCATGATTCTGAAGTTTCTGTTTTGGATGAAAGTAAAGTAAATATGCCTCCTCTTACATCAACACCTAAATCAGCTGCATTTAATACTACACCCAAAACTAGGGCAATTAGGAATTTGACGTCTCGGGTTTCTAAATTAAAAAGGCAATTACACAAGCAAGAAACACCTTTTTTGGATACAATTAGGAGCAACCTAACTGCAACTCAATATGATTTTATTATTTCTCAGATTGATGCAGGAAAAAGGGAGCCTAATGGGAGACGTTGGTCAGCAAAGGATAAAGCGATGGCATTAAATATTTACTATCAAAGTTCATCTGCATATAAAATTTTAAGGAAGATGCTGGCTTTTCCCAGCATATCCACATTGCGTCGATCAGTTCAAAACGTTGGTGTTGATATTGGAATTTGCCCTATATTGTTTTGAAAGCTCTTCAAGAGAAGATTAAAAAAATGAAGCGGAGTCATAAAATATGTACCATTGTTTTCGATGAGATTGCTATTAAATCAAATTTGAATTATAATCCTGCAGCTGATGTCATAGATGGATTTGAAACCTGTGAAAGAGAAGAGAGTCCTCAACTTGCAACACAGGCATTGGTTTTCATGATTAGAGGAGTTGTCCAGAATTGGAAACAGGTATTGGTTAAATTATATTTCATGTTTTCCTTATATTTTTTTACTTGTATTTATTTAATCGTTCTTTAAAAATGTTCACTACCTTTCAAATTTTACTTCTTTTAGAAATTTCACAATTTTAAAATTTGACTGCATAAGTGAGCACTAATTAAAAACAATGTTTGTATATAACTTAAATTATACTTCTGGAGTGTAGTATATTCAGACTAAAAAATTACACATTTTTACTAACCAAACTCAATTCATAATTAGCCACTGAATGAGTATATTTTGGATTTGTGTTACTCGGTATTGTTATTGTTCCATTATTTTGGATTTACTTACAAAGTTCCGAGAAGAGTTATTCAACATCACTTGATAAGTCAGCCAGTCAAAGGTTTAAATTACATTTGTTATTGCAATTTTCTGAAATTTTAAGTTGTCTGAATTGTTTTAACAAATGTTATACAATCTACAACAGACTAGATACAGATAACTAAACAAATGCTGAATTGTTAATTTGAAAACCATCAGACTTTAAAATTGCTTTTGGTCATGCAATGAGACTTGTGTTTCTGCTTGCACTGAAATAAGAACAAAGGGGACAAGGTTTCTTAGTCTTTAAATGCTATTAAACAGTTATAGTTTTGAATTTCTGAGCTTATTTCCTAGCGTTATCTTTGTTTAGTTTTTTACTTTAACTACTGCAAGGTGTCTTTGAATGTTAGGTTTTGACATGAGGTTTAAACGATGGATAAGACCTTTGCATGTCAAAAACTTGCCTGTGTAAATCAACATGTAAGGTTTCGGGCCATTCCGGGTTCTTGCATCATTTTAAAAAATTCAGTTCCCCTGCATTACTGGCTGGTAAAGTTTTGCAACATCAGATTAACTGATTGAAGGGCCCTAAATGACCACTTTTTATAAATCTACATGCAAAAGTTTTGGTTATGCCAAGATCATGCATTGTTTTAAAACATTCTGATCCCCTGAATTTCTGAAAAAATATTTCATAATCAACTTTTAGCAATAATTTCTAATTTTAAATATTTAATATTTGTTTAAATTTAAATGCATATTTTTAGGTTGTTGCATACTACTTCAGGGCAAATACTTCTCCTCAGAATTGGTTAAAGGAAACACTATTCAGTATTATTAGGCAACTGGATTCGTGTGGTTTTACAGTTATAGC
The DNA here is from genome assembly GCA_951213105.1 of Amaurobius ferox. Lineage (NCBI taxonomy): Eukaryota > Metazoa > Arthropoda > Arachnida > Araneae > Amaurobiidae > Amaurobius > Amaurobius ferox. The sequence goes on along the minus strand of OX578139.1, from coordinate 99,839,746 downwards.
TACTGTTTGTGATCAAGAAAATGTACCTGCTTTGAGCAAGTTTATATGTTCAATAATTATATGTGCAATAATTAGATTATATGTGCAATAATTTGATCACATATCAAGGCTTTGGGTAGAGCTTTGCTTCAAATACACAAGAATCTAATTCTAAAATAAAAATGCAAACTTGCTCATGTATAGCAAAAAGTATTGAATAAATATAAATTTAAGCATTCTAATAATCGCAGTTGGCTAATATCTGTCTAAAATTCTGCATTGCATTTTCTATAATGAATGAAGATGCTTGTATGTCTTGCCTCTGCTTCCTGTAGCAGAAAAATTGAAGCTTCAAGTAGTTGTGAAATTTAGAACAGGAGTAGCAGAACTTCCAGAACAATACACCAGATCAATTTTCAAATTTCAACTTGCTATGTAGATGTAGTATTATGCTCCTACAGCAAATTAATTATTGATGTTCTAAGCAGGCTAGATATTCTGATGTAAACAGCAGTGTTTGCATTTCAAAGCCTGGGCAATGCAGAATATTCAGCCTAGTTTATTACATATATTTGTATTATATAAATGTGATGTATTTCATCATGTCTAATTTTGATCACATTTTATTTTCTAGCTCCTACAAACCGGGCTTTGTACAGAGATCTGGGCATTTCATGTGAAAGACCATTCTTCATCAACAATGGATCAAAAGTATTTGCTATGTATGACGTACCTCACCTGCTAAAATCTGTCAGAAATAACTTGAAAAATCATACTTTGAAGTTTTTAGAGTTGAAGGAGGGCAATGGCAACAGGAGAACTCTTGAAGCTAATTGGAGGGATATAGAAATTTTTTATAAGAAAGATATCTCAAAGAAGTATAGAATAGCCCCTAAACTAACAGAGAAACATATTTTTGCTAAGGGATTGGCAAGTATGAAAGCCAAACTTCCTGCTCAAGTATTCAGCCATTCTGTTGCTGCAGGTCTTTGTGTTTATGGAGATGAAATAAGCCCTACAGCTCTGAACATTTCCGAATTTGTAGGGACAATGAATGACTTTTTGATTCTTTATATGCCAAGATGTTCAAATCTAAAGTTTTACTAGCATCTGCCTGTACTGCTACATCTGAACATGTAGAATTCTGGAAAAAAATGGATGCATGGATTCCCGGTTGGAAATTTATCATCTCATCTGGTAAAGTGTTGAAACCTGCTTGCCAGAAAGGTTTTGTTCTTACTTCGAATGCTGTACTTGGAATTTGGGAAACAGTACGTCAAGATCATTTATATCTATTGACAAATAGGTTGAATCAAGATTGCCTTGAGAATACATTTTCCTCTGTAAGAAAACGTGGAGGTTTTCGGGATAGTCCTGACTGCACACAGTTTCGTAGTGCTATTTGCTCTGTTATTGTTCACAATTTTATCAAAAAAAGTTCAGCATCAAATTGTGAAGATGATAATGATTTTAATTTAATTGAACTTAGCAAGTTGAGTGTAAAATCTATAGCTGCTTTCTATGAGGATGATGATGAGGAGCACACTTTAATCATCGATGAAGAAGTGTCTATAACTGATAATCTTGAAAATGTTAAAGTTTGCAATCTAGAAGTGTCCACTACTGATCACATCGAAGATAATGTTATTGCTTATATTTCTGGATTCTAATCAAAATCCTATCTAAAAAAGGTTTCTTGTGCAGACTTTGAATCTTTATTGGTAGGTCCTAAAACATTAGACTCTCATACTATGCTTTTGTATTTCAAGGAATATAAAGAGTCTAAATATGGTTTGAAATGGCCCACAAATGAGTTCTACAATTTCATGAAATGTATTAGTGATAAATTCCTCAAGCACATTGACATGTATTTTTATGGGTCACATGTGAGAAGAAATATGTGTTCTATTCTTGAGACTGTTAATTTGGATTTTTTCAGTGGTCATTTACATGAAAAAAAGCAAAGAAATTTATAATTCATTGTTTCGTAACAATGATGATAAGACATAAAGCCAAATTTCTGAATTTATATTACATCACATATGATACTAGCAGGCAGTTAAAACATGTGAAGCATGTATAAAACAGAGGAGCATACCTCTATAAAAAAACATGGGAACAGCTGATCCTGGCTGTGAGTACCCATTAAAGGGATCCCTTGCCTAGGGTTACAGGTGATTATAACTAAATGTTGCCATAAAAATTCTGCATCAAAATCTTTGGATGCATAAAAATAAACTGACTTGTGAACAAGATGTAAAATGTGGACAAAAGAATGTTATTACATAGCTTGAAATTGCAATTGCCTGCTTTACACTCCTACCATGTGTAATGAAAAGTCATGGATAGACAATGCAGACTAGGAAATTTTTCTCATGAGTAAATGTGACACAATTTTTACCCCTTGGTATGTATATTAATTCTTTTAAAACGTATACATGCATTACATTTTTTAACAGAATGTATAATTCTATGTAAACTTTTCTTTCACAATTATAAATATTTAGAACTACAGTGCCTCTAAAAGATCACTGTGTTTGGTAATAATTCTAAAATCAAACATTATATTCATTATGTTCATTAATTCTAAAATTATTTATTATATTCATTCTGGTATCTAAAATACGAGTTCAATATGACTTTACCATTTTCATTTGACACCAATTGATAAATCATAATTACTTACAGAAAATTAAAATAAATGATTCATATTTTAGTTTCAAGAATTTATGTTAATATTTGTTAAAATGAATTGAGTTCACATAATGTTTTTCATTTAAAATTTTAATTTTGTGCTTAAAAGCATGTGATTTGTATTTTTCTATTTCTAGGCTCGAATCAGCAAAAGATGCTCTGTCTTATAATACTTCACACACAGACTTACAAATGGTGTCACCAATCTGATCGCCTGCAACAGTTTGAAGAAAATATTTTGTATGACCACTGTGCCAACCATGAAGAGCTTTGCCTGCCATGAGGAGTTCCACAATATTAATTTCATTTTGTACACCATTAGTCACAAGAATAGAATTTTTGATTTCATATGCAATATATTTCTTCATATGCTGTGAGTACCCGTCAAAGGGATCCCTTGCAGAGTTATGGGTGATTTTAAAACTGTTACCATATTAATTTCCACTGTATATTTGTAAAAATCATAAAATTCAAATAATCTAGCCTTCCCCACACAGTTACACAAATCACAAAATATTAATTTCATCTCCTACATCATTATTCTCAAGAATACATATTTACTTCATATGCAACGTACCGTTAAAACATTTCCCAAATGTTTCAAAAAATGCAAATTAATGATTTTAACAAGTCTCTGTTTTCCTCGTCAGAAACTCACATTAGAAGTTACTTTACAAATCCATTTCAAGTAAAAATTTCTTTAACAATGCTGAATAACAAATTTAGTATATCTACGTTCTCTTTCCCCCTCGTCCTCCTCAAAAAATTGCAGTTTAAAAATAATAAAATTCATTTTTAAAACCAATTTCGAGAACCATGCATTTGATCAAACTCCAACACAATCATAAAATGTATCAACACAATCATAAAATGTATAAAACCTGAAATCTTTCAATTATAGAAAGCCTTTTATTTTTTAATTCTTTTATTTCATCATTGATGCAATGTTGAAAATGAGCACAATTTTATTCGTAAAAAATAGAGGAGCATACCTCTATAATAAACATGGGAGCAGCTGATCCCGGCTGTGAGTACCCATCAAAGGGATCCCTTGCCAGGGTTACAGGTGATTATAACTATTACCAATTTTAATTTCCACTATATATTTCATAAAATTCAATTAATCTAGCCTTCCCCACACAGTTGCACAAAATATTAATTTCATCTCCTACATCATTATTCTCAAGAATACTTATTTACTTTATATGCAATGTACCGTTAAAATATTTCCCAAATGTTTCAAAAAATGCAAATTAATGATTTTAGAAAGTCTCTGTTTTCCACGTCAGAAACTCACATTAGAAGTTACTTTACAAATCCATTTCAAGTAAAAATTTCTTTAACAATGCTGAATAACAAATTTAGTATATCTACGTTCTCCTTCCCCCTCGTCCTCCTCAAAAAATTGCAGTTTAAAAACAATAAAATTCATTTTTAAAACCAATTTCAAGAACCATGCTTTTGACCAAACTCCAACACACTCATAAAATATATAAAACCTGAAATCTTTCAATTATAGAATGCCTTTTATTTTTTAATTCTTTTATTTCATCATTGATGCAATGCTGAAAATGAACACAATTTTAATCATAAAAAATAGCTGAGCATACTTTTATAATAAACAATGAGCCTGGCTATGAGTACACATCAAAGGGATCCCTTGCCTAGGGTTAGATGTTATTATAACTAAGTTGCCATAATAATTTAATTTATAAACCTATTTCAAATACCATATTTTTTCTACAAAACATACAACACCATTTTGATGAAAAGTTAGGGGGAGTTATAACCCCCTCCCTTCATACACATACTGATCAGAATAATATCTGCATCTTTTTTGAGGTTATTCAGAATCTGTTATATTTTACTTCAGATATGAAACTGTACAATGTATATTTTACTGTAAAATGTGAATGTAAATTGTATTTTTTGATAAAAATATGTTTGATAAAATAAAGAATATAATAAAAATTGAATATTTGTATTTCATATTTTTAAATTTTTATTCAACCAAATTATTCCAAAATAAAATCACTTATGAATATTTTTTATTTTGGAATTAATTAATATATATATATATATGTGTTTATAAAATATAAATTTACATCTTGCATGAGCTCAAATTTTAATTAACAAAAAAAAAATGATCTCACTGCTCTATTAAATTTAACTAAAAATAGAAATTCATTAATAACAGCAGAGCGATTAAATGTATCAAAATAAACTTAAATACTGATTAATATCAATTGTCTATGCTGACGGTAACAAAGTATTTCTATTTTCCCTCTGATCTTTGAAAGAAAAAAAAAATTATAAGCAGAGTCCCGTACGTTTTTTTACCCGGCCGCATTAAAATAAAATCGCCAAAAGAGAGATATTCGCCAAATAGAGTATACGAGCTTGATTTGGCGATGGTTGGCTCATCGAGCGCTAGTTTCTATGCGAAATCCAATGTTAACGATGTTGCCATAGGGTCCTATGGGAGTGAACCTTCTGAATATTGTATTCTGTGTCCTACATATTCTGTCATCAGGAACGCTGCACCAAACAAAGGGTGCAGTTAGTAAAATAAAGTAGAAAAATCAGACTTCGATTCAATAAGTGGAAACTTATTGAAGTGAAAACAATGTAATTAAGATCGCACCCCACAGACGCACACACGAGAATACGCGTTTTTAAATATGTGGGAGTATCTGACGAACGCTGCTCAGCTCTCCGCAAAAAAAAAATTGTCTAAGAACGGATTTTTTTTAATTAGAGAATTTTTGCAACATTTGACCTATTTCTAACAAGCCATAAGACAAAATACAGTAATACAAGGAAATACAAGCCATCCAATTTGTCTAAAACAATTTGTTATGAGGTCTTCTTTAATGAGGTCTGTTCATTATTGAGAAAATGAAATTGGTTGATAGTTTCAGTTTACCTGTGCACCCAGTGCTAGATAGACGAACTGTGTCAACTGACAATTCGAATGGAAAATCCAACTTTAAATTACCCAAGTCATATTTGTAATATTGAATTTTCAATGTGTATACTCCAATCTAATTGAAATACTGCTAATACACACACCGTCCAGTGCATTAGAAAACTGGGAACATGTATACAAGTGTAGGTTACAGGCGGATATATGCAAATTAGATTTGTCATGGGAGGTACACTTGATTACAACACCGCTATAAAAATACTGTCAGTTTGTATTCCGAAAAAAGTGGTGGAAAATGGCAGATTTGTCTCTTTTTAGAAAAGGTCTTATTGTGAGGGCCGTTTGGCAGGAGCCACGATTGCTAGAACAGAACATCTCACTGACTTCTCGAAAGTGTAGAAGACCCAGACCGCCCGACCCGCCCTAGGGCATGAACAGCTATTTGAACATCCCGATTTATATCGAGAGTGTATAACTGTTACAAACAGATTCCCCTGCCTTTGCCTAAAAGATGAAACTGTAGATTGAAAACCACTAATCAAGCACATGATCGACGGAGTCTCAAACGATTTGTACAGCAGAAAATTAATTCTATAGCACAGCAACTGACGAGGACTTCAATGAAGTTTCGTCCAAATCGATCTCGACCCGAACAATGCGTAGGGAATTGCAGTCTATCGGTATAGCCAGTCACATGCATGTGCGGAAACCTCTCATTTTAGAGAAGAATTTGAAACTGCATTTACAGTGGTGTTGGGAGCGGAGTCACTTGACAATCGATGATTGGAAGAAGGATATGCGGTCGAAAGAATCCGGAACTCATTTTATACCGACAGCTGGCGGAGAGTATGGCGAAAGCTCATGACACCACCCTAGTAGCAATTGATATTGGTACAATTTTGGATCAATATTGTACATATTGGTATTACATGGGAAACATGTCCAATGGCATTCCAATATTTGGCAAATGGTTACATTGGTTTCCAATATTGGCTAAAGATTTTCGTTACACTATTACGCCACTATTGGTGTTACAGTGGAAATATTTCCAGTGAAGCACCAATATTGGCATAATATTGTCCCAATTTGTTGAGTGAATATTGGGTCAATTACCACACAATGCCTAATTTTTCATTATTGTCCAATACCTCCAATATCGGCTGCCAATAGTTGGTGAATATTGTCATCCTTCTAGGGCATGAATCCATCTTGCCTTGTTCGAATATTTCAAGGCTGCGGTGTGGATATCATGGTATGGGGATTTCTCTGCTGGTATTGTACTTGCCCCCTGATGTTTTCGGAAGATCATCTGATATCCATGGAGAACTTGAACATTCTTGCCGATTACATCCACCCTGCGATGTTCCATTTCTACACAACACGCGAAAGGTCTTTCATTGAGGATAATGATACCATACTTATATTACGGTAATGCTTAATCTCTGTTTCTGGCACGTATGGGGCGCGACAGCCAAGTGGTTAGCGAGCGGGGATTGCAATCGGATGACCCGATTTCGAGCCCGGTCTATGTCCAAACTGTCGTCTTGCTCACGAGGAAGTCGGGCACGTTATATATGTGTGTCCGTAAGTGCTTCCGAGGGATTGGTGGTAGGAGAAGGAGGGTACGGTCCCTGTTGATACCTCCCCCACTGTGTAGCACTTACCGGTCATCCAAGCAGATTCTTTGTACATTTATGGTAGCTCGGAAGATATGCACATATTATTTGGATATAAATAATAGTGTGCAATACTTTAAATTTCACCTTGGAAACGATCATGCTTTTAAAACCTTATCCGAAACTCGCTGAGAAGCTCATACAAATGCACGGAGAATTTAACGTAGATATTTGAGGCGTTATGAACAATATCTGATAAGACATATAAAATTTAAACAATTTAAAACCTCGAAATCATTACGAACTAAAAGCAAAAATAGCAGTCCGTTTTCATATTGACAATATGGGAAGGACATTTTCAGCCATTTCAGTGGGCATTTCAAGAAGAGGAAAACGTGCTCATATCAGTCCCTAACATATCATATGATCATTTTGAGAAATGATTTAAAACTCGAAAAATATGATGCTACATGAAGTGGACCATAAAGAAAACAAATATGGCAGACGAATTAAAAAATCTGATGTGGGGTAAATTTCACAGTTAGAAAATCATGTATAACATATACGGTACAATGCTTTTAACGCTGAATCGTACATCAGGAGCATTTTTGGATGACAACATGTCAAATGATTTCAAAGTGCCCAATTAACTTGTATTTCGCGTAATTATAAATTGATAATGATTAAAATTGATAGCATTCCCATTAAGCAATATATTCCATATATAAAGTATTTTAATATTTAATTAATTCATCAATTTCGCATATTTTCGTAATTTAGAGTCAATTCTTACAATTATGACGATATTTTCATCAATTTAGGGCAAAATATTGCCAAGTTGGCAATATTTCGTTACATAAGTTTAAAAATTGGCCAAATTTATAGTCAGGTGAGAGAGAAGCGGAGATGAGAGCTTTTCTTATATATAAATAGCAGGTGGTGAATTATTAGGCATCAAAATACAAAACTATTACCCAAAGCATATTCTCTCACGAATGGAATGAACTAAATCCACAAAAATGGTGTTAAAAAAACGTCACATAATATTACATATGAAAAGTCAACATCTTTCAATTTGAAAAATCAACATCACTTTTTATTTTTATGTGATTTCTTTTTATAGTTATATTTGAACAATGTGCAATAACTCGATGATGGTTCTAAAGTTTATGTCATTCGTCTTCTAATGAAAAATTACATAACAAATGATCATTTGCTTAATATTTTAAAAGATTATGATTCTTTAATGATTTATCTTATCTAAATTTCTGCTGAAAATATGGGAGTACAAACTCTAGTTTGCATTTAAAATCAATAAGATTCTAGTTTTCATTATATGTAATATTTGTACCGAATGTAGTCCCAAAACTTCAATTTGTTCGTGAGATATCGTATCCACTGACTCAATCGCACACTCGCGCGCACGCGCACATACACACACACAAACACGCACATGCACACATACCCATGTACGCACACGCGTACGCACGAACTCACGCGCACACAAACAGACTTACAGCCATCACATCAAAAGCATTCGATTCAAGGATGCTTGAAATATGATCTTCTGTCGAAAATTCGATTTCCAATTTTCGACGCCATCACAATAGTTTCCCTGTATACGTTATAATTAGTTTATAGAGAAAGTAAAAATAAAGCATGTGTGAAAACTAGCAATATTTTTATTTTAACTGAGCAAAATGCGTATTTATTAGCAATAATGTTTTACATCATATACATTTAACATCACATTTCCAACTCATGTAAAACAATTGTAAACTATCGTTGCCATTCAAAAGATAAATGCTGCAAAAATTATAAAGAAATATCAATGTTTGGAAGTTACATTTGCAAGGTTACATTGATTACGCAATAAAATTTAAAAGTTTTATCTTTAGTTTAGAAGATACGTATAACCTATAACACGATACTATTTTCTTCTAGGAAGAAGATACTGAATATTTTGACACCCACTTTCGTCTGTGGTGGTCACATAACCGTCTTCATGATTTTGGGAACATAAGGCTAACCCTTTCTTGCATCATCTTTAAAGTTTGAATCATTACAGGGCATGCTGAAATTTAATTATGGTTTAAATGTAATTTTAAGGGACAGTTCTTGGAACTGTGGCATATAAGCTTTTTGATAAACATATTTGGCGGCAAAAGATATGCTACATGAAGTGGCCTGTAACGAAAACCATTATCATACAATAATTAAAAAATAAAGTATGTGTGAAAACAAGAAATTTCATTGTTATTTTAACTGTGTAAAATGCTTATTCAATCGTAATAAAATCTTACATCACATATCTATTTTATCTGGCATTCCATGTTAAATGTCGTTATTATTCAAAGTATAACTAGGGTAAAAATTAGAAAAATATACCGATGCTTTGGATTTAAAAAATAAATACAGGTCGATTCAAAAGTTCGGCGCAAAAGTAAAACGCTATAAAAATTTCTATAGGTCGGAGAGACATGCAGTTTGCAGATTAATACCTACCGTGGAGGGGGATTTTGCATTCCATGAAAAAAATAGTTCAGAATCTCGACACTAGGGGCGCTGCTGCAAAGGAAACTGTATTATTATTTATATTAATATCTAATAGAGTTCTAGGAAATTCCCAGTACAAAACTGCATTATTCACCACTTCCTGAGACATAACTAAAAAATATTTCCCTGATGATTACGAACCAAACAATCTGATGTGAGCACCACATGACTGTCCTTATATAATGCAATGAATTTACTACTTTTACAGTAAAAAAAATAGATTATTTTTATAGTAGTTATTTATATTCTTTCCAAGGTACTGAATTTTCTTCAATGAGTTGTCATCATCAATGTGTCGTCATCGATTTAGCGTCATTTTTATCCATTTGGCGAGTTTTTCGTTAATTTAGCAACATTTAAAAAAATCATCAAGTTGGCGACATTCCACCAAATTCGTCGCCAAAATCTCGCCAAGCGTTATGGACGAAGAAATAAGTTATTCTTACAGCAGATAAATGACTATTCGCGTTCAAATACAAAAAAAATTACTCAAAGTATCTTTTTTCATGAATGGAACGAGCTAGATCCACGAGAACGATGTTACCAAATTTATCGCATGGTATTACATATGAAAAGTGAACATGTTTCTCAATAGGAAATATTTTTTCTTATTTCATATGACTTTTTGATAATATTTTTGAAAAATGGGCTATATGTCGAGAACGGTTCATGTTAGCGTTCTAAAATTTATGTCAATCGTTTTGTAATGAAAAATTACATAAAAAATGTGTATTTGCGTAATTTTATTAGCGGTTTTGCGTTTTGACGATTTTTTCAAAATTTCACCCGAAAATTTAGGGAGGTTCTGAACATTCGATTGCGTATAGAAACAAAAGACTTCCAGTGTTTATGGATTGTGATTTTTGCACCAAATTTCGTTCGAATCGGTCCATTCGTTCGTCAGTTATTGTCTCCAAAGCCTCACTGACACACACACACACATATTTTCACACACACGCACAGACATCACTTCAAAAATGTTTGATTCGTGATCAGAGATGCTTGAAACGTGCTCTCCCGTCGAAAACACGAATTCGAATTTTCGACCCGTCACAATACATTCCTTATACATTACGTATATAAGGAAAGTAAAAATCTGATGTGAGCAGCACGTAACTGTCCTTATATAATGCAATGAATTTACTACTTTTACAATTAAAAAAATCTGATGTGGGCAACACAAGACTTTCCTTATATACTGCAATGAATTTACTACTTTTACAGTTAAAAAAATGTTATTCTTATAGTAGATACTTATATTATTTCCAGGGTATTGAATTTTCTTCAATTATTAATCATTGTCATTGATTTTTATCAATTTGGCGAGATTTTTGTTAATTTGGAAACAATTAAAAATGTCGCCAAGTTGGGGACATTCCGCTAAATTCGTCGCCAAAATTTCGCCAAGCGTTATGGACGGAGAAATTAGTTATTCTTACAGCAGGTAAATAACTATTGGCGTTCAAATACAAAATTATTACTCAAAGTATCTTTTTCATGAATGGAACGAACTAGATCCACGACAATGATTTCACCAAATTTATCGCATGGTATTACTTATGAAAAGTGAACATGTTTCTCAATAGGAAATATTTTTTTTTATTTTATATAACTTTATAATATTTTTTTTAATGTGCAATATCTCGAGAACGGTCAAAGTTAACGTTCTAAAATTTATGACAATCGCTTTCTAATGAAAAATTACATAAGAAATGTTTATTTGTGTAACTTTATTAGCGGTTTTGATTTTTGACGATTTTTTTCAAAATTTCACTCGGAAATTTAATGAGGTTCTGAACATTCGAGTACACATAAAAACAATAGGCTTCCAGTGTTTACGGATTGTGATTCGTGTACCAAATTTCGTTCGAATCGGTCCATTCGTTCGTCAGTTATCGTCCCCAGAGACTCACTGACACACACACACACATACTTTAACACACACACACACAAACAGACATCACTTAAAAAATGTTTGATTCGTGATCAGGGAGCGCTTGAAACGTGCTTTCACGTCGAAAACTCGAATTCGAATTTTCGACCCCGTGACAATATTTTCCTTATACATTACGTATATAAGGAAAAATGTTATTCTGATAGTAGATACTTGTATTCTTTCCAAAATATTGAATTTTCTTCAATTAGTCGTCGTTTTCATTGATTTAGCGTTATTTTTATCCATTTGTCGGGATTTTCGTTAATTTTGCAACATTTAAAAATGTCGCCAAGTTGGCGATATTCCGCTAACTTCGTCGCTAAAATCTCGCCAAGCGTTACGGACGGAGAAATAAGTTATTCTTACGGTAGATAAATTATTATTGGCGTTCAAATACAAAAATATTTCGCAAAGTACCTTTTCTCGTGAATGGAATGAGTTAGATTCACGCGAATGATGTCACCAAATTTATCGCATGATATTACATATTAAAAGTGAACATGTTTCTTAAGAATTAGTTATTTTTTAATTTATAGTACTTTTTGAAAAATTTATTTGAGAAATGTGCAATATCTCGAGAAAGGTTTATGCTAGCGTTCTAAAATTTATGTCAATTGTTTTCTAAGGAAAAATTACATAAGAAATGTCTATTTGCGTAACTTTATTAAAGGTTTTAATTTTTTGATGATTTTTTCAACATTTCACTCGAAAATTTAGGGATGTTCTGAACATTTGATTGTGGTTTCAAACAATAGGCTTCCAGTATTCACGGATTGTAATTTTTGTACCGAATTTCATTCGAATCGCTCCATTCGTTCGTGAGATATCGTCTCCACAGTCTCACTGAGACACACACACACACACACACACACAAACACAGACACCACCTCAAAAGTGTTCGATTCGTGATCAGGGATGCTTGAAACCGGCTCTGCCGCCGAAAACTTGAATTAGAATTTTCGACCTCGTTCGTCACAATACTTTCCTTATAAATTATGTATATAAGGAAAGTAAAAATAGCATTATTATCTCACATCATCAGAACTGTGTAGAAAGTTGTGGATGAAGCAAAACCGTTAAGTAAATATATAATCGAAGTGATACGTCGTCGTATATTTCAAGTGTTTGGTTCGTTTTCAAAGGTAAGGAGAAATGGATGGTATTAACCACTCGTAATTGGGTTTCATACATCAAAACTTGGTTTTCCAGTTCAAGACATGCTACGTACTTTTCAAACGAACATTCGAAGAATTTTAAAGAGAAATTTATTTGAAAGTTTTTTAACTGCATATAAAATACCAAATATATTTAGAAATAAGTTTTTATAGATTGCATGCTAATGATTTTAAACGCTAGATAAGATATAAAAAAATTTAAAGACATAAAAAAATACCGGGACGTGACAATTGAATGTGAAGGATGGTACTGTCCTGTTGTTGCCGCCAGCACAGGGTTCCGGTTTAATTATATGACTCATGGATGTAATATAATTTACTCTATGTGGTGAGTCTTAGAAACGCGTTCTGCTGCAAAATAGTTCACGCCTCGTCTGCTAAATAGGCGGTTGAATAAATAAACAATAGTAAGTTATTAAATAAACTAGTAAATAATGAAGTGATACGATGGCATTATGTTGGAAACGTCAAATGCCACCTACAGATATTATAATAATGTTTAACATTAAACTATAATTTTATTTATGTAATATCACTTACTTATATTACGATTGTATTTATGCAGTAAAAGATTGTGTACTTATAATAAAAGACATAAGGGCACCAATAAGTAAAATGCACTTTGTGCGATCGACAAGGAAAACTTGGGCAACTTATATAAGCACAAATAACACAGTAATGCAGCATACATATGTTTCGAAAATACACTAGATCCCCTTCCTTAGTGTGAGGAAACCAACAAACTAGAAGTACAAAAAAAATGACCGCCAAAATAAGAAACAGAGGGCTTATATCTTGGAAGAGTAATCTAAGTAGAGAAAGAATGGGCAATCCTAACGAATGACAGAACACGGCTATCACGTGACTCGAGGGACTTTTGCCGTTCAGAGCGTTTCGTTTAACCTGTAATTCAATTTAAGAAAGTGAATGGTAAAGCGTACTTGAAAGTAAAAATTATATATTACTAATTCATTCTGTTCCCCCTTAGCTTTGGAGGTTAAAAAAATATGACAGATATTGATGAGCTTCGTTATGATATTTTGAAATCAATGCATTTATAAAAAATATTCATTAACACATCTTAATTGCGGGTTACCGCCAACTTGGCGACATTTCGCCCCAAATGGACAAAAATATCGTCCAAGTTGCAAAAATGAAGCTAAATGAATGTAACTGACGCCTAATTGATGCATTTATTAAAGTATATCAATATATGGACTGTATCGCTTATTGAGGATGCTATCCATATTGATGGTTGTTGATTTAGAATGGCGCGAAATATAAGTTAATTGGGTACTTAAAAATAGTTGTACATGTTGTTTACCAAAAACCTCTAAATGTACAATTAAACAATAAAAAAGACAGTTCCGTGGATCTTATACATTATGTTTTGACTGTAAAATTAGTAAATTCATTGCATTATATAAGGAAAGTCATGTGCTGCCCACATCAGATTTTTTTATAGTTATGGGTATTTGTGTTACAACTTATGTCTTTTCTAAAATTGGAATTTTATAAAATATTTTTATTAGACAATTGCTGTGATAGCGCTGATAAGAGATTTAAAGGTTTTGACGCATGTGGATAGTTGCTGTTCCAAGTGAAAGTTTTACGGGAAAGATTTAATTGATAAACCTGAAATTTTCTGTATGGCTTCCCGATATCACTTAGATAATTTTAAACGTGGCCGTATTATTGGAAATATCGAGGAAGAGCGAAAAATAATAGATGTTGCCAGGGTGTTCGACATCGCCCGTAGCGTTGTTTCACTGCTATGGCAAGCACTTAAAACAACTGGAATGTGTAGCATGTGTCACAGGAAAGGTCGTGTTAGAAGTATGACGACTGCAGGAGACAAGTACAGTGCTTAGCAGGCAGCTTAGCAGGTGGCAAATCAGTTTCTTGCTATCACAGGACAGCAGATCTCCCGAAAAAATGTAGCCAGCCGTTTGGAAGAAGGAGGAATATATGCCCGCAGACCTGTTGCGTGTATCCCATTGTCCAGGCTGCACCGTAGTGCCCGTTTGCAATAGTGTCCTGAGCACGCAATTGGATCGAATAGAGCTGGACTTGCGTACTATTTTCAGATGGCAGTAGGTTCAGTCTGTCATCGGATTGTAGACGCTAACTGATCTGGCATGAGAGTGGTACTTCTTATCGTCTAGAAAATATCCTGGGAAGGGACCGATATCCGACATGCAGTATCATGGTATGGGGCGGCATCATGATGATTGACCACACGCCCCTACACGTGGTTGCAACTGGAGACTATGACCGACCAACGATACACTGATGAGTTCTACTGCCTCATGTTCACCGTGTCCGTGGTGTTGTCGCAGATAAATTTGTTTTCATGGACGACACCGCGCCATGTCATCGAACACTCGCTGTTCCGGATTGTCTAGTCAACGAGGGTATTCAATGCCTCGTATGACGAAAATATGGCGTGTGGAATGTTGATAATGACGTGTACAAAGTTACATGGCGCTTCACGATGGACATATCCCGTACAGACACCTTTCTCAATGGTGCCTGCTCTCGTTCATATGCATTTTCCCATTCCTCCGTACACAGCATCAAATGACACTTTTTCCTTTCAGATGTTTCAAAACCTTCTGTATTTTCCAGAGCAATAAATGATCCTTATTCTAATATCCGGACAGTGTGGCAACAATATTTTATCCTGCTGAGAATCCACCCCCGCTTAATGTTGTGCTATATTTAAATGTGTGATCCGTCCTTAGCAATTGTCAATCTATATATATATATATATATATATATATATATTATATCTGTCCAAAGTCAAAAAAAGGTAAAAAGGTTTGAAAGCAAAGTACCAAAAGTTGACCGGGGGTGTGTTATCCCCTCACCCCGGTAAAATCGAGTTTTATATCGCGACAACACTCCCGGGAACAGGTACATTGCTATAAAAAGAGTATATATGTATCAATTTTTCAGAGGAAAACCAGACATTAAAGTTATCTACTCAGACATATATATATATATAAAGATTAAACATGCAATCTAGTCAAGATGTAAAAACATCCATCGACGCAATCATTACACTTCACAAACATTTAAGTCAACGTTTAAACGCTAAACCATTTCACCCCCTTATACAATCCATGACATAAAAGTAAAACAGCGTTTCACATCATTACTAAATTACTTAAACTATGTCGAACGCGTCTACACTGTATTGAGCAGACTTCACTCACCAAACAAAGCGTCTGGTGTTGTGAACCACCTGCATTAGAGACCGTCAATAATGGCGTTGACACACATCAACTGAATCTACAATTCATCTGAACTATTATTTAAGTATCCGTCTGTACTTTAATAATAGTTCAGATGAAATGTGCATTCAGTTGATGGGTGTCAACGCGATTATTACCGGTCTCTGCCGCAGTTGGTTCACAACATTAGATGATTTGTTTGGTAAGTGAAATCTGCTCAATACAGTGTTGTTGTTTAGACCCAGATCGTGCAACTTAATAGAAAGGTGTTGAAGACCCAGACCGTCCGACTCGTCACCAAGGACTTGAGCATCTATTTGGACGGCCGGGAAAGGAGTTAGCGGAAGCCAACTTCAACTGGCCCTCGTCCGACGGTCCAAAGCAACGTTAATTAGAAAATCATAATAATATTTACAGGAGATTTACATATCTGATTCACAACATTGGAACTTCTGTGAATTTTTTTTTTTTTTTTTTTTTTTTTTTTTTTTTTTTAAGTGAGCAGCACCATAAAAAGTAAAATAAATGTTGGTGACAAATGTTACATCTTTAGGTAAAAACTGTGGAGTAACAAGAACACTCCCGAAAACAAAACGAGGAGTAAACAACTAAAACAACCACCAAAAACATCACAAGACAAGTACAGCAAATACAAGACAACAAATACAGCGATACAGCAAAGGTAACACCTCCAGAAAAAACACAGGGAGACCGACCAAAGGGAAAAGAATAAAGGGACAAACTCACAAGCTGATCAGGTAATTTGGTTTGAGATGTCTCTAGCAATGAGAACACAGTTTTTTAATTTTTCAACGGAAGAATTATTAGAGCTGACTCTCGAGAACCAGACTGCACAATTTGCGGGAGAGGGTTTAATTAAATGAAATTTTTTAGTATGGGAGCAAGCAAAAACAAAGTGATCGGCGTCACCAAATGCGCCGCAAGTACAGCTAGATGTAGATTTTTGTTTGAAATAGAATAAGTAGTCCATGAATGGGCCATGGCCAGTTAGAAAATAAATAAGATATTTGTTTGTGATTTGAAGGGAAGGATTGACCCGGGGGAGAAAGGAGGAAATGCGGGCAGGATCATGCGTCCGGGGGGAAATATAAGAATTTAAAAAAGTTTGCCAATGAAGGGAGATGTTTTGTTTACAATAATTTTTTAGAAGGGAAAAAGGGAAGGGAAGGGAAAAGGGAGAGCCGGAAGAGGTAGCAATTTTAGCATACTTGTCAGCAGTCTCGTTCCCCGAGATGTCAGAGTGGGCCTTAACCCAACGGATATTAATGAGCTTTTTATTAGAAATTGCATTTAATTTAATTTTTGAGAGATAACTAGATTTATTTTTAATAGAGTTAAAAGCCGAAAGGGAAGAAAGACTATCAGTATAAATATTAATTTTTGTATTATTTGATGAGGCCCAGTCAATAGCATAATCAATGGCAGAAATTTCTGCCTGAAAAACTGTGTTCCCATTGGCTAGTTTAAAGGTAAATGTGTCTTGAAGTGTTTCATTTTTGAATACACAGACAGCAAAACCAGTGTTTCCATCAATGGAAGAGCCATCTGTATAAACATTGAAATTAGAAAAAGAGGAGGGAGGAAGGGGGACAAGGTTAGCAATACGTTGAGAGGGAGGAATAGCAGAAATTGGGCGGTTAGAGTCAAACAAGGAAGGGGCAGGGACGGGCAGATTAGAAAAAAGATTAATACGATGTTTCCAAAACATATATTTTTTAAAATTTGTGTTTATTATGATATGAATAGGGGGGATACCAGTGATGGAGTATAGAGAAATGTTAGAAGTGGTACGAAAACCAGAAGAAATTTTTAATAGGAAAATCCTTTGAAGAGAGAGAAGCTTTTTGACCTGGTCCCCAGTTAATGCCCCGCCCCAAATTCCCGCACCATAAATTAGAGACTTTTCGATAACCGTTAAATACCAAATTTTTAAAAAGGATTTGTCTACCCCCCCAGTTACTGCCAGACACCCGCCCAAAGGTGTTGGCAACCTTATAACATTTCTCCTTTAGGTTAAAAATGTGTGTACTCCATTTAAGGTTATCGTCTATAGTGATTCCTAAGTAGATAAGAGAGCGGGAGGTAGGTATTTTATAATTTAAGATTTTAAAGGAGGGCCTATTACGTATTTTGGTTCTATTCTTATTAAATATTATAGCTTTGCATTTCTCTGGTGAGACTGAGAGTTTAAGGTTAGAAAGGGTTGTGGAAATTAAATTTAATAAATTGTTTGTGTTTGAGCGAAGGGTAAAAAGATTAACACCGTAAGTAACCACCGCGAGATCATCCGCGAAGGCTTGAATGTGATAAAGATCATTATTAAGATTGAGAATAGCGTTAAAGTAGATGCTCCACAGGGTAGGGGATATAACCGAACCCTGTGGGGCGCCCATCGAAATTGTTTTATTAAGTTTGAGAGATTTATCAGAAAAGGAAATTTGTCTGTTTGTCAAATATGAAAATAAAAAAGATTGAAAATTCTGTGGAAGGTTTATATTATTAAAGGCTTGTGGTAGAATATTCCAATTCAGGCTATCAAAAGCCCCGTAGATGTCCACGGTGGTTAACGATACAAAATTTTTGGATTTGTGGACTTTTATTGATTCGATCAGCCTGTGAGCGGCATCTTCGCAACAGGTTAGCTCTCTGAACCCAAACTGCAGGGGATGAAGAGCTCCCTCAGTCGACAGCCAAAAGTTAAGTTTTGTTATAAAAAATTTTTCTAGTATTTTACCAAAAGTGGGAAGGAGGGAAATGGGACGAAAGGAGGAACAAAGGGAAGGATTTTTGCCCGGCTTGTTAAAAAATAAAATATTTGCGTTCCTGAGGCAGGAGGGAAAGTGACAAAGTTTAAAACAGAAGTTGATAGATTTAGATAAAAGGGAGGGAAAAAATTTATATAGCTGTTTCCAGATGGCAAAGTCCAGGAAATCCAGTCCTGGAGCTTTGCCCATTTTTAAATTGTTGAAGACTGAAAGGAGCTCCACATCAGAGACAACTCCCAAGCCTCCTTCTGGGACTGAGAAAGTTGGAAAACCTTGAAAATCTATATCCTCTTTAAAGTGGTGATCCAAAAGACGTAAAAGTTTATCATGGTGGCTGAGGGAGGGAGAATCCGGGAAGTGCAAATTTAAATTTGTAAATTTTTTAAATTTTTGAAAAGAAAATTTGAAATGAGAGCCAAAGGTTTGGGTGCAGCCAGAACAATATTTTTTCCAGGATTCTAGGCGCGATTTTTTAATTAATAGTTTATATTTTGCCCTATTGCGTTTATAAAGTAATTTAGCAGCATTAATTTCACCGGGTGAGGCAGAGTTCCTCTCGAGTGATTTAATTCTGTTAAAGAGAGCAGTTACAAAGTTACGAAATTTCGACAATTCCTGATTCCACCAGGAGAAATTAGTAATTTTAGATTTTTTCTTCCTTATGAAGGAAAGGGCGCAGTTTTGTGTCAGGTCTATGAAAGTTTTAAAGTAATTATCTAGAGAAGAACTATCGGTTATTTTATCTAAGAGGGAATATAAGAGTTGAAGGTGTGATTTAAAGTTATAAATGAATTTCCCAATTCCATATTGGGTTTTTAAAAAGAATGAATCGTTTAAAAGGGGGGAAATATTTAATATTATTTGAATGAATTTATGGTCACTGTGAGAATCACTCGAGAGGACTTCCAAACTCTGCAGAGAATCAAAGAGGGAGAAGTTTAATAATGTAAGATCGGGATAACCAATACCGGTGTGGGATTCGAATGTTGGACCACAACCGGGATCATTACACAAGAGGAGATTATTACTTATGCAAAAATCTATAAGATCAAGGCGCCTTTGGTCGGTAAAATTGTAACCCCACATCCGAGCTCGAGCATTAAAGTCGCCAAGGAGAAGGGTGTCATTGTTAAAGAAATCGTAAGGTGAAAGTTCTGCCAATAACAAGGTAAAATCATCGTGAGGGGGGAAGTATAAGCTCCCAACAGAGAGAAATTTGCCTGAGGGGAGAAGAATTTCGATAAAAATTGAAGAAGAAGTTTTAAATTTGAAATTAACGGAGAGAGAAGTATTAAAAATTAATATTATGGCTTTTAATGAAAGGGAAGAGAATTGAAGCGTGCCAGGGGGGGGGGGAGATAAGATTTTTTCCTTATTCACATATGGCTCCTGAAGGCACAATATATCTATTTTGTTGTCTATTGCATATTTAATAGAATTGGAATGGGCCACCAACGAATGGTTGGTATTAATTTGGATGCATTTAATTGACATTAAAAAAGTAAGATAGTAAAATGCCAGAACCCGGACAGGGGAAGGAGCGAGAACATTTGAGTTCTACGGCAAGGGAAAAAAGGGGGAAGGTACAGATTACATATATACAAATATACAATTTTAGTTACACGTTTATACAACAATATGTACAAAATATATTGCAGAGTAGGTTTGATATGAAATCAACCTAAGATTCTTGTTGAAGTTTTTTAATTTTAGCTAATTCGACCTTGAAGGTACTGCAGTTTTTGCGATCATACGCAGAGTGGTCAATTTTGTAATTGAGTTCAGGGTGATCATTGTTCGCCGTAGTGCAATTCACACATACCGGGGATCTCGCCCTACACTCTTTATATGTGTGTCCCGAACGGGTGCAGATGCCACAATTACCGACGGGAAAATGGCAAAAGTTGGCCACATGGCCGTAGCCTTGGCAGTTGTAGCAAATCTTAAGAGAGATGAACTTTTTAACGTAGAAAAAGGAAAAATGATTGAAGACTTTTTTAGCTTCCAAAATTTTTGATGCTGAGACTAAATCCACAAGAAACACCCAGTTTGTGTTACCGCTTCTAGCTTTGAAATTCTTGAGGATCTTTATTTCTCCGGGTTTGATGTCCTGATGGTTGTTGCATATTAGAGCTTTTAAATTCTCTTCATTGTACTCTGGAGGAATGTTGAACATTATGATTGCTCTCTTTTTATCCTCCTGTTTCTTGATGTTAAATTGATTACTAATAGTAGAATTCATGAAGAGGGGGACCAGTTTGTTAGGGTCTCCCTCTCTGCAAGTAACCTTAAGTGTTCCATTTGGAAGCGCCGTTACATTCTTAACGTTTACTCCCTTAGGTACAGGGAGGGAAAATAAAGTTTTATTCAGTTCAGCATTTCCTAAGGAACGGTCCTTCCCCTGTAAAAGGACACTAGATTAAGAGCGGGGAGCCAAATAAGAAGATGTGGTAGTATTAGAGCGTGGACGAACAGAGGAGGAAGACGAAGCAGCAGCACGGTTAGGAGGTCCTCTGGAAGATTGAGGTGGATCATTCACTAGGTTTGGAATGTCCTTCCGGATGGCAGAAGCGAAAGAGCGAAATTCAGAAAGCATCATTGATTTGAAATGTGCCAAGTCCTCGTTAATAGATTTAGTAAGAGTTGTAAAGGTTTCAGGATTTGGTATAGCAGGACGAGGACGAGGAGAGGAAGAAATATTACTTTCCAATGTATATCCGGCAATTCGGATCTCTTTTATTTTATCATCTATGTAAGCTTTTTGCCCGGCAGACATCTTGACATTTCGGTGTAGGTAGTTGCTCAATTTAGTGACATTTGAGATAATTTTTAAGAGATGCTCATTATTAATGTTGATTAGATTGGATGAAGCATCGGTGATGCAGGACTCCGGGCTGGAAGAGGTTGATGGAACTTGAACAGGAACAGGAGAAGCAGTTTTTAAAGATGAACCTGGAGGAGAGATAACAGATTGGTGATGTGATGCTGCAGCATTAAAAGACACTGGAGGAGAAGCAGGCAAGGGAGCAGAAGACACCAGAGCAACCGGAGGAGTAGACACAGGAGGAGAGGGCAGCAGCCGCGGGGGAGAAACAGCCGAAGCAGGAGGAGGAGCCATTTTAGTCAAAGAAAGCCTGGATGAGGTAGCAAAAGTTTTAGGAGTTCTATTTATCATCAGCTGGAGGTTGAGAAGAGGAAGTTGAAGTTGAGGAAGACAAAGGAGCCAGGGGGAAGACATTAGAAGTTGGCTGAGAGCCTCCGCTGTAGCGAGGAAGTCGAGGAGGTAATATTGAGTGTGAAAATGCAGGTGATTCATAAATTCTAGAGGTGCGAGAAGCACACTTAAAGTTTGTAAAACGTACTGCGTTTCCGGTAGTAGGTGTGTCCACGATGGGAGAGGCACTATTCGCCACCACACTAACTTCAGCAGAATTCACACAGTGGCCACCCGTGGGGACACTTTCACTAATTGTAGAAACACATTCACTGGTAGTAGGCACACTTTCACTGGTTGTACTAATGTTATTAGCAATTTGTACATTTTTTGTATTAAAGCTTTTGGAGTTGGGACTTAATATTAAGGGCGAGATCGTTACTGTAGGTTGTAGAGGAAGTGGTGGAAAGTTTGCAGTGGAGAGGAATTCCATGTTTAAGGACATAATTAATTTTTGATAGTTATAAATACAGAATAATACATAAAATGCAGTACAATAATCAAATACTAACACTTAGACAATCAACTAAACAATCAATAACCTATCTGAGAAGTCAATTATACTCTCAGAAAACACTTACCATAGGAGGTGTTACCAGAATTCAACAGTTTATCCATAGATTTATAAATTCTAAAGATGTAGTTTTTACCATATACATATTCCCAAAACTTTATAATATATTTTAATTGTCATTCTATGTAACATATAATCCCTATACATTTTGAGAATATCATTTGAAGAGGCGTGAATCAAAGCTGGAGTTATATCTTGAAAGAGGATGTCGAATCAAAGAGCAAAATGTTGCGAATATCTTGAAAATGGGTATTATTTAAAAGCAAAGCTGAAAGGATAACAGAGCTGACAAAACCGTAACAGAAAAGACCAATGTTAAAAGGCCTATGCCAAAAATTCGGTCGAAACCGGCCAGAAAAATTAATTTAAACAGAAAAGGATCCAGGATGAAGGAATGCTGGGACGGAGATTATAAAATTAAAAAAAATGTGGAATTTAAAAAAAAAAAAAAAAAAAAAAATTTAAGTTTTCAAATGGACAATCCCATGTTAAACAACTGGTGCTTGAAACAAAACAGGATACCAAAACATTAATTTAAGAATATTTTCAAAATTCTTCAAAGGAAGAAGAGGAAGCCAGGGGAAGAAGAGGACAGGCGGGAAGAGGTGCGAGCAGCAGGGCGGATACACTACCAAAAAAGGGGACGGGAAAAGCAGAGTACAGGGCCAGGACAGAGTCCAACACAGAAAAAGGGGGGAAGCAGAGAACCGAAAGTGAAAAATGCGAAAACATGAAGTTTTAAAACAGTAATTTCATACATTATTCAGGGTCACAGTAAAAAATAAACTATCAATAGATTAAACATTGGAGAACATGAATATACACTTATATATACAAAAATAATAAGATAAAGATATGTAAACAGATGTAAGATTGGCCCAATTTGGACACAATCCGAAGAAATCCCAATACAATTGCTTTGTAGTTACATTGGAATAATTATAAATTAAAACTTAAGTTTTCTCACCAACCGTGAGTAGCAGCATAAAACCGAAGATATCTGCTTAAAGCTCTTGTGAGGGACGATATTAAGTATACAATTATTTTTCGTATAGACTAAAAATCGCGCATTCAAAGCATAAAATACCGGAAGGCGAAAAAGTGCGTCATCACACGTTGAACGATCGGAACAACTGTCTAATAGAAAGGTGTTGAAAACCCAGGCCGTCCGGCTCGTCAACAAGGACTTGAGCATCCATTTGGACGGCCGGGAAGGAGTTAGCCGAAACCAACTCCCAACTTCCATGGCTTTCGTCCGACGGTCCAGCAGCGTTTATTTTGAGAATCAAAAATTTACAGGAGAGTTTACATATGTTTCACATTTTGAAACAATATAAAGGTTAAACAGTGAAAGACACAATAAAACGGATTACAATAATTCTTGAACAATTGTTACTTCAACTGGTGCACAATGAGAAATAATACAACAAAAACAACAACGAAGACAAAAACAACAACTAAACCAAGACAAACAGCAACAAACGGGGCACAATCAAAACACAGCAAAACACAGACAAAACAAAGACAAAAACAAAACACAGACAAAACAAAGCAACCAAACAAAGAGAGGGTAACACCTCCAGGGAAAAGGACAACAGGGGACCACCGACCAAAAGGGGGAAAAGGGAGAGGCTCACAAGCTGATCAGGAAATTTGATTAGAGATGTCTCTAGCAATGAGAACACAGTTTTTAATTTTATCTATAGAAGATTTATTTGAACTGACTCTCGAGAACCAGGCTGCGCAATTGGCAGGGGAGGGTTTTGTAAGATGAAAATTTTTTGTATGGGGACAAGAAAAAACAAAATGATCGGCATCGCCGAAAGAACCGCAGGTGCAACAAGAGGTGGATTTATGTTTAAAATAATGGAGATAATCTAGAAATGGGCCATGCCCAGTTAAAAAATATATTAAATATTTGTTAGTAATTTGGAGGGAGGGATTGACCAGAGGGAGGAAGGAAGAAATCCGGGCCGGATCATGAGTCCGGGGGGAAATATAAGAGTTAAGAAAGATTTGCCAATGATGAGAAATATTTTGTTTACAAATTTTTTTAAGGAGGGAAAACGGGAAGGGAAGGGAAAAGGGAGAACCCGAGGAGGTAGCAAGTTTGGCGTACTTATCCGCAGTCTCATTTCCCGAGATATCAGAGTGGGCCTTAACCCAACGAATATTAATAAGATTTTTGTTTGCTAAAGCATTAAGTTTAATTTTTGAAAGATAAGAGGATTTATTTTTAATGGAATTTAGAGCCGAAAGAGAAGAAAAACTATCTGTGAAAATATTAATTTTAGTATTATTAGTTGAGGCCCAATTAATAGCAAAATTAATGGCGGCAATTTCTGCCTGAAAAACTGTGTTCCCATTAGCTAGTTTAAAAGTGAATGTTTCTTGAAGCGTATCATGATTGAATATACAGACAGCAAAACCAGTGTTTCCATCTATGGAAGAGCCATCTGTATAAACATTGAATTTAGAAAAAGAGGAGGGAGGGAGGGGGACAAGATTAGCAATACGATTAGAAGGAGGGATAGTAGAAACCGGGCAGTTTGAGTCGAAAAGGGAAGGGTCCGGGACGGGCAAATTAGAGAAGAGATTTAAACGATGTTTCCAAAAAGCATATTTTATATAGTTGGTGTTAATTACTATATGGATAGGGGGAATACCAGTAATGGAGTA
Source organism: Amaurobius ferox (assembly GCA_951213105.1). Classification (NCBI taxonomy): domain Eukaryota; kingdom Metazoa; phylum Arthropoda; class Arachnida; order Araneae; family Amaurobiidae; genus Amaurobius; species Amaurobius ferox. Next base: position 99,814,375 of record OX578139.1, on the reverse strand, counting down.
AAGAGAAATGTTAGAAGTGGTCCGAAAACCAGAAGAAATTTTTAAAAGAAAAATCCTTTGAAGGGAGAGAAGTTTTTTGACCTGATCCCCCGTTAATGCTTGACCCCAGATTCCCGCACCATAAATTAAAGACTTTTCAATTACCGATAGGTACCAGATTTTTAAAAAGGATTTGTCTACCCCCCAATTATTGCCAGACACCCGCCCAAAGGTGTTGGCGATCTTATAACATTTCTACTTTAGGTTAAATATATGTGTACTCCATTTGAGATTATCATCTATTGTTATTCCTAGGAAGATAAGAGAACGGGAGGTAGGAATTTTATAGTTCAAAATTTTAAAAGAGGGCCTATTACGAATTTTAGATCTGTTTTTGTTAAAGATTATGGCTCTACATTTATCAGGAGAGATCGTAAGTTTAAGATTAGAAAGGGAGGAGGAAACAAGATTTAGCAGGCTATTTGTATTGTTACGAAGGGTCATCAGATTGACACCGTAAGTAACCACCGCAAGATCATCTGCGAAGGCTTGGATATGAAAAAGGTTATTATTAAGTTTGAGGATGTCATTAAAATAAATGCTCCACAGGGTAGGGGAGATAACCGAACCCTGTGGAGCACCCATAGATATTGTTTTATTAAATGTAATAGAATTATCGGTAAAAGAAATTTGTCTGTTGCTTAAGTAGGAATATATAAAAGATTGAAAAGTTGGCGGTAGGTTTATGTTTGATAAAGTTTGAGGTAAGATACTCCAGTTAAGGCTATCAAAAGCCCCGCAGATGTCCACGGTGGTTAACGAAACAAAATTTTTTGATTTGTGTACTTTTATAGATTCAATCAGCCTGTGAGCAGCATCTTCACAACAGGTGAGTTCTCTAAATCCGAACTGAAGGGGATGCAGAGTCCCCTCAGTCGACAACCAGAAGTTGAGTTTATGTATAAACATTTTTTCAAGTATTTTGCCAAAAGTTGGGAGGAGGGAAATCGGCCGAAAGGAGGAACAAAGGGAAGGGTTTTTACCCGGTTTATTAAAAAATAAAATATTTGCATTTTTGAGGCAGGAGGGGAAATGACAAAATTTAAAACATAAGTTAATAGACTTTGAAATGAGTGAGGGGAAATTTTTAAAAAGTTGTTTCCAAATGGCAAAGTCAAGGAAATCAAGTCCTGGAGCTTTGCCCATTTTTTAAATTGTTAAAGACCAAGAGGAGCTCTACATCAGAGACAGTTCCCAAGCCAGCATCTGGCACGGAAAGAGAAGGGAATCCGAGGAAGTCTGAATCTTCTTTAACCAGTTGAGCGGCTATGACGAGATAAGTCGTCTGAAAGATTGTCATCGTTCGCCGGCCGGAGACGAGTTAACTCGTTGACACATTCTGTGAGACCACCAGCTTCGACAGCCCCTTCAAAGGGGCAGACTAGTTTTCTTACAATACAACTGTTTCATTGCCCCAAATGTCGGAGAGAAAAGAGGATGTTCTGGGAATCTGATTTATGGCCGGTCATTGTAAGGACCGAGACGCAAAGATCGCTTATCTTGCCTGCTCCCCACCAACAAAGCTCGGACATCTTTCTCAACGTTTCGTTTTCATGCCTATCGTTCGATTTCAGGAGCAGTAAATGCTGGGAAAATAATTCTTTGAGATTGGTATTCATTCGGTTATATATATTGCAGATTATTGCATTTTTTAAGTGACGGTCACAAAAACAACGCATTTTTTCTTAATTACCCTCTTAAATCCTCTAATCAACAGCTTAATTATTTCTTAGAAAAATAATTTGCAGTCGGTAAAAAAAGCAGTCAAATCTTAGGTAAAACATATTGGAATCTACTACCTTATACTATTTATTTTAACAGCATACTAACAAATTTTTATAGTGTACTATAACGTCTATTTATAGTATACTATAATAATAGACATTTTCATATTTAATAGCTAGCTTTCGCGACATGTTTGAAATTGGATTCTTAAATTATAAAAGTTAAATTTTTTAAATCATAAATTACTTATCAGATATTTTAATAATACAAATAAACTAACATATTTTGTGAAAAATCATTCAAGTTAACATTTTCATACATTTTATATATTGGGATAATTACTATAGATATTTGTCAAATTCCCGGTTTCATCTGATTAATTTATTTTATTAACAATTCATAATAGTTTTCTACAATTGACTTAATTTGGCTGTATTAATATAAACTATTTCAATACGATTTACAAAATTATAAATTTCCCTCCAGGACTAGGTAGTTAGTTCTTAGTATGGGAGGGACATCATCATTGTTTTTAAAGAAAATGCTATGGAAATTTTAAAATTCCAATAATTGCACATCTAAAAATTCTTTAGTTTTAATTCTTCACATAATGTATATAAAATTAAAATTTCATAGAGGTATTATTTCTTGAGTTATTGTGACTACACCCGACAAGCATATGATCACACTCGACATGCACATATATACTTACAGATATTTTTTCAAAAGTATTCAAAATGCTTTCAAGGAATTTAAACTTGTTTATCCGATAAAATCTCGATTTCTTTTCATAATAACAATACTTTTTCTTTACAGTAGCATAAGAATGTAAAAATATGTACAATAATATATATTGTTTTCCAGGGAAAATTGGAATTTTAAATTTCAACACAATAAAAGAAATGAAAGTTTTAAATGTATATTTCTTCTTGTGAATGAACGTTTTTGGAATATAAAGAGTAATATGTTATTCCTCGTATCACTGCAGCTATACAAGTTTTAAAAATATCTTTAATAAATATATGAAACACATATTTCAAATATTTTTGTTTGGAGCCACACCTTTTAAAATTGAAAACTTCAATCAATTAAACACGAACACTTTATTTCACCATTTTAAAATATTTTATATGTTTATCTTACACATAACGTTATTTAAAGATACACATTTATCAAACCAATTGGTATTATATGTATTTCATGATGAATTTTCAAGGAAATGATAATTTTTTGTATTCTAATATTCTTAGCTAAACTCATTTTTTACATTGTCTGGATTACAAAATTGTTGAAAATACAAAGTAAGTTTAGGGGGATCGCAAATTGAAGTATCTGATCATGAAACTTTGATTTAAATATTAGGTTAATAATAGGTTAAATATTAGGTATACAAAAACTGTAGTTTATAAAAAAAAAATCGAATCAATATTTCGAAACAATCACCTTGTGAAATGTTTCACATTATGTGATCATTATTTGCATAAATGTCATTTCCTTATGATATAATTTATAAATCATATTTAATTTGCAAAGTATTTCATAACTGTAAAGTGGAACCATTATAAATAAATAATATAAAGAAATGTTGTTATAATACCTTTTAAAATAAGATATATAAGCCTAATTGTAATTTACAAAATTATTTTAAGTTTTACATACTGTCCTATACTCAACTGCGGCTTAATAACTCATGCCTGTGTTTCTGAAGAATAGGAATAGTTATCTACATTCAGGAGTGAGAGTACTTTGATAACTAAAAACCCACCAATCAAGCGCATTCCCAAAGTTTGGAATCGCGCTTCCAGTGTAGCAACCAGCATTCGGAAACCATTATACCGCTCTTCAGCATGGTGTAGACGATAATTAGATTCGCAGCAAGAGAACTTGCTATATTCCGATATTTTGTGAACCACTGTATGATTGATAAGTTAGTCATTCCATGCAACCAATTTCAAATTTCACGAATACAATAAGGATAAAAGCAGAGCTTCGTAGATTGTGGTCATGCGTGCTATCAGATACACCACTCGTGCCATGTACGAAATTACTTGAATTAGCATACATTCTCTCCCTTTTAAACAATGCTAGAATGGGACACCAACACCCTGCGGTTATAAACATAAAATATTTTATAACCGCATATATATTTAATGTATATATATTATATATTTAATAATATATTTAATGTATATATATTATAAACATTAAATTTTTTGGTTCAAGTATTTTGGTTCCATTGTAATAAATTTATTTACAAACAATACTCGTTCATAGTTGGGTATTGAACCAACGACTCATGGATTACGTCCAATTATGCTGAAAACTACACAAATTCTGCCATGTAAAGAGTTATTTGAATTTATTTTCAACACTAGGACATAACTGTTCATTTATATATTTTTAATAATTGTTACCGTTTGAGAAAAATTAAATCACCCTAGAAGACTAATATTCCACACAAATATTTTTTCCTACAAGTCGTAATTGCACCAAATATTTGTTTGTATTGTGCAATAAAACGACGGCTGTGAAAGCACTTGAGGTGGTCTTTGTTATATCGTGGGAAGGACGTGCTGTAGACATACAGTCACTGATTCTTGACTGGAGAGTTGAATGGGCATAGAAAATCCTCCGTAATCAGCTGCACGGAGCGCGCTCCGGGCAAGAGGGTTGCGGGGAAGGAGGGGGGGGGGGGGGGTTGACCCTGTTTCTATACAATAGTCAAAGATTGATCACTAAATATTTAAAAGCTTATGTACAGGTATATCATGTTAGATGTTATGTATATTATATAGTATATCATGCATCTCTAAGCAGACCCAATACAAAATATCTAGAGTAGAGTGGGAGTCGACTTTCTCTTATATTCATATTCTACATAATTTACGTAAATTTATACTATATGAATTCCACAGCAAGCCAACATTTGTTCTTGCGTAAGCGTGTCCAAGACTTCATTGTAATAATTCGAATTATTCGTCTTCTAATCATACAATTTATAAAAATATTCAATCTAGTTCGATTATTCTGATAATGAATGTACACATACGATTTCAGAGAAACACAAACATTCGTTATTGAGTTATTGGCCGCACTTTATATCTGAATTTAAGTTTACCACTGTTTCGAAAACACTTTGGATCACTTTCCTCAGTGCTAAAAAGACCAAATAATTCACAAAGAAAGGATTAGTTTTATTTTGACCCAAGTCTGAGTTTATTTGCTCAAAGTATTTTTGGTACTAATATTGGTAGTTACTATTAAATTAATAACTTTTATAAACTTTACAACAGCTTCTCTGGTGATCTTGATGTTTTTTATTCATCTGGAATTACTTTTAAAAATCATTTGTTGCAAATACTTTGTATTTTAGTTTTCTTATATATATATTTTTAATATTTTGTATTATATTTTATCTTGCAAGATGTTTCTGGGACCTTATCCTGTAGTTTGCCTATTTTAATTAAATAAATAAATACGAGTAAATAAATGAATATTTAACATTTAGTAATTGAATGCAATTTATGAAATTCAGAAGTTTTTGATTACAGAATAGGCTATAATTTTCTTGCCTATAGTCACTTTCTCAGAAGACACTAAAAATAATTCGTTTTTAAAGATAAATATCCTTTGAAACTTCCTAAATAATGTACACATGGAAACATAATGACACAAGTTACAAGGACTTATCTTTTAATCTCCATCTTTATATCAAAGTATATGTAAAAGTGAGCCTACCGAAAAAACTTTGTCGCAAATGCATTATATTTGTGAAAAAAGTTTTTGCATTTTATTAACCTGAAAAGGCGGCAACAATTACCTTTTCCTTTCTTCATTGCAATATGTCTTTAATTATGGGGGTTCGCCATGGATACTATATTCTTGCTGGCTGAAGGCCCTATATTTACTGGGCATAATATTATATAGGATCGCGCTCTCACTGCAAATAACATTATTTATGGACAAAGTTAATTCTACTCTCGTCAGCATGGAATAGTCAATATTTGCAAAAGTAGTAGGAAGACTTGGTATGTTTCATAATTTTATGTTCAACATATTCAATCCAACCATGCAGCTAGCTTCACTCCAGTTACATGAAACATTAACGCCGCAACAAATTCAGTCCTTTATGCCGGCTATTAAAGTATGTAAAATTATGTAAAAGCACACAGAATTAAGGAACATAGTACATTTTTTGCTGAAATTGCAGTTATCGAATATTAACTGCTGACGACCACATAAATGCGAAAACGGTCCATGAACGTGGATAATGTTGTTTGCAATGGACACACTATGATCATTTTAAGAGAGTTTCTCTATAGGCCGTAATATTAAGAAAAATATGTTTGAAAAATGGGAGTTAGACATGTTTAACAAACAAGCATCTCGCATGCAACTTCGCATCAGAAAACGAATGGTACTTATTTTAGAACACTAGAATGGATCTTCCTCAAGATATTGCTTGATTTTCAAATAAATTTATAATAAAAATATGAAATTTTAAATATGTTTAAATGAGTTAACATCCCCAACATTTTCATTCAGTTAGCACATACATTCGTAAGAAAACAGACACAAACAAAAATTTTCTCACCATGAAAACATTAACTTTTTAAAACGATTATCTCTTTCTAGAAAATTGGCAATTAAGGAATATTTGTTGAAATTATGCAATTTAAAACAGTATAAATTCATAATAAAAATAATTTATGAATAAAAGTTTACGCTGCTGCACATTAACAATGTTATTTTAATTCTTATAAACAGAAAAAAAAAAATTAAGCTCGTAGTTTGCTGGCTTATACATTATCGGTCCTTCTAATAAATCAACAGTTTTTAAAAGATTCTATTTGAGTATATAGAAAATGTATAAAAGATTTTCTTAAACCTCGATAAATGATAATCAAAGCTAAATCAAATTTGATTTGTAAAATAAATTTATAATATTTTCTTTGCATGCTTTACGATAAGAAAGAGGAAAATGAAACAAAATGTTGTATAAAAATTTTATTAATCAAAATACATTTATCATGCAATTTAAACTTCAAATAGCGTTTGCTTCAAAAATAAGGAGAAAACGGCTATTAAAAAATTAGCTATAAAATCTAAAGGGATTATAAAAAAAGAATGATATTTTGGCCAAGCAAGATCCATCCAATTCTTATTTTGTAACCCACCCTATTTTGTTTTCCCCTTTCTGAGGGGATCATGTCACGCGGTGCAAGCAAAGTGGGGTCAGACACCTGCTGCGCAAACTAATGACCATTACGTTGTTGACAGGCCTGATAGGGGGAACGGGACTGTTCAGTTGGAAAACAAACATTTGACCAGTCTCGCTGCGGTCAGTTTAGCTACAAAGCTGCTTCTTGAAAAGGAACGAAACTGGGACAGTTAGATAGAGTTTTCTCAGCCGGCCAAGTGGTTAAAATGGTGATCCAAAAGACGTTTAAGTTTGTCATTATGATTGAGAGAGGGGGAGTCAGGAAAGTGAAGATTTAAATTTTTGAATTTTTTATATTTTTGAAATGAAAATTTGAAATGTGAGCCAAAAGTTTGATTACAGCAGGAACAATACTTTTTCCAGGAATCCAAACGAGATTTTTTAATTAGTTGCTTATACTTCGCCCTGTTACGTTTAAATAGTAGTTTAGCCGCTGAAATTTCATCTGGGGGGGCAGAATTCCCCTCGAGTGATTTGATTCTTTTAGAGAGGGCGGTAACAAAATTACGAAATTTGGACAAGTCTTTGTTCCACCAGGAGAAATTTGAAATTTTTGATTTTTTCTTTCTAATGAAAGAGAGGGCACAATTTTGAGTTAGATCAATAAAGGTTTTAAAATAGTTGTCAAGAGAGGGAATATCAGTTATTTTGTCTAGAAGAGAAAGTAAAAATTTAAGGTGAGATTTAAAGTTATAAATAAATTTGCCAATGCCGTATTTAGTTTTAAGAAAAAAGGAATCTTTTAAAAGGGGAGCTACATTTAAAGTTATTTGGATAAATTTATGATCACTGTGTGAATCACTCGAGAGGACTTCCCAGCACTGAAGAGAGTCATAAAGGGAGAAATTTAATAAAGTTAAATCAGGATAACCTACACCGGTATGGGAAACGAATGTTGGACCACAACTAGGATCATTACATAACAGTAGATTATTTTTCAAGCAGAAATCGATGAGATCTAGACCCCTTTGGTCGGTAAAACTATAACCCCACATCCCTGCTCTGGCATTGAAGTCCCCCAGGAGAAGGGTATCAGAATTATAAAAGTCATAGGGGGAAAGTTCAGAAAGTAATGTTGAAAAATCATCACGGGGAGGGAAATAAAGACTTCCAATATATAAAAATTTACCAGAAGGGAGCAGAACATCTATAAAAATTGACGAGGAAGTTTTAAATTTAAAATTAACCGTTAATGAGGTATTAAAAATTAATATAACTGCTTTTTGAGAAAGGGAAGAAAATTGAAGGGTACCAGGGGGGGTAGATAAAATTTTTTCCTGTGCAACATATGGTTCTTGAAGGCAGATTATGTCTATATTATTATCAATTGCAAATTTTATTGAATTAGAGTGGGCGACCAGGGAGTGATTGGTGTTAATTTGAATGCAAGTTAAAGACATAAGGAAGGAAATCGACAATAATGCCAAAGCCCGGATGGGGAAAGGAACTAAGTCTACAACATTCAGAAGCTGAAATAATTATATGCAATAACAATTTTGACAAATTAATGGGGAACATGTAAGCCTAAACATAAACATATAAACAAATATATCATAAACATATAAACAAATATATCATAAACATATAAACAAATATATCATAAACATATAAACAAATATATCATAAACAACAAAGAAATAGAGCAATAAACGACAGTTGACATACTATGCTTCTTTTTGGAGACTTTTGATTTTTTCCAGTTCGACCTGAAAGGTACGACAGTTTTTACGATCATATGCTGAATGGTCTGTTCTATAGTTCAGTTCAGGATGATCGTCATTCGATGTGGTGCAGTTTATACATATGGGTGATCTCGCCTGGCATTCCTTGTATGTGTGTCCAGGGAGAGTGCAAATTCCACAATTTCCAACTGGAAAGTGGCAAAAGTTCGCCACGTGTCCATATCCTTGGCAATGGTAACAAATCTTCAGGGAAATGAATTTCTTAATGAAGAAATACGAAAAATGGTTAAAAACTTTCTTTGCCTCAAGGATTCGAGCAGCGGAAATCATGTCTACCAGGAACACCCAATTAGTGTTCCCATTTTTGGCCTTAAAGTTTTTCAAAATTTTTAAGTCTCCAGGTTTTAGTGATGGGTGATTATTGTGTATCAATGCTTTGACATTTTCCTCAGTATAGTCCGGAGGAATGTTAAAGACGATATGGGCCCTCTTCTTATCCTCTTGTTTACGTATTGTAAATTGGCTGGTGATTGAAGAATTCGTGAAGAGAGGCAACAGTTTATTGAGGTCGCTTTCTCGACACGTCACTTTCAAAGTACCATTAGGCAGGGCTGACACATTTTTCACACTTACTCCCTTAGGGCAAGGGAGGGAAAACAAATTTCTCTTTAATTGGTCATTGTTCAATGTACGATCCTTCCCCTGCAGGAGAATACTCGAGTAAGTACGAGGAGCATTTTGTTTGGAAGCCATAGAAGAGCGAGGAGGCGCCGACGAGGAAGACGAAGTAGCTACCCGATTAGAAGATTGATCACTCAAAGGATGTTGGATGGAGTTATTCATCAGAATTGGGATGTCCTTACGGAGAGAATTAGCTGTGGTTCTATACTCCGCCAACATTAAAGATTTAAATTTGGCCAAGTCATCAGTAATAGTTTTTGTGAGATTCGACAAGGCCTCTGGACCAGGAAGAGCAGAACGGGAGCGAGGAGAAGGAACTGAAGCAATATAAATGTTACTTTCCAGCGTGTGTCCCACTATACGTATTTCCTTTATTTTATCATCAATGTATGTCTTTTGTACAGCAGTCATTTTAATATTCCTGGAAAGATAATTATTTAATTTGGAGACATTGGATAATATTTTACGAAGGTGTTCATTGTTAATGTTGAGTGGTACTGACGAAGCATCTGTAAAATTGGACTCCGGGCTGGAAGCGGTAGATGGAACAAGAGTAGGAGAGGTTCCTTTAATTGAAGAACTTGGAGGAGGAGAAGAAACGGCATCGGCAGCAGCAGAAGAAACTATTTCGCCAGAAAGAGGAGAGCATGTAGAGACGGGAGGAGCAATCAAAGGAGGGCAAGGCGAAGTGAAGGCTTTTGAAGTTGATCTTGAAGACAAGGGGAAGGAAGACATTTTAGAATTTGATGCAGGAAGCACTGGAGGCAGAGAAGAAGGCTGCGAATAAGAAGCAAAGGCCCTAGAAGTTGACCTTGTGGACAGTGGGAACGTAAATTTTTTTGAAGTTGAAGCTGGAGGCTGAGAAGACGACGTTGAAGATGTCGGAGCCAGGGGAGAGGTATTTGAAGCTGGTAACGGAGTCCCGCTGTACCGAGGGAGCCGAGGAGGGAGGATAGTACTTGAGAAAATTGGAGATTCATAGATTTTTGACGATCGGGATGCACATTTAAAGTTTGTAAATCGAATAGGATTTCCAGTGGTAGGGGTGTCCTCGAGGGAGGAAAGAGCACTATTAACTGTGGCACCATTTTTTGAAGTACTTGTACTAGGAGCAGAAGAAACAACATCACTGGGAGCACTGGCAGCAACTCCTTGAGCACTATTTTTTATGTCACTAGCACTGTGGGGCGAGATCACAACAGTCGGAATAAGGGGGAGAGGTGGAAATTCTGCTGTAGAGAGGAATTCCATGTTGATAGACATTGTTTATGAAAGTAATAATACAATAATACAGATGTATCAATGACTAATAAGTAAGAATTAAAGGAGGAGGTGTTACCAAAAATGATTTACTTGGTGAAGATTTAAAACTGTATTTAAAGCTACTTTCCTAATGTTTAAAGCTATTGAAACTGTACACAAACACATCAAATCACCAAACCTATCACTAATCACATCATGAAACATATCACTAAGCATATTTATTTTCTGATACCATACTGTAATATTCAAATATTTAGGGGAATGACCAAGGGCAATTAACCAATAAACGGACCAAAAAGGGATGGTGCGCGTTAGCGAGCACCGGAGCAGCAAAGAAAAATAAAGAAAAAAATTAGAAACCTGGAGCAAAAAACCGCGAGCGGCCAGGACTAAGGGGGGCGAGAAAAGGGGGAAAGAAAAATGAAATTTTTCCAATTTATCACTCGGAAGGGGGGGTGTCAAAAACCCAAAAAATATAACAAGTACAAAACGATTATCGGGCACGAGTTGCCGAAGGGATTGATGAAATTTTTATTTTTTACTAACAAAATTAAATTTTTTAAGTTTTTAACACGGGAAGTCCCATTGGAAGACGAAATGTATTCTGAATTTAAAAAGTGAAATATTCACAATCAGATTCAAGAGAAGAAGAGGTCAACAATGAGTACGGGCAGGCTAGAGGAAGATTACACTACTGGGAAGGGGGGAGCGTAGAACCGAAAGTAAAATCTATGAAAACAGGTACTTTTAAAATACAAAATACACTTAAAATTTTAACATTTGGGGGGGAAATAATATTCAATATACAATAACAAGACATTATAATATATATATATACACTCAGATTCACCCAAACTTACAAATATAAACAGATTCACAGATGTATAAAGTGCTCCATTTCAGAGCACTTTCTGAAAATTTTCCCATTACAATTGCATTGCGGCATGTAAGATAACTGTTTAGACGGGCGGGAAGTGCCACCCAATTTAGACCGGAACCCAGTGGGGAGGCATCCACAGGAACCGTACTCTCCTTCTCCTACCACCAACATCTCGGAAGGACTTATCGGCCCACATGTTTAACATGATAGTACTCCGCGTGAACACGGCGATAATTTTGGCAGTGGCGGGAATCGAACCCGTATCTAGTACCGAGTGCAATTACCGAATGCTAACCACTAGGCTACCGCGTCCTGCGTAATACAGTGTAGACGCGTTCGACATGGTTTAAGTAATTTAGTATTAATGTAAAACGCTGTTTTACATTGGTGTCATGGATTGCATAAGGTGGTAAAATGGTTTAGTGTTTAAACATTGACTTAAATGATTTGAAGTGTAATGATTGCGTCGATGTATGTTTTTACATCTCGACTAGATTGGATGTTTAATTGTTATATATATCTCTCTGAGTAATAACTTTAATGTCTGATTTTCCCTCTTAAAAATTGTTACATATGTATTCTTTAAATTGCAATGTACCGGCCTCAGGGAGTGTTGTCGCGACATAAAGCTTTCTTTAACAGGGGTGAGGGGTCACAAACCCCCTCCCCCGGCCAACTTTTGGTACTTTTCTTTCAAACCTTTTTCCCTTTTCGGACAATGAAATGCAACAGGTATAAGGTGAATGTATTATCAATGAATGTATTTATGAAATGAAACAGGTCTTGTATAAAGTGAATGTAATTATGAAATGAATGTATTAATTATGAATGTATTTATGTGTAAAGTGTATTTATGTATAAAGTGCATGTATTTATGTATAAAGTGTATTTATGTATAAAGTGCAATGTATTTATGTATAAAGTGCAATGTATTTATGTATAAAGTGTATTTATGTATAAAGTGCAATGTATTTATGTATAAAGTGCAATGTATTTATGTATAAAGTGCAGAAAACGAAAATGAATTTGGTATTTCATAATGTAAATATCCCAAATATGAAATATATATATATATATATATATATATATGAATTTAAAGTAAACCTTCATAATATTATTAAGTTAATTTTCAATGATAATATTCTGGAAGATTTTAGTTGTTGTTGTTGTTGAGACCCAGACCGTCCGACCTACCAGAAAGGTGTAAGGTAACTGTTTGAACGGTCGGGAAGTGCCACCCAATTTAGACCGGAACCCAGTGGGGGAGGCATCCACAGGGACCGTACCTTCCTTCCCTTGCCACCAACCTCTTGGAAGGACTTACGTGCCTATATGTTTAACGTGATCGTACTCCTCATGAACACGGCGGCAGTTGTGGCAGCATGCAAATCCAGCGCGCAAACCACCGGGCAACTGCACCCGAAATTTGCCAACAGCACGCCATGTTCCCAGGTGGTCACCTACCCAAGTACTAACCGCGCCCGATGCTGCTTGACTTCAGTGATCTAACGAGAACCGGTGTTTTCAGCACGGTACGGCCGTTGGCTAAAGATTTTAGTGTAGAAGCTTACACGGATGGTTCAAGAATTGGAAATGAGGAAGATTGGAAGATTGCAGAGCGGGTGCAATATATGTGATATGTAGTGATGGAACTGAAATATTTAGCAAGAGCTACAGACTGTCAAATAACTCAACTGTGTTTTTAGCAGAGGTATATGCGATTAGGCAAGTTATTAGATGGTTAATGAACAAATTTGAAAACGGTAATGTCAAAAATATATTGATAGCAGGTCTTCATTGCTAAGTCATAACAAAGAAGATAACCATCATTGGGTGAGTGAAATTAAGAGGAACTTCTTGGAGTGGAATAAATCAAGAGGATAAATGAAGTTAAATTTTATTAAAGCCCATGTGGAGTATGTTGGCAATGAAAAGTCTGATGTCTTGGCGAAAGAGGGAACAGCTAAAGAAGAATTTGATGTGGAAACCAAGAACATATGGACCCAAGTGAAGACCATGATGAGGATGAAGATGTTAAAAATCAGGCAAGAAAAGTTGGACCATAGCGAAAAAGGAAGATGTGAAATCTTCTCCATAGTGACGAATGGCAGATGTATTAGTAATTTTATTACAATCAGTTTATGGCTGGGCATGGTGTATTCCCAAGTCATCAAGTCGGAGGTTTAGAAAATATGAACCTTGTATGTTTGATAATAATGTAGGATCTGTACATCATTACATATATCGTTGTAATAAATTTGTTTTTATTAGAAATGAAATGTATCCTGTGAATCATAGGCACATCGAGGTGAAGGAATTGGTAAAGCACGATAAGGTGCGTAAAGCTATGTGTATAATTGTAAAAGTTTTATTAGATAGCTATAATGTTTAAGGTGAAATTGTATAGATTGTATATAAATTATTTGAAATGTATTTTGTTTATTTAGACAGAAGACTTGTCCATTTTGTTGCAAACTAAGTTATGTTTGCGTCTGATTATAAGTATACTGTTGGAAAATGAGTACTTTCGTAAATCAATAAAGGTCTTCGGACCCGAGTACGGATCGGTCAGAGAATGGGTCTCTGGCTAAATTCATTAAAATTAAGTGTTGTTGTTTTGGCTATTTTGGCTTTTGCTGGTCTGCGGTAGCGATACCTTGATGGTGCGATTGTTTATAGCGATTTGGATTGGCTCGACACGTGTTATTCTTGCCGACAAGGGTGTTTAGCGGTGGATAGTGATGTCTGGGCTGTCGTGACGGTGGATTGTGGGAAGGTCCTCGTATGTCCAAATCGGACGGGACGAGGGACAAATGGTTCCATTTTTGGACAGATATTAAAATCCTCTTACATGAGCTGCTACTCGTCATTATATATATATATATATATATATATATATATATATATATATATATATATATATATATATATATATATATATATATATATATATATATATATATATAGCACTGCTGACCATTAAAAATGCTACACCAGGAAGGAAAGCAAATAGCAGAATCTTATGAATTGTACAGATACAGTATAATGCGAGGAAGACATGATTACATTTACAGTTGGTTTTGGGGTACACAGCATGCAGAATTCAGTACACAGAGCTGTCACCTCCGGCAGCAACAACGGCTGTAATCCGGCTGGGCATCGAGTCGAATTAAGTTTGGATGACAGATACGGGCAAGTCATTCCATGCGGTTTCAACTCTATGCCAGAGTTCAACAATCGTAGTGGCTGGAGAGTGGTAGCGTGCCAGATCCATGACCGGATGTTCACAATGGGTGACAGATCTAGAGAGCTTGCTAGCCAAGGCAACAGTCGAACACCCTCTGTATTGAGGAAGGTCAGGACAGCACGGAAAACATGCGACCGTGCATTATCTTTTTGAAAGATGGCGTCATGCAGACCTCGAAGATAGGGCACAGTCACGGGTCTTAACACGTCAGAAATGTAACGTCTGCTGTCCACACTCCCCTCTATGCGAATAAGAGGTGACCTGGGATGTGTACACAATGGCACCTCATACCATCATGCCAGGTGCTAGTACCGTATGACTATGACGAATGCAAGCTGGCAACATTCATTCTCCACAGTGCCTACACACACGGATACGTCCCTTACACCTTTCTGGTAGGTCGGACGGTCTGGGTATCAACAACAACAACAACAACACACGGATACGTCCATCATGCTGCTGTACTCAGAACCGGAATTCGTATGAAAAAACGACGTGTGTCCAGTGTCGTCGTTCGCCGCATCACTATAGGCGGGCCTGTCTCTGCTGTAGCGTCAAGGGAAACCGTAATAATAGTCGCCGTGCTGACAGTTCGTGGTGCTGCAGACGTCATCGCACTGTTCTTGCGGACGTTTCTCGTCCTGCACAGGAGCCAAGTTCCTGACTTAGGGTACGTGGCGTGGCTGCACGATCCCGCAAGACCGAGAGGACAGCATGTCTGTCCTCTCGGGCGTTAGTGGCCCGGGGCCGATGAGTTCCTGCACAGCGTTCGGTATGGTCCTCCTAGACCCATCGATTCCATATTCGTCTGCAACTCATAGGATCCCGACCAACGCGAGCAGCAATGTCCCAAAACGATAAACCATAGTCCCGATAGACCACGATCGTGTCGCGGTCAACTTTCGACTTGGCTGGTAGGAGTTTCGCCTTCTTGCACCTGGCATAACACGACCTTCACACAAACAACCAACGTTCAAATGCGATTTCTGAATGAGAAACACGCTGTGCAATATTCTCTTTTATTCAGAATGTGGATGATGTTACTCATACCTGCTTTGTGCGCATGCGCTGCAATGCCAATCATTTGCATATCCCAGCATGTAGTACCTGTCATGTAAATTTGACGTTTGTTACCTGCCGCCTTCATGGTGTAGCAATTTTAATGGCTGGCAGTGTATATATATTTATATATATATATATATATATATATATATATATATATATATATATATATATATATATATATATATATATATATACGAAGCAATTAATATAAGTATATTTATTATAGCTATTTGCTCAATTATAAATTATATCTCTTTGACAATATTAAAAAAATGTCATGTATTGATATAATTAATATTTTATGTTTTATGATAATAAAAAAGTTGAATACTAATTCAAAATAATTTGAAATCACTTTCTGAAATGATAATTTGAAATAGAAAGATGAAACAGCCGTAACGAAACGTGAAAATAATTTGAAATAAAAGAAAGCTAAATCTTAATCCGCACATCTTGAACTTGTATATTTTAGAAAATTGAAAATAAGAATATTAAAGAATCTGAAAAAAAGATGTGTATAACAATGGACAAACTGCCACAATGGCACATTTTTACAACTTTCTGGAACTTCTACAATGCGCCGTTCTAGAGCGAATGCTCTAAATCTGACGTTCATTTATAGAAGCAAAGGATGAGATTCCGGGAGATATTGACCAAGCTTTTATGATGGCTAAATAAAGAAAGGCTACATTATTGATACTAGCACTTTGAGCCCTAGAGAGCTAATGAGAAAACAACATGTAGCTATCAACAGTTCAGCCAATCCGAAACGAGAAGTAACACACAAGATTGTAACACACAAAACACAACAGGAATATCTCGACAATGGGGCCAAATATGGACATGTTATAAGAAATATTACTCATTTACAAAAAGTGCATAGGGGAAACTCTACTCAGTCTGCTAGAAGAATGAAATTCGAATAAATGCATAAGAACCTAAAAAATCACTCATGACATTGATTCTTTCAAAATTTTTGGCTAGCGGCACAAATGAAATTTCAGGGTAAACACAACCACACACACACACACACACATACACACACACATATACATATATATATACGCTGTCCTACAAATAGAATCCCGGTTAACAGCAAATATCTTCAGAGGAGGGCGAATCGTAAGGCTGTAATGGTAAGTCTGCACTTGATGCAAATGTACGCGTGATGTTATGCCCTGGATGTACTACTGATGTATGCCTGAAAGAAAAACTGGATGCAAATTACTAGCATAAAATTACTCACAATAGCAGAAGTATCTATGCTGGTAATGATTTTAATTTTTTAGAAGGAAATTCTAAAATCTTCCTATTTACTAATATGATGTGTAGTCTATCAACCTTTGCACCCAATGATGATTCAAATTTATGCATGATTTCTATCCACATTTATCAGTGTGCTTAAAATATGTGTATATTTCGAGCAGTTAGGTGTGCATTTCGAACACTTATGCGTGCAATCTATTCGCTGTACAACACACACCGCTTAACGCAAAATTTTCGAAATCTTAAATTCCTTCTTAAAACTTTAAACTTAAAAAGTTAAATCTGTGAACGGCATTAAAAATATTTATATTAAACAATATTTTCCAGCTCATTACATTTATTAAGTACATTTGCTTCACTCCCTTCTTCAGTCAGATGTAAAATTAAAGCAAATATGAAGAGCAGCAACACATATTATAATTTATTCTCCTTTTCATGGTCCAGCAAATTGAATTTAATTTCGGAAAATGACACGGACACGTATTGGATATTACTTCTGCAGTTTTAATACGTTTTTATAATTTCATTTAAATCAATTTAATGCATTTTAAAACGTCGCCATCTTCTAAAAATTTCTAAACACTTAAGTTGTTAATCCGTAACGGCAGATATCCAGAACGGATTATCTTAGACTGAATGATGCAGGCCTTAACCGATTTGAAGTAAGATAATTACATCTTAAACAATAATTTTAATAGTACGAGTAATTTAAGCGTCTTAAGCATTCTATTACAGAATTTGTCGATTTTTACGGGCCATTTCGCAAAAAGGGCTATTTTTCGTGTCATACCAAAATCAGACAAGAATTATCAATCTACAAATGGTACTTAATGTGCACCAGGATACTTAATCATCATATATTACTTTCCTTATATACATAATGTATAAGGAAAGTATTGTGACGGGGTCGAAAATCCGAAATCGAGTTTTCGACGGGAGAGTACGTTTCAAGCATCCCTAATCACGAATCAAACATTTTTGAAGTGATGTCTGTGTGTGTGTGTGTGTGTGTTTGTGTGTGTGTGAAAGTATGTGTGTGTGTGTGTGTGTGTGTGTGTGTGTGTGTGTGTGTGTGTGTGTGTGTGTGTGTGTGTGTGTGTGTGAAAGTATGTGTGTGTGTGTGTGTGTGTGTCAGTGAGCCTGTGGAGACGATAACTGACGAACGAATGGACCGATTCGAACCAAATTTGGCACAAAAATCACAATCCGTAAACACTGGAAGCCAATTGTTTTTATACGTAATCGAATGTTCAGAACCCCCCTAAATTTTCGAATAAAATTTTAAAAAAATCGTCAAAAAATCAAAACCACTAATAAAGTTACGCAAATCGACATTTCTTATGTAAGTTTTCATTAGAAAACGATTGACATGAATTTTAGAATGCTAACATGAACCGTTTTCGAGATATTGCACATTTTTCAAAAAAAATTATTAAAAAGTCATATAAAATGAAAAAAAAAATTCATATTGAGAGACATGTTCACTTTTCATATGTAATACCATGCGATAAATTGGATGACACCATTCTCGTGAATCTAGCTCGTTCCATTCATGAAAAAAGATACTTTGAGTAATACTTTTGTATTTGAACGCCAATAGTCATTTACCTGCTGTAAGAACAACTTATTTCTTCGTCCATAACGCTTGGCGAGATTTTAGCGACGAATTTGGCGAAATGTCGCCAACTTGGCGACTTTTTGAAATGTTGCCAAATTAACGAAAATCTTTCCAAATGGATAAAAATGACGCTAAATCAATGAAAATGACGACTAATTGTCGAAAATTCAATATCTTGGAAAGAATATTAGTATCTACTATAAGAAAAACCTATTTTTTTACTGTAAAAATAGTAAATTCATTACATTATATAAGGAAAGTCATGTGTTGCCCACATCAGATTTTTTTTAATCAGTAGAAGAATTATCCATAAGTCACTTAGTTGAAAAACGTTAAAGTATTTCTTTGAACTGTTTAATAACTAGAGTAAGCATAAATTTTGTCTTTAAAATGTATGTATAAACCAAGCATTTTATTGACACATTTCAGCAAATTTATTCCAACATTTCTAATTTTGAATCTAACATTTCTAACTTCTGCAGGGCCATTTCGTAAAAGGCAGCTGGTCCTGTTTTCTGAACCGTACCAAAAATCTAATCAGCACCAGAGTAACCCACAAGTAACTTATTTATCAAAGTTTGTGCAATTTCATGTCAAAGACTTTATGAGTATAGTGAATGATGGCAGCCATTTGGACAATGTTTAGTTAATCTCAAACAGATCTCCTGAAAATTTTCGAGATTTGGAAAATGAAAAGTAAACTATTTTGTATTTATAACTATTCTAAACTATTTTCTATTATTTATATTATCGTCTGTATGTTTCGGTAATATTTAATAGTTACGTGTTATAAAATGAAAATATTTCATTTAATCACATTCGTAAGGAATTGATTTTCACTTACATCCAGAGCTGTGCTGAATTTGGCATCAGCAAATTGAAATAGGCAGAAGTAAATGGAAGCCATATGGAAACCTGTAAAACTTTGATGTTTCAAGCATAAAAACCTGCATATATATTGGAATTTTCTACATATTCAATACACATCTCAAACAACATTTAACCGTGACTCTTAAAAGGACAAATTGACTTGTTAACTTTAATTCATATATCTGAAATATTTTAAAATACATTCAAACTCACATTTTATTTCATTTCCTTATATAAATCTATGTTTGAAGCATAATTTAATATTTACCAACTGAGGTGCGCACGGTTAGTGGTTATTTTTTTATTTGATATATTTTAGGGATGAACAAGCCACAATTAGCGATATATGCACCGCTGTGCGGGAGCAAGAAATCCGCGAATGATAAATTTACAACTAATTATTAAAACGAATGATCTTTTTCTCAACAGGCCCGTTTCTTATCGTATTCAAAGTGAGCAAATGCTTGAGGTCCGCAATTATTAAGCGTCCAAATTCACTTACACCTACAAATATCATATAATTTTTTATATATACATTTTATCCTTTCTCAACAGCTGCTTTTGGACCGTAAAACTTATCCCGGCAGCCTTAGACATTTTATTTCACAATATTTAAGCGATTTTTCACTACAGTGCATACTATTATTTCTATGTGTAAGAAAAACATTCAACTGAGACGAGTATTTGAAATCGAAGTTTTGTTTTACACATTTAGTGGTTGTCAGAACATGATTAAACTATTTTATGTTCGGTTGTCATCTTATATTCCTGTGTGCGGGATCAATCTGAGCAATTGAAATGTAATGTAAGCGTGAGTTAAATATAATAGAACTATCATATTTTCATGAAATGTACAGTGATTTACTCTGGTGCCCATTAGGTTTTCGTTAAAAAGTAGTAGTGATTTTTAATATAATATAACACAATAGTAGTTATTTTTAATATAATATAACTTAAATGTAACTAAAAAAAATTGGAGTGAAGAATTAATTACGTGCATCTATATTTAGCATATGATGTTTTCTGTGAAATTTTGACTAAGGTATCCCACACAATCAGTTTTAATATGATAAAATAAACAATTTTGATGAACAACGAAAACTTGAGCAACGTATGACGCACATATAAGATAATAAAGCAGCATACAACAATTTCAAGGATACACTGGATCCCCCCAGTTAGTGCGAAAAAACCAAAAAACCTTAAATACGTTACTCAAATTGTCATCAACCTTTGCACAAAGTGCGTTTACTTATTCATTTTGATGATGTTTCCCCATTTATAGGAATTTCAGCGATTTCACAGCAATGAACACAGCATATTACTAAGAAAAAATTAAATAAATTTTAAACTAGAAATGTGATGTAATTTCAAGTAAACTTCCATTTTATATGAAAAAGGGAAGTTACATATCAATTTAAGATATACAAATAGCAAAAGAGAAAGATACAAATGGTATTTATAAATACAAATACAAATATTATATACAAATATATTTATAAATATGTTTATAAATATATTTATAAATACAAATGTTCTTTATGTGCTGCTCATATAATTTAGATTTTATCTATTTATTAGATAAATCATTTGAAAAAACTTACAATGCCTTAAAATTAGTACAGCCTAGCATTTTGAAACCCTCCGGCCCTCTGGACCAGTATGCATGTTATTACTGCTATTAATAGTTTTTTTTTATATTGTGGTTAGTTGATTTCATGCATAGCTTTCGTACCTACTTGCTAATAAAAATATTTTTCAGCATGTATCTATATTTTATATTTATATTTTACTTAGGTCTACATGCTTGACTTTCAAGTTCACACTTATCATTTCATATGCTTATCATTTCAAGTTCACAGTATCATTTCATATGCTGTGCTGTACGTTAACATAAATTACTTATGCGATACACCTTCGTGAATACCAACATAAAACGTAAATATGCGAACTTACGCTATTATCAATGTATTATTTTAATACATTTCATTTCAATTTTGGTTTTTGGATTTTCATATGTTATTACAAAAACAAAAAAAATATTTTACATTAAGCTGTATGAATCTTCTTTATTATATTTCTTCCAACTATTCCAGTAAAACTATAATGTGAAAATTTGAATATCTATAAAAATATTGGTAATAATATTGGTATCTCGATTTTGAACGTTAATGGACTGCCAGTACTTAATTTTAACCCGACTTTGAATTCACTGCATAGGGCACAACAAATAACACTGTGTATTAATCCCAATTGTTATGTGGTTAGAGCTACCTAATTAATTAATTATTAATTTGGTGATACTTTCTATTACAATTCAGTTTTTGTTATATACCTCAACTCAAATTACTCATGAGACATTAACAAATCAGTATTCATTGCGGTGAATATGAAAATTTCGGAAAATTAAATCATAACATTATTTTATACCGTACTGAATTTCATTTTGGAGAAATAATGCTTTTGTTTGTTTGTTTGTTCGACCCAAATCTTTCAACTTACCCGAAGAAAATGATGTCTTTGATTTCTCTGCATGTTTTGTATATAAACATTCATTTATAGTAACATGCTACTGTCTTAATAAAAATCCCAAACTCACAAAATCGACTGATTGCAACTGTATTGATGATTATGCGAGGCAAACACTAAATCTGCAATTGATGACTTTTCAGAGATCAATGAAAGTTTCTCAGGAAGAAAGCGGATAACGAGATAGGGCATAATCTTCCTAAGCTTCGTATCGTTGGATGAGTTCCAAGGTCAAAGAAAAGAAAAGAAAAGATGATTATGTCAGATTGAAGAAAAGATGATTATGTCTGATTGACGAAAAGATGATTATGTTTGATTGAAGAAAACATTGATCTGTCCAATGATACATTTTCTATTCCGATATGTGTATATGCAGTGGGGTGAAATATGTGGAAATGTCTTAAATAAGAAAGAAGAAAGATCAATCTTGCATAAAGCATTGATTATGAAACACTTCCAACTGCAATGCAATTTTATTTAAGCAACTCTAAAATACGATACATTCAGCAGTGATATTTTTAAAATTATCACAATACTACTATAATTTATTATATATGAAAGTTAAAAGTTCATTAAAAAATGAACTTTATTCAAATGACGTCATCGAAATATAAATCGCCTGGCTTTGCATATAAAAGCTGTGAATATTTCATTCATAAACTGTTATTCCATTCCATTTAGTCAGCGGTGATATTTAACAATAATTTATTATATTTGAAAACTTAAAACTTCATCGAAAAACTTTATTCAAACTACGTCATCGAAAACATAAATCGCCTGGCTCTCTATATAAAAGGAATGAATATTTCATTCACAAACTTTTATTCCATCCCTTCCATTCAGAGGTGATATTTTTAATATTATCAGAATACTGCAATAATTCATATGACTTAAAAACTTAAAACTATGAAGGTAAAAGTACTTTCTAACTCCATACTTAAAACTTCGTCGAAAAAGGCAGTACTATATAATCGTCTACTTCTCTATAAAATCAATGAATGTTTCATTCATATCAGCTATATTCCAGACTCCAGAGCTAAATAACTTCACATTAAGAAAATTCATCAATTCTTATATAACTCATCTTACCGCTCTATATGTTTACATTCTGCATAAGTTAAAATTAGGCTTCGTTGTAGAAATAATCAAAGTTTGATGATCATTTAACCTCAAAAATATTGTAATTGCTTTAGCGCAGTATATAGGTACACAGAAATAACACATAAATCGGTTTTAAGACGGATGCAACACTGAATATAAATTAAAAGTAACTTTAAAAGTCACGAGTTTGACACATGGAAAAAAGATGGATGCAAAATTTTATTTTGAAGTGGGTCACGTGATCTCTTCATATAATATGGGTACAATTATTATTTTAAATTTTATTTAAAAAACAACTGAACATATTTTGCTGCAATTTTTTTATATATTTTAAGGGATAATTTGAATATTTCCTAAAATTTTCGAAGCAATTTTTGAATTCTAAATTCGCTTAAAAAATGTTTGAAAAAATAGGTCCCATAGGGTTCAATGCACAATGTATTTAATTTTCTTCAACCCGGGTTCAATTCAAAACTAATTAGGTGATATTATTCATTGACATTCCCATATGTCCCACAGACCGTCTCAGCAACATACTAAAATTTAATTTCGATAAAGTCCCTTTTACGGCAATTATCGTACGGACGGACAGATATACAGACAGACAAAATGGAGAAAGTCATAAGCACTTTTCAACCATGTTGTAAAGTATTAAAAGTGCTAATATAATAATTTCATATAAAATAAAATCTCAAGAATTATCATAATAAATTAAGTCTTGACTGCGTAAGTCAAAAACCCCACGACTTACTAAGAAGTGCAGTAAATTATTAAAAAATTGTGCATTTCCTTCCCAATATGGCATTACCAATATATATGAATCGGACTGGAAGGGACATTTTAATATGGATTGGTCGTGGTGGGATATTTACAAACGTAGATAAAATGCAGTTTGAAGAACACACCTTTGGAATTGTCATGTAGTTGGTGTAGAAGCAGTCAACAATTAATTTTCATCATAAGTCAACTCCTGGCGGCACGCCTTGTGCAATGTCATACAGGTTTAACACAGAAGTGCGAATCTGTGGAGTGTTTGCCGTACGGTCCAATATAGAAATTAGATCGTCCTACCCTGGTTACTCCTAACGAATCAAACGGCGGAAAGTGATTAACTATCAAATTTACATGTAAGGCGAGAAAGAGGTTTTGAGCCCTAAGATACTGATGATACAAAGATAAGATTTTGTCTCTCTTACTGATTTTCGACTATTTGCTGCTAAGTGCTGAGATTTTTAATTGGTATCAAAATCACTGCTGTTCATAGACAGACAGTAAGGTTAACCTTTACGTTACGGCACCAGGAATCCAATTTTTCAACTCCAGAACGGCAAAATAACTGAAATTTTCACCCCTTTAAATTAACACCTTCAATGACCTTGTCTTTTGTTCGTAACTCGTTCCCCCTTTAGTCAGGAGAAACTTGAAGGGAAGGCTGCAGGCATTCTTCAAGGCACTCAACTGTGTACAATAGGTGCAGTCCTCCTTTCCCTGAAAAATGGGGGTGAAAAAGATTGGTACAGCAGTTGAACCAGCGCCGTTCCAGAAGAAGAGATTTTCAGTGGTATAACTGTTGTACCGCCGTAAGGAAGAGGTTAAATCAAGTCTCAAATATGTGCTATCAAATTAATTTCGTGAAGTGACTGTTTCTGGTATGTTTGGCTGCGTATAATGTGAAACACATTCCGTGGAGTTATTTTAACACATATAATGTAGCCAGTTGTGACTTGCACTTGCCAGACGATGTCAACGATGGTATGTCACGTACAACAACATACACCAATGTTACTCAAATCGGATTGTTTTTACACTCCCACTGCAGCAGTTTCATTTTCCGAATCTGATTTTGCAAAATAGAAAGAAATCGGTTCTCACAGAAGCTGATGACGAGTAAGGAAATGAAATGTATTTCCTCAAGAGACTGACGCCATGGACAACTGTTTCCTAAACCAGAAGGTTTTCCTGGGGAGAAAAATATATTTATTTATTTATTTATTTATTGACAGAAATCGAGATAACGTTTTACGAATTCTGATTAAAGATTATTAAAAGTATTCGGATTTTACTTATGTTAAGTTTCAATGAATAATATTTCTCACAATCGTTTTGATCGATCACATTGGTATGAAAATTATACACAAAATGGAAAAAGTGCAAATTCGTCTTGGAATGACATTAAAAATATTTCCAATGTAACCCCAGTATTTGGCAAATATGGAAAGCAGCATAAAGAACAGTTCAGCCAATCCGAAACGAGAAGCAACACATAAAATTGGCCTGCGCCAAAACACAACAGGAATGCTCCGACGTGGAGACAAATAAGGACATATCATAAGGAATACTACATATTTACAAAAATATGCGTACGGAGAACTATCTTAGCATAACAGCCTAAAAAAAACCTAAATGAAACTTAAGGGAACCTAAATCTAATAAAAATATATAACTTAAATGTAACTAAAAAAACTAGTAATATAATATAACTTAAATGTAACTAAAAAAAATTGGAGTGAAAAATAAATTACGTGCATCTATATTATTTAGCATATGATGTTTTCTGCGAAAAATTTTGACTCAGGAATCCCACACAATCAGTTTTAATATGTTAAAATAAACAATTTTGATGAACAACGAAAACTTGAGCAACATATTTAACCACATGTAAAAAATCTGATGTGGGCAACACATGGCTTTCCTTATATAATGTAATAAATTTATTACTTTTACAGTAAAAAAATAGGTTTTTCTTATAGTAGGTACTTTCTTTCTGAAAGATTGAATTTTCGACAATTAGTCGTCATTTTCATTCATTTAGCGTCATTTTTATCCATTTGACGAGATTTTCGTTAATTTGGCAACATTTCAAAATGCCGCCATGTTGGCGACATTCCGCCAAATTCGTCACCAATATCTCGCCATATGGACGAAGAAATAAGTTATTCCTACAGCAGATAAATGACTATTGGAGTTCAAATACAAAAGTATATTTTTTCATGAATGGAACGAGCTAGATCCACGAGAATGATGTCACCCAATGTATCGCATGGTATTACATATGAAAAGTGAACATATTTCTCAATAGGAAATATATATTTTTTTATTTTATATGACTTTTTGATAATTTTTTTGAAAAGTGTACAATATCTCAAGAACGGTTCATGTTAACGTTCTAAAATTTATCTTAATCGTTTTCTAATGAAAAATTACATAAGGAATGTCCATCTGCGTAACTTTATTAGCGGTTTTGATTTTTTACGATTTTTTCAAAATTTCACGTGAAAATTTAGGGGAGTTCTGACTATTCGATTCCATATAAAAACAATAGGCTTCCAGTGTGTATGGATTGTGATTTTTGTGCCAAATTTCGTTCGAATCGGTCAATTCGTTCGTCAGTTATCGTCTTCACAAACTCACTGACACACACACACACACACACAGACATCACTTCAAAAATGTTTGATTCGTGATCAGGGATGCTTGAAACGTGCTCTCCCGTCGAAAACTCGAATTCGAATTTTCGACCCCGTCACAATACTTTTCTTACACGTTATGTATATAAGGAAAGTAATAATAAAGCATCATATAGCCATTTCAAGGATACACTGGACCTCTGCAGTCAGTGCAAGAGAAGAAACTAACCTTAAACACGTTGCTCCACTTTTCATATACTTTGCTCAATGTGTTCTTACTTATTTATATTGACGAAGTTTCCAATGTACAAAAATTTCGGTGATTTAACATCAATGAAAACATCAAATTACTAGGAAAAATTACATAAATGTGAAACTAGAAATGTGATGCAATTTCAAGAAAACTTCCATTTTATATGAAAAGGGGAATTTGTATACTAATTTAAGATATACAAATAATAGCAAAAGAGAAAGATACAAATGTTATATATAAAATAAATTCATGTGCTGCTCATATAACTTAGATTTTATCTATTTATTAGATAAATCATTTGAAAAGACTTTCATTTCTTTGAAATTAGTACAGCCCAGCGTTTTGGAAACCACTGGAACACTAAGGGCCTATACGCATGTTGTCACTGCTATTAATAATTTCTTTTTTTTCTATATTATGGTTCATTGATTTCATGTATAGCTTAACGTAGCTAAGCTACTAGCTTTTAGAAATATTCTTCAACATGAATCGATATTTTATATTTTACGCAGTTCTACATGCTTGAATTTCAGGTTCACACTTGGACTATTTCATATGCTTTGTTGTACATTAATATAAATTACTCATTTGGTACACCTTAGAAGAATTAAGTACATCTTCCACATGGAAGAATTAAAAAATCTGATGTGTGTTAAATTTTTCAAATCAGAAAATTATGTTTAACATTCGCGGTACAATGCTTTTAATGCTGAATTTTACATCGGGAGTATTTTCGGATGACAACATGTGAAACCAATTTCGCAATGCGCAATTAATTTGCATTTCGCGCAACTCTAAAGTAACAATAATCAATATTGATAGTATTCCCATTAGGTATTAAATTCCATATCTAAAATATTTTAATAATTAATTCATCAATTTCGCATCTTTTCGTTAATTCAGTGGTATTATTTACAATTTTGAAGTTATTTTCGTCACTTTTGGGCAAAATATTGCAAAGTTGGTAATATTTCATTAAATGAATCTCCAAATTGCCCAAATTTTTTATCACACGTTTCAGAGAAACGGAGAAAAGAACTTTTCTTATATATAAATAACAAATGGTGAATTGTTAGGCGTCAAAATGCAAAACTATTACCCAAAGTGTATTTTCTCATGAATGGAATTAACTAAATCCACAAAAATGATGCTAAAAGAAAAACGTAATTATATTATATTTGAAAAGTCGACATATATGACAATAATTAATACCGAATCAAAAGCAAGCAGGGCGTAACACACAAAACGCTTTGGCTTTACTGGTTTGAATTCAATTTTAAGGGAGAGATCTGTGGCTCTTGTGAGAGAGGCATTTTCATAAAGATATCTAGGGTAATAGACGTTGCCAAGATCTTTGAAAAAGAACATTAAACTATCAAATAGGGGAGTTTGTTTACTAATATGGACCTCGTGAAGAACTAATGTAATTGTTTTCAGTCAATGGGGCAATTATGAAGCCTTCTGCCTAGGGGCAAAACATTTGTTTGTCCTAAAGTCTCAAACAGGCTGAGTCCGGTTCAGTTCTGAGAAGTTATTGGTAGGGGAGGGAAGGTACGATCCTTGTGGATACCGAACCCACTGGGTTCCGATCTAATTTGGGTGGTACTTCCCGGTCTTCCGAACCGATAACTTACACTTTCGGGTAGGTCGGACTATCTAGGTCGAAGAAGAAGAAGAATTGCAAAGTTGTAGAACGTTTCAAAATTAGTACCAAGCATTCTGTGTCTCTGCGAAAGGTGGAATCCAGAAATCCAGTGTACATATTCTATTCCCTGCCTTAAAAAAAATCGAACATTTAGAAAAGGACGTTAAATGAAATTACTTTATTATGCACAGAATACAAAATGTTTACTTTCAGCAAATTCGCATACTTGTAGACCTGTAATAAGGTGTTTACATGTGTTTTCAAACATATATAAGTTTACACTGTAACATAGAGATGAATAAAAGTGTAACTATTAAAATCGTTTCTTAGACAGTTATTTTGCCAAATTGCTCACCTGCAGCAAAAGCGCATTCTTGTAGACATGTGATAAGATGTCTGTGTTTTCACATATCTCCTAGTTTATACTGTTAAGTACTGATAACTAAAAGTGCATCTATTAAAATCATTATTTAGAGAGTTATTTTGAAGCTTCAAAAGAGGGACTTAACCGATAAATAAATTTCGCAACGCTCTACATGTTTGTAATTGACTTTATTTTCATACCTATAATATGAAACGAAATATGCCTCCGTACCCACATAGAAAAGCAGATCAGTCCCCTAAAGTGAAGTGTTATCACAGTGCAGCGCTAAAAGGGGTATAAATAATTTTATAAAAGCCCTAATATTTATCGTCTTATTGGCCTAGCCAGTGACTTTTCTTGACACCTGGAACAGTTTTATGTTCTCTTATTTAGATTAAAATCTAATAGAGTTCAAGAAAATCTCCGGTGCAAAACTGCATTAGTCACCATTTCCTGAAATATAAATAAAAGAACTTTCCCTGATGATTACGAAACGAAAAATAACATTCTAATCTCCCAGCATCAGAGCTTTGTAGAAAGTTGTGGATGAAGCAAAGCAATTACGTAAATATATAAACTACGTGGCCCGCCATCGTACATTTCAAGGGTTTGGACCGTTTCCAAAAATAAGAAAAAAAAGTTGAAGATTTAAACCACGCTTAATTGGGTTTCATACATCAAAACTTAGTTTTGCAGTTCATGACATGCTTCGTACTTTTCAAACGGACATTGGAAGAATTTTAATGAGAAATTTGCTTGAAAGCCTTTTAACTGCATATAAAATACCAAATATATTCAGAAATAAGTTTTTATAGATTGAATGCTAATATTTTTAAATGCTCAATTTACACATATAAAAAATCCGAGAAATGAAAGGTTAAAGTGCAGGATGGAATGAACGATCCTGTAGTTGCGTCGCCCACACTGGTTTAATTAGATAGCTTAAGGGCGTAATATAATTCGATTTACATGGTGAGCGTTGGCAGCACAATGGTTCATGCTTCGTCGACAAATAAGCTAATTATGTAATTATCAAGTAAAGAATTAAATCAAGCAATTGCATTATATAATGAAAGTCATGTGCTGCTCCCATCAGATAATCTATTATCGTTTAACATTAAACTATACATTTAATTATGTAACTATTTCTTACTTTACATCTTTAACTTCAAATTATATATATATATATATATATATATATATATATATATATATATATACACGTATACATATATATATATATGAGTACATATATGCATGTATGTATATATATATATATATATATATATATACGTATACATATATATATATATATGAGTATATATATATTCATGTATATATATATATATATATATATATATATATATATATATATATATATATATATATATATATATATATACGTATACATATATATGAGTATATATATATATATATATGTATACATATATATATGAGTATATATATGCATGTATGTATATATATATATATATATATATATATGTATGCATATGCATGGGCCAAATCGTGACCTTCTTAAATTTAGAATTTAGGACATACAAACATCAGCACCACCATTATAAACCTGAAATCGAATAGGCCGTAATAAACCCAATTGGATTCACCCTCCTGTCCGGAGAAGTAAATTTCCAAGATGACCTGCTTGAAAACCCAGTAGAACAAAATAAACTTAAAAGCTTAAACCCTTAACTTGAGGAACTTCATTTTCATCAGAAATAAAATTAAATAAAGTCAACATCCCAGTTAAAGCAAAATAAACACACTCGTAATGAAGTTAAATCAAATATTATTTATTACACGTAATTATGCAAGGAGTTATCAACACCAAAACATTAGCTGAGTCCTTATCAGCATCACCCACTGGACCCAGGCGCTCAACGACCATAGTTAACATGCCACAAGCTTTCCAAAGCTTCAAGAGCGTAGTAATTATTATCGTAATAAATCAATGGCAAAGCATTATAAATAATTTCACAAATTATGGTATGACCAAACAAACAATAAAGATCGAGCAATATTAATTACTTTTTCCAAAATATAAATTTAGAAGATAATTAATTTTCCTTTAAAAGTAATTAATAAAAGAAATGTAATTAAATTGGCGAACCAGCAATAGTTGCAAATGAAGTAAGGCTCACAGTTCGCCCTGGAGTCATTATAAGGTAGTAATACAGTCGGAGTAGCCGGGAAACACCAGAGTTCGAAAGCAGGAACGGAAAGGGGGCTTCTCTTGAGCCACGTTGACTAACTAGTAACAGAGAAAAAAATCCTACTCAGAGAAGTGGAATGTGGTTTCCAAATATACCAGCGTTGAATCCGCTGGTCTATTTCGCTGGTAATAAATCCTGGCAAAAAATCTTCCCATAGAAAACGCGTGCGGCACACCAGCGGAGCCACACAGATCACATAGTCCGAAGAGGCACTCATGGGCACGAGCAGGGAATAGCTTCCTCCCCCAAGATAAGGGTAGCCAGAATAAACCCGGTTTCTTCAGAAACCGACCCGGCATGGCCTCGGGTCATTCTTTACAGGAATCGTCGTCTCATCGTCAGTCCCGCTTCTAGACATCAGAGATTTGATCCGGCAAGGCCTCAGATCGTTCGTCAGCATCTCTCAGATATCAGCATTCCGCTCGAGCCGAAACACGGCGGCAGTGTGTTTTCCTAAGGCAGCTCAAGGATCGAAAAGGCCCTGCTAAATGGCTCATGAAGCTTTTATACTCAAACCACACGGACCGTCAAGAAAACTACGAATTCAAAAATTAACCGCCAGAAACATTCCCACGGCAGGACATTTATATCTAGCATAATACGTACTAATCCAAGGAGAAATGAAACTAAACATCCGATTTCAATGTGGGGGCTTTTGATGGGCCATTTTGAAAAAACACGGCTGGTTATGTTTTCTTAAACCGTACCAAAATTTAATTAGCACCAGGATAACCTATCAGTGACATTACCAAAGTTTGTGCAATTTCGTCGAAAACTTTATAAGGTAAGATTAAATAAATACATTCAGACAGACCAGCAGGCGTCACGTCAAAAATCGTGGATTTATGTTTTAGAGTGTCCAAACATACAGACAGGTCGATAACTCAAATTACCCTTTTGGACACCATTCCGTTGATTTCCCTATAAATTGTCATGTATTGTATGGAAAGCAGAATATCTGTATGGATAATTCGTTATAGACAGTTGAGTTGTGTAGCAAAAATTTAAATTATTTTAGATACACAACAAAAACATATACATAGATATTATGTCAACAAAATATCGGAAATTAATTACTTTTATATGTTATCATTACATCTCAATCCTTGATGAAAGTACATTAATCTCCATCAACTTTTATATTACTTAGTGATGATTAATCGGTTTTCGTGGGGTCAGTCAAGTGAAAACTAAATCAATATAAACGACATTTTTCTGATTACTTTCGTAATTTTTTGTAAAAAATCTGATACAGGCAGCCCATGACTTCCCCTACAAAATGATGAACTCCCTATAGGCAGCTCATGACTTCCCCTTCACTACTTTCACACAACACTAATGATGGACAAAGTACAAAATTAATGGTACAATGTTTTTGACGTTGAATTTCGCATTGACATTCTGGGGCTTTTCAGGATGAGAATATATAAAACTATTTCGATTAGCCAATTTGCTTATATAGTCGAACCTGCTTTAAACAGAATTCAGGGGACCGGGAGAATTTGCCGTCTTCAAAAGATTTCCGTTTCATGCAGGTCATTTCAGGAAAAGCTAAGTTTAAAAGTTTAGCTGGAAATACTGACAGTCCATATGTAATTGCTCACCTATACATCAGACTTTAAACATTCTGAAAGGAGTATTTAGATAAATCCGATTAATACTGTATTATATTATAACAGCTAATTTAAATTATGCTAAATAAGTATATACGTAATTTCTTGTATACTGCGATCGGAGTATATGTCAATAGAATATAGTGTACCCAATGTTCTTAACTATTAGCTTATTACCATACTTTAAAACCTAGATGAATTGACTTATAATCAGAATATTACTGCTTACCATGAAACAAAGAAGTAAATTAAAAATAAATGCGAGAGGAACTTTAAAAATAATCCAACATGGTTCCTTGGACATATTTTACTAATAATGCGACTTTCAGTTAAAATCGTGCATTCATTAATGTTTCTAAGATTTCAGAGTTTCCCTGATTAACGGAAAATTCTTGAAGTTCTGTAATGGCTTTCAGAAAATCGTGATATAATTTAATAGAAAGTTCTGTGAAGAATGATTAAAATAGTGGGAGGATTTTTCCATTCTCTGTTCGTTACAACAGGTGATTTTTATTAACAGAATATTTTAAATTGGCCGTCCGTTCCCTCGTTGTGCAGTTACCGTTTCACACAGAGGGACATAGCGTCAATTTTTCCTATATTTTTAGACGGGGTTAAAAATATTTTCCGCTTATTACAATAGTCCGTTTCCTACAGGTTCCGTATCAAACACGTTCGACTATATTTTATGCAAATCCAGCTTGACAATTTGAAGTATTGCCAGCATACACTAAACAATGTCGTATATACAGGGTGTCCAGTGCTATCGGTGCCCAATGACTATTTGCTCAACCGTTAATCACAAAGATATACTACCAATTGCAAAAATGTTTTACATTTTAAAATCTGTTATCTAAGAAACAATTTAAATCAATAAATACATTTCTGAAAGAAATACGAAATATAAATTTTTATACAGTCCCCCGGTCCTACCAATTATATTTAGGAAAATCATCCTCATACAATTTCGTTCAAAACAAAAAATTCACAGAGTTATGAAGCATTAAACTTTATGACTTAAGTCGCTTTTCCACACATAAAAATGTCTCGTTTCTGGCAACCAGTCAATCAGGGACCGTATTGACCATTTCTTCAGGCAATCAACCAATCAGGGATCGTATTGACCATTTCTCAGCACAAAAAGTGCTCCAAATTTAAACAGCTATAAGTCGGTCAATTTTGGTCGTAAAAGGATGATTTTTTTTATTTTGCATAAAATTGCATGAGGATGACTTTCCTAAATATAATTGGTAGGACCGGGGGACTGTATAAAAATTCATATTTCGTATTTCTTTCAGAAATACATTTATTGATTTAAACTGTTTCTAAGATAATATATCTCTGTGACTAACGGTTGAAGAATAGCCATTAGGCACCCATAGCACTGGACACCCTGTATATTAAAAACTATAATTATTAGTAAATATTGGTTAACAGCTTTGACGAAGATTTAGATTTTTATATTAAAATCGACCAGTAAAATACAGAATTGAAAATGAAATTGGTTGGCAAATAAAAAACGTAAACTTCAATACTCTATACAGAGTGTCCCAAAAAGTTCGAAACACTCTTTAATTTTTTAATTCTTTGCCTGTTGGAGATAAGTGGGTAAGGTAAATTGCAAAAATGTTGAAAGTAAGGTTGGATATAAGACTACGTTAATGAAATATTCCTCTCATTAATTTCAAAATGTTACACTTTTTAAATTTTTATGCGACCCCCTTAGAAAAATTTGGTCAATCAGAATTTTTTTATTTTTAATGCTACAAGATCATTTTAAAAAAACCTCATATCTGTATCTTAAAATTGGGCGAATTATATTTAATTGAAAATTGAACATTGTGAATGGGGACCCTATATCAAATTAGATATGTAAATTTGTGACATATCACAAAAAAAAATAAAACTGGATGGTAATAAATAGGATACCCAACCGCGTAGTGAGTACCACTGCTTTACATGATTTCTGTCTGTGTAAAGCTTTACTTAGATGCATTTGTGATAAAAAAATTTGACACATATTAATGTATTTTTGATCTAAACAATTTCCATCGTCAATTTGTTTTGATCCCTATTTTCACTGGCCTTTCACATAGTACGCATATTCAAAGTGGCATAAGTCATATTTTCCCCTTTATCATAATTCAGTTGATTTTAAAGATACAGATATGCGGTTTTTTTATGATCTCCATGCATTAAAAATAAACATTTTCTGTTTGACCAAATTTGTCTAAGGGGGTCGTATAAAACTTTAAAAAATGCAACTTTTTGAAAATTAATGTGAGGACACTATTTCATTAACGTTGTCTTATTTCCTACCTTATTTTTAACATTTTTGCAATTTACATTGCCCACTTATCTCCAACAACTAAAGAATTAAAGCGCCTTTCAATTTTTTTGGGACACACTGTACAATAAATGTCTAGGGTGTATTTGATTTTCATTACACCAGAAACCATCTTCCCCCAACAACCTAGAAGATTTTTTCCTCGCATGTTTATAATATGAACTGGAGTCTTGTATGGGTATGACTCCATGAGTAATGGAGAAAATTGTCTATCTGCAATTGTCGAAAATTGTCGACACAAACACGCAGCGTGTGTCCCGAATACGCGACTCCCTACAAAATGTCATTGAAAAATTATATTCAGTAGATTTTAAATCGCTAATGCAAATGCACAATTTTCTATACTGTTATTCTCGTAAAAAAAGCGATAAGTTATAGCCTTTAAAAGTATTTTTTTCGAATACTCCCGTAACTTGAAAAGTAAAGGAAACCCATACAGAACCCGAACCACAAACCAGGTAAACGACGTATAACCTCTGGAACCGGACCCGATGCAGATCTCTATAGTATGAGCTACAGGTCAGAAACTAATGGGTGGAGGGGTCGGATTTTCGATTTTTTACCGGGGGGGGGGGATAAAATAAGCGATTTCCAAAAGTATTTTTATATTCTTCTAAAGCCCCCTCTGATAACCTAAAAACCTTAATATTTGCACACTTATAATGCGGACCGCTTAACAGAACCTAAGCTGAATGTCTGCACACTTATAGTAATAGTATGAACTAGGAGACAATATATAAGGGAGCCGGATTTTCGATTCCTCTTCTGAGGTTAGCAAAATAAAGGTTCCGCTTATACTTAGGGTAATTTCAAGATACATTGCGCACCCCTCACCTAGTTTTGAAACTTACCATCAGATGGTAATGCAGTAAACACTAATGGTGTGCCATTTAGTGTTTCAAGTGTGTTTGATAAAATTATCGTGTTTCTGTGCCTTTTTTCACCTGAAATGGAAAAATATTAAAGGTGAGTTATAGAATTAATCATGAAATATGGTATTGTGCTACCACAAATTGTACATTATAGCTAAAACTCTAGAAATGTCAGTGGACTCCTTGTTTTAAGGAAGTATAGACCTCGTGCACAGTGTTTTATTGTGATTTCCTCGTATTTATATCCATGACCAGAGGGTTGTGGGGTGCGGCATCTCTCCTCTAGAAATGTGTATAGTCAAGAGACTTTTTTTAATAAGTAAAATTTTCATATATATGTTATTAAGTCGATTTTCAATCTACTCCGTTATCCATTAATGTGTGTGTTGTATTCTTAAATTGAGTTTAAAATAAAGAATCTGATGTGGGCAGCACATGACTTTCCCTGCAGTCTTATATTTCCGGTCTCTTTATTTTAATCAAATTTAATTCATTTTTAATTCAATTATCGTTCTCATTTGGTAACTGGACTTATTTTCAAAGATGGCGTAGAGGAAATATGAAAAAACTAAAATATTGTATTCTTAAATTGAGTTTAAAATAAAGAATCTGATGTGGGCAGCACATGACTTTCCCTGCAGTCTTATATTTCCGGTCTCTTTATTTTAATCAAATTTAATTCATTTTTAATTCAATTATCGTTCTCATTTGGTAACTGGACTTATTTTCAAAGATGGCGTAGAGGAAATACGAAAAAACTAAAATATCTCGAGAACGGCTAATCCTAGTGTTATGGGGGTTAGTCTTATTCTTTTCATTGTTATAATATATTTTTATATATGTTATAATTGTTTATATATGTTATAATATATAAGGAAAGTAATAATTCATTCGGAAGTGGTGTGATTCCTCCTTCAAACTTTCTTCGCACACAAGGAATTTCCTACTGCTGCTCACGAGAAGACAATACCAAGATTATAAAAACAAGCAAAAAAGTCTGATGTGGGCAGCACATGACTTTCCCTGCAGACATATATTCACGTTCCCTTTATTTTAATTAAATTTAATTCACTTTTAATTCAATTTTCGTTCTCATTTGATAACTGGACTTATTTTCAAAGATGGCGTAGAGGAAATACGAAAAAACTAAAATATCTCGAGAACGGCTAATCCTAGTGTTATGGGGGTTAGTCTTATTCTTTTCATTGTTAAAAATTACGTATAACAAGAGCATTTAATGTATACATTTAAGCATACGTAGCTGTCATTTTACATTTTGATTAATTTTGGGGGCCATTTCGCATAAAAAGTCAGGTTATTTTCTTCCAAATGGTACCAAAATCTAATTAGCACCAGGGTGACCCACAAGCGACTTATCTATCGAATTTTGTAAATTCAGTTCATTGGTTTTTCAGCTAGACTGGATATAGGCAATTTTTTGCGGGCCATTTCGCAAAAAAAGGCGAGTTCTTTTATCCCGAATCGTACCCAAAACCAATACGCACCAGATTCGTCCACAAGTGGCTTACCTACCAAATTTTATGAAATTCGGTCAATTAGTTTCTTAGTTAGAGTAGACACAAAATCTGCAGAGACAGGCAGACAGACAGACACACACACACATAGACAGACACGCACAGACGTCACGCTACAAATGGCTTTATCGTATTCTGGATGTCTCGAAACGTGTAGATCCGTCGAAAACTCGAGTTGCGATTTTCGGTATGACTCCAATACTTTCCCTATACATTACCTTGTATTGCAGGCAAAGTTAAAAACAAACATTTTTTGAATTTAGTGAATATTTTATATTTTACAAAATTGCAATTTCACGATTTTTATCTTTTTCATATTTAAATATACATATTGAAGAAAAATATGCGGTACGTCCATTAAAATTCATTAATGTTAAATGCGGAGAGGCTCCCTTTTAGTGCGGCGTAACTCTCGACTCAACCTCAAGAGATGCCGAAATAAAGGGGTTTATAAAATAAATTATAATTGCTCATTAAGTATTTAATAATTTATTTTATCCTAATACATATTTTTCTTAATGTAAATAAATTATTATGACTACATAAGCTTCTTGTTTGTGCACCATGGGTCTCAGAGTATTGAATAAAAAAGTACGGCATCTATTCCGGAATTACACTATAGCATGGACTACGACGCAATATATAAAGGAGCCAAATTTTCGATTCTTCCTCTTCCGTGAACAAAATAAGGGTTTCGAAAAGTCTTATAGTATCATCAACATGACGGAATATAAATGAGCCAGATGTTCGAAGAATATAAAAGAGCCAGATGTTTGATTATCCCTATAAAGGGAACAAAATAAAGATTTCGCAAAGGCTTTCCAAATCCGACAGAGGCCCCATCGGATGTCTTAGAAGACTGAATGTTTGCATACGTACAGTATCGCTTACGGGACATAATATAAAGGAGTTGGATTTCCTATTCCTCCTGTTTCGGGATGACAAATTGAAATGGAACGCTGAAATATGACTTCAAACCCACTAGAAGCCTTCAGAGACCTCAAAGACTGAAAATGTACACGCTTATAATATCGAAACGGGACAGAACCTAACTGAGACGATTTTGACACTAAGTACAGAACATTTTAATACAAAATAAAACTTATTAAGAAGAAAATGACAATTATTATTTTAAGAATGTTGGTTTTCCCTACTTTTGACAAGCTTTAATGTTAATTGTAAATACAAAAATTTAATATCACTGAAATAAACGTTCATTTAATTAGTACACGTCTTTAACCAATCTCGTATTTTATTTGAAGAAAGATTTCTAAATACATAGTTTACTTTAAATGGCTAGATTTTCATCCTTGATATATTTTGTTGTGTAGAATATTCACTAATATATTCAGTTCCTTCAGTAATGAGTAAATATTATATATAATTATATATATCTATATATATCTGGAGGATATATATATATATATATATATATATATATATATCCTCTTTTAACAAATTTGTAGCAGCAGCAAAAGTGGATTATATCTTACAATTTTTTTTTTTACTTAATATACTTGCTTTCCAGTACATCTAAGAGAAAAAAAATAACTGTTATTTCTTTTTCATAGAAGTAATTACTACATTATTTACTTCTGGCACGAAGTTTTCAAAATAATGGAGGGGCGATTGTATTTGCTTTTCTTTTCGGAAAAGAAGTAAATTGATTTATTTATAATACCATTCTATTTTTGCTTATCTTTGTAATTACCAGAGTTTTTAAAGTTTTTGTAATATCAACAAAAGAATTTTTTTATAATTAGTATTTTCTCATGGTTTTTATAATATAATCATATAATTAAATTGCTAAATATTTGTTTATTAAGCCCGTCATGAGACGATATGCAAACAATTTTCTAATATAATAAAGAAAAGATGTGATGGCAGTATGTAGCGGGAAATCTAAGATTCGCACCATCATAAAATTTGGTACATAGATACTTTAGGTTACGAATAGGTGCACCAGGGCGTTATTTTTTTTAATTTTAAATTAGTTTTTAGTTATTTATGTTTTAGCACAGATCACAACGATTTCGAGCGATAGTCAAACATATCGGTTTTTTAGTGACCGAAAATATTATCACAGTTTCCATTTTGATACCATCGGAAATATCGAAAAACCATTTTTCAAACGAACTTTGCACGGAATAACATTTATTAGACACATTTTAATGAATGTTAAAAAATATATGATGTTTTGTGTGTTTTAAACATCTCCGAATTTTATATTACTATATATTAAAAGTGATGCACAATCCAACATTCATTTTTTTTTCAGCAGCTGATTAAAATATCACACATTACTCCAGAAAATTGTTTTATAAACATATTCTTTGATTCATTATAATATTTTAAGGCAATTATGCCTTCAATTTTTTAGGTCTTCTTAGCAAATCGAAACTGATTCTTCGGACACTACAAATTTGAATAAGCAATCAATAAGTAAGATACACTTTGTGTGAAGGATAAGAAAACTTGAGCAACATATATAAC
The DNA here is from genome assembly GCA_951213105.1 of Amaurobius ferox. Lineage (NCBI taxonomy): Eukaryota > Metazoa > Arthropoda > Arachnida > Araneae > Amaurobiidae > Amaurobius > Amaurobius ferox. The sequence continues at coordinate 99,774,428 of OX578139.1, read as the reverse complement.
CCAAATAACACAATAATGCATAATACAGTTGTTTTTAGGTTACTCTGGATCCATTTCGTAAGTTCAGTAAAACCAATAAACGCGAAGCCCAAAAGAGGAATGAGCTAAAAGTAAAAAACGGATGGATGTATAAAACCAAGATCAGGATTAAGAGAAAGCCAAACCAATCAGACAGCAACATTAATAACAGTTTAACCAATCCGAAACGAGAAGTTATATACAATATTGGCTTGCGCCTAAGCCAGTGGCGGCTCGTGCCCAGACGTCGCAAGGCGCGCGACTTCCTCATAAAAAGCCCCTACATTATTATTTTTATTTATATAAATGTATTAAAAATTTTTGTAAAAAAATGTTGCATATTTTGCAAATCTTTTAAAAACGTCCTTCCACAAAAGTGTAGTGCTGCCATGCCATCTTGTAACATATTCAGCAACTAAAATCAACAATATAGTTGCTGAATGCGTTATAAGATGGCAGCACGACAAGAATCTTCTATACTGTGGTTTCGTCGTAGGGCCGCGAATTTAGAGCGACCCAGATAGAACAAAGATACATAGTTTCAACTACTATTTTGAATTTAAATGAACAAATATTAACATTGGCAATTTTCAAAGTATTATTTGCCACGTATCGTTGAGCGGCGTTGCCAGAAAATAAGCCAGTTTATCTCTGGTCTTCTAGAATTGTCATTATTTCACGATTGTGGCTGCGCTTAAGAATATGAAATTGACGGATTCTGTTATTTTCCAACATAGTTTTGGTATTTTTAAATAAATCCTTGAATTAAATAGCCGTTTATACAAGAATGACTTGGTTTCTTTTTAAAGTTATATAATTAATTTTATTTTAAATTGTTCAATAGTTTATATTTTTAAAATATGAGTGTTCATATATAGGTCTGATCAAAAATGAGTTGCATTCTCTACCTTTATGTACATAAAGAGAAAATATGACAGGTTCAATGGTCAAATTTGTCTTTTTGACGAATTTAAATATTGAAAACATTCTTCAACTCAAATTTAACATGATCTACTTGTGTAAATGGCTGTTTATGCATATAAGAATCTGTGGACACAATATCCAAAAAAAGAAATGGGGCGATTTGACCAACATTTTGTACTATTATATTGTCTATGAAGTATGAAATGCTATTTACTTTTAGCGAGTACAAATATACAGAAAGCATACATATTTACATTTTTTAATATAAAATAAATAAACGGTAGTCATTCATGTAAAATATTTTGAAAATCAAGGTACATGATTATTTTATGAAAACTATTTTTCAATATAAAACGTTATTTTAATGTAAAATAAATTACTGTCAGTCAATCATATAAAATCTTTTGATAATCGATATACATGATCATTTTATAAAATATATTTTATAATCATCAGAAATCAAATTATACTGTAATTTTATTATCAGTAGGAAACAAAGAATAACGATTTTGAAACCCTGGCATGCCTCGATTTTGAGATGTTGGTAGTTAATTCATGAAAACGACTTATACTCGTTTAATAAACTTCACATGCAAAAATTGCAAATTAAAGCAGTCAATTATTTTCTCATGCAGCATTTTCGCATTATAGCATATTTGGAAACAATGACGGATAGCATATTTGGAAACAATGAATAGCGACGCCATAAATGTAGCCAAAAATGCCAAATGCCAAAGTAATACGAAGTCAATATAACCATTTTTATATATTAATTAAAAGTGCATATAAATGAGTGTGCTTATTAAGTTTAAGGCGCTGATAACAAAAGAACCAAATTTCAATATATATGCGATTGATTTAACATTGTTCAAAGCTTTTTACACGCAATTATTAGATTGTTACACAAACTAACTTACATCGGAATAAAATAAATTTATATGCAGCCCACATCATATGTTTTTGAATCTTGAATTTAAAACATTACAAAGAAATGTAAATATTTCATAGATGAAAAAATGCAATATGATTCAACATTTCTTTTTGCAGCGCAGTGCAATATTCAACTATTAAATCTTAAAAAAACCTATCAAATTTAATTATAAAACTAAGAAACAATAATTTCCTAAGACATTTAAAATATATAGTAAAAATCACTCTCACAGCAAAACGTTTAAAAGTCTTGAATGCATAATAAAACTTTATTATAAGTCTTATTATAAATTCAAGACTTTTATTATAAATTCAAGTTTCAGCAGCCAATTATCATTATACACAAATACATAGGCAAACACATTTTCAATTTATTTATATAAATATATCTATAAAACATGCTTTAATCAGCGCCCCTCTCTGCTTCTTCATCACGAGCTGCCCCCTTTCCAAAGCATAACAGCCGAATATCCCGGTAAGACAAGTCAAGTTCAAAGAAGAATAAATGAGGCTCAACAAGACGAAAAATGGATTAAAACGACACATGAGGGCCCCCTTTACTCTAAGTCCTCGGACGAGTCGGGTGGTCTGGGCTTTCGATATGAGGGCCCCCACAGGTTGAAAAACGAAGAAAGTGAAAAAAATTTCAGTGCACTCCGCCAGATCGCGGACAAGAATGGAGAACTGGAAAAGCATTAACTAAATTACTAGATTTTTGTTGCATGTGGAAGGCTTTTAAGAAGTGAAGATCATAGATCGACGTGCATTTTTGAATGATCCTCGCTAGAAAAAACTCAAAACGGTGGTCAAATTGATAGCAATGCTGTTCAATTGAAAATTTATTAAATGCCTGCTTTTTACATACTTTTCATGATTCTTAATACGAAATTTAAAATCACGTTTAGTTTGTCCAATATCAGAAAGAACACACTGGCAAAAAATACTGCAAATGCCCCAACTATTAGAAATTTCTAAAGAATCTTGAAGTTTATAAAATCTGAGTTTATTAGAAGGTTAAAACGCAATTATGAATTTGAATTTTTAAGGATTTTAGCAATCTGCTGACTGATTTTGGGGGAAAATGATGAAATGATAGTGTTATTGAAATATTTTTTAGAAGTTAGTTTAGTGGAAAGTTTATAATTTTGAATTAGACGATCAACAATACTAGGAGAGAAACAACGGTCGACAGGAACGGCTTTTCAATAATTAATCTCAGAATTGAACAAATTCACAGTTAAACAAATGTTCAAATCACGATGGAAAATTGTATTGAAAGGAGCAATTTTCTGGTTATGCGGACGGCAGGAATTTCTAGGTGAATGGTTGAGAGACCGAAAAAGGTTTACGAAAGACAGTAGTGAGAAATCCATTATCCTTGCGGATGACCAAGACATCCAAAAACTCAAGACGATTATGCTTTTCTATTTCATAGGTAGACTGAATACAAGGATCAATGGAATTCATAATATCCAAAATATCATCGATATCATTAAAAATGTGATTAAGAAGAACAAATCCGTCATCAACATAAACAGTATAAAAGCAAACCGGATAATTTCAAAATGCTTAACTTCAATATAATGTATATAGATCTCACTGAGAGTAGGACTGATTGGATTTCCCATAGCCACGCTATCAGACATATTTTAGAATTTATTAGGAAAGACAAAATAATTTTACAATCAAGAGATGCTGGTAAAAGAAATAATGTCATCAATTTTAAATTCAAGGAAATAAAATTCATATAATCGTTTTCTGAGATAAGACAATGTATCCTTAACAGGGATATTGTTAAACAACGACTTGACCTCAAAGGAAAACATGATAAAACTCCGAGAGTTTAGATTATGAATACTCTTCACAAGTTTGACCGATTTTTGGCAGTTATGAATGTTATTATTAAGTACAGAAGAGGACCTAGAAACTAAGTGTTTGGCTAAATTTTAGGAAGCATTACCAAAATAAGATACAATGGGTCTAAAAGGAACACCTGTTTTATGAATTTTGCGGAGAGTACAATTTAGAGCAATTGCATACAGAAGGAATCGGGGGAATGTTTATAATTTTCAAGAATTACACGTGAAGGTTTAATAAATTGTGTAATTTTATTTAAATCAGAATTATATAGCCCAATACGAGCATTCATGAATTTAATTTTAAACTTTTTCAATATGTATATTTTTATAGAAAACAAGAAGGGGACCTCCCTTGTCGGCCAAATCAGGGACGTTATGTAATGCATTAAAGTTTCCCTTTTTAGATTAATATTTGATTTAGAAATGTTATCATTGAAATTGACAGTTTTCAAAACTAGATGTCAAATGACGTGGTTTTGAGTGGTAGATAAAGGGCTGTTTTTCCAAAACTTTTTTACTCCGACGATAAAACTAGGGACATACAATTTAGGACTAACAGCAAAGTTGTTATTAAGTTTTAAGATATTAATTTCAGTTTTGTCAAGCGTAACCTAAAATAAATTTACTACAGAATACTCATTACAAAGTAGAAGTGCAGTGATAGAAAAAGGAGCTAAATGTTGACAAAGTTTCAAAAAAATTTTATCCACAGAAGCCTTATAAAAAATGTGTTGTCATACCGAATTGTGGTCTTACCGATAAGTTAAAAGTGATCTAAAGAATTTACTTTTACCACCATTATAAAGTTCACATAATGTTCTTTCAATAAATTTTGATCTGCATCTATAGCATGCTTTCTTGATTTTTTCTAAATTGAAACTCGTACATTTTCCTTAAAAAAGAAGCGTAATTGATTCTATTGGTCCAATACAGCCCTACCAACCAATCAAACTCTTATGAAATTTGACACTCATGAAGCTGCAAGTTTCTTTACTATTTTGAAATATATTAAACTAGCGTTAGTCGACAATTTTTATTTTTTTTTTGAAGTTCCACACAGCGAAGGTCAATTCCGCATGTCCTCAAATAGAACTGTCCAAGATAGCTGAGATATTTACCCAGCTCAGAATTGCTGGAAAAACTATTGCATAACGTCAGTTACTCTGTAGAACGGATCTTCCTTCTAGAGCTGGAAAGATACAGCTTCAGAAAAAAATCTGGCAAACTGAAAGGAGAGGTTGCTTGAGCAACTATCCGTATACTTTATAACTATCCGTATACCTTACAAATATCCTTATACCTTACGTGTACGCATTTGGGGCTTGAATTCTTCCGTATTAGAATATTATATGAAAGATTCGAAATATTTGTCTCGATGCATCACTTTATTCATACATGCCCTCTAATTATGAACGGGGCTTTGCGCTTTCGTGTGCTATTTAGCATGGGAGTTAAGACAAAGCTTATGGTGTCGCTGCTCTCTTAAGAAAGTGAACTCTTTCAAAATCCTGACAATTTTGTGAAATTAATGTGGTGTCGAAATCTGTGAAAGTATATATTTCTATTTTAAATGTTCTTTCATATCATGGTAGATGTAAAAATGCTTCGTCTAAAAATCTGCGACGAAGCGAATCTGATGAAATGTTCTTGTCCTTGGCCGGCGCGCCCTGCTTGAAAGAGAAAAGCCGTTGAGTGCTGTAATTTTGTGTTGTTGATTATTCCTACTGTTCCTGCATTGCCAGTGCTCATGTATATGTTTTTGTGACGTCAGAATTGGAAAGTAGTGGTACAGAGACGCGTCTTTGGCTCGACAGAGCATACAATGGTTTTAAATCTGTCGGTCGTGTTTAAAGTTGCTCCATAGTACCTGTAACAATGAAAAAGATTAAATTTAAAAATAAAATTGTAATTGCTCTCATATTTTATGACCGACAGTTTCCTTTGAGCCACAACCATGTTGTGTAAGTATCTTTACATTAAAAAGATGGGAGATGAGCAAAAAAAAAACTTCTGGCTAAACAACTAACGGAATCTTAAATGTTTTACTGAGCCAGCTAAGCATTAAAAATCTGTGTTCCAATCTCCCTTAACATTTGATATTTAAAGATTTTTGAAAAGTTTAATTCATGATGGATTAAAGAATTATTGTGTTGATGTATAAAGTTGCCATCGAATACTTTCGAGTTAAAATATGTTGTCTGATATAAAGAAATGTTATATATGTGCTTTTTAAGGCTTATTAAAGCATTTTCATTTAACTACAAAAAAAATGGAATTATTATTTACTGTTTTGTTTTCTTGCCATATTTTTGTTCCTAGCCATTGTGTAAGTATTTTCGCTTCACATCAGGAAAAGGATCGCACTTGGGTGTTTTACGTACTAACCACTGGATCACGTTAGGCCAATTGAAGATGAACCTATGCAATTAATTCATTTAACTTCTCTTCAATTTTTCGAATGTAAGTGTGGGTAATCTGTTCCGATTCGCCCTTTACATTAATAAGAATAAGCATTACGTATAAAATATGGACAAAGTTCAATTGTGAATAGCCTGGCCATGCATCAATAATGTGTATGATTATGCCTACATTTGACCACACCCATTTTTCACATTTGTGGTTCGCTTGAGGTATTAAGATTGAATTTATCTGTAATAAGAATGAAATATGTGGTGGATCGGGGAGCGTAAATTTAAAAGCATATTGTTTCATTCTAAATCATTATTTCCGCAAATGCCAAGTTGACAAAGGTGGATACGGAAATTTAAATAACTCGTTGGTATACATTTTGTATTGACACTACTTCTGTCTCGAAAAGTCTAAATTCACAATTTAGTTTGTTTGAAGTCCAACAAATCATAGCCAATCTTTAAAACAACCTTTCGTTACCAGCAAAATTAATAAAATTACTTTATCATTTCACAGGGTATCAGAATGTAAAAAAGAAACTGGAAATATTTTTTGAGTACCGTTTATATGTTCCAATAATATTTTAAAGATATGTAGTATATAAATAATGATTCCCTTACCGAATGTTAATAGACGCTAATGACAAAATAAAAGTATGTATATATTTAGAAAGCTGTGCCAAATAAGGCCACAGCTAAGTGAAATAAGTATAACAAATTAACTTAAATGCTTCCCACCATGTAACTCCGGCTGGTTTTGAAAAAAGGGAATTACTGCCTGACAAAAAATCCCAATGTGTACTAGCGTTAGTTGACAAAACTAGCGTTAGTTGACAATTTTTAACTTTTTTTTTTGAAGTTCCACACAACGAAGGTCAATTCCGCATGTCCTCAAATAGAACTGTCCAAGATATCTGAGATGTTTACCCAGCTCAGAATTTCTGGAAACACTATTGCATAACGTCAGTTACTCTGTAGAAGGGATCTTCATTTTAGGGTTTGGAAAAATAAAGCTTCAGATAAAAATCTGGCAAACTCAAAGGAGAGGTTGCTTGAGCAACTATCCGTATACTTTATAACTATCCGTAAAACTTACAACTATCCTTATATACCTTACATGTACGCATTTGGCTTGAATTCTTTCGTATTAGAATGTTTTATGAAAGATTCGAAATATTTGTCTCGATGCATCACTTTATTTATATATGCCCTCTAATTATGAACGGGGCTTTGCGCTTTCGTGGACTATTTAGCCTGGTAGCTAAGACAAAGCTTATGGCGTCGCTGTTCCCTTAAGATATTAAACACTTTCAAAATCCTGACAATTATGTTCAAATAATAAAAATACGCATTCTGTATAAAATATGGACTAACTTCAATTGTGAATATCCTGGCCATGCGTTAATAATGTCTATGGCCACACCCACATTTGACCACACCCATTTTTCACATTTGTAGTTCGATTGGGGTATTAAGATTGGATTTATCGGTAATAAATATGAAAAAGGTGGTGGGTTGGGGAGCGTAAATTTTAAAGCATATTGTTTCATTCTAAATCATTATTTCCGCAAATGCCAAGTTGACAGAGGTGGATATGGAAATTTAAATAACTCTTAGGTACACATTTTGTATTGACACTACTTCTGTCTCGAAAAGTCTAAATTCACAATTTAGTTTGTTTAAAGCCCAACAAATCATAGCCAATCATTAGAACATCCTTAAAATAAGTTACGAGCAAAATTAATAAAATTACTTTATCAATTCACAGGGTATCAGAATGTAAAAATGAAAATGGAAAAATTTTTTGAGTACAGTTTATATGTTTCAATAATATTTTAAAGATATATAGTATATATTTAATGATTTCTTTAATAAATATTAAGTAGCATTGTTCCTAAAATGAAAATGCATATTTAGAATGTTGTACCATATAAGGCCACAGCTACATGAAATAAGTATAACAAATTACCTTGAATCCTCTTCACCATGTAACTCTGGCTGGTTTTGAAAAAATGAATTACTGTCTGGCAAAAAATTCCAATGTGAAAGGTTGCTTAAAAATTTCCCAATTTTAATTTCGAGGAATTGACTTATATTTTGTAAGTAGTTTTAAAATATAAAACGCATATATTTCATGTCTGCACTTCTACAAAGCTGTCCGGTTGCATCCGCGAGCCGCATCCGGAGTGTGAAATAAATTTTTACCACTCTACATTTTGAACAAACTTTATTAATGGATTTTGCTACATATTTGAAGTTTTGACAAAAAGTTAACAACATTCAAGGATTGCTTTTTATAGGTGCGTGTTAGCACGTTTTCAATTGTAATTCTTACTTATTTAAAATTCGCATACTTAATCACATTTTAATTTCTAATTTAATTGTTCTTCTAATATATATTTAAAATATGCGTTAATGGTGCTTTAGTGTTACTTACCTTCAGTTGCCGTCAACTATTAGCTGTCCCTTTTTAGCACTGACTGTTTAAACTGGCACTTTCTGAAGAACCACAACTTATGATAGATACCTCATCTGCGCAGACGCATGCAATTTGCGTACTACATATGCTCAACTTAATCAGATAGAGGAATATTAGTAGATATTATTAGTAGTAGGAAGATACGGACGTTCAGAAATAAGGGATTTCTAACGGAGATAAAAGAAACTTTCTTTACTATTTTGTACAAAAGTGTTCAAATATCTGTTGAGATATCTCTTCTTTGTCATCATCATTAAAGCCATTTAAAAGTTATTCGAAGTGTGAATTAAAATGTTAATTTTCTGTGAATTAGTGTTTTAGAGACATGTGCGTGTATGCGGAGTGGTGTTCATTGCAATGAGTAGGTCAATACTTGACAAAGGCGACTCTTGGCGAAGGCGACTACTCAAAGGCGACTACTTGACAAAGGCGACTACTTGACAAAGGTGACTCTTGGCGACGCATATTATAACGAAATGGAAAAATTATGTGTAGATTTCTGTAGACAGCAATGCGTAAAATAAGAATATCAATATTTATTTTATTATATACAATATATATTTCAAAAAATAATTGCCAAACTGTACGATGTGGCAGTACACACCAAACCAAACATTTTTCGTCATAGTTTACAGGGTCGGATATGAAACGTAAAGGTACCAGTTAGCTCCTAATGGTGAAACCGATAAGGGGAAGCGAAAGCAAAAGAATTATTTAGAAGTTATAAAAGGGCATTTAATAACCAATAATTACAGTAATGGCTCAAGAGAGCGAACGCCGACCTGAATGCTTGTCTCCCAGCGGCGATGGTGGGATTGGCGAACTCAATGGAACAAGATCAGGCATGTTGCGACTTCAGTAGCAGCGGGCGAAATTCTGGTGACGAGTTCCTCTTCATATTCAAGGGAAGTATCATAGGCGAGACTCTTGAAATATTCCCATAAAAAAAGTTATTCAGGACTGAACGGGCGGTCATGAGAGCCAAGCTGCGGAACCACCTAGCCCAATCCATCGGATTTGTAACTCCTTTACCTTTTAGTTTCCGTCATAGTTTCCGACCCGGTAAACTATGACGAAAAATGCTTGGTTTGTTGTGTATTACCACCTTGTAAAGTTTGGCCCATCTGCTTTGAATCACTTTTTATATTGTTGTAGTCGAGTCACTTTCTTACTAGTAGATTCTACATTTCTGTGTACTATGTATCGTAAAGAAATTAATCAATATGTAAAATTGTAATTATTGTTTAAAGCATAATTCGTAACGGATTTCTTTAATTTCCCTTCAAAATTGCAGTGACCTGCAGCAGTATTTGATCCATCAAAGTAATGGCATACACATTGGATAAATTATATAATATTATAATATAATTTAATATTATAATATATAATTAATATTTTAATATATCTAATAAACGCTCAAGATAAAACAAGGTATAAATCCTTCAAGTAATTGGAAATTATTTTTCGGAGAGTAATTACTACAATATTTTTTCCCCTTGCAATGTTTACAAGATAATGAAAGAATTTTTTTTTTACTTTAATAGGAAAGACAAAAGCATGTTGCTTCATAATGATTTTTCAAACTAGTTGAAGTAACCTGTGGTAGTTGGAATTCATTATGTGTATTCACTGATTATGTACAATCATACTATTTAAATCGGTTCTTTTGGGGGCTATTTGATATTTATATTGCTACATTAGATTCCAATATCTGGTCTAAGCCGAGGTTAGGTAATTCACGTGGAAGAAATACTTATAGAACTTTTATTCCTTTATACATTCTAGCAATTCAGATGTTGAAATTATGTTTTAGACATGGATTAATAGCTGTACAAACTTTTTACTTGAAATTTTCACTAGAAATATGAAATTTAAAATGCTGATTTTAAAAAATGCAAGAGTAAAGTTTAAAAAAAAAATGACTCATTGTCTTATGTATGTTGGATGTTCACAAAAGGTGGTGAAAGATTTTACATTCTTAAATATAGTTCTTCCACTCTGAAACTTGCAAAAAAAAAATTAAAAATGAGATGCATAGTTTTATTAAAGGAGTCTCAACATTGTAGGTGGTATCACTTTAAAAATCTCAAATCTCACTTTTTACATATTCCCCGTAATGATAATAAAGGAAGATCTCTTTAGCGTCTATTTGTGTTGTCTGTAGTGAAAATTCTAAACATCGTGGGGACACGAAATTCGGTACATATGTACTTCAAAATTTAATACTATGCGTCTTGGCAAGTTTTTTTTTTTTTAAATTCGATTTAGTTTTTTAATTATTTTATGTTTCAGCAAAGTAGCTTTTATCTTAACACCCCTCGAAAAGATAGAAAAATTCTCTTTCAAAAAAACTATGAACGGAATCCATACTATTAATAGACGAATATTTATGACTTCATCACACTTTTCGTTTGATCAAAATGTAATATTCCGAGATAGACATCTGAGATTTTCTTGCACAGTTTCTGTTTTAACATCATTGGCGCACCGGTTTTTCTTACATATTCTGAAAAATTTACTAAGATCCTTAAGCTTGCCTTCAAATGTCGGGAATTTAAATCTGCAAAAGTATGGCAAAAACTAAAGTCTGTAAATCCATTTTTAATATCGTTGATAGTTTGGTGTCAACATTTTCCGCACTATTGATTTTGCTAAAACTATTTTCCAAACATCTATTTCTCAAGATCGGCTGTAGACAGTGCTTACATAATAACTGATGTGCATTCAGCAGTATATTCCAAAAACGATATGGAAATTCAATAACTGATATGCATTCAGCAGTACATTCTAAGGAAGATATGGTAATAACTGATATATATAATAAATATATTATATATTATTATATATTATTATATATATATATATATTATAATGTTATGTATATATTATATTATATATAATATATTATATTATATTATAGTATATATAATATTATATATATTATATAATATATATATATAGTATATATAATATATATATATATATATATATATATAAATATACAACTATAAAAGATACGTTTAATATATAACATTAGACATATAATACCACTCAGAAAAAGGCGCAATGCCGCTCAAAAAACTGAAGTAGGATATAACCATGAAAAACGAATATAAAGTAAAGGGAGGGAAGCCATATGAATTGCATATAAATGGCTGAGAGGGATAGCGACCTCTCATTCCCGTTTAAAGTACTTTTACGTCAGACAACGCCCACGGATACCAATGCAATTCAACGACAGATCCCCGTACCATGTGCAAACATGAAAGCACCAGAATGCAGACAGAAAAGGAACGACGAAAAACAATTTTCAGCTACACCACCAACAGTAATGGAACACTCGCAACGCCGCCTTTAATGCATGTCCGTACGCATGCGTACTGAGATAAGATTAAAATGATGTCACATCCCCAATTCTGCATTGAATGAATATTCTTCTTCTTTAAAGAAAGAATTATAAATAACTTTAAGGAAATTCCTTGGGTAATGTTTTTTCAATGCCTCCATCAAAATTTGTTTATTGTTTGTGAGACAATCCTTTTTGAAGGTATTATTATTTCGATTTCTTCTGAGGTGTCCAGTTATGATGTTACGGAAAATGTTCCTAGTTAAATTCGACTTCCATCCTATAATTTGGTTAATCTTCATTTCATAATTTTTACGTTTATTGTACATTACTGTATGAATTCCATTTCTATGTTTAAATCTTATGGTTATGTCAAGGAAATTTACTTCGTCTTTTACATTATTAGGGTTTTTAATTAGTTCCAATTCCGGTGGATAAAAGTCAAATTCAATTTCAGGAGTATTAGCGTAATGTCCCAAAATCACATCGTCCACAAATCTGTAATATGGAATCTCGTATAAAACGTGATTATTCCTTTCAAAATAGGTTAAATAGATGTCAGCTAGGACTGACGAACATCCGCCGCCCATGGGAATTCCTTTAATTTGTTGAAAAAATACATCACCGTTATACAGTATGTTCTCAAATAACACCAGGTGAATTAGATCCATATATCTACGCAAAGTTATTACACTTTTGAGATTATATTCAGAATGCACCAGTAAAAGTATTTTATACAATTTATTAAGATCAATGTTATTGAAAAGGTCCCGGAAGTCATAGCTGCTGAACTGTAAATCTTTATTGCAATATTTTAAGCGTTTAATAACTTCATAGCTGTTTTTAATGATTATAGAATTTTGGTCCAATATAGCTTTATAAGCTGGTTGAAGTATTTTCATTAATTTTTTGTTAGCTATCGTAATATATGTATTACAACCAACTGTAACAGTACGGAATTTTACTGGTGTTTTATGCAGCTTCGGAATAAGTACTAAATAAGGAAAGGTTACCTTTTTTATATTGATGTCGATTCTTTTATATAAAGCAGTGATCTTGTTTGACATTATAGTTAAATTATATGGCAAAGGTTTGTACATAGTGCGTTCCATATAAGACTGCTGTAAAATTTTAATGTAATAAGGTTTGCAAGTAAATGCGTAATTTGATATCACTTTGTCAGTATATGTGATCACAAAACTTTCCCTTACTTCCCTGATAGAAGTGGGAATGATAGAAATTTGCTGATGTTTGAGTTTGCTATGATATTGACTGGCGAACCGGTTCAGTAAATTGAATTTCCATTCATCAAATGCTTTGATGGGCAAACTATGTTTAATAGCCAATTTGTATATGAAAGACTCTACATCGGCATTAAATTCCTCTGTCACATATTCATATTCCTGACTACGGAATTTATGGCCTAAACTCTGTAATTTTCAACGAAAATTATAATCTGGCTCACTGTAAAAATGAAGATCAAATCCCGGTTTCTAGTTCATTCCAATTTCAAAAAACCTCAAGATGGAAACGTGGCAAGAAAAATCGATATATTGGCTATCAAGACACTCACGCAAAAATAAAAAGTTTAATGGACTCATTTTGCAATAACACATATGTCGATAATAAGTGGATAAAAAATATTGTATTTGGAATCAAAAGGAAATACATACGTAAAATATGGGAAAGTATCATCGAGCATATAGCGTATATAGATCAAAATAATATAAAACATCATCAATTTGCCGTATTGCTTGATTTTATGAAGTTGAAAGCTCAGAGATCATATGTCAATTTGAAATGTCATCCCGTTAAAGAAATACAGAATGAATATATGATTACCACCTTCAAAAATAAGACATTTGATAAAATACCTTTCAAGCTTATATTTAATCAACTGAATGAAATGATCCCTATTGCTAACATCAATGTTAAACTTACATATCGTTTTGTACGTCCATATGGACGTAAATTATATAACTATAACCATTTAAGCAAAAATTTATCACTGATGAATGGTAGTGAATGTAAATGTCATCTTAGTAATTTAATGGATAAGCACCATCATCACATAATTACAGGAAATCTGGATGTGATCAATGATTTGCCATTGAGAAATATATTTGAAAAGGGTACAAAATTCCGTAGTCAGGAATATGAATATGTGACAGAGGAATTTAATGCCGATGTAGAGTCTTTCATATACAAATTGGCTATTAAACATAGTTTGCCCATCAAAGCATTTGATGAATGGAAATTCAATTTACTGAACCGGTTCGCCAGTCAATATCATAGCAAACTCAAACATCAGCAAATTTCTATCATTCCCACTTCTATCAGGGAAGTAAGGGAAAGTTTTGTGATCACATATACTGACAAAGTGATATCAAATTACGCATTTACTTGCAAACCTTATTACATTAAAATTTTACAGCAGTCTTATATGGAACGCACTATGTACAAACCTTTGCCATATAATTTAACTATAATGTCAAACAAGATCACTGCTTTATATAAAAGAATCGACATCAATATAAAAAAGGTAACCTTTCCTTATTTAGTACTTATTCCGAAGCTGCATAAAACACCAGTAAAATTCCGTACTGTTACAGTTGGTTGTAATACATATATTACGATAGCTAACAAAAAATTAATGAAAATACTTCAACCAGCTTATAAAGCTATATTGGACCAAAATTCTATAATCATTAAAAACAGCTATGAAGTTATTAAACGCTTAAAATATTGCAATAAAGATTTACAGTTCAGCAGCTATGACTTCCGGGACCTTTTCAATAACATTGATCTTAATAAATTGTATAAAATACTTTTACTGGTGCATTCTGAATATAATCTCAAAAGTGTAATAACTTTGCGTAGATATATGGATCTAATTCACCTGGTGTTATTTGAGAACATACTGTATAACGGTGATGTATTTTTTCAACAAATTAAAGGAATTCCCATGGGCGGCGGATGTTCGTCAGTCCTAGCTGACATCTATTTAACCTATTTTGAAAGGAATAATCACGTTTTATACGAGATTCCATATTACAGATTTGTGGACGATGTGATTTTGGGACATTACGCTAATACTCCTGAAATTGAATTTGACTTTTATCCACCGGAATTGGAACTAATTAAAAACCCTAATAATGTAAAAGACGAAGTAAATTTCCTTGACATAACCATAAGATTTAAACATAGAAATGGAATTCATACAGTAATGTACAATAAACGTAAAAATTATGAAATGAAGATTAACCAAATTATAGGATGGAAGTCGAATTTAACTAGGAACATTTTCCGTAACATCATAACTGGACACCTCAGAAGAAATCGAAATAATAATACCTTCAAAAAGGATTGTCTCACAAACAATAAACAAATTTTGATGGAGGCATTGAAAAAACATTACCCAAGGAATTTCCTTAAAGTTATTTATAATTCTTTCTTTAAAGAAGAAGAATATTCATTCAATGCAGAATTGGGGATGTGACATCATTTTAATCTTATCTCAGTACGCATGCGTACGGACATGCATTAAAGGCGGCGTTGCGAGTGTTCCATTACTGTTGGTGGTGTAGCTGAAAATTGTTTTTCGTCGTTCCTTTTCTGTCTGCATTCTGGTGCTTTCATGTTTGCACATGGTACGGGGATCTGTCGTTGAATTGCATTGGTATCCGTGGGCGTTGTCTGACGTAAAAGTACTTTAAACGGGAATGAGAGGTCGCTATCCCTCTCAGCCATTTATATGCAATTCATATGGCTTCCCTCCCTTTACTTTATATTCGTTTTTCATGGTTATATATATATATATATATATATATATATATATATATATATATATATATATATATATATATATATAATATATATATATATATATATATATATATATATATATATATATATATATATAAATATTATATATATATATAATATATATATATATATATATATATATATATATATATATATATATATATATATATGTATATATATTATATATATATATATAATATATATATATATATATATATATATTCCAAATTTCATGTTTTTGTATGCAATATTTTCTGCGGTACGAATCAAAGAATCTCATGTAACGAGAAATTTGTCAAACAGCAGCTTCGGCAGCGGCGTCGGCAGTAGCGTTTGGTTCTGCGTCGGCTACGTTTTTTTTAATATAAAGAGATAATAAACTTTATATACACCTTTCTTTAAAAACTTTATAATACTAGTGGACTCTGCCCCTGCTGGTTACTCCCGCTATCCCCCATAGCTCGCGTCCTTGTTAAATGACATGCACTAGCCCTTGACCTCGCTTCGCTACCTTTTTCAACTTGGACGTCGCACACCACTGCATACTTTTTCTACTCTCTCTGACGCTCGCAGAACCCCGAGGCTCCTCCCTCTATTTGCTAAAACTCAATAAACTCAGTAACTCGACTGAAGCTCGCTGAGATCGCTTCGCGAGCACTTTCTTGCCGGACCGGTTGGGACCAGCCCTGTTAACTGACATTTACCAGCACTTGAGCTCACTTCAAACGGCGCACACGGTTGCCCACGTTTCGGATGCTTGCTGAACCCCGGGACCGCTCCCTCCTTTAGCTGCAGCTCAGTAAAGCTCGCCGCAGACGTGATACATCTGTTGGGAGCGTCGATTCATTATTAGCAGACGCTCACTAACCCCCGTAACTTCGCGAACAATTTCACCAAGCTTAGACTCCAACGCACTACGCTCGTCAACTCTGAATATCGCTTCTTGAGTTGGAAGGTTTCGTCTTATACTTCTTGGCTCTCACTGAGCCTGCATCGCGAGTCATTCCATGCTGTTTGATAGTAAGAACGATTGCTTACTGTTTGGAGGAAGTTTTATAACTGTACGTTTTGCTGCTTGTTCGTAATATAGTGGCATAATATCGTGTTACGCTTTCTGTATAGAGATATTTACAATAATAAAACACATAATTATTGCGCAATGTAACAAAGAAATCGTGATGTTCATGACAACAATAGTTGTAGAATGCTCTGTTTGTCTGTCAGTGTGCGACCAGGAATAGATCTCACATGTATTGTGTGTCAAACTCAGAATAAACGATAAGTCATATTATTGTCGATATTTCACATTTTCCCAAGTGCACTACTAACACTATAATCCTGTTTGGAAATAAATATCCATACTTTAATGTTTTTAATGCTTCAATATCTCAGTCCTCTCGACCATTTTGTAACGTTTCTTCCAGAAACCAGTCAGAGAGAAACTAGCAATTGTCTCGACCAGTTTAATATTCGTCCATAGAAAAGAAACATTTTCACTTTAGAATTTCATAAATTGAAAAACTCGTTATCTGGATCGAAAATAAAAAAACGTTTCGCCCTGCGAAAATTCAAGTGTGTAGGTATATGCCAACAAAAATTGGAGGTTTGCTATTGTTGGTCTACCCTGGACGCGAACTCGCAGCTCATATATTCTTCCTTTGAATATGACATTAAATATTTACTAATTCAAAATTTAAATCGAAAAACGATTTATATCAGTGTATTCCACTAATATTTCTCTATCAATATACGAAATTTCATAATTTTATATGCTATAGATTTTGCGGTACGTTACAGATAAATTCATGGAACGCGAAATTTGTCAAACAGCAGCGACGACGATGTCAGCCACTTTTATTGAATATAGAGAGTTAATAAATTTTATATATACCTTGTTTTAAAACTTTATAATTGCAAGCATAGTTTAATATCAATATTTAAAAAATAAAGCCCGTTATCTCCTTTTACAAATACTACATATACAAATTTTTATATACAGAGCGTGTTAAACACGAGTCGATGAAATTATGTTAAAAAATGATCAAATTCTCTTACACAGTACATAATCCTTACTTTTTCTCAGATGTTCGAAGATTTACGAGATTATAGCACATAGAATGTTTCCTTGCTGTCATTGAAAGTATGGGTATTCCATATTGACGAAAGTATAAAAAAGTCCATGCGTATAAGAACATCCATGAGGGCTGTTATCTGCACTGAAAGCGCGATTGTAGTTTTGGTATCTCAACCTTTTAGCGAACTATGTGAATTTTAACTCTGATGCTATATTAAATAATTTATCTTTGCATTTGTTTAACTATTTGAATAATTAAGCTATTTCATGTTTGCCGTGTTCAAAAACATCAATTGATCTCGAATCGTTTATTTCAACAAAATATATTTATAACTAAAACCAAGTGACATTTCAAGACTTTCTTAGTTTATTAAGAAATAATTATCTGGAATTAATTTTATATAATTTCTTACGTAAAACAACCATGAAATATTTTCTCTGATGTGATTTTTTTATCTTTTATCACATTAAACAATTTGGCGCTGTATGTGTTATATTCCTTACATTAAAAACTATCTTGTTCTCCTCTTCAGATACATCAATAAATTTGAGTTTTTATTTCATCGAAATATATTCATAATTAAAAACACTTGACATTTAAAGACCTTAATGTATAAAAAAATAAAAGTTATATGAAATGAATATTTCTAGTTTGACTTGCGTAAAATGAACGTTGAGATTTATTTCTACATTCAGAATCTTTATCGGAATCCATGACACATATCTGGTTGAAGAAATGCAATATCCACTTCAAGATATTTTTCTATCTTCACAGTTGTTTGAATGCACAGAAAGTATATTCGAATAAAAGTCTTATATGGCTCGCACTTCTTCAAATGACTTTGACAGAAATATAATAAAGTTCCACAAATGTAAAATTTCACTTGCCAGGAAAACCGTAGCTTCTTTTGAATATGAATGCAAAATCATGTTTTCGAATTCTGCCGTACTGCTATGTATAAAAAAGTTTTTGTCTTTGATATAAAAATAGAACATTTCAATTTTATTTGTGCATAAAAATGTGAACTCTACAGAATAACTTTAAAGTTATTCAAATTATGCCCTAAAGTAACTAGTATCTGTATTTTAGGTACAAGACTCATAAAGATAATATTGAAGCGAGTGGACATTTGCATATGAAGAAAATATCTTTCAAGTGTGATAGTTAAATGTTTGTAAATAATAACAAAAATTATCTGCTTTATTCAGTGAAACTAATAAATAGAAAGACTGGAAAATATTGGAATTGTTCCTTACAACAAAATGAATATTCCATGCTAATGAAAAATGCAAAACAATTCTGCTAGGTGAAAAGAAGTATTCTTACAGAATAAAGTTTGTAACCAAATTTTTTGCTCAGTTTCAATGTTCAAAACTTATACACATGCTGTCCGTTATAATTTTACTGACTGAGTGGGGGGAGATGTACAAAATTTATGAAGAATTCTTCCAAAGTTAAAATTTAAAAACATTGGATTAAAAAAATAGCAAAAAGCATCTAGTTTATTCAAAGAAACCAGTTAATACAAACGCTGCAATACATTAGAATTGTTACTTAATACAAAATAAATATTTCATGCTAATGAAAAGTGCAAAACAATACTGCTAGGTGAAAGAAAGTATTACTACAGAATAAAGTTTGTAACGAATTTTCTGCACAGTTGAATTGTCCAAACATTGTGTACATGTTGTCGGTTATAGTTTGAATGAGTGACGGGGAGATATATCAATTTTATCAGGCATTCATACTACTATAGCTGGATTCTTCATTTTCTTGTCATTCGAGTCATTTCAGTTTCGAGACAAAAAAAAATCTCGACTCGAGATCAATCGAGACTAATTTAAAATCTCAAAAATTCGAATTTAGGGTGGAAATGCAAAGGAATATTAAAAAAAACTCAAAACAACTTTGCTTAAAGTTGAGTACATCCCCTGTAGTTGTTCCACTGTACTTGTCTTGGTTTTAATCTCAGTTAATACACCTCAGTTTCCAAGGCAAATAAAACATATATGTTGAAAATCAGAATCAGGGGTGATGATTGAAAGTAATAATTAAAAACCTCACAACCACTTTTTAAAATGTTCAAGCACTTCCACTCGAGGCAAAATCTGGGTTTCTGTATCATTCAATTTGGCTTAGCTCCATATCAAAGAAAAAATTGAAAATTTCGAAAATTCGATTTAGAGGTAACAATAAAGAAATTTTATAAAGTTTACATCACTTTGCCTCCCAAATATGCACGTCATTCAATTGTTATGCTTAAATTTTAAACGTTTTTTGATATTAAGAACTTTTGTTATAGATGTAGGTGTCACATTTAGTGATAATTAGCCACTCAGAAGCATAAAGAGCGTGTGAAATTGGTAATTATGTTACAGTCCAAGATTTATTTTCAATAATCCGAAGGAGTTTAAGTATCCTTCACCTTGACGAGGCAATGACGTCTTTTTATAACAGCAAGAACAGATAAATATTTATAAATTATTTTAGCTATATCTCAGTTTAAAATATTATATACTTATCTTGGGTCGAACGCGTTTTATCTGAATCGATTATGGTCTTCTGAATCATAAACCAAATCAGACAATGTTTTTTTTTTACAACTGTTACTTAAAAAGTGAATGCATAAAAACATTTATTCAAATAAAATATTTCGGCACACCTACTTTTTAAAAAGGCGTTAGCAAAATTGCATATAACAAATCACATTTTCACTTGTCAAAACATTTGAAATTCACATCTTTTACAGAATGTTAAATGTAAAATCTCTTCTTCACAAAGAAGTATAAAGAAGAATTGTGATTAGATTGAACAAGACATTTAAATCTCATAAAAAACTACAAAAACATCTTTAAATGTCCACATTTAAATTAGAAAGGGAGAAACGGCAAACTAACAAAATATCTTCCATACAAGTTAGAAGAACCTTTGCACATACAAAATACAAAGATGCCAGTTTCTTCTTCGTTTCCAGACTTAGTTATCTAAATGTTAATAACCTCGAATGACACATAAATGAAAACTATATTCGTAATTTAAATTTAGAATAATATTATATATATATATATATATATATATATATATATATATATAGTTCTATAAAAATAAAATTCCATCTGTTAAGAAAAGCGTTATTTCTCCAGAATATGAAGGAGTAAAAATATTTTTGAGCGCCATCGTTCCGTCTTTTATGTAGAGTATAGAACATTCATTGTTTGTGTATGGAGTTCTAAAGTATAAAGAATATTTTACAGGAAACATGCAGAAAATGCTTTGCATCTCTAGCATTTAGCAGGCTTTCGAAGAGAGTAAAACATTTCGATAATATAGTTTTGTTAAAATAAACGTCGCATAATAATAGCCATAGATATCAACATTGTTAAGTTATAGAAGTGTAACAATAAATAATTTACTATGCACACATTTATACACATTTGTGAACCTTTTTTTCGACCAAATATAAATATATTTATTTGTCCAGGACCAGATTAATTTCATAGTTCCGATTAAAAATGTTATCTAAAATCGAGCAATACATTTCTGAATTCTAAATCATCCAGATGGATCATCCAATGAATCTCGAGTACCGAGATTCTAAATCATCCAATTTTCTAATGGGTAGAATTGACTGGAAGATCAAATTTGACTCAATCTTGTAAGAAAATTTACAAGAATTTTTGGGGGAAAACTTACAATTCTCCGTGTTAAAAAAATCAAAATGATTTTATTTTGTAAACGGATCGTAAGTTGCAAAGCTCAGACGGCACTACAGCTTATTGCTTTTCTTATCGTACTTAGTGTATTTTCCGCATTGATCGGAATTATTTTGTAGGTCCTTACTCAGGAGTTTGTGTATGGGTTAAGTTAAAAGTATATTTCATTCATCGTTTAAACCATTTTACTGTGAATCATTAATATCATTATCAGCGTCTGACAGCCAATATGCTGTACTTTGTTTTTACCTCAAGCTCAAATGTGTAAAGAATTCACTTTGTTATAGAAAAAATCTGATGTGGGCAACACATGACTTTCCTTAAATAATGCAATGAATTTACTACTTTTACAATTCAAAAAAAATGTTATTCTTATAGTAAATACTTATATTCTTTCCGAGATATTGAATTTTCTTCAATTAATCACTATTTTCATTGATTTAGCGTCATTTTTATCTATTTGGCGAGATTTTCGTTAATTTGGCAACAAAAAATAAAATGTCGCCAAGTTGGCAACATTCAGCCAAATTTGTCGCCAAAATCTCGCCAAGCGTTATGGACGGAGAAATAAGATATTCTTATACCAGATAAAGGACTATTGGCGTTCAAATACAAAAGTATTAGTCAAAGTATCTTTTCTCATGAATGGAACGAGCTAGATCCACGAGAATGGTGTCACCAAATTTATCGCAGGCTATCACATATGAAAAGTGAACATGTTTCTCAACAGGAAATATAATTTTTTAATTTATGCGATTTTTTTATAAATTTATTTGAAAAATGTGCAATATCTCGAGAACGGATCATGCTAGCGATCTAAAGTTTATGTCAATCGTTTTTTAAGGAAAAATTACATAAGAAATGTCTATTTGCGTAACTTTATTAAAGGTTTAGATTTTTTGATGATATTTTCAAAATTTCACTAGAAAATTTAGGGGGTTCTGAACATTCGATTGTTTTTTAAAACAATAGGCTTCCAGTATTGACGGATTGTGATTTTTGTACCAAATTTCATTCGAATCGCTCCATTAGTTCGTGAGATATCATCTGCACAGACTCACTGACACACACACACATACCCACACACATACTTTCACACACACACACACGCAGACATCACTTCAAAAATGTTTGATTCTTGATCAGGGATGCTTGAAATGTGCTCTCCCGTCGAAAACTCGAATTTGACTTTTCGACCCCGTCATAATACTTTCCGTATACATTATGTATATAAGGAAAGTAATAAGAAATAGTCCTCCGTAGGCATTAGTGCCTAGATAATATTTTTTGAGCCCATATATGCCCATAATTTAAAAAATAATATAATGTAAAAAAATTCGATAAGTTATTACATGTATCAGACTTTTTAGCTAAATCTATGACACAATTCCGATTTAAGAAAAGCTGTACAGACGTCAAGATTTTAAAATCTTTCTATATATTTAAACGTGCAAAAAATATTTGCAAATAAATATCAATGAAGATTCGTACTTCTTCAAAAGACTTTGCTCAACATTTTATCATTAAAATGATATAAGTAAATTCTATATAAAAATTTCTGGGTAAAAAACTCTTCTAAATCCCTGTTCTCTTCTTTGAGATAAATTATTATTAATAGACCATTTTCAGCGCTTATTACTTTCCTTATATACATAGTATAATGCATAAGGAAAGTATTGTGACGGGGTCGAAAATTCGAATTCGGGTTTTCGACGGGAGAGCACGTTTCAAGCATCCCTGATCAATAATCGAACATTTTTTAGGTGATGTTGGTGTGTGCGCGTGTGTGTGTGTGTGTGTCAGTGAACCTGTGAAGACGATATCTCACAAACGAATGGAGCGACTCGAATGAAATTTGGTATAAATATTACATTCCGTGAATACTGGAAGTCTATTGTTTTTAAACACAATCGAATGTTCAGAACCCTCCCAAATTTTTCGAGTGAAATTTTGAAAAATTCATCAAAAAATTTAAACCTTCAATAAAAGTTACGCAAATAGACATTTCTTATGTAATTTTTCCTTAGAAAACGATTGACATAAAC
The DNA here is from genome assembly GCA_951213105.1 of Amaurobius ferox. NCBI lineage: Eukaryota > Metazoa > Arthropoda > Arachnida > Araneae > Amaurobiidae > Amaurobius > Amaurobius ferox. Next base: position 99,750,806 of record OX578139.1, on the reverse strand, counting down.
TTTAGAACGCTAGCATGAACAGCTCTCGAGATATTGCACATTTATTTTTACATTTATCAAAAAATCCAATAAATTAAAAAAAAACATTAAATGTTATATACGTATATTAACTGTTATATACGTATTAACTGTGATATACGTTCACTTTTCATATGTAACATCATGCGATAAATTTAGTGAAATTATTTTAGTGAATCTAGCTCGATCCATTCATGGATACTTTGAGTAATACTTTTGTATTTGAACGCCAATAGTCATTTATTTGCTATAAGAATAACTTATTTCTCCATCCATACGCTTGGCGAGATTTTGGCAACGAATTTGGTGGAATGTCGCCAACTCGGCGACTTTTTGGAATGCTGCTGAATTAAAGAATATCTCGCCAAATTTATAAAAGTAATGAAGCTAAATCAGTGAAAATGACAATTAATTGATGATAATTCAATATCTTGAAAATAATATAAGTATATTCTTTAAGAATAACTTACTAGTTTTACTGTAAAAGTAGTAACCTATTATTTTTACTGTAAAAGTAGTGGCTCATTACAATATTACGCAAACATTGATGTTACATTGAAAATATTTCCAATGTATGGAATATATTAGCAACAAATAACAACTAAATATCTGATATATATTGCTCCCCAAATTGGCATATCAATATTGGCTATATATGACCAGTCAATATTGGTAGACGATATTAAGCCCATACTGTCAAAATGTCCACATTTTCTTGTTAGTCCAATGTTGGGTCTATATAGGTCCATTTTGACAATTCCGAATTTTTTAGAGAAAAATCTGATGTGGGCAACACAGGACTTTCCTTATATAATGTAATCAATGTACTTTTACAGTAAAAAAAATAGGTTTTTCTTATAGTAGATACTAATATTTCTTTCAAGATATTGAATTTTCGACAATTAGTCGTCATTTTCATTGATTTAGCGTCATTTTTATCCATATGGCGAGATGTTCGTTAATTTAGCAACATTTCAAAAAGTCGTCAAGTTGGCGACATTCCGCCAATTTCGTCGCCAAAATCTAGTCAAGCGTTATGGACGAAGAAATAAGTTATTCTTACAGCAGATAAATGACTATGGGCGTTCAAATAAAAAGTATTACTCAAAGTATCTTTTTTGATGAATGGAACGAGCTCGATCCACGAGAATGATGTCATCCAATTTATTTCATGATATTACATATGAAAAGTGTACATAATTCTCAATAGGAAATATTTTTTTTCTATTTTTATGACTTTTTGATCATTTTTTTGAAAAATGTACAATATCTCAAGAACGGTTCATGTTAGCGTTCTAAAATTTATGTCAATCGTTTTCTAATAAAAAATTACATAAGAAATATTTATTTGCGTAACTTTATTAGTGGTTTTGATTTTGTGACGATTTTTTCAAAATTTCATTCGAAAATTTAGGGGGTTCTGAACATTTGATTGCATATAAAAACAGTAGGCTTCCAGTGTTTACAGATTGTGATTTTTGTACCAAATTTGGCTTGAATCGGTCCATTCGTTCGTCAGTAATCGTCTCAACAGACTCACTGACACACACACACACACATACTTTCACACACACACACACACACACACAGACATCACTTCAAAGATGTTTGATTCGTGATCAGGGATGCTTGAAACGTGCTCTCCCATCGAAAACTCGAATTCGAATTTTCGACCCCGCCACAATACTTTCCTTATACATTATGTATATAAGGAAAGTAATATAAAATCCGCTCAAGTTGGAAAAAGTAATTTATAAAACGCTAAATAATTAAAGATTGTGAATGTGTGTTATCAGAGAGATTATGCGTTCTAATAAACGTCATAGCCACACCAAGCTATTGGCCGACGTCCAGTGTCTGCGGGAATATAAAGGTTGATCACGGTTTCTTAATTACAGTAAGATCGGTTTTGACTAAATTTCGCAGTAATAAGATAGTAATGACTTTTTGGATTAGTGTTCACTTCCAAATTTCAATGTTAATTTCAAATTTTAATATTGTAATTTGTATATTTTTAAATTAGAATTTTTAGAATGAATAGTAAATTTTAAGAAGCTTTTAAAACAAATAATAACTTATAAGTAATACGATTTTTTAATTAAAGTATCCAAAAATAACGGTTTGTATTTCAATAATTTTTAGTTAGCATCTGTAAACATTTAAATTTCAAGGTTGAAGATTGTGCTTATCCTTCATTACACAAAGCATCTAAAATTGAATAAAAAAATACTATAATCATGGAAAAATGTAATGCTAAAAATAATGTAAAAAAATTCAATATATAATATAATTTAAAAAATAATATAATATAAAAATATTCGACACGTTATTACATGTATCAGGCTTTTTAGCTAAATCCATGACACACATCTGATTTAAGAAAAGTTGTACAGACGTCAAGATTTTAAAATATTTCTATATATTTAAACGTGCATAAAATATTTGCAAATAAACATCAATGAAGATTCGTGCTTCTTCAAAAGACTTTGAAGGAAATATAATAATGTTCGACAAATAACGAATGTCCGGAGAACAGTCGGTTTTCCAGAGTATGAAAGTGAAATCACCTCTTTTAAAATTCATCACGCCGGGATTTACTAGTAAAAGTTTCTCTTTTTTACTCAAAGAATAGAATATTTCATTCTGTTTTGTGTATTAAATTTTCAGTATTAGAAAAATCCCTTATGAAATATTAAAGAAAATTTCTTGAGGATTTTAAGCGAAAACTGTACCTGGATTTAATGTTTGCTTTTAATAATGGTATATATATATATATATATATATATATATATATATATATATATATATATATATATATATATATATATATATATATAACGCCACAAAGACGATTTACATTTAAAATAAATGTTCTTCAAGAGTAAAAGTTAATAATTTAAAAAATAAAGTTAAATATATAAAGTTCGAAGTATGTGTGTTTATATGTTTGTTTATTCCGTGTGCAAATCCGTAGTTTTTGGTGGAAGTTTTACTTTCTCTGCAATAAATGGTAATATATAGGGAAAGTATTGGAATCATGTCGAAAATCGCAACTGGAGTTTTCGACGGATCTACACGATTTGGGACCTCTAGAACACTTATTTAGCTTGACGTCTGTCTGTTTGTCTCTCTGTGCAATGTATTTATCCACTCTAACTCAAAATCTAAGAGACCGAATTTCATACAATTTTGTAGGTAAGTCACTTGTGTGTGACCCTGGTGCTGATTAGTTTTTGATACGATTTGGGATAAAACAGCCCTCCTTTTTTTCGAAATGATTCTCAAAAATTGCTTGTATACACTCTCATTGAAAAACTATTCAATATTGATCACTTTTGGGTTACCCTGGTGCTGATTAGATCTTGGTGCGATTCAAAAATAGACCTACTTTTTTTTGCGAAATAGCCCGCAAAAATCGCCAAAATTTAAAATTAAAAACAGCGTATTCTCAAATATATCAATTAAATGTTTGTTTTATACGTAATTTTTTAACGATTAAATGAATACGATCAATCCCATTAAACTAGGGCTAACTGTTCTCGAGATAATTTAGTTTTTTCGTATTTCCGTTAAGCCACCGTTGAAAGAAACGTCACGCTACCAACTCTGAACGAAAATTTAATTAAAAGCGCCAATTCAGTGTTATTTTAAATAATTACGGACGTTATTTTGTGCAATTAAACTCGGTTATTGAAGAAATAAGGAGAACGTAAATATGAGTCTGCAGGGAAAGTTATCTGCTGCCCACATCAGATTTATTTTTACCTATTTGTTATGATTATATTCTTCTTCTCCATAGGTAACCCCTTAATTGTTTGGAATTTTAGAACCATGGGATGCCAAAAATTTTTTGCGAAAAGCACATTTAATCCCATGAAAATAGTGTTATGCAGACAATTATTTATCGAAATTTTATTTGAAGAAAATTATATTACATTCCTTATCAACGGAATTATAGCAAAATATTTTATATAGCAGACTATTTTCAGATAATTCATCCGTTTACATAATAAAAACATTGATATAAAACATATTAAATAAACAGTAGTATATTCTTGCTCAGTTACGGGCTTTGTATACAAACTTGCGGGAATAACATGTATTTACAATTTTTTAGTCAATTATTTGTTTTTTCTATTATATTTAAACGATTGTTGAAACGGAATATAAATTGTACTGATATATATATATATATATATATATATATATATATATATATATATATATATATTAGCCGTACTTCTTCATTCTCTTGAAATTATATTTTCATCTTTTTATCTTGAAGCTTTAACTGTTGAATATCTCTTTTTATTGTTTTTACGCAGTACAGTTTTTAATACTCTCTTTGGCAACAGCTAATCACATCTTTTCATTTCTGCATATGGCAACATTGGTCTAGCCATATTTTGCTTGTCATGGTTGCACGAATGAAGTGTATTTTAAGGTATTTATGTTTCCTTTATTGTTCCAATCTATATGCTTGTCGTCCATATAACACAAGTTTATAGATAAAATCTATCTTGTGTTTCAGAAACAAGCATTTTTGTGTTCATTTCGAAGGGATATATGGACTTGAAGAGAATTTTTTCGAAATGAACTTAAGCCTAAAGCTCTTCCATGTGCAAGCTTTTTTGCTTGATTTTTTTGTTTTCCTATTTTCATTCCTCAATTTTGAAATTTGTTGATTGTCTTTGTCTTTTTGACCTGCATTACGCTTTATTATTTCCTCATTATGTCTTAATTTCTTTTATTTCTTTGTATTTTGTAGAAAATTTTGGAATAGTGTATTATGAGCTACTACATTCTTTCTAACATTGGATTTACTAATTTATATATATATATATATATATATATATATATATATATATATAATATATATATATATATATATATATATACCTGTACGTGTATATATATACCAGATTTGTTTGTGTAGATAATTCTGTATAGCGAACACAGATATTCTTCAGCTTTTCTTTGGCGGGAATTAAAGTCAATATTTAAATAGAATTTTTTGTGGGACAATATTGATTTAATACTAGGGATTTTTTTTTATATTTTATACCACAAACAACGTCCTAACATCTGCTATTAATTAAAATGATGTCGAAAATATTTTGGATATGCTCACGCAAAAGGTTCGATATCTCAATAAATACTTGTTTCGAGACCAAGATATAACAGGATAAATTTCTCTACTCTGAGTTAAATATCCCTCTAAAATCCCAACGTTCTGTTGACATTGGTATACCAAAGAAATATAGATTTGTAAGAGTATGAGAAAAGAGTTGGCCTTTTGAGGTCAAGTCGAGTTCATATTCTGCGAAATCAAATTAAATCCCAATCAATTTAAATTAAGGTTAATAAAATGCGAGATTCTTCCCAAAACTAAGATTCATTCTATGACTTTACAGGTCTTTTTAATGATGAATGAAATATTTCCGAACCTATAAACCCTTATTACCTCCCTTATTATAGAGACAACATGATTAAGATTCGTTATCTGGGCCGTGGTGAAAAGTTTACAAAAAATTTTACTTGCTCTATCTCTTATCATCTTTTTAATTGATATTGGTTTCAGTTTTCGGTTTCAGCCCCCAATAGGAACTGACGCAAGAGACTTGTAATAGAGACAAAGAGCAATAAAGTAATAGGGCTAAAGAAATGCAAATGCCAATATAAAGCTGGATTCAAAATAGTGACTCGCTAACCGACACTTAGACTGAATGTAAGGAAAACACAAATGGCTCTCACTCTCGTTGAACATTCAGATGCTGTATTTTGAGTATCAGATGTTAATTTATAGGTGTCATGGCATGTTCCGTTGTTAACACTTTGAATGTTCCTCGTCTTAAAGTTCCTTCCATAAATTACCGCACTTAAATGAACGCATGGTGAACAGGCGTTTCCTTTTAGTTTGAAGATTTACATATGAAACAAGTTATTACTTTCCTTATGCACAATAATGTATAAGGAAAGTATTGTGGCGGGGTCGAAAATTCGAATTCGAGTTTTCGACGGGAGAGCACGTTTCAAGCATTCCTGATCACGAATCGAACATTTTTGAGGTGATGTTTGTGCGTATGTACGTGTGTGTGTGTGTGCGCGCGAGTGTGTGTGAAAGTATGTGTGTGTGTCTGTGTGTGTGTGTGTGTGCAAAAGTGTGTGTGTGTGTGTGTGTGTTTAGAGACCATATCTCACGAACGAATAGAGCGAGTCGATTGAAATTTGGTACAAAATTTATAATCCGGGAATATTGGAAGCCTATTGTTTTTAAACACAATCGAATGTTCAGAACCCCCCCTAAATTTTCTAGGAAAATTTTGAAAAAATCATCAAAAAACCAAAATCTTTAATAAAATTAGCAAATAGACATTTTTTATGTAATTTTTCCTTTGAAAACGATTGACATAAACTTTAGAACTCTAGCATGAACCGTTCTCGAGATACTGCACATTTTTAAAATAAATTTCTCAAAAAATCCCATAAATTAAAAAAAAATTGTTAACTGTTGAGAAACATGTTCACTTTTCATATGTAATATCATGCGATAAATTTGATGAAATCATTCTCGTTGCTCCAGCTCGTTCCATTCATGAGAAAAGATACTTTGTATAATACTTGTGTATATGAACTCCTATATTAAGTTATCTACTACAAGAATAATTTATTTCTCCGTCCATAACGCTTAGCGAGATTTTTAAATGTTGCCAAATTAATGAAAATCTCGACAAATGGATAAAAATGACGCTAAATCAATGAAAGTGACGACTAAGTGACAAAAATGCGATATCTTGGAAAGAATATTGGTATCTACTATAAGAATAACCTATTTTTTTACTGTAAATGTAGTAAATTAATTGCATTATATAAGGAAAGTCATGTGTTGCCCACATCAGATTCTTTTTATTAACCTACAGGGTTGATTTTGTCCAGAACCATTGTAAAGAACCTTGTTCTCCAACTGGGAATCAAACCACAGATCTTCATAATAACTAGCCGAAGTTCTACTGCTGAGCTAATGGGACGTTTTTATCGTTAAAATAAACTCTGCGCAATACTTTACTAATACTACTTCACTAGCCGTTGGAATATTGACTTTTCCTTGAGCTCGTAATTATATCATGGTTTATTGTACATTTATTTATTAGATATAGTTTCCTAATTCAAAAAAGCTTAATTACACCTCAAAATATGCCACCTTAATTATATCTTTTCATTCTAATAAATTTATGTAAATAAAACTCTTCGGATCTTCTTTTATTTAAATAATTAATGGGGAATTTTTCTGGATGTGGAAAGTAATTTCGTTTTATTGCATAAGGAAGAAGATAGCTGGAATTGCGTTTTATAAACACAATTTGAGTTATAGCCGTTTCTAAACTGTGAAGAATTTATTTTTCAGAAAAAAGTGGCATTTCCATTTATCTTTCGTTTATTTTTGTTTCATTTTGCTTAGAAAGGCATTTTAGCGTAATAAACAATTCGTTTTGAAATATTACTCAAATACTAGTTAAAGATAACAGTTATTTGCAGGCGATTTATTTTGAAAAAACATTTAATGTATCAGCCAAATATACGCAGTATTTTATCATATATACGTGCAATCGCGCTTGTCATATATAAACAGCACATCATTTCTGTATATTAAAAAATACATATTACTAAGAAACATTGGGCAAAAGATAATTTTTCCAAATGATATCTAATACTTCTCAAGTCTTCCTTAGCACCAGGAAAAGAAGCAGAAATGAATAATCCTGCCCAGAGAATGGAAGCAAAGCTACGCCCATAGACCAGGGCAGCGCCAACAAGCCCGAAATTCCGTTGCTATCACAGCTGCACAGAGTGCGCAAAAACTGCAAAAACAACAGAAAATACAGTTTTCAGACCATATACCGAGATGTATCCTCTTACACATTTTATTCAAGCTGAACAAGAATACAAAGCAGAAATAATATATAACATGATTCAGACAGCACAGCCCGTATATAATAGACGACAACAGATTGCCCTACTGTTTTGCGTAATTGACCAGAACGAGAAATAAAGTAAAAAAAAAAAAAAAACTATTGTCCGTCTGTTTGTCCCGTCATCACGGGAGAACTGCTAAAGCGAATTTGATGAAATATTGTGGGTAGTCTTGAAATGTTCCTATTTAAAACGTAGTTCATATTTCGAGTTCCTACGACCAGTGGTTCTCGAGATATTAGTGAAAAACAAAACTTTTGTTTGTCTCATCATCACGGGAGAACAGCCGAACCGAATTTAATGAAATTTTGAGGATAGGCTTGAAATAGCCCTCCCTCAAATTAATCCAAGATTCAAATTTCTAAGACCAGGGGTTGTTGAGATATTAATTGAAAATGAAACTTTTTCCTGGGAGTTCTACTGTCAAACGAAAAGGTTGAAAACCGTTTCTTCAAAACACGAAAATGAATTAAAATTTTATCTCTGAGTTTGGTGGCAGATTTTTGCATTAAATAGTCACTTTCTAAAATCATGAATTGTTTAAAAACATGAATTTAAATGGAAAATCTATCACCATGGTTTATTTTTCACAAGCTTTTACTCAACGATGAAAGTATTAAGAAATCAAAATGGTTAAATAATTTCTAGAATTTTATGAGGATATATCATGTTGCTCGGCAACGCAATTACATTAAGTATGTTTGTTAATGTTTATTATTATTTTTTTGATTTAAATAATAAATAAATGGATATAAAAATATACAATCTTATAAATGAACGGTTTGATTTTTCTTTTAATTATATTAGTTGCTGATTACGTACATCACTTTCAATTATTTGGGCAAAGAGTGTTGGTTAATTTGGTCAAGATTATAAATTGTGTTTAGCTAATAAACTCATATATTGTGTTTAGCCAATAAATTCATTTAGCAGATTGATGAAACTAAAAAGGAGTAAAACGAGTATATTTTCTAATACAATTGTAGTGTTTTCATTTAGTATATACAAACGGTATCTGAATGTTTCATTTAGATCTGCAAATTCAGAGCTACGAATTTGGCGGGATATCGCTAACTTAGCAACTTTTGTTTTGCCAAACTGACGAAAATATCGCCAATTGTTAAAAAATACTCAATTCAATGGAATTTATTTTGCTTTGCTAGAAGAAAATACTGAAGTGATGTTTCGTCAGAATTTGTCTGTTAGTCTAACCATCCTACTTAGTAACACGCTTAGCGAATTTTTAAAATGTCACCAAATTGGTAGAAAGGTTTGTAAATCCATAAAAATATTTTGAAATTGATAAAATTGCTCTAATTAAATGAAATTAATTGTGTTTTGTTATTGTAAAGTGTCGTGATGATGTTTCGTCGATTTGTCGCTAAGTGGAACTGTCAGTTCTACAGTCCCACTTGACGATAAATTTGGCGATTTTTAAAATATCGCTAATTTGACGAATATATCGCCAAACCTTTCATAGAGATAGCATTAGTCAGACGATATTTTTTCACCCATTTATTTGAAGCAAATGATATCATGTCGCTTAGCAACGGATTTAAATCCAATGTATTTATGGGGCAGACGATTTTTATTAAATCTTTTCCGATTTGAATAATAAAGATATGTCTATAAAATAAATTCCATTGCCAATGCATTCTTGACTGGATAATATCAGTTACGGTCTTCGGGTTTAAATATTATTATTATTGATAGTTTCTGGGATTATTGATTCAGAGATTACTGATATTTTCAAGTTATTATGTCATTGTTTTATTGCGGCAAAAATTATTGAAACTCATATATTGTACGTTGCACGAGAAATCTTCTACATATGCACGAGTATATCTTCTAATCTACGAGAATATAAGTAGTACAGGTATATTGGCATATATTTTGGCATATATTGGAATCAAGTACGACCTTCTGGCATGAAGGTATCGGGGATCATTGATATTTTCAATTTAAAATGTCATCTGTTTTATTTTGGCAAAGATTTTTCAGACTCATATTGTAATACGGATAATCTTCTCCTAACACTCGGACATATCTTCTAATCTACGACATTGTAAGTAGTACGGGCGCCATACAATTTGAACTCTTTTATTTTGCATATATTGATTTAATTCCTTATTTTTTGAAAATTTGCTTACAATAGATGACAGGATGTTTTATTCTTCAGATCTGCCCGTGAAGATAATTTTGTATAGCGAGAACAGAGAGATCCTTAAACTTCTTTTAGGAGCATTACGTTAAATATTTTAACAGAATATTTTGATTAAAAATGTCTTTTAGTATAGTATAGGAATTTGCACATGATTGTGAATTTTAAGTTTCTTTATATTATATACTCCGTACGAAGAACGGGTATGCTGCTGGTTTATTAATATAAAACTTTCATCACCACATTTAATACATCTGACCATTCAACAGTCACTTTTAAGCTCCGTTTCACTATTAATACAAAGTTTTAATCATATAGATAGAGAAAACTTCATGAGAATAACTTAATCCTTAAACCAATTTCATTTTAGTTCGATGTATTATAGAAACGTTTCAGAACCATATTAAATATTATTGATGAAGAAAGTTCAAATACATTGACGAAAATTATAAAATCAGATTAATAATAAATTGAAAGTAATATTGATTTTCGGCTAAAACAAATGTAATTCATTTATAAGATTTATTACACAGAAATATGTTTGTATTAACTGTTTGAAACCCGAGTTATGCTGCGCCGGGTATGCTGCGCCAGTAACATATAACAATATCGTCTGTTATAACTATACATTAAAATATCTCAAAATCGGTAGCTTGTACACATACATAATTAATTTAAAAAATGTAGGTTATTACTTTATGAATGATGGTATAAAATCAAATTTTGAATGTTTTATAGTTGTCGACTTATAGTTAAAAAAATTTGGAACAACAAATTCCAAGATGTATGAATTTTTCGAGCAAAATTATGAGATTGTAGATTGTTTCTCTATTACTTAAAAGTGAATGCTGAGTTTATAGTTGCTATCTTTAACACTTTGGGATATGTAATTCATCTATTAGTCAGCAGTCATTCTCATTCAGCTGCATATGATATAACCCATGTTTCATTTCAATATCAGTGGGTACTCATGAAAAATCATGAAAAAACTTCGTTATATCCCAAAGAGTTCATGTATACTGAAAATCATACTTCAGAAAATATTCAGGAGGGATTGGAGTGTTATAGTACTTGGTTGGTAAACGGACCTCAATGGTTATCCTTTTCTGAGAGAAGGAAAATCCATTGAGAAGGGATTACGAGAGATTAGACACATGAAGTGGAGAGTTTTATTATTAGTCCCCTCATGAGGGAAACTAATCTCACTGGTCTTCGGGGATATAACTGACACTCAAAATCATATTATTTCACAATTCATAAGTGATAATTCATCCTCACAGTAAATATAACTGCTGTTGGGGAAATACAAATTCTTACAAATTATATGAAAAAGATTACATGTAAACATGGTGACTACAATTGTTTCAGAGGCATTTTGATTCCACTTTATTAAGTTAAGCAGTGCATGCTGCATCAAATAAAACATCATAATACAAATTATTTGAAACAGATTACATGAAAACATGGTGATTACAATTATTTCAGATGCATTTTGATTCCACTTTATTAGGTTAGGAGCAGTGCATGCTGCATCAAATAAAACATAATACAAATTATATGAAAAAGATTACATGAAAACATAGTGATTACAATTGTTTCAAAGGCATTTTGATTCCACTTTATTAAGTTAAGCAGTGCATGCTGCATCAAATAAAACATCATAATACAAATTATATGAAACAGATTACATGGAAACATGGTGATTACAATTGTCTCAGAGGTATTTTGATTCCACTTTATTAAGTTAGGAACAGTGCATGCTGCATCAAAGGAAACATCATGATACAAATTATATGAAAAAGATTACATGAGAACATGGTGATTACAATTGTTTCAGAGGCATTTTGATTCCACTTTATTAAGTTAGAAGCAGTGCATTCTGCATCAAATAAAACATCAGAATACAAATTATATGAAAAAGATTACATTAAAACATGGTGACTACAATTGTTTCAGAGGCATTTTGATTCCACTTTATTAAGTTAGAATCAGTGCATGCTGCATCAAATAAAACATCATAATACAAATTATATGAAACAGATTACATGAAAACATGGTGACTACAATTGCTTCAGAGGCATTTTGACTCCACTTTATTAAGTTAGAAGCAGTGCATGCTGCATCAAATAAAACATCATAATACAAATTATATGAAACAGATTACATGAAAACATGGTGACTACAATTGCTTCAGAGGCATTTTGACTCCACTTTATTAAGTTAGAAGCAGTGCATGCTGCATCAAATAAAACATCATAATACAAATTATATGAAACAGATTACATGAAAACATGGTGATTACAATTGTTTCACAGGTATTTTGATTCCACTTTATTAAGTTAGAAGCATTGCATGCTGCATCAAATAAAACATCACAATACAAATTATATGAAACAGATTGCAAGAAAACATGGTGATTACAATTTTTTCAGAGGCATTTTGATTCCGCTTTATTAAGTTAGAGCAGTGCATGCTGCATCAAATAAAACATCATAAAGCAATTGTATTATAGAATCGTTGTATTTGATTTTACTTTGTCTGTAGGAGAATTAAAATGAATTTGCTATAAATAATATATTTGTCTCCATTATGTAGTCAACAGTAATTATTATTTAAAGACACTTTTTATATGCGTATTTATATATTTATCTAACAGTACTTGTTCTAAATTTTTTGTACATTTTGCTTCAAAAATTTCAAATCACTTTAAGTGATTCGTGTCCTTAATCTAATCAAAACTGTTCAAGTTGCATTCTATTCAGTATAAAAGGCAATTGTAACTTGTTTGGATACTTATTTAGATATAACACACTTGTCCCACCTTGTCGCATTACTATTATTGAGAAAAAATGAGATAAATGTATGTGCTTTCTGTTGGTTTTATTAAATACATTTCAATATTGGTTTAAGAAAATCTGATGTGGGCAACACATGACTTTCCTCATATAATGTAATGAATTTACTACTTTTACAGGAAAAAAAATAGGTTTTCTTATAGTAGATACTAATATTCTTTCCAAGATATTGAATTTTCGACAATTAGTTGTCATTTTCATTGATTTAGCGTCATTTTTATCCATTTGGCGAGATTTTCGTTAATTTGGCAACATTTCAAAAAGTCGCCAAGTTGGCGACATTCCGCCAAATTCGTCGCCAAAATCTCGCCAAGCGCTATGGATGAAGAAATAAGTTATTCTTACAACAGACAAATGACCATTGGTGTTCAAATACAAAAGTATTACTCAAAGTATATTTTTTCATGAATGGAACGAGCTAGATCCACGAGAATGATGTCACCCAATTTATCGCATGGTATTATATATGAAAAGTGAACATGTTTCTCATTAGGAAATATTTTTTTATTTTATATGAATTTTTGATAATTTTTTTTAACATATGCAATATCTCGAGAACGGTTCATGTTAGCGTTCTAAAATTCACGCCAATCGTTTTTTAATGAAAAATTACATAAGAAATGTCTATTTGCGTAACTTTATTAGCGGTTTTGATTTTTTGACGATTTTTTCAAAATTTCATTTGAAAATTTAGGGGGTTCTGAACATTCGATTATGTATAAAAACAGTAGGCTTCCAGTGTTTATGGATTGTGATATTTGTACCAAATTTGGTTCGAATCGATCCATTCGTTCGTCAGTTATCGTCTCCGGAGTCTCACTGACACACACACACACACAGACAGATATCACTTCAAAAATGCTTGATTCGTGATCAGGGATGCTTGAAACGCGCTCTCCCGTCGAAAACTCGAATTCGAATTTTCGACCCCGTCACAATACTTTCCTTATACATTATGTATATAAGGAAAGTAATAAGGTAGTGAAATAAAAATCACTTACCTTTATAACATATTTTTGTCGATAGCGCCTCTTTATCCTTGAGCGCCTGATTTACTTTAAAGATGACAGGATTTGCAGCACGAATGACTACTACTATAATAATTTTAGATTATATTTTAAGTGTACATTATTATTTTACAAAATATTACATACATAATTCTTGCAAGAATTCGACTATTAACCTCCGAGGCTGTAAGAGGAATGAATTTTGTGAAGTCGAAGGGTTGCAGGAGGTTGGCGAGAAAGTGAAAGTCACGAAAGTCTTTTATCGCTCAAACGGCGATTCATCACAGATATCCAACATTTTCAACAGTATGATTAGTAAAAATGTGAAATTAGTCTACTGCAGTACCTCATAACCTTCAACAACAACTTCTGCTCTTTCCAATTATAATGCTTCCCTGTTCAAGAGCATGAATGGTAAAAATGTTAGATTCGTCTACTGAGATGCCCCATAACATTTAAAATACAATACTGTTCATTCCAATTATAATGTTTCTCTATTCAATAACAAAAATGGTAAATTCTTCTCTTGGATGCTCTATGAACTTAAAAACATTATGTTCATTCCAATTATAATTTTCCCTATTGAAAATATGAATAGTAAAATGGTTAAATTCATCTACAGAGATATTCCATAAATTAAAAAATGTTATTCTCTTCATTTCAAATTGGATTCTTTCCCCTTCAACAGAATGAATAGCAAATTTTTAAATCCGTCTATTGAGATGCCCTTGAATCTTCAAAATTTAGTTATGTTTATTCCAATTATATTTTTACTTATTCAACAGTATGGATAGTAAAAATGTTAAATCCATCTACTGAGATGCCCATAGACTTTGAACTCCATTCTGTTCATTTTAAATAATTTTTTTTTGTATTAAAAAGTGTGAATAGTAAAATGTTAAATTCATCCCAATAACAATCAAACTCAATTATATTCTTATAAATTATATTTTTATTTATAATGAGTATTATATAGAAAATGTAAAAAAAACATCAAACTGTAAAGTTACATAGTTTGTAAAACTTTTCTCTCATACAAGCAACGTGTTTCTACACAGAAACCATAAATACCACCTGTTACGGACAAGTTTCTAATCATATATCTTGCTGCTCAGTGCAATGGAAAGATTTATCCTTACTGCTGTGATAAAAGCGTTATTTTGAAACCGAATCACGTTTTCTACTGCTCCTTTTGAAGCAAATGTATTATTTCTTACATGTAAAAGGTAAACCGCGTTCAAAAGTTTAACAAAATGCTTTCTAAGCGATAGGACTTATACTTTATAACATTTAAAATAAAGCATATTGTTGTAAACAATAACGAAAACTTTACAAATATTTTATTTGTAATTCTTAACATAAACGAAATTAATAATTCAATAATATTGCTGAAATATTATTAGCTTTGTACGTGTACGATGAACTTCAAATAAAGAGCACTGTAATCTCACTTGCGCAATGGATGCGGAAGTTACATTGATCGTGGACTGCCCAGACAGGCATCGATTGTTTGAATGCAGTTTAGAGCAAAAGTTTTTTACAGTAACGTCTGAGCCACTTCTCCCTAACGGTTAAGATATAGTGGATTACAAAAAAACTAAAAATATCAAGTTTACATTTCTCTAAAAAGAAATGTACATTTATATTAATGATTTTTAACATACGAGTGTACGATGAACTTCAAATAAAGAGCACTGTAATCTCACTTGCGCAATGGATGTGGAAGTTACATTGATCGTGGACTGCCCAGACAGGCATCGATTGTTTGAATGCAGTTTAGAGCAAAAGTTTTTTACAGTAACGTCTGAGCCACTTCTCCCTAACGGTTAAGATATAGTGGATTACAAAAAAACTAAAAATATCAAGTTTACATTTCTCTAAAAAGAAATGTACATTTATATTAATGATTTTTAACATACGAGTGTACGATGAACTTCAAATAAAGAGCACTGTAATCTCACTTGCGCAATGGATGCGAAAGTTACATTGATCGTGGACTGGCCAGACAGGGATCGATTGTTCGAATGCAGTTTAGAGCAAAAGTTCTTTGCAGTAACGTCTGAGCCACTTCTCCCTAACGGTTAAGATATAGTGGATTACAAAAAAAACTAAAAATATCAAGTTTACATTTCTCCAAAAAGAAATGTACATTTATATTAATGATTTTTAACCCATGAGTATTACTTCATACGGGACTCTCGTCTGCGAAAAACACAAAGGAATGAACTGGTAGTACAGATTTCACATTCAATCAAAAGTATTATGGAGGTGAATGAAGAGTTCACTTCAACTAAAGTAGAAAACATATCGTCTCAATAACTCAATGGATCCAGCTTCGACTATTTTCTGTGATACCCGGGGGAGGCATGTCTTCTTTACAGCTGACAAACATCAAGTGATATACAAAATGATTATTTCTATTATATGAATCAAAATATTTATTTTTTGCTATTGTAAGCGACATTCGTAAAACTGAAAGCAGCACTGAATTAAATCAATACAGAAAATCAATTAACACTTTACGTTAAAGGATTGAAACTATAGTATAAAATTTTCCCCAATTACACACTACTTTTAAATCTATCATGATTCCACATTCAAGCAAAATGTCCCATACTTTCATGCTTTAAAAAACGTTGAATCCAAGGCATTTAGAGATGGCAAACTGTATAATCTTTCGATATTTCATTGATCAGCAAGTAGAGAAGATTTTATTCGACAAGTGTTAGATATATCCTTGGTGTCTTAGCGTGGCGTCAGAAATAGCACATTTTCCAAATTTTGTTAAAATCCATAGGATGAAGATAATGCAATGGTGGCGCCATGTTGTTGTCACTTTCGACATCATTCGATGTGGATATTTACGACTTAATGTGAGGTGATAAAATCAAGTGAAACAAAACCACTACATAGTTTGTTATACCCGTAAGCATATTGCAAGTCATAATTACGTAAAGTAGAAACGGTCCAATCAGAAGCAAAGTTAGCTGGAATCAATCAAGTTAGCTGGAATCAATCAAATCAGAATCAAGCTGGTTATCTCTAAACGTAAACGTTAATACATAGCGTTATGTCCTTTATAACCCGGATTTGGCTCCTGTTCACGGCACCATTTATGTGATGTTTATATATGTGTGAGCATCATTATGCATTATTTACATAAATTATTTAAATAACATTGTTTCTCGTAAATGTTTGAAAATAAATTAATAACACATAATGGTACTTACACATGTTTTAACACTCACAACTAGCAATCACAGAGCATATTTCAATGTAGACTGCTCAGTATTTGTATTACATGCTAATAAGACAGATGTGAGAAAAATCTATCACACAGCAATAATCTGCTTGTCTCACACAGTTCAGCCATCAGCCTAAGACCATCTGGATTGATGATCGAACAGAGGCCCTACAGATTAATTCCGCACGATTTAGTAATCAGCACAGCAGCCGCTAAGCCATATCTCAGCTTTCACACAGTGGAATTTTAAACCTTTACAAAGCATTTCCTATGCATGTTTTCTGTCTCGCAAGTTCAGTTGTAAAGGGAATGAATGAATAGAAAAATTCTACTTTGTATAAATTGAAAAACTTTATCTCACACAAGCCTTTTGTTTTTTCGCAAAAAACATCAAAAGCATCTGTTTCAGAAGCGTTATACATCATGTATATTTTTCTGTGGTCAGTGGGGGATTTCTGAGATTTCTGCATCAATGAAAAAAAAAATTTTGAAACCGAATCACGTGCATCGATCGCCTTAAAAAAAACTCAAATAAATATTGCCACCTGAAAGAGAAAAATCGTGTTTCAAAAGTTAAGGAAAAACCTTTTTTTTTCATGTAAACAACGTTCACACTCTCTCAATAACATGTAAATGAGCACTTTACAAACGTATGGATAAGATAAATATCTAACGTATCTAATCATCTTTATTACACTATATGTAATAATGTGATTATCTTTTACATTTATTGCAAGTTAGAAGAAAATAACTCTCAATGCTTAAAACTCAAAATTTATTTTAAATATTTATCTGGGTAGTCAACAAATGGCGTATAATTCAATATTGTTATAATAAAAAGGAATAAATATATTTTAAAAATCAATGTGAATACATGCATTTTATTGTGCACTATGCGCAGATACCAGTTAGAAGTTATTATGATTAAACAATTTTCCATGCGAGTGTCTTTTTACATAAGTGTTCAACAATCATTTAAAATATATTCCGATTGATTCCAACTACGTTCAGAAATATTAGACATGATTCTGGCAATGTCTTTAATAGAAAACTCCTATTCAAACTTTATTACGAGACTCCCATTCTAGCGTCAGCAGAAACCCCCAGTTTAACTTTATTAGAAATCTCCAAATCCAGATTTATTTTAAGACTCATATTCAAAGTTTTATTAGAAAACTCACATTACGGCTTTAAAAAGTTTTCATTGTAGTATTTTTTAGAAAATTACAAACACAGCTTTATTAGAAAAGCCAGTAAATTCAAAGTTCTTTATGCGCTGCATAAGTACAAGTACACCACTGCCATGCATGGGAACATAAACCGGTGGTCTTCAACTCCTGCTGACTCGCCATTTGTTCCTAATATCTACAGACATATGCGAGTCATACACTCGTCCTATTCAATATTAGTATTTCTTATACCACTCATTATGAAATCAAGCATACTATCCCAACCCTTAACATAACGTAATTAATTTCCTTTCCTAGAGACCCTCTAACAAACCAATTTATCAAGTTTAATGAACTTTCTATAACAAGTTTTCGATTTCCGTTCATACCATAAAAGAAAAGGGACTAACTCTCTCTAACTTTATCGGTCACGCAATTCAGGTCCACCTAATTTATCTACAAGCAAAATTTGCATTAATTGTTCAAAACGAAAATTTGAAAATAAAGTAGTATGCAAGTCTCTCTAAATCCATTGTCCAAATATTCATATGCGGAAATTTTAAATTGGGATGATCTATCTCTCAATATTAACTTTTCTATTCAACTGAACCATGGAGGTGATCTCATCTATAACTGCATGTGCTGAATACATTTTCTTTTTATTTCTTCAAGCATTAAGGCCCCATGACCATACGATTGTATATGATGTGGCAACGCCTTTGACCTCAGCAAAAGAGACCACACTTTAATAGGATATTTCTCCACTTTCAAGGGTTAATTTGAAAACAAAAAGGATTTTAAAATTTAATTCAGCATGTTCGAATTATACATGAGTTTTTTAAGCTCTCGGGGTTGCATTTGGTGTTCGGGTATACTGACAATATGCTTTTACAGAGGTGATATTATCTTATTAGAAATTCCAGCTTTACTGTGGTAAAATAGCTAAAAATAGTATAGTAATAATTGTCGTTGCGGAGAGAAATACTGGTCTCATGAAAGTGTACATGGAACAAACGCGAATAGAAAATTCTAAAATGTTCATTAAAGCTCCCAATTTACAAATAAAATACTTTTAACAAATGGCAAAAATTATGCTGATTTGTTTTGATAGAATGTGAATTTTCTTTTAGGACATCAACAATGAGTATTTTTAATTAAGTGAGGATACAACCCTTCTAGACTTTTTTAGCAAAAATCATACAACATTAGCTTTTTGTTTGTGTTTTTTTGTCATATTCTTTCATATAAACCCTGTCTTTTCCATGTATAAAAAATACGTAAGTAAATTCCGAATAACATATTATTAAATCAAAACCTTGCAAGAGAAGAAAACAATATGTTATAAAAAAACGTAATAAATCTTTGATAAGAAACGGATCAGATTTAAAGAGCAATAAACTTTTTATTCACACACTTAAATACGATAAAAGGCCTTAACACTTTTGGGAGTCAAACTTCATTCATCAGAGACATTAGTTGTAGCACATGTTCATTGAAAATTGATATACAATCAATTCGCAAATTGCTATTAGTCAATAGTTAAATACAAATACAATAATAATTGTATAATGCAAAATCAATTAAAATTCCTATTGCAACTATTTTTACCTCTTGGCTAACTATAATATGCAACTTTATTTCGTATTTGTTTGCGTATAAGTGGACAATGTACTTGTTCTATATATGATGCCTCTGAGAGCCAACGGCTCTACCGTGCAGAAAACACCGGTTCGCGTGAGATCACCGAAGTCAAGCAGCATCGGGTGCGGTTAGTACTTGGGTGGGTGACCATCTGGGAACACCGCGTGCTGTTGGCACATTTCGGGCTCAGTAGCCCGGTGGTTTGCGTGTTGGATATGCACGCTGCCACAACTGCCGCCGTGTTCATGCGGAGTACGATCACGTTAAACATGTGGGTCCATAATAAGTCCTTCCGAGAGGTTGGCGGTAGGGGAAAGAGTGTACTGTCCCTGTGGATGCCTCCCCCACTGAGTTCCGGTCTGAATTGGGTGACACTTCCCGGCCGTCCAAACAGTTACCTTACACTTTTCTGGTAGGTCTGGGCCTCAACAACAACAACATGATGCCTCTGATGAAGATCGTTGAACACCAGAAAGCACTGAGGTATTTTTATATATACCTTAACGTCCTTAATTGAGCAAATGAAACACTTTATAATTCCTTCAATTTAATAAGCAGTGCACATTCGTTAATTTATGTTATAAGACACTTAAATTATTAACGTATTAATAATATTAACGTATCAATAACGTATATTACAAATATAACAATATTAACGTATTCATAATATCTTTCCGTGACCATTAAAGACATTTAGAAAATCAATTGTAAATAAATGATGTGAATGTTTCATTAGACTTCTTTCTCTCATAGTAATTAGTTTCCTACATCTAATGAGAAGTTAATGGCACATTTAAATGGTGCATTTAAGTAATGATCATATATGCAATTCAGAAAATGCATCTTTGTCCCCAGAGTTGTAGTTTTAGTCTATATATCAAGTCAATTTGCGAAAATGTGTAAAAATATTGATATCACAGATTTACACTACATAATTATTAAAATTAAACGCCGTAATAACTTTTACGTATTTTTTCTGACTGCAAATATACAAATATTTTTATTTTAAAACGTCAAATGCTTCATATTTCATTAGGCCCATTTACTTAACGTTATATGTTTGACGAATGTCTCTAATCTTATTTTCTCAAAATCTAAATTTTGTTCAAAACTGTTGAAAAGTTAAATCGATATGATTTGTCAGTCACCAGAAAGTCCCAAGATCTTTCATTTCCATCTAGCTATTTTAAGAACTTAAAGAAACTTAAAAAGTCCCAATGTTTGATGCCGTCATGATACTTTATACTCTGTAGAAATAGTAATATTTATATTTTCTACTCACTTACCACAGATAAAATCAGACATTTAAAAATAAGTTTCTAATTAGTAATGCTTCGTTTGTCTTCAATTACACATCTATGTGAGTTTCCTGGTGCAGTTAATGAGGTATCAATGAGTTTAAAGAGTGATAATTGTTTTCTGTCTAACATAAAATTCAAAGCCCAAAACGAAAACGTGTTCAAAAAATATCCTTTTAAAGAATTGCATTTCTGCTTTGAAATAATTTTTTTTTTAATTTTTCAAAATGTAAAACAGGTTTAAAATTTCTCATTTTCATATACGTCATAGTACCATATATTATATGACGAGAAAGTAAAATGTGCACATTGTTCACGTGATAAGGTACAACAATGACATATTAAAATATGTGAAAAATAATAAAAACTTTTCTCGAAATGTATTTAGAATCCATCATAATACACTATACTATGTAGAAAAAGTATATTGTTGTCAAAAGTATTTAATGAAATTCAGATTTCAAAAGCTGTGTTCACACTCTTCAAATAATACTCACTCTCAATGGCTTAAATCAGACATCCAAAAGCAGTCATTGATTAGTGATTTGTTTGGGTCGTTAGACTTTAATCATACCAAAGTAATGAGTTTCTTAATGCAGATAATGAGGCGAAGATTACGTTAAGATGGAAGTAAAATTTTCTGTCTAATTTAAGAATTGTAGATTATGTTCAAAACTGTAGAATCTGCTCATACATTTTACTTATTTTTCAAAAATTAGGTCTCATTAAGTTTATCAAAACATTTTAAAACCGGGAAACTCGACTTTTCGACGTTTTTTGAAGACTATGTATATTTGAAAAAAATTATTGAACCGAGTCACCAAAGTAGGAAAATCAATTATCGATAGAAAATAATAACCATTGATTATATACAAGTTCATAAAAACACAATGTATGCAAAAGACACAAAAATAAAACCCTCATTGAACTTAGAAATTTGACGCGCGATCAAATGTAATATATCCCAGCTGTTCTTTGAAAAGTGCTTAAGCAAACTTCTATAGCACTCTGAGTTTTCTGAAACAGCGATAAATATAAGAAAGAGAGCAACGTTCAAGAATATATTAATAATTTGCTTAAAAGAGTATTTTAATTCAAAATTAAATGTATCCTGCTTTTGGGCAGCAGTTTTAGGTAAATATTCAATTCATGACATTTAGTTTAAAGTCAAATTCATTTAAAACTCGAAAGACTAGATTCAAAAAATACTCTGTTGACAAATTCGTTAAATACGTGGCCAATTTAATTGAGAGCATTCCGGATTAAGCAAGTATATTAAAATCTAAAATACAGGTCAAAATATTTGATTAAAAATATATGAAATTCTAAAAAAAAATGAAAGAAATCCATGACGTTGTTAAACATGTGAATATTACGTGGGGGAAAATATGTTCTAATATGAGAATTAGAATTGGAGAAAAAAAATGGTATTTTGCCCACAGATGGAACAGAAAAATGGACTGTACAAATGCGCACATAATAGTAAAATGATATTTTGTTCCTTAATAAAATGTTCGCATTTTTCAGATACAACCCAGTCGTAATAGATAGAATGAAAGCATTAGGAAAAAATCTGATGTGGGCAACACATGACTTTCCTTATATAATGAAATGAATTTACTACTTTTAGAGTAAAATAAATAGGTTTTTCTTCTAGTAGATACTAATATCCTTTCCAAGATATTGAATTTTCGGCAATTAGTCGTCATTTTCATTGAATCAGCGTCATTTTTATCCATTTGGCGAGATTTTCGTTAATTTGGCAACATTTCAAAAAGTCGCCAAGTTGGCGACATTCCGCCAATTTCGTCGCCAAAATCTCGCCAAGCGTTATGGAAGAAGAAATAAGTTGTTCTTACAGCAGATAAATTAGCGTTCAAATGCAAAAGTATTAATCAAAGTATCTTTTTTCATGAATGGAACGAGCTAGATCCATGAGAATGATATCACCCAATTTATCGCATGATATTATATATGAAAAGTGAACATGTTTCTCAATAGGAAATATTTTTTTTTCTATTTTATATGACTTTTTGATAATTTTTTTGAAAAATGTGCAATATTGTCGAGAACGGTTCATGTTAGCGTTCTAAAATTTATGTCAATCGTTTTCTAATGAAAAATTACATAAGAAATGTCCATCTGTGTAACTTTAATATTGGTTTTGATTTCTTGACGATTTTTTCAAAATTTTATTCGAAAATTTAGGGGGGTTCTGAACATTCGATTACGTATAAAAACAATAGACTTCCAGTGTTTACAGATTGTGATTTTTGTACCAAATTTGGTTTAAATCGGTCCATTCGTTCGCCAGTTATCGTCTCCACAGACCCACTGACACACACACACACACATACTTTCACACACACACACACACACACACAGACATCACTTCAAAAATGTTTGATTCGTGATCAGGGATGCTTGAAATGTGCTCTCCCGTCGAAAACTCGAATTCGAATTTTCGACCCCGTCACAATACTTTTCTTATACATTATGTATATAAGGAAAGTAATAATTCATTCGGAAGTGGTGTGATTCCCCTTCAAACTTTCTTCGCACACAAGGAATTTCCTACTGCTGCTCACGAGAAGACAATACCAAGATTATAAAAACAAACAAAAAAGTCTGATGTGGGCAGCACATGACTTTCCATGCAGACATATATCCACATTCCCTTTATTTACTTTCCTTATATAATAATGTATAAGGAAAGTATTGTGACGGGGTCGAAAATTCGAATTCGAGTTTTCGACGGGAGAGCACGTTTCAAGCATCCCTGATCACGAATCAAACATTTTTGGAGTGATGTCTGTGTGTGTGTGTGTGTGTGTGTGTGTGTGTGTGTGTGAAAGTATGTGTGTATGTGTGTGTGTCAGTGAGTCTGTGGAGACGATAACAGACGAACGAATGGACCGATTCGAACCAAATTTGGTACAAAAATCACAATCCGTAAACACTGGAAGCCTATTGTTTTTATACGTAATCGAATGTTCAGAACCTCCCTAAATTTTCGAATGAAATTTTGAAAAAATCGTCAAAAAATCAAAACCGCTAATAAAGTTACGCAAATAGACATTTCTTATGTAATTTTTCATTAGAAAACGATTGGCATAAATTTTAGAAGGCTAACATGAACCGTTCTCGAGATATTGTACATTTTTCAAAAAAATTATGAAAAAGTCACATAAAAAAAATTCCTATTGAGAAACATGTTCACTTTTCATATGTAATACCATGCGATAAATTGAGTGACATCATTCTCGTGGATCTAGCTCGTTCCATTCATGAAAAAATATACTTTGAATAATACTTTTGTATTTGAACGCCAATAGTCATTTATCTGCTGTAAGAATAACTTTTTTCTTAGTGCATAACTCTTGGCGAGATTTTGGCGACGAATTTGGCGAAATGTCGCCAACTTGGCGACTTTTTGAAATGTTGCCAAATTAACGTAAATCTCGTCAAATGGATAAAAATGACGCTAAATCAATGAAAATGACAACTAATTGTCGAAAATTCAATATCTTGGAAAGAATATTAGTATCTACTATAAGAAAAACCTATTTTTTTACTGTAAAAGTAGTAAATTCATTACATTATATAAGGAAAGTCATGTGTTGCCCACATCAGATTTTTTTAATTAAATTTAATTCACTTGTAATTCAATTTTCGGTCTCATTTGATAACTGGGCTTATTTTCAAAGATGGCGTAGAGAAAATACGAAAAATCTAAAATATCTCGAGAATGGGTAGTCCTAGTGTAATAGGGTTGGTCTTATTCTTTTCTTCGTTAAAAATTACGTATTAAACGAGCATTTAATGGATATATTTGGGCATACGTAGTTCTTTATTTTAAATTTTGTCGATTTTTGCCGGCCATTTTGCAAAAAAAGGCAGGTTATTTTTTTTCGAATCGTACCAAAATCTAATCAGCACAAGCGTGACCCACAGGCGACTTATCTACTACATTTTGTGAAATTCGGTTCATTAGACTTTTAGCTAGAGTGGATACAAATCTTTGTGGGCCATTTCGCAAAAAATGGCGGGTTCTTTTATCCCGAATCGTACCCAAAACTAATCAGCACCAGATTCGCCGACAAGTGACATACCTACCAAATTTTATGAAATGCGGTCAATTAGTTTTTTAGTTAGAGTGGATACAAAATCTGCACAGACAGACAGACAGACAGACACACATACACATACACAGACGTCACGCTAAAAATAGTTTTTTCGTATTCTGGACGTCTCAAAACGTGTAGATCCGTCGAAAACTCGAGTTGCGATTTTCGGCATGATTACAATATTTTCCCTATACATTACCACGTATTGCAGGGAAAGTAAAAATCTGATGTGGGCAGCACATGACTTTCACTGCAGACTTATATTAACGTCGTCTTTATTTTAACTAAATTTATTTCACTTTTAATTCAATTTTCGTTCTCATTCGGTAACCGGACTTATTTTCAAAGGTGGCGTAGAGAAAATACGGAAAACTAAAATATCTCGAGAACGGCTAGTCGTAGTGTAATGGGGGTGCTCTTATTATTTTCGTCGTTAAAAATTACGTATTAAACGAGCATTTAATGGATATACTTGAGTATACCTAGTACTTTAGTTTAGATTTTGACGATTTTTGCAGGCCATTTTGCAAAAAAAGGTAGGTTATTTTTTTCCGAATCGTACCAAAATCTAATCAGCACCAGGGTAAACCACAAGTGACTCATCTACCGAGTTTTATGAAATTGGGTCCAGAAGTTTTTCAGTTAAAGTGGATACAAGCTTTTGCGGGCCATTTCGCAAAAAAAGGCGGGTTCTTTTATTCCAAATCGTACCCAAAACTAATCAGAACCAGACTTGCTCACAAGTGACTTACCTACCAAATTTTGTGAAATTCGGTCGATTAGTTTTTTAGTTAGAGCGGATACAAAATCTGCACAGACAGACAGACAGACACACAGACACACACACAGACGTCACGCTAAAAATGGTTTTTTCGTTTTCTAGAGGTCTCGAAACGTGTAGATCCGTCGAAAACTCGAGTTGCGATTTTCGGCATGATTACAATACTTTCCCTATACATTACCACGTATTGCAGGGAAAGTAAAAATCTGATGTGGGCAGCACATGACTTTCTCTGCAGACTTATATTCACGTTCTATTTATTTAAATTAAATTTAATTCACTTTTAATTCAATTTTCGTTCTCATTTGAAAACTGGACTTATTTTCAAAAATGGTGTAGGAAAATACGAAAAACTAAAATATCTCGAGAACGGCTAGTCCTAGTGTAATGGGGTTGGTCTTATTCTTTTCTTCGCTAAATATTACGTAATAAACAAGCATTTAATGGCTATATTTGAGCATACGTAGTTCTTAAGTTTAGATTTGGACGATTTTTGCGGGCCATTCTGCAAAAAAAGGCAGGTTATTTTTTTCTGAATCGTACCAAAATCTAATCAGCACCAGGGTGACCTATACGTGACTTATCTACTGAATTTTGTGAAATTCGGTCCATTAGTTTTTCAGCTACAGTGGATACAAGCTTTTGCGGGCCATTTCACAAAAAAGGCGGCTTCTTTTATTCCGAATCGTACCCAAAACTAATCAGCACCAGCCCCGCCCACAAGTGACTTACCTACAAAATTTTGTGAAATTTGGACCATTAGTTTTTTAGTTAGAGAGGATACAAAATCTGCACAGACAGACACACAGACAGACACACAGACAGACACACAGACACACAGACAGACAGACAGACAGACACACACACAGTCGTCACGCTAAAAATGGTTTTTTCGTATTCTAGAGGTCTCGAAACGTGTAGATCCGTCGAAAACTCGAGTTGCGATTTTCGGCATGATTCCAATACTTTCCCTATACATTACCATGTATTGCAGGGAAAGTAAAAAAGCCAGTGAATTCTATACACTTGAAGAAGATAATTTTGTTTATCTGATAAATGAATTCACTTGTATATGCTATAATAATTATCAGTGGATGTTAAAATACGTATATCACATTCGTACGATATTTCTTAGCTGTTATTAAGTAGCTGTTATTTTTGAGCCTAGTAATATGCTAAGCTTATATTATACTTACATTTACACCATTGTAGAGCACAATATAAAATATCAAAGCCCCAATAAAAAATAACCATTTCACGATATTGTTTTGACAATACGGTTAGCTCTCTTCTCGGCATCGTAAAGCATAGCAGAATAACAATCGTGTTCAGAACTGTTATCCGTTTAGATCAATCTAATCTGCTAGTCATCAGAACACTCCAAAACGTTCCATTCATATTTTTTAGATTCTGCCTTCTCGGTAGTCTAGAGGTCTAAAGCAAGAGATTTCTCGTGCCCTATCTACTACCGGGGTCTGGGGTTCGAACGGGGCCATCGTGATGGCAGGCAGTTTGCTCTTCTTACTGGGCCAAATTCTGTGGCCCTGGAATCGCTCATGACGTCAGACTGGTAATCCATGTTTTTTCAGATCGTAGCATGTATACTGTGGTGTGTCCCTAAAATTACACTTTGGATATATATTTAAATCAAGATTTTACGTCAAAATAAGGTGAGTGAATATTCTTAATATTGTTTTCGCATGTTTAGTAGTAATGCAAAGTATTATTATTTTCTGAAATTTAAGGAAATCGAATATTTTCACCTATTCGTTTTTATATAAGAACGTGTATGTTAAACGTGCTTGTCACGGTTTTGCGGCTCACTTTCTTTTATATTTAAACTAATGGTTAGCCCGTCAATTTGACGGGATAATTAGGATTAGAGGCTGGTATTAGTTTATTAATGAATTTCACCTGAAATTTAAACAATAAATGTTAATTTTCCCTATTCTTTAACATTTAATATTCATTAATTATGATTAGGAGGTGTTCCAATTTCCTTTATATGAATTTATATAGTATATCCTATATATAAATTTATATATCTTCCTCTCACTTAAATTCTAAAAAAAAAAAAATTAAAAATTCATTAGAAGGATCTTTACGTAATTCCAAGTCAAATTATAAAACAAAGTTATTTGGAAAACAAATATTGATTTATATCGTGATTTTTCTATAACTTTTTAATGTTTATTATTATTTTTCTCTTTTTGATTTATTAATGCATACAGAGCTTTAATAATAATTTACTTCTTTTAGATGGGTCGCAAGTATTGTGTGCTATGCTACACTACAAATTATGACTCTGCTACTCCATATACTCCTTCATTCCTAGAGAAGAATATATATTTAAATGCAATCTTAATGTTGGGACTAGTAACTTGAAACCGACAATTTAAGAAGCAAAACATGTTGGATCAGGGTTTTTATGGCATGAAATTGTAATAAACCCATTTGACAGCTAAGCTATCCTATGTTTTGACAGCCAAGCTACGCCTATGTTTTGACATCTAAGCTAATCCTATGTTTTGATAAGCTAAACTACTCCTAAGTTTCGACAGCTAAGCTACTCCTATGTATGACTAAGCTACTCCTATGTATTGAAACTTAAGAGTACAAATTATGTGATCATCGTAATATATATAAGTATGGTGCAAATACATTAATATGTCTGTATCTACTGCAGGAATCATTTTTTTTTTAATGTACAAACTTATTTTATTAATATCTAAAATGCCAGTATACAGCTAAAGTACGAAATATTCTTAATAAATTAATAATCTATTAATATAAAGCTTTTTTTTTAATTAAATTTAGCAAATCCTAATTTACCAGGAACTCTGAATATTGTGTAATGTCAATATTAGACAATGTTCAATATTGTACAACTTCTCAATATTGGACAATGATATTGAAGGGGAAAATGTATATTTTGAAAAAAGGATCTGTTATCGGAAAAAACTTAAGCATCTATAAAATCAGTTGGAGAATAGAAAAAGTCAGTTTTAGGGGCATTTTCTATTCTTAACTGTTCTTTACAAGAAGTTTCACTGGATTTATTTAATTAAATTGATATATTTATTTCTTTATAGAAAATTTAATATATT
Source organism: Amaurobius ferox (assembly GCA_951213105.1). Lineage (NCBI taxonomy): Eukaryota > Metazoa > Arthropoda > Arachnida > Araneae > Amaurobiidae > Amaurobius > Amaurobius ferox. The sequence goes on along the minus strand of OX578139.1, from coordinate 99,721,427 downwards.
TATTTAGTGCAAGCCATTTTGCCATAAAATAATACATTTCAATTAGAATAAAAGAATAAAATAATAATAATAACGTAAGAACAAGGGCGAAGTTTAAAAGCTAGAGTTCAGCCGTAGTCGGCGTGGATCACTGGGGTGACGTCACGAAACCTGGATTCGGGCCCGGTAAGAAGAGCAAACTGCCTGCATCACAATGGCTCCGATTCAAATCCTACCTGCACATCGATATTTGTAGTGTCTAAAGAGAGTGTAATGTGCCGGGGAAACGTTGTCGTATGACCACTAAATGCTTCACGATTCAGTAATTATATAAGCCAATTATTAGACATCAACTACCTAACCATTGGGGAAAAATAATTTGGAATTCTAAAGACATGTAAATTGCTGACAAAATTGAAATTGAATTTTAGTTGCCACCACAATCATTTCCCAATGCAAACGTACACCGTTGTGTATATGTAAAATAAGTAAATATTGTGCGTGCAACATATTGAATGTATTTACTATAAATATAAAGTGTAGCCCATAAGATTGTTTACATATTGTTTTTAAAAATAAAAAATAAAAATAAATAGTTAAAAAAAGATTTTAATAATAATAAAATACATTTTGATGTTTTCAAAATTTTTGCACTAATGTTTGACAATAACATCTTTTAAATGGCGGCCTTAAGCACGCTCATAAATTTGATATTTTTTGCACGAATATTTTACTTAAGCTGTTGTTTAGTTCGTGGTTTATCCACGCAAACTTTCTTTTTCAGATAATCCCAGGGAAAGAAGTCCAAAACCGTCAGATCTGATGATCTGACAATGTTTCGTAAAGTTTTAGAAACACTCCTTTGGCTTTCAGTATAAAAACAACAGCAATTTTAAATCATTGTGCAAGCTTGAAAAGCATCCATTTATTGTTGAAAGAGATACATTTTTCAACCTGAAAATGAAACTAGAAATAAGAAAAAGAATCAGATGTGGGCAGCACATGACTTTTCCTACAGAATCATATTCACCTTCTCTTTATGTGTTCAATAATTCATTAAATTGAATTTAATTGCACAAAATAACAGCCATAATTACTTTAACTTACACTGACGTTTCACTTTTTACACCAAATTTTCAGTTTAATTTTCATTTTCACTTGGTAACTGGACTTATTTTCAAAGGCGGCGAAGCGAAAATGCGAAAAAACTAAAATATCTCGAGGACGACCACTCCTAGGGTAATGTGGTTGGTCTTATTCTATTTGTCGTCTAAGAATAACTATAAATTAAGCATTTAATTGATATATTTGAGCATACATAGTATTTTATGTTTAGATTAAACGATTTTTTCGGGCCATTTCGCAAAAAAAGGCAGGTTATTTTTTTTCCGAATCGTACCAAAATCTAATCAGCACCAAGGTAACTCACGGCTGACTTAAATACCAAATTTTGTAAAATTTGATGTATTGGCATTTCAACTAAAGTAGATGCAGGCAATTTTTGTGGGCCATTTCATAAAAAAAGGCGGGATATTTCATCCCGAATCGTACTAAAATCTAATCAGCACCAGGATCACATACTAGTGAATTAACTACCAAATTTTATGATATTTGGTCCATTAAATTTTGAGTTAGAGTGGATACATACATTATACAGTCAAATACGTAGACACACACACAAACGTCACCCGGCCTCACAATTAGCTACCATAAGCCTTCGGGCTGGTCGTGAGGTCTGGGTTTTCCACACACAAACGTCAAGCTAAAAATAGTTTTTTTTTCATGTTCAAGATGTCCCAAATCATGTAGATCCGTCGAAATCTCGAGTTGCGATTTTCAGGATGATTCCAATACTTTCCCTGTACATTACTATGTAGTGCAGGGAAAGTAAAAATATGTTAAAATGTAAACATTTAAACAATCTTATTGGTCACCCTGTAAATAGGAAATTGTTTTTGCAAGACAAATAGAAAGAGCAATAACTATATTTGATGCAAAATGAAACACTAACATTATTCTAACATCTCTCTCTCTAAATGATTAGAATAGCAATTGAAAAATCAATCGTTTATAATTTATGTGAATTGGACACTCATGACCTGTGGTAATGAGTTCCCCATTTCTTCTAATGAGAATCTAATAGCTCGTTAGTAAAAAGTGTAAAACCCATATTAAAGCAGGTAATAATTATAGTTAGGCATAAAAAATCAAGTTTCCCTTAAATGTAGGTTTAATCAATATATTGAATATTTTTTCAATGTTACAGTAAGTCTGTTGTATTTTTACTTTAAGTCCATATTAAATATTAAACGTCAGTATAATTTAACAACATATCATCTCAATGTGATTGTTATTAATGTAATGATTGTATCAACGTAATTATTGTACTGTAATTATTGTATTGTAATTATTGTCAATTTAATTATTATTTCGACAATTTGTGCGCCCATCATCTATGTAGAGTCACCTTTATAAATAAATACGCGTTTTTTCTTCATTGTAACAAGCATTTTTCCGATATAAAATTAGAATAAAAGTCCTCATAACTAGTATAAAGAACTTTATTAATAAATTCAACACTTTGATATAACAAATATTATCACTAGTATAAAACTCCTCATAGTTATATTTTTAAGCTTAAAGACGATGAGTACTATTAATGTAAGTGATATCATAAAAAATACATTTAAACGAGATTAATCAAGTAATTGCATTATAACGCATAATAAGAAATACCACCCAGATAAGTTTATTTACAGATTTTAATTTATTAAATTTATTAATAAATAAATTAAAACCTTCTTAATGAAGGAAGATGTCTGTGTGTGTGTGTCTGTCTGTCTGTGTAGTCTGTAGTGAAAGTAATCTAAGAGTCGTATGACCATGATATTTGGTACACAAATACTTAAAGATTCGAATAGGTGCACCTTAGCGATATTTTTTTCTATTTTACATTTCGAATTAGTTTTTTAGTTATATTATGTTTTAGTCTGATTCATAACGTTTTCGGCCAATATTCGCAAAAATCTACCCCTTAGCTACCTAAAATATTATCACAGACTCGACACCGGACAGATGGAAAAATTATGTTTGAAACAAATTATGAACGGAATTCACACAGTTATTAAACGGCTTTTAGTGAATTTTTCTAGAAATATATATTTTTCAGGCATTTTATGCCTCTCCGATTTTCCTATTACGATATACAGAAATTGACTTGCCATCCATCGTTCATTCATTTCAGAACTTGCGTAAAATATCACGGACTGCTCCAGAAAAATATTATTTCACAAACCCATCTGTTGATTAATTAGAATTTCTTCACTCAAGGCATGTCTTCTATTTTACCGGCCGCTAGCAGGCAAGCGGACACCGCTTTCACTACACGACGGAGTAATTATGCTATTTTTGTGTTGACTGTTACTTGTGCAAAAAAAAAAATATTTATTTTGTTAACTATGATGAGATTGTTGAAAATAAGGTTTAAATTGCGTCCATTAACGTAGAACATAGAACCACCGCAAGTGACGGATTTCGATTTTGTGACTTGGGTAGGAGTGTTCATTGTTGTTTATGTGAATGAAATTTATTTATTTTGTTAAATGTGCTGAGATTGTTGAAATTAGGATTTAAATTGTGTCATTTAACTTAAAACGTAGAGCCTCCGCAAGTGACGGATTTCGGATTTGTGATTTTTTTTTTTTTTTTGGGGGGGGGGGTGATTTGATGCACGTTATGTGCATTACTAGTTATGCGAATAAAATTCATTTATTTTGTTAATTGTGCTGCTATTGTTAAAATTGAGATTTAAACTGTGTCCGTTAACGTAGAACGTAGTGCTTGCAAGTGATGGTTTTCGGTTCTCAGATTTGAAGGAAGGGGTGAGTATCAAGCCAGTTGCGTCCACTGTTATTTATAAGAATAAATTTATTAATTTCCTTATATACATAATGTATAAGGAAAGTATTGTGACAGGGTCGAAAATTCGAATTCGAATTGTCGACGAGAGAGCACGTTTCAATCATCCCTGATCACGAATCGATCATTTTTAAATGATGTGTGCGTGTGTGTGTGAAAGTACGTGTGTGTGTGTGTGTCAGTGAGCCTGTGGAGACGATATCTCACGAACGAATGGAGCGATTCGAATGAAATTTGGTACAAAAATCACAATCCGTGAATATTGGAAACCTATTGTTTTAAAACACAATCGAATGTCCAGAACCCCCTAAATTTTTGAGTGAAATTTTGAAAAACTCATCAGAAAATCTAAACCTATAATAAAGTTACGCAAATAGATATTTCTTATGTAATTTTTCCTTAGAAAATGATTGACATGAACTTTAGAACGCTAGCATGGACCATTCTCGAGATATTGCACATTTTTCAAATATATTTATCAAAAAATCCAATGAATTAAAAAATATATTAACTGTTACGAAACATGTTCACTTTCAATATGTAATATCATGCGATATATTTTGTAACATCATTCTCGTGGATCTAACTCGTTCCATTTACGAGAAAAGATACCTTGAGTAATACTTTTGTATTTGAACGCCAATAGTCATTTATCTGCTGTAGGAATAACTTATTTCTCTATCTACGCTTAACGAGATTTTGGCGACAAATTTGGTGGAATGTCTCGAAATTGGCGATTTTTTAAATGTTGTCAAATTAACGAAAATCTCGCAAAATAGATAAAAATGACGTTAAATTAATGAAAATGAGGCTAAATCAATGAAAATGACGACTAATTGAAGAAAATTCAAGAAATTGGAAAGAATATAAGAATGACATTTTTTTAACTGTAAGAGTAGTTAATTCATTGCATTATATAAGGAAATTCATGTGCTGTCCACATCAGCTTTTTTTTTATTATTTCATGTAACAACCTTGTTTTTACTCCCTGAAACACCGGTTACATTTTCTAGTATTTATTAAATATTAATTTATTTGAATTATTTTACAGAGAAAAAAATCCCAACATTTATCATATTGTGGCAGATTAAAATGCGTCATACTTAATGCGTAATGATACTTTTGAGGTATAATAATACTCAAACCTGTTTTGCACATCATTGAAAATATATCAATATAACGCTCTGGCTTTTATCAAATGTTAAATTTATAGTCTGTGTTGCACAGATTTTGTAAATTGCTCAAAGACACGAAGTCAAATTCGATTCCTGTGACAATATTTTTCTTACACATATTAAGCACACATCGAAAACTGAACACTGCACTTACAGATGACTTCGATTTTAAAGCAACATAATAGATTTTGATATTTGATCTCCGTATCATTAAACACATACTATTCATCAGACTATTTATTCTTTGTTTCCCGGGTCAGACAACTGGAAAATCTATCGTTGATAAATGGTGGGATTGATTCATTAAACCTTAGTCACATACAGTAATGATTTACTTACTCCTGTTAATGAAACGGTAGACAGATAGTAAAAGAATTGTTAAATCCATGTTAAGTCAGATAATGGGTATTGTTTGAAAATAATTAATTCCTTGGATGTTGATTCACTCAATACATTATTTAATTTTCAGAAATTTTACAAATTAAATCGTTGTGAATTTTTACTCCACTGCGTTGTAAAAAATCTGATGTGGGCAGTACATGACTTTTCTTATATACTCTAATGAATTTACTTATATTACAGTAAAAATATAATGTATAACATCCACGAGACTGTGTTTTGAACATTGAAATGTTCATCTTGCGATTTTCCGGATGACAACATATAAAACTATTTCGAAGTACACAATTAACTTATATTTCGCGCAACTCTAAATAAACAATTATCAATATAGATAGCATCTTCAATAAGCAATATAGTCCATATATAAAAATAGTTTAATAATTAATTCATAAATTAGGCATCATGTTTGCAATTTTGACGATAACTTTGTCAATCTGAAGCGAAATACTGCTGAGTTGGCAATACTTCACTAGATACTTCGGTAGATTATTCGTCAAGTTCGACAAACAAACTCTATCTAAACATCATTACAATACTCTCCTATTTCAAAACATAATTGTTTTCACTCATGTGGTGTTGTTTTAGCAATTTAGCGACATTTCCATCGAGGCACCATTTCCTTTAATTTGGTGATATTTCGATAAACTTTTTCGACATTGAAAAAAGTCGCCAAATTTGTCGCCATGTGGAGCGTTTGGACTGACGGACAAATACTACTGCAACATCATTACAATACTATCCGCTTTCAGCATCGATTGCCGTCATGTTTTATCAATTTGTAGACTTTTATTATCGATTTGGCGACATTTTCTGTAAATTGACTATATTTGATATGTTTAGCGACATTTAAAACAAGTCATAAAATTGGCCGCTAAGTGTGACGGTTGGACTGAAAGATAAACGCTACCGAAATATCATTACAATACTATTCCCTTTCAAAACACAATTAATGTCATTGATTGGAGTCATTTTTTATCCATTTGGAGACCTATTTATCGATTTGTCGAAATTTTTATCGATTTCACGATATGTTTATAGATTTGGAGTATTTTGATAAACGTTCTGAAAAGTCGCTAAATATGCAGCCGTGTGTGTAGTTTGCACTGAGGGAAAAACGTTACCGAAACATTAATATCCCCCTTCAGAACACAATTTCATTGATTCGTCATTTTTATCAATTTGGTGACATTTTCATCAATTTCGCAACATTTAAAAAAATCATTAAGTCATCCAGCCAAATCCATCGCCAAAATTTTCGCCAAACGTTACAGAGGTAGATGTGCAGATAATCGAATGGAGAAAAAATGGGCTATTCTTAAAGTGACTTCTTATATTCTTTCCAAGAGAATAAATTTTCATCATTTAGTCGTCATTTTCATTGATTTAGTGTTATATTTATCAATTTGGATACATTCCACCAAATTCGTCACCAAAATCTCGCCAAGCGTTATGGACGGAGAAATAGGTTATTCTTATAGTAGATAAATGATTATTGACGTCCAAATACAAAATTACTACCAAAAGTATATTTTTGGGTGAATGGAACGAGCTAGATCCGTGAGAATGATGTCAGAACATTTATCGCACAATATTACACATGAAAAGTGATCATATTTCACAATAGTTGATATATATATATTCTTTATTTTATGTGATATTTTGATAAATTTATTTGAAAACAGAATTTCGCCAAGCGTTACAGATGGAGAAATAGGTTATTCTTATAGTAGAGCCTTATATTCTTTTTTAGTAAATATTGAATTTTCATCAGTCTTCATTTTCATTGACTTGGCGTAATTTTTATCAATTTGAAGGCATTTTTATTAATTTAGCGATATATTAATCAATTTGGCAGTATTTAAAACTAGTCGAGTTGGCGATATTCCGCCAAATTCGTCTCCAATATTTCTCTAAACATTATGGTCGGATAAATAGGTTAATCTTATAGTAGATAAACGACTAATTGCGTGGAAATACAAAACTATTACCCAAAGTATCTTCTTTTACAGTAGATTCTTATATTATTTCCAATACTTTAAATTTTTATCAGTCTTCAATGTCATTAATTTTCAATGTCATTAATACTTTTATCAATTTGGTGGAATCTTCATCAGTTTAGCGACATATTTATCAATTGGGCAATATTTAAAAAACTCGCCGAGTTGGCGATATTCCGCCAAATTCGTCTCCAATATTTAGCCAAACATTGTGGATGGTGAAATAGGTTATTCTTATTGTAGATAAACGACTAATGGTGTCAAATTACAGAGATATTACCCAAACGTTTCTTCTTTCGTGAATGAAACTAGCTATATCTACGAGAATGATAATAATAAATTTATCGCATAATATTACATACGAAAAGTGAATATATTTTACAATAGTTAGTATTATTTTTTAATTTTATGCGATTTTTTGATACATTTATTTGAAAAACGTGCAATATCTCAACGGTTCATGCTAAAGTTCTACAGTTTATGTCAATCGTTTTCTAATGAAGAATTACATAATAAATTATTATTTATGCAACCTTATTTAGTGTTTTAATTTTTTGATGATTTTTTCAAAATTTCATATCAAAGTTTAAGGGATCTGAAGATTCGGTTGCGTGTAAGAACAATAAGCTTCTAGTATTCACGGATTGTAATTTTTGTACCAAATTTCATTCGAATCGGCTCATTCGTTCATGAGTTATCGTCTCCACACAAACACACACACACACACAGCCATCACCTCAAAAACGTTTTATTCGTGTTCAAGGGAAGCTTGAAAGTGTTCACTCGTCGAAAACTCGAATTCGAATTTTTGACCCCTATACATTTTACTATGTACATAAGGACAGTAAAAATCTAATGTAGACTTTAAGTTATATAATGCAATGAATTTACTACTCAGCAAAAAAAAATCGATGTACAAGATCCACTGCATAATGTTTTGACGTTGAATTGTTGTACATTTAGATATTTCCTAGTTGACTACATGTAAAACTATTTCAAAAAACCCAATTACTTTATATTTCGCGTAAATCTTAACTTGACAATAATCAATATTGAAAACATTCTCGAAACAATGCAGTCCATTAGAATATTTTAATATTTAATTCATCAATTGTGCAATTTTTGTTAACTTAGCACCATTTTTTCAATTTTAGCAATACGTTCTTCTATTTTGTAGTATTACCAATCTATAGGAATTTTGAGAAATAATTCTTTCAAAAAATATTTTTGTATCATAAATGGAAATCTTTAGTGAATCATACTCCTCACATCCTTTATACGAATTTTTGGAAAACTTAAAGTGAGATGGCTAGAAACAGAAATAAAAATCCTTTGTGAACCCTCTAACCTCCTCCGGAATTTAATGCTGAGTCCATATCTGCCAACATCTACGCCATATCTGTAGAAGATCCCGAGAAATAGATGTTTAAAAAAATGTAATTTTTTTTAATCAGAAGGGGGGTCATCCCCATAACCGGAAGTAGAAATATTTAATGAGCTCCTTTACTCCCGTTAGAATTTGAGGCTGAATCCATATCAGCTATTTATCTAAGTTATCAGCTATTTATCTATTTATCTAAGTTATCTACAGGGTGTATATAAACTGTTTTGACAAAATAAGAGGGGTGATAGCACCCATCAAGACGAACAATATTTACTATGGAACCTAGGAGCGCAGTTCACTCTGAGTGTCAGAAAAAAGTAACTTAGAAACACGCCCAACGAGCATAAGTCGCCACTTTGGACGACAAAGCTGTGCTGGAGAAATATGATATCTCCGGAACATCACAGTCACTTCGAGTCATCCGACGCTTCTTGAACGCTACATATCCCGGACGGTGGAGTGGACGTAGTGGACCTGTGGCTTGGCCTCCACGATCACCGGACCTCGACCCACTGGACTTCTTCTGGGGGCACATAAAATCATTGGTATAGGAGACGCCTATGGACTCTAGAAAATTTCGTCGCGAGAATCATTGTTGATGCGGTTAGGATAAACACGACACCAGTTGTCTTCGAAAGGGTGCGCCAGTCGTTCATTCGCCATTGTGAATTGTGCAACGGCACCCTTGGCCGTCATTTTGAGCATCTACTTTGAGTCTGTCTTTAGTGGAAATAAATAGGATTGTGCAACTTATGATTACATTAATTCTCCTTATTTTCACCGTTGAAAGTTCAAATTTAACTTTACGCTTTTCTGACACTTAGAGTGGAATGCACCCTAGGTTCCATTATAAATATTGTTCGTCTTGATAGGTACTATCATCCCTCTTATTTTGTCAAAACAGTTTATATACATTCTTTATATAGGCAATCATTAGAAATAGATATTTCAATGGACACTTTCAAACAGGAAGGGGTGAAGTAAGCGGAAATGAAATTTTTACTGAACCCCATATCTCCTCCAAATTTTGATACCGTATCCATCTTAGTCATCCTCTCAGCTTTATTTATATCTAATTTCTAGATGTTTGAAATTAAATGAAAAATTTGAACTAGAAATATATAGACGTCAATATAGATGTCAATATTCGACGTCGCACAACAGACAATCTACCATATACCCACTTGTTCGCTCTATAATGGCATCATTCTCATGGAAATTTAATGAAAATATCGTTTTGCTGACAAAATGGCTTACTTTTTTCTAAACTTTCAAAACCAAGACTCTGAAAGAGCTGTTCCTTGCCAAAGAAGTAAAACATATAATCCAAAGCAAAAACTTTTCTACTTTATTGGATGGAATCTGTAAACATATAAAAAATGAACTTTTAAAATTGTCTGAAACGAAAAGTATGCTTAAAACTTTCCATGAATTTACCGGACTGTTTCAAGCCTCATTAGTATCACATTACGAATAGAGCTTCCTGGCGTATAATGTGTTTCTAAGTAAAGTTTTATATTTATATTGCGGATTCTACACTTATCCAGTACAGAAATAAATGATTTTGCATCAGCAATATGTGAAGTTATTTTTGATATTTTAACTTTCTCAAGAGGAAATACTTTCTCCTGCTACTTACTATAATTATTTTCTTTAATCTACATCTCAGTCATTGTGCACCACGCTGCAAATAAAACTGAAAAATATGTTTTTTCCATTCCGAAACAATTGCTTGCCACTGCTTGGCGCCAAGGAACTTTAAATCTTCTTAAACACTGTTTACGCATATGGTTGAGATCTTGAGATCTTGCTGCTTTATTTCTTTTGGACGCTTATTAAAAGGCGCATCTTTTGGGCGCTTCTGCAAAGTCTTTAATCTACGTCTCAGTCATTGTGCACCACACTGCAAATAAAACTGAAAAATATGTTCTTTCCATTCCGAAACAATTGCTTGCCACTGCTTGGCGCCAAGGATCTTTAAATCTCCTTAAACACTGTTTACGCATATGGTTGAGATATTGAGATCTTGCTGCTTTACTTCTTTTGGGCGCTTTCAGATAGTACAAGTTATTATTATTATTATTATAATTATTATTATTATTATCATCATTATCGTTATTAGCATTATTAATAATAATAATATTATAATTATTATTATAATTATTATTTCTGGGATTAGTGTCATCGAGATCAGAAAAGATACTTGAACCATTTTTTATACTTCCTGTTATTACCACTGTATTAATATGTGGTGCTTTACCACTGTATTAATATGTGGTGCTTTACATAGTTTACATTTCATAACTACAATTTTGGCACCACACTATCCAGCATATAGATTAAATTATTTTGTATTTATTTCGACACGTGCGTTTTGTAAGTAAGACTCACTCCTCAACAGATATTTGAACCAATGATATGTGTCTCTCCGGAAAACGCTCTATTCATTGAGCCAATGAAAATTATTAATGCATCTCTCCATCTGTATTTAAATGAATCTTACATTTACTTCTTTCATATTTCACATAGAAGTGCAAAGTCTGATCATTGATCAGACTTTTCACTTCTACAGTGAAATATGAAAAGTCTGATCATAATGATCAGACTTTAAAATTAAGTCAAAGTCTCATAATTATGATCAGACTTTGACTTAATTTTAAAAGAGATATATCTTAAGATTATCTTGATCTTAATTCATCTTTTAATATGCGGACTAGAATAATGTTCGTTGTATGCGGTGATGTTAAAAATGATAAATCCAATTCATTCAACAACAATACTCCCACTTCTCGGGAGTAATATGCCCTAAGAAACCTCCTACATGCGCCTTCGCGCGTATTATTTCATATATAAACGATTACATACGGCCACTGGCAAGCGGACAATCCGTACATGCAATCCTCGTAAAGTCGTGAAGGAGCTTTTCCTAAGTAAACTATCACATAATTTCGTGTACAGGGTGCTTCAAAAAAGATGGGTCAATTTCCGAAAATGAAACGTGAAGGCGCTTCATGGCGAAGGTTTGGTGGTTCCATAGTTTTGCCCCCACGATAGCCCGATCTGTCGTGTCTTGACTTCCTTTTGTGGGGATATCCACAGCCGGTCTACACTCAGGCTGTGGCGCCACAATCATGATGTGACTCTAGAAGGGGAACTCTCGCTAACTCGGGAAAACTTGCAAATTGAGAGTTAAAAAATATTTCCAAATAATTACACTTTTACTCATTTCTATGCCTAAATTTTAGCACAATTAAAGCATAACCTAAGCCCTTTTAGCACAATTAAAGCATTTCCTAAATTTTAGCACATTCAAAAAGATTATCTAAACTTAGATGGGGGGTATATTTCTTTACTGGAGCTCCCACAAAGCAAGAACTACTCTGTCTAAATGATTACAAAATTATATATAATCTAGATCCTTTTACAGTTACAAACCCAGTGTTAATGAATATTAAGTAGATTTCATTTTTTTTCTACTACTGTAAAAAATGCAATTAATATGACATCAAAATTTCTACAACCATATGTATAATAGCAAAAAAATATTGTTTGACAATTCTAATTTTACTTATAATTTGAAATATTTTCACATTGCTGATGAGAAAAATCACTTCAATTGATTTCTAATAAATATTTTAGGTTCATTATGATTTAACGAAGCAAAATTTATTGCCAAACTTACTTTAAAATACAATCGCAGATGTAATGGACAATTTTACAACATATTATAGTATAATGTGTGATATAATATATATAAAATAATTCTATAAAATGCATCAGTATCTCCACTGTTTCTATCTTAGTTACGTATGGTGATATCAATATGAACATTTCTAAAAACTAAAAAAAATTATAATAGTCTGCTGAAAACAAGAACTGGTAAGTAAATACATTGTAGATAATACATTGAAACTCCTTTTAAGAAAACTGATGAAATAACGTATGAATATGAGATATTACTATATATATAAATGCGTTTCAGTTACTTAAAAACAAAAATAATACTTTAGGAAGCAAATTTTTTATATTTCCTTTCATCATTTTTTTTTCTATTTTTTCCCATCCTCATTTTTATTTTTAATATAATTATTCAATAAAATTTTAGCAATGGTAGTAATGACTTTTTTCGATTACCTTTGAAGGTTCATGAACAACGGAAGTCCAACATGATTTAATTTCTTGATTTGTATCTAAGTACCTCAAAGTTAGGTTTAATATGATATGATGATTTCAAAGTTGTATAAATTCCGTAAATCAGAAAAATTTGCCTCTTTAAGGTTTTCATTATTTTGGAAATCAGGGTACTGCAATTTAGTGTCTTTTACATTTAACCAATTATTTCTTATAGATCTTAATAAATGAACAGGATCATACATCAAATACAGAGGTATATCAGGATTACTTCGATTATATACAGCATCATTAAATTTATCGTGTTTCTTAAAAAAAGCAAACATGCTTCTATTAATGTTGTTGTTATCAGATATAGCAGACAATACATTAAGTTCAAGTTCTTTTAACTTGCAAATTAACATAGATGCCAAATTATAGAGCTTTGGTCCCGTAAATGTTGAAACTGGGGCAATTGCTATTACGTCTTTATAATTCGAAAGCATAGATGTAATCAAAATCACTTGGGCAGTTTTTACTTTTTCATTACTATCAAAACAATCACCGGTAACTTTACCACATTTAAAGGTATACCTAGGATCAACATAAATCTCATCAATTAAGAGAGAGAGACAAACTTTTGGTCTTCGTTTAAACATTGGACCCTACGTTTTAAATAACTATTACACGGATTAAAAAAATCTGAATCCACATTTAACTTTTTTGAAATTCTACTTAATGTTCTCACATGAGGCAATGTCAACACCTTTAAATTTCTAAATGCCTTATAGCACGAAGAACTAGATAAGTATATTTTAAAACATAGAATAAACAGTTCTTGTGAAAATCGAAGCAATTTCTAAACATACCTGCTTCTGTTTCTCCAACAGCTTCACTGCGGCTTTGATATAATTAAGTTGTGATGGAGTAGAATGCACAGTTTCACGTGCACTTATTAATAAATCCAGATCACGTTTATTTGTAATTAGGCTAAATTGTATTCCACAATTTTGTAGTTGCTTCTTACTGCACTGGAGATTTTCAAAAAACACATCGAACGTTTTTTCTTGGCATATGCTGATACTCGCAATAACTCATGGCACATATGATGCATTAATGCGACCTTCAAGAGATATAAACTATTTAAAAAATGGCTCTAAAGCACCCATGAACGTTAGTTAAATGATAATTATACATAAGAACAACTTATTATGCACAAAACATGATGCTATAAAACTAATATAACATTCCGAAAACCTCAAAAACGTTTTGCAATCATCAACCACTCCACGAGGGACGCTGACCGCGCTTGGATTTTTGTTCTCTTCTTTCCGATTACTCCCCTCTTACCGTGACGTCACGGCAATTTCTCCTCAGTGGCGCCACGGCCTGTATGTAGACCGGCTGTGGGATATCTCAAGAGTCTCGTCTATGACACTCCTCTTAAAGCTGAAGAGGAACTCGTCGTTCAAACATTTCATGAAAACCCATTAATATTTGTGGCAGCCATTGTGTACACAAGAAATCGACCACAGACAGACGGACATCATTCAAAAAGTAGTCAGAGCGTGATCAGGACATCCTAAAATATATATTGTCATCAAAATATCGTCATAGAAATAGGAATTAGATAAAAAGAAATATGATAAGGACGATGAAACAATGGAAATTCGCGCCAATAAATGTCATATAAGACAATAGGTATAAAGTGAAAATATAACAGGGGCGATGAAAAAAATGAGATTCAATCAAATAAATGTTATACTGTACAAAATGTACATATTAAAAATATTCAAAATGAGAATAGAAATATTCATCATGGAATTGAAGATAAGGATATCGAAATTATGCAAAATAGAAAAATAGATAAGGATTTTGATCGTGAAAATATGCAAGATGAAAATGCTGATTTTCAAAAAACTCAAAATGCAAATAGGGATAGTGAAGATATGAAAATGAAAATGCTGATTTTCAAAAAATTCAAAATGCAAATAGTGATAGTGAAAATATGCAAATTGAAAATGTTGATTTTCAAAAAACTCAAAATACAAAAAATGATGGTGAAATGTGCAAAATGAAAATGAAAATGTTGATTTTCAAAAAATTCAAAATGCAAATAACGATAGTGAAAATATGCAAAATGAAAATTCTGATTTTCAAAAAATTCAAAACGCAAATAAAAATAAAATTGTCGAAGAGATTCAAAATGAAGAGGAAAATAATGAGTTGCAAAATATTCAAAACTCAAATGAGAAAAAAATAATGGATGAAAATCGAAATGAAAATTAAATTGTCGAAGAGATTCACAATGAAGAGGAAAATAATGAGTTGCAAAATATTCAAAACTCAAATGAGAAAAAAATAATGGATGAAAATCGAAATGAAAATTAAATTAACAGTGTTCAAAAAATAACTTCAGAGGTGGAAAACCAAAGCAAATACAAAGAATATATTAAAGTTTTTAAATGATATACAATATATTCAAAACACATATTAAAATGAGCAAAGTCATGACTATAATGAATGAAAGCTTTGTTCAAATTTTTTCATAAGAACAAAAATTTTTAGAAATTCAAATTGGAATGATGACTGATATTTGAAGAATTGCAAAATGAGATAGTTAAATTAACACAATTCAATGAATTTGAAAGTAAAATGATCATGCCAGTGAAAGAATTTTTAAAAATGAAAAATGGTAGTACTAGCAATGTTTTCAAAATGATGATAAGTATATAATTTAATGATGATTACAAAATGTTTTGCATGTGTTGAATATTGAGCACATACTTGTGTAAATAATCTGCAGAAATGAAAGGTAGAATCAAATATAATAGTAAGTTAATAGTAAATAGTTGAAAGGCCTTTGTAGAAAGCGATATCGGTTGATGCATTGTGGTGGCAGTCCAATCCACATATATTTTTTAATTTTCCAAGATGGAACTTTTTTAGCTTATGATGATTTGAAGCAATTCCAGTTGAGTCTTGGGAGAGAGTCTTGAGGCTTAAAAATTGAAGACATGATTAAGTAAAGGGAAAAGGATAGATATGAGCTGAAAATTATAATGATGATGATAAGGATTAGTTAATTATGGTATATATTTTATGTCTTTAAAAAAATAAATAAATTGTATAAATAATTGAAAATTTTAAATCAATTTGAATTTAAAATGTCAAGCTATAGAACGGTTAGATAGCTGTCAATCGCCTTATGCAATGGAGCAGTCGAGGACACGATATCTCGTGGAGGAATGTTGAAATATAAAATAAGCATTGAATTGCTATGAAGTAATAAGAGTTGAGATAATATAAATTGCGAAAGCAAATGGAATAACTAAATTAATCTTAAAGTGGAAGGATAAATAAATTAAATTTAGTTAAAATTGCGGTTTGAATTAATAAATCGTAAGTATATGAAAATTTTGAGGTTATTTGAAATAAATAACTAAGAAGTTATTGAGTACTAATAAAAGCATTTAGTTTGATATATTACAACGCATTGAAAAGTTACGAAATTATGTGTATATATAAGCAATTATATGAAAAAAAATGTAAATATTCATGTGTGAAAACTGTACGAAAGTAAATACAAATATAAATAAATATAAATTGCAAATAAATAAATGGAAATAATGATAAATTGTGCGACAACGTCAGTTATGGTAATATAAATAGATGTCAATGATGTCAGGGTACGATATCAACTGAGCCAAACGTGTAAACAAAATAATATACGTAAACATTTTGGTAGTAATGTCATATAAATGGTATGCTTAGATATTAGTAAATACAACAAAAAACCGTAATAAATAAATATCTGAATAGATTTGAGGAAGGTTATGTAAATAAATAAAAATAATATGTTTGTGATAAATGTCATATGCAGCAAGGTTTAAATAAGTAAATAATAATTTGTGTTGAGAAACAGTAACAGATAAAACAATATGATAACGACAGCTACTAAAATGCCAGGATAATAAATAATTATAGTAATATGTTATGTAAAAATGATAAGATTCAACCGCACGTTACGAGAGTTGTCAAAAATGTGCAAGTATAAAAGTTATTTAAAAAATAATAAAATTAATAAATCAATAAATAGCTCTTATAAATACTGTAGGTAAGGTTGAATAAATAAATCCTCTATTTAAAAATAAAAGCGTTTTGAAATCATACGATATTAAAATAATAAAATAGGTAAATAAATAAATTCATGTCGCGAAGTTTGCTTACAGTGTGAGACAAGGTACGTTGCCATGTGAAGGAACGAGTCATGCAACTCAACACAACTCAACTCTAAGCCAACTAGTAGTAAATAAATATGAGAGATACAGGAGAGTGACTACTTAACTCGTTAGCGTAGTTTGAAAGCTTAAACAAATCACTTAGCTAAAAGTTGCAATAAGGTGAGGTTCTAAATTCAAGGACGTTATGTTAAATACATTTTTAAAATAAACAAAATAATACAAGGAATTAATTTTAAATGCATTTAAAAAATGTTAGACGAAATTAAACTTCATATACATTTAGATTAAATTTTAAATTTATGCAAGTTTTATTGAATTTAATAACATATGAGGTAGTTCAAGGTGTGAAATATAAAATCGAACTTGAAGTACGTTGCAGGTGCATAGAGAGAGAGAGAGAGAGAGAGAGAGAGAGAAGGTGCAACAGACGAGATCCGAACATGGATAAAAATTTCGCCAAGTTGGTGATATTCCACCAAATTCGTCGCTAAAATTTCATCCAGTATTATAGTCGGAGAAATAGGATATTCTTATAGCAGATAAACGACTAATAGCGTCCTAATACAAATCTATTACCCAAAGTATATCTTCTCCTGTAGTATATTCTTATTCTTTCCAACATATTGGAATTTCATCAATTAGTCTTCATTTCATTGATTTAGCGTTATTTTTATCAATTTGTGGATATTTTTATCAATTTAGCGATATTTTCGTCAATTTGGCAACGCTTAAGAAACTCCCCAAGTTGGCGATATTTTGCCCAATTCTCCCCAAAATTTCGCCAAGCAATGTTCATGGAGAAATAAGCTAAACTTACGGTAGATAAACGACGAATGGCGTCAAGTTACAAAGATATTACCCAAAGTGTCTTCTCTGGGACGGAACGAACTAGGATAGAACTAGCTGAATGGAACGAGATAGATCTACGAGAATGATGATAATAAATTCGTCGCATAATATTACATATGAGAAGTGAACAGATTTTACAATAGTTAATATTTTTTTTAATTTTATGTGATTTTTGATAAATTTATTTGAGAAATGTGCTATATCACGAGATCGGTTCATGCTAGTGCTCTACAGTATAGTTCGTTTTCTAATGAAAAATTTTATAAGATACGATTATTTAGTTAACTTTATTAAATGCTTTAATTTTTGATGATATTCTTTAGATTTTATTTCCAAATGTAGAAGAGTTCTGCACATTCGATTGCGTGTAAAAACTATAGGCTTCCAGTATTTACTAATTATGATTTTTGTACCAAATTTTTTTCAGATCGATTAATTCTTTGAGATATCATCTCCACAGACTCACTGATACACAGACACGCACATACACACACACACATACACATGCACACACATACACATGCACACACACACACATGCACACACACACAGACACACATCACCTCGAAAATGTTTGATTCGTGATCAGGAATGCTTGAAACTTGCTCTCCCGTCTTAAACTCGAATTCAAATTTTCCCAGTCACAATATTCCCCGTCACAATACTTTCCTTTTATATTATACTACGTATATAAGGAAAGTAAAAATGTGCATTTTTATGTGTAGTTTTTTGATTTAATGATTATATATTATGGAACTCCTGCAAAGAGGTAATGGTGGGTTTTACGGCCTTGATGGCAATGTACGAATTTTACGA
Source organism: Amaurobius ferox (assembly GCA_951213105.1). Taxonomy (NCBI): domain Eukaryota; kingdom Metazoa; phylum Arthropoda; class Arachnida; order Araneae; family Amaurobiidae; genus Amaurobius; species Amaurobius ferox. The sequence goes on along the minus strand of OX578139.1, from coordinate 99,702,553 downwards.
TTCACGACCACGTTATTCCTGGGTTTCCCAAAATCATGCGCTTAATTTCTTTTAAATCTATCACAACATAAAATTTTATATATAGTGACAATATCGAGGAGCATTTACGCTCTCTCCCTACAAATAATATCCTCTTCTTTCATTTGGCGTATTTGTCCTCTTCGAAAATCAATAAATCTGTATCTGACACCAGAAACGATATTTCTAGGAGAGCACTCTACCGGATCTCTTACGGACCATTAAACGCTGTTATTTGATTTTGAAAGAGAGTTAAAGGTCAATTTGTATCGCTGAAATCCCATTGTTATAAATGCTTCTCATGCAATAACTTCAATATTCATTCAAGGGCATTATAAAGATGGCATAGCGTGTAACTCCTGCAACACAAATTATCTGTACTTTCTTGATAGAATTTCCATGTATGTGCATCCACCAAGGAGGTACAAATTATTTATATACTATAAAGACATATCTACAAAGGAATATGATTAGTGTGTTTTTTGAATATTTAAAAAAAAATCTGATGTGGGCAGCACATGACTTTCCTTATGTAATTCAATGAATTTCCTACTTTTACAGCAAAAAAATAGGTTATTCTTCTAGTAGATAGTTATATTCTGTCCAAGATATTGAATTTTCGTCAATGAGTCGTCATTTTCATTGATTTAGCGTCATTTTTATCCATTTGACGAGATTTTCGTTAATTTGGCAACATTTTAAAAAGTCACCAAGATGGCGACATTCCGCCAAATTCATCGTCAAAATCTCGCCAAGAGTTATGGACGGAGAAATAAGTTGATCTTATAGCAGATAAATGACTATTGGAGTTCAAATACAAAATTATTACACAAAGTATCTTTTCTCATGAATGGAACAAGCTAGATCCACGAGAATGAAGTCACCAAATTTATCGCATGATATTACATATGAAAAGTGAACATGTTTCTCAAGAGTTAATATATGTATTTTTTAATTTATAGGATTTTTTGAGAAATTTATTTGAAAAATATGCCATATCTCGAGAACGGTTAATGCTAGCATTCTAAAGTTTATGTCAATCGCTTCAAAGGGAAAATTACATAAGAAATGTCTATTTGCGTAACTTTATTTATTTTTTTTTTTTTGATTTTTTCAAAATTTCACTCGAAAATTTAGGGGGTTCTGAACATTCGATTGCATTTAAAAACAATTATTTTCCAATATTCACGGATTGTGATTTTTGTACCAAATGTCATTCGAATCGCTCCATTTGTTCGTGAGATATCGTCTCCACAGGCTCACTGACACACACACACACACACACACACACACACACACACACACACACACACACACACACACACATACACACACACACACACACACACACAGACATCACCTAAAAATGCTTGATTCGTGATCAGGGATGCTTGAAACGTGCTCACCCGTCGAAAACCTGAATTCGAATTTTCAACTCCGTCACAATATTTTCCTTATACATTATGTATATAAGGAAAGTAAAAATATGATGAACGCTACGCAGGACCTGTCCTATAAGCGATTCAAACATTTTTTCTTCAGTTCATTACTTATATTCATTATATTTGTTTTCCTAGCATAGAACAACTCAAAGCAATAGTTAAGGTTATATCGAATACTTTGTTTCACATATCTATTTTCACTTTCCTTACATATTATAATGTATAGAGAATTTATTGTGACAGGGTCGAAAATTCGAATTCGAGTTTTCGATGGAAGAACACGTTTCAAGCATCTTTGAACTTGAATCGAACTTTTTGAAGTAATATATGTATGTGTGTGTCCCCATGGATCTGTGAATGCGATGTTTCACGAACGAATAGAGCGTTTCGAACGAAATTTGGTATTATTGGTACAAGCAGTAAATAATGGATTCCTATTGTTTCTAAACGCAATTGAACGTACGGAAATTTACATTTCAAATTAATTTTTGAAAAAGTCATAAAAAAAATTAGGACATTCAGTGATGTGAAATATATAATCATTTTATATGTAAGTTTTTATCTAAAACAAATGACACAAACTTTAGAACTCTAGCTTGAACCGTTCTAGATCTATTCCACATTTTTCAGATTTTTTTAAATAAATTTATTTTACACATTACGTAAAAATGAACAGTAGAATATATCATCAAAAATGCAGCACTTGATGATGAATTTTGCGACTTTAGTGATTTTTAATGTGATGTCAAATTAATGAAAATGTTGCCAAGCTGGTAAATATCATGGTAAAGTTACAAAAATGAAGCCAAATTGATGAATTAATAGTTAACATATTTTAGTGCATCGGAATATATCGCTTGGCAGATGTTAGAAATATTTCCAATTGTCAAGTTCAATTTGCGCTAATTATAAATTTATTTGGTACTTCCAAATAATTTTGCATGTTATCATACAGAAAAGCGCCAAATGCCAGTGTGCTTTTCAACGTTAAAACATTGTGCCATAGATCCAGCGTTATGTAGGGAAAGTAATGTGCTGCCTACATTAGATTTTTTATTCAGTGACTGAATGTTTTTAAGGAAAGACAATGTTCAAATATCCCCACCACCCACCTTCCAAAATGGAATAAACACTAAACCCCAAATTATTAGACTAACCATCTAGTTACTGACAAGATTATCCAATCCTCTTGTATATAAAAAGTACCCTAAAATTATATTGGTACAATTACTGTAATGCGTTAGGTAATCTATGCTACAAAACTCACTCTAACTGAAAAATACACTACACAGTAACACAATCTTTTTTCATTTAGTGATAAAATGCTTATTCTTATTATTAGAATAAATTTCTGCCCAGTTACAATTTCATATATGATAGTTTATTGTAAAGTGCTAATGCCAAAAATATGATATTTACACACATCCCCAGATAAAAAATATTACCTTCGTACTGTGTATTTTTTATCACCTACGAAAAATAAATATGTATATGTCACCCCGAAAAGACATTTCTAGAAGATAACATCTCTTGCGGTCCATTAAGCGCTGTCAGTTGATTTTAAAAGAGAGTTAAAAGTCATTGTCGGTGGCCTTCTTCTTCATGAAGACTTATTATTTTAAAAGCTTTGTGTGCAATAAATTCAATAAACATTGAAGGACACTATCCATATATCCCCAGACGGATATGTATGACTGAGTTGCTTAAACAATTGATAAATTTCCGATTTGTGTAACACAGGACTTGCCCTACAGACGTATTAAATTATTTTATTTATTTAGTTCATTACTTTGCAGAGTTTACTTCTACAAGCTTGAAATTAAAAAAAAAAGAGCTTGGAATTTCATACCTGTAGCTGAATGGTAGAGCGTCGACTGGCCCGTAAGAGGATTCGTGGTTCGATTTCCGGTTTGGCAACAATTTTCTTTACAATAATACCCAAATTAATTAACATTGTAAGTTAACGCAAAGATGCGGGGGTGTGAAGACTCCAGACCGTGCTACTCACATAGTGGGTTTAGAGTAGCTAGCTGCACGGCCGGGAAAGAATACCTCCTGCACTCAGGAGGCACACAAGGTCTACCATCCCGCCAAACGAACCTTTATTTAGATCTAAAGAGATAACAATTGATGAAAAATATTGTGATTAAACAGGCAGTTTTACATAATATTTGAAATTGACAAGTGCGTCCATTTTTCAAAAATTGGAAAAAGGTTATTGCGATCATAGATAGAAAGATCATTGAAAAATAAAATTTAAAGTGAGGTATATTAACATAATGAAAAATAGATTAAAAATAAAGAAAATAATGAAATTTTAAAAGTAAAATTTAGAAAATATATAAAAAGAAAATATATGAAAAGGAAAACGAATAGGCATATGAAAAACAAAAACAGATATTTAGAATAAAATTTAGAAAAAAAAATGAGAAAAAATACAAATGAAAAGGGTCAAACGAAAAAGAAAGATCCGAGAAAATAAGAGCAGTTAACCTACGGATGCGGTTGTCTAAAAGTGGCACTAGTATGACTAGTACGGATTCTGTGGACTCTAGCATAGTATGAGCAGAAGTCAAATCGGAAGGTAAACGACCACGCAGGTAAACGACCACGCTAACCTGAGGCAAAAATAGCAGGAGGTGGTCATTCAGATTATGAGTTGCACGTCAATCTGATATTAGAAGGTGGGGAATGAGCGTTTACTTCGACAATAAAAGCTTATAATTCAGTCGCAGTAGCACACTAATAGAGCGTCATCTTTCCATTACGAATACCCGTGGTTCGATTCCCGGTTGGGGCAGCAAGGTTCTTTACAATGGCATTCGAAAAAAATTAACCCGGTAAGCTATTGCAAAGATGTCAAAGATTCTTTATATCTTGTATTTATTAAATTTGCTTTTATATCACAGAATACCGTAAGAATATAACACTTACTTCAATTTAAAAACATTTTATAGTTTTATGTAAATCAATTGGTAACTTTGCATGTTTATAAATGACATCAATTTGCCCAAAAACCCTCCATAATTTTTTGAAGACACTTTTGGGAGGAAAATACAATAATTTCTTACACGTATAGTCATGCAGTAAGTAGGTAGTACGTCTTGGAGCAGTAGGCCCAAGTTCTATCCTTCGAATTATATCTTGAAAGTTTAATAGATGCCATATGTGCTATATTTCCATAGTACTCATTTTCTAGATAAATTAAGCTGTTAAATTTGTCATTTCCACACACACACTTGACAATGGAGATTGTAAGATCAGTAGACAGTATGTTTGATAAATTATACATTAACTACTTGTCTTATCAATAAGAAGAAGAATAATTTGTGTGATAAGAATCAAAATATCATCAGCTTGATCTAATGAAGAATTTTACGGGTAATTTGTATCTAAATTATTTCATGCGACACAACTATAATTCATCTTAAACTATGTCAGAAACACAGCTGACAATACATGCGATACCTAACAGTGGCATTACAAGTAGGTCCTCGGAGTTTTGCTATTGCGGTCTAGCACCACACTTTGGTCGATAAACAACATTTTCTTGTTTGTTAAAAAATTCATTTATCGGTAGTCTGAATGCTTTAGTTCAGCTTGATCTAATGAAGAATAAATTTATCTTTGCTTTTTGACTTTTCAGGAAGTCATTTGTGAAATACTCTCTTCACTGTGAATAAAAGAAACGTTCTAAATATAGTAAGCTCTTTGTAAAAAGAAGAAAATCGTTTACATTTTTATAATGGCAATGAGTGACTGGAGCAAGATCTATGATAAAAATAAAGTGAAAGGTTGAACTTAAGTGTACCATTTTATACAAAAATATCATAATAATAATTATCTCCAGATTTTTTTTTTACTTCCGTCACTAATAGAAAATGTTTTGGTGTTAAAGTATTATTCTATCAAATTGAAAATCTAATTGTTTTATTTGCGGATTTGTTATAGGGGCTGATTACGGGAAAAATCTTATTAGCATTGTATCAGTTTATCTGATTGGGTAGTCTATCGGTCTGTCTGTCCACGAATTTATGTAATCAATTTTCTATCGCAACTAATCCACTGATTTAAACGAGATTCGCTATAAACGTAGACTATTGCATGAAAAAGAAAACAACACAAAATATATTTAACTTGCACATGTCATGCGCAGTACATCAATTTTGCATTTCGATATCAATTTCAAATTTTATCCCATTTCCATCAAAATAAAGTATTCTCAGCTGACTTGATTTGAAAAGTTTAAAAATGAAGTCAAATTTTGTGTAATGGAAATATGTTAAACAATAACCTTGCATTTATAATTTTACTCCATTTAAACACCAAAGTGTACGGAAATTTATGATAATTACAATGCAACTGCATCTCACTTGGTACTTTCTCATACTATAGACATTGTTGTATGGGGGAAGTAAACACATAATGATAATAATACACTTGTCAAAATTGATTTTAAATAAACTGTTTTCTCTATTTATTTTTAAAGCTAGTTTAAACGTCTTCGACATTTTTGTTACTGTTTTTTGTAAGTTTTCTCTCTATCCTGTTCTGCTATCCTATTTCTATTCGTTCTGCTATCCTGTTTCTATTCGTTCTGTGATCCTGTTTCTATTCGTTCTGCTATCTGTTTCTATTCGTTCTGCTCTCATGTTTCTATTCGTTCAGCTACCCTGTTTCTATTCTTTCTGCTATCCTCTTTCTATTCGTTCTGCTATCTTGTTTCTATTCGTTCTGCTATAATGTTACTACTCGTTGTGCTATCATGTTCCTATTCGTTCTGCTATCCTGTTTCTATTCGTTGGCTATCCGTTCTCTTACATCCTTATATTCTTCTTTCTTTCTTCTGTGGGTTGTTCGTTCGTTGTTTCCTGCCTGTCGCTTGGTTTTTCCTCTTTCATTTCTTGCCGCATTGTTGTAAACATATTTCCTTCTACCTTCAGCCACGTGTTCCATACTCAGTTGCCGACTTCACTTGAGTGAGTTCGCGGTACTTATCACTCATGAAGTTACTTGTCTCCGAAAACAGTAAAAACCAATTTTTTTTCTTGTTATGCATTTTTAATTATTTTTGTGCTGAAGTTTTAATTATTGTATTATTATTTCAGCAGCAATTGAGCAATTATTTGACAAAATTCAATCTGTATTTATTGTAAATTTTATATACATAACGAAGTATTAATGAATAAATCATCACGTTAAGTATGTTAGGAAAAAAAATTGTATTTTTCTTATAACTGAAATATTTTATGTACATTTTACACAATTATATTTCTTTTATTATATATGTTTTATAAATATAGAAAATAAATAACACAAACTAAATATATTTCAGGAACTGGGATATTTTAATGCGTCAAGCGCCATCAATTTTGCTACAACTTTAAATTCATAAGTTTAAACTTACATATTAAAATTATGTATAAAATATATTGTAAAAAGAAAATATATTTTTACTTTCCTTATATACATATTGTACAAGGAAAGTACTGTGACGAGGTCGAAAATTCGAATTCGAGTTTTCGACGGGAGAGTACGTTTCAAGCAATCACGAATCAAACATTTTTGAGGTGATGTCTCTGTGTGTGTGTGTGTGTGTGTATGTGTCAGTGAGACTGTGGAGACGAGATCTCACGAACGAATGGTGCTATTCGAATGAAATTTGGTACAAAAATCACAATCCGTGAATACTGAAAGCCTATTGTTTTAAAATACTATCGAACATTCAGAACCCCCCTAAATTCTCGAGTGAAATTTTGGAAAAATCATCAAAAAATCAAAACCTTTAATAAAGTTACGCAAATAGACATTTCTTATGTAGTTTTTCATTAGAAAACGATTGACATAAACTTTAGAACGCTTCTCACGAACCTTTCTCGAGATATTGCACATTCTTCAAGTAAATTTATCAAAAAATCCCATAAATTAAAAACAAGAAGGATCAATCATGCATAAGCATTGATTATGAAACACTTTCCAACTGAAATGCAATTTCATTTAAAAATTTCTAAAATGTGATACATTCAATGGTGATATCTTTTACAATATCACAGTACTAGAGTAATTTATTATAATTAAATATTTAAAACTGTATCAAAACATAAATCATATGATTCTCTATGCAAAATCAAGGAATATTTCATTCATGTAACTTGTATTCCAGACACCAGAGCTAAATAATTTTGTGTGAAAAAAATTCAGCAATTCTTATGTAACTCACCCTAAAATCGCTTGAGATATTTGCATTCTGCTTAAGTTAAAATTAGGCTTCGTTAAAGAAATAATAAAAGTTTAGGGATCATTTAAATCACAACTATTGTAATTGCATAGGCACGGAATTTAGATACACAGACAATACACAGATACACAGATAATATATGTATGTGTGTGTGAGTGTGTGTGTGTATTCAAAGTATTGGAATCGTGCCGAAGATCGGAACTCGAATTTTCAAAGGATCTACACGTTTTGGGATTTCTAGAACACGAAAAAACTATTTTTAGGAAGACGTCTGTATGTGTAAGGGTGTATCTGTGTATATTTCTGTGTGTCTGTGAGGATATTACATCCACTCTAATTGAAAAACTAATGGACCGAATTTCATGAAATTTGGTAGGTATGTTTTTCCTGGGAAATCCTGATGTTCATTATATTATAGTACGATTCGTAATAAAAGAATCTGCCATATTTGCGAAATGGCCTTTATCCACTCTAGCTGAAAACTAAAGGAACAAATTTAACAAAATTTGGTGTATAATATTTCAATAACCTACAAGTGATTTATATACCAAATTTAACAAAATTTGGTATATAAATCATTTGTAGGTTATTCTTGTACGATTCGAAAAAAAGGAACGGGCTATTTTTGCGAAATTCCTCGCAAAAATCGCTAAATATTAAAGTAAGACTACGCGTGCTCAATTATGACAATTAAATTCCTATTTTATACGTGATTTTTGACAACAAAAAGAATTAGACTAACCCCATTACTCTAGGACTAGCCGTTCTTGAGATATTCTAGTTTTTTCGCGCTTTCGCTACGCCACCTTTGACAATAAGTCCAGCTATCAAATGAGAAATAAATTTAAGTTTAACGTGCAAATTCAATGTCATTTAAAATACTTATGGCTGTTATTTTGTGCAGATAAACTCAAATTATTATTGAAGAAATAAAGAGAACGTGAATATGAGTCTGCAGGGAAAGACATGTGCTGCCCACATCAGAATTTTTAACAATATTACAGCAATAATTTATAGAAGTGAACGGGGATTATTTGCAGGCCATTTCGAAAAAAATGTATGATCTATATTTAAAGATCCAAAAATTTTTGTAGAATAAAATGTTCAGCAAATTTAAGCTGTGTACCAAATTTTAACTCTCTAGGATGTAGGAAAGTGTATTAAAAATGCCATCAAATAAGTATATCATGAAGAGTTATATAAAATTAAAAGAAAAATTGAAAAGTTATCTACCAAATTTATTTTTAAATGTGAAGCCTCTCTCATATACGAAATAATTAAACTCTTGGAAAGATATTGATTATATAATATATCTCTTTTTTTTCTGGAGGATATCCCAAAAGTCAGAATTTAATTGAATTTGTTTTTTTCCATATATTAAATAATTTTTAATAAAAAAACTACTTAATATATTTTATTGAAATTTTTCTTATATATTTTATGGGATTATATGAATATTTCCTAAAAATGTCGAAGCAATTTGTGAATTTTAAATTTGCTTAAAAAATGTTTGAAAAATCAGGTCCCATAGGGTTCAATGTATTTCATGTTTTCAATCCGGGTTCAATACAAAACTAATTGGGTGATATTATTTATTTATATTCCCATAGGTCCCACAGACCCCGTCTGAACAACATACTAAAATTTCATTTTGATTAAGTCATTTTTACGGCAGTTATCGTGCTAACGGACAGACAGACAGACAGACTGAACAAAGTCATAAACACTTTTCAACTATGTTGTAAAGTGTTAAAAATATTAACTGTTAAGAAACATGTTCGCTTTTCATATATGATATCATGCGATTGAACGACAATAGTCATTTATTTGCTGTAAGAATAACTTATTTCTACGTCCATAACGATTGGCAAGATTTTAGCGACGAATTTAGCGGAATGTCGCCAACTTGGCGACATTTTTAAATATTGCCAAATTACCGATAATCTCGCCAAATGGATAAAATGACGCTAGATCAATGAAAATGACAACAAACTGAAGAAAATTCAATTTCTCGGAAAGAATATAAGTATCTATTACAAGAATAACATTTTTTAAAACTGTAAATGTAATAAATTCATTACATTATATAAGGAATGTCATGTGCTGCCCACATCAGATTTTTATTAATCTGTATTCAGAATATTTTTATGCATTACAATGAAAGTATTACAAAACGTTTGTATTACAAAACGTGCATACTCTTTGTATAAGAGTACCAAATGTATTGAATCACATAATTTGAATATCTGTAGATACATTTTTAAATAAAATTACATTTTACAAAGTAAATATATTCAATTTAAATATTTCCATTTTAAACCGATTTTGGATAATGCAACTTCAAATTTTAAAATTTCCTTTCTGAAAACAAAGTTTTTTTGTTCCCTTTTAAGCATTTATTTTCAGTTAAACAAGTGGAGAGTATTAAACATATTTGTGAACTCAAATCAATGATCAACTGAAACAGGGAATGGAAATCTGGACGTTAGAATTGCACCCAGACATTCCAGCATCGTACAGTGTAAAGAGTTTCTTGAAATTACTCACGTTTAAAGCTTTAGGTTCCATAAACATGTTTGTTCAATTCCATTCCAAATCGAACTTTTTTAAGAGTAGTAAAATTAAATTTTTAAACACATTTTGTTCCTGCCATCCAAATTTGTAGCAAGATACAATTGCTGTAACAAGTTATAAAGTTCCTTATCATGCAGAAACATTCGACATCTTGTAGTGAACAGAGAGACATTTAACCGCATTCCGGACATTTTCTGTCTCCTGAGAGCAATAAAGCTGCGGATAGACCCAGCGAAGTTATTTCCGGGCCCGAACTGAACAAGATTTCTTTTAGGCCATAAAATAGTGCTGCTTGATTTGGCAAGGGAGTTAAAGGTTACTTTGTAGCACTGACCCCCCTTTGTCCAAGAGTTCTGCCGTTTTATATATTTACACAATTACTATATTATAACACAGAAGGCCCACTTTTCCCAGAAGACGAAAATTATAGTGTTTCTGGAAAAAGTTATATACAAAATTCATCATTTTTACTTTTCCTGCAATACATTGTAATGTGAAGGGAAAGTAGTGGAATCGTGCCGAAAATCGCAATTCGTATTTTTGGCGGATCTACACGTTTCGGGACCCCTAGAATACGAAAAAACTATCTTTATCGTGACGTCTGTGTGTGTGCCTGTCTGTCTATGCAGATTTTGTGTCCACTCTAACTGAAAAACTAATTGACCGAATTTCGTAAAATTTGGTGGGTAAGTCTTTTGTGGGTGACCTTGGTGCTGATTAGATTTTGATACAATTCGGGATAAAAAGAACCTGCCTCTTTTTGAGAAATATCCAATTTTTGGAAAATTGACTCTATCTACCCTAGCGCAGAAACTAATAGACCAAATTTCACAAAATTTTGTAGGTAAGTCACATGTAGGCTATCCTGGTGTTGAGTAGATTTTGGTATGATTCGGAAAAAAAGACGCTGCCTTTTTTGCGGAATGGTCCGGAAAAATCATTAAATCTAAAAATAAAGGACTATGTATGCTAAAATATATCAAGTAAATGCTTAATTTACACGTAATTTTTAACAACGAAAAGAATAAGACCAACGTCATTACTTTAGGGTAAGCCGTTCTTTAGATATTTTAGTTATTTCGCATTTTTGCTACATCGGTTTTGAAAATAAGTCCAATTACCAAATGAAAATGAAATCTGCGAGACCAGATTTAACGGAGACAATTTAATTTCAAGATTTATGATGTCTCTAATGTCAGACAATGGCATCAGTCTGAATGACGCCAGTTTTACAGCGGCCTTGACCCGAGAGGTCAATGGGACATATAAAGAGGAGGCTAAAATGAAGCCACGAGATTGGTTAAAAATATTAACCAATATGGAAGATATCTGGTCGCATTACCCTTTGGCTAACCAATGATAGTCGAATAGGCGTATCAGAGCTCACGCAAAAAGAGGCGGCAAACGAAAGGTTCTACAGATTCCATATACACTTCAACGTCAGATTCCATATAGACTTGAAGTCAGATTCCATATAGACTTCAACAAAATGTCCTGAGATAAACACTTCAACGAGAGATGTGAAAGAACGGTAACTGATCAGATGAGATCGAGAACATATTCAGTGTAAGACCGAGTGCCGAAGATGCCGCCATGTGCAATGGCAAGTTATGCGAGTGCCGATGTGAAATACAGTCGGCTGTCTAAAGACAACCAGGTGGTATGTGCAAATCAGCTTATCGCAGGTGATAACTATGTTGATAAGAATGACTTAACTGGTCTCACATGTCCAATTTCCAACGCAAATAATATGATAATTGTTGTAATCAATTTAATAATTAACCAAATGTTCTAAATAAATAATGTTATTTTAAAGTTCAAAATGGTATAGTTAATTGTGAGTAGCATAATCTTAATGAATATTTTATTCCAAGACTCACACTAATGGTTTTATGGTGGTCTTTATTAGCGGCAAAATTCAAGTGTTTCACGACTATACGAGCAACGGCCATGCTTAAGAGTTTAATTTCAAGTAAGCTTGGCATTATTTTACCTTTTTTTCTGCACCACAGAAGCTGAATTAAAAGTGTAAATTTAGTGTAATTTCAATTAATTATGTGTTATTTAGTGCCATTAAATTCAATTTAATGAAGTATGAAAGAAATAAAGAGAAAAAGAACTCTAATATGCAGGGAAAGTCATATGCTGCTCACATCAGATTTTTTGTACTAGAGATCACGTTACAGAAGTATTTGCCTAAATACACTTCAGATTTTTTTTAAACTAATTTCTGTTAGATTTGATGTAGTGTTAAAGACGCCAACTCCCCAGAATGCTAAATTACAGAAAACTCCTGAAAATTTTTTCTGAAGTTTATATCTACAAGTTTTTGTTGTCACCGCAGTAATACTTCTGTTTCAGCCAAATTATATGGACAAAATTACACGAACTAGTGGATCAAATTACACGGAGACGGGTCATTTTTATTAACATTTTACAACAAAGTTGAAAAGTGTTTATGGCTTTGTTCATTCTGTCTGTCTGTCTGTCTGTCTGTCCGTTAGCACGATAACTGCCGTAAAAATGATTTTTATCAAAATGAAATTTTAGTATGTTGTTCAGACGGTCTGTGGGACCTATGGAAATATAAATGAATAATATCACCCAATTAGTTTTGGATTGAACCCGGGTTGAAAAAATGAAATACATTGAACCCTATTCGACCTAATTTTTCAAACATTTTTTAAGCGGATTTAAAATTCACAAATTGCTTCGAAAATTTTAGGTAATATTCAAATTATCCCATAAAATATATAAAAAAAATTCAGCAAAATATATTCAATAGTTTTTTAAATAAAAATTAAAATAATAATACACCTCTTATATGAAGCGATCACGTGACCGTTATATGAGGAGATCACGTGACCCCTTTCAAAATGAAATATGGCATCCATCTTGTCTCAAAATCGTGATTTTTAAAGTTCTTTTTAATTCATACTACGTGTTGTATCCGTCCTAAAACCGCTTTATTTTTGCTTACATTCTGTGCATCTACATACTGAAACAACGCAATTACAATATATTTGAGCTTAAATGATCATCCAAATTTAATTATTTCTACAACGAAGCCTATTTTTCACTTATATAAAATGTAAACAGCAAAATATGTAGAATGAGTTGTATTAGAATTGGGGTATTTCTTTAACGCAAAATTATTTAGCTCATAGAGTCTGCATAGCTGATATGAATGAAATATTAATTGATTTTACAGATAGAAGGACGATTTTTTTCGATGGAGTTTTAAGCATAGAGTTTAATTACTTGTATCTCCATGGTCTTAAATTTTTAAATAAAATAAATTATTATAGTATTGTGATGAATGAAATGAATGAGAAAATGTTCATGAATGAAATGCTGCTTTTATAGCGAGAGCCAGGCGTGTTATATTTCGATGGCGTCCTTTGAATAAATTTCAGTTGTTTTTGATGAAGTTTTCAAATATAATAAATTATCGTAGAAGTAACAAATTATTGTAGTATTATGATAAAGTTAAAAACATTACCGACGTGCTAGGCGATTTATATTTAATTGACGTCATTTAAATGAAGTTAATTTTTTTCGATGAACTTTTAATTTTTTAAATATAATCAATTAAGGTAGTATTGTAATATTTTTAAAAATATTACCGAGGAATGTATCGCATTTTAGAGATGTTTAAATGAAATTGCATTGAAGTTGGAAAGTGTTTCATAATCAATGCTTTATGCCTGATTGGTCTTTCTTGTTTCTAATTTCTTACAAATAAAATTTGTAATAAGAGGTTTATTTTGTTAACTAAGTATTTTAATAAATATTTTACCTACAGCTAAACGATGATGAATTCGTTATAAAGCCAAACAATTTCATAGTTTTAACTTAATTTATTGGTTTTACAGCGACAAAAAGTTAAAGGGTTCAAATTGCAAAAACTTAACTCAACACTTATTCGCCCACACCATACTTTCTGTCATGCATTTAAATGTTCTCTTACTGATGTCTTGTGATTTAACATGCACAGAGAGGTTTTAATTAAAACTTAAATCCTATGTATATCATTATCATTGAAAAATATTGCAAATTATTTTTAGTATTGTTCTACAAAACTTCACAGAAGCGTCAGAAACTCGAGTTTTTATTTAAACATCGGTGCTCACCCCCATTACATAAATATATTGAAATAAACAAATTCTCATAAACTCGTTACAAAACACATTTTCGCTCAAAGTAGGATGTTGTTAAGTGGTAAATGAAGCGGAAACATCTACCGTCTTATATACCCTTAGCAAATGGTGTTCGCCTCATTCCAAACATTTTCAATTGACTAGCAATACACTGTTGACGGCTCTGTTAAAATTATGTCTGGAAGCTGGCTGAATGAGATATTTTGTGTGCTATAAAACCAAGTGGGTAGATTTTTCAAGCGTTAAATGTTACTTTATAACAATGTTCCTCTTGTCCTGACAGTTTCGTTGTTATAAGCTTTAACACGCAATCACATAGCCATTATATAAATACTATAGAAAGCACCCGTGAAAAATCGCTGGGATTTTTTTTCACTGAATTTAACAAATATGAAATATATTAAATTTTGATATTTTTATATCAGCAACATCTTCGACAAGAATATCTTTGGTATACATTGTATATTGTACCTTAGTAAAACGACTCAAAATTATCTCATCGGTTTTGATATTGATTTCCTAAAGTGACCAGAGACTAACGTTGCAAAGATAGGAACAATCGCAGTTTGTTCCCGGGAATTAACTAGGCATTTTGGGAAGGGGAGTTTGACAAACTGGGAATTTTGAAAGTTCCCAAAAAGTGGGAATTGTCAGTCATTGCTTTACAGATTATGGAAGAAAAGTGTATGATAAATAAAACTAACATATTTTCAGTTCGTAATTTTAAAAGCTGGAGAATAAAAAATTTATTCAGATGTGTAAGATTCAATATAAAATATTTAAATTGTGTTACGTCCTTATTAGAATGAAAATAAATTCCCCAAATGAAACGTAATTTAATTTGCAAATTCTTTAAAAGTTAAAATCACTCCAAACTGTGTAATACTTATTAAAAAGTGATTAATTAATCAGTATTTATTAATTATTGAGTGACAATGAGAAATCTATCGATTAACTTTTAAACATGCTGCATTCGAGTCACATTATTGTGACCACCAGATAATATCTGGATTAACCGGCGTGTGCAGAGCTGATAGACGAGTCGGGAGTGAATCAATAAGAAGCTGGAAGGTATTCACAGGTATGTGGAGCTATGCTTATGGCAGTGCATCTACCATCTGCTGGAGGGTGCGTGGTAGAGAATCCATTGAGCGAAAACCCGGCCAAGGTGGTTCCGCAGATGCTCAATTGAATTTAAATTTGAGGAATTAGGGGGCCAGAAAAGCACTTTGATGTCTTTATCGTAATCTCCCAACCACTCTTGGACAAATCTCGCTGTGTGGCATATGTCATTGTCGTGCTGGTTGATCCCATTCGTCCCAGGGAAGACAATAAGCATGTATGGGTGTACTTGTTCTGCAAGGATCGATTCATAACGAATTAGGTACATAGTGCCTTCTACAGGAATGGATGGACCCAGAGAATGCCACGAAAACATTCCTCAGGTCACAATGCTTTCCCCTCCTCCTTGTGTTCCTCCAGCGATGGTTGATGATTGTTTGTTCTCCGATCTTTCACGACTTATACGTCGACGTCCATTTGTTAGATAAAGCAGGAAACGTGGCTCATCGGAGAAGGCATTATTTTGCCAATCAGCATTTATCTGGACTGTCGTTTAAGACACACTTCCGGTAGCCCCTTGGTTCATTCGGCTAGTAAGTTGATCCATTGTGGGGCGGCGATCGGCACTCACGAACGTGCGGAGCCGACGTTCATCTCTCACATCAATGGCACGTGGTGCTCCGCAATTGCCACGTCGCTTATTCGCAATGTTGCCATGTTTCTATTAACGATACACTTTAACCATAGCAGTACGCGAACAGACTACGCTGTTTCAGAAATACTGCCACCCTTGGACCGAAACCTGATAATAATCCCGTTTTCCAAATCTGATAAATCGCTCCTTTTATCCATAACAGGAACGGATGATGTGTTTTCAGAATGCCTATACCACACCTTATATACCCACCAAGCCAGCTCACAACGCGTGCCTACTTTCATTCGCTACACGCTGTTGACCCTAAAAGTACAGGTGGTCACAGTAATGTGACTCGACTCTGTATGAGTAATATATTTAATTTCATATTTTCAGGGAAATTTTGGTAATTTTAAATTTTAAGAAATTTTATTTCAATATATGTTCTACCTTTAAATTAATACAAATATTTAGTAAACTTTTCTAAATGACTAACCTTCATTAAAGTTTAAACTGTTTGACACGGCAAAAAAAAATGTATACTTAAATTCATTTCTTTCCACAGTTTCCACTGATACCGTAATTCCTTATATATTCCCCCAAATTTCAGGGGTTATTCCTGCTTCTCAAAATTCTCTGTCTTTTGAAGTGCTAATTGTTAGTTAGACCTAACCGCACGCTTACCGAGAATCTACGGTGAAATACATGGAACTTTACTCTAGTTAAATATTTAATTAACCAGCTGAAAGTCATTAAATAAGACAAAGATATACTGTATAAAATGTTTTTATTATAAAAGTGTACAGGGCCTTTCAAAAGTTCGTATAAACTTTAAACATTCACTAAAAATCGAAAAATCATTGCATTGAGGTACGGTTTGTACCATAAGTATTGCCAGGATGAGTTTTTTTTTTTGACGTGCAAAAATTATGTAGTTTAAAAAATCACCTATAGGTGGCGCTTACCCGAATACATCTTCCAGAAGTATGTAAATGAGGCTGTTATAAAAGAGATGTAGTGCTCTGTAGATTCTTCATTTGATTCATTAATAAACGGTGCAAAGAAGAAGCTTTTGAAGGGAATGTTAACTTTGATCGAGAAAGTATTGTTAGTGAAGCTGTATTACGTGAGAGGCGAATCAGCATCAGATGCTTTGCGAAAATTTTCATTTCGGACAAATCTAAAGAAAGGAAAAGATCCTATCACCTGTTCAGGGTTACTAAGGCTTGTCACACGATTTGACACGTGCAGTAAGTTATTTTAATTGTTTTACCAATGCGTTCAGCGCCACCTATTGGTGATTTTTTAAACTACAAAATTTTTTCACATCAAAAAAAAAGAAATCCGTCCTAGCAATACTTATGGTACAAACCGTACCTCAATGTGATAATTTTTCGATTTTTAATGAATTTTTAAAGTTTATACGGACTTTTGAAAGACCCTGTATTTTAAAATAACGTAATTCCTTACTTTATTAGATATGAATAATGCAAACAAAGCCAAATTTTTGAACATGTGCACATTCTTGTTAACATTCAGCAAAGAATAATAACGTGCTTAAATTACTTGCATTCGAAATTATGTTGTTTGATATTGAAATTTACTCTAGTTAAATATTTAATTAACCTGTCATTAAATAAGACAAACATATGCATAAAATGTTATTATTGCAAAAGTGTATTTTAAAATGACGTACCTCCTCACTTTATCAGAAATAAGTAACTGAAACAAACCCAAAGTCGTTGAACATGTGCACATGCTTGCTACCATTCAGTAAGCAATAATGACTTGCTTAAATTACTTGCACTCGAAATTATGTTGGTTGATAATAAAAGAGACACATTCTTATAAACACGTTACAAAGCACAATTTCTCACTAAATAGGATGTTAAAATGATTTTCACCTCATTACATGCATTTTTCATCTATGAGCAATAAACTTTTGACGGCTTTATTAGTATGGTGGCTCGAAAAGAACTCAATATGTGTGTGCAATGTAAAACGGTAGGGTATATTTTTCAAGAATTAAATGTTATTTATATCATTCATACTCTTCTCCCAAGAGTTTTGTTGATGTTAAGTTTCATGCAGGAGTACTTAGTATGATACAAATCAACCCTGGATTGTATTTTTACAAAATAATGCGTTTAATTCGAAGGATCGGTATCTTTCAAAATAAAAAATATGATGTGAGCATCACATGGACTTGTGGACTCATATTCACGTTCCCTATATTTCTTCAAGTCTGCATTAAATTAAGTTTAATTGCTGAAAAAACAGCCGTAATTATTTTAAATTAAACTGAATTTGCATTTTTAATTCAGTTTTCGTTTTCGTTTGTTAACTACACTTATTTTCAAAAGTCAAGTAGCGAAAATGCAAAAAAATTAAAATATCTCGACAGCGGCTAGTTCTAGAATAATAGCATTATTCTTATTCTTTTAGTCGTCAAAAGTTTATAAAATAAGCATTTAAGTGATATATTTGAGCATACGTAGTCTTTTACTTTCAGATTTAACGATTTCTGCGAGCCATTTCGCTGGAAAAGCCAGTTTTTTTTCCTAATCGTACCAAAATCTAATCAGTACCAGGATAACCTACAAGTGATTTATCTACCAAATTTTGTGAAATTTTGTTTATTAGTTTTTCAGCTAGATCGCATACAGTCAAGTCACCCTCAGGGGACTTACCCATTAAACTTTAAGAAATTCGGTCAAATAGTTTTTAAATTAGAGCGGATACAAAATCTGCAGATACAGACAGACACACACACACAGGCGTCACGCTAAAAGTAGTTTTTTCGTGTTGTAGAGGTCCCAAAACGTGTAGATCCGTCGAAAACTGGAGTTGCGATTTTCGCACGATTCCAATGCTTTCAATATACATTACCAAGTATTGCAAGGAAAGTAATAAAAATATGTAATGTGTGTAGAATTTGAATGTGGGTATATACAATGCGTACATGTGAGTAGATAGAAAGAACCGAATTTTATTTATTTACTACAATTAGAAAACATTTATCTCAATTAAACCAACATTACAGAACATGCACTCAAAATTCAAATTTAGAGTTATGAACAATGTTTTAAAAAATTAAAATAATTTATTTACTAGTATTTAGGCCTGCCAAAGAAAGATAACTTTTTCAATATAAAAGCTATAAGTATAGAAAACATAATTTCCTATCTGGAATATATTTGTAAACTAGTATTCAAGCCTCTCAAATACAGGAATACAAATACTTTTTAAAAGCAAAATGGATATTTTGCTGTTCCTGTAATACATGGTAATGTATAGAGAAAGTATTGGAATCATGCCGGAAATTGCAACTCGAGTTTTCAACTGATTTACGCGTTTAGGGACCTCCTGCATACGAAAAAACTATTTTTAGCGTGACGTCTGTGTGTGTGTGTCCGTGTGCAATACCATGTATTACAGGGAAAGTAAAAATTTGATGTGGGCAGCACATGACTTTCGCTGCAGACTTATATTCACGTTCTCTTTATTTGAATTAAATTTAATTCACTTTTAATACAATTTTCGTTCTCATTTGGTAACTGCACTTCTTTTCAAAGGTGACTTAGAGAAAATACGAAAAAACTAAAACATCTCGAGAATGGCTAGTCCTGGTTTAATGGGGTTGGTCTTATTCTTTTCATCGTTAATAATTACGTATAAAACAAGTATTTAATAGATATATTTGAGCATACGTAGTTTTTATTTTAGATTTTGACGATTTTTGAAGGCCGTTTCGAAAAAAAGGCAGGTTATTTTTTTCCGAATCCTACCAAAATCTAATCCAAAAATCGCAACTCGAGTTTTCGGCGTAACTGCACGTTTTTGGACCAATAGAAAACCAAATAGTTATTTTTAGCGTGATGTCTGTGTATGTGTTAGTGTGTGTGTGTGTGCGTGCGTGTGTGTCTGTCTGTCTATAGAGATTTTTTCCATTCTAACTGAAAATCTGATTGACCGAAATTCATGATATTTGGTAGTTAAGTCCTCTGCGGGTGACCATGGTGCTGATTAGATTATGACACTATTCGGGAAAAAAATAAACTGCCTTTTTTTGCAAAATGGTCAACAAAAATTGCCTGTATCCATTCTAGCTGAAAACGTAATAGACCAAATTTCACAAAATTTGGTTGATAAATCACTTTTGGGATAACCTGGTGCTGTTTAGATTTTGGTACAATTCGAAAAAAAACACCCCTGCATTTTTTTTTACGAAATAGCCCGCAAAAATCGTTATATATAAAACTAAAAGACTACGTACGTTCAAATATATTAAATAAATGCTAAAATTATACGTAATTAAGGACGATGAAAATAAATACCCCCCCCCCCAAACACATTACTCTAGGACTAGCCGTTATCGATATATTTTAGGTGTTTCGCATTTTTGCTAAATCGGTTTTGGAAATAAATCCAGTTGCTAAATGAAAATGAAAGCTGAATTAAAAGTGTAAATTTAGTGTAATTTCATTTAATTATGCGTGTTATTTCGTGCAATGCAATTAAACTCAATTTAATGAATTATTAATGAAATAAAATGAAAATTAACTTGAATATGCAGGGAAAGTCATGTGCTGCTCGCATCAGATTTTTTACTTTCCCTGCAATACATGGTAATACATAGAGAAAGCATTGGAATTGTGTCGTAAATCGCAACTCGAGTTTTTGACGGAACTACACGTTGTATGACCTCTAGAACTCGAAAAATCTATTTTTAGAGTGATCTCTGTGTGTGCTTGTCTGTTGCAGATTTTTTATCCACTTTAATTGAAAACTAATTGCCCGAATTTCGTAAAATTTGGTACCCTTGTAGGTGACCTCGGTGCTGATTACATTTTGATACAATTCTGGATAAAAGAACCCTACGGTTTTTGCTAAATGGCCCGAAAATATTGCCTATATCTACTCAAGCTGATAAACTAATTAACCAAATTTCACAAAAATTGGTAAATCCCTTGTAAGTTAACTTGGTTCTGATTAGATTTTAGTACGATCCGGAAAAAAAGGAACCTGCATTTTTTTGTGTGAAATATCCCTCAAAAATCATTAAATCTGAAAATAAAACGCTATGTATGACGTATGATCGAATATATCAATTAAATGCTTATTTTATACGTGATTTTTGACGACTAAAATAAGAAAGATCAATCATGCATAAGCATTGATTATGAAACACTTTCCAACTGAAATGTAATTTCATTTAAAAATTTCTAAAATGTGATTCATTCAGTGGTAATATATTTTACATTATCACAGTACTACAGTAATTTATTATACTTAAATATTTAAAACTGTATCGAAATATAAATCATCTGATTCTTTATGCAAAATCAATAAATATTTCATTCATATAACTTGTATTCCAGACTCCAGAGCTAAATAATTTTGTGTGAAAAAAATTCAGCAATTCTTATGTAATTCATCTTACAATCGCTTGAGATATTTGCATTCTGCATATGTTAAAATTAGGCTTCCTTGAAGAAATAATAAAAGTTTAGGGATCATTTAAAATCACAACTATTGTAATTGCATAGGCACGGAATTTAGATACACAGATAATATATATGTGTATGTGTATGTACTCAAAGTATTGGAATCGTGCCGAAGATCGGAACTCGAATTTTCAAAGTATCTACACGTTTTGGGACTTCTAGAACACGAAAAAACTACTTTTAGGAAGACGTCTGTGTGTGTAAGGGTGTATCTGTGTATGTTTCTGTGTGTCTGTGTGGATATTACATCCACTCTAATTGAAAAACTAATGGACCGAATTTCATACAATTTGGTAGGTATGTTTTTTGTGGGAAATCCTGATGTTCATTAGATTATAGTACGATTCGTAATAAAAGAATCTGCCTTCTTTGCGAAATGGCCGCAGAAATTGCCTTTATCCACTCTAGCTAAAAACTAATGAACCAAATTTAACAAAATTTGGAGTATAATATTTGAATAACCTACAAGTGATTTATATACCAAATTTAACAAAATTTTGTATATAAATCATTTGTAGGTTATTCTACTACGATTCGGGAAAAAGGAACGGGCTATTTTTACGAAATGGCCAGCAAAAATCGTTATATATAAAAATAAAAGACTACGTGTGCTCAATTATATCAATTAAATTCCTATTTTATATGTGATTTTTGACAACAAAAATAATAAGACTAACCCCATTACTCTAGGACTAGCCGTTCTTGAGATATTCTAGTTTTTTCGCGTTTTCGCTATGCCACCTTTGACAATAAGTCTAGCTATCAAATGAGAACCAAATATAAGTTTAACGTGTAAATTCAATGTCATTTAAAATACTTATGTTGTGCAGATAAACTCAAATTATCATTGAATAAATAAAGAGAACGAATATGAGTCTGCAGAGAAAGACATGTGCTGTCCACATCAGAATTTTTAACAATATTACACCAATGATTTATAGAAGTGAACGGGGATTATTTTCAGGCCATTTCGAAAAAAATGTATGATCTATATTTAAAGATCCATCAAATTTTTGTCGAATAAAATGTTCAACAAATTTAAGCTGTGTACCAAATTTTAACTCTCTAGGACGTAGGAAAGTGCATTTAAAATGCCATCAATTAAATTTATCATGAAGAGTTATATAAAATTTAAAAAAAATGAAAAATTGTTATCTACCAAATTTATTTTAAAATATGAAGCCACTCCCATATGCAAAACGTTTAACAAATGGTGAGATATTTATTATATAATATCTCCCTCTTTTCTTTCTGGAAGATATCCCAAAGTCAGAATTTAAATGAATTTGTTTTTTTCCCTATATTAAATAATTTTTTTAATTAAAAAACTACTTAACATATTTTACTGAATTTTTTTTTTATATATTCTATGGGATAATGTGAATATTTCCTAAAAATTTCGAAGCAATTCGTGAATTTTAAATTTACTTAAAAAATGTTTGAAAAATTAGGTCCCATAGGGTTCAATGTATTTCATTTGTTCAACCCGGGTTCAATAAAAAACTAATTGGGTGATATTATTTATTTATATTCCCATAGGTCCTACAGACCGTCTGAACAACATACTAAAATTTCATTTTGATAAACTCATTTTTACGGCAGTTATCGTGCTAACGGACAGACAGACAGACAGACAGACAGACAGACAGACAGAATGAACAAAGTCATAAACACTTTTCAACTTTGTTGTAAAGTGTTAATAATAAGATAAAGAAAAAGAATAAGACCAACCGCATTTATCTAGATTTAGCTGTTCTCGAGGTATTTCAGTTTTTTCGCATTTTCGCTACACCACCTTACCAAACGAAAACGAAAAGTGAATTAAAAGGGCAAATTAAGTGTTTTTTAAAATAATTATGCATGTTATTTTGTGCAATTAAACTCAATTTAATGAATTATTGCAGAAATAAAGAGAACATGAATATGGGTCTGCAGAGAAAGTCATGTGATGCCCACATCAGATTTTTTAATAAGTATTATTTTATTTTACAATATATTGCAACTTAACGTCAAAAATGGTCATTTTAAGAAGAAATTGGCCAAGGAAGCGTGCTCTTACTTACAACACGACCAGATCAAAGAATTCCGAAGCGAGCAGCACGTACATGACTTTCGCTACGCATTCAAATTTCTTTTCTTATTTTTTATTTCATGATGCATTAAATTGAGTTTAATTGCAGAAAATAACATAGATACTTTTCTGATATTATATCTAATTTGCAGTTTAAATGCATGTTCGTTTCATTTGGAAACTTATAAAGTCTCCAGGTCTTAAAATTAAAAGAAAAAATTAAAATCTAAAAATTAAAATTAATCTATAAATTTAAAAAGAAATACTAACATATCTCGAGAACGGTTCATCCCAGAGCCATGCGGATAGTCTTATATGCTGTGTTATAAGAAATTACAAAGAACAAGTACTTAATTAATGTAATTCAGTAATTATAGTTATTTATTTCTCAATTTTACGAATTTTGAGGACTATTTCGCAAAAGGACTGTTGGCTATATTTTTCTGAATCATATCAAAATCTAATGAGTATCAGAATAGTCCTCAAGGGACATAACTACTAAATTTAAGAAATTCCATTAAATAGTGTTTTTACTACAATGAAAATGTCTTCAGTTTCCCAATGTAAAAACCTTGAACTAAAGGTGTGTTATGTGAATCGGTTTGAGAAGCATATAAATATATATTTCTAATCTTAATGTGGCAAATCAGTCATCATTTAAATATTTACTGTATTCCGAAGTTTACAGGCATGAATAACGCAATATAAATTAGAATAAATATTATTTCCAGGCAATGCAATGGATAGCTTTTGTCTAGTTCAAAAATTTTACATGTTTTAGAAAAAATATATCGTCTGGATTTGAGAGAAGGTTAGGAAACTTTCAAAATCATTTGAGGAAAGAAACAGTAATTGATTTAAATTTGAAAACACATATTTTATCAAATCATTGCAATAATAATTAGTCACGTCAAATTTAGTTTGTTAAGAATTTTTTGTTAGTTAATATGTTAATAAAGTTTTTGCTAAGGCATTTATATCTTGATTCGTCAAATTGAAAGGCTTCATCATGAGTAAGATGGAGTAGTTTCGATTCTATAAAAATGGTTTTTGTTCAAGAAAGGATATTCATAAGTTAAAAGAAACTAGTGTAATTATATGGATAATTTTGTAAACACAAAAGAAATTTATAGTCGCATTAAAATGATACATTTACCCCTATTTATTTTAAAGCAAACGGTGAATGGAATCTTTTTAGTTTGAAGTTTCTTCCCCATACATATTGGACAAATTTCGGAGGAAAAAAAATTGTCTTCGAATAAAATGATAAAAAATAGCCTTTGTTTCTTTCAGCATAAAATTCTGGATGATACCCCCCCCCCCCCCTTTTATTTTCCACGATTTTTTGTCACATTTTAAAGGCCCGATTGACTGAATTCAACGGTATCTGTACCATAAAAGAAATTAAATGAATTCACAAAGACTTCAAATAAGCAAAATTAAACAGCAGATGTATATCATTAAATATATAGAAACGGGGTTTTCTTTAAGCATATAAAATGAAAATGTTAATTACATGCATTGAGCATGCAATGATACAATCTAAATATTTTAAAATCAAATCGATGACATTTTTCAGAAAATTATAAAGTTCAAATATTTTTTGTATAGGAACTATCAGGAACGGAATGGTAGGCTTACTTTTACTCGACAGAATAAGTACAATAGCATTTATATGCAGATAATTTTAAATTATCCAATTTTTAAAGAAATAGACATTAAATTGCAAATTGATAAAGATAATATGGAGATTTTTATAGAAATAAATCTTATTTAATTTTATTTTTACATATTTCTCATTAGTTATATCCTATTTCAAACTTTAATAGACAATACAGACAGTAAAGTGCACAGTCTCTATTTAATGAATTTGAACGGGATATTTGGTTTAAAATCTTTAATGTGTTGTAAAATTAATTGTTAAAAAAATACTATATTAAAATCTATAACCATGCAATACATTTGTGAGTAAAAATATTAATAAAGATTATCAGTTTACACATGAAATATGTAAATTTTGTGTGAAAAAGAAGATGAATGTATTTGTTATAAGAAATCACCCGGAAAATCATATCCTTGTCTTCGTATATAATTTATCAAACCGCTGTTTTTGACTTCTTCATCCGTTAATTACAGCAATTTCGTTCGTTTTGAATTCAAATTTGAGTTCATTTGTCAAATTTCAGTGTTAGCACATTATTTTAGGAAACATTATATATATCTCGTTGATGTTTAAAGCAAGGCATTTTTAAATAAAACTGTGCTGTTTTCCAACGTTTTTTAACGAAGCACCGCTGGTCAACAGAGCGGAAGGTCTAGCAGTGACGCCACAGCTCGCTCAGAAATGTTACCATGGGGGGACTAGCGAACGAGACCAAGGTACTTTAAACATAACGAGACAACCCGTTAATATTCTATTAACCTTGATCAGCACCAGGGTAATAGACAACCCCCCCCCCCCCCCCGGCGCGGACCACTATTTGATTAGTGGTGACGGATCATACCTCTGTAGTTCTGGTCCTCAAACCTGGGGAGTATAATACTCGGATTAACTGGTAGTCGATGAATTGTCCGTCGAACCAGAGATCGTGAGACTATCATGTCCCGACTCTTCCGGGCGGCCGTAACCACTGAACTGCGCCTATTCATGGCCTGAGCCAAGGTTCGGTCGGTGGCGGGATCGGGCTTGGAGGGTATTATTCCCTGTCCGGTGAATGATTCCGTCAACAACGTGGCCCTCTGCTGCTGCTTTGCTGGAAGAGATTTGGTTAGCTGTGTTCCCCCCCCCCCTGTAATCGGCATAAACCCTTTGTTTGCAGCAGGGGTTGGACTTTCCCAGGGTAACACACAAGTAACTTATCTACCGAATTTTGTGAAATTTGACCAATTAGTTTTATCTAGAATGGATGCATACTACTTTTGCGGGCTATATCGCAAACAAAAGCAGATTTTTTTTTATCCTGAATCGTACCAAAATAGTTACTAAACTACCAAATTTTATGAAATTCTGTCAATTAGTTTTTCAGTTAGAGTGGATCCATACATTACACAGACAGACAGACACACAGACTTCACGCTAAAAATAGATTTTCGTGTTGTAGAGGTCCCAAAACGTGCAGATACGTCGAAACTTCGAGTCGTGATTTTCGACATGATTCCAATACATTGCCCTATACATTACCATGTATTGCAGCGGAAGAAAAACAACGTCCATCTTCTGTCATGAAGAAGAAGTAAGATCGCGTTCCGGGTCGAACTTTACAAAGAAGTATGTTTTTAACACTTTACAACACAGTTGAAAAGTGTTTATGACTTTGTTCATTCTGTCTGTCTGTCTGTCCATTAGCACGATAACTGCCGTAAAAACGACTTTATCAAAATGAAATTTAAGTATGTTGTTCAGACTGTCTGTAGAACCTAAGGGAATATAAATGAATAATATCACCTAATAAGTTTGGGACTGAACCCGGGTTAATAAAATGAAATGCTTTGTGGAATACTATGGGACCTAATTTTTCAAACATTTATAAGAGAATTTAAAATTCACACATTCCTTCGAAAGTTTTAGAAAATATACAAATTATCCCATAAACATATAAAATAACATTTCAGCAAAATATATTCGGTAGTTCTTAAATAAAAATAAAAATAATAATAACACCCATATAATATAAAGAGATAACGTGACCCAATACAAAATATAATATGGCATCTATCTTGTGTCAAAATCGTGATTTTTAAAGTTCTTTTTAATTTATATTTAGTGTTGCATCCGTCCTAAAACCGCTTTATCTTTGCTTGATTTATGTGCATTTATATTCTGAAATAACGCAATTACTGTATATTTGAGTTTAAATGATCAATGGCATCCATCTTGTGTCAAAATCGTGATTTTTAAAGTTCTTTTTAATTCATATGTAGTGTTGTATGCGTCCTAAAACCGCATTGTCTTTGCTTAATTTCTGTGCATCTACATTCTGAAACAACGCAATTACAATATATTTGACTTTAAATGATCATCAAACTTTGATTATTTCTACAACGAAGCTTTATTTTCACTTACGGAGAATTTAAACACATAAATATATAGGATGAGTTGTATAAGAATTACTGAATTTCTTTAATACAAAATTATTTAGCTCTGGAGTCTGCGATATAGCTATTATGAATGAAACATATATTGATTTTACAGCGAGAACAGACGATTTTATAGCAGACATTTTCGATGAAGTTTTCAGCATAGAGTTAAATTACTTTTACCTCCATGGTTTTAAGTTTTTAAATGAAATAAATTATTGTAGTATTGTGATTAATGAAATGAATGGAATAAAAGTCTATGAATGAAATATTCATTGCTTTTACACAGAGAACTTACCGATTTATATTTGGATGACGTCATTTGAATAAAGTTAATTTTTTTCGATGAAATTTTGAGATTTCAAATATAGTAAATTCATGTAGTATTGTGATAATTTTAAAATATCACAAATGTATCGCATTTTAGAGATGTTCAAATAAAATTGCATTGCAGTTGGAAAGTGTTTCATAATCAATGCTTTATGCATGATTGATCTTTCTTGTTTGATTTTGAAACAGGTAGATCAGTTTATTTTTGTTTATTCTGTATTTGCAAAGTTTTAATTTATCGTGCTCATTAAGTTACATCCCTGTGCAGTACTTTATCAAAGTCTTAGGTCGGGTTTTTAAGTAGTACCTTGCACAAATTCCATTATATCAGGGAATTTTAATATCATTTTTTTAAACTTGAAACACACAAAAAAATTCTGCATGTATAGGGCATACCATCTTATACACCAGCATTTAACCTCCTGCAGGACATTTATTGTTTCCTGCGAACAATAAAGCTGTAGATGGCCCCCTCAATGGCATTCCTATCAAGAACACTCAATACCTCTTATGGGCCATAAAATGGTGTTGGTAGATTTCGCAATAGAGTTAAACGTCAATTTACTGAATTGATTCTCTTATTCTGAATGTTTCGTCGTTTTAAGGCGTCATACGTAATCAGATATTTTATGTTACGAAAATCACTAAAGTTAATAAAAGTTTCAACTAATTAGTCTAGTTAGATGGATTAGATCATGCAAATGTGCCTGAATTTCTCATTTCCATTCAAATACATGAACCTTTTCTGGTGCATGAATCATATTGCTCAGACTTCCTTGTATAACAATAAATTGTATCGTGATAAAACTAAAATAACTTCATCTAAAGTAGCATGTAACACAACGCATTTTAAATTATATTGTATTGAACTCTATAGAAACACCCACAATTACCGTAGTCCTTCCGAGAGGTTGGTGGTAGGGGAAGGAGGGTACGGTCCCTGTGGATGCCTCCCCCACTAGGTTCCGGTCTAAATTGGGTGGCACTTCCCGGCCGTCCATACAGTTACCTTACACCTTTCTGGTAGGTCGGACGGTCTGGGTCTCAACAACAACAACAACCCACAATTACCGCCTCCCCCCCCCCCAACCAATTTAATCAAAATTGGACGGGGATGATTTTTCAACAGTAGATGTGGTTGGGTTGAATAAGGCAAAATTTTAACACATCCGTTTATTTAGTTAAAATATGTATATTAGTTCGATATCACAAGGAGATAATAAAAATCCATATAAAAAATAAATTTATAATATTTGAAAATTTTCTAATCATTGTAATAGAGAATACTGAATTTTTATAGAGGGTTTTTTTTTTTTTTTTTTTCAGTAAATTATTTCAGGAATCGTTTTATAAGGCGATAATGGATTCTCCAAGCCAAATATTTTAATTTACAACAAAGTCTAAATTTTTGCTGTTTATCTGAGCCTCCTAAACAAAGAATATTTTTGTTTACCCAAAGATATAAAGGTTTTCTAAATGATATATTTTCAATAATTTTATGTACTGTAGCGAACGTTCATAAGGCAATAAACATTAAATGTTTTAAGCTGGAGGCGTTTTTAGTTCAACGTTATGATGCTGGCCTACCACTCTTTGGTCCCCGGGACCAAACCCCGGCACTGACAAAATGGGGATTCCGCATTGGTGACCTTGGTTGAAGTAATGGTATCCTTGTTTGCTCACGGAGCATCCATCGCTCTATTATTACCAGTTATCCAGCTGCTCTGACGAAGCATCCTTCGTTCTATTATTATCAGTTATTCAGCTAAACTGAAATATGCATCGTATAAATGTGTTTTCCGTAGTCCCCAAGAGATGCCGCCACCAGACTGATGTGACCTTCGAGGAGTAATCAAGTAGAAAAAAGCCTCAGCAACCCTAACGAAAGACCGAAACCGTTGTCATGTGACTTCAGGGACTCGTCCCACCCAGAGCGTTCAGTTTCCCCAGCAGTTCAATGGGAGAAGGTGAATGGCAGAGTCCTTGAAAGAGAAAATATATATTTTTAATTATTTCTGCCCCCTTAAGCTTTGGAGGTTAAAAAATTGTATGAGATATTGCTGCGCTTCATGAAGAAATTATTCCATTAATGTAATTATAAAAAAATCTGATGTGGGCAATACATAACTTTCCTTATATAATGCAATATATTTACTACTTTTAAAGTAAAAAAATAGGTTTTTCTTATAGTAGATACTTATATTCTTTCCAAGATATTGAATTTTAGACGATTAGTCGTCATTTTCATTGATTTAGCGTCATTTTTATCCATTTGGCGAGATTTTCGTTAATTTGGCAACATTTTTTAAAAAGTCGCCAAGATGGTGACAAATCTCGCCAAGCGTTATGGACTGAGAAATAAGTTATTTTTATATCAGATAAATGACTATTGGAGTTCAAATACAAAAGTATTACTCAAAGTATCTTTTCTCATGAATGGAACGAGCTAGATCCACGAGAATGATGTCACCCAATTTATCGCATGGTATTACATATGAAAAGTGAACATGTTTCTCAATAGGAAATATTTTTTTTTCTATTTTATAAGACTTTTCGATAATTTTTTTGAAAAATGTACAATATCTCGAGAACGGTTCATGTTAGCGTTCTAAAATTTATGTCAATCGTTTTCTAATGAAAAATTACATAAGAAATGTCTATTTGCGTAACTTTACTTGCGGTTTTGATTTTTTGACGATTTTTTTCAAAATTTCACTCGAAAATTTAGGGGGATTCTGAACATTCGATTTCGTATAAAAACAATAGGATACCAGTGTTTCCGGATTGTGATTTTTGTACCAAATTTCGTTCGAATCGGTCCATTCGTTCGTCAGTTATCGTCTCCACTGACACACACACACACACATACTTTCACACACACACACACAGCCGTCACTTCAAAAATGTCCGATTCGTGATCAGGGATGCTTGAAACGTGCTTTCTCGTCGAAAACTCGAATTCGAATTTTCGACTCCGTCACAATACTTTCCTTATACATTATGTATATTAGGAAAGTAATAATGCTACAAAAATTTAAAACCTCTAGTATTTTGTGTTTTAATCTTGGAATTTATACGAAACAAATGACAACTTCTTGGCGCCGGAGTTTACAACAGTGTAAACTTTTAGGTCAAATGCAATAAATTTGGGTGTTCCAGGCCACAGGAGCTAAGAGGAGCATTGATATATATGTGTTTTCATTGATATATGAAAATACGCCCAGTCGCCAAAGGAAAACAAAAAAAATCTGATGTAGGCAACACATGACTTTGTTTATATAATGTAACGAATTTACTACTTTTACAGTAAAAAAATAGGTTTTTCTTATAGTAGAATTAATATTCTTTATAATTAGAAACTAATATTCTTTCCAAGATATTGAATTTTCGACAGTTAGTCTTCATTTTCATTGATTTAGCATCATTTTTAATCATTTGGCGAGATTTTCATTAATTTCGCAACATTTCAAAAAAGTCGCCAATTTGGCGACATTCCGCCGAATTCGTCACCAAAATCTCAGCAAGCGTTATGCACTAAGAAAAGGTTATTCATACAGCAGATAAATGACTATTGGCGTTCAAATACAAAAGTATTATTCAAAGTATATTTTCTCATGAATGGAACGAGCTAGATCCACGAGAATGATGTCTCTCAATTTATCGCATGGTATTACATATGAAAAGTGAACATGTTTCTCAATAGGAATTTTTTTTTATGTGACTTTTTCATAATTTTTTTGAAAAATGTACAATATCTCGAGAATGGTTCATATTAGCGTTCTAAAATTTATGCCAATCGTTTTCTAATGAAAAATTACATAAGAAATGTCTATTTGCGTAACTTTATTAGCGGTTTTGATTTTTTGACGATTTTTTCAAAATTTCACTCGAAAATTTAGGGGGGTTCTGAACATTCGATTACGTATAAAAACAATAGGCTTCCAGTGTTTATGGATTGTGATTTTTGTACCAAATTTGGTTCGAATCGGTCCATTCGTTCGTCAGTTATCGTCTCCACAGGCTCACTGACACTCACACACACACACACACATACTTTCGCACACACACACACACACAGACATATCTTCAAAAATGTTTGATTCGTGATCAGGGATGCTTGAAACGTGCTCTCCCGTCGAAAACTCGAATTCGAATTTTCGACCCCGTCACAATACTTTCCTGATACATTATGTATATAAGGAAAGTAATTAGAGCTGATCTGCAAATTCAGTGCAATTTCTAATAATTATCGAAGTTAATTTGTGCAGCGAAACCCACTTTAATGAATTATGAAAAAAAAAAAGAAAGAATAATTTTGACGCTGTGGGAAAAGTTCTGTGCTGGCTACATCATGTTTATAAGTGCCATTTCTAACTACACACAATATTATTAAAAATTCCTCTTTTGTGTCTGGAATTTGTTGTTTCTACATTGATTTCAATTCCCATCTATTTATGATTCTCGAAGAAAAGAAATAAACACACACAAATATTTTTATCAATTTTCAGGGTACTATACAAGTATGGGCAACTGATAAAAGTACCATTGAAATGTTTGAGAAGAGTATCTAAACCTGGCAAGAAATATATTATTTTTTCAGTCTCACTCACTCTGTAGGTAAGAGGAACAGACAGTGTGTCCCGGGGATATGAAAGGAATTGACACATTTCTTCTGACAATGAAACATCCAACAAAGAAAAGACCATCTTTAAGAGTGCAAAGGAGATAAAAATAAGTTTTACCAAAAAATATGAACTAGATAGAAGAGGGACACAAATATATTCAATTGAGTGTAATCCTATTTAGAAAGTTCCCGTCGATATTTATAGAAATATTTTATGGGTATTTTTTACGTTATGAAGGTGTTGAAAATTAAAAATATACTTTGTTAAAATAGTAAAAAGTTACGTAGGTCAATAAGAAAATTAAGTATATGTTTTCAAAATATGAGTTAGAAAGATAGTAATAATTAATTCAGATGGTAGGAAGAAAATATTCTTTCGAATTATTAATCTTTTCGAACCCACCGGAAGTCCCCTGATGGCATACTATTGACCAAAGGATAGAACCTTAAGTAGTCGAAGTTTCGATACTCTCCCCTGGGATGGAGATTATTGTATTTTAAATGTCTTAACAGACCTTCAAGCAGCCCTTCAGTGGCTTACAAGGCTGAATATTTGCACATTGATAATATCAAACACCGGACTGAACTCAGCGATGCCGGATATTTTATTTTTCTTCCATAGAGGATAAAATAGGGGTGGAGGATAAAATATCTCTCGAATCCCTCACAAAGTCCCCATCAGGGATATAAAAGATTGAAATTCGACCTCTAGGGGTAAACTGAAAGGGAACAATATTCAACTGAGACAACTATTTTTGGCGCTATGCACTGTACATTGTTAAAAAAAATTAAACTTATTTAAAAATGTTTCTGCTCCACTCATAGTGTATTATGTATTGCTTTTCCAATATTTGATTGACTTAAATACTAGTACAATATTAAAATACATATAATAGGTAATTGCCCATTTATAACCCTGCTCCTTCTTTTAATAACGAAATATAAGGTTCTAGGAATGTCTTTTGCAGCGATATGCACATAAGGAATATTGCACTAAATATTCCTTATTTATTGCTTGACTTTTTCTCTATAAATACAATATAAGTTTCCCATGTTCATTCTACAAGTACTTCATTTCAATAGCTCAAAATGTTAAAATCGGGATATATGGTAGAACACTCTACAGATAAATAACGGAAAAGTTTAAAATTTTCCAGGAAACACTTCACTTTGTATGCCGGCGCTCAATTCTGTTGACAAGTAAATTATATCTGCAAAAAATATTTCAACCTACTTTCACTTATGGATTTTGTAAAATCAATTTTGAATATAAAAGGAAATGTATAGTAGCTGAGTAACGGCATGGATTAAAAATCCTGTCAGCATCCGAAGATTGGAATATTCAAATTCTCGTTGGAACAAAAGTTCTTTCCAGTTTTAAAATATATTTTTAATTATCTGTTTTGTAAATTTTGATACCTTTATCGACTATGATAACAGATGTTTTACATTTTCTTTCTGTAGACGGAGACCAATACAATCGGAAATTGCTTATGCATCTTGAAACAGCATGTTTCGCACAATTAATATAATAGTTTAAAATATTGATATACGTCCCACTTTAAAGGGAGTGGTTCAGAGTCCTGATCGGTTTGTTCCGGTTGTAAGGAAAACAATTAGACCGTATTACTAATTAATCGCCAAAAATCGAACAATTGTAAGGGGATTGATTAGTTCTCAGGATGCTCAAAATGTTTAAATTCAAGATAAGGAAAAATCTGAGAGACGGATTTTTGAACCCATCCTAATACTTTATCTTTATATATACTGCGTATAATAGTTATAGTAAAAAATATTCCAGTTTTATTCACGACAATTTCAAAATTTTCTACTTTTTACTTTCCTTATATACATATTGTATAAGGAAAGTATTGTGATGGGGTCGAAAATTCGAATTCGAGTTTTCGACAGGAGAGCACGTTTCAAGCCACCCTGA
Organism: Amaurobius ferox; assembly: GCA_951213105.1. Lineage (NCBI taxonomy): Eukaryota > Metazoa > Arthropoda > Arachnida > Araneae > Amaurobiidae > Amaurobius > Amaurobius ferox. The sequence continues at coordinate 99,667,880 of OX578139.1, read as the reverse complement.
TCACGAATCAAACATTTTTGAGGTGATGTCTGTGTGTGTGTATCAGTGAGTCTGTGGAGACGATATCTCACGAAAGTATGGAGCGATTCGAATTAAATTTGGTACAAAAATCACAATTCGTGAATACTGGAAGCCTATTGCTTATAAACGCAATCGAATGTTCAGAACCGCCTAAATTTTTCAGTGAAATTTTGAAAAAATCATCAAAAAATCAAATCCTTTAATAAAGCTACGCAAATAGACATTTTTTATGTATCTTTTCCTTAGAAAATTTAAAACGCTACTCTGAACCGTTGTAGAGATATTACACATTTTTCAAATAAATTTATCAAAAAATCCCATAAATTAAAAAGTATATATTAACTGTTGAGAAATATGTTCACTTTTCATATGTAATATCATGCGATAAATTGGGTGACACCATTCTCTTGGGTTTAGCTCGTTCCATTCACGAGAAAAGATACTTTGAGTAATACTTTTGTATTTGAACGCCAGTAGTCATTTATCTGCTGTAAAAATAACTTATTTCTCCTTCCATAACGTTTGGCGAGATTTTGGCGACGAATTTAGCGGAATGTCGCCAACTTGGCGACTTTTTTAAATGTTGCCAAATTAACGAAAATCTCGTCAAATGGAATAAAATGACGCTAAATCAATGAAAATGACGACTAATTGACGAAAATTCAATATCTTGGAAAGAATATAGGTATCTACTATAAGAATAAACTATATTTTTGCTGTAAAATAGTAAATTCATTGCATTATATAAGAAAAGTCATGTGCTGCCCACATCAGATTTTTTTTAACTGCGGCGTTTTCTTGTGAACTCGCTTATACATTATTATTTAGCATTTTCCCTTTCATTAAACTCTAAAGTTTTATTTCACCATTACGCCTTATTTGATTTTTTATCTGCTTCCCTGAATAATTATAATGTTCGTTCAATCAATATTTCGACACGCATAAAGGTATTAAATTCTTCAAAGTTTTGCAATTTATTTTTTCTTATCAAAAATCTCATTTCAGCAATTCAACAATATTCTTCCATTTTGTTTACCTGCTATAGAAATGATATAAAACAGTCCTAACAAAACACAGTATATTCAAATTAAACACAATTCGATACAAAATCTATATATAGAGTCTACTTCAATGATAATGACTGTCAATTCTGTCCCAGTAGCTCAATTGGGAGAGCGTCGGCTGGTCAGTTCGAAAATCCAACGTTATATCTCAGTCTGGAACAAGAAGGTTCTTTTAAATGGCTCTAGAATAATTCACCCTTGCATGTAACGGTGGTTTAAAAGTTGTTATCTTAGTACAACTAGCACTGATTCAGTGCATTCTCAGAAATTGAGCTCCAATTTCAAATCGTAAAAATAGTGTCATGTCGCAATTCTGCGCCATGAGCCTTTTTGTATTTTCTGCGAGAGAAACATCCTTCTCTCCGTTCGTGCCAGTACAGTGTTTTACTAACACTTGTTTCCATTGAAATTACATTAAAAAGCGCATTTCGTCGAGAAAGCGTTGGTTTGTCTAGACTTAGTGTCGGGCCGTGGAGCGTGACGTTTTGGATGTGTAGTTGCTATGTGAGCGCGCCGTCCAATCAGGAAGAGGCGCATTTTTGCGAAAGAGAACTTGCGTGGGCTCAGAGGACCCTTTTTTCGCTCTCTTGGTGCTGGAACATTTCGACTGAAAGGTCGCATCGAAGGTTTTGTCTAAATTTTAGACAAAAGGCTTTGGCCAAAATGGCTTGCCGTTCATCTGGAGCTGAAGAAGAGGAGCCTGGAACCTTTCATTAATAATCCTGATGCAAATCTATTCTAAATTATAATTTTTTTATTCCAGGAATTATTCCGACGATGACTCTGGAGTTTGAGATGTAGCTGGGCGGCTTGTTTCAATTCGAGGCCTTGTGTACGGAGGTTCGGGTTATAAAGATTTTGGAATCTACGTTGGTTTCGCCCTGTGAACTTTTTGAATTACCAGCTAAAAACCCGTGATATTTTGATGCGAAACGGAGCTCCAAAAATTTGTTAATCTTGTATCAAGGTAAATTTTCTTTTTCCGGAAACAATGTTTCCGAAGTGGCACTGGCATGATGAAATTAAATTTAATAACAAAAATGGCTCATATTAAAATATTTAAAGTTAAATTTGGAAAGATTTAAGATCGTATAATTATAAAGAAAATTGAATACTTGTTATGCAACATATATATTTTTACCAGAGCATTGTTGAATGTGTCTAATAAGTGAAGCTCTGAAGTTTTATTTATAATTGAAAGTTAAAATGCAAATGTTGAATTCTTTGAAAAATCTAAAAATAAATCAATATTTAAGTTTGTGTTAAAATGAGCCTGTTTATTTGTGTCTGCATATTTTACTTTACTCATTGTACATCATTTAGGATTAATTCTCCTAAACTGGGAACTCCTTTAAATCTTGAACCTGGTGTTATTGCTGATACATTTTTGATGGTAAACATGTTAAATTCATGTCTCTTGGGCATTTTGAAATTAAGTTCACAAGTTGTGGGTGGTGGAGTCAGTAGGTGCTGTTTGTACTGACCCAGCTCCCACAAATTGGTGCCGTATCCCTTCCCAGAGTATTACAGTGAGTGAAGTATAAATTTATGAAAAAGTGCAAATTTTTTTATTGTAATTATATATTGCAGTAATAACATATCGAAGTAAGTGGAAAATTATTTTGTGGTGCAAAATATTTGAGTTTAATGGGCATGAAAATTTTTGTTTATGTGTCATAAAGTTGAAAGTGCAAAAAGCACAGAAGCCCATATGCACCTGATTATATGTGTAATTGAAAAATATTTGTTGCATATATTTCTCAAATTCATATGTCATACACACAAAATTTTATGTGGAAAAAGTAAATTTAAAAATTTCAAGAACACATACATTAACTTAAGTGCACACATATTGGTCTCTTGTTGCTGTGCTAATGCAAATATATTAAAAAGAAAAGGGAAAATTTTTTTTCTTTGACATGTTTCACATACAATTGGTTGCTCACCTATGTTGACAGAGGTGATTAGTCGTCCAACACTAACTTGACTCGACACTGTATTATCAATACAAGCTTGAGTTGACAGATTCACATACACTGATTGTATATCAGAATTACTGGCATTTATCACATACAAATATCATAATCAGTGGCCACAGTCATCAGTGTCTTGGGCTTACTGATAGTTTATAAAAATCAGAGTTGTTGGCACATTCACATACAATATTGTTGTTTTTCCTACTATCACCTGGCTGGACACTGCATTATCACACAAAAATTCAGTGGGTGTTTTCTGACATTATCTTCACATACAAATTATTTTGCTGGTTGCAAAAGTTCTGGCAACTTCACAAATATTGTGTTTCTGACTTGCTCTTCACAAGAACTGTGTTACTCAATGGATCAAGTCAGATTCTCTTGTTGATCACATATTGGTGAAAGTGAAATCATTTTTCCACAATAAACTGTGTTTCGTGATAAATTTGAATCTATTTGGTGAAAAACCTTGTGCAAAAAATGCCTAAATCTAAAAATACGAGAGCAAGCAGGAGTAGGGACTCCTCTGCACAACCTGGTTCACGAAACCGTGTGCCTTCGGTGTCTCCGCCACGACTTTCTCCAAATTCTGGCAGATCAGCTTCCGCTGTCAGAGACTCTAATAAAGTGAAGGTCGGAATTGGATCACAGTTCCTTGGATCCATTCCAAGTTTTGCTGGCAATGCAAATGAATCTTTTCACGAATTTTTGGAGAAATTTCTTCTGGTTGCTGAACATGCCGAGTGGTCTAATAAAGACAGAATTTTCGTTCTGAAGTTGAAATTATCTGGTCGTGCAGAAAGACTGATTAAATCTATCCCGAAGCTAAACCAAAGCACGAATTTTTCAGAATTAGTGAATACACTCAAGGACAATTTTATGAAAAAAGAAAATATTGCCAAAAATGTCGCTTCCCTGGTAAACTGTAAACAAATGACAGGGGAAAGTGTTCGTGATTATGCAAATCGAATAGAGGCTGAATCGTATATTGCCTTTCCGCAAGATGTTGTGTCTGATAATGAAGATTCCTTGAGAACTGCTATTTTGCTCAACTCTTTTAAAAAGGGGTTAAAAAGCCTTTTTAGAAAAGCCGTCTTATCTGCAAATCCACAGTCATTTGAAGCTGCGAAAGAAATAGCCATTCTGGAAGAAGAAGTACAGAATGAAGAGCTGGAAGAAATGACAGAGGACATAAATACAGTGAGAATTGAAAAAGACACTAAACAGGAAATTGAAGAGTTGAAGAATGAATTAAATTTAAAGAAGAAAGAATTTGAGAAATTAAGAAGAAAATTTAGTGAAAATTCAGAGAAAGGGAAGAAAAGACTGAATGAAATAAGAGAAGATCTGGAAAAGAGCAATTCCAGTTTTGAAGATTCCTTCTTGGATACGCCCTCTACAAGCAGATACAATGAAAATGAATTGGAAGAGGAAGATTGGGAAGATATTCCAGTAAAGAAGAAACATAAACCATCAACATCTTTCAGAACTTCTACACCATCCAAAAGATCTGAAAGTAGAAACCGTTTCAGTCAAAGAAGAATTCCAGTTGCCTCACAGGAAGAAGAGTGGTACGTTAAAAGTCCATATCAAAATTATTCTCCAAGAAAAAATTCCTTATTCTTTAGAAGACCTTTTCGTAACAGTTCATATAGAAATTCAATTTTCCACAGAAGATATTTTTCAAATTTTAGAAATTCCTTTGATAATTATAAATCACAAAACTTCAATAATTTTGGATATAGAAGAAATAACAGATACTTTAATAGTAGATTTGGTAATAGAAGACAATTCGGAAGACAGAATTTCAGAAGACAAAATTTTCAATCTCCATTAGTTAATAGACGAAATTCTGAAGTTAGTTACATGACTGAAAGCGAGACTCCTTGCCAAAACAATTTTCCTATTATTCAAGTTTTTGTTGAAGATGTCACACTAAATGCCTTAATCGACACTGGAAGTTCTATAAACATTATCTATAGTGATGCTTTACACAAAATCAACCCGAGAAAAGTACAATTAAAACATACATCCACTATTCTAAGAGGAATCGGAAGTCAGAACATTTTGGTTGAGAGAAAAGCTTCTTTTCCCATGATCATTGGAAATGAAAGAGATGTGATTGAATGCTGCATTTTAAATACACCTGCCCCAGGAAGGTACAACATGATTTTAGGAAGTACATTTTTACATGAGAAACAAGTGACAATTACTTATAGACATAAACGTGTAAATTTTTTGTACTGTAGTATTCCCTTTACTGAATTTACCGAATCACAAAGCTTTACTGTGATTTCTGATTATGTACAATTTAAACCAGACGAGAGTTATGCAATAAGCCATGATTTTGACAGAAGAAATTACAATTTTACAAATGATGTAGATTATAGATTCAAAGACACAAATTTTTCAAGAAATTATGAAAATAGATGTAATAATGGATATTTATTTGAACAAAACAATTTTCACAATGAATTTAGAGACGTTGATTTTAGAGATTTTGATGCAAATGGAAATGAAAGGTCAAATTATGAATGCGAAAATGATTTATATGAAAGACAGATGAATGACAATGTATATACAGACAGATTTTTGACAAAAGACAATACCAGTAACAATGAAATATCTCAGACAGATTGTGATAAACATGATGAAGGAAGTTCACAACAAAATCAGGCAATAGGGATTGCCAAAGCTTTCAACAAATGTGTTCTAAAACCATTTTCGGAAACTTTTATTAAATTAAAAAGAAATTACAAAATTGAAAAAGACACGACAATTTTGCTTGAACCTATCAATAATAAAGAATTTTCTGCAAACAAAATTTTTGTAGCCAGAAGTATCCACAAAATTCCTGAAAATGACTTTTTGTATGCTAAAGTTGCAAACCCATCTGAAAAAATTGTTTACATTAACAAAGGAATGAAATTGGGAACTTTCGAAAACATCCATGAATCTGAAATTGACATAAATAATAGAGTTGATATTGAAAACTGTATTGAAGAAAATGAAACATTTGATGCATGGGGAGGAGATTTTGATCTTAAACATATGAACTGTACACAAAAATCTTTGCTTTTGAAATTACTAAGTAAATATAAACATGTCTTTGCTAAAAATATGAAAGAATTGTCTGGATGTGACACTATTTTGCACGAAATTAATCTTGAATCTAACATACCTGTTAGACAGAAGCCATACCGCATTCCACACAATTTACAGAAAGAACTTTCACGCCAGGTAAACGAACTCCTTGATGCAAAAATCATTCAGCGCAGTACATCACCTTACAATACTCCAGTGCTTTTTGTTAAGAAACCTGATGGAAGTTACCGTTTGGTAGCGGATTTTCGAAAGCTCAATAAGATCACTATTGTTGAGAACTTTCCGATTCCAAATATATCGGAATTAATCGATAACTTGTCTGGAGCCTTGTATTTTTCTACCCTGGACCTAACCAGTGGATTTTACCAATTGTGTTTACATCCTGATGATTATCCGAAGACTTCTTTTTCAACACCTGATGGCCACTTTGAATGGACCAGAACCCCATTTGGTCTTAAGAATGCGCCTGCATCCTTTCAGAGACTTATGTCTCTGGTGCTGGCTGGCATATCTGGAATTTACATAGATGATATTATAGTTGCTTCAAGAACATTCGAAGAACATTTGGAAAAACTAGAAGAGATTTTTGTAAGATTAAGTAAACATGGTCTTAAATTGAAACCAAGCAAATGCCATTTTTTCAGAAAAACAATTAAGTATCTTGGATTTTTGGTATCAAATGGAAAAGTACAACCTGATACTCATAATTTGGAAGTTGTAGAGAAATTCAAAATTCCTAAATCAATTAAGAATGTGAGACAATTTCTTGGACTCACTGGATTCTATAGAAAATTCATAAAAGACTATGCAGAACTGACTTTGCCATTAACAGAATTATTGAAAACTAAGAATAATGAAAGCAAAAAGAAATTTATTTGGACTAATGAAGCTCAAAAATCTTTTGAAATTTTGAAGGGAAAACTTTTGTCAAAACCAATTTTGACCCTTCCAGATTTTAGAAAACCATTTATTTTACATACAGACGCATCAAATCACTCTTTAGGTAGCTATTTGTCTCAAGAAGATGAGAATAAAATTTTGCATCCAATATCTTACGCAAGCAGAAAGCTTAGTGAAGCAGAATGTAAATACAGTGTTGTCGAAAGAGAAGCATTAGCTGTTGTTTGGGCTACTAACTATTATAAACATTATTTAATTGGAAAACCTTTCACAATTTTTTGTGACCAGAAGTCACTAACATTCGTATTTAAATTAAAAGATCCTACATCTAGATTGGCTAGATGGATTGCATCCTTATCACAATTTGATTATCAAATAGTACATAAACCAGGAAAAGCAAATGTTGTTGCTGATTATATGTCAAGAAATGTAGATGAATGTACAAATACTATTAACAATATTCCACAAAGATTCGTGTCACAATATAAAGTTATAAATCAAAATGTTAATCAAAATTTTCCAAGTGTAAATCAAAATTCTCAAAGTTCTAATAATGTAAACAATACTAATAGTAGCAATAGAAAAGAATCAGAAATCAATTTGAATCCAGCAAATACAAATGAAGAAAATGAAATTTGTGCTGTTAATAATAATGAAAGTGAAATGCAAAATGAAAATAACATACAAATTGGTCAATTGGAACAGACATTTACTTGTCCTACCTTGCTCATAAGAATTAAGAATGCTCAGAAATCTGACCCAAGGTGCAATAAAATTATAGATCTCTTAGATAAAAATATAAAACCTTACCCACAAACTTTGGTATTTTTTAGAAAAGATGATATTCTATGGTGTACTCACAAACACCCAAAGCGTAGACATCAAGAACAAGAAAGAGTTGTTGTTCCGCAAGAACTTGTGTCTGAAATTTTATGGTTACATCATGACTGCCCCACTTATGCTCATTGTGGATTTAGAAGAACTTTAGCTTCTGTTAGTAGAAAATACTTTTGGCAGGGAATGTATTCCCAAACCCATAATTATGTATCATCATGTGAAATTTGTGTGGTAAATCGTGGCTTTAGAAATAACAAAGCACCCATACAAAGGTTTTCAAAGTCCACATATCCATTTGAGCGTATCGCCATGGATTGTGTCGGACCATTACCTATATCAAGATCTGGAAATAAATTCATATTAGTCATAACTGACTATTTTACAAGATGGCCTGAAGCATATCCCTTAGCTTCAATTAAAACTGAAGACATTTTAAGTTGCTTAGAGCACTACATGGCTCAGCATGGTATACCTAAATTCATCGTCTCGGATCAAGGGACGAATTTTGTTTCTAGAACAGCAAGATGTTTTTATAAGAAATTAGGAATAATAAAGAATACTACTACTGCCTACATGCCATCTGTAGACGGTTGTGTTGAAAGATTAAATGGTACTTTGATCAGATCCTTGAAAAATATTGCATATAACGATAAAGATAATTGGGACAATCTGATACATTTTGCTTTATTAGCACATAGAAATGCCATACATGCTTCTACGGGTGAATCGCCTGCGTATTTACTCTATGGTAGAGATTTAACAGTTCCAAATACTTTGATCACTGGATTTAAACCTCCGACATATGAATCAACATATGATTATGGAGAAGACATGAGATTCAGACTTAAAAGAACATATGATGTAGTAAAAAGTAACTTAGAAAAAGCTGAAAATTCACAAATTTTACAACAGCATAAGAAAGCGAAGATGCCCAATATTAAAGTTGGTGATTTAGTGTATCTTTACACTCCCTTTTTACCTCAAGGCCAGTCAAGAAAACTGAGCTCCTTTAATAAAGGTCCTTTTAAAGTGATAAAACAAACATCTGCAGTGAATTTCTTAATCAGACATGTAATGAATCCCAAAAATGAACAACTGGTTCATGTGAACAGACTGACTCTTTTACCTCCAAGAAGAGAGGAATTGCAAAGATTTTCAAAACAAACTCATGAAAGTCAAAAATTGAACTCTAAGACAAATAAACTTACTCCTGTGATCACCGCTGAGAAAGACTCTGTGAAACTAAAATCTTGTTTAACAAGATCTGGAGATAAATCTCAAAACAAAAAAACTGTGAAACGAGTAAGATTTAATTTGCCAAATAAAAGGGTAAATGAAAATGCTGTTCATACTAGATCAAATTGTCGTACAAATCAAAGACAACAATATGTTCAGAGAAATAATTCAAATAACTTTGATAATAGAGGAAATGGAAGAATCATTTACAACAATAACTTTAGAAATAGTTATACACCACACCAAAATCAGTATTACATGACAAACAGAAATACACGTACACCCTATAATCTTAGGAGTCAAAGATTTTCACAATATTAAATTTTGGTTGAGTTCACAATTTTACAGAAATTAAATTTTGCAAGAAAAGATTTCATTTTAAGTTAAAGTTTATACTTGTTTAAGTTATATTTCAATATTGTCTTTTAAAATAGAATTTATGAAAAAATTGTTGTGATTTTAAAATTTATTGGAAATCTTGCATTAAGTTAAAAAAGTAAATAAGTAATTGATTTTGTGAACTATAATTTATGAATATTTATATTATAATTTAAATAATAAGTAATTTTGTTAATTAGTAATTTTGTTAACTGACTCTCCTTGGACTTTAAAATTTTTTCGAGAGTCCTGTCTTGATTGACTTTGATTATATTGATGTGTTGTAATGTAAAAGAATGTTTGATTATTTGTTTAAGTTCATTAATGAAAATAATTAAAATGGTGTTGGTAAATTTGTTGTTCCCCTAAGTAAAAAGGAGGAAAATTTTGAATATTGAAGAAAAAAATATATAAATAAATAATGAAAAGTAAATGATTTATTAAAATAAAATTGAAAGTAAATATGAAGTATATAAAGTAATTGAAATAATTTAAGTAATTTGAAAGTGAAAATGAAAAGTTTGAATTTGAAAATTTAATGAAATTAAAAGTTTTGAAGATCAAAAGTAAATGATCTCTTTTGGAAAAAGTTTTTGAAACTTTGTTGCTGAGAGAGGTGAAATTTTTGGCTGATGTGTTGTTGAAATTCTGTTCTCTTGAAATTCCATTTCACATTGTTGTTTTTTTTTGACCAGCAGTTTTCAAACATCTACACAAATTTCAGTTAGACATCATATTTTTATGCTGCAACCCCTTTTTCTGAAAGCTGGCTGGTGGACGCAAACATGGACATATTCACATTGGATCACAGATGAAGATGCAGCTTAGCAAATTAATTGTCCGAACTTTTGTGGCAGGACTGGAGTCCTGGACGACAACTTGCTCCGAGCCTACCTAGGAGGGTTGTGTTTGGCCAGGTGGGAAACTGGTGAAGCTATGAGGATGATGATGATGAAGAAGATGATGATGATGTTGGGATCAGCGCAAGCTGCCCAAAAATGTTTGATGATATCCGTGCTTCTGAGGCGTGTCCTGGCGTCCTGTTTCTGCTGCAATCGCTTCCTGCACGCGAGTATTTTTTTTTTCTACACTCCCTTTTCTGTTGGCAACTCGTTAGTCCCCGCCGAGTTTGCTCTTTAGATGTGTTCCTGCTCTTTTACGTAACTGACGTGAATTTCAGGAGAAATTTTTCTCCTCTTCTCTCTCTCTCAGTAAACAAATGTATGTAAATGTAAATTTTTCTTTTGTGACATGAAGTTGTCACTTGTTGAGTTATTTCAGAGTGAAAGTTGTTAAAAATAAAGTAAATGAAAATTTTAAGATAAATTAAATAATGTAAATATAAATGAATAATTTAAAGTAATTTATGAAAGTGTGTCAGAATAAGAAAATTCTGAATTGTTTTAATGACAAAATAAGTTGAATTAAAGTTAATGTTAAAATTGTTGAATAAATGATGAAAGGTTGAAAAATTGAAGATAAATGTAATTTAAAGTTAATATGTTGAATTTGAAAGTAATTTAATGTGAAAGTTAAGATTTTAATGAAAGTTTTGAAATGAAAAATTGAAATTGAAAAATGGAAATATTGAAGTGACTTTGTTCTCAAAAAATGAGACAATTTTGAATGAGTGAAGAATCTCATTTCCTGAATATGACAAATTTAATTTAGAAATTAATTTTCAAAATATTTAACCTTTTGATGAAAATTAAAGATAATTGTTTTGTGTCACTTGTGTGTTTGAAAGTGACAAATGTTAAATTTTTGAATTGTTTATATTGTTAAGTTTTGTAAATTCATATCATATCATATTTTATTTTTCATATCATCTGGTTGATCTCAATGTAGATGATTGAGATAGTGTGTTGTCAGGCAAATTGCCTTGACAAATTTTCTTTTGAATTTTAGTGTAATAAATGTGAATTTTTGTAAAGGTTCCTTTAAGATGTGGTGACGCCTTGTCATCCTTTTGGTTTTCTTTTGGACTTTTCCTGTGGTGATGAGTGGCTTGGCCAGTCATTCAGATCTACAGTGTTGTTGCTTTTGAGAGAGGTGAACGATCGCACTTTTCTCGCCCAAAATTTTGTATTAAATTATTTTACACTTACAGGTTCCTAAAACTCCTTGTAAATTTTGTGTTTTTGTGTTTTTGAGTGAGAGAAAAATTTTCCTCACTGTGTTCTGAAAATTTTTGCCTCCCGGAAGGGGAGAGCTGTCATGTCGCAATTCTGCGCCATGAGCCTTTTTGTATTTTCTGCGAGAGAAACATCCTTCTCTCCGTTCGTGCCAGTACAGTGTTTTACTAACACTTGTTTCCATTGAAATTACATTAAAAAGCGCATTTCGTCGAGAAAGCGTTGGTTTGTCTAGACTTAGTGTCGGGCCGTGGAGCGTGACGTTTTGGATGTGTAGTTGCTATGTGAGCGCGCCGTCCAATCAGGAAGAGGCGCATTTTTGCGAAAGAGAACTTGCGTGGGCTCAGAGGACCCTTTTTTCGCTCTCTTGGTGCTGGAACATTTCGACTGAAAGGTCGCATCGAAGGTTTTGTCTAAATTTTAGACAAAAGGCTTTGGCCAAAATGGCTTGCCGTTCATCTGGAGCTGAAGAAGAGGAGCCTGGAACCTTTCATTAATAATCCTGATGCAAATCTATTCTAAATTATAATTTTTTTATTCCAGGAATTATTCCGACGATGACTCTGGAGTTTGAGATGTAGCTGGGCGGCTTGTTTCAATTCGAGGCCTTGTGTACGGAGGTTCGGGTTATAAAGATTTTGGAATCTACGTTGGTTTCGCCCTGTGAACTTTTTGAATTACCAGCTAAAAACCCGTGATATTTTGATGCGAAACGGAGCTCCAAAAATTTGTTAATCTTGTATCAAGGTAAATTTTCTTTTTCCGGAAACAATGTTTCCGAAGTGGCACTGGCATGATGAAATTAAATTTAATAACAAAAATGGCTCATATTAAAATATTTAAAGTTAAATTTGGAAAGATTTAAGATCGTATAATTATAAAGAAAATTGAATACTTGTTATGCAACATATATATTTTTACCAGAGCATTGTTGAATGTGTCTAATAAGTGAAGCTCTGAAGTTTTATTTATAATTGAAAGTTAAAATGCAAATGTTGAATTCTTTGAAAAATCTAAAAATAAATCAATATTTAAGTTTGTGTTAAAATGAGCCTGTTTATTTGTGTCTGCATATTTTACTTTACTCATTGTACATCATTTAGGATTAATTCTCCTAAACTGGGAACTCCTTTAAATCTTGAACCTGGTGTTATTGCTGATACATTTTTGATGGTAAACATGTTAAATTCATGTCTCTTGGGCATTTTGAAATTAAGTTCACAAGTTGTGGGTGGTGGAGTCAGTAGGTGCTGTTTGTACTGACCCAGCTCCCACAATAGCATCAGGGAATAACCTGGGTTAAAAATAGCAGGAGTTAGTTAGTTATATTGTCAAATTTCAAGAAATTTTGAAATTAGAGGGAAAGGAATCCAATGTTCACTTTGACGATAAGAGTTTGTAATTATAATCCCAATACCTGAATTGAGAGAGCACCGGCTGGTCATTACGAAGTTCCGGGTTCAATCACCAACTATAATAGTAAGGGTTCTATGCACAGATTGTTAAAATCAAAACATTAATATACAATTAACAAGAATAGGTTAAAGTAACATTTGCCATAAGTTATCTCATGGGACCCTCCCGAAATATTCTTCCTTTGCAAAAATTTATCGAGTTCTATTTATTATTCTTTCGCTATACAAGGAACGCAGAAAATAGTTCTTTTCGTCTTTTAAAGCGCCATATAGGTAAGAACAACTGATAAAAGTGCATTGAAAACGTAGAAAATTGTATCTAAAGCTGAGAAGAAATATCATGTCGCGTAGATTGACATTATCTATAGGAAAGAATAAAAGAAAGCCAGTCTGACTTGAAGACATAAAAGCAATTGACACGTTTCTTCTGACAACGAAATATCCAGAGAAAATATGTTCTTTAGGAGTGCAAAATAGTTTAAAATAAGTTACCTAAATTATTATAGATAGTGGTAATACAGTGGTGTATATGCAGTTATTGGTGTGAGTACAGTTCTATTTATAAAATTAAGTTTTCATATAATGATCTATAAATACTTTGTTTAATACTTCAAAAAGTGTTGGAGAAGTCGGCCATCATCAATTTCAACGGTTGAATATTGATTCCCATTTCTTCGAAAAGTGTAGGACAGGTCGATTAATAGCTACTATTAAGTTATACCTTTAGACGCATTGCCATAGTGATGCATTCCGCATAAATGGGATCCTAACAAACTTTTTAAACATTATAAAGATTATTTGTCCATGGCCACTATCAACTTATACTACTTCGAAAAATAAATACGCATGCCGCAAAGTGTCTTTGCTCAAGTCCTCGGACGAGTCGGAAAGTACGCCGCAAAGTGTCACATATTCATTTTTTGAAAGCGGTAAGATCAATTAATGGCCACTATGGAGTTATATTCGGGGACATTACCTATGTAGGTTACTAACATATGTAGTATGGGGAAACACAGTTGATGGCCACTATGCAAATATACCACTATTGAACTCAGACACAGAGCTTGGTACACTTCATCAGAATACGACCCTCTTAGGTCAGCTTCTGTAATCTTGCAATGGTTGTCCTCTATATGAATACAAGTTTATATCGCAGAATTTAACAATGTTTTGACGTAGAGAAAATCATATTGATCAATCTTAGTCTAAGAATTTCAAAGTTGCAGCATCGAGAGGATACAGAATCGGCATACCAAAATTATTGCCTAACATATTGACTACAATATCAGGGATCTGATTAAGATACGTGTTATGTGGGTTTTCACCACACGTCCTGTTAGAACGCATAAATTAGTATAGTTTCTCATCTCCGACATTGGCCGTGTCGAACAAAAATACATAGAATTAAATTAGTGGCAAATGAGGACAACGGACATGATATAAAACAATAACAATGGGTTTTATTGATAAAAATGAAATTAAAAAATAATAATATTAAAAACATATTTGATTGGTTCAATTAACATTCTTAACAAATTACAATGACCCTCCATTGACATTTTCAAAAATCAAGAATACTTAAAGAATGTATGTAATTAAAATCTCCATTTATGTTTGTTTAAATTCGTCCCTACTATTTACTCAAGTGTGGATTTAACAAGATGTCGAGAGAGTAAGACGTTAATTAAAACTGTGTCAATCAGATTAAGTATGTGATACATGCATTTCATACCTTCGAACATTGTTGGAAGCGACACTGGATACGGGGTACTTCGGTGGAGGAATCGCCGGACATCGCTGCAGACGTAATTTTTGAGAGACTCTTCTCTCTCGAGCACACAAACCAATTCTCCGTTCTGTCTGCAAGCTTAAACTCAATTTCCGTTCTTTCTGAAAATTCTCAAACTCTCTCGATCATCGGAAAAATGTCTCCTCCTACACAATTAAGCCCCAGGTTTGTTATTGGTCCCCCCAATCAAAGCCCCTGGTATCTTCATTGGATATATCCCAAAAATGTCCGGCTATTGGGTGCTGTGCTGACAGGAGGATGGCGACCACCCCAGAATTAATATCTGGCAGGTGGACCGCGGGTTCTCACGACCTTGCGTGCACGTGCACCCGAACCGGACAAGGGTCAGCTCTCCCCAAGAGCGCCCTGCTGCGCCCCTTTGTAACTGGGGAATCGTTGTCCACATTTCCCAGAAACATGGCTTGCTCATCCTTTTGCAGGTGTTTTCTTAGGGAAGTGTATATGCATTACAGGAGAAGTACAGGGACCGTCTTTATAGGTTACACTCCGCCATAATTTGCAATGTCCCAAATTTGCCTTGGGACAATACGTAACCTCATCTGTGAGGACTGGCAGGCGAAGATATATCCGATTCTACAAAGAGATACTCTCAAGATACCAACTTCTTTAAGGTATTGGGATACACACATTCAGTCTTTATACTGAAGACAACACATTTTGTAGGGTAACATCCCTAATAGTCATTGTTTCTCTTTTGGGACATAATTCCAAGACTATTACTCACGCAAAAAGGGATGAATTTCTTGAGAAGAAGTTTAGAAATGAGTTTAAATCCCATCATAACATTTTATAAACTTCAGATATTTCTATGGTCTGTTCCATAGTTGAACAGTTTGTAGCGAAATTTGCAGTGTCTGGGTTTGATCAAGGGGCCAAGGCATAGTGGGCCAGAAACTTAACTTTGAGTTAAAGGCGTCTACATCTCAAGGCATTTAATATCGCTTTATGAACATTTGCTACACGTTCCTAACCACATCTTAACAAAACACGCTGTAAAGTATCACCCCTTATAATATGTTTCCTTACATTATAAACTTAATAATCCACCTAGAAAATACCTTCATTACACTAATATGATAAAAAAATCTTCCTGTCAGCATATTCTGTTACATTACTTTTAGTTTCAACTGTGTGTTTCTTCTTAACTATTCTTCTCAATCCTGATAATCTTCTGTTATTGCCCCAATTTCGAAGTCTAGACTCAACCATATTTACACAAGAATGTTCTAACTATTAATTTTCTTTTCTGACTCTTTTCTCCGCTTTATTTCCTCGTAAAATTATCTTCCCTTTGATTTCTCTCAATTTCGACCCGCGTTTAAAGTATAATGTTCCAAATAAGGCATTCTTTAAAATCTCGCCTTCTTCCATGAGTAAAAAGGTAAGATACACTGGTACAGTTTCAATTTCATGTATAAACAATACTGTATGTAATATAGAAAGAGCAAAATGGAAAACATGTATCTAGTTGACTATACAAATAAAAATGTTAATTCATTTCATCTCATTAAATTATCTTTTAATTGCCCCTTTTGTTTGAATAATAAAATATCGATTAACGTTTACAATAATATATTCAGGTATATCCCCTAACAAAATAGTGAACAAGAACTTTGTCGAAGAGCCTTCATGTGGCTGTAAGGGATGTGTGGATTTTATTTTAAAATGAATTAGTAAGTATTTTTGATATAATTTGTATACTTATATAGTGCAGTCATGAAAAGTTTTGGAAACCAATTGTAAAGTGCCTTGCTGCCTAGCCCGATAATCGAACCCTGGATCTCCAAACTGGCTAGCCGAAGCTCTATCGTTGATCTACTGGGGCGAAATAGCAATCTCTTATCATCGAAGTGGATTTTGCATAATACCAGAAATGACATCTCCAGAAATGAAAGTCATTAGTGGTTCTCCCTACTCCCTCTCAAAATTCGGTACTATATCCATATCAGTAATCATATGTGCAATATCTATAACTAATCCTGAGAAATAAATGTTTTAAAGAGATTTTTTGAATTAAAAGTGAAAATCTAGATGTGGAAATATTTAGTGGGCAATTCTACCACCTACGGAAATTAACGCTAAATTAATATCAAGCAACATCTAAGATGTATCTATATACAGACTTGAAAAATACAATTTCAAGAAATATTCTTAATTGGACGTGGAAAAATAACTGGAAGAGAAAACATCTTAGTAAAACCCTAATTATCCTCCAGAAGTTGATGCTGAGTCTATATAAGTTACCACCATCCAAGCTCTATCTACAGCATGATCCTAAAAAGATATATTTCAAAGGGAATGTAATTCTTTTATCTGAAGTGAATGACATCTACAGAACTGGAAGTGAAAATCTTCAGTGAGTTTCTTTAGCCCCTTTGAAATTTTATGCTGAATCCATATCAGTCTCTCATTGCATAGGAATATATATTTAATACTAGAATGACGGAAGCGATCATTCTGACCGCAGAACTATTTTGAGAAATGATTTCTCCAAAATGAATAATCCCAGCCTATTGAAATTTTATGACTTTTCTTATTTTCTTAAAGTTATTGAAAACACAGAAGAAAATTATTCTAGGTTTTATAATAAGAGAACAAATCAACGATCTTCTTAGAAAGATGGCAGCGGTCAAAGTAGTTATGCCGTTAAAATGACAGCTTCCGTCGTTCTAGTGTTAAAGGAAAAGTCATGAACCGGAAGTGAAAAAGAAATTGAAAATAAAATTCTTAGTGAATTACCCCACCTCCTCCAGAATTTTATTTTGAATCCTTATAAATTATCATCTAAGCTATATCTATGTCCAGTCTTGAGAAATGTATTTTATCAAATAAAATAGCGTTTTTTAAACTGGAAATGGAAAAAGAACAGAAAGTGGAAACCCTAAGGAACTGTCCGTCCTCACCCCATTATCCTCCGGAATTGTAGGCTAAATCCAAATCATTCATCATATAATCTCTATCAAAATCAGATCCTGAGAAATAAATGTTTCAAGAAATTTATTTCGCAAAATCAATAGTAGGGAACATTGTTTACCGCCAAAATATTTGTACTTCATAATAACGTTTCTCATACCTATTTATTCTTTTATAAAATAAAAAACACTCAACGAATTCCCATCGATCTTTAAATTGCCACGCAAGTATGAACAACTGATAAGGGCAAAATTAAAAATAGAGGAAAATTGTAAAGCTGAAAAAAATTCCATATTTTGAAGCTTGGAATTTGAAAAGAAGGAGAAATTATTCTGACTGTTTACTCATAAGACATAAAAGGGATCAAAACATTTCTACTGAAAACGAAATATAATACAAAGTTTAATCAGTTAGTTATTTAATTATATCATTATTTTTTACTAAAGAAGAACTACTTACTAAAAGAAGAAATCTAATTAAATAAGTACTAATTAAAGAAGTATAACTAGGGAAGTATAAATATCTATAGTTTTACTTCTTTTCCTGAGATACAGTCTTGAGACTGTATCACAAAATCTGTATATCTGTAGAAAATCTAGAGAATATTTGCAGAAAATATATTTTCTTCAGATTTTCTACAAATACTAATTCAAGTACAACAAGAGAAGTATAAATCTCTATAGTTATACTGTTTTTATTGAGATGCAGTCTTTATCATTTCCTTCATCGCCTCAAGTAAATACTATAAATAAAATTCCATATTACTTTCAAATGTTTCATGTACAATAGTCAAATATACACTACTAAATTAATTTATATTTATAAATATATTTCATTTTTCCAAAATTTCTCACTAAATTCTTTAAAATTTAGCTAATTCAAACACTTAACCATCTATTATACTGTACCTATTCAACATATTCTATTAACTATAAATAATGCTGCCTTAAAAATTGCATAACTTTAATCACATTATTCTGTTCATTTAATATTTATAAAATAAAATTAATAATATATATATATATATATATATATATATATATATATATATATATATATATATATATATATACATATATATATATATATATATGTATATATATATATATATATATGAATATATATGTATATATATATATATATATATATATATATATATATATGTATATATATGTATATATATATATATATATATATATATATATATATATATATATATATATATATATATATATATATATATATAATTTGTCTGAAATTTTTCACCATATTCTTAAAATCCAACTAACTCAAACACTTAGCCACTTATTATACACATATTAGCCACTTATTCGACATACTCTATTGACTATAAATAATTAATTGCATAACTTTAAACATTATTCTATCCATTTAATATTTATAAAATATATTTTATATTAATAAAATATTTCATTTTTCCAAAATTCTTCACCAAATTCTTAATAATTCAACTACTTAAAACACTTAACCGCTTATTATACTGTACCTATTCGACATATACTTTTAACTATAAATAAATGTTTGCATAACTTTGATCACAATATTCTGTATTGCGGCCAAATAGGCGAGGATCATTAAGCGATATTACATCGGATTTTGATGATGAGGACATTTGGGAATAGGATTTTCAGAGCTTCAGGGGGATTTTAAGTGATATAAACCCATCTAGTTGATTACAAACGAGATGCGCATTTAATGCAAACAATTATAGCTTTCTCCCTCGCAGTTCGTATAGGGATATTGCTTATTCCACTGTTGACCAAATCTCCATTACGATTACTCAATGCGGGAAAATACTGAAGTCTGAATAAGGCGAAAAGTCTGTTAAAGGCAGAAAAGTCTGTTTAAGGCAATATTATTAAATTTATGACACATAAATATGAGCATGCAATACATCTCCTACAGTCATTAGATTTCACGAAAAATCTATATCTACACATTCATAGTATAAATTTAGCATGAATCTTAAACATAAAATGTAAAATATTAGCATGTGTATCCTAATTATGCTGATTAATTCATAATAAAATACCAGATTCATACACAATTCATCTTATAATTGTATAGAGTTTCTACATTTTATACGGGTGTTTACTGTACATAAAGACTTTAATCAATCAACTTTCATATAGTCTTTTAACCTATTGAATCAGTAAAAAAATTATTTAGTCTTAAAATTCTAGAATAAATAACAGATGCATTGGGCATCTATATATGTCGATAGGTCTCATCATATGCGATTAATTTTGGAAGAATATCTTCTCTATTATATTACTTGAGTTATGTTAGGCACAAAACATATTCTTTTATATTGAGTTAAGTTAGGCACAATACCTCCTCTTTTATATTACTTTAGTTAAGACTTGTAAGAATCCTCGAAATCACCTTTCAGTTTTTGTCGAATTTTTCAAACAGTCATGGTTCAAAATCTTTTAGTTTTTTTGGTTCAAATTTTTTTAATTTTGGTAATCATCACTTTTATTATCTATTTTACCATCTCCAACAAATAGCCCAAAGTTACTTATGCTCCAAATTTTAGACGTCCAGGTGATTAATAATTCATCATATGCTATTATTTGTAATCAAATGAGATAAATAGATAGCGATAATTATCTTCTTGTTTAACCCTGACAAAATTACCCGTGAAGCTGTTTTTTGCTTGAAATTAGATGTTTTACTTGAAGTTCTACATCATTTTCCTTTACTTTTCCATATGTTAAGCTTTTAATTAAAAGATTTGCAACAAACATTGAATCATAGAGCATTTTTTTTCACTATCAATCGTATTTTTAAAATAAACAATAAATCAATCAATACATTAATTTTGAAGATTGTATCATGACTTGTAAAAGAAATAATCAATTGGACAGAAAATACCAGGTAAAAAAGACCTTATGAAATCACTCCATATGTCGATGATTTTCTACTACTCAGGACGAGACAGCAAAATCTCCATGAGTTACATATGGTGCCCAATGAAATTTTACCACAACCGATTTGAAAAATAAAAAAAAATTCAAAATCTACTATTTCACAATGGCAGAAAGAACACAGAAACATAGCAAGCAAACAAAAATATACGAAAGAAACACGCATTGGCAAAAAATTGACTAGTTCTCTTTCTAAACGAAACTTGGTAAAAAGATCACGACGAAAAAAAAGACTGACATACAAACAAAAACAAAAACGAAAAAAAATCACATGTGTGGGCAGATAGAATTATTTACTTTATTTCACATTTTATTTGTATTGCAGAGAAGGAAAAGAAATGAAATTATCAAAAATACTATTTCTATAGGAATTGCATTTTAACGGTAAGGTACATTAAGTATTGTATTGTAGATTATTCCTGATTTTACTACTTTACATTTCTGTTATAATTCGGTTTATTTGTCTCATTAGGTCTTCAGTGCTGCAGTCTCCACACTTAAACATTAAAGCGTCCAAAATAAAATATCAGATGCGCCGGGACCATAAAACACAGTATTTCTTCTTCTCAACGCAGACCATCCGATCTACTCCAGAGTGTAAGGTATATATTTGGACAGCCGAAATGTGCTACACATTTTAGACCAGAAACTAGAGGGGATGGCATCCACAGGAACTGTAGCCTACTTCCCTTACCGCCAACATCTCTGATGAGCTTACAAAGCTATATGTTTACCGTTCTCCGCGTGAACACGGGGACAGTTTAAGCAGAGTCTGGAATCAAAGCTGAGCCGTCCGAGTGTAATACTCGCGCGTTAACCACTGGGCTGCCTCGCCCCTTAAAACTTAATATTTGATTTTTATTTTATGCTCCGAAAAAACTCATGCACATAGAAATAAGTCAGACATCCCGTGAAAATTGTATGACAATTATTATCAGCCAATATCTTTGAGACAAAATAAATGAAAGGTAATTGTTTCCTTTGAGTGGTGCACAAATGAATACACTTTATGTTGATTTTTATACTTATTAAATTATTCATATTTGACATAGCCGCTGATCGTACATCGTGAAACACAATGCATTGTGCCGTTATTAAAACCCACCATATTTATCTTTAGTGCGATTCCTGGAATATAATACTTATTAATATAATGCTACTCAATTAATTGCACCATTTCTAACTTTAAAATAACATTATTTATTAACAGCATTTGGTTAATTTTGAATTGATTACAACAATTCTCATATTATTTTGCGGCGGAGATAGGACATGTGAGACCAGGTAAGTTAAAAATGCCTAAACTGCATTTATGACCTTCTATAATTACTGATTGGAATATATTACATGCCTCCAATTTCTCTTGCAAGTTTAATACACAGCTCGTACGTTGGTTATGTTTCATCTCTATAGTACTACATCTGGTACTCATCTCATCTGTAGTTGAAGTCTCTCTCGGGACATTTTGTTGAAACCTATCTGGCATCTGACGTTCAAGTGTATCAGGATATTTCGTTGCAAAACTATATGGGAAACTTTGTCAAAGTGTATATCAGGACATTTCTGTGTAATATTCTATTGCATCTGAATTCTCACGTAGAAATCGTGTATATCATCTCTAGAACATTCGGTTGCCTCCTCTTTTGCCTGAGGTCTGTAGCGCCTCTTACGCTACTACTGGTCGACCTCAGGGCAACGCGACCAGACATCTTGCATATTGGTTAACATTATTAACCAATCTCGTGACTTCACTTTATCCTCCTATGTTTATGGCCTATTTGACCTCTCGGGTTAGGGTGCCATAAAACTGGCGTCTTCAAGTCTGATGCCATTGCCAAACATTACAGACAATCATAAATATTAAACTTAAAACTGTCTCCGCTAAATCTTGTCTCAAATCTGGTCTCACATATCTCTCCTAATACAAATAGACAAAAAAGAAATGATAGAGAATAAAATTCGATAAAAGTTCATGTCTTTGACAACTCTGTAATTAGCATTTTTCCCTGATTAAAATTCATCATAGAACTGAAGGCCAAACAAAGACTTGTTGTGAACGCAAGTAGTTTTTTCATCATATTATATTATATTATATATAACAGTTATGTACTCATCAACATCATATCAGGACGAGCTTTAAAATAAAGCAAAATTTAAATTTTGACTAACTTTTGAAATTTTAAATACATGCACATGCACTTGCCTAACGTTACATACTTATATACAATTACTGATACCTTTAACAATTAACAAAATTTTTCACAACATTATTCATAACATTTTCACAACATTATTATTTTCATGTTATATTTATAATACAATTCATTTTTCATTGATTTATTAATTATTCATAATTGATATTTTCATAAAATACTTCATTTTTGTTTAGCCTTTAACACCACAGTACAAAAACAATTAACATTTGTGAGACCAGAAAATGTTCTCACATGAGACACTTTTATTTGAGTATTTATGGTGGTCAGAATGCCGAACAAAGCGTGCAGTCTGGCTGGCGCCGAACTTTACGACAACTTGAACTTTTAGGTCAAATGCTATAAATTTAGGTGTGCCAGGCCACAGGGGCTGTGAAGTGATGTCATTGGGTTCAGAA
Source organism: Amaurobius ferox (assembly GCA_951213105.1). Taxonomy (NCBI): domain Eukaryota; kingdom Metazoa; phylum Arthropoda; class Arachnida; order Araneae; family Amaurobiidae; genus Amaurobius; species Amaurobius ferox. The sequence continues at coordinate 99,644,528 of OX578139.1, read as the reverse complement.
GAACCAATGAGCGCCTAATGGAAGAAGGGCGGAGCTCCCCCTCCCCCCCCCCCCCCCCCCGCCGAAGGAACCACAAGTCTAAAAACAGATTTACAAAAGGAGCGAAGTGAATATGACTTAGCAGACATGACTTAGGAGTTGCAGTTAGAGTACGAGTATTTACACTGTCATGACTTAAGAGTAAGAGATGTGAAAATCAGTCGAATCACGAGTATTACCCAACCATGACCTAGCAGTTGCAGATATGATGTATCAGTCTAAGTGAGATATACGAAAGGAGCCTTGAAGAGATGACTTAGAAGTTGGAGATGCAGAGATGGAGATCAGACATGAAAAGAAAATAATCACGAATTTTGATTGAAGTACGAGTAGGAGCCATACACCCCAGAGTTGTGGCAAGAATGATGACAAGCCCAAGATTAAACTTGAATTTTAGTACTCATAATAACAGGTCCTAGAAACCATCGTAAAACTAATATTTCTGGTCGCATATCTCCCCTCGCTAAAATAATTAAATGAAAATTGATAATAAATGAAAATTGATATTTATGAAAATTGGTGCTTTTGATAAACTGATGTTGTTATTAAGTGATATTGTTTAAGTTTTAAATAGTCTAATCTTTTAATATTAATTAATAATTCTTTTCAGGACTTACACAAAAGGTAAAAATAATTGGAGGGTTATTGCTTAAACACAACGCACTTATAATCATTAAAATTTAAGATAAACAATGAATGTTAATTGTGAATTAAACTGTAAGTTCCCTTTTCTAATTTTCTACGTCCCACATTTGGTTTCCGTGACGCTTTTGTGTGAGTCATAAATTTAAATGAAAATTTTAATAAATAATTATAAGGTGAATAATATTGAGATAGATAGAAATAATTTAAAATAAAGAAATGAATGAAAATTTTGGAGGAGCATATGTTGACCAGATATTTTGCATTGTTAAAATTAAATATGCACAATCACTTTGAAAATGGAAATAAAAAGTTGAATATATATTTTGAAATAATTGAAAATAGTGTGTGAAAAATTGATTAATATTACGAATATTTAATGTATGTTGAAGTGTGTTTATGTGCAGTATTTTTGAAGTGTATTGTATGCTGTTAATTTTAAGTAGGATATTAGAAGGGATAAATTTTGTTTTAAATGCCTCAAACAACTAGAAATTCGAGACGCCAAAAGTCGCCGGACAGGTCACAGAGAGAAAATATTGAAAATCAAAGAGTTAAAATGGAGAACTTTCAATTAATTAATTTATTGCCAAATTTTTACGGGAGGAAAGACGAAGACATTGAATTTTTTATCGGACAATTTGAAAATATCTCAAAAATGGCCGACTGGTCGGAAGAAAATAAAGTTGCAATTTTAAAACCTAGATAAAAGGAGAAAGCTTTGGAATTTTTATCAAAAAAAAGGGAATTACAGATTGCAAATAATATGGAAGATATTAAGCAAATGTTGTTAAAACAATTTGAAACATATTTGACAATGCTTCAAAAGCAAGCAAATTTAAACAAAATAAAAATGTCACCAGGTATGAAGGTAGCTGAGCTGGCATTAAATATTTCAAATGCGACAAATGATTTTTTGGGAAATTATGCAAATAATGAGATGTGCGAAGTTAAAAATAATATAATGCAGGCAAAATTTTTAGAGTCTGTTAGACAAGATTTTGCATTTGAAATAAAAAAAACTAAATATTCAAAATTTTGACAAGGCAATTGAATTCGCCGAGCATTTAGAGAAAATTACGGAGGAGGATTGTGACCGTGCGGAAATTAATGCAGTTTATCGCCGTGAAAATAATGACAGAAAATTGAATGATAATCAAATGGAAAGGCATTTACAAAATTCAAAGTTTGAACCTCAGCAATTAAAATATCAAAGGTATGAGAATTCAGAAAATGAAATGATATATTGTATAGGATGCGGAAAAAGAGGGCACTATTTTTCAACCTGTTGGCACAACCGAAACGCACAAAATAATTATGAAGTAAATAAGTATGGGAATAAAAGAAGTGAATTTAGAAATGATCAAAATAACGGATTTAGAAATGAAAATAGTAACGGATTTAGAAATGGGCAAAGTAATGGATTTCGTAATACGCAAAATAGCGGATTCATAGAGAGAAATGATAGTCGGTCAAATACCCAAACTTTTGCGAAAGAAAGAGTTCAGGGGCAAGAAAGAAACCATAGCGGGTCTTTAAACTGACGGAGGGGCTTTGGCAAAGTCAAAATTTAAAAAATAGACCAAAGTCCCAATCGAAAGAAGAAAAATTGCAAACGCGAAATAAGATATCGAGTTATGATAAAAGGGAGGATCGCACGCGCAGCCCGGGTCCCAAGATTAAAGCAAAGCAACATAATGAAAATGAAAGTAAAAATGACAATAAAAATATAAATAGTATTGAAAGCATGTAAAAATTTACCCATGTTTCCTACCCGAGAGATGTGGTGCTTGAGACTATTTTAGATTCATTGGCACGACCCGGATGGGTCCGCTTTGATGCCCAATTCGTCAAAAGTCTAAAAAGTGAGGCAATAATTATAAAAAGAAAATTGAGGAAAATACACGTGTAGAAAATAATATAGGTAAAAACATTACAAATAAGGAAAATACAGGAGTTAAAGAAGTTATTAAAAATAAAAGTGATGCGTGCAATGCAAAAATAAATTTAAATGAGTACAAAAATGAAATTAACTCAAAATCGACTCAGATCGATAATAAAAAGTATGATGAAATTAAGGAAACTAGTTGTAAAGTTTCGCAAATGGATACACAAATTTTTAAAGGTAGCCATGTTAATGACTATACTTGTTCAAATGATGACAATAATAAAAGTGTTGATACAGAAAATAATTTTAAAATTGTGACGAGTTCGAAAAAGCCAATTGTCACACAAGATGAAGCTAAAGGCATATTTGAATTTAATTAAATTATTAAAAATGGTTATTGTGACAGTCAAAAAATTGCACAGGTCGATGAGGCCAATTTTCCTAAAAATGAAAAGGTTTATGATTCTGCTGAAAAAGAATGTGTTAATGAAGAGTCAACTCTTGTCGTCCAGGTCTATGTCACGCTCACAATCAGGATTTCGTTGCAACCAAATCAGTTGATTGCAGAACAATTCGACATAAGTCAGGAAATTCAGGATAAGGAAGTTCTTTATCCCCACAAAACACGCAAAATTACTCTTTCCATTTGGTGCAATGCGAACTGTAATAAAAAATAACAAAATTGATATTGTAATTTGTAATCAAAAAAGGGTTAAAATTACGTTAAATAAAAATATGCGAGTAGGAGTGATTAAAAATTTCAAAACAATTACTAATGAGGAAATGCAAATCGGAGATACCGTATTTTTGAAAGAGGAAAATAAATCCAATATGTTTCAAAATAGATTTCAGGGACCGTTTCGAATAATTGAATTTGGAAAAGCAAATATATTGACCATTAGAAATAAATATAACATGAAAGATGAACCAATTAAAATTCACGCTACCCAATGTTATATCGAACAAAATGTGCAAAGTGCGGAAGACTTGATGGAAAAATATGATATGGACAGTGAAATCGATGATATTCACGCAAAAAAATGTCATATAGCACAAAAGGTACGAAGTGAAAGTAAATATAACGGTAACGGTGAAATAATTGAGATTCAGTCAAAGAAATGTTATACTGTACAAAGTGCACATATTGAAAATGTTCAAAATATGAATGAAAATATTCAGCATGGAAGCGAAAATACGGATATCAAAATTATGCAAAATCAAAAAGGTGATAAAAATTTTGAAAATAATGATCATAAAATTATGCAAAATGAAAATGTTAAAATTCAAAGGGTACATAATGCAAATGAAAATAAAAGGTGTGAAGAAATTCAAAGTTAAAATCAAAATCATAATGATAAAAATACTCAAAAATCACCTGAAATTAAAATAATGAATGTGTTGCAAAATGAAAGTCAAAATCGTGATAATGAGAAACAAAATTCCAATGAGGTTAAAATAATGGATGTTTTGGAAAATGAAAGTCAAAATGAAAATTTTCAAGAAATGGAAAATAAAAATCATGATAATGATAAGCAAAATTCACTTGAAAATAAAATAATGGATGATTTGGTTGATCAAAATAATAATTTTCAAGAAATACAAAATTCAAATGTTAGTAAAAGTATTCAAAATGAAAATAATGAAATAATAAGGGATAGTAATCACAATGATAATGAAGGTAATGATATTCTAAAAGCAGATTAAAAAATAATTGAAAGTGAAAGCAAATATAAAGAGCATGTTAGGCAGAAAATAAAGTTACTAAATGAAATACATATTTGTAACACAAATGAAATTGAAAACATTTATGAACATGGGGAGAAAAGGCTTGGTCAAAATTGTTTCAAGAAATCAATAAATTTTAAAAATTCAAATTTTTCTGATGATTGGTACTTGAAGAATTGTAAAATGAGAGTGAGATAAAAAGGCTAATGACAAATCAAAAAGGAATTATAGGAAAAATGATATGGAATGGAAAAAATTTAAAAAATGAAAACATGGATGATGATATGAATTAAAAAAAAAAAAAGCAATAAGGAAGGAATTGTTTAAGAATGAAAATTGTATGAATTTCAAAGAAAAAGATGAATAATCATGGAATGGTTTAAAAATGAACATGGTATGAAATTTACAAAAATTGATAATAATTGTACAAATGGTTCTTTTTCAAAAATAATATTATATCAGAATATAATATATAATGTTAAGTCAAACTATGACATGTGATAAGAAAATTATGCAGAGATTAATTTATGCAAATAATATCTACAGAAATGAAAGGTAAAATCAAATATGTTACCTATTTGGGTAGATGCAAGGTCTGGAGCTAAATCCAGGCAAGGGTGATGTTGTGCAGGCAGTCCAGTCAAATACTTCATTGTTCAGGATAAGGTAGCCCTTCACTTCAATATGTTTTCAAAGGCAGGAAAATGATGAGTCTTTCAAAAGCGTCTTGAGGCTTACAAATTGAATGACAGTTTTAAATAAAGTAAAAAAATAAGTAATGAGCCTGAAAGTGAGAATATTAAAGATTAGTCATAGATGGTATACATTTTATGTCAAAAAGTAAACAAAGGCATAAATAATTGAAAATTTTAAATCAATATGAATTCAAAATGTTAAATTATGAACAGTAAAAGTAGCTGTAAATTGCCCGTTGCAATAAAGCAATCGAGGACACGATATCTCGCGTAGGAATGTTCAAATGTGAAAATGCGTAGATAAATAAATGTTTGAGGAATAATATAAATTGTATAACCAATGTAAATGACTAAATTAATCCTAAAGTAACAGGATAAATGAATTAAGTTTAGTTAAAATTTTGTTTACGTGAATAAATTTTTCATGAATATATAAATTGTACAAGCAATTTAAATAACTAAATTAATCCTAAAGTGACAGGATGAATGAATTAAATGTAATTAAAATTTTGTTTAGTGAATAAATGAATAAATTCATAGAAGGTGTAAAAAAAGGTTGTAATAAAAAAATAATTGAAGAAATTTGAGTGCGAAATAAAGCATTGTTGTAGTTCATTTACAACGTAAGGTAAGGTTACGTTAATCATGTGTGTATAAATAAATATGAATATATGAAAATAGAATGTAGGTATTGATTAGGAAAATTGTACGATAATAAATAAATGTAAAATACATATATAATGAATATAAATAAATACGGAATGAATAAATGAATATGTTAAATAATAGGGCACTCAGATATCAGTGGGGAATGTAAATAAAAATTTAAAGTTATCGATGAGATACGATAGCAATTGAAAAGTGTTTGTAAACAAACGGCAATCTACCTAAAAATATATAAATAAATATACTCTGTAAGTAATGTAATATAAATTGATGATTAGGTATTTTCAGATGTGAAAAGTTATGAAAATATAATCTGAATTAGGTGTTGAGAAATGTTATTATAAATAAAAATGAATTTTGATGCAAGAAATGTCATATAAATAAATAAATAAATGATAATATGTATTACGGCGATAAAGGGGTTAGCAGCAGTTAATTAAATGTCAAGATAAGTAATAATTAGATAATAATGTGTGAGATAGAATGATAAACAATCAAGAGTTATAAATGTTTATAAATGTCAGGTATTCAAAGTCATAAGGATTAAAATAAATTGAAATACATAAATATGATAAATGTTGTAGATACGGTGAGAAAATAAATCCGCGTTCAAAAAGGATATATAAATAATAAATGGAAAGGATTTCAATTGTTAAAAATATAAAATAAAAATTTTCAATTAAGTAAATAAAGGGTTTTCAGACAAGAAATTAAAGGCTTGAGTATGTTTAAAAAGATGAAATAATTTTATATAAAATGTAAAAGTTATGAACATGCTAAGCAAGGAGTTAAAATAAATAAAATTTAAACAAATTATATATCAAAAAATTTAAAAGTTAAAATTTTAAAATTTCAAAATTAAAAAAAAAAAATTAATTTTTTTTTAATTTCATAGAGTCATTTGGAAGGTATAGAGAAAACAAAATTAAATAAGATGGAATCTTAATAACAAATGGAAAGGTAAAATTTAAATAATAAGATAATACAATAAAATAATGTTAAATTTTACATGAAATCACTATAAAAGGGGTATACATGCAGTAAAAGAAGGCACCATTAAGATGACTTTGGTAATTAATACAAGCCACCTCAAAGTAACCAACTGAATAATATTTAAATAAGGAGCTTTTTTAGTTGAGTTTAAAAAAAAAAGAGAGCTATACAATGCTAATGTTATGTACAAGCCATGAGCATTATTGTATAAAGTTGATTATCAGATATAATTCATAATTAAATTGATGAGGAGGTATATATATTTAAAAGAATAAGTCGACGTTTATATAACACGCCGAATGGATAAATAAAAGGTTTACAATACTTGATTACAGGCCGTGAACACGCTGACAGTATCCTTTTTCAGCCCGCTTGAATCATCCATGCCACACGGTGTCCATTATTGCTTTGTCATAGCAAAAGAAGTTAAGTTGAGTGGATGCAAGCTGCTAATCGCTGTTGAAAAAACGATTAAAAGAAAGGTAATCGTTTTCGAGTCTTTTAGTTGACTGGTCACTTTCCAAGTTTCGGAAAGGGGATATGAACATTTCCGGTACGCACTTCCGGTATTGGGACTTAAGAATAGAAGGGTTCTTCTAATGATCTTTTTGAAAATAATCAATCAATTGCTGTCATCAAGTGCAAGGGGTTGTTGGTGTTGTTGAAATACAATGCGTTGTAAGAAAAAAAATTTAAAGGGAAGATGTCACCCCAAATGCAATTGCAAGGGGAGTTACAAGATTCTGTGAAAAGTATATATATTTCAATGGCTGATGTAAAAAAAAAAATAAAAAAAAATATGTGATTGTATTAATAAGTATGTACCAGTATCAAGGTTCAGCAAAAATGTTATATATGTGATAAAGTTATCAATTATGAAAAATGTTAGATGAAGTATGTAAAGAATTGTGTTGAAAAAAAAGTAATAATGTGTAAATTGTACAAAAAAAATATGTAATGGTGCTAAAAAATATAAAAGTAGATAGTAGTGTGAACCATTTCAAAGTGAATGTGCATATGTTTAAAAATCTTTTTAAGTACTCAAAATTTAATTTAGCTTCAATTGAAAGCTGGACCTGGTAGAGTCCATGAGTACGTAACATATGTTTATTTACTGTATATAATATGTGCTAAAAACTTTGTGTTACAGCAAGACTGTTGAACTAATTCTGGACGAACTTTGTCCCCAAGAAAGTGAAAAATGCCAATTAAAAAGTGGCATCTGAATGGAACTTTTTTCGAACTCTACTGTTGTTGAATTTTTTTTTTGTTGTCAGTGGGGAGATATGTGAGACCAGAAAATGTTCTCACATGAGACACTTTTATTTGAGTATTTATGGTGGCCAGAACGCCGAGCAAAGCGTGCAGTCTGGCTGGCACCGAACTTTACGACAACTTGAACTTTTAGGTCAAATGCTATAAATTTAGGTGTGCCAGGCCACAGGGGCTGTGAAGTGATGCCATTGGGTTCAGAAGAACCAATGAGCGCCTAGGGGAAGAAGGGCGGAGCTACCCCTCCCCCCCCCGCCGAAGGAACCACAAGTCTAAAAACAGATTTACAAAAGGAGCGAAGTGAATATGACTTAGCAGACATGACTTAGGAGTTGCAGTTAGAGTACGAGTATTTACACTGTCTTGACTTAAGAGTAAGAGATGTGAAAATCAGTCGAATCACGAGTATTACCCAACCATGACCTAGCATTTGCAGATATGAAGTATCAGTCGAAGTGAGATATACGAAAGGAGCCTTGCAGAGATGACTTAGAAGTTGGAGATGCAGAGATGGAGATCAGACATGAAATGAAAATAATCACGAATTTGATTGTAGTACGAGTAGGAACCATACACCCCAGAGTTGTGGCAAGAATGATGACAAGCCCAAGATTAAACTTGAATTTTAGTACTCATAATAACAGGTCCTAGAAACCATCGTAAAACTAATATTTCTGGTCGCATATCTCCCCTCGCTAAAATAATTAAATGAAAATTGATAATAAATGAAAATTGATATTTATGAAAATTGGTACTTTTGATAAATTGATGTTGTTATTAAGTGATATTGTTTAAGTTTTAAATAGTCTAATCTTTTAATATTAATTAATAATTCTTTTCAGGACTTACACAAAAGGTAAAAATAATTGGAGGGTTATTGCTTAAACACAACGCACTTATAATCATTAAAATTTAAGATAGACAATTAATGTTAATTGTGAATTTAACTGTAAGTTCCCTTTTCTAATTTTCTACGTCCCACAACATTTATTTTTAAACATCAGAAATCTTTAAATAATTTTAAACACTTCATATACTTCTATGAGATTGACAACGTGCTCTCTCTCTGGCAGTGTATTATAAACCCAACGTAAATATATAACAATCCACCCTCTCCTGGCTTGCTGACAGTTAGTTGATCGATCGATCTGTTAATGATCTGTTAATAAAAGGACTGGCGTACACCCCAATCTTGACGTAGGAGTGAGTGAGTGATCAAAACTTTGACCCCCTTAATTGATTTTTCTTAACTCGTTTTCGCCAATCAAAGATATACCAGATAATAGGTTTCTCAACTCTACATGACGAGAATGACAGGGCAGTTTTTGCTGCATGCTTGCCGACGACTTGATACTGGAGAGCTCTCAATAAAGACTTCGTACCTGAAAGTATCCTTACATTTTTAACACAATTCAACGTGTCTGTAAACGTTGAATTTAATCTATTTCACGTATATTTTATATATGTCCATCATTATTATCATTATGCATTTAACTCTGACTACCTTTTTCTATTATTGCATGATACACGTGCTCTTATAACACTTATTATTGCATTTTAGTTTAACGTATTCTATCCTTTTTTTTCCTTTAAACTCAAACTTTCACCTATTTAAAAGAATTTACCTATTATAATCCCTTATTTACCTTTTATTAAGTGGGGTGCCTATAACTAATTTGTATTAAATACCAAAGTTAGTTTTAGTATTTAATATAAATCACATAAAATTACTATCACTTAAAATTTGACCTGGAACATTATCTAGCCCTTTTATAATAACTTTGTATCAACTATTTTCATTCATTTTACTGTGTTATATTATATTTTACCTTTTACTTAACCTCTTAAGATTACTTATTTTATATCATTTCTTATTTACATGTTTCATATATCTATTATACTTATCAGTTTTTATTTGTAAACTAGCTGCCTTTGGCGACCAGCCTGTTCGCTACCTTTGAAAATTCTGACCGTGACAAACTCGCTGGCGCGACCTACCAGAAAGGTGTAAGGTAACTGTTTGGACGGTCAGGAAGTGCCACCTAATTTAGACAGGAACCCAGTGGAGAAGGCATCCACGGGGACCGTATCTCACTCCCCTACCACCTACCTCTCGGAAGGACTTACGGTCCCACATGTTTAACGTGATCGTACTCCGAGTGAACACGGCGGCAGTTTTGGTAGTGGCGGGAATCGAACCCGGGCCTACCGAGTGCAATTCCCGCGCGCTGGCCAATGCGCTACCGCGCCCGCCGCGACAATCTCCATAACGTTCTCTTTATTCACCCAATTTAGACCGGAACACAGTGGGAGGTGCATCCACAGGCACCGTACCCTCCTTCCCCTGCGACCAATCTCTCGGAAGGACTTACGAACCCACATGTTTAACGTGATCGTACTCCACGTGAACACGGCAGCAGTTTTGGCAGTAGCGGGAATCGAACCCGGGTGTACCGAGCACAATTCCCGTGCGCTAACTACTGGGCTACTGCGTCCTCCGCCACAATCTCCATAACTTTCTTTTTATTCACCAAATTTAGACCGTAACCCAGTGAGGAGGCATCCACAGGGACCGTACCCTCCTTCCCCTACCACTAACCTCTCGGAAGGACTTAATTAAAATATCCTTAAATTAAAATATCCGCAAAAATAAAATATCCATTTAAAAAATTCATATCGTTCCATCATTTAAAATATAAATGCAATAATTTCTACAATACATATGCTAAGCTCTTAATTCATTTAAGACCGGAAGCGCGAGAAACGGAAAGCAAACAGTAATTCCGTTTTTTATTGCTCCACCTAAGGCTCCTCTATATACGAGCTGACACATCAAGCATATTGAAGCCCACCATTGCTGGAAGTGCAATCCATTAGCATTAGCTCCATTCGTATTTTCACTTTAGGAAGTATAATTGAACTAATTATAGGTGGTTGTTTTGCACCGAACTGCTCTAATCATTCTAGAAAGGGTTTGGGCTATTTCGCTTTCCTAGAAACGAAAAAAGAAGAAAACATTGACTAATAAATAATTGGATCCCTGGTACTGGAGCATATTTGTGCGAGCTAAGTTCTACAATATTCTAATTGAAACTTCTGTTTTTATATAAAATATTTATTTTAAACACTTACTTTATAATTTCTGTAACTGTAGTATGGCACCGTATGGGCTTTAATATGCTTGATAAGTCAGCCTGCAGTAGAGGAGCTCTAGCTCCACCCATTCCTATGCATATTCAGAAACGTGACGTCACCTGCACCTAGACACAAACCGGCGCCATTGAAAAACGTGCTTGGAGGAAACGGGCGATAGGAACTGCTTTCGGCCGCCGCGATGAATTTTAAAATTATGACTTCTTTAAAATTCCGATCCAGTAGCCAATTTTAATTATTTCTTGACCAGATTGGGCTTGTAAGAAAGTCAGATGCTTGAGCTTTCTAAAAATGTAAATTATTAGTCGAAATTATGAGTACTTTTTACTATTCGAGAATTTAAAAACCAAAAATCGTTTTTTTTTAGCTAAAAGTGACTTTTGTTTCAAAATCTTTAAAAAATATTAGAAATCAAAATTGAGATTTGAAATTGATATATTTTTACTCGCAATTGTCTGCTCTTTCCGGTGGTGTGATTTGTTTTTTTCTACGATGTCTGGATCGTGGAGAAAAAAGGGCAAAAACCGATCGAAATCGCATAAAACATTAAATAACAAAAAAAATTTAAATTTTAAAAATCGATTTTGACGTGTCACCTTCCCACCCCCAGGTCTCCGATTGACAAATTTCGTAGGTCTCTGACGCGCGGTCACGAAACGTATAGTGCATAAGACACACAGACATTGCCTTTTATTATTAAAGATTATATGATGTACTCAATTTTACGATCATTTTTATGCGCTGATATAGTACAGTTTTTTAAGTAACTTCTCTTCTCAACATTCTCCATTTTATTGAACGCTTCCTATTTTATTGAACGCTTTTCTTAACACTTGCATAATTTTCAAATTTTTAAATTTGTTTTGAAAATTTTTGAAATTCAACTTTTGTCTAAAAAAATAATTTTTTAAGCCCTTCCCTAAACACTTGTATAATTTTAAAATTTAATTTTTTTTTATTTTAAATTTTGCCCAAAAAACATTTTTTTAAACTTATTTAAAATGAAGTCCTTGCATTATTTTACTTATTTTAAACATTTATTTAATCTATCATCCTTGAATGTAAGCACTTAAATTTATTGCAACCTTTCGCTAAGTGATTTGTTTTCCTTTCCAAATTACGCTAACGAGTTAAGTAGTCACTCTCCTGCATCTCACATATTTATTTACTACCAGTTGGCTTATTGTAGAGTTGAGTTGTGTTGCGTGAGTCGTTCTTTCACCTGGCAACGTAGATTCACACTTTGTAAATAAACTGCGCAACATGGCCTTATTTATTTACCTATTTTATTATTTGAACATCCTATGATTTTAAAACATTTTTATTTTTTTATCGCGGATTTATTTACTCACCTTACCTACAACATAAGATTTATATAATTATTTTAATTTTTAATAACTTTCAATACTTGACATTTTATGGCAACTTTCATAGCGTGCGATTGAATCTTATCATTCTTACATTTATCATTACATATTACATTTCTTACATTTATCATTTTATCATTACATATTATTATTTACTTATCAACTTATTACCATGACATTTAATAGATACATATTAATTATATTTATTTACATAACCTTCCTCAAATCTATTCAGATATCTATTTATTGCAATTATTCGTGGTATTAACATCTATCTAATCATCAATTTATACGATATTACTACCAAACTTTTTACTATTATTTTGTTTACAATTTTTGCTCTGTTGATATCGTACCTTGACATCGTTGACATTTGTATTCACATGCCTCAACTCACATTTTTCATACACTTTATCATTAGATCAAATTATTTATTATGTCTTTCATATATTTATATTAATTTCATACTTATTAATATTATTTCCATATTTATTTATATTTATATCTACCTCCGTGCAATTTTCACGCATGAATATTTACATTTTATTTTCATATCATTACTTATTTATACACATGATTTTCGTAACCTTTCCTTGTTTTTTATTAGCACTCAATATTCTTCTATTGGATATTCATTTCAAATTGTTTACACTTTTCATGAATTTATGATTTATTTATTTAAACCATAAATGTAACTAAATTTAATTTATTTATCCTGTCGCTTTAGGATTAATTTAGTTAGTGCATTTGCTTTCACAATTTATATTCATCAAACACTTATTTACTTAAGGAAATTTTCAATACTCATTCACATTTTACATTTCAATATTCCTGCACAAGATATCATGTCCTCGATTGGATTGCAACGGGCGATTTCGAAGCTATCTTAACTTTTCATAGCTGAACATTTTAAATACAAATTGATTTAAAATTTCAATTATTTCTGCAATTTATTATTTTAATAACATAAAATCTAAACCGTTAATGACTGCTTCTTAACGTTATCATTTTCATCTCACATCTATTTCTTCACTTTACTTAATCATGTCTTACAATTTTTAAACTTCAAGATTCTTTCAAAACTCATCTTGTTTCCTAAGCTAGTCGATTTGGGTGCGATTTGCGAATTTGAATGTATGTTTGGTGTTAGCTAATGTTTTACATTTAAAGATAGTATTCTAAAGGATGTCGTTTCATATGGCCCCCAATTGACGAGCTAATTCGTCTACATTCTGGGATGGTCGCAGGCTACGCCCCATCTTAGCCCAAATGTGCTCAATAGGCGAGAGATCTGCGGATCTGACTGGCAAAGAAAGTGTGTCGTAAGCACGCAGACAATCAGTAGAAGCGTGCCATGGTGTGGCCTGGCATTATCTTGCTTAAACGTTAGTCCGGGGTGTCGCGAAAGGAATGGCAATACAACGGGTCGCAGAATGTTGGCAACATACCGATGTGCTGCAATGGTGCCCCGGAGGACTAGCAAAAGGCCCGTCTATCAAGCGAAAAGGCACTCCAGACCATAACTCCCGGTTGTCAGGCCGTGTGGCATGTGGCAGTAGGCACAGGATCTTGACGATGTCCGAGCTGTCTCCAGACACGTCTGCGTTGGTCGTCCGGACTCAGTTCGAAACATGACTCATCACTGAAGAAAATTCGTTCACAATCCGATCAATTCCACTTTGATCTGGTTCGGCACCATTTTAATCGCTGTTAAAGGGTGCATACTGGTCAGTGATATGTGACACGTAATGGGCGCCGCGAGTATAGATCCGCTCCAGTAGTATTATATTAATTGTCCAGTTGTAACTTCTGTGTTTGTCACACGTTGGATGGTTGTTAACAACGAATCTCGTGCTGTCGTAGCTGCTCTGGCAACCGCTCTATCTTCCCGTTCTGTCGTTGCTCTAGGCCATCCGCTGCCCGCTTGTCGCTGAAATCTGCCATTCCGGGCAACATCGTCTAATTGCTGCATCACTCCTACCCAAATGCCGAGCGATTCGTCGGTGTGCCCATCCAGCCTCATGCAATCCGACCGCGAGCCCTCTTTCAAACTCCTTCATATGCTCGTAGTGGCCGTGAATTATTCGGCAAGGCATTGTTACAATCAAGGTACGTACACGCAATCGAAATCCAATGCTCATTTTGTTCCTGAAAGTGTGGTTCGCTCCTTATACACACCACCATGGTGCTAAGTTTCAATGCGCTGTAGTTCCGACTATTCATTCATTGGCTGCGAATTTTTGATCATTTGCATATTCGGTCAAATGGTGTTTGTAGGTAAAGTTTCATTACTATCGGATTATTTTGTAGGGTGCTTCGATTTTTTTTATCTCAGAGTATATATATATATATATATATATGAATATTTAAAAAATAAAGCTTGACCTTTTTTTCCTGAACGTCAATTGCAGCGTTTCTTATCAGTTTCTTTCAAAAATTAGCAAAAAAGTAGTTGAAATAAATGAACAAAATTTTCAGAATGTCTTACAGGGTACGGAATGCCTAAATTTCCGCTACTGGAGAATTGCTTAAGAGATTTTCTGACTCAAAAAGCTTCATGTTTCTGAAGGAAAAGCAAGTAAATTCTTCTCTGAAACAAAAAAAAAATTAAATAAATTACTACTGCAATTTACACTACACTATTAAACGAAATTATTCATAAAAACAATTTCACTCGTTAAAATATTTCCCCAAACATTTAAACAAATAATCAAACTTAATACATCATTTGACTATCAGTTGAGA
Source organism: Amaurobius ferox (assembly GCA_951213105.1). Lineage (NCBI taxonomy): Eukaryota > Metazoa > Arthropoda > Arachnida > Araneae > Amaurobiidae > Amaurobius > Amaurobius ferox. The sequence goes on along the minus strand of OX578139.1, from coordinate 99,629,343 downwards.
TCGATTGAGAAGAAATAATTCCACAACAATAGAGCATTGAATGACTAATCGCATTATTCTCTTAAGAGATTAAATGACTGAATGAAATACTCTAAGGAAAATACTACCATTTAGTAGAATTAATTAATATAATACTAATAATATCCATTTAGGAAATGCAATTTAATATATGCAACTTAAGTAAAAGGGGCTTTAAAATAAAATATACACCATGTGTTCAACAAGGTATAGTTAGGTTAATTAACTTAGTGCGATTTAATTTAGCTTCCCCATTCAAATTTTATATAAATAATGTGGAAATTTCTCAATTAAATGTCCACAATTAAATGTCGGTATGTCAGTTAATTTTAATGTTCGACAGTTTTAGTGTGCAGTTACTGTACAATTTTTTTTTCACAATGTTGCGTAAGTGTAATATTCATTTTATTGAGTATTTCATCTTATTCCATTAACCGATGCAAGGGTCTGGGAATGTTTGAGAAATTCTTTACAAAACGGCGGTAATAGGTACATAGACCAAGGAAACTATTTAGTTAATAAACATCTTGCTATCTGAACCATTCTTTCGCAGCATTGATTTTGTCAGAATCGGGCTTTTCACCCTTTTCAGAACTTCTTTTTTTCCCTTTTCATGTCCCAAATATGCTAATTATTTCTGGAATAGTTTTTTGCATTTTGAAGGATTTAGTTTCACATTCAATTTTTGAAATACCCGTCAAAGGTTTTGTAGATGTTCGTCAAATGGCCGTCCAACAATTATTATATTGTCCAAATAGATGAGGCATGATTCACAAGAGAGTCATTTCAGTACGGTCTCTATCAGATGTCCAAAAGTTACAGGTGCATTACAAAGTCCGAAAGGCATCACTTTAATCTGATAGAGGCCTTGCCCAGTGGTAAAACCCGACTTTTCTCCATCGTCAGAATGGCTCACCACTTGCCAGCAGCCCACCTTGCCAGCAGCCACTCTAAAGATCTAGAATAGAGAACCATTTGCTCCCAGAGATGGTATCTAAAGTGTCGTCAATTCTTGGTCGTGGATATCTGTCTTTCTGTGTAACAAACTGAGTGTTCTATAATCAACACAGAATCTCGTGGAACCATCTTTCTTCGTCACTAAGACGATTGTCGAGGCCCTAGGACGATGGTTGTATTTCTACATTCATTTAAAAGCTTAATTTTTCTTCCTTTGCTAGAGGAAGTCTTCTGGGAGCTTGTTTAATCGGGAACTGGTTGCCGATGTCAATTCTATGTTTAGTTAGTCCGGTGCGTCCCATGGTTTTTGAAGCAGTCAAGAAGATTGCACTATATTCCTAAATGAGGCTTTTACACGTATCGTGTTCTGTAAGATTTAATCCTCCGAGATTGTTTAGGATGGTGCTTAAATATTCGGGACAACTCTCTCCATCTTTTGGACAACCACACATTACGCTGGTTACAGCATAGCATGAAATAACTATTTTTCTTTATGAATTATTTTGGGCCTGTCGCTGATGATCAAGACAGGTACGTAATCTATCAGGACAGGTACTATGCGGTACTATCCGGACTCAGGTACTATCAGGTACTATCCGGGCAGGTACTTTCAAGTACTATCCGGACAGGTATTATCAGGTACTATCCGGGCAGGTACGTAGACTTTTGAAACATCCATGCGAGCCGCGGCCACAAGAATTATTTTCTCTCTATAGTTCGGAGATGGAAAATCTGTTACTGTCTTTTCATGTATGCTTGGGCTTTCCCGGATTTCAGTCACCAGACACTCACATCGTGCGGGCAGTAAAACATCTTCGGCAGTAACTATGCTGCACTCGACGATATCCCCCGTTTCTATTCCAATTTGAGGAATATCTTTGGTGACTGTCCGTAATTCGTTGTTTTTGAAGACTAGGTCAAATCCGTGTTTTCTTAAAAAGTCTAGTTCCAGAATGCATGGGTCACAAATATCGGCAACATAAGCAACATGATGATACAGGCTCATTCCCACAGAAATAGGAAGTTCCATTTTTCATTCACATTCGCTATTTCTTCTGTGGGCAGGTAGATGAGGGTGTCGTATAAATAAGTTGACCGTTAATTCGGCGAGCTACCTCACTCTTAATGATGGTCACATTTGCGTGAATTAGAAGCATTTGACATTCCCTGTTGTTTATACGACCCATGACGTAGAATCCATTATCTTCTTCGTGCAACTATGAAATTTGGGAGGTCTTAGATGGGGCATTTTCTTCATACGTCAACCTCAGACCCCTAAAATGGCGGCTGATTAGTTTTCCTCTGGCATTTCCGAAGGGAATGTCCTATTATTATCTTGTTCATCTGCTGGGCACTTTCTCCTTGTATGGTCTATTTCTTCGCATATCCAACACACTAGTCCTTTCGCAAGCGAGCTAGGTGACCGCTTGAATCTGTAGTTACTTTGTCTTTGGAGCAAGCCTTTTAGTTTCCTTCACAGTGCGCAGCATCTCAGATTCTAGAGTGCCATCATTCACAGCCGCGCCATGCACACTTGATTCGAAAAAGTCCGCGAGATGCTTGTTGAGAGACTTCAAACTTACTGGAAAGGAACAGCGCAGTTCTCATATCCTTGCATTCACCCGTAGAAATTGCGTGTTGGATTAGTGGGTCACGAATGGCATCTATGAAGTACAGCTCTGCAAATACTTCACGAACATCCATAGGGCATTCTTCAAATGATAATTAGGAAAATCTTTGAGTATCAGACGGCAGCTCCTGTAGACTCTTTCCAGACTTTTAACGAGGTGACTTTAATTGCACTCGGCTGGTTTCTTTCAAATTACAATAGTGCCCAAAATTGTGGAAACCTTTTGGAAAAGTGTATTTTTGAGGTTTGCTGGCTCATAACACCACTTTTCTTGCACCAATACCATAAAATTATAAATCAATGGAAAGATAATTTAATCAAGATTGTAATGCAATAACATTTGTGAATTATGTTTTAATAGAACATCATTTATAAAAAAGAAAAGTGAAATACATAGAAAAAATGAAATATACAAAAATTCTCACCATATCAGTTAATACGTAGTTGGGTAATCTTTAGCCTTAATTACGATTTACAGAGCTTTCTCATGGAATGAACTAAGCTTTTTAGTTCTGTAGCTGTTATAATGTGGAACCAAGATTGAATTATTGCTTCTGTTAATTTGGTTTCATTGATGGGTTGCTTCTGACTAACAAGTTTTAGTCAGCTCCATAGATTTTGGATAAGGTTAAGGTCTGGGCTATTCCCAGGCCATGAATTAGGTGATGTTGAAGTCACTTTTTGCACACACGAACAACATGACATTGACATGGGACTGAATCCTGTTGAAATATAAATCCTTCAGTATCTTAGAAAAAATCAAGAGCAGACGGCTGCAGTTTGGGCTCAAGTGCTTCATTTATGTACATATATTTCGTCATTTATATTCCCATTGATCACGCAAATTCTGTCCACATCTCTTGACGTCATACTATCCCAGATCATAACACTAACTGGGTGTATCACGGTAGGTGTAATGCAATCATGATTAAAATCTTCTCCGATTCTTCTCCTTATGTATTTTACGCCATCACTACCAAACAGGAAGGTTTTGGTCTCATTACTCCAAATTACACTGTCCTACTGTGCCGTTGTCCAGTTAACATAGATTTCAGCCCATTTTATTCTTTTCAACCTTTGTTTGAGAGATAAAAATGGCTTTTTAAGTGGAATTCTAGCATTTAGACTAAATTCATGCAGTCTGTGCCGAACAGTCCTTGCACTCAACTTCACATTGCATTGCGCTATTTCACCTTGTATACACCAAGAATTTATCATCTGTCATCTAGGCACAGTCTATTAATTCTTCTATCATCACTTGCTGTTAGTTGTGCACCTTTTCCTGCCTTTACCAGTCTGGTTTTCTTGTAACTGAGTCTCCTTATACCTCTTCAAAAGTTTAGAAATTCCACCTTTGGTTAAGTTTCCCCCAATATTGCTTCTAATTTCTTCATAAATGTAGCCTTGTTCTCTTAATAGTACTATTTTACATCGCTTTCTGGGTAACCAGTTAACTCTATACAGCATTTCTTTACTTTTATTACGTTTTACAAGTTCACTAAATCAAAGAGCACAAAAAACCCAAACAACTTGATAGCAGTCACATAACACACTGATAAATGTCCTGTAACATGTTGGTTCATTGCCAAAACAATATGACACCATATTGGCTCTCTAAATACTCATGCTCATTGGCTACATTCAAATGAAGGAAAACTATTTCATTTAAACCTAAGCAAGTGGTGCTTCTTTTCTCTGGTTATTTGACTATAAATTTTGATAGAATACAGATAATTGAACAAATGTTATTTCATTACATTTTTCATTAAATTATCTTTCCATTGATTTATAATTTTACGGTATTGGTACAAAAAGAAAATATGTTGTGAGCCTTCAAACCGCAAAGAAATACTTTTTCCGAAAGGTTTCCACAATTTTGGTCACAGCTGTATTTTCTCCGTAGGGGAGCACCAGGACATTCGCTATGGCTACGAAGTCCAGTCGTTTCTGGATCGGGAGCATCTGCAATCAACCGCTAGTTAGCAGGGTCTTTTCGTCCCAATCGTTTGCTTCTGAGATAATATCAATTTGCGCCAGAGAATTCGTCCAAATGCTTTAGCCGCCATATGTAGGAGATTTTATTTTGCATACCGATGACATACAAAAATACGAATTAATGACTGGCTGTTTTCGCTCGACAGACAGCAATATCTTTTCGAGATTTTTCATCCTTCTTGTCCGTCACTAATGTCTTCTTGAACAAGTTTCATGTCTTCTTCGACGTGTTTCACGTCTTCTTGGAAGTATTTCACGTCTTCTTTGGCGGATTTAATGTTTTGTTTCACCTCTTATTTGGTATTTTCTTGTCCGGCTTTCATTACACTCTGTATAACTTTGATTTCTTGAATTCCTTCTTTCATCTCAGATTTAATTTCTTCCCTCATTTCGGCTTACCTTGTATTCATTTTATCTTACATTTAATATCTTACATGGAATTAATCTCTTCTTTCATCACTTCCTGTCCGTCTTTAATCTCTTGTTTCATCTCATCTTGCACGGATTTTATAGCTTTTTCATCTCGTTTTGAACGACTTTCATCGCTTCTTTCATCTCGTCTTATACGGATTTCATCTTGTTTTGTATGGATGTCATAGTTTTTTGCATAGCTTCTTGTCTGGCTTGCATAGCTTCTTGTTCGGCTTTCATAAATCCCACCATCTCGCATAACTGGTCCTCCATCGTTTTTTTCTAGTTGGGGGAGCAATAACCGCTTGTCAAGTTTCCAGAAATCCCACTCCTGACACCAATTATTATGAACGTATCCTCTGCAATCGTGGATGTGCACTCAGGATACAATAATGAGACCATATTTCTGGATAACTAAACATGTTTATACACAAGCACAAAGTAAACAGGAACAATATACAATCAAACAGCACTTAAATGCTCCACTAATTATACAAAATAAGCGATATTATTCTGAAAATACAGACGAAAACACTTTCACAAAACAGCGGCTACTATTCTCAAAACATTAACAAATGTCACAGTTCACTGTAGTTCGTATCTTGCCAACTGAAATCCAACTGAGTGACGTCTCTTTTTATAGGCTCGCCATAGAAACTTCAGGAAACATCTCCTAGCACGAAGAATAATCCTTATTTGAGATGCCTCTCGAAGATTCGGGAAGTCACCATATGTCGTTAAATTAGCGATAAATCGCAAAGTCTGGTAACCCTTATTTACACTCGGAATTCTATCACGTGGGGGAACCTTGGAATGAAGGCATGGGAAATAATGCCCTCACTGAAGTCTTTTCTTTTGAGAACCAGACAAAAAATCCCCCAGATAGATCCAGCTGGTCTGATAAAAGAGACGAAACACTAAAAAAGTAAAGAATATTACATGTTTTCAACAATAACTACTGAGAAGCTTCCAATAGGCATTAGGGGATTTTATTTAATACTAAAATGTAGTCGGAGTCGCCAGAGTCCTAAAAAGACGACTACTTAAATATTACATATAGAGATAACACCAATCTATTTCAAAATAGCCGGTTTTGAAAAGATATTATTTCTTTCTTTTGTTTCAATCCAAATTCTTTAGTTTCAACGCATGTGTAAGTTGCGCACCGCTATTTCCCAACCGTGCGCACAAGCGTCCATTTCTCTCTAACAACAATCACCAAACCGGGAAAGTAAAATATTGATATTTTATGTTTTTGATAGATAATTCACAAAAAATATCTCGAGAACGGCTAACCGTAATGTAAGCGGGTTGGTCCTATTCTTTCCATTGTTACACATTATGTATGAAACAAGCATTTAATTGATATATTTGAACATACGTAGTTTTTATTTTATATTTTGACGATTTTTGCGAGCCATTTTGCAAAAAAGACATGTTACTAATTTCCGAATCATACCAAAATTTAATCATCACCAGAGTAATCCACAAGTGACTTATTTACCAAATTTTGTGAAATCTCATCAATTAGTTTTCAGCTAGAGTGGAAAGAGGCAATTTTTGTTGGCCATTTCGCAAGAAAAGGCGAGTTGTTTTTATCCCGAACCGTACCCAAAACTAATCAGCACCCGGGTCATACACAAGCGACTTAGCTGCCAAATTTTATGAAATTCTATCCATTAGTTTTTGAGTTATAGTGGATACATACATTGGAGAGACAGACACACAGACATTCAGACAGACACACACACAGACGTCAAGCTAAAAATAGTGTTTTCGTGTTCTAGAGGTCCCGAAACTTGAAGATCCTTCGAAAACTCGAGTTGTGATTTTCGACATAATACCAATGCTTTCCCCATACATTACCATGTATTGCAGTGAAAGTAAAAAATTATTTTACTTCGAAACTTAAAATCTCATTTAAAAAGGCAATACAAATCGTCTGATTCTCGATCTAAGTGAAATCAATGAATATTTCATTCATATCATTTATATTCCACACTAAAGAGCCAAATAATTTTCCGTGAAAAAATTAAGCAATTCATATACAACTCACCTTACAATTTGAACTTGATTTGTTTACATTCTGCATTCGGTAAAATTAGGCTTCGTTGTAGAAATAATCTGAATTTAGTGATAATTTTAAATCAAAAATGTTGTAATTCCGTATACACAGAGTTTAGATACACAGATAATATGCTAAAATTGATATGAATTGGTGTTGTACCCTGTTTGAGGACGGGTGCTACACTAAATATAAATATAATAGCGTTCCTTAAAAATCACGATTTTCACTAAGCGAAAAAAAAATTGTTGCCATATTTTATTTTGCAGCGAGTCACATAATCTCTTCATTAGAGATATAATTATTATTTCAATTATTTCAAATTAACATATTTCGATGAATTTTTTTTACACATTTTACGTGACAATTTGAATATTTCCTAAAATTTTCAGAGCCATTCGTGAATGAAGCCACTCCGCTTAAAAATGTTTGAAAAATTTGGTACCATAGCATTCAATGCATTTCACCTTGTCAACCCGGGTTCAATCCAAAACTAGTTGGGTGATATTATTCTTTTACATTTCCATATGTCCCATAGGCCGTCTCAAACCATACTAAAATTTCATTTTTACGGCCGTTATCGTGCGAACGGACAGAAAGACAGACAGAATGAATGAATGAACAAAGCCATAAACACTTTGCAACTATGTTGGAAAGCGTTAAAAACACATATTTCGATGTATTTAAAAATTAATAAAAAAATATGAAGAAACTATCCTGTGGATTCTGTCTAAAATACCTGTCTTCGATCTTTTCGATACGATGTCAAGGTAGAAACTTGGTAGTGGTATTTTCAATCCCTAAGGAACCGATTTGCGTGAAATCGCTCAAAATCGTGCTTCAACATAAAATGACTAAAAAAAATATTCGAATTTTTAAATAATCTCGCAAAAGTCAGTCGTTCTAGGAGATCAGCTAATTTGTAGCGCCTAATTTCGTGGCTGACCGAAGCCTAATATTTCCGCTTTCCGCTACAGATGCCCCCCCCCCCTACACACAGAAAGACAGAAAGAAAGACATATATTTTTATTATTCAAGATATCAAACCTATCCAACAAAGCATTAAACATTTATTTAGGCATTTGACGGTGCCCATGAACTTAATACGTGCGGAGATTGTGTTACTGAATAATAACACAAATTTATGTAATTAAAAATCTGTAATTCAAAATTCTTTCCAAACTATAGTAAACCTACTATGGTACTCATATGCAGCTATTCCATCATCCCAGACCATCCGAACAACCCGAAGGTGTAAGGTATCCTTTTTGACAGCCGAAAAGTGCCATCCAATTTAGACCGGAACCCAGTGGGGGTGGCATCCTCAGGGAACGTACCCTACTTCCCCTACCTCCATCTCCTCGGAAGGATTTGCGGACCCAGATAGTCAATATGCCCGTACTCCACGTGAACACGGGAACAGGTTGGGCAGAGACGATTAATCGTGTGCAATCCCCATGCGCTACCTCCTTGGCTGTTCCCCTCCTACTAGCAGGCAGATGTTAGACTTTGAAAATTCGCTAATCAAAGATATATAGATTTACGATACACTACTGCTTGAATGTCTGGGTACAATTGAGTGCTGCAGGCTTCAAATAAATTGGCTAAGAGGAGAGGGGACACCTAACATAGACACCAAGGTTCTTGAAATCTGATCGATCGAAGGAAAATAAAGAAGTATAAGATCTTATGTTTTTGACGCAAGCACCAAAATCTACCCAGTCCATTTATAATAATAAGAAAAAAATTATATATTAAAATCCAATTTAAAATCCCCTTTCAAAAGTCCTCCTTCCTGAACACAATCTAAGCTTCACTTTTGCGTAATTTATGGGTATCTTCGTTAAATATTTACTCATTGTGGTGAAGTTGTTTCATATTTGTGGAAACACTTTTATGTGGTTCAGTATATTTTTCTTCAATGTACATTTCGTTTCTAGTGAGGGTGTGCCCGCAAAATCCCCCAATTTCCGTTGCATCGGAACAATTACCAACTCCGCTGTAAATATAAAATGTATTAATGGAGCGTTTATTATTTACACAATAATACTTAATTTATTATAATGACATCATTGATTTCATAACACATAAAAGCATGATATTGAGGGGTATATTAGTTGTTAATTTCAAACTCGTTAACGTGGAATAACTAGATATTTACTTTAAGAAACTGAATGTCTTAAATCTAGTCGCAGGTATGTCTCATAATCTCAAAATATCAAACATATATGTTACCTTCCTTTGTAGCTAATAATTATTAAATTATGTACATACATTATATAGCACCTTCTTAGTATACAGCATGCTTTGTTACGTCCTTGTACTTCAATCAACTCGATCAACCACCAGTGATTAATAGCTATTCTGTTTTACACTGTTTCTCAACTCGGCCACCATCTCTGACAAATATATTGTCAATGAATTCTAAATACATCTACTTTTGGAGAACGTTCTGGATACGCCTTTCTGCCAGAGGATAAACAAGTATTCCTGTGTTGGTTGGCCCGACCATCGGACCATAAAGATGAGGTATTCAACTTTTAATTTGCCCTAACTGGCAAAGAGGAACAACACATCTGGGCTTGTAAATTTTTGCCAGCATCTACTTTGTATTTCAATTCTACTTCGGAGCTTTTAATTATAAAAGCTTACCACTATGAAAAATATTTGTATTTACAGTATTTATCATGGTTTGCTGACACTTTTATAACATAACCTTACGCACTTCATCATTTCCTCATACTTGAAATATTTTGAATTCTGTCATCACAATTCAGGATTTATATATAATTTCTATTCATACCGAAATGTATTCACCACTTGAAAATCTCATTTTTCTGAATCACTGATGTGTACTTTGGACGTCAACACAAGCAGTCTTTACTGGTGGTGGTGGTGGTAAAGGGGAAATAAATCAGTTGCATGTTTGCATTTCTTACTATACAATCCGTATAAATAATATTTATTTTAATAACTCACAAAAGCAAGCGACTTGACATTCTAAATTGCATTCGCTATTTTCAATTTCAATCATGATTTTTAGTGTTGTTTATAAAAAATAATTATCAAAATATTTTCAAGTAAGCATCTGATGGGGGTAGAATATAAATTTCCCTGCATAATCGGGATTTTATTAGTAATAAGCACGTGCAAAATACATAGTTAAGCTGTTCCCATCCTGAAATCTGCGAGGCGGTTCAGTAATAACTTATTAAGTTCCCTGCAATATATAATAATGCATAGGGAAAGTATTGGGATCATACTGAAAATCGCAACTCGAGTTTTCGACTGATCTACACGTTTTGGGACCTCTAGAATACAAAAAAACTATTTTTAGAGTGACGTCTATGTATGTGTCTGTCTGGCTATTTGTGTGTCTGTTTGTGCTATGTATGTATCCTCTCTAACTCAAAAACTAATGGACCAAATTTCATAAAATTTGGCAGGTAAGTGACTTGTGGGTGGCTCTGGAGCTGATTAGTTTTTGGCACGATTCGAGATAAAAGAACCCGCCTCGTCTGCGAAATGGGTCGCAAAAATTTCCTGTATCCACTCTAGCTGAAAAACTAATGGATCACATTTTGCAAAATTTGGTAGATGTGCGTTACCCTGGTGCTGATTAGATTTCGGTACGATTCGGATATACATAACCTGCTTTTTTTTGCAAAATGGTCCGCAAAAATCGTCAAAATCTAAAATAAAAAACTACGTATGCTCAAATATATCAATTAAATGCTTAAATGCGTAATTTTGAACGATAAACCAAATAAGATCAATCCCATTGCACTAGAACAGTGTTCTTCAACCTTTGTCATCTCGCGGAACCCTTTTTTTGAGATATTTTTTTTTATGGAACCCTTCGTTCAGAAGCACACCCAGATTTGATTTTAGGGGGATGTGTCATATTACGTATTACATGATATGAACAAGGTGCGTATCTGCCTTTGTTATAAAAACTTTATATAAGATATAAATTTGCATTAATTCAAACAAGAAGATAAATATTTCATATAAAGTATTTGTATTATACATATATATGTCATATGAAATTGAAAACAAAGAAAAACAAAACAAAAACAACGAATTCCAGTATCGACTCGCGGAACCCCTAAAGCGTTTGAGTAGAACCCTAGGGTTCCGCGGAACACAAGTTGAAGAACACTGCACTAGAACTAGCCGTTCTAGAGATGTTCTAGTTCTTTCACTGCGTCACCTTTAAAAATAAATACAGTTACCAAATGAGAACACAAATTGAATTAAAAGTGAATTAAATTTAATTTAAATAAGGAGACGTGAATATAAGTCTGCAGAGAAATTCATGTGCTGCCTACATTAGATTTTTTTTCTGCAATCGCGAGCAAAAAAATACACATTAAAAATTTAATATTGCATATCTGTTTGCTTGTCTATCTGTAAACCTATGATTAGTTTGGCATACTTGGAGCAATATATTCATTTTCGTGACTTTTGTGGGAAGTTACAAAGTTAATGATAATTCAAGTCCCCTGGATTTGATATGTTTTTAATAATTTCTGTCAACTGGTTAAAATTATTGAATTGCTTTATTTTTAGTCAAAAACATACCCCCAACTTTCTAGCTTTCCATGCTGAATCCACACCAGTCATCCTCTAAGACCTATCTATAGCCAATCATAAGAAATAGATGTTTCAAGAAAATTTTTAAACAGAAAGCAGAAAAGAACCAGGAGTAAGACTCTACAGTACACCCCTCCTTAGAAATTTAATGAGGAATCAATATCAGTCACCGTCTAAGCATTATTCATTGCAAATTCCCTGGAAATATATGCTTCAAGGAAAATGTAATTTTTTTAATCGGAAATGATAGCACCAGAAACGAAAGTGGAAATACTTATAGAGTTCCTTTACAGCCTCCTGAATTTAACGCTGAATCCATATTAATCAATGTCTAAGCATTATATATAACTAATTAAAATAAATATATGTTTCAAAACATTCTTGAACTGGTGGTAAAAATTCGTAATTACCCTAACTACTCCAGAGTTTGATGCTGAACCCATATCGATTATCATCTAAATTCTGTCATCTAAGCCGCTTTAAAAAGTGTTATAACAGAGTAATGCCACGTGCAAAATATCTATTTTTGTATAATAGTTCATACAAGAAGTCATCTAATTTATTACTTTTTCCCTGCAATACATGGTAATGTATAGGGAAAGTATTGGAATCATGCCGAAAATTGCAACTCGAGTTTTCAACGGATCTACACGCTTCGAGACCTCTAGAATACGAGAAAACCATTTTTAGCGTGACGTCTGTGTGTATGTCTGTGTGTGTGTCTGTGCAGATTTTGTATCCACTCTAACTCAAAAACTAATGGACCGAATTTCACAAAATTTGGTAGGTAAAACTCTTGGTCGTGACTCTGGTGCTGATTAGTTTTTGATACAATTCGGAAAAAAGAACCCGCCGTTTTTGCGAAATGGCCCGCAAAAATCTCATGTATCCACTTTAGCTGAAATAAAAACTGTCCAAATTTCACAAAATTTGGTAAATAAATCACTTGTGGGATACTCTGGTGCTGATAAGATTTTGGTACGATTCGGAAAAGAACAACTTGCCCTTTGTGACGAAATGGTCCTCAAAAATCGCCAATATTTAAAAAAAAACTACGTATGTTCAAATGTATCAATTAAATGCTTGTTTTATACGTAATTTTTGACGTGGTGAAGAAAAATTCTATTACTCTAGGACTAACCGTTCTTGAGATATTTGAGTTTTTTTGTATTTTTGTTTTGCCGCCTTTGGGAAAATGTCCAATTACCAAATAAAAGCAGAAATTGAATTAAAAATGAAAATTTAGTGTTATTTTATACAATTAAACTCAATTTAATGAGTTCTTAAAGAAATATAGAAAGAATGAATTCGCGTCTGCAGGGAAAGTCATGTGCTGCCCACATCAGATTTTTCTTTCCTGATGAACTCTCCATTTTGTAGGAATTCGTGATAAACTAGCAAATACCGGGCTTTGAATGAATTCGCAAGTATGAAGTGTGTGAGCTGAGAAATATTTCAAATTAAAACTTAATTTAACAAATAAATTATGAAAGCAAATGTATAAAAATCCGGCTCCTTCTGAGCGGAGCCACCGACGATTATTGTTAAGAATGATTTGAGACGTCAAATGCCGTTATGATCGTCGCTTCCCTTCGTCCTTTACTGAAACTGTTGAGTCTTATCTACACCAGACAACAGAGTTGAAGATGGTATTGAACAAGAAACTCATTTAGATCCGAAAATGAGTTAAGCGCAGAATACGCATCTTCATCTATCAATGTCTCCGAGAAAGCGCAATAAATTTGGGAGCAGAAGAATCAGATGTACATTGTGTAAATGTGACTGAGAAATTAGCTTTTTGATTAAGGCTGCGAGCAGTTTATTGGTATATCATACATTCACACGTGCAAATGCACACATTATTATATATACATGCACCCATTTTTAGTATTGAGACCCAGACCGTCAGACCTACCAGAAAGGTGTAAGATAACTATTTGGACGACCGGAAAGAGCCACCCAATTTAGACCGGAACCCAGTGGGGGAGGCATCCACAGGGACCGTACCCTGCTTCCCCGACCACAAACCTCTCGGAAGGACCTACGTACCCACATGTTTAACCTGATCGTACTCCGCGTGAACACGGCGGCAATTTTGGCAGCGGAGGGAATTGAACCCGGACCTACCGAGTGCAATTCCCGCGCACTAACCACTGGGTTACCGCGCCCTAACATACACACATTGTAAAGTGTGTATGTTAGGGCGCGGTAGTCCCTGACATACACACTTCCTTTCCGTACCAATGTAAAATATGTAGCCTGTTCACAGTGGTCAGATCAAGTATGTACTGGAAGTTGTTCAGACTCATTCACTTAAAAATGGCCCAACTTCAAATCTTAGATACAGTCAACCCTCCTATAACGTGATTAATTCGTACCACGTTATAAGAAACTCAGATTAGTGCAAATCAGATTAATTTGAATCGTACTATATGGAAACCGCATACCGTGTTGTATGGAAACCGCGTTAAGCAAAGCTCACAATATATAAATCAGTCTGATTTATTCTACGTTATATAAAATTGCATTTTTAGAGCACCATGTTATGATGAATAAGGTTATAAAACTTAACAGTTATAATACGGTTAAGTTTACAGATACAAAGGGCAATAAATACATGTTTACATATTTCGAATTATTTTATTGAGTTTAAGACTTCATGTGCTGCCACAACAATGCTGTATAGTATTTCTGCATTTACAGGGGATTTCCCTGATAACTGAAATTGAAAAACTGTGATGTGCGTGAATGAAAAACCAGGGGAATTCCCCATTAATTTCAACCGTAAAAGTGGAATAGTCATGCTATAAGGAGACTGCTTAAGCTAATTGAGTTGCATTACAGAGAAACCGCGTTATTAAACTAACGAGTTATATGGAAACCGAGTTTTATGAGATAAACAGTTATATTAATTTATGCACCACAACATTTATGGCGCACACCATAACAATACAGTAGCTGGCTGCATAAAATATAGACATATACCAACAGCCTGTATTATCCTTTACGGCAGTTTAACTTAAAGATCAATATTGAGTTTTAACTGGGCCTTGTGATGGAAGTATTGCTAATCAACTGATGAAATAGAACATAAAGAGCCGATTCTTACCAAACTGCACCCAAGGACTTCGAGATCTTGTCCTAGACAACCAATGGGTACTAGAGCCTTCAGATCGTCGTTACTAGTAAATGATGCAACTACGGAAGTGGAATTTCCCAAAACTCCTCACTCACACAGCGGCTCAAACTTTACGCAATCTCAACTTCCAATCGGATGAACTCTCAATATCCATCAAGATCCGAAACGTATCCTGCTGATTGCTACTTGGCTTGCATTTGGTCAATATAATGAAGCCAGTTAGAAGTTGTTAATATGAAATAAAACATACATTTTAACGCAAACTGAGGGGAAATCATACCTACAGATTATATAGATCTCACAACATGCAGACATTGTTATTTTAAGACATTATTATTTATTAAGTTTGATCCGTGTTCAGCGATGCTAAAAGCATTGTAAATCCGTCGAAAATATGTATGTGTATTTTCTACTTCGTTAAATTCCTTATACTGTAAAGTATACTATGTATATAATAAAAGTAATACAGCGGAGCATCAATTTCTCAAATCGGTAGGTACTGAATGCAATACAAAAAAATCTGATGTGGGCAACACATGACTTTCCTTATATAATACAATGAATGTACTACTTTTAGAGTTAAAAAAAATGTTATTCTTATAGTAGATACTTATATTCTTTCCAAGATATTAAATTTTCTTGAATTAGTCGTCATTTTCATTGAGTTAGTGTCATTTTTATCTATTTGGCGAGATTTTTGTCAATTTGGCAACAATTAAAAATGTCGCCAATTTGGCGACATTCCGCCAAATTCGTCGCCAAAATTTCGCCAAGACGGAGATATAAGTTATTCTTACAGCAGATAAATGACTATTGGCGTTCAAATACAAAAGTATTACTCAAAGTATCTTTTTTCATGAATGGAACGAGCTAGATCCACGAGAATAATGTCACCAAATTTATCGAATGGTATTACATATGAAAAGTGAACATGTTTCTCAATAGGAATTTTTTTTTTTTTTTATATAACTTTTTGATAATTTTGTTTAAAAATGTGCAATATCTCGAGAACGGTTCATGTTAGCGTTCTAAAATTTATGTCAATCGTTTTCTAATGAAAAATTACATAAGAAATGTCTATTTGTGTAACTTTATTACGGTTTTGATTTTTTGACGATTTTTTCAAAATTTCACTCGAAAATTTAGGGAGGTTCTGAACATTCGATTGCGTGTAAAAACAATAGGTGTTTCCAGTGTTTACAGATTGTGATTTTTGTACCAAATTTCGTTCGAATCGGTCCATTCGTTCGTCAGTTATCGTCTCCACAGTCTCACTGACACACACACACATACTTTCACACATACACACATACTTTCACTCACACACACAGACACACACACACACACAGACATCACCTTTAAAAATGTTCGATTCGTTATCTGGGATGCTTGAAACGTGCTCTCCCGTCTAAAACTCGAATTCGAATTTTCGACTCCTTCACAGTACTTTCCTTATACATATTGTATATAAGGAAAGTAATATGTAAAAAATTGGAAAAAAAAATTGGAAAAAAATTAATTATCATTTGAAACTTAAAAAAAAAACACGTTTTCACATTTTAGTGTATGTTTTATACAGAATTGTTAATTTTGATGAGTATGTATATAAAAATAACAATTAGATTGTAGACAGTTTGCATAAACCACACGTCCAGTTCTTAGGAACCATAATTTCCCTTTTATTAAATTCAGACATTTTCTTTATATCGCGCCTTTGTTAACTTCCCCTTACTTAAAATAAATCATAATGGGATCACCATTATTTCATTTGGGATATTGTTGCTTTTCCCACTCCGTAATCGGTTCAAAATTTACTTCAACCTTAACAATTCTCCAATCTCTTCCAAAACTCGATTTTCTAGCTTACTGAAAGCGTTTTCCTCTTTCCAGGCATCGTCTGTATAGCACAAAGAGCATCCAACTCCAACGATGACCCAGTTCTAACTTCTCTGCACTTTAAACCTCAATTCAGGATCCTAATTATGCACTGATTGTATCATATTTGTATTTCCAGTTTTCTCGATCCCACTTCACCCTTTCTGCGTTACAGACATTCTCAGCTTAGGGAACAATCTTAACATGCTTTACTTCTGAAAAGAAAAACAAAGAAAACTTTTTTTGTTCATTTGCTAAAATATTATTTCCTTGTTTAGCCAATAAAATTTCAAGTAAAAATGAATACTCGTATGATTAAGAAATGTAGATAATCACAGTTTGGATAATCCTAACGTCTGTAGGACATTTTTATTTCTACCCTTAGGCCTATTATAGTAAAATGACTGATTGATTTTATTTCAAAAGTATGCCAAATGAAAACAAAATTTATAAGCTTATTTTACAAACATAATTTGCTAATAATTTTGCAATTAAAAATAAAGTTTTCTAGCGTAATATGTTAGAAAGTAAAGAGCTTATAATTTCATTCAGTACTCGTACTTCTTTAATTGTGTTTTCCTTGCATCAATCAAATGAAGATAAGGATTAAGATTAACTTATACAAGCAACGGAATCATAGTGCTATACTATATAGCCTTTAATGAATTTTCTTTTTAAACACCTATTTGTATCTATCTACCGAGCATGTTATTTGTCACTGGAACGGAGAGTATGTTATTTGTCATGAACGGAGAGTACCCGAAGGTGTAAGGTATCTGTTTGAACAGTAATGAGAGTGTCACCCAATTTAGACCGGAAACAAACGTACCACCAACCTCTCGGGAGGATTTACGGATCTATATATCTATAGTGCCCATACTGAGCACGGGGACAGTTTGTACAACATCGCTGCTTCATAGAATATAACTTACTAATACTTCATTTAGGAGAGCAGGTATATTATGTAACTACAAATGTGTCGAGGGCGCTTTAAGCCCCTTTCCTTAGGTCGAAAATAGTGACTCTTAACAGACGCTAAAAAACTAACACCAAACACGGCAGATACTCAACAGGCACTAAGAAGCAACTTCCAAAAACAACAGACGTTCCTAAGAGATACTAATAAACAAATAACCGGCAGTTGTTTCTTGGCGTCAGTTAAAAGACACTTTTTTTAACCCGAGGAAGATGGTTTAAAACTCCTACGAAACAATTGTAGTCACTCACTTTTCCTATGACTGCTTTCTTCAGGGCAGTTTCATAGTTATTTTTATTCAACATTTATATCACCATACGGAATAAAATGCTGATTTTAAATTGGAATCACACACAAATCCCTCTATTTCTTTTACTTTTGATATTTAAGAAGCATTCTAATGACGCAGAAAAATGTCTCAAAATATTCCATTTCTAATCCAGTTTTGACTTCATAAAATCAGCTTATTTTCAACAGAAAAGTTACTTTTCATCTCAATTATTCGATTTGAAAAGAGCAACCCAAACATAATGTAGACAATTTCCCATCACGCAATCCATGGCAACTAACAGTGCAATAAAGGCTTCAGTGACTTTTATAAATTTGAACTGTCTAGACAGTAATCAAATATCTTGGTTTCAAAAGAATGAGAGAATGCAAAGCAAATCTCAGTCAAGAATTAAGTTTATATTTATTGCAAATACTTGCACTATTCCTGGATTTAATGTGCATACACGAAACTATTAAACGGATATGTAAATCATTTAAAATTTATACAGGAAAAATCAACCATGCACAAAGCAATGATTATGAAACACTTTCCAAATGAAATTATTTAAACGTCTCTAAAATGTGATACATTCAGCGCCGATTTATTTTAAATTGTCAGAGTACTACAATAAGTTATTATATTTGAAAACTTAAAAACTTCATCGAAAAAAATAAACTTTATTCAAATGACGTCATCGAAATATAAATCGTCTGGCTCTATATGTAAAAGCAATGAAACTTTCATTCATATCACTTTTATTCCAGACTCCAGAGCTAAATAATTCTGCGTGAAAAAAATCAGCAATTCTTAACAACTCATCTTACAATCACTTGTTTACATTCTGCATCCATTAAAATTAGGCTTCGTAGTAAAAATAATCAGAGTTTGATGATAATTTAAACGCAAAAATAGTGTAATTGCGATGGCGCAGAATATAGCTGCGCAGAAAATACGCAAAAATAAAGCGGCTTTAGAACGGATGCAGCACAAAATATAAATTTAAAAGAACTATAAAAATCACGATTTTGACACTGAAAAAAGATGGATGCCATATTTTATTTTGAAGTGGGTCACGTGATCTCTTTATTATATGGGTGTAATTATTATTTTAATTTTAACTAAAAATCTACCACCAAACACGTCAGACACTCTTAACAGAGACTAACAAAAATTATTCCAAAAACAACAGACGCTCCTAACAGATACTAAGAAACAACTAACTGACAGTTGTTTCTTAGCGTCAGTTAAAATATATTATTTTTAACCTGAGAAAGAGGACCCAAAACTTCCACTAAACATTTGTAATCACACAATTTTCTTATAACTGTTTTCTTCAAGGAAGTAATACTAAGTTTTATAGTTACTTTTAGTCAACATTTACATCTTAAAACGGAATAAAATACTGATTGTGTATTAGAAGCACACACAAATCCTTCTGTTTCTTTTACTTCTGTCATTTAAAAACCACCCCAATGATGTGGAAAAACGTCACAAAATATTTCATTTATAATCAAGTTTCGACTTCATAAAATCAGCTTATTTTCAACAGAAAAGCTAATTTTCATCTCAATTATTAGATTTCAAAAGAACAACCCGAACATAACGTACACAGTTTCATATCGCGGTATCCATGGCAACTAATATTGCAATAAACGCTTATATGGCTTTTATAAATTTGAACTGAACCGTCTAGACAGTAATCACACATCTTGGCTACGATATAGCTCGAGAATGCAAAGCAAATCTCAGTGTAGAATTGAGTTTATATTTATTGCAAATATTTGAGCTATTCCTGGAGCGGTCGGCCAAAAAGAATCCTACGTCAGAACCCCTCTTTCACATCACACGCCAAACGTCGTTTTATCGCCAATTCTGGTACATTATTCTTGCAACTCCTGCAAAAGCAAAGAGAAAGACAAATTGTTTTTAATCCGCCATATTGTTCATGAAGAAGGATTAGATACATTTGTATCCGATTATTTAAATCATGTTTTATATATTTTTTGGTTTTAATGTAATACTATGAAAATACGTGTATTTAAGTACTTTTAGTACTGCACACAGATTGTTTGTTTGCAACGAGTTTAAGAAATGTTCCACACACATATATAATTTATTATTTGAATAAGACGATTATATGCGAGATTTCGGAGTAAATATATGTGTAGGATCCGTGTGTTGTTCAATACGTATATAGTACAAGAATCAGCGACGAAAATTGAAGATTATTTGAAAGGAGGGAATATTTGCCATTTTCGATGATGTACGTGGATGAAAAAGCAGTGGAATTCCCCATTAATTTCAACCGCAAAAGTGTAATAGAAAAACTCATCCTATAGGAAGACTGCTTAAGCTAATTGAGTTGTATTATAGAGAAACCGCGTTGTAAGACTGCCGCGTTACATGGAAATCACGTTATATGAGTATCGCGTTATGATAGGGCTGTCGTAATTTTGTCTCCACGTTATATGGAGACCGCATTATGAGAGTACCGCGTTATAGGAGGGTTGACTGTACTGGCCGATAATGCAATCCCTGTGAACTCGTGCGTTATAGTCCATAAAAATCGCATCTGAACACATGGTTGCAAGAAATGGACAAACATATTGAACAAGGATGTCATTACTATACCACACTGCAGTTACAGTACCGCGAGGGGAAATGGAGATCAATGGTAGAGCGACCCCAATTCCTGCCCAATCCTACAGGATAAAACATTTCAGATTTTATTTCCTTATAAGAAATTCATGCAGCTATTTTTGAAATGTGTAGACTTAAAAAAAGAGGACGGTAATTTTCAGTATGTCGCAGGGGCAATGCACTGTTTAATACAAAACCAGCTTCTATGCTTTTTTCAAAATGTGCTTTCGGTATTTCAAACTATTTTCTACCATGGTGTGCCTGAAGTTTTCGGACAAACAGTAGTTGAAATCTTTCTCCTCAAATTAAGGACTGACATCTGTCTTAACCATCTGTCTTAAACATCTGTCTCATCGACTTGTTCTGACAATAACAAATAAGGAGAATTAGCAGCAACAACTACAACAACAACATTTTCAATATCTAAAAATACGAGCAATGTCCATGCTTTTGTTTTTTAACAAGTTTATGGATATTATTTATAAAGCCTTCTGATTAAATATGTATATGCTACCAGTATCCGATGCTCTGTTTTGTCTATTTTGAAAATACTGTTTTCGGTATATAATTCAACATGCACTTATCTCTATGTATTATTTCCAACGACAGTATGGGTGAAAATAATGGCTCATCTATCATAGAAAAGCTCATTTTGGAATACGGTCTCCATAGCAACCGCATAGTGGATCAAGTTTAAATGTCGAGAATGTGAAATTCGAGCCGCATTTCAGTTGGGATAAAGTATTCTCAAAATTTAAATCATGATTATTTGTTACACGCTAGACGTAAAAATTTTTCAATCAAGGTGGCAGAAAGAAGGAAGAAAAAATAGTAAAATTTGGATTATTTACTGGAATAATAACACAATTTTGCCCAGAAAATAAGTATGTGAAAGTACAAAGGTTTTATAAATATGAAGTCGGTTCAAATTGTGCTGATTAAATTGAGGGACATTTAAATTATTCACATTTATAGTTTGAAGCCTTGTAGAAAGACAACGAACAATTGACTGTTAACGATAACTGTTTTATTTTTAACTCTTTACAACATAGTTGAAAAATTTTTATAATTTTGTTCATTCTGTCTGCCTGTATGTTCGTCTGTCCGTTCGTACGATAACTCCGGTAAAAAGGACTTTATCAAAATGAAATTTTAGTATGTTGTTGAGACGGTATGTGGGACATGTGGGAATGAAAATGAATAATATTACCCAATTAGTTTTAGATTGAACCAAGGTTGTAAAATTTAAATATATTGAATCCTATGGAACCAAATTTTTGCAAATATTTTTAAGCGAATTTAAAATTCAAAAATTACTTCAAAAGTTTTAGGAAATATTTAAATTATCCCATAAAATATACAAAAAAAATTTCAACAAAATAAGTTCGGTAGTTTTTAAAATAAAAATTAAAATAATAATTACACCCATATTATATAAACAGATCAAGTGACCCACTTCAAAATAAAATATGGCATCTGTCTTTTTCCCAGTCTCAAAATCGTGATTTTTTAAATTCTTTTTCATTTATATTTAGTGTTGCATTCGTACTAAAATCGCTTTATTTTTGGGTAATTTCTGTGCATCTATATACTGCGTCAACGCAATTACAATATTTTTTAATTTAAATGATCATTAAACTTTGAGTATTTCTACAACGAAGCCTAATTTTAACATATCGGGAATGTTAACACATCAAGCTGTAAGATGGGTTGTATAAGATTTGCTGAATTTTTAAAGCAAAATTATTTAGCTCTGTAGTCTGGAAAATAACTGATGTGAATGAAATATTCATATATTTTATATAGAGAAGCAGACGATTTTATAGCATTGCCTTTTTTGATTAAGTTTTAAGCATGGAGTTTAGAAAGTACTTTTACCTCCATGGTTTTAAGTTTTTAAGTAAAATAAATTATTGTAGTATTGTGATAATTTTAAAAATATCACCGCTGAATGAAAGGAATGAAATAAAAGTGTATGAATGAAATATTTACGGCTTTTACATAGATAGCTTGGTGATTTATATTTCGATGACGTCATTTCAATAAAGTTAATTCATTTTCGATGAAATTATAAGTTTTCAAATATAATAAATTATTGTAATATTGTGATAATTTTAAAAATATCACCTCTGTATCGCGTTTTAAAGTTGTTTAAATAAAACTGCATTGCAGTTGGAAAGTGTTTCATGTTCAATGCTTTATGCATGCCTTTTTTTTTCTTGCTTTTGAATATAAAGAGAAATAAAATTTCACTAATTATGAGTAGAAGCAATATGTATTTTTCCTATTTGTATAAAATGATACAGAATGTATGAAGACAAAAATAAATTTAAGGATAAAATAAATGTAAATATGCGGTATTACTCTATTTTGTTTGACATCTAATTTGCATATTATTAATATTTTTTCTGCAAATTTAGCATTTTAAATAAATATTATTTAGTTCAATACCAGCTTCTCGCTATAGAAATATCTGTAATGCAGTGGAACTTATCTGACACAGGCTCCACATGATGTAATTTTTCAAGTGATTTTGTTGGTTTCCCAACTTAAAGTTTTAAAGCCCAACGTCACTTGCATGCTTATAGCTATTTGTGATAAAATCTATATTATCTTTACTATTCTATACATTTGCGCATAACGAGTATAACTGCATACTGCTTTTCTACTACATGATTATGGAATTATACTACATGCAGTAGTGCTATATGCATTTCTTGAACTTCGACAATATTTAAGGCAAAAGTTATAGCAGAATTTCTTAATATTACACAAAACATGTTTTAAAACTAAAACGTGCATGTAAATATTAATATATTAAATTAATAAAGATATATATATTTTATTTGATCGCCCGAAAACTGACTTTAGAGAAGATATATAGTATATGATTTGAGATATACGAAAAGGAACTGGATTGAAGATAATTGAATGATAGGACGAAGAAGTAATTTTTTAGTTCTTATAATAATTGGAAATCAAACTGTCAGATATCTCTAATCTCTTATCTATAGTAATTCATAAAACTTTTTATGAATTTTTATTGACTTGGGCGATATCTAACATTCAAAATTAAATTAACCTTTCAAAATTATATATTCTTCAAAAAGTATCTTGCAGAAAATTAATGTAATAAATTATTTAAAATGATATTTTGTTCATCATTTCATTTCATTGCATAAGTTTCTTAATTGTATTTATGTTTAAGGACACCCTGGCAAGGTAAGTCTTCAAAGTATCAATTTTACCGCCATTTTATAGCTTAATTAATTCTGAAACAGTGATATGTAGTTTTAATTACATAAAGTGATTAGAAATGTTAAAACTTGCATTTAAACAGAACTCACTCTTCCCCCTTCGCTGGTCACACCCATTTTTTAAAGAACCGGCTGCAGCTGAATGTCAAAAAAAGCAAGCAGATTCACTTGAAATTCTATTTTACTTTTTATACATCGCAATTGGAAGCAGCGAGATTTAACTGTAAATGACCCTCAGCTTTTTCTCGTTCTCCCTTGTTTTGCTTACTGTTTTCTAAAGTGATTAGTTTGTTTTTTGATAATGACTAGTTATACTTTGACTAGTTGTAACATTTTGAATGGAGCAAAACTCTCTGCCAGAAAGCCATTATCAGGCCTAGGAAGTTTAACTGATGTGCAAATTGATCTATTACAACAATATAGACTGGCGATTCGTAGAACAGTCAGGTTCTGTTGAACAAATGAAGAAAGCAATATGGGCCTTTTTTTCAGAAGCATACAACAGATTCTGAACTCAACATGATCTATGCCCAGAAGGTCCAGATTCATGGGGTGGTTTTACAAAGCAGAAATTGAAGGCAGAATGTATAAGAATAAACATTCATCCCAGTGGCAATAATGAATAAAATAAAATCTGTATTTAGAGATTTAGCTAATCCAAAGCTTTTGAAAAAAATGCTTAAATGGGCAAACACAAAACCCAATGAAAACGTGAACCACTTCACATGGGATAGAATCCCTAAAAATACATTTGTTGAAATTTCAACCCTTCAAATTGATGTTATGGATACCATATTTGTTTTCAATGATGGCGCTTTGAGTCGATTAAAAATTTTGTAGTCTATGGGCTATTTTCCAGGTATTAACATGGAAAATGCTCTTAGGCTCAGTGACAAACTCATGTGCAAAGCCGAAATTAATGTGCAATACATAACAAACGAAGCCAAGGTAAAACACCGAGGTGAAAAACGAAAAGCAAATTTAAGAGAAATATTGACACAGACAGACTATGGTCCTGGACAGTTTTAACATACTTTTTTGTGAAATTTCTTCTTTAAACCTAATTTTCTCAAATCGTTTTTTTTTTTTTTATATTCCGGTACTATTATTAAAACAACTATCAAAGCTACAGATATGAAATCATATATGCTTTATCAGCTCAAAACATACTATCATTTGTACCTAAAATTATATTTATATTGTTAAAAAATAAGAATTTATGTTTATTTTAATTAACAAAATTTTGAGAATTTCCATGGTACAATGTAATTTTGTAGATTATATGACAATTACCACTCTTATAATTGCATTTATAATAGAAAAATTGCAAGTATAATAGATACAAATTGAAAGTATAATAGAAAAATTGAACATAGATTAGTATATTCTGAAAGTTTCATGATATTGTGGTGGCAAGTTTTTTTGTGAAATGTACCGATGAGAATTTTGTCATAAAAAAAGTTATAGTTTTCTTTCATGAAACCTATGGTAACATAAAAAGTACACATTATAATGAAATAATTTTACCTATTATTTTCTCACTGAACATAACTTTACCATAATTAGGTAAAAAAAAATTGAAATATCGTATATATTGTTTTGTACACTTTTGAGCATTGATTTTCGTGAAAGCATAAAACCACATTTTTCGTCAATTCCCCGTGCCAGGGTGACAATCATGACATCCTTAAATTCTGGCCATGAGATATAGAAAAATCAAGTTTTAGTGTTTCTCAAAAATATTATAATGTACAGGGAAAGTGCTGTGAGGAAGTGTCTACGATCTGTCCTTCCACTTTCGCAAAAAAATATGGGGGAAACCAGACATGTTCTCTAACTTTAAAAGCATTTGGAAAATGAAACAGCTCTGATTATCGTAAGTGCGGCAGAAGTGATTTTCAATTCTAAGATACTTTCATCCCCTATGCATCTCCCATTAAGTATTTTAGCTAAATTTTCTCAAATTGTCAGTTTTATTGGCTCGGAAATTTATATACTTCTAATTTGTTCCCCCTATACGATGACACTTATTAAGCGAAGAACAACTTTAGAAAAATTATTCTATTTACCTGTTCAAATGAAATGAAATTTCATGATGACAGACAAACCAGATTTACGTCAATGTAAACTTCAATTATAAATAAGTTGACAAATGCTTCAAAAGATAACTGCTGATGTTTAGTCGTTTGACATGCTTTTGAAATAGCATACTTATGTTTCGAATGTATTAAACCAAAAACGTTTACACTTGCGATATTTAATAATTTGAAAAAGTGATTTTATTTTAAAGTAAACCTATAAATTAAAGTAACATGCTATTTTAAATGCTTCTTCAAAAGTTTGAACGAATAATCATTAGTTAGAAATCTTGAAAACAACCAGACTTCTTATATCACTAGCCCCTCAATTTCTATAGATTAAAGTTTATTTGAGCAATTGCTTGCTACAAATATATTCTACGTTAATTTTTCAATTTTAGAAATATTCTCAATTTTATATCACTTTAATATGTATCACTTAATTATATCACGTATTTTATATATATATCACAATTATATATCATTTAATTTTATATCATAATAAATTTAAATTCAAATGGCAACTGTCTTTTCAAGACCATTATATGCCAATGATAAATAAAACTATGTTAAATGACACAGCACATAAAATATCTGGCACATAAAATAAGCGTTGAAATTTTTTCTTTTAATATTATTTTAAAATAGTTCAAAATGTAGCGTCTAGTGTATTAAACAGAGTACATACAAATTCATGATTTATGATCACCAGAAAAAATATATTTGCTTCATGGTGAGCCTATGAAGTAAGATGACATATCATTTTCCAAAGCTCCTTTTGCAAGTTTGAGTTAAAAAAGCATGAAAAGGGTTTCACATCTTTTTATTACTAGCTTACTTTCCTATACATTGCAGTTTTCTTGGACGGTAGTATTATAAACAGGTTCGACATAATTCCTAAATGTTTCAAAAAAATATAATCACATTTTTATATCACTTTATCATAATAAACTTGACAGAAAATAGCAGCTGTCTTCAAAAAATCATTATATAGCGATAGCAGAAAAAGCTATGTTTAAGAACGAGCACATCGTGTTAACATAAGTGACACTCGAAAAGTACATTTTTATTATGAAAGTGACTTATTACAATTTTATTTCATGGATATTTCATTCAGATAACTTAAAATAGCCACAATACAAGTAAATAGAAGATCTTAATTAAACATGAAATGACAATTAAGAAAATTACAATTAAAATGTTACTTTTCTGAGCTGAAGAATAAAAGTTTTTTTAATCAAAAATGTAATTGCATAATATAATTTCGTTTATACTACGTTAAAAGTAATTTTACTTGAATAAAAATGCAACTAAATGTAAACAAACAAATTTGCTTGTTACATGTCTTTACACAATAACGCTTAATGTTCAATTAAAATAACATTTATTTCAGAATAAAAAAAACAATATATAATTTGTTGGAAGAGCATTTTATTATGTAATGGGACATAGGTTGTTTATTTTTATATGTTCATTAACAATTATGTTTCTATTTAAAACAAAAAACTCTGTGAAATAGAATGTCCTAAGTTATTTGTAAATAAGATTTTCAAATAATATAATTTACTCTATAGCTTGAAATATCATTTTGGATTTTTGGCGGAAATATTACTCTGAAACAAATTTGTTCAAAATTGTGCAAGGTGAAACTGCTTTTCAGGTACTATTGCACTCAAGTGATAGTTCTTGTGAATTTTAAGTACGTCAAAATAAAAAATAAAAATTATCAGAAGCAACAACACAGCTTTATGAAATGAAACAACAAGAATATTCTTCATTAGGGTCATTATATATATTTTTAAATATGTTTCAATATAATGTACAAACCCCCAAAGGAAATTTTTCCAATTTTTTTCTCTTATTAGTTTTATAACGTTCGTTAGTTTTTTAACGTTCGTTTATTACTTTCAAACATCCATAATTTAAGGGAATAGCAACAAAAAAGTATCAATATTTTAACAAAGGAATATAAACACATATTCAAAAGTATAGCAATAATTAGTATTATTCTGAATCATATAATTATAGTATCGATGCAGTTAGCGGAATCTATCCTTTTATAGCTTACTATTTACATGTAATCAGTTAACCATAAACTACTATTTGGTTACGTAGGAACGAGACGAAGTCCATTCTCCATTCGTAACAAAGCGAAATCAACATTCGTCTGAATTTTGTGATCTCATTTACTCGAAAACTGCAATACATGATGAAAATTTGCATCACGCACATAGTATTGCCCATGGATGTGCGGAAATACGATTTCAAAAATTAAAACGAAATTTAGCGAGGTGAAACGCTCATTTTTAAGTCATGCATGCTCACTGTGCTTCGTACAACTAACAAGTAAATAACAACTTTTAAAAAGATAATCAAAGAGTCTGCAATTGCATTCATTGGGATTTAAATGTGCTTCTGGACATTAAATACGCTTTTTTTAATTTAAACTGCTACTTTGATTCCATTGCTTTCCTGTATTCTAATTTGTTTATTTAATATTAAAATTCGAAAAACGTACATGCTTAAATTAGGATTATCAAATATAGACATTGATGTTTGAGAATAATAAATTAAACATCATTATTATTTGGTAAGTTAAGTTTTAATTTGAAGTAATTTCTAGCTCGCATACTTCCTGTGAGCGAGTTTTTTCAAAGACCGGGTCTTTGCTAATTTATCATTAACACATTGATGTCAAAAATGTAGTTTATACTGCGCCTAATATAATAATTTTTAGTACAGAATGTGCTTTATCAAGGAAATAGAAAATGTATAACTGCAGGTTATGCGTGACCGGCATCATACTACCTTAAATATGACGGACTCCGAATGATTATATTTTCTTCTTATACATCGCTTATTTATGATTAGAACATTTATATTTAGCATATTGTTAACATAAAAAATATTGTTAAACTAAATAGATTTTATGTCACATAAGTTTTCGAAAACAATGAGCAACTGAACATTAATAGATACACATTTATTTACAGTGGGCATTATTCTGAGACTCATTGCAGGGCTCTGTGAGCGGGAATAGTGATTGGTGTACACATTTTTGTTAACCGACTGTGCAACTCAATTAAAAATGTATACAATGTAGAAGGAAATATGTGCCATTTACTGCAAATTAAAGTCATTATCTCTGTCTGTTTGCCTTGTTTGTAATATTGAAAATATTCTTGGAGTATTCAAGTTGAAATAGACAAACTGAACAGTATAGTCTCAATGCAGTTAGCGGAATCTATCGTTTTATAGTTTACTATTTACATTTAATCAGCATTTTATAGCAATTTGTTGCATATTGTTCGACTTACAGAGATTACGAGCATTTGCTAAGAATGAATAACAGCATGATCAGAAAAAAAAATTCCAGGTCCACACGGCTCGACCAAAGGAAGGTAATTGCATGATAGAACGCAGAGGTAAATGTTTACGTTTCCTGCAATACATGCTAATGTATAGGGAAATTATTGGAATCATGCCGAAAATAACAACTCGAGCTGTCTGTCTGTCTGTCTGTGCAATGTATGTATTCACTCTAACTCAAAAACTTATGGACCGAATTTCATAAAATTTGGTAAGTCACTTGGGTATGACCCTGGTGCTGATTAGTTTTTGGTACGATTTGTGAAAACAGAACCCGCCTTTTTTTGCGAAATAGCCCGTAAAAATTTCGTGTATCCACTCTAGCTAAAATACTAATTGACCAAATTTCACGAAATTTGATGGACAAGTTACTTGGATGATACTCTGGTGCTGATTAGATTTTGGTATTATTCGGAAAAGGACAACCGGCCTTTTTTTACAAAATGGCCCTCAAAAATCGTAAAATCTAAAAAAAAGCTACGTATGTTCAAATATATCAATTAAATGCTTGTTTTATACGTAATTTTTGATGAGGAAAATAATAATAACAACTCTATTACTCTAGGGCTAACCATTCTCGAGATATTTGAGATTTTTGCATTTAGTTATGCCACTTTTAGAAAAATGTCTAAATACCAAAGAAAAACAGAAATTGAATTAAAAATGTAAATTTAGTGTTATTTTGTGCAATTAAACTCAATGAATTATTAAAGAAATAAAGAAAATGAATTTGAGTCTGCAGGGAAAGTCATGTGCTGCCCGCATCAGATTTTTAGTTCTTATAATTTGAAAACAAACTGATAGGTATGTTTAATCTCTTTTCTATGGTTATTTAAAGCAATCTTTATAAATTTTTATTGGCTTCAGTGATATCAAACACACAAGATTAAATTAATCTTTCGAAATTAAATTTTCTTATAAAGACCGAGGAGAAAATTAAAAAAAAATAAATTAATAAAAAATTATGTTCTTAAATTAGATTAAAGGTCTAATTAATAACATAAAAAAATATGTTCTTAATTAGACCGAGGTTGAGATGGAGAGATTGTGCCTCCAAAGTGGACAGCTTGGAAGAATCTTCTGAGGAAATACTTAACATTACTTCGAAAATACTTGTGGCTAAAGTTTATAACATAACACCGTAATATTGTACAAAAGTGTTTAAGTGTTTTAAAAATAAAAGATGTACGTAAAGATTAATATAATAAATTAGTAAATATGCCTATATTTTACTTTATCGCATGAAAAGAGAATTTAGGGAAGCTATATATATCATTTGAGAGATATGAAAAGCAACTGGATTGAAGATAATTGAATGATAGAACGCAGAGGTAATTTTTTAGTTCTTATAATAATTTGAAAACAAACTGTTTAATCTCTTTACTATGGTTATTTAAAGAAATTTTTATGAATTTTTATTGGCTTGAGTGATATCAAACACACAAGATTAAATTAATCTTTTGAAATTAAATTTTCTTCTAAAAGTATCTTACAGAAAATTAACAAAATGCATTAATTAAAAAAATTATGTTCTTAAATTAAGTATTGTGAGACCAGAAATAGATCTCACACCAGTTTATTGTAAGCCAGCTTTATGTACGTTGTTTATTGTGTCTGAAACGTCAGACAATACTTTCTGTCTCAATGACGTCAAAGTTTACAACACGCTGACCCAAAAGTCAACTAAAATTTATGGTCGTCGAGACAGAGAGGTCGAAGGACTCTAAGGATAACGTGAAACAACGATATTGGGTAAAAAGGTTGATCGATGGAGAAGATGATTGTGGCTTCGCCATGAAGGCTGCCAATAAGAGAAAAAGAGGAATGTCAGACCTCAGGCAAAAAAGCCACAACCAAAGGAGTAAAAACTGACATACAGAACGATTATGGAGAGCGACTTCGACAGAGAGATTGCAGCATGACTTCTACGTGAGAGGTGAGATCGACATTCACGATGACTTCTGCACGACAATTGCAGAATGTAAATGACAAAGTCCTGAGTACAGTTATTCCAGACATGTTCTATATTAATACCTAGCCAGCAGTACAATATGATCGGCGAATTACGAGTGGGCAAATTATACTTCAAGTTAATTCCAGTAAAATGAGCGACATTAAGTACGTGCTGGTGACAAAGTCCAAAATGGACTTGAAGGTATGTGTTCCTCAAATAAAATTGAAGGTCTTAAATACATTTTAGGTATTTTTAACTAATGGTCTCACATTGTCTCTCTCCGTCGCAATAATATGAATAATAGTGTAATGCAATGGCAATAAGTATTTTACGTTGTGAAAAAATGTTTTATTGTTAAAGTTGAAATGGTGCAATTAATGAAGTAGTACTTTGTTAATTAATATTCATTTACAGAACTCGCTCTAAAGATAAAAAATAGGAAGGTTATCAGCGACACAACGCATAATTTAATGAGTTCTACTAGGTACAAATTTGCGGCTATGTTTAGATAATTCAATTTAATATGCTTTTACATAATTCTTTTATGATGGTTAAAGCGGGGTTATTAAATAATCAACGTAACTAAGAATAAATTGACTTATGTTTTATTCTTAAAGGTGCAGTCTTAATGGTAATCAACACATTAACAGCAATAATCTCGCTAAATTATAAGTAAAGATATCCTGTTTCAGTTAAATGTTATTTTACTGCACCACACACACTATTTTCTATCACTGTCTATATGTATTTAAAAGTCATGACCATATTAAATTTTGGTCATGAGATAAAAAAAAAATCAAGTATTACTGTTCCTACAAGAATATTAAAAAGAGAAGAAGAAATATTGCGATGAGGTGTCTACCATTAGTGTGTTAGATCACTTTCGAAAAGAAAACTGAGGAAAAACAGACACTTTCTCGAACTTTAAAAGCATTTGGAAGAGCTCTGATTATCGTAAATGCGGCTGAAGTAATTTTCATTCCGAAGAAGCTTCCAGTATTTACGCATTTCCCATTAAGTATTTCAGCTGAATTTCCTCAGAAAATTGTCAGTTTTATTGGCTCGGAAATTTATATACATCTAATTTATCCCCACCAATAATGACACTCATTAAGTGAAGAACAACTTCTCGAAAGATTGTTTTATTTACCTCTCCTAATGAAATGAAATTTCATGATGACAGACAAGCCAGATTTACGTCAGTGTAAACTTCAATTATAAATAAGTTGGCAAATATTAAATGCTTTGTCATTTAAGATGCTTTTGAAATATTATAGTTGAGTTTCGAATTTATTAAACGAAAAAAACGTATAAACTTATTATATTTAATTATCTGAAAAAGTATGTTTATTTCAAAGTAAGGCTAAATTTCTCTGTTATTTTGAAAGCTTTTTCGAAAGTTTAAAAGAATAATCATTGTTTAAGTCCTTTTAAAAGGACCTGACTTCTTATATCACTAGCTTCATTTCCTGTAGATTAAAGTTTGAACAATTGCTGGGTACAAATCGATTCTATGTTATTTCTTGAATTTTTCAAATATTCTCAGTTTTATATCAATTTAACATAATATATTTAATGTCAAATGGCAACTATCTTTTCAAAACTGTTATATGACAATGATACATAAAACTATGTTAAGGAACACAGCACATAAAATATATGACAATAATAGTAAAGCTCAATGCTTTTAAAAAATAACATATATCTGATAATATAAATTTTAACATGCTTTTAAAACAGTGCAATTGTGTTTCCAGTGTATTAAACCGAATACATACAAATTCGTGATATTTATTCACCAGAAAGAATGTAATATTTACTTCATGCTCATTCTATCCGTAAAGTGACATGCAATTTTTCAAAACTTCTTTAAAATTTTGAGTCAATAATCATTGTTTAAAAAACTTGAAAAAAGCTTGACTAGGTATATTATTAACTTACCTTTACATAAATTGCAGTTAACTTGGACAATAGTATTATAAATAGGGTCTGCGTAATTCCTAAGTATTTCACAGAAAATAATCTCATATTCATATCACCTAATCATAATAAACTAAACATCAAATGGTAACTGTATAAAACATTATGTGACTATGCTTAGGAACGCATCATGTTTAAATAAGTGAGACTTGATAAGTAAATTTTAACAGACAAAATAACTGAATAAAAATTGTATTTCATAAATATTTTATTCAAATAAATTGCCACAAAACAAAGAAATAGAAGATTATATTTAAGCATGAAATGGCAGTTAACATCACAATTAAAAATGTTTCTTTTCTGAGCTGAAAAACGAAACTTTTTTTAATCAAATATGTAATTGTATAATTTTATTTCTTTTATAGCACGTTAAAAGTAGTTTTACTTAAGTAAAAATGCAAATAAATATGAACAAACTAATATACCCGTTACATTTCATTACATATTGCTTCTTAATGTTCAATTCAAATAAACTTTATTCCAGAATAAAAAGAAACATTACATTATTTGTTGGAGGAGCATTTTATTGTGTAATGGGACTTACGTTTTTTATTTTGATGTCCCTTAAAAATTATATTTCTATTTAAAAGAAAAAGAAAAATCTGTGAAATGGGATGTCCTGAGGTATTTGTAAATAATTTTTTTTAAAAACTTAATTCACTCTATAGTTATAAATAGTAATATAAAATTTTAGTAGAAATACAGCTTTGAAACACATTTATAAAATATTGTTCAAAGTGAAATTGCCTTTCACGTACTGGTGCACTCAAATCAGGGTTCTTAAGAAAGTTAAATGCGTCAGAGTAAATAAAAATGTGTACCAGAAGCATCAACACAAATTTATGAAGTAAAACAATATAAATATTCTTTATTAACATAATTATATGTTTATTTTGAATGTTTCAAAATAATGTACAATCCAACACATGACGTTTTTCGAGTTTTTTTATTTCAAATGTTTTATAGCGTATATGTTCTTAAGAATAGAGTACTTGCAATTTCAATCATTCATAATCAAAAGGAATAGCAGCAAAAGAATAGTAATATTTTTACAGAGAAATATAAATGTAAAATCAAAAGTACAGCAATAACTAGTATTATTCTGAATCATATAATTAGTCTCAATGAAGTTAGCGGTATAGATTTTTTTATAGCTTACTATTTACATTTAATCAGTTCACTATAAACTGCTATTTGATTATGGAGGAGCAAGACGTAAGTCCATTCCCCATTCGTAACAAACAGAAATCAACATCCGTCTGAATTCTGTGATCCCTTTTTCTTGAAAACTACAATAGGTAAGAAGATGAGAATTTTCGAATATACGTAATATTGCAGACGTATGTGTGGAATTACAATTTCAATAAATAAAACGAAATTTAACGGGGTGAAACGCCCATTTTTAAGTCGTACATGATCACTGCACTTCTTACAACTAACAAGTAAACAACAACTTTTAAACAGCTAATCACAAGTATGCATTGATATTTAAATATTCTCATGTATAATAAATACGTTTTTTTGTGATTTTAAATGTGTTACTTTGATTTAATTGTTTTCCTGTATTCTAATTTGCTTAATTTGATATTCAAATTAAAAAACGTATGTGCTCAAAGTAGGATTCTCAAACAATGAAATTAATTTTTAATACTTCTAATTTCAGAATTATTTGCCAAATTTTAATTTGAAATAAATCGCAGCTCGCATACTTCCTATCCGCGAATCTGTTCAAAGCCCTGATCTTTGATGATTAAGCAAAAAAATATATTTTAATATTTTCCTTCGATTTTTTATCTATTTACACATCCGAATACATTTCGACATTTCTTTGAGTAATATTCGACACAATATTATTTACTTTTGTTTTAATGGAGCAAAATCAGATTAAATATTGCCATTTTAAGTGTATTTAGAGAAATAATAAATACTTCGTTAGCAAACAGCATAAAAAGGTAACATATTTCGCAAAATTAAAAAAAATGTTTAATTTTTATTGCAGGAAAAATATTCATGCATATTTAGAATTTTTTTTTTCAAAATACTACTTCCCCGAATAAAATCAAAGTAGAAAAGTTTTGTAACAAGAAATGAGTATTAATTTGTGTTTCACAAACGTAGTTCATGTGGCAAAGCATAATTTACCATAAAAACTTCATACGATTCATTGGATTTCTTCCGTATAGCAAGTTAGCAAAAATAAAGAAATGGACATGAAGCAGCCAGCTTGGTGATTTTCTCGACCTCATGGTAGCCAAAACACGGTTTAGGTTACCTTATTCTAGGCCATAAATGGGGGCGGCTCATGCGCATTAACCCTTTTCGCTTCTCCTTTATATAGACGTTCTTTAACAACGAGAGCAAGTGGAACGTTTGTCTCACGTACTTGCATAGAATTTGTTCTTTGCATGATTTATACTATTAAAGAAGTTTTTTCTGCCTTATTAATATATAAGCCGATTAATATATAATTCAACGATTTTATCCTATTATTTTTTACGAAGTATTTGCTTTCAGATTCCATCTCTCAGGAGTCAGAACACAAAAAATATTCGTATTTACAAAAACATTATAACCTACATTTTTAATGTAATTCTTCACGATAAATTTTGTTTGTAATTTCTTTATTACAAACGAAGATCCATATGTTATGTTAGAAAACACAATATACACAAGAAACATCTTGACAAGAAATATCCTCAAATCTAACAAACTACAGATATTTTACAAAACAAGAGCGTTCTAGGAGCTATCAAACTCACCTGTAGCCAAACAAGTTCCACACTGATCTTCAGATCTGTAAGTACTAGACTACATGTACCAGGGGTCCCATTTCAGCGCGAACCCGCGAGATTCTCGCGAAATCCATAAAAAATCTCGCGTAAAAATTTAGGCTGCGCGAGAATTTCTCTCTCTCCAGTTCCGGTTTAAAATTATTTTTTCCTTAAAATTGAATATCGGGAAATCCGATGACTAGAGATGCATATTCGCGGTGGACATGTCGCGATTTCTGGCGATCGACCGAAATTTCTCCAGAATCCTTTCAGTCCCTGGCGCCCCGCGGCTGGTAGATCGGGCCGATTGCTTCGCGACCGCAAATCGCGATCAGTCGCCTTGTTGTTGCGAGCCGAATCGCGGGCCGATTGCCGCGGACCGCGATTCGGTAGCCTCGTCGTGTGAATCGCAGTCAATCGCGATTTGGGCACACTAAAAGTACTACGTGTTTCTAATTAGCGAGATATTTTATAGAAAACTATAAGTGTCTCCCATGCTTACGTGGGTCGCAAATTCGATCAAATAAAATTTTGCTTTTTTTTATAAGATTTTTTCACGGATTTGAATTATGTTCTTTCCGAGTACTTCCCGCATTTTTCGTGTGTTGTTCGAGAAATTTTCTTCTTTCCTAGGACAAAAATATTTTTCCCCCTGCACAGTATGTCTACAGGTTACAAAAATCCCGAAAATGTCGTGAAATTGGCCGTATATGCCCCAAAAATATCGCAAAATTTGAACAAAGCCACGAATTTTTTATCAGTCCCTTCTTACATCTGAAAATCTGTTTTTCCGTGATTGCGTAAACGACGCTCGCATACGGCGATCCCCACAGTTTCTGAGGGGAGATGACCAATGAATATCTTTTTGCCATTTTTACAATATATTTGCATCGACTGATTTTTTTAATAATTATTTCGTTTAATATACAAAGAATGAAAACCAAACCATTTTTCTACCGTATTATTAATAAAATGAAGGGTTATTTTGCAGCAGCATCACGAAAATCTGCATTTGTTCGCGATCCTCGGCATAACTCGTTTAATTTGAAAAATATTTCCCACTTTTCCAATCTGTTTGCATCGACTACAGTGTTTGTAATTGTTTCGCGTTTTATACAGAAAAATTATTTTGCAAACGTATTATTTATGAAATAAAGAGCTATTTTGAAAAAAAAATAAATAAAAAAGTCGACACTTTTCAAACAAAATGGCTAAAATCACATGATTGGCTTGAGATTCAACAAAAGGACAATGCAACCCCATGTTCTGCAAGTTTTGTAAAAAATACAAAAAAAAAGAATCCAATGTCAAACATCAGGTCAAAATTATTACCCAATTCTATTTGCCTAGTGAAATAGTTTTCGTCGATATTCACCCTCGGCGATCAAAAATCATTAAAATTTTTAATTGCTATTGCTGCATGAAAATTGATCATAAAATGATTTTAAAAATCAAAATATAAAGTAAATACAGTCGGCCCTCGACTTTTGCAGTTTACAGACAAAAAAATCGTAAATTCGCATGTGAGTCATTTTATTTAAAATAACCCATGTAGACGTTATTATAAGCAAATAAAATCATAACGTAAGCATGGGGGAAGTCAGGAATTTGAGTATTATTGCTAACAAGTGGGGAGGGGGGGGAGGTATAAAATTACCAAAAATGTGCTTTAATACTTAAACGACTCCTAATTATTTTTTAAAAAGAATGTTAAAAGAATGTTAGTTTTAAGAATTAAAAAATTTAAATGTCGAAGAATATGAGTTATAGTTAATGCTTTCTTTTTTATTACTTTCTAAATTAGCATGGTAAAATAAAAAATTAAATTTTAAGTTTCTCTCCTTATGACAGAAAATCTCTCCCAAAATTTTCTGGAAGGAGAGAAATTCTCCCCCTCTTTTCCTGACTTAGTGGGAACCCTGACATGTACATACCTTGTACAAGTGGTTACCTTAAGTATGTCCAAACGTATTTGGAATCCACTTTTAACTACAGGTTCTAGTTAGTGTCTCTTCTGAATAGATTATGAAAACAGGAAACGTTAATAGCCTAGCCCAGTCCAATAAAATAATTCAACAATAAAAGATAAAATTGAATATTAATGAAAAATTATTTTTTCATTCAACAGTGCATTTTTTCAGTGCAGCTTCTGATCATACAAAGAAAATATCAAACCACCGAATTAATCCAATCCAGTTCAATCAGAAAACAACAAATCATCAACAGTAGATAAAAATATGTATGTAAGAATACTTTATTCACTCTACGCTAATTGCGTCTGTTCAGTGCAGCACTTTAACTTGCAGTTAAGTAATAAACAATGTAGCGATAAAATAATCCAATCCAGTTCAATAATAAAAAATCATCAATAGAAGATAATAATACGCATTTGAGAAGAATACTTTCATTATTCTATAGTGCATCTGTTCAGTGACGCGTCTGAGCATGCAAAGAAGCAACAAATAAACAACAGAAGATGAAAACATGTATTTAAGAATAATACTTTCACTCTGCAATGTATCTGTTCAGTGCAGAGTCTGTTGTTGTTGTCACTAATCTCCCGAAGGAGCGCCTATGCACCACCTGCACTAGACTCCTGGTCCCATGGCGAAGGGGAGAGAATTTGCAGCTTCACTTTTATTGAGGCTCACCAAGGGCGGGAGTCTGACTTTTGCCTCGACAATATAACATCCATGCCAACTGGCGGGAATCGAACCCACAACCCGGCAATCCAGCCATCATACGGAAACGCTTGCCTCTGACCGCTCGACCACCGGATCGGCGGTGCAGAGTCTAATCATACAGATAAAAGAGTAAAACATCTAAATAATCCAATCAAGAAACAACGTCATCAACAGAATAAAAAAAATCTGATGTGGGCATCACATGACTTTCCTTATAAGATGCAATGAATTATTTCTTTCACAGTGTAAAAATGATCTATAAGATTGTAAAGAACCTTACCCTAACCTTGAATAGAACCCTGGATCTACAAAC
Organism: Amaurobius ferox; assembly: GCA_951213105.1. NCBI lineage: Eukaryota > Metazoa > Arthropoda > Arachnida > Araneae > Amaurobiidae > Amaurobius > Amaurobius ferox. The sequence continues at coordinate 99,590,364 of OX578139.1, read as the reverse complement.
TGGCTAGGCGACGCTCTGCCGTTGAGCTACTGAGACGAAATTGCAAGCTCTTATTGTCGAAATGGATGTATAAGATCCATGACACACTGCATTTAACGTTGAATTGTACATTTGGGTCTTTTCCGGATGACAATATGCAAAATTAATTTGTAACCAATGAACTTATATTTCGCGCAACTCTAAAGTAATAATTATCAATATTCATTTCATCCTCAACAAGCAATATAGACCGCATACTAAAATATGTAAATAATAAATTCATCAATTAGGAATTATTTTCATTAACTTGGTGCCATTTTTACAATTTTGTTGATATGTTCGTCAATCTGGGGCTAAATATTGATAAGATGGCGATATGCCATTAGATTATTCGCCAAGTTTGCTAGATGTTTCGCCCAAGTGTTGCAGACAAATGAAGGAGAAGAGCTTTCTTTTAGAAGTTTACTGGAAAGTATGCCCGTCATATGACAGAATTAAAAATTTGCAAATCATTCCTTCCCATTTAGGGTCAGTATTACAGTTTTATCAATTTTAGCGATATTTTTATAAATTTTGCGATACTTTTGCTAATTTTGCAGTCTTCAAAAAGTTGCAAAGTTAGCGACATTCCGCTAAAGACATTGGATTTTCATCAATTAGTCGTCATTTTCATTTAGCCAATTTGTCGACATTTTCCTTAATTTGACGACATTCCGTCAAATTCGACGCCAAATTATGGACAGAGAAATAAGTTATTCTTATAATCGATAAATGACTATTGGCGTAAAAATACAAAACTATTACCCAAAGTACTTTTTTTTATGAATGGAACTCGCTAGATTCACTAGAATGATGTCAACAAATTTATCGCATTATATTACATATGAAAAGTGAACATATTTCACAATAGTTAAATTTTTTTTATGCTTTCAGAAATTTATTTGAAAAATGTGCAATATTTCGAGAACGGTTCATGCTAGCGTTCTAAAGTTTGTGTCAATCATTTTCTGTTGAAAAAGTATAAAATAATAATTTACGTAACTTTATCAAAGCTTTTAATTATTGAGAATTCATTCAACATATCACTCAAAAATTTTGAGAATTCTGAACATTGGGTTGCATTTAAAAACAATAGGCAAACAACACACATCACCTCAAAAACGTTTGATTCATGTGTCAGTGATGATTGAAACGTTCTCTGCCGTCGAAAACTCGAATTCGAATTTTCGACGTCAAATACTTTCAAGTCATAATACTTTCCTTATACATTATACAATGTACATAAGGAAAGTAATATATATCCGAAGAACACTTTCTTTACAGTGCATCTGTTTGTTTTCATCGTACATGTCCAGTATAGATTTATCGTGTGTGATACAATATAACTACACTTCTGATTGTCTGCAAGTAATATAAGTGTAACAGATAATGTTCCACTTTCAAATTAAATTGTCAACATGAATACAATCATACTCTCTGTTTAAATACACACAACAAGCAACGTGTTGTTATGCGCATTTAGTTAACTACAACGCAGAGATATTTCATTCGCCAGTGGTTGAAATAATTTCGAATTAGAGATTGTGTAATAACTATGGAAACTCTAATAATACCTTTTATTTACACAGCAAATTTATGTTAATTTCCATGTGCAGATAATAAGATATCCTTTTTTCAATAATTACTGATTTGCAATTGAAAAATCACTACACTAAAATATCCTCCTCATAATAAAAATGTTAGCAATGTATTTAAGCAAAAATAAAATACTAATAAGTGCAAATGATAAGTTTTCACTATCATTTGCACTAAGTGTTTTATTCTTATTGATTATCATCATACTTATTGATAATATTAGCTGCATCTATGTAGAAAATCTGCGTTCTAAGCATCTAAGAAATTTTTAAAGATAGGACTCTGGAAATAGCAATTTAATTAGTCCTTTATTACTTTCCTTATATACATAATCTATAAGGAAAGTATTGTGACGGGGTCGAAAATTCGAATTGGAGTTTTCGACGGGAGAGTACGTTTCAAGCATCCCTGATCACGAATCGAACATTTTTGAGGTGATGTCTATGTGTGTGTGTGTGTGTGTATGTGTGTCAGTGAGTCTGTGGAGACGAGGAGACGATAACTGACGAACGAATGGACCGATTCGAACAAAATTTGGTACAAAAATCCCAATCCGTAAACACTGGAAGCCTATTGTTTTTATACGCAATCAAATGTTCAGAACCCACCTAAATTTTCGAGTCAAATTTTGAAAAAATCTTCAAAAATCAGAACCTCTAATAAAGTTACGCAAATAGACATTTCTAATGTAATTTTTCATTAGAAAACGATTGGAATAAATTTTAGAACGCTAACACGAACCATTCTCGGGATATTGCATATTTTTCAAAAAAATTATCAAAAGTCATATAAAATAAAAAAAAATTCCTATTAAGAAACATGTTCCTTTTTCATATGTAATACTATGCGATAAATTTGTTCTTGTGGATCTAACTCGTTCCATTCGTGGAAAAAGATAATTTGATAATATTTTGTATTTGAACACCAATCGTCATTTATCTGCTGTGAGAATAACTTATTTCTCCCTCCATAACGCTTGGTGAGATTTTGGCGACGAATTTGATAGAGTGTCGCCAACTTGGCGACATTTTTAATTATTGCCAAATTAACAAAAATCTCGTCAAATGGATAAAAATGACGCTAAATCAATGAAAATGACGACTTATTAAAGAAACTTCAATAACTTAGAAAGAATATGAGTATCTACTATAAGAATAACATTTTTTAACTGCAAAAGTAGTAAATTCATTGCATCATATAAGGAAAGTCATGTGTTGCCAACATCAGATTTTTTCTTCTCTGGTTTTCAATATTTTCTTCGACCAGTCGAAGTCTATCAACTTTTCTCATTCAATAGCTTCATCAGCAGTTTCATTGGCTTCTATGTGCATAACAGACTTCGATAGTTCAATCATTTTGAGTTTAATTATATATATATATATATATATATATATATATATATATATACAAAAAAGCCGGTGCCCAAGTCGCAATAGCCATGGCTTATAAAAATTATATAAGCACGTAGGAAATGGTCAGACAAATTGATTCCACCCAGTTTCATCCATTCATTATCCAATTCGTCCAGCTCACCGAAAGGGTATTGTATCAGCAGGTTCCATTTGTCAGATAGAACAATATGGGGATTCAAACACCACAAAATACGCTCTTTTGCATCGTCACGTGTTAAAAATATATAGAGAAGCAATACTGAATATTATGTAACCGTCTTACAACAATGGTTATTATAAGACCCTCTTTAAGCGTTGTTACGTGTTAAAAGTGTTCTCTTTTATATTATAAATGTATTATGTTTGTTCTCATTCGACAAACGATAGTATTATGCATATATTACTGATACTAGATATTATGTCGTTTGATTGTATTTGCCTAAAGTACTTTTAATTCTATTATTCTCAGTAATATAGAGTAAATAGATTACTCTTAATTATTTTCTAATACCCAATGAAATCAAATACGAAATAAATAATAAATATTAAATTGTTAATATATTTTTCATTGGTGTTAATTAAATTTGCCATCTCTGTTTCTGCCAAAAAGAATGAAACATTTATTTTTCACGATCTGATTTATATATATAGAACTTAAGTGGCGACTGGTGTAGATTCAGCATCAAATTCTGGAGGTGGTAGAGCAATTCACTAAAGAAGCACACTTTCAGTTTTTTCTCATTTTCTGTTCAAAAATTTTCATTTTCATCGAAACAAATATTTCATAAAATTGGCAATATAAAGCTTAGCTAGTAACTTCAGCATAAAATTTTGACAATAATAGAGTAGTTTACTATGGATTTCCACTACCTGTCTTCCTTAACACTTCCGGTACAAAACTGTTTTTTGAAACATAAGTTTCTCGTAATTGTCTGTAGATGGGGCTTAGATGTATGAATTTATCAACAGATTTTAGAGGACGTTAAAGATTTCCATATTCGGTTCTGCAGATTTCACTTCCTATTCAAAAATGTACATTTTCTTTCAAACATCTAGTTTCAGGATCAACTGCAAATAGATCTTAGATGATGAAATATATAGAATCAGAATCAAATTCTGGAGGGTGAAGGGAAATTCACTAAGGACTCCAACTTCAGAGTCTAAAGACGCCACAGTCAGTTTTTCAGATAAAAATGTTCAGATAAAAATGTCAAATAGTTACACCAACAATGAAGCATACACATTACATGCAACCACACGAAGGTATCTTCACAAATATTTTGTTCAGACTCTGCACAAAATAATAACTTTAACTAAAGATAGTTTTCGGCATTCAAATTAAAATGCTTACTTGAAAATAATTATTCTTTCGGTTTAAATATGCTCGATGAGCAAGGTGTTATTATGCTTATTTTAGTAAAAACAACGCAAAAATGTTTCATTGGTCAATGGTGAAAATGATATCTAATTAGAGACTGTGTACTGGCTATAGTAAAATCAATTATTCACACAGCAAAATTTTGATAATTGCCATATGTAAATGTTAAAATGATCCACTTTCAACCTATATAGATTTATAATTACAAGATAATTTCGTTGAAATATTTTAACCATACACATTGATAAATCTATACTATACTGAAAACATCGCTTTCGCGACGATCGGCATGCCCACGTGCCAGCTGCGAACTTGCATTCAAGGACGAACGGCACTCACTCGGGCCAGAGGAAATTTTACCGCAAGCGGATAGTGGCACCTATAAGTGCCACCACGCGGAACGTTTTAATTTGTGTACTAGATGGCGTTACTTGTCCATGAAACTAACTTCAATGTATTTTGCAGAGGCATGACCTTGGCAGAAGAGGATCGAATGAATTATTTCTCCATTTGGAGCGGTGAAAATCATTTTGTAACATAAACAAACAGAGCAATTCTCGTAGCATCAACAATTTTATAATCGAGTTTCGGTTTTTATTTTTATTTCAGCGTTATGATTTCGTTGGTGAATCATAGGAATATAAGAGAGTATTTTTTTTTGTTTGGGTTTTAGAGGCAGTGAAATTATTCGATTATTTCGGATAAAAGAATGGGTGCAAGTAACGAGTATTTTGTATTCAGATTTGCATGAAAATTATACATCAAATAGAACATAAATATTTCTTTTATTCCTGAAAAAAAGTAGATATCTGTGTTGAATAGGTGATTTTTAGTGAATTTTTTTCGAGAGTTAGGCTTAGCGCAAAAAATGCGCCGTCCTTTTCGACCAGTACAGAAGCGAAGCGCTTCGTCTTTTGGGCCGCAACAGCTCCGGAATGCCGCCGTCCCGAAAGGGTTATGTGTTTTGATGTTTATACAAAAAAGGAATTAATAAAAATATCTGATGTGGGCAGCAGATGACTTTCCCAGCAGATTTAAATTAATTTTTCTTTATTTCTTTAATGATTCATTAAATTGCACTAAATAACAAGCATAGTTATTTAAAATTACACTGAATTTGCTCTTTTAATTCGATTTTCATTTTTATTTGGTAACTGGACTTATTTTCAAAAGTGGCGTATCGAAAATACAAAAAACTAACATATCTCGAGAACGGCTAGTCTTAGAGTAACGTGATTGATCTTATTTTTTGTTGTCAATAATTAAGCATTTAATCAGATTTTAATTAAGCATTTAATCAATGATTTTATAATTAAGCATTTAATCAATTTTGAGCGTACGTAGATTTTTATTTCAGATTTTGGTGATTTTTCCGGACCATTTCGTAAAAAAGGCGAGTTTTTCTTTGCCGAATTATATCAAAATCTAATTATCACCAGGATCACCCACAAGGGACTTACCTACCAAATGTTAAGAAATTCGGTCACATGATTTTTTAGCTGGAATGAATACAAATAAGTTTTGCGAGCCATTTTGATAAAAAATGTGGGTTATTTTCTTCCCGATTCGTACCAAAATCTAATCAGCACTAGGGCACCCACAAGGGACGAACCTACCAAATTCTACGAAATTTGGTCAATTAGTTTTCCAGTTAGAGTGGATACATACATTGCACAGACAGACATACAGACACAAAAAGTGACACACACATACAGACGTAACGCTAAAAATAGTTTCTTCGTGTTCTAGAGGTCCCAAAATGTGCAGATCGGTCGAAAACACGAGTTGCGGTTTTGAGTTTTATTGCACCAAATAAGACCAAACATTATTACTTTCCCTGCAATATATGGTAATGTATAGGGAAAGTATTGGAATCATGCCGAAAATCGCAACTCGAGTTTTCGACGGATCTATACGTTTCGAGACCTCTAGAATACGAAAAAACTATTTTTAGCGTGACGTCTGTGTGTGTGTCTGTGTGTCTGTGAGTCTGTCTGTCTGTGTGTCTGTGTGTCTGTCTGTCTGTGCAGATTTTGTATCCACTCTAATTAAAAAACTAATCGACCGAATTTCACAAAATTTGGTAGGTAAGTTACTTGTGAGCGAGTCTGGTGCTGATTAGTTTTGGGTACGATTCGGGATGAAAGAACCCGCCTTTTTTGCGAAATGGCCCGCAAAAGCTTGTATCCACTCTAACTGTAAAACTAATGGACCGAATTTCACAAAATTCGGTAGATGAGTCACTTGTGGGTTACCCTGGTGCTGATTAGATTTTGGTATGATTCAGTAAAAAATGACCTGCCTTTTTTTGCAAAATGGCCCGCAAAAATCGTCCAAATCTAAACTAAAGAACTGGGTATACTCAAATATATCCATTAAATGCTGATTTAATACGTAATTTTTAAAGACGAAAAGAATAAGACCAACCCCATTACACTAGGACAAGCCGTTCTCGAGATATTTTTTTAGTTTTTCGTACTTTCCCTACGCCACCTTTGAAAATAAGCCAGGTTACCGAATAGGAACGAAAATTGAATTAAAAGTGAAATAAATTTAATTAAAATAAAGAGAACGTTAATATAAGTCTGCAGGGAAAGTCATGTGCTGCTCACATCAGATTTTTTCATATTGCATTGAATCTGCATTTTTACTTCAATTTCCGATTTCAATGGGTAACTGAACCTATTTTCAAATGTGGCTGGCGGACATGCGAAAAAAAATAAAATTTCGCGAGAACCTGGTTAGTCCTGGAGTAATGGGGTTGGTCTTGTGTCTTATTCTTTCATCTTCAAAAATTACGTATAAAGCATGTATTTAATTGATATATTTGAGCATATGTAATCTTTATTCTACATTTTGATTATTTTTGCGAGCCATTCCGCAAAAAAGGAAAGATTTTTTTCCGAATTATACCAAAATCTAATCAGTACCAGATTAACCCACAAGTGACTTATCTACCAAATTTTGTAAAATTTGAGCTTTTAGTTTTTCAACTAGAGTGGATACAGGTAATTTTCGCTGGCCATTTCGCAAAAAAGGGGGTTATTTTATCCCGAATTGTGTCAAAAACTAATCAGCACCAGGTTCACACACAAATGACTTACCCACCAAATTAGTTTTCGAATTAGAGTGGATACATACATTACATAGACACACAGACAGACACGCATACAGACGTCACGCTAAAAATAGTTTTTCGAATTCTAGAGGTGTCTAATCGTGCAAATCCGTCAAAAACTGGAGTTGCGATATTCGGCATGATTCCAATTTTTTCCCCTATACATTACCAGGTATTGCTGGGAATTTAAAAAATCTGATGTGGTCACCACATGACTTTCCCTGCAGACTCAAATTTATTTTTCTTTATTTCTTTAATAATTAATTCGATTGAGTTCAAATGCACAACATGACACTAAATTTGCATTCTTAATTCAATTTCTGTTATTTGATAATTGTACATTTTCCCCAATGACGGCATACCAAAAATGCGAAACATCTCAAATATCTCGAGAACGGTTAGTTCTAGAGTAGCAGAGTTGTTCTTATTCTTTTCCTCGTCAAAAATTACGTATAAAACAAGCATTTAATTGATACATTTGATCATACGTAGGCCTTTACTTAGATTTCAGAGATTTTTGAGGGCCGTTTCGTAAAAAAAGGCAGGTTGTTATTTTCAGAATCGTACTAAATTCTAATCAGCACCAGAGTGTCCCACAAGTAACTTTTCGACCAAATTTTGTGAATTTGGTCAATTAGTATTTCAGCTAATGCGGATGCATGATATTTTTGCGGACCATTTCGTAAAAACCGGTTAGTTAGTTCTTTTTTTCCTCATCGTACCAAAAACTGATCAGCACCAGAGTCACACCCAAGTGACTTTACCTACCGAATTTTATGAAATTCGATTCATTAGTTTTTGAGTTAGAATGGATACATACATTGAGCAGACAGACACACAGATATACATACAGACAGACACACAGACACACACACAGACGTCACACTAAAAATAATATTTTCGTGTTTTAGTTGTCCCAAAACCGTTAAAAGATCCGTTGAAAACGAGAGTTGCGATTTTTGGCATGATTCCAATAATTTCCCTTAAACATTCCATTTGCTGCAGCAGGTACAATGTGTCTGTCGACGATTTTCCCAAACGCTGGCAGAATTTTATATCCGCACGTTGTTCCTCAAACGTCATCTCCGTTTCCGATGATTGCGAACGGATACAGTTCATTGACACGCATTGTCTGGAAAACCCCTACACTGCGGGCCTGCTTCTTCCTTTTCACATCTCGCGTCCCCAGTGCCTCTACTCCACGATAAGATAGTTCCTCTCTCCTCCAATCAGAGTTGGAGATATCAGCATTGTCTCCGAACTTTTGGATCGCACCTTGTATAGTTTGGCTAATGCGCAGGAAGCGACAATAAAACTGTTACAGAAGACATTAATTTCACACAACATTGCTTTTGGCGAATTACTGTTCTAATCAGGAGCACACTCACATGCATAGTATCTACAGTACCGTCTATTCTAAACACCCTTTTTCAGCAACAAGACATATTTAAATTCTAGAAAGATCATTACAGAGCTCTTGTTCAATCAAAGCCGTGTTACAGCCCCTGGTGATACGACATTTTAGCAATTATTTATTGACTACTATATACAAGTTTCGTGCGTTCCTAATATCGATTCCTACTAATTATATAACCATCTAAAACTTTGTAATTGCTATTTTTCTTCTATCTCGTTTTGTTGCCGAATTCGTATACCAAACGTTTTAATTATCTACTGGGGACGTTGTAGTCACTTTTATTAAACCCGCTATGGTCACTAAAATATAGATAAATCTAATGTGTATACCCATAGATCTTTTCTTATAAAGTTAATTGGATACTTAAAGGTTTTATTCCAGTAAGCTTAATATTTTAATTTTCTAATTGGAGTTTGCAAAATTTAAACACCTTTTGATATTTCCTGCTACTAATGCAATTATTGGCTATTCCGTACGGAAGAGTACAAAAAATTACACAAATCGGTCATAGAATACTAGTCGCCGCTCTGGATGGCCAATTTCTAAAATGCAATTTTAAGTATTTAAATTTCAAATTTTACAGAATTATCTGAAGATTAGTATTGCAGCATAAATGCTTGGAATTTTTTGAAATTATCTCTTGTGAAGCTCAATCAGCAAAATATGTTTGTTATCGGATAATGGTAATGTGGCTATTCCCCACTCTAAAAAAAATAACGAACATTCTCTTCAGAGTATTGATTATCAACAATAGTTAATTAAAAGTCCTCGGTTTTGAAACATGGGCCAAACGCGAATTAATTGCAGATTAACACGCTAATGGAATTTTTCCCTAATTGCTCTGGAGAAAAGAGAGACAAAATTTTCAGATACCTCATTAGTTCCAACCGGATGGAGAAACGCATTTTTTTTAAAAAGATTAGAGCTGAGTCTGAAAATAGTACACTTCGTTAAAATTTATGAAATTCATTTCTTTATTATTTTTGTTATTTTTTTCTTTTCGTGTTATTTTATAGAAAAGAATTGTTTAACTAGGAAATTTCGATTTCAATATTTTGAAAAATAAGAATAACTGGAATACAAATCTCTCTATATATATCTATCTCTCTATATATCTATCCTATCTATCTCTATCTTTCAATCTCTCTATATCTATATCTATCTATCTCTATCCCTATCTATCTATCTATCTATCTATCTATTTTCTCTCTCTTCTCTCTGGGTCTCTGTCTCTCTCTCGGTGTGTCCATATCTATCTATCTCTATGTCTATCAACCTATTTATCTCTTTATATTTTCCTTCATACTTTCCATTTTTTCCTCTCTTTCTCTCTCGTTTGGCCTCTTCCGCTCTCTTTCCTTATCATTTTTTATCTATTCCAATATATTTCTCTATTTCTTTCTATTTCTCACTTTGTCTCTCTCTCTCTCTCTCTGTGTTTCTCTATTTCGTTCTCTTTCTCTCTCTCTGTTTCTCTATTTCGCTCTATTTCTCTCTCTCTCTCTCTCTCACGCACTTTCTCTTTCTCATTATATATATCCCTCTATATATCTATTTATCTCACTTTATATATCGATCTATCTATTTAGTTATCTATGGCCTCTATCTCGAGTGTGTGTGTTTGTGCGCGCTTGTGCGCTGGCATGAATACGTATGTGTGTGTGTGCGCACGGGCTTGTGCGCAGGTATGAATGTATATGTGCATGTGCGTGTGTATGTAATTATCTCTGTATTCGTGTGTGCAAATATATTCGTGAGTGTAAATATCTTTATATTCATTATTTGAACATGGCAACTCAACAACGAATTGTTGTACAGCATTAAAATGTTATGAACAGCTTTATAAACTAGAACTATATAAAAAATCTAATAGCATAACCCAAATTATTCCGAAAGTAAGATATTATGGCCTTATATGCTATAGAAAAATTTGTTGCAAGTAACATGTAACAGTAAAATGTATGGATGCCCCTGTAACTAACTAAGGTAACAACAGAGATTTGATGGCAAAGATGGAAAATGTGGTATAATATGTGAGAAAGTACCGTAATGATTTCATATAAAATAATTAATTGTTTTGTTGCAATAATCCACGAAATTTACCCAAGTGCAAGCTAATTTACCTTAGCTACAAACATGGGCGTATTCAGGGTGGCAAAACCTCCAATGGAAAATTGTTAATTTAATTAAAAGCCAATATGAGAGAGAAAAAAAAATAAGAAAAATGCTTTTTTGGAATTAGAACATTCAACCACAACTGTGTGTTTTCTCCCACGTGTATATTAATTATATTAATAGGAACAATTTAAACTAAATGGAAAACATCGGTATGTTTATAAATGTCCAATTTGTTAGTTTAGTTGCTCTGTCTCCAGGAAGGTTAGAATTCTGTTACGAAAGTGGGAATATTTGTTAAAGGTAGTACACACTAATTTTTAAATGTGCTATACACACTAGTTTTTAAAAAGTGCTATAAACACTAATTCTTACAATGTGATGCTCGTATCACGTATTCAAACTTTCTTTAATATATATTTCAGAATTAATAGCAATCTCTAAATTTTGAATGCAATTAATTACAGCACCCCTCTGGGAAAAATCCTGCATATGCCCATTGCTACAGAACTCTTCATAACTAATCAATTTACAGCAATCGTTGATTCAAATTCCTAATTATTTTGGAAAGGGCTTAGAAAAAACTTGGGTTAATGTGAGACAATGGTTAAATCTGAACATTGAAAATGCTTTAAGCTAGACCGTATGTCATGATATAATAATAGTCGGTGCACACCTCATTTTTTACCGTAACACCGTATCACTGCAATCAATGCACAGGGCTTGGGGAAGTTAATGTGGTACTAAGTATTTATTTACACTACCATATTTAGAAGATTCTCTTTCTCATCTTACACCCCCATTTGTATTGATGTCGTCTTTTTGCGACTATAACACTCCAATTCCAGTCACCGTCTCTCTCAAACTCCTGTAATTAACTCTCTCAGTGAAAAATATCTAACTGAAGTTTTTTTCGGGGAATCACGCCTTCCCTGACTCTCATTAGCCTATCCTTTGTGCGATGTTGGGATGCATCCTGATTGGTTCCTATGGATATTGTTCTAGCCTTATTCGGAAGCAATGATTATGCCCAATGTTGTCATCGTGATTTTTTCAGCTGACGATATCATGGATTTATGTATCGTAAACATCTCTCCGAGCAAAACTGTCAAACGTGCCGCCACTCCTTTGAGTTCTTTCGTTCACAGACTTAAAATTACCTAAATAGTCCCGTAGATATATTTCTAAACTAAGGTTATACTGGGAGAATATAGACAGTTTCTATTGAGTAAACCATTTTATTTTTTATTTTTTTTATTGTCATATCTATTTTAGAATGTCTTATCTATTTTGTATGGAACCTGAATACCAAACTTTTCCAAAGTATTCATCAAAATATGTTGTCTAACTGCGGTAATGACATCATTATCCAAGATAAAAGATTAATAAGGGTTTTCTACTGAGCATGTATTATAAACAACAGTTAATTAAAAGGCTCCAGTTTTGAAAACGTCTCGCAGACGCGATTTATTCGCGGATTAACAAGCTAATTTTTGCCTAATTGCTCTGAAGAACAAGAGAGGGAAACTTGGTACATAACTGGTTAGTTGGACATGAATGGGGATGTGCATATTTTTCAAGGAATTAGATATATAAAAATGTACGCCTCATTAAAATTCGAGGAATATTTTTTTCTTCCTTTTCCTTATCTATGTGGATATTAGTTTTTTTTCTTTCTATACAATACAGTATAAAATATAAAAAGAGTATTGGAATAAAATCGAACATTGAAATTTTAGTTTTCGATGAATGCATACGTTTCGGGCAGACTAGCACACAGAAATACTGTTATCAACGTAACGTCTGTGTGTCTGTATGTGTGTTAGGTATGTAATCATTCTAGCTCGAAAACTATCCATTGAAATTTCCTAATTAAATCACTGATACATTACTAAGTGCTTATTAGATTTCTGTACAATAAATATGTACCTTAAATATGTTAAGAAAAATTGATAATTGTGATTTTGTTGTATGTCAGATATTTTACTAACAAAATCTATGAATGTAAACATGTCCTTTAATGTTTAAAATAGTTTCGAGTTCATAACTAAGAGGTGTGTTTCATTTGCCGCAAATCATAATCATCTCACAGAGGTCAGCATTACTGAAAAGTGTCATAATTTAAACTCTATTTATGTAGCAGAGGCAAAGTTGAACCAGACTGAAAATTAGGCCTGGGTTAAAAATACTGACACTGTATAATTAAAGCCATATAAATCTTTATAATGTTAAACTATTGATAGTTAGTGCATTATACATACAAGAAATAAATGTAAAATTAATACTTTAATTTTAAAATGTTTTAAATTAACATATGCTTTAATAAATTACTATTTTTGCTCATTTTATCTATACATGCTCCATTTCCTATTCTGATCACAAAAGTATGCATGCTTCCAAACGGCATGCAATTAAATAATTACGAAGTCAACATATATTTTAATAATTTTGAAAATGACCTTTCACAAGGTTGTTGAGATGATGATACAGTTAAAATGAACTGATACGCTAAAAATGTTATGGTGTAATTGACGGATTTTTTTTTTAAGAATTGATTCAACTGACAGATAATTAGTTAAATTAGAATCCTGCCATACGTTTAAATTAAAAAAAAAATTAATTACCAAGAAACCGGCTATTTAATACAATATTTTCGAAGAAAGCTATAAGATTGCACACATACAAACCGCTGCATAATGTGTGCAATTCCTCAAATTCACTTTCAGAACCAAAAATAATTATTGGGTCTCTAGCTAAAAATATTGAAAATTGTCCTTCAGACTAGCAGTAAAGATCATCAGAAGACATACATATTTTACAGTGTCAGCGTATTTTATTTGTTAAATAAACTGATCGCCAAAAATCGCGATTTAAAAATTAAATTACAGTTTAACATGCTGATTTTTTTTTTCAAAAAATATGTAAGAATTGAAAGATATTATCAGAGATACAGAATAAGCTTCATTAACATCAGAAAAAGTTTCTTTTTTATTTTCTGTAAAATATTTCATTTAAACTTCATTTATACAGTGCAAAACTGTAAAAAATTGTTGAAAGCAAAATTCAACGTTTAGTAACGTGGATTTAATACAATTTAAAATATAATTGTACATATTTTAATTTTAGATATAAATTTAAGAAATCGGATAATTATTTTTTGAACTACGCCCTTTATCGTAAGTTAAATTGCAACATTACTTTACGGTTTAAGTTTTAATCGTAAATTTTGTAATTAAAATTAATTTACGCTGTTCTTGAAATGATAAGGACTGAAAGAAATGAATAGTTAAAGCATGCCTTTATACATTAACCACTCCCAAAATGTATTATCTCTTAGATTAAAATAAAATTCATTCAGTAATGGTTAAACTAATGTGTATTTTACTATTTTCTTATACTATTGTATAGAGAATGTTTCAAAAAAAATTTGATCGAGATTTAGACATCCTGAGCACATTTCGAACAGTTTTTAAAATATTCCATCAGTATGTGTGTATGTATCTGTCAAGTGCATACACAAGTGTTCATAAACGGATACATGTATCACTATGAAATATTGTATGTAAGTGTATTCAGCATAGAATTGTAAATATAGCTCTGAAACACTTCTTCGCCCGCTGCGCAGTCGCATTCGCGGCGTTGCCCCGACTCGTATCTCGAAGAATATTCGTTATTTCTAAATGTCGACAAATGTCACCAAGTTGTAAATAAATCTCCAAATCTGTTAATCTCGCCATGAACTTCAACGTATGGCAACCCTAAATTCACGTCATTGGAATGGCTGGTTTGCAAAAGTGTTTTAACCTTTTAGTACATAAGAGACTCTAGGGAAGGGAGCCTTCCTTTTATATACTCGGCGTTTGGCGGCCACCTTTTTAAAAACATAAATATCTTAAATTGTCTATTTTTACATGCAATTACAAGAATAAATAGATAGTATGACATACTTTATGGAAATGTCTGCGTAAAAATGGATACAATTAAATTAATTCAGACACAATAGATTTATTTAAAATATGTAAATGTGGCTGCCCAGTGCCAAATGTTTAAAATGTAACAGTTTTCATTTTCAGAAAAAACGTTATAATATATTCATAGGGTTGTGATTAACATGTTACACAATTTACTTATATAAGAAATTAATTATTACAAAATGTTAAAGAAATATCAGAATGAAAAATAAGCAAAAGCTTAGCTAGCAATTCGATATCACAACAATTGTTAGACACAACTTTCTATTTTTTTATTTAAGGGTGATTTTTCTTACTTCTTTAAGTTTTTTTAGGGAATATAATTTACATAATAATATATGTTTATATGTCAGTATATATGTGTGCCAGTGTATGTCGTCTGTAGCAAAAAAACAAAGGTTCAAACAGCGACGAAATCTGATACAGATGTATTTCAGCTCCCAAAAAGATATCCCCTAGTGAGACTTTTTAATAATTCGAATTATTTCCGTTATTAAATCCAAAAATTGCCATTTTCCTCCATTTTGTCAAACTAATTTTTCTATTTTCTTGAATTGTTTTGTAACATAGGAACCGTCAAACCTACCAGAAAAGTGTAAGGTAACAGTTTGGATGGCTCGAAAGAGCTACACAATTTAGACCGAAACCCAGTGGGGGAGGCATCCACAGGGACCGTACCCTCCTTCCCCTACCACCAACCTCTCGGAAGGACTTACGGACTCACATTTTTAACGTGATCGAACTCGGCGTGAACACAGCGGCAGTTTTAACAGCGGAGGAAATCGAACCCGGACCTACCGACTAATTGTGAAAATATTATCAATCCGTTGACTAGTTTCTCTGATATTACTGTCCAGATTATACACAGTGTGCACGTAGCTTTATGCACGAAACGATAAGTTTTGATAAAAATCTTGAAATTGAGTTCTGCTTAGTGTAACAGTCTATAGTACGAAATTTACTTTCATTCGCCTGTTCAGTTTCCAAGAAAAATCGGTAAAATCGGATTTGCACACACCGGCTAACCAACACCATACGGATAAAATAAGAAATAGTATTTCGTAATCAGCAGCCTCAAAAATGTTTACATTTTTAATTTTATCGAAACTTATTTTGGATACAAAAATAATACTTTCCTTCAGCGAGAAAAATAAAACCCTGTTCATGCCAATTTACATACAATAAAAACTATAAAGTTTAAAATAAGTTAATTTATTTTGAAATATCTATTAGCTGAAGCAATTAAGTTATTCTTATATTTTGAATGTTTGCTTTACATTTAGAAATGTACATAATTTAATTCATGCACATTTTTTACTAAATAAAAATTAGAATAAATTAGAAAATAAAAATTAGATATTAAATTATCATTTGTTCTTAGAGGGCATATAATGATTTAAATATACTGACAGTATAGGATTTTAACATTACAAATACAAAAACTCGGATGTCAAACAGTTAATACAAACATATTTCTGTGTAATAAATCTTATAAATGAATTACATTTGTTTTAGACAGAAATCAATATTACTTTCAATTTATTATTAATCTGATTTTATAATTTTCGTCAATGTATTTGAACTTTCTTCATCAATAATATTTAATATGGTTCTGAAACGTTTCTATAATACATCGAACTAAAATGAAATTGGTTTGACGATTAAGTTATTCTCATGAAGTTTTCTCTATCTATATGATTAAAACTTTGTATTAATAGTGAAATGGGGCTTAAAAGTGACTGTTGAATGGTCAGATGTATAAAATGTGGTGATAAATGTTTTATATTAACAAACTAGCAGCATACCCGTTCTTCGTACTGAGTATATAACATAAAGAAACTTAAAATTCACAATCATGTGCAAATTCCTATAGTATACTAAATGACATTGTTAATCAAAATATTCTATAAAAATAGTTAATTTAATTCACCTAAAAATAAGTTTAAAAAATCACTGTTCTCGCTATACAAAATTGTCTTCACGGGCAGATCTGAAGAATAAAACGGCCTGCCCCGTTTGTAAGCAAATTTACAAAAAAAATATTAAATTGAATCAATATATCCAAAATCAAAGCGTTAAAATTGTATGGGACCCGTACACCCGTACTACCGTTATACACGCGAATGTTATACCCGGTATTAGTAGATTACATGCATAAATTGAAAATATCAATAAACCCGTAAACTTTAAACCTGAAAGCAGAAATTGATTCCAAAATATGCCAAAATGAAATTGCTAAAATTATATGGACCCGTACTACTTATACTGTCGTAGATTAAACGATGTGTCCGTGTGTTAGCAGAAGATTACCCGTATTACCATATGAGTCTCAAAAATATTTTCCAAAATGAAACAGATATTCAGACCAAAATATTCTTTATAAAAGGAGGCCGTAATTGATTCCAATATTTGCCAATATACATATACTACTTATATTCTCGTAGATTAGAAGATATACCCTTGCTTTGTTAAAATATTACTCGTACAACGTACAATATATGAGTCCCAACAATTTTTCCATAATAAAACAATGGCATAACAACTTGTAAATATCAATGATTCCTGAATCAATAATCCCCGAATCAATAATAATATGCTTAAACTTGAAGACGGTAATTGGTATTATCCAGTCAAAAATGCTATGTCAATGAAATTTATTTTATATGAATATATTTATTATTCAAATCGGAAATGACTTAATAAAAATCGTCTGCCACATAAGCACATCGGATTAAAATCCGTTGCTAAGCGACATGATATCATTTTCTTCAAAGAAATTGGTGGAAAAAATATCGTCTGAATATTACTATCTCTATGGAAGGTTTGGTGACATTTTCGTCCATTTGGCGGTTTTGTAAAAAATTGCCAAATTTATCGCCAAGTGGGACTGCAGAACTGACATTCCCACTTGTCGAAACATCATCAAAATACTATCCCCAAACAAAACATAATTTCATTCATTTAACGCAATTTTATCAATTTCAAGATATTTTTATGGGGGGCGCGACAGCCCAGTAGAGCTGTCCGGGTTCGATTTCCGCTACTGCCAAAACTGCCGCCGTATTCATGCGGAGTACGATCACGTTAAACATGTGGTTACGTAAGTCCTTCCGAGAGATTGGTGGTAGGGGAAGGAGGGTAGGGTCCCTATGGATGCTTCCTCCACTGGGTTCCGGTCTAAATTGGGTGGCACTTCTCGGCCACCAAACAGGTACCCTATACCTTTTTGGTAGGTCGGACGGTCTGGGTCGAAGAGGAAGAAGATATTTTTATGGATTTATAAACATTTTAATCAATTTGGCGATATTTTAAAAATTCGCTAAATGTGATACTAAGTAGGACGGTTGGACTTGCAGACAAATGCTACCGATACATTATTTCCGCAGTCTCTTCTAACAAAACATAACGAATTTCATTAAGTTAACGTCTTTTTTATCAATTTGGAGACATTTCCGTCAATTTGCAACGTTTAAGGAAAGTTACCATGTTAGCGATATCCCGCCAAATTCGTAGCTCTGAATTTGCAAATCTGAAGAATAAAACATCATGATCCCGTTTGTATATGCTAAATGAAAAAAAAATTGAATTAGAAAATATACCCGTTCTACTCTTATTCTGTTTCAACAGTTAGTTAAATGTGTTTATTGGCTAAACACAATATATGAGTTTATTGTCTAAACACAATATATAAGTTTGAAAACGATTTGCCAAAATAAATTAAAGTAATGTAAGCAGTACGCAATTAATGTAATTAAAAGAAAAATCAAACCGTTCATTTATAAGATATATTTTTATACATTTATTTATTATTCAAATTGAAAAACTAATAAAAATTAACAAGTACATTTGATTTAATTGCGTTGCTGAGCAACATGATATAAAAAAGAATATTCCTCATAAAAAGCTGATAATTAAACAACCATTTTGATTTCTTAATACTTTTCATTGTTGAGTAAGATCCTGTGAAATAAACCATGGTGATAGAGTTTCCATTTAAATTCATGTTTCAAACCTGCAATTTTCAAAAGTGACTGATTAACGCAATAAACTCCCACTAAACTCAGACATAGATTTTTAATTTACTTTCACGTTTTAAACCAGCGATTTCCAACCGTCTTCGTTTGGAGGAACAAGAGAGTTAGAGAATAGAACATCTAGGAAAAAGTTTCGTTTTGCATTATTATCTCGACAATCCCTGGTCTAGGAACTCGAAACATGAACACAATTTTAAGTGGGATTATTTCAAGGCTACCCAGAAAATCTCATCAAATTCGGTTCAGTCGTTTCCCGTGATGCTGAGCCAAACAAACAAACAGACAGATTTTCAATTTTATTTATATATATTTCTCTATATTTCTATTTTTAAGTAGTTTTGAACTGTTTTAAACTACATATTCGCGATTATAATGCTAACTACGTACTTTGCCTGCGTACCAAAAATAATCTTACAAATTTACCCCAAAAGTGCAAGTCAACTTACCGTATCTGAAAAGGTAAAACATTGGTCATTAACCACAAAGTTTACTTTTAAAATTATATATTTATTTATGTAGCACTCAATCACTAAAATATACATTTCCAACTAATACTTTGCACAATAACTATTAATTCAATGTTGTATTAGAATAGACTTAGGTGGAGATGCAGAGCTGAGAGACCAACAATAATTACTGTAACATCGAAAATTATCTGGACTCGACCTTATTATAAATATATTTAGCTGCAGTGGAGGTGCGTGCACAGGCACTGCCGCACTGTGGGAGCGACAGTGCCCTCTCCGCCTGGCATGCAGCCTGGCATGCAGCTCCCTACTTGCGCATGCGCACAAGAGTCAAACACCATGCCGCTGGAAATGTGAAGCGTTGTTTGACTGTTGTGCACATGCGCACATAGGAAGCTGCACGCGAGGCTGCGAGGGAGAGAGAGCACTGTCGCTCCCGCAGTGCCTATGCACACACCGCAACTAGCTGGTACGTACATTTTTATGCATTTCCACTACATTAACGCTCACTGGGCTTTGCTTGAGGTATATGGCACACATCGACTTGAGTGGATTCCTATATCACAAGTTTTACGCCGTTATAGCAAACATCTTATTGTTCTCCTTATCGGGGAGCCTTTCATTTTTGCAATTTCGCAACAGCTCACCGTCTTTCGACTCATCTTTTCAAACTGCTGTCGTCCTCTCGATCGACAATCTTAATTTAATTTGTATCTTGCTTCTTAGAAACACGCCTTCCCCATATATGTTTGGGTCTGATTTTTATGATACCTTGGGGTCGATCCTATTGGACCCCTCTTTTTGATGGAACTTGTAAAAGTCTTGTCCGGAAGCATAGGTTACGGCCATGGAGATATCATGACTTTCCCATCTGATAATGACATCCTTTTTTTATGGAATTATGTAGTATTAAACCTCTCTGAACTGAACTATCAATCGAGGTGCCATTCTGACTTTTTTGTTCAGCTCGTTTTCACTGGTACATTGACAAAATGAAATAATGCATATTTCATCTCACATGAAATACTGTTTCACATCAATAGCAGGTTAATAAACTGTTCTCCATTATATATATATATGTATATATATATATATATATATATATATATATATATATATATATATATATATATATATATATATATGTATACTCTATAACGAAAATAATTCGACACACCAAGAAGGAGTTGTCCAATTGTAATGAAATTTCGTATGCAAAGACATTTTGAGCGAACATGCAAATGGATAACATTTGGTGTCCAATGAATAAATAGTGGGAGCTTCAGCGCATCGGAACTAAGCATTCAACAGGTGTATATCTGGGCAGGTGTATATCTGCAGGTGGGTATGGTCTGGGGATGCCATCTCCTTTGAGAGCCGGACCCCTTTGTTAGTCATTTCTGGCACACTGACAGCACAGCGATACGTAGACGACATTCTACGAGCGGTTGTGTTACGTTACCGTTCCTTTTGCGACATCCCGGACCTACTTTTCAAGAAGATAATGTCCGGTCACACACCGCACGTGTTGCTATGAATTGTCTTCAAGCTTGCCCAACACTTCCTTAGCCAGCTAAGTCTCCTGATTTCTCTCCTATATTTCATATTTCTCTCCATTTGGGACGTTATGAGAAGACGATTGCAACCATCCCGGAATGTTGACGATTTAGCCCGACAGTTGGAGACAATTTGGCAAGACATTCAGCAGGACACCATCCGTGAACTTTGTCAGTCTATGCCACGCCGGGTGACTTCTTGTATCCAGGCGAGAGGTGGACCAACGCATTATTGACTTCTTCCCTTTACATACGGTCAAACTCTACATCATTAAATTGTTCTGAAATTTTAAACGTTTCTTTTTCTAAGTATGTTCTTCACATCCACCAATTTTTATCACAATCGGACAACTGCTTCTTGGTGAGTCGATTTTTTTTTATAGAGGGTATATCTAAGTTATAAATCTACTCTCAATTGATTCGAATAGTCTTAATTTTTTGGATTTATGTATCTATAAAACAAGGATGGAGATATTTATTAATTACATTGCACATTGGAAATCAGTTTTGCATCGTAATGTTTTCCGGAATGCTGTCATAAAATATTTAAGCCGAAGTAAAAAACGAATACTTATGACAGTGGTCGTTATAACTAGATCAGGAATTAAATGACCTTGGCTATGAGACATGGATATCCAGTGGGATTTTTAATCGCTATCGTTTGAAATTTTTTTTAAATAACTGCAACTGTGGGTCTGGATAGGTACATTGTTATATAGTCAGATAGTAATGTAGATTTAACATTATAGATAGTGTCAAACGGAGATGTTTGCGAGCGTTGATTGGTCTGTTTCTTTGATATGGGTAACGACTTGGGTCTGTTTGAGTCTTTAGGGTTTTTAAATTGCTTTTAAAGTGTTTTTGCGGAATTTCGGAATACTTGATTTTTGAGTTTCATTCTATTGTAAAAGTTCTTATTAGATACTTAAGACTATTTGTGAGATTAGGATGTATTTGGTTTTAATTGTGATGTAATGGTGTGCTTTTCATTTTAACTTCATTTTAACTTTATTTTCATTTCATTATATTTTGAAGCTTGATTGTCTTCCTTTGTGTGGAGTGGTATCGGCTACCGGGAGTATTGTCATGACGCAAAGCTATATATATATATATATATATATAAAGAAATACAATCCCAAAAAGTATGAAATTCAAGAAAGAGAAAGGCGCAAATTGCCGCACTATCAGAGTCTTGAAATATAAGATTTAAAATGAAAAAAGAAAATATATAGGTGGAATGATTGTGTTTCCAGGGTTGCAGAAAGGTCAAGGGGGATTGCGACCCCTATTTCCTGGTTAGAAGCTAGCTTTGACTTCATGAAAACGCTCCCAGAGACTCTGCACGCCCGAAACAACAATCGATCATGCCCGTGGTGAAAAAATGGCCGAATATCCCAGACAATAATATTCGAAGTTTATACGCTTTATGCAACTCATCCATGATTCTCGTCTTGCTGGTTAGTAAAATTTCCAATTTTTGTTATTTTGATCATTTTTATGTTGTCTGGGATTCGGCCATTTTTTCCCCACGGGCATGATCGATTGCTGTTTCGGGCGTGCAGAGTCTCTGGGAGCGTTTTCATGAAGTCAAAGCTAGCTTCTAACCAGGAAATAGGGGTCGCAATCCCCCTTGACCGTTCTGCAACCCTGTAAACACAATCATTCCACCTATATATTTTCTTTTTTCATTTTAAATCTTATATATATATATATATATATATATATATATATAAATACATATATATATATATATATATATTATATATATTATATATATATTATAATTATATATACATATATATTTACATACATATCTCATATATTAACTCGTTCTTAAGGTGTGACTCTTAGTCGTACCAATGTAAGTAAATGTCAGCCAGTATCGACGATCATCTTCCCCCCATGGGAATTCCATGGATTTGTTTGTAAAAACTTGAGCCGTTAAACAATATATATTCGAATATCACTATCTTTACAAAATATTTATTTTTGCTAATTTCAATGTATGATTGCATATCGTGTCTCTCATATGTTTCGATTGGAATATCATACAGATTATTTAGATTAACATTATTATATAGTCAGAATAAGGTTAACATTATTATATTTATCGTCATTTACTCTATAGAAGATGGTTTCTTTAAATTAAACTATGACTACTTATATATATAAACCGAATTCATATTAATCCGCAGTTGTTAACAGAGTTTTTTTAGCACTTTTTTTACTTCTTTAAAGAAATAGTGAGTTATGAAATACCCGACTGCTACGCAGACCAGTTGCCTGCTGGTAGTCCTCCGCGTCACCCAGCCAACCTGTCCGATATATCCCAGTGAAATCTGCACTTGCTTAACCTCATTATTTCATAAATTATTAAGTTTTGGAATTCTTCGTGACATTTGAATTACCCTGTATATCTATCCCTGGCCATCTATCTACAATATTTTAAAATAATAAAATAGTTACATTATTTTAAAATTAAAAAATATATTTTAAAATATTGACAATTAATGAAATTTGATACTTTGCCCTGAGTGCTAAATTACAAAAAAAAACTGTAAACTGTATGATTTTTATTGCAAGGGACACTAATAACGAATATAGCGATATTTTTCGAAGATATATTTTGGATATCTCCAAAACATCTAACTTATTCTATCTAGAAATAATAAAAGATAAAGATCCACATTCAACTCCTTTACGATATATTTCTTTTCGTGGAAACATTTTCTGTCAGACCGAGAAATGTAGTCTTGTCAGAAATGACAACCATTGGATATTTTTTTCGCAGCCATTTCGACAGAAATATTTCTTAATACTTTTATGGGCCGTGAACAGACCATCACATTACATAAAGAATAGTAGTAAAGCACGTAAAACAGACTGTTTTCTATGTGTATTGTCTGTCCATTCAGCTGAATAATGCCCTTAAACAGTTTATTTGATCCTATAAAATGACTGTCAGTAATTGAAAAGTTAGCTGATAAAAACGATAGGATCGCCTAAGTACATGGAAGGACTATTTAGGTTTAATGTTTTCCTGAAATGTTTAGATAAAAGAAAGACTGTTATGAAATATCTTTAAATTTTATCATTAAAAGGATCTTTCAAGCACTTTTCCCGGTAGTATTAAGAAAGTACTGTTTTTACGAAGTTTTTCGATTTCGAGATTTTGATGCCGCTTATATTTTTTAAGCCCTCCTGAACACGTTTTAACTATTTTTGCAGTGATGCCCGTCTGCCTGATGTTTGTTGTTGTTGAGACCCAGAACGTACGACCTACCAGAAAGGTGTCAGGTAACTGTTTGGACGGCCGGGAAGAGCCACCCAATTTAGACCGGAACCCAGTGGAGAAGGCATCCACGGGGACTGTATCTCATTCCCCTACCACCAACCTCTCGGAAGGACTTATGGGCCCACATGTTTAACTTGATCGTACTCCACGTGGGCACGACGGCAGTTTTGGCAGCGGAGGGAATCGAACCCGGACCTACCGAGTGCAATTCCCGCGTGCTAACCACTGGACTACCACGCCTCTATCTGATGTCTGTGGGCGATTTCTTGTGTACGATAGCAGCCACAGATATTAATGGATTTTCACAAAACGACTTTGCTATCAAAAATGTAGAACTAGATATTTTTTGAATTCGGGTGAAAACTTTGAATTTATATGAAATTTTCCTTTTTCTCAACATGGCAGTACAGGACAAGATTTGGAATGATCCTGCATAAAAGTGTTTATTTATGGCTCAATAATCACTAGATATCATATTTTCAATCATCGTGAAAATAGTCGTTATTTAACTTTTTTTTTGTTCATGATAACGCCCCTTGAGGGGCAAATTATCCTTTCGGGGTGTACTTTATTATGTATTGTATGAATCAAAAGATATTTTCAAGCCCTTTAATGTGAAGGGTAATAAGCTATAGCTGAAATCATTTGAATCCACGGCACAGATTTTTCATATGTTTTAGTCTGAAATTTGGAAAAAAAAATGAATTCTATTATGAAAAATTCGAGTTGAGCCGCACACCAGTAATTTTCTTTAAGTTGTAACAAAATTTCTGTCATAGAATTTTAAAGATTTTCCATTGCATCATATTTAAAACTTTTGCTTGATTATATTCTGTTTAATTAATAAAGTAAATTAGAAGTTTCATACATACGGATTACAGCATGTGCAATTATGACTGCGCTGGAAAAGTTAAGGGGAAATTTTAATGATGGCATTATTGAAAATTAGCGAAGATTTAGCTCTCCAATTTGATCACGTATTTAAGCTTTCGAAAATAAGATTATTTCTATTGCAACGTTCATGACATCATAAAGACTTCGGTGCATACTTCAATCAGCAACTATTACGGACTAAATTCAATAATTGATCTCAGAATTATGTAAAACTTTCTCCATTTGTTTGAAATAATAAACTAATTTGAGATTAGATATCACATGTATAACATTCTTTAACATCTATTGCACTGCAATAGTTATATCGACTATTTTTATTGCCCAAAACATAACAGTTTAAAACTTGAGCTTTGCTGCATAATGACCAGTATGAACGTCGTCTTGTCTGCTGTAGTATCTTTTCGCTATGGTTTGCACGAAGAATAACATTTGTGCAGCATGTAAAACTACTTAATATATGAAATTGTTATGTTTGTAGAATGTCATCTTACGTCCAGTTATGTAGTTGCCAAGTTTACTAATCCATTTGTTTTCTCAAAATTCGAACTATATAATTTTCCTCATTGTATCTACTTATTTGGATTTAAATAAAGTGTATGAACCAAGGCAAAATGATACGAAAATATATAACAGATATATAAATTGAGATATAGGTGATGTTTTAACTTTAATTATCTAACTACAGGATATAATGATTAAGATTAATGATTTAAGTTTCATTCAGATAGCATGATCATTTGCAGTAAAAAGTTGGCTGCACACTGTACATTATATTTATAAGATGTATAAAATAGACTGACACAAAGGCTTTTTTTTACATTGACACCACTACTGAACGCAATGTAGCCATTACGTGTCATTTTAATATATACACTACCCGACATAGAAAATGCAACAACCATAAAAATGTGGTCGTATAAGTTTTCAAATTGCGAGACAAGTGCAGATGGATGATGTACGAAAATGATCTGAAATGCAAGTAGGGCACGTGATTAGAGCGCGTGATAAAAGGGATGGAAACAGTACATGATCCAACAGTTGTTACTGTCTGTCGACAACAGAAATCCGTTTTCCGAGCAATTTTTTGTTTCAGAACAAACGTGTTGTTCAGGAGATGCTTGACCGATGACGTCGAAGTCCGTTTCAGCATTTGGATGATCGATTGTGGGATTCATATTATGCCAATGTTCAACTGGGTGGTCGTACCGACGTATCGCAGCTGAAATACGCATAGATTCATCCACTGTACAAATGATCTGGAGAAAATGGATTGACGAAGGGCATATTAATCGCGCAGTGGTACAGGTTCATCCAGATGTACGTCAGCATGCGTTGATTGACGGCAAAAGACATCAGTGGCAACGGACGATCAAAGGCATGCTGTGGCTGCCCCATAAACGACGACTGTCGACATTCTGCAGTATTTTTCAGGATACATTAGATGACCCAATATCGGCGAGAACAGGTTCTCAACGATTCGCCGAAAGCGGCTTGCACTCAAACCCTCCACTACGAAGACTGCCATTGATGACAAGACACCAACGTGAGAGATTGTAATAGGCTCGAATCCGAGCCTCTTGGACGATTGACTGTAACAGCGTAATGTTCAGCGACGAGTCTCGGTTCTGTTTGTCGAATAACAGTTGCCGTGTGAAAGTCTGAAGGCGTCGTTGAAACATGCTCAATCCTGTTGTGACTGTTGAACGCCATACTACTCGACAGCGCGTGATCATGGTTTGGGGTAATATCGACTTCGATAGCAGGTCACCTATGGTTCGTATCAGAGGCACAATGACGGCACGATGATATGCGGATGAGATGCTGCGGCCGGTTGCACTGCCCTACATTTAGCGGTTGCAAAATGCTGTTTCCAAGCAAGATAACGCGCGACAGCACACCAAGCACCAGTAGACAAGCCTTGCAAGGTATCCAGGCGCTTCCTTGGCCTCAGCTATCTCCAGATGGACTTTCACCCATCAAGCATGTATGGGACGTGATTGGCCGTTGTTTGACTGCACTGACCCTGCATTAAACAGAAGAAGAATTGTGAAAGATGGTTGAAGACATATGGTCATCAATCTTCATGAAACTATCTGCACGCTCTTTGTATCTCTTCCTCGATGGGTTACTGCTTGTATCTCCCCAAACGGTGATCCTACAGCCTACTGAGTGATCACCTTGTCTATGCCATTACTGCATTGCATTATCCTTCTGGAATTTGCATCACATATTTATATATGCCATTTCTATCTCTATGACATGTATCATCACACTATATTCCTCTTGTCTGGCCGTCCAAATAGATGCTCAAGTCCTCTGGATGAGTCGGACGGTCTGGGTCTTCAACACTATATTCCTCGATTTCATGGTGTTGCATTTTTTCTGTATTCGGTAGTATATTTCCTTCTAAATAAACTGTTTCAGTATCTATCAAATTTTAGTTTGGTTTAATGGATCATTTGATCACGCTTCTAAAAGCTAACGTGATTTTTACTACGTAAAACATGTTTCGTCAAAAACTGAAGTACAACACAAGCAAGTTACAAGTGCTAAAGCACATGTCAGAATGTTACAAGCACTAAATCATATACTACCAACATGTTATAAACGCAAAAGCTATTTTTACATATTGTTGGGTTGAAATGCTATAAATTATCTGTGACGATTACTAGCTTATTTAAATGCAACAAACGAACTCATATAATGATTTTCTCTGTTGCAAAACTCAAATAATACCAGATGAATGTCTGTAGAACATCTGTGATGTCACAAAATCTATAAATCAGCTTTTTACAAAACAATAACGATTCTTGATATATACTTTGATGAACAAAGCATAAGAGAGGATGATTACATTCATGCCGTTGCAAAATAGATTAAACAAGAAAGAATAATCATTAATACACCATTGATTATGAAACACATTCCAACTGAAATGCAATTTTATTTAAACAGCTCGAAAATGCGATGCAATCAGCGCTGATATTTTTAAATTACCACAGAACTACAATAATTCATTTTACTTGAAAACTTAAAACTTCATCCAAAACGGCAATGGTATATAATCGTCTGCTTCACTATGTAAAATCATTGACTATTTCATTCACATCATTTATAATCTAGACTCTAGAGCTAAATAATTTTCGCGTCAAAAATTTCAGTTCTTGATTTGTTTACATTTTGCATACGTTTAAATTAGGTTTCGATGTAGACATAGTCAAAGTTTAGTGATCATTTAAAATAAAAAATATTGTAATTGCGTACCACAGAATTTAGATACAGATAATACGAAAAAAAGTGGTTTTAGAAAGGGTGCAGCACTAAACATAAATATAAGCGTTCCTTAAAAATGACGATATTCACTAAGCGAAAAAACATGGACGCTATATTTTATTTTGCAAAGAGTCACGTGATATCTTCATATAATATGGGTGTAATTATTATTTCAATTTTTATTTAAAACTCTACTTAGCATATATCGTTGAATTTTTGTACGCATTTTATGTAATAATTTGAATAATTCTTAAAATTTTCAGAGCGATATTTAAATTTTAATTCCGCTTAAAAAATGTTTGAAAAATTAGGTCCCATAGGGTTCAATGTATTTCATTTTTTCAAGCTGGGTTAAATCCAAAACTGATTGGGGGATATTATTTGTTACATTCCTATATGTCCCATAGACAGTCTCAACTGCATAATAAAATTTCATTTGATAAAGTAAATTTTGCGGTAGTTATCTTGCAAACTGACAGACAGACAGAAAGAATGAACAATGCTGTAAACACTTTATGTTGGAAAGTGTTAAAAACGTTGTAATTTTAATTTGAAATCCTTCTTGATATATGTGATAAGTTTGATTAAATCTGCAGATTAAATTTTAAAAATTTCTACCTTTCGCTTAAGAGAAAGCTTTAGAATCAATGCAACATTTTTGTGATATGCAAGTTAATAAACAAAGCATAATATGGGAATTAAATTCCAGGCATTGGAAGCTAGGTTTAAAAAATGTTGTAATTCCAATTTGAATTTATTCTCGATTTATGTGATGAGTTTGAGAAAATCTGCAGATCAAGTTTTGAAAAATCTCTACCATTCACTTTAGAGAAATGTTTAGAATAGTCTAAGTTGATTTTATGAACTGCTTGGGCAGTGACAAAATGTCAAAAACTAAAAGTAAATAATATATGCAGGGTTTCCCAAAAAGAGTGAAACCCACTTTAATTCTTTACCTGTTGGAGATAAGTGGGCAGTGTAAATTGCAAAAATGTTGAAAGTAAGGTAGAAAATAAGATTTCGTTAATTAAATAGTTCTTCAATTCATTTTCAAAAAGTTATATATTTTAAATTTTTATACGAACCTCTTAGACAAATTTGGTCAATCAAATTTGTCTAAGAGGAAACAATTTGGAAATTTTTATTTTTAATGCAACAAGATCATTAAAACAACTTCATATCTGTATCTTTAAAATTAACTGAATTATGATAAAGAAAAAATCAGACTTATGCCACTTTTAAGTACCATGTGAAAGGCTGTTTCATCAGTGATAATAGGGATCATAAACAAATTAAGGATGGTAATTGTTTAGATCAAAAATACGTTAATATGTGTCAACTTTTTTTAGCACAATTGGATCTAAATAGAGCATTACACTGACAGAGATCATATAAAGCAGTGGTACTCACTACGCGGTTGGGTATCCTATGTATTATCATCCAGGTTTATCTTTTTTGTGATATGTCACAAATTTACATTTCTAATTTGATATTTGGTCCCCATTAACAATATTCAATTTTCAATTAAATATAACTCGCTCAAATTTAAAGATACAGATATGCGGTTTTTTAATGATCTTGTTGCATTAAAAATAAAAAATTTCTGATTGACCAAATTTGTCTAAGGGGGTCGAATAAAAATTTAAAAAGTGTAACATCATGATATTAATGAGAGGACTATTTCATTAACGTAGTCTTATTTCAGTCTTAACGTAGTCAGTCATAATGTAGTCAGTATTTCACATACTACGGAAAAGTAGCATAAGTCAGATTTTTCCTTTATCATCATTCAGTTGATTTTAAAGGTACAGATATGAGGGTTTTTTTAATGATCTTGTTGCATTAAAAATAAAAACAATTCTAAATTTGTCTAAGGGGATCGCATGAAAATTTAAAAAGTGTAACTTCTTGAAAATTAATGGGAGGACTATTTCATTAACGTAGTCTTATTTCTTACCTTAATTTCAACATTTTTGCAATTTATATTGCCCACTTATCTCCAACAGGTAAAGCATTAAAGCGCGTTTCAATCTTTTTGGGACACCCTGTAATGACATATTAAAAGAATTTTTTTCATTTTGAAATATAACATATTATACACTTAGAAAGATTACTCAAACAAAACGGCTGCTTTTGAAGATTTAGAGAAAAGTATTTTTCATTCAATACTTATTGAAAGAAAAGGGCGTCACGGAAAAACATAAAAAGTCTTCTGAAAAGGAACTTTTTACGGATTACAAAGCAGGCACGTTTATCAAAACTCTTCAAAGGAAATAAACCATGTTGTAAAAAGGGGTTATTGAGTGCATTCACGTAACGCCATTTCCCATTTTCTTCGACAAACATGTAAAGCAAATTGTGGCAAAATGTACTTTGAAAAATGTGCTTTTATTTCATTAGCTTTTTAAATTATTTTTACAAAAGAAATTTTTTGATGAAGTTGTTTAATGTAGTGTTTGGTGGGACAGATAAGAAAATGTTATTGAAACGTTTTGCTGTGTATTTACTGAGTATAAAAATGTTTTTGTTCAAGACATCACAACTTGTCTTCGTGACTCAACGTAAGATCGTTGGAATGGTGACATTGTTGAAAAAAAGTAAATGTTTTTGTATTATTAAAAGGCGCATAATTTTCATGATGTGTGACATTTATGTTGCTATTTTTATTTTCTCATTTCCCCCAAAATTTTCTAATTCTAGATTTTAAAAGTATAAGTATGCTTTGAAACCTATTGAATCTTCTCCGAACTCAATTGTAATTGCATTATTTCTACAAAACAAGAGTTACGATAAAATCGCTTAATGTGTAGTGTTTGGTGAAACAGATAAGAAAATGATACTAAAGTGTTTCAATCTGTGCTTATTGTATAAGGAAATATTTTTGTTTAAAACATCACCGATGAAATGATATTAAAGTGTTTTACTCTGTGCTTATTGAATAAAGAAATATTTTTGTTTAAAGGTATTTTAAAGTGTTTTACTCTGTGCTTATTGAATAAAGAAAAATTTTTGTTTAAAACACCACCGATGAAATGATATTAAAGTTTTTCATTCTGTGCTTATTGAATAAAGAAATATTTTTGTTTAAAACATCACCGATAAAATGATATTAAAGTGTTTTATTCTGTGGGTATTGAATAAAGAAATATTTTAGTTTAAAACACCACCGATGAAATGATATTACAGTGTTTTATTCTGTGCTTATTGACACCGATGAAATGATATTAAAGTGTTTTATTCTGTGCTTATTGAGTAAAGAAATATTTTTGTTTAAAACACCACCGATGAAATGATATTAAAATGTTTTATTCTGTGCTTATTGACACCGATGAAATGATATTAAAGTGTTTTATTCTGTGCTTATTGAATAAAGAAATATTTTTGTTTAAAACATCACCGATGAAATGATAACAAAATGTTTCACTCTGTGCTTATTGAATAAAGAAATATTTTTGTTTAAAACATCACCGATGAAATGATATTAAAGTGTTTTATTCTGTGGTTATTGAATAAAGAAATATTTTTGTTTAAAACACCACCGATGAAATGATATTAAAGTGTTTTATTCTGTGCTTATTGACACCGATGAAATGTTATTCAAGTGTCTTATTCTGTGCTTATTGACACCGATGAAATGTTATTCAAGTGTTTTATTCTGTGCTTATTGACACCGATGAAATGTTATTCAAGTGTTTTATTCTGTGCTTATTGAATAAAGAAATATTTTGTTTAAAACACCACCGATGAAATGATATTAAAGTGTTTTATTCTGTGCTTATTGACACCGATGAAATGATAATAAAATGTTTTATTCTGTGCTTATAGAATAAAAAAATATTTTTATTTAAAACACCACCGATGAAATGATATTAAAGTGTTTTATTCTGTGCTTATTGACACCGATGAAATGATATTAAAGTGTTTTATTCTGTGCTTATTGAATAAAGAAATATTTTTGTTTAAAACATCATCGATTAAATGATAATAAAATGTTTTACTCTGTGCTTATTGAATAAAGAAATATTTTTGTTTAAAACATCACCGATGAAATGATATTAAAGTGTTTTATTCTGTGGTTATTGGATAAAGAAATATTTTCGTTTAAAACACCACCGATGAAATGATATTAAAGTGTTTTAATCTGTGCTTATTGACACCGATGAAATGATATTAAAGTGTTTTATTCTGTGCTCATTGAATAAGGAAATATTTTTGTTTAAAACGTCACAGATGAAATGATAATAAAATGTTTTACTCCGTGCTTATTGAATAAAGAAATATTTTTGTTTAAAACATAACCGATGAAATGATATTAAAGTGTTTTATTCTGTGCTTATTGACACCGATGAAATGTTATTCAAGTGTCTTATTCTGTGCTTATTGACACCGATGAAATGTTATTAAAGTGTTTTATTCTGTGCTTATTGACACCGATGAAATGTTATTCAAGTGTTTTATTCTGTGCTTATTGAATAAAGAAATATTTTGTTTAAAACACCACCGATGAAATGATATTAAAGTGTTTTATTCTGTGCTTATTGACACCGATGAAATGTTATTCAAGTGTCTTATTCTGTGCTTATTGACACCGATGAAATGTTATTAAAGTGTTTTATTCTGTGCTTATTGACACCGATGAAATGTTATTCAAGTGTTTTATTCTGTGCTTATTGAATAAAGAAATATTTTGTTTAAAACACCACCGATGAAATGATATTAAAGTGTTTTATTCTGTGCTTATTGACACCGATGAAATGATAATAAAATGTTTTATTCTGTGCTTATAGAATAAAAAAATATTTTTATTTAAAACACCACCGATGAAATGATATTAAAGTGTTTTATTCTGTGCTTATTGACACCGATGAAATGATATTAAAGTGTTTTATTCTGTGCTTATTGAATAAAGAAATATTTTTGTTTAAAACATCATCGATTAAATGATAATAAAATGTTTTACTCTGTGCTTATTGAATAAAGAAATATTTTTGTTTAAAACATCACCGATGAAATGATATTAAAGTGTTTTATTCTGTGGTTATTGGATAAAGAAATATTTTCGTTTAAAACACCACCGATGAAATGATATTAAAGTGTTTTAATCTGTGCTTATTGACACCGATGAAATGATATTAAAGTGTTTTATTCTGTGCTCATTGAATAAGGAAATATTTTTGTTTAAAACGTCACAGATGAAATGATAATAAAATGTTTTACTCCGTGCTTATTGAATAAAGAAATATTTTTGTTTAAAACATAACCGATGAAATGATATTAAAGTGTTTTATTCTGTGGTTATTGAATAAAGAAATATTTTTGTTTAAAACACCACCGATGAAATGATATTAAAGTGTTTTATTATGTGCTTTTGACACCGATGAAATGATATTAAAGTGTTTTATTCTGTGCTTATTGAGTAAAGAAATATTTTTGTTTAAAACACCACCGATGAAATGATATTAAAGTGTTTTATTCTGTGCTTATTGACACCGTTGAAATGATATTAAAGTTTTTTATTCTGTGCTTATTGAATAAAGAAATATTTTTGTTTAAAACATCACCGATGAAATGATATTAAAGTGTTTTATTCTGTGGTTATTGAATAAAGAAATATTTTTGTTTAAAACACCACCGATGAAATGATATTAAAGTGTTTTATTCTGTGCTTATTGAATAAAGAAATATTTTTGTTTAAAACATCACCGATGAAATGATAATAAAATGTTTTACTCTGTGCTTATTGAATAAAGAAATATTTTCGCTTAAAAAATCACTGATTATCGTCATAAATAAAAGTAATTGGAATTGTGACGTCGCTTGCAGAAGAATGAATGTTTCAGTGTTATTAAAACATAATGTTCATGATTTATAATAATTATGTTGGTATAATTTTTTTCTAACTTACTCATAAATTTTCTATTCTAGATTTTTTCGAATAAATATTATTTAAAACTTAATGAATCTCTTTCGAATAATTTTGTTAATATGCCCTTGTGTGTCCTTGGGTGTATATGTCACCCATGTCTATGTTTGTGAAAACAATAATTCAATCCTGGAGCTAGATAGCAATAGTTTGGTGATAAAGATCCTTTTGGGAGTTGCTGAAGTTTCATATAGTGTACTCTTCTGTTTGTGGTGCTAAAACTCCTTTAGTTCTTAGCTTTTCAGCTGCAATGTATAATACTAATACATATTAAAAAATCACTAAATTGACTTTTAAATGTACTTAGAAACCTCAAACTCCGTCCACTAAATCCGCCTATGAATTTGAAAATAACTTAAAAATAACTTAATCAAAATGAAATGTGTCAGTATGTTGTTCAGACGGTCTGTAGGACCTATGGGAATATAAATGAATAATATCACCCAATTAGTTTTGGATTGAACCCAGGTTGAAGAAATAAAATACATTGAAAACTATGGGACCTAATTTTTTAAACATTTTTAAGCGGATTTAAAATTCACAAATTGCTTTGAAAATTTTAGGTAATATTCAAATTGTTCCATAAAATATATAAAAAAAAATTCAGCAAAATATATTCAGTAGTTTTTTAAATAAAAATTAAATTAATAATTACACCTCTTACATGAAGTGATAACGCGACCATGATATGAAAAGATCACGTGACCCACTTCAAAATGAAATATGGCATCCATCTTGGGTCAAAATCGTGATTTTTAAAGTTCTCTTTAATTCATATTGAGTGTTGCATCCGCCCTAAAACCACTTTATTTTTGCTTAAATTCTGAGCATCTACATACTGAAACAACGCAATTACAATATATTTGAGTTTAAATGATCATCCAAATTTGATTATTTCTACAACTAAGCCTATTTTCCACTTACGTAAAATGTAAACAGTAAAATATGTAGAATGAGTTGTATAAGAATTGCTGTATTTCTTTAACGCAAAATTATTTAGCTCATGGAGTCTGCATAGCTGATATGAATGAAATATTCATTGATTTTACAGAGAGAAGGACGATTTTTTCGATACAGTTTTAAGCATAGAGTTTAATTACTTATAGCTCCATGGTCGTAATTTTTAAATAAAATAAATTAATATAGTATTGTGATGAATGAAATGAATGGGACATTTTTTATGAATGAAATGCTGCTTTTATAAAGAGAGCCAGGTGTGTTATTTTTTCTATGACGTCATTTGAATGAATTTCAGTTGTTTTCGATGAAGTTTTCAAATATAATAAATTATCGTAGTATT
Source organism: Amaurobius ferox (assembly GCA_951213105.1). Lineage (NCBI taxonomy): Eukaryota > Metazoa > Arthropoda > Arachnida > Araneae > Amaurobiidae > Amaurobius > Amaurobius ferox. The sequence continues at coordinate 99,554,618 of OX578139.1, read as the reverse complement.
ATGATAATTTTAAAAATATTACCAAGGAATTTTGCTTCGCATTTTTGAGATGTTTAAACCAGACAATTTTTTATTTCAATGCCGCCATTTGAATGAAGTTCATTTTTTTCGCTGAAGGTTTAAATTTTTAAATATAATAAATTAATGTAGTATTCTGATAAGTTTTAAAATATTACCGAGGAATTTATTGCACTTTAGAAATGTTTAAATAAAATTGCATTGAAGTTGGAAAGTGTTTCATAATCAGCTTTAAGCATGATTGATCTTTCTTGTTTAATCTACTATAATCTCCATTTTTTAACTAGTAGATATTTTGGGATAAAACTTTATAAAAATATTTTCTGTAAGAATCAGTCTTTGTAATCGGTCGTGTGCGTCAAGGGACATTTTAGTCACAAGTGTAACGAGTGAGCTGCCAGCGCAGCGACATCTGGGAAAAATAAAATAAAGAAGAAGAAGAGAGAAAGAGAGAGACGGAGTACTCACGACATCGGCTGAAGGCTGAAGCCCACCAGTTTTGTTGTTGAAGACCCAGACCGTCCGACTCGTCCTGAGGACTTGAGTATCTATTTGGACGGCCGGACCAGTTTTGTTGTGTGTTTTGTTGTTGTAATTGTGAATAGTTTAATACTGCCATTAAACTTCAAAATATGTACAAGTGTTTCCGTGTCAATCCTGTACAACTAGCGGATATAGTTTGGCGTCCGAACGTGCAGCCGGTGTTTGTGTGTTCTCAAAACGACGGACAAAAAGAACTCTTGGGATAATCCCATCCTGATGTGTTCGTGTGAATGCGGTATTGGAATATCCCTTCCATGCCAAGGATATTAGCAGATAAGTGTTCAACTTGTTTAAACTATTTTAAGTAGTTGTACTTCTGTTTTCGCCATCCGGCATTGCAGTAGTGAAACCTATCGTTACGAAAACATTATTTTCTAAAACGAAGTGCTTGCCGTTCTCGTTTGATCGTTGCTATTATTTTCGCGACGGAATGTCTGCGATGCGTCTAGTGGATTAACGGATGTGCTGCAACTGCTTTCTTTTTCGTTCTCGCTTTTGATCAGAATTTATTATTACGTTTTAAAGAGAAAAAATACTGTTCTGTGTTAATTTGAAGAATTTAGAGAGCTTACGAAAAAATAGCTTATCTTGGTAAGGGACGTAAAGAAAATCTAAGATTACTTGTTCAAGAGTTGGGATTAGATGGCGCAGACACGCTTAAGGTGGTGGAGTTAAAAGATTTGATCACAAGTTCTGAAAGTTATGGTGAAGAGTTGACGAAATATATGTTGGACAATATTATTGAAAATCGAATAGCGAGGGAACGGGAAGTCAAATTGGAAAAGGAAAGAATGTTTAAATTGGAACGTTCGAAGATGCAACTTAAATCTCAGAGGGTCTCGCAATCCGTAACCGCAACCCCGGTTTTGGAGGCAGAGCAACCCAAGTGGGACGTGAGGAGAATTCTCCCTAAATACGACCCTAAGGACGATGATATGGCATTATTTCATAATTTATTTGAACGACAACTTAAGTTCTTAAAGATTCCAGAAGCGACTTGGGTCCCATATTTAATTGGATCTTTACCATCTGAGATCGGACAACTTATGGCTACAGAACCAGAGGAGGACTGTCAGGATTACAATAAAGTGAAGGCAATGCTGTTGAAAAGATATGAGCTTACTGCCGATAAATACAGACAATTGTTTTCCCTGCATCGTAAAAGCCAAAACAGTACTTGGCGTGATTTTTATTTTGAATTGACCAGTTATCTTGACGGCTGGTTTACTGAACTGAATGTCAATACATTTGAACAATTAAAGGAACTCGTCCTGGCTGACCAAATGAAGAAACGAGTACCTCAGGAAACCAAAGACCATTTCCTTGATATTTGGCCAGAGCTAACCAACCCCTTAGACTTGGCGGAAATGTTGGATACGTATGACTGTTTAAGGACTAATCAGAAGAAAAGTACGATTCCGCCGTTTCCGAGGAGGACTAACACGGTCAGAGATGAGGTTACGAAAGCCATAACGGCTTTCGTAACCCAAGTTCGAAAGTTCGTAACCCAAAAGTTTCGTAACCCAAGTTCGTTCGGCCCAAGAGGTGCTCTCAGGAAGCCAGAACCAATCGAACAGATTATGGATCCAACCAGGAACGACCAACGCTAATCTGTTATGGCTGTGGTAAAGCCGGATTTGTAAAATCAAAATGCCCAACTTGTAACCCTCCCACGCGCGCAGAAGCTCGTTTTGAGAAGATCCAAATCCATAGTCCAGAGGTACTGGAGCGGGCTGCAGTCGTGAGTGTCACAATAAATGGTATCGCAGGTACAGTGTGCGTGTCACAAAAAATGGTATCCCAGGTACAGCGTGCGCAGATAGCGGAACGACATACTCTATTGCGGGTGAGACCCTGTACCATTTGCTGAAAGATGAAGGAGTTGAGTTTGAGAAAACATTTATTACGATGACGCTTGCTGATGGTAACCAAACTGAGTTGGACGTTTTTACCACGTGTGTGACGGTATGTCTGGAGGGACGTTATTTCCCAGTAACTCTTTTCGTGCTACCAGAAGCCAAAGGAAATCGTACCCTATTGGGAGCAGATTGAAGAAATCCGGAGTCGTGTTGAATCTTCAAAACCATACCTGGTTCTACAGTGATAACCCAAATGAATACTTTCCATTCGTTGAAAGCCCTACTGTCCAGTCCTGTGACATTAAGGAAGGTACGATGGCGGCAAATTCTGGTCTACTCCGATCCAACGAAGGTGAATATCTAACGGAGGACAAACGCCGAAGACTTAATGCGTTGCTTACCCAGTGTGAAGATACCTTTTGTCCGGGGGGAGAGCCGACGCCGTTTATGGAACATAGATAGGATCGACACGGGTGATTCTTCCCCAGTTGCCGACATGTTATTGCGCCCTGCATGTACTACACACGAGAGGCCCACCTGCGACATCTGTACTATCACCATAGACTTACCAGGAAATCGAGTGATATCCGGAATGAGAAGTTGAGAGATGATGACTTAAAGAAAATTATTGACTGTTTTGAAGGTGACCACAGAACTGAAAATTTCGCAAATTGGACGAGCCGTGGTTATTTTATGTCCCAAAGAATCCTGTATCGTTACTTCCCGGATACTGAATCCGAAGAGGCCCAGTTAGTGGTTCCGATCCAAGAGCGCAAAAGAGTCTTGCAGGAGTACCACGATACTCTGACCAGCGGACATTATGGTGCTGAGGGTACTTACTACAGGATTGCCTCCCGTTATTACTTTACTGGAATGAGCAAATGCATTGCGGACTACGTAAAGAAATGTGCCCAGTAACCAAAAACCTGCTGGACTTTTAAGGACACCCGTGTACTCCCAACGTTTCGAAACACTTGCGATAGACCTCTTCGGCCCCCTGCCGAAAACGCCGGACGGGAAGAAATGGATTTTCATAGTGGAAGACACCTCTACCAAGTGGGTGGAGCTCTTTTCTCTCCAACACGCCACTGCAAAAGAATGTGCGGTAATTCTACTGGAGGAGGTGTTTTTGAGATATGGATTGCCTCACCGGCTTATCAGCGACAATGGCACCCAATTTGTTAGCGCTGTCCTTCAGCAAGTGTGTAATGTGCTCGGAGTCAAACAAGTACTGACTCCTGTCTATTGGCCTCAAGCGAATCCTGTCGAACGAAAAAATAGATCTAACACCAAGACTGGCCATCCTCGTGGGAAACGATCACACCTTGTGGTCCGAAAAACTTCGAGCTATACGTTTTGCCCTCAACACCGCAAGATGTGACACTACTGCTCATACTGCAGCCTTCTTACAGTTCGGAGGAGAACTTAGGACTCTGGACGACGTCCAGCATGACATACGAACCGTGATCCCTAATGACAACTTCGTTGCCGAAATTACGCCATATCTGTGAAGATTTGCAGATCCGAGCGCCGAGATAAAGGATTTGGTAGAACAGAAACAGGATCGGAGGAAGAAATATGCTGATAATGGTAAAAGAGGAGCTCCGTCGTATGCGCCTGGAGACGAAGTGTAGAAGACCCAGACCGTCCGACTCATCCAGAGGACATGAGCAACTATTTGGACGAAGTGTGTTGAAGACCCAGACCGTCCGGCTCGTCCTGAGGACTTGAGCATCTATTTGGACGGCCGGAGGGACGAAGTGTCTATTTGGACGAAGTATCTATTTGGACGAAGTGTGTGTAACCACCCACCCGATAAGCAATAAAGCCAGCCAGAAGACCACGAAGTTTGCAGCTCGGCGAGGCGGGCCCTTTGTCATACTAACTCACCGTTCTCCAACGAGTTATGAAGTGGCTGATCCAAGTTCCCCAGATATACCAGTTGGGACTTACCACACCTCTGCCCTCCGACCTTGCTACTTGCCTCTCGACACCGTAGCCACGGCAGTCACCCCCTTGAGTAAGAGGGGCCGACCCCGAAAGACTAAAATATACCAGAACAGCCCTAGTTCCCATCTACCACTTCTGGCTACTCGTCGAGTCGACTTCGTGGCCAGGGGGGGAGACTGTAACGAGTGAGCTGCCAGCGCAGCGACACCTGGGAAAAAAATAAAGAAGAAGAAGAGAGAAAGAGGGAGACGGAGGACTCACGAAATCGGCCCACCAGTTTTGTTGTGTGAAACTTCTTAAATGTTGTAATGTTTGTGTTATAATTGTGAATAGTTTATTACTGTCATTAAACTTCAAAATGTGTACAAGTGTATCCGTGTCAATCCTGTACAACTAGCGGATATACAAGCAGTTTATTGAATTTCCATTTTTATATAACATAATTTTAAGGAAAATGGAGAAATAAAGTTACTAGATTTTTCAAAATGTTTCACAAAAGTAAAAAACTAATTTCCGCTTTGGTTATACTGAATTGCTGTTCGTCTTTCGTGCCCCTATAGTTTTGGGCGTACATGGGGGTTGTATGACTCACAAATAACCCTAACTTTCAAAGTTTGTTTTAGTGCTCTTACTGTTTACAAATATTTTCCAAGTAATCCGAATACTAAATAATCAACTTTTGACTCAATCCACCGCGCATTGTCTTAGAAACAAAGTGCACTTACAACTTAAAAGGGTTATTACAAAAGTAATCCATCACATCGATCTAATCATTTACCGTCCGTGGCGATTTAATCTGTTAATGCACTTTGCTACACCATCGATTTTCAGCGGAGTTGAAAAAAAAAAACTTCTGAGTCAAAAAAGATAAGCATTTAATTTTCCGGAAATGTTCGAATTTTAAGAGTAAAAAAAAAATAATCGAAATTATCGAAAGTATATTTCAAGAGGGATTAGAATGTCTTTTAAATAGCTAAGAGGATCAGAGATACATATTGTTATGGACTAAACAAAGCTAATCCCATTCTCTATTTCCATCGAAGCGAAATCAATATTTGTCTGAATTTTGTGATTTCCTATACTTGAAAATTACAATAGGTAGGAAGAATACAATATACACGGATAATTAAAATTACACATGTACATATGCAAAATCACAATTTCCATAATTAAAATGAGCTGTAACTGGGTTAAATGCCCATTTTTAAATCTCTCACACCACTTGGTACAAATAACAAGTAAACATCAATTTCTAAACAGTTAATCAAAGAGTGTGCACATGCATGCATTGTGATTTAAACGTGTGTATTAAATACGATTTTGTGAATTAAAGGTGTTACTTTAATTTCATTGTTTTTTGTATTCTAATTTATATAATTTAATGTTCAAATTCTAGGCACTTTTGTATTAGGATTCTCAAATATTGAAATTAACTTTTTGTACTTTTGATTTCATAATTATTCTTTAAATTAAATTTTAATTTGAAATATTTGGCAGTTCGCGTACTTCATACGCGAGTGCCCATTCATAGCCCGATATTTTACTTTTTCAAGTAATAAGCTAAATTTTTCAACTATAATCTAATATGTGTCTTCTTATCGTTTTTTTTTTACTTTTCTTATATACATAATGTATAAGGAAAGTATTATGACGGGGTCGAATATTCGAATTCGAGCTTTCGACGGGAGAGCACGTTTGAAACATCCCTGATCACGAATCAAACATTTTGAAGTAATGTCTGTGTGTGTGTGTATGTGCGTGTGTGTGTGTGTGTGTGTGTGAAAGTATGCGTGTGTGTGTGAAAGTATGTGTGTGTGTGTGACAGTATGTACGTGTGTATGTGTGTGTGTGTGTGTGTCAGTGAAACTGAGGAGACGATAACTGACGAACAAATGGACCGATTCGAACGAAATTTGGAAGAAAAATCACAATCCGTAAACACTGGAAGCCTATTGTTTTTAAACGTAATCGAATGTTCAGAATCCGCATAAATTTTCGAGTGAAATTTTGAAAAAATCTTCAAAAAATCAAAACCGCTAATAAAGTTACGCACATAGATATTTCGTACGTAATTTTTCATTAGAAAACGATTGACATAAATTTTAGAACGCTAACGTGAACTGTTCTCGAGATATTGCACATTTGTCAAAGAAATTATCAAAACGTTATATAAAATAAAAAAAATATTTCCTATTGAGAAACATGTTCACTTTTCATATGTAATGCCATGCGATAAATTTGGTGACATCACTCTCGTGGATCTAACTTGTTCCATTCAAGAAAAAAGATACTTTGAGTATTACTTTTGCATTTGAACGCCAATAGTCATTTATCTGCTGTAAGAATAACTTATTTCTCCGTCCATAACGCTTGGCGAGATTTTGGCGGAATGTCGCCAACTTGCCGACATTTTTAATTGTTGCCACATTAACAAAATCTCGCCAAATTGATAAAAATAACACTAAATCAATGAAAATGACGAGTAATTGAACAAAATTCAATATCTTGGAAGGAATATAAGTATCTACTATAAGAATAACATTTTTTTAACTGTTAAAGTAGTAAATTCATTGCATTATATAAGGAAAGTCATGTGCTGCCCACATCAGACTTTTTTTATAATGAATTTTATAGCTGTAATAAAATCCATGCATGTCTTCTATATCGTCTTTTTGGTAGTGATTTTATTTTTCCTGTTTACTTAGGCCCAACACACAATTTGTTATTTAAATTTGTTTTGTAAATTTTATATTTCCGAAATATTAATTGTTATTTATTTATTTATTTATGTACAAAATCTCTGGATGGTAGAAATAACACTCATACCAGGTTAAATAACACATAAAAACAAGCATAAAATCAGAGCAAGTCAAAATTTAAGATCTGTTAAAGAGAAAGTAAAGCAAAATTATAAAAAACTTTCAAAAAACAAAAACAGCAGAGTATGCATGGAATCTATATAAATCAAATTGAAAATATGTCTGTTTGTCCCATCATCACGGGAGAACGGCTGAACCGAATTTGATGAAATTTTGTGGTTAGCCTTGAAATAACCCCACTTAAAATTTGTCTATGTTTTGAGTTTCTGCATCTAGTGGTTCTAAAGATATTAGTAAAAACCGAAACTTTCGTTTGTCTCAACATCACGGGAGAACGACTGCAGTAAATTTAATGAAATTTTGTGGGTAGCATTAACATGGCCCCAATTAAATTTAACCCCAAATTTCGAGTTGTTGAGATATTAATGAAAAACGAAACTTTTTACCAGGAGTTCTACTCTCTAACTCTATGATTTCTCCAAACAAAAAGGTTGGAAATCGTTTGTTTAAAACGTGAAAGTGAATTAAAACTTTATCTCTGAGTTTGATGGGAATTTTTTGCGCTAATTAGCCACTTTCTGAAAACATGAATTCTTTGAAGCATGAATGTAAACAGAAAATCTATCACCATGATTTACTTTTCACAAGCTTTTATTCAACAATGAAAAATATTAAGAAATCAAAATGGTTATTTAATTATTAGCATTTTATGAGAAAGATCCTATCTTATATCATGCTGCTGGGCAACGCAATTAAATTGAATAATTTTTTGTTAATGTTTATTATTATTTTTTCGATATGAATAATAAATAAATGGATATAAAAAATATATCTTATAAATGAACGAAATAAATTGATTTTTCATTTAATTATATTAATTGCGGACTGCGTACATCATTTTCCTTTATTTTGGCAATGAGATTTCAAGCTTATATATTGTGTTTAGCCAATAAACTCATTGAGCCCCTTGTTGAAACAGAAAAATAGTTGAACGGTTATATCTTCTAATACAATTTTAGTGTTTTCATTCAGTATATACAAACGGGATCAGGATGATTTATTCAGAACTGCACATTCAGAGCTATGAATCTGGCAGGATATCGCTAATTTGCGACTTTTCCTAAAAGTTGCCAAATGGACGGAAATGTCGCCAAATTAATAAAAACGACGCAAATCAATGAACTTTATTTTGTTTTGTTAGAAGAGAGTACTGAAATGATGTTTCGTTGGCATTTGTCAGTCAACCCAATCGTTCTACTTAGTAACACATTTATCGAATTTTTAAAATGTCACCAAATTGATAAAAATGTTTGTAAATCCATAAAAATAACTTGACATTAATAAAATTGCGCTAAATAAATAAAATTAATTGTGTTTTGTTAGGGGATAGTATTGTGATGATGTTTCGTCAATATGTTGCCAAGTCGGACTGTCAGTTGTACAGTCCTACTTGGCGATAAAGTAGGCGATTTTTTAAAATGTCGCTAAATTGATGAAAATCTCGCTAAACCATCCTTAGAGATAGCATTATTCAGACGATATTTTTTCCACCAATTTATTTGAAGCAAATGATATCATGTCGCTAAGCAACGGAATTAAATCCAATGTGTTTATGCGGCAGACAAATTTTATTATATATTTTCCAATTTGAATAATGCAAATAAGTATATTAAATAAATTCCATTGACATTGCATTTTTGACTGTATAATATAAATTGCGGTCTTCAGATTTAAGCATTATTATTATTGATATTTTCGGGAATGATTGGTTCAGAGATTATTGATATTTTCAAGTTATTAAGCCAGTGTTTTAATATTGCAAAAATTGTTGAAATTCATGTATTGTACGTTGTACGAATAATCTTCTACACACGGGTATAACTTCCAATCTACTAGAATATAGTACAGATATATTGGCATATATTTTGATACATATTGGCATATATTGGAATCAATTACGGCCTTCTGGTGGAAAAATTACGGGGATTATTGGTATTTTCAATTTATTTCGTTACCTTTCTTATTTTGGCAAAGATTTAATGCATGTAATCTACTAATACAGGTTACATCTTCTAATTTTCGCGTAAATAAGTAGTCCCATTCAAGTTTAACGCTATTATTTTGCATATATTAATTCAATTCCATATTTTTTGTAAATTTGCTTACAAAAGGGGCCAGGTTTTTTAATTCTTCAGATCTGCCCTTGAAGATAATTTTGCATAGGTTCTTAAACTTTTTTTAGGAGTATCAAATTAAATAACTGAATATTTTGATTAAAATGTCATTTTGTATACTATAGGAATTTGCACATGATTGTGAATTTTAAGTTTCTTTATGTTATATACTGCGGACGAAGAACGGGTATGCTGCTAGTAAGCATTAAGAAAGAAACATATAATTCATACTTAAGCCATCTTCCAGCTACGAAAGTGATAATTGGCATTATGAATTGTAAAATGGATTTCAATACAAAGAGAATGTCTTCAATTACAGCTTTTCTTAAAAATTAAAAATAAGGAAATCACGGTTGAAGTAAGTAAACCTATGAATAATTTTGTAACAAACTTTTAAATCAAAAACAAGTCATTAGTGTTCAAAAGAGTGCAAAGCAATATGTTAATACTTTTGTAGCGCATTGCTTTAAAGTATTGCTAAAAAATGCAAAGTATTGCTTTAAGTTTTAAATCAACAATATATCGTCATTATTCAAGAGAGTGCAAAGCAATACTTTAATATTTTTTAATAAAGTTTTAAACCATAATCATGTTGTCAGTATTCAAGAGAGTGCAAAGCAATATGTTAATAATTTTGTAACAAAGTTTTAAACCAAAAACAAGTCGTTAGCATTCAATAGAGTGCAAAGCAGTATGGTAATTTTGTGACAAAGTTTTAGATCAAAAACAAGTCGTTGGTATTCAAGAGACTTCAAAGCAATATATTAAAATTTTGTAACAAAGTTTTAAATCAATAACAAATCGTTAGTATTCAAGAGAGTGCAAAGAAATATGTTTTAGTCTGCTCTTGTAACTCATGTTCAAAAAAATCAAAAAACTTTCCATTTAAACACTTTTGAATATGCAAAATATCATGAATGAAGTAAGGCGACCAAACAGGGGTACCGCATTTCAAAATGAGGCCAATAAAAGATAGAGGTGTCACATTCAGAAAAGTACTGCAGGTGGAGGTGTCACATTCAGAAAAGTATTGCAGGTGGAGAAAATGTACATGGCAGGATATTTCACTGATTAAGAAACAATGAGAAGAAAATTTGATCTGTGAATTAATAGTGAAACCAAAATCAGGCTGCACATCTACAGAGACAACTTGAGTACCGCCAAGATGATACCGAAAATAAAGACTGATATAAGCAAGACTAAAAATACAATAATTAGACGCGTAAAGGAGTAAATCATTTATGCAAGGCCATTTGTACAGTCAATCTGAAACTTTATACTTTAAACTGATAAGAAGAAAAAATTTAAAATCGTCTGCAAAGACAGCCGATGAAAAGGGGCGAAAAATATCTGATAATTCAGATGAAAACATAACTGATTATTTTTTGTTTATTTAATGTATTTTAATCTTAATTGTTTTGGGGGTAGTTGTTTGGAGATGAAACTTATACAAAAATATTTTCTAGAATCTGCCGCAGTGCCTGAAAATGTTTACATCGAAATTGGTTGCATGCTTCAGAGTACGTGTTTTAAAAAACAGGTTAACGAATTTTTCTTTTTATATATTCTATTTTCAAAAAGTACTGGGAAATACAAGGTATTAGATTGCAATATGTATGATGAAACTTTAAAAACTTATTTTAACATTTATCATAAAAAATTTTCAGCCTCTTGTTGTACGACAGTGGTATCGAGAAGACAAAGAAATTATATGGCATCCAAGCAACCTCACATTTCAAAGTTCGTTTCAGTGCAGTTTTGATGTATGAAAATGTTTTTTAAGCAAACCAAACACTAAATAATTTAACTTTAGACTCAGCTCTTTGCAAACTATCTTAAGACCAAATTACACTTACAATTTAAACGGGTTATTAGGAAAGTAATCGATCAAATTGATCTAATCATTTACCTCCCATGAGGATTTAATCTGTTAATGTACTCTTCCGACACCATCGATTTAAGCGGAGATGATAAAAAATGCAGCTCCTAAGTCGTAAAGAAATGTATTTTTTTTTCTTGGAGTGTTCTTGAGTGTTCAAATTTTGAAAGAGAAAAAAATTCAATCGAGATTATCGGAAGTATATTTAAAGAGGAATTAGAATATCTGCTAAATAACGTTGAGGTTAAGGGATATACACTGTTATTCAAGTAATAAAAGAGTTTTACTCTTGAAAAGGAAGTATAATACACACCTTCGTATTCACATTGTGACTATCGAAATTTTATGCTCTGTTTTGTTAGGAACACCATATAATTTTTTATCCAGAAAGACAGGAGAGAAGGGGTAAAACTTAATTACAATTGTATATATACATATATATATATATATATATATATACATATATATATATATATACATATATATATATATATATATATATATATATATATATATATATATATATACATATATATTATATAATATTTCAGCCTAAATTATGCATACCGTCATTAGATGAAAGTGTTAGTTTTGTGAATTCGAGAAAATGGTCGGTAAAAATAAAATAGTGTTTAGAAATAAAAACCTGAGACAAACACTAAACCAGATTGAATACGCAACAAGGATAAACCAGAGGATAAACCAAGACATATACCCTCATATGCAGGGCATTAAATGCCTTAAAAATTTTCCAAATTAGTTTTGGTATTTCAACAAACCATATAGAAGGCAGTGTTTTTGTGAAATATTTTAAATAGGGATATGTGAATTAAATAAATGTGTTATCACATCCGAATATATATTAAATTAATTTACTACTAGTACACAAGAATGGCTGGTTCTGCACCAGTTGTGGTATGAGGTATGCGGAATGGCATTCATCTTTGATTTCGTAATCTTAGACGGGGGGAGTAAACAGTGAAAGTGGAAATTTTTTGCGTTATCAGTGTGTGAAACTTTTTCAGGGTGGGGACGGTATTGTAGTCTTATACGAGGGTATTGTTTTTTCACTTAGTTTAGAAGTTTTTTTAATGAGGTAAAGGGGGTGTATAGAAACTTTTTAAGGGGTAACAACGGCTGAAGACCTGCACTTGCTGCATGGAACCATCAGCGCTACCTAGCGGTGGAAAGGGGTACTAGAATCCCCACTACTTGTTGATTAGAACTTGGAATTTTTTTAAATTTTAAATATTTGAAGATTGTACATGGGATTTTTTTAAATTTTAAATATTTGAAGATTGTACTTGGGATTTTTTCTAAGAGTCAGAGAAACTTTTCAAGGGATGGCAACACCTGGAAATTTGCGCCAGTTGCGTTATGGAATCATCAGCGCCACCTAGCAGAAAGGGATATTAGAATTAAAGATTGGAACTTGGGATTTATTTCGAATTTTAAATATTTAAAGAAGATACTTGCGAATATTTTTCTTTAACATTCGGGTTGCTATGGCAACACCTGGAATTCTGCGCCAAAGGCTCAGAAGAACCAACAGTGGCGGTATGCTACATTAGCGCCACCAAGAGGTGGAAAGGGGATATTAGAGTTAAAGATTGGAACTTGCAAATTGTCTATAATCATCGTAATTGAAAGGGATATTAGGTTAATTATTGAATATTTTTCTTGAAATATCCCTGACCAAGGTTGTGGAAAGATCAGCTCTAAAGAAAGAAATAGTTCTTGCAATATACCGCCACCAAAGCTATATCGCGTTAACAAATGTAAGTTTCCGACTTTCAAATTTTAAGAAATGCAAACGTTTTAAACTAACTGAATTTCGCAAATATAAGTTTTCAACTTACAGAAAACTAACAAATATCAGTTTTGAACTAGCTGAATTGAGTGAATACGTGTTCTCAGTATACGTTATTTCTGCAAATCTCTCCATTTTCTCAAATAGAGATGTATACCCATTGTAGTGTGTTTGTAATGAGTGAATGAGTGTTTAACTGGTAGGCCCACCACCACCCGCTAATTTAAACTGGATGAAAAACAGTAAGTATCTAATATCCAATGTAAATGAGCGCTACAATTTAGCTATGACTTTTTTAAACTTGAGGATCTTCTATTAGAAAGCATTTCTTCAGTAACATCCTTCAAATTTTAAAATGGTGTAAGTGTGGCCCCTCCTCCACCCGGCGTATACAATACACCGCCACACTTTATTTCTTGCATGTATTAATCTTCAAGAATATTAAAGTGCCCATATGCCAAACTGTTGTGCATGTTGTTGTTGTTGTTGAAACCCAGACCGTCCGACCTACCAGAAAGGTGTAAGGTAACAGTTTGGACGGTCGGGAAGTGCCACCCAATTTAGACCGGAACCCAGTGGGGGAGGCATCCGCAGGGACCGTACCCTCCTTCCCCTACCACCTACCTCTCGGAAGGACTTTCGGACCCACATGTTTAACGTGATCGTACTCCGCATGAACACGGCGGCAATTTTGGCAGTGGCTGGAATCGAACCCGGGCCTACCGAGTGCAACTCCAGCGCGCTAACCAATGGGCTACCGCGCCCAAACTGTTGTGCATGTATCAATCTTCATATATTTCTATTAAAAAGCATTTATACAGTGACATCATTCAGAGTCTTCGGTGTTTTTAAAACGTGTGAAATAGCATAAGTGTGGTCCCACCTCCAGCCTGATGTATAGAATGCATCCCCATTATGTGTTACGTGTATTTGTTCTTCAGGAATATTAAAGTGCCCATACGCCAAACTGCTGACACCATCTTCTAAAATACACAATTTGTCATCAATGGGTGATAAGGCTATTTTGTTAACTTCGATAGAGTATAGTTTATGATGATCGTGATCAATACGCACTTGCTTCTCCCAAGAAATTTCCAGATCGAAAAGGCATTCTTTATAATGGTCATGCTTATGTTGGACAACATATCTGATAATCCTTTCGCCGTTTTTTCTCAATAAGAGTTGTTTTCAAACTATACATTTTAGCTCTGAGACTGACGAATTCCACGACGGGGACATCATTCAGTTCTTCCTTCATCTACCGAGTACTTTCTTGTTACTAGTTGAATGCAGGGTGTGTGTCAAGGGATAATCCGAGGTGTCACAGAGGTGCTTATGCTGGCACATGTCTTCGTAAATAGCGGGGGTTTGGATCTCATAGCACAGGGAGTCCGTGTCCGCGAAAAGCAATTGTGCTTTTTCGCTGTATTGGCTTTTAGTATGCTTATAATGGAACTCGTATATCAGTAGCTTGGATAATTCTAAGATGACGAATCCGGCATATATGGGACGATTCAGAGTTAAAGTATGCTTGCACAGTTTTATAGCTGCCAGATCGTTATCAAAAATTTTGAAAGAATCAAAAGTGGGTTGAGCTACTAATTTTTCTGCTTTTTTCTCCGTGTTTACTAATGGTACGTCAGATCTATTTCTCAGGTTTTCCATGGTTTCTCCAAACACTGCGTTGTTCATCAGCTTGAAGAAATCTTTCTCAAAATTATCTGGTCCTTCTTCCTTTTCTGTGTATTAAATTATATATATTTTTGCAGCCAGGGTTTCTGAGAAAATTCCATAATCTTGTGTACTTTGGTTAATTTTAGTCCTAATGTTAAGTATAATTTTAAATTTCTATAATGGATGATGTACTTGGTCTTGGTATTTAAATTGGAAACCAGTTTCTCACAAGGCGTAAAATTAGAATTATAGGTAACTTTTTATATTTTCTCGGCAAAAGGTGATAGGCGAGAACGTGGATTTTCAGTTTCTCAGGGGCGAGGATGTAATCGTTGTGTAGCTGCTGTAGAGATTCTGGATACTGTAAATCCACTTCTAAAATATAGCCCTTGGATCCATCATCAGGAATGGAGCAAATCCAATAGTGTGTGGCAGGTGCGGTGGATATCCATTTAAAATCTGCATAGGCCCTCACAGAAAAGATCGTCACGTGTGATTGTGACGTTGTAGTCACGTGACACCTGGGTCACAATGTGACATCATATTTGTGACTTATATGCGACGTTACGTATTAGTAACTTCATTGCAACTATATTCTGTGGCGTTTCCACAATTTAATTAACACGTAACAATGCGACGACATTACAATGGTAATTATAATGTGACGTCATATACAAGTTAATATGCGACGTCACAAACGACCATGAAAATGGCCAAAATGACTTCGCTGTGACCTCAATATGACTTTCCTGAGACGTACTGTGACGTCCCAAAGTCACAGTGTGACGTAAATCTTACTTGACTGTGAAAAAAATGCTGTTAGGGGGGGTAATGGTTGTAACATGGCTTATCCATACAGATTATTAGCATCTAGATACATAATAAAAGTATTAGACATGCTTGGGTCAAAATCAGGTAGGTACTTATTATTAGCTTTGCTGTGCCGATGCAAAATCATAGAAATTCCGCTGCGAATGCAAAGATTCATGTCAATGTCACATAGTAATTGCAAAGTCAGGTCAAACATTTTTAAAGAAGCCTGCCAAGCCAGTCCAGGGGCGGTTATAATATGGGCGGCATCTAAATCACATTTTTTTTTACAAATTTTTCTGAAATGTTCAAAAGTGTCTGCTAGTTGTAAAACATCTGCTTTCACATACAAGTCGTGATATTTTCCTAAATTATTTATATTGAGGGCATCCCCAACAGTCAGTGCGTGCTCGTAGTCATCAACAGATATGTGTTCATTGCATAAGGTGTTGAAAAAAAGCAGAGGGTAGAGGAAGGATGGTGTCTTTAATTTTTTAAAAGTGGATAGGCATTCATAGAGATAGACGCTATTAGAGAAGAAGTGGAATATATACAAGTGGTATTCATAGAGAAGAAGTGAAATGTTTTCTTTTAATAATAAGTGGTATATATAAGTAATAAGTTGTATTCATAGAGAAGAAGTGGAATGTTTTCTTTTAATAAATAAAATTTGTCTTCATCTAAATTTCCAACTAATTTTTCAAGGAATGTCCCATAATCTGAAAACTGTCTACGAACTGGAGAGAAACAGGAATTTGATTATAGCTTCTCCCAATCATGAATGAAATGTACTTTTCCATATTAGTAGCAATAACATTAAGTGAATAATATTTTACTTGAATGATAATAGGTATACATACAGAGGGTGTGGGGCATACACCACCCATCCTCATTCAGATACAATAGAGGTGGTAGAGATTTAACATTCGACCGTCTCGAACGTGAGAACCTGGCGCCTAATGAAAATTTCTCTATTCAAGGGGTGTGAGTGCCACTCTTTACTCACAACATTCTGTGAATTTAGAGGTATAGTAAAAGCGTTTCGATTTGAGACAGCCAAAAATTTAAAAATCACTAACTCACATATAAGCTGTATACTCTCCGGAGACATATAGGTTCTGGTTGTTAAACGATAGTCGATTCATTTTGTGCAGCACGATCTTTGGCGATAAACCCCGTCTACCTGACACCCCCTAGGAGTGTTATAATTCTCTCTCTGGACTCAATCCATCTGACACCCAATCGGGGACTCTTATTAAATCCACCTGATTTGTTTCAAAGTACTGTTGATCCTAAAATGGAACAGTTAGTTTACTTAAATGCCGACCCCATTATTAAATTTATGTGCGTTTCTTGAAAAATGGCTAAATATGTTTATTTATTTTTATTCATTTTTTTTATTTATTTAATAAATTCTTGTTTTCAACTTTATTCATGTATCGTTCTTGGAAATGCAGACACACATTATAAATATATGAATTTATTTTCTAGGTAATATCAAGAAAACCAAACTCAACAATATTTTCAAGTGAATTACATTATAAGTATTAGGAATCTTTATTTCAGCTAAACTTAGAAGAAATCTTCATTTTCAGGTGAATCAAATTATAAGTATTACTTTTTTAGGTGATAGTCTTATTTACAGGTAAAGCAAGAAAAAAACTTTATTTTTTAGCTAAACCTACGAATTTTTATTTTCAGGTGAATTTATTTTCCAGTTAAACCCACGAATCTTTATGCAAATTAGTGGGTGCTGGTGGACCTATAATTTAAAACACTCATTCACTCATTACAAATACATTACACTGAGCATACATCTATATTTGAGAAAATGGAAATATTTGGAGATATAACGTATACTGAGAGCACGTATTCACTAAACTCAAGTAGTTTAAAACTTATATTTGTTAGTTTTTTGTGAGTTGAAAACTTATATTTGCGAAATTCAGCTAGTTTAAAACGTGCATTTCCTCAAAATGTGAACATCGAAAACTTACATTTGTTAAATTTTGAAAGTTGAAATCTCGCGTTTGCCAAATTCTGAGAGTTCAAAACTTATTTTTGTTAAAAATTGTCAAAAATTTGCACATGTGCGAAAACCCATGTTATTCCCCATAGAGAAAATGCCACATGTGTGATTTTTAAAGGCACGAAAATCGCATTTGTTAAAATTTGAAAGTTGAAAACTTACATTTATGAAATTCTGAAAGTTGAAAACACGTATTTGTGATATTTTGAAATTTGGAAACACGTATTTGTGATTATTGAAAGTTCAAAAACTAGCATTTGCGAAATTCAAGCACTTCAATACACGCTTTTATAAAAATTGTGAAAGTTTAAACACCTCTATTCCACTGTTTGTATTTTTTAAACTCTGGAGGTTAGTCATTTTTTCGTTGAATAAGTTTTCATAACTGTCTTTGATTATTTAAAATTAGAAAAAATTCCCAAGAATAGTCTTGGATAATATTCTCTTTCATCACGATGATCTTAGAAAAAATACTTCGATTCACAGTTCAGTATTCGTAACCCTCTTACTAAGCGGTAATTGCGATATAGTTTTGGTGGAGTGATATTGCAAGAACTATTTTTTTTTTCCTTAGAGACGGCTTTGTCACAACCTTGGTGCAGGGATATTTCAAGAAAAATATTCAATACATAACCTAATATTCCTTTCCATCACGATGATCTTAGAAAATTCCAATCTTTAATTCTAATTTCCCATTTCCACCGCTTGGTGGCGCTGGTGTAGCATACCGCAAGTGCTGGTTCTTTGGAGCCTCTGGCGCAGAATCCCAGGTGTTTCCATAGCAACCCAAATGTTAAAGAAAAAATATTCGCAAATATTGTTCTTAAAAATTTTAAATTAGAAAAAAATTCCGAGTTCCAATATTTAATTCTAAAACCACTTTCTGCCGCTAGGTGGCGCTAATCGTTCCATGCAGCAACTGGCACTGAATCCCAGGTGTTGCCACCCCTTAAAAATTTCTCTGACTCTTAGAAAAAATCCTAAGTATCATCTTCAAATATTTAAAATTAGAAAAAATCCCGAGTTTCAATCTTTAATTCTAATACCCCTTTTCGCCGCTAGGTGGCGCTGATTGTTCGATACCGCAACTGGTTCAGAGCCTCAGCCGTTGCCACCCCTTAAAATGTTTCTATGCACCCCCTTTACCTCATTAAAAAAATCATTAAGCGAAAGAACAATACCCTCGTATAAGATTACAGTACTGTCGCTACCCGCAAAAAAGTTTCTAAGCAATTCAAACCCACAAAATTTTTCCATTTCCCTTTTTTTACCCCCCGTCTAAAATTACGAAATCCAAGAAGACGGCCATTCCGCATACCGCAATATACCGCAACTGGCGCAGATTCGGCCATTCTTGTCTACTACTGCTACTCACTATTTTAAAACAGTTCCTATTTTGGAATAGCCCCTATTACGATAGCTATCCCCGCGTAACGGCTTACTGTTATCCATGCTCTTATAATTGTTATCGATGCAGTTATATGCTATGTGCAAGGCCACACAATAGCTCATAGGCCACCCGCTGCATAGTAACGCAGGACCTCGCATAACGTATATAGGCCTATATTATGGCATTTGCTCAGTGCGCTACAATTTCTGAGCTCTAAAAGATGCCCAAATTTGTTGCATGTTTAAAATAAATCACACCCGTTACATGTTTTTTTAATTTTACAATAAAATGTAACAATTTAAAATGAGTCTGTTTTCCTAATTATAGAAAACACCATAAAAATTAATGTGAAACAGAAAAGTAGTATAATATAAATAATTTACTTGTCCAGAATAAGTAATGTAAATAGCAAAACTATTTGTTATAATGTTAGACATGATACAGTGGAATCGAACTTTAATTGATATCACATGCCATTCATTCAGTTAGAAAATGTTCATAATACAGGAATATTTAGCATTATCACCTTGTTTTCACATTTGAAACATAATAGAAATGGAACCTCTGTATACATCCGATAACATCCAATATCCGCATTTAACGTTAAAATTAGACAGAAAACAATACACTAACGCTTCCGCATAATGTTATTAAGATTGTAATTAGAATTGATCTTCGCTCAGATTTGAAACATGCTGCGGTGGCGGTTTCATGTTCAGTTTTGACTTACATTCTTAGATAAATAATATTGTTTATTCTATGTCGCCTGATAAATAAATTGAAAGCGTAAGGTGTATATATATAATGATCAGTTGTTTGTTTTAGGAATTCACTTTCATTATCACATTTTGTAACAATAATTCAGATGAAATTTATTTTATTTACTACTTACTTGTGTTCATTGATTAAATTATGAATATATAGATTTTGTTATTGGGAACCTCAAATTTTGAATTAATCACACATTTAAAATTATGTGTAATATAAATCTATGAGATAAATTTTAAATTTTCTCCTGTAAAATCACTATGCGATAATTTAATTGGTAGATGAAACATGTTAGTATATCCCAGTAAATAAAACTGCTGATTGACAGAAATTAACTTACAACACTTCTTTAAAGAGTACTTCCTTAAAAGTGAGGAATTTCGTTATTAGTGGCTATTAAGGGCACGTACTGTGGTCTAAGGAAGTGGAGGCTTATAATGTGCTCAAAATAATTTTATTCAAATAACTGTCGTAGTCGTATGCTTGCGTTCACATACGAAAGTATTGTATATTAATCGATATAAATAAAATTACAAAATCTGATGTGAGCAGCACATGACTTTCCCTGCAGACTTATATTCACGTCATATTTATTTGAATTCAATTTAATTCACTTTTAATTCAATTTTCGTTCTCATTTGTTAACTGGACTTATTTTCAAAGGTGGCGTAGCGAAAACACGAAAAAAACTAAAATATCTCCAGAACGGCTAGTCCTACTGTATTGGGGTAGGACATATTCTTTCTTCGTTAATAATTACGTATAAAACAAGCATTTAATGGATATATTTGAGCATACGTAGTCTGTTATATTAGATTTTGACGATTTTTGCTGGCTATTTTGCAAAAAACGGCAGGTTATTTTTTTCCGAATCATAACAAAATCCAATCAGCATTAGGGTAATCCACAAGCGATTTTTCTACAGAATTTTGTGAAATTCGGTCTATTAGTTTTTCAGCTAGAGTGGAATTGTTGAAACAAAATAATAGTAGTACTGCTATTTCTTCTAATATCATTTCAGCGTTTTCATTTTGGTATATACAAAAGGGATTAGGATATTTTATTCTTCAGTTTTGCGAATTCAGATCTACGAATTTTGCGAGATTTGGCCAACTTGACGACAATTTTCTAAATGTTGACAAATTGACGAAAATGTCACCAAATTGATAAAAATATCGACAAATCGATAAAATTGTCGCCAGATTTATGAAAATGACGCTAAATCAATTAAATTATTTGTGTTTCGTTAGGAGATAATACTGTAATGATGTTTCGATAGAGTTTTCTGTCAGTCCAACCATCCCACTTGGCGAGAAATCTGGCATCATTTTAAAGTGTCTCCAAATTGACGAAAATATCGCCAAATTGATAAAAGGACACTGAATTCGTGAAAATGGCGCTTAATTAGTGAAAATTTAATATTTTGCAAAATTAAGTTTAATTTATTTAATATTCCCTGTCGTTTTGTAGGAATTAAAAATATTTTAAGTAAATTTGTTTTCAAACTGGACCAAGATGTTTAATTATTCAGATCTACCTGTCAAGATAATTTTATATAGCGAGAATAGAGATTCGTATATTTCTTGTAAGGAGTAATTTTGATAGTATAATTTGAAGAACAATGTCGTTTAGAATACGATAGGAATTTTCACATAATTGTAAATGTTATGTTCCTTTATAGTGTATATTCCGTATGAAGAACGTGTATACTGCTAGTGTTAGTATATGCTTATTAAACTATACAAGAACCCATTCATTATTTTAATAAAGATACTTTGAGCAAGTACATCCTTTCCACTTCTGTGATAGAACAATTTGACTAAAACATAAATATTGGGTTAGAATAAACGTATTAAACAACAATAATACAACTGTCATGCTCCTAATGTAGTAACCAGAAATTTAGTGGTCGTTAATGCTCTTGAACATCGAATAGTTGATAAATACAATGCAACAAGAACATTTCCTCCAAACTGAACAACAAATACTTTGTTAGTCAAAATTATATGAAGGTTGAATAAAGTATCAACTGATTTCAATGACAATAAAGACATTCTTCTTCAAAATATATATCATTTCGAAAGAGAGCAAGTATGTAATGTATTTCATATTCGCATGCAATGCCTCTCGCCTTGGTTGGGACTAGCGATCTGTATGAACTATCCTAATGACCTCACTTTGCCCTTGAAATCAGTTGACACTATGTTCAACCTTTATATGCAGTAGTGTAAACTAACGAAGTATTTATATGTCAGATTCTTTCTGATAGCAGGAATCAGAACGAGAAATGTGTGTATAAGAGAACTTGTGATGTGCCACAATATTGCAGACCTTGTATTAACCAACAACGTCAATCCACGCAACAAGCTTCAAATAACAAAACTGACTATGGTTATTGCACTGAAAGCGTGACTGCTAGCTTTAGAAAAGCCCCGTTGTGGACGGTTTCTGTGACTACGAATTTTATCTTTGTAATGGATCTTTATCTGTCTAAGCTCAATATCCCTTGAATGTAAAGACGCCTGTGAAGTTTAACTGACTTCGTTTGCCAACAGACGTTTTCAAAATTGCGTCAAATAAAAAGTTATCTTACTGCTAGAGGAGTTATTAGCTATTGCATTTCTGCAAATCGCTGAAAAGCTGGTTAGTGTAATGCCAGAAAAATTTTGCCACCTCTACATGATCTCTGAAATGGGTCAACTTGGTTCCTAATTTTAGGAGCACCATCTGTAGACGATTTCTGGACGAACCATAGACTAGCTTACTTCAAAATATAACGACACTAATTGAATCGTTAAACTTATTTTCTTAAAATAAATATGCATATTCGCTTCAAGAGGTACGAGTAAGCATAATATTCATCAGCGCATCATTGCAAGTTAATTCAACGTAATTTTAATTGGCACGCCATCAATGGACGACGTATATTCATGCATCTTTGAGCGTGTAACGTAAATACAAAACAATTCCTCTTTAAAAAACTCCAATATAAGCAGTATAACACTTATGGAAGCATAACAAGTGTAATCCTTGTCAATTTCGTGCAAGGCCCATTTACTTTCTTCAGCATATTTTTACATGTCTTTTGTTGTATGTAAGCATTTCTCGGGATTTTATCACTGTACACATACTTAACCTAGGAAGTCAAATTTCGTACTAAATTTAAGTTGAAGTAGTTTAGATATGCTTATGCTATTGAAGTATGTAAATAGCCGATGCGGTGGTGGAGCGGTCAGGGGCATGCGTTTCCGTCTGATCGCTCGATTGCCAGGTTGTGGGTTCGAATCCCGCCAGCGGGCATGGGCGTTATGATGTCGAGGTTTAGTCAGTCTTCTGCCCTTGGGGAAACTCAATAAAGTGAAGCTGCATATTACCCTTCGCTATGGGACCAGGGGTCTATGGACATGGTGTAAGGCTTTTCCTCACCACGGGGATTAGAAACAACAACAAGTATGTAAATAAGCTAATAGAATCTGTCCTTAATCAAGAAACCCCTCAAAACCAGCGAAATTCACCTTTATCTTTTCAGAGCCTTTGAAACATTAGATTTTTTAATTTCCCAAGTAAAGGAGCTATCATTCTTAATATGTGACTATGGCGTATTTATTTGGATCTTTAACTTTTTTTGTTTTGATTTCGTGTAAAACCCTGTTATAACAACCTAGGTTGTAAAGAGAACTTGGCTATTGTGTCAAAATGCTGAATTCTCCTCGCGAGCCCAGCAGGAATAACGTTATTTTGCATCGGCTATAACATCATACAATTTCTAGATAACTTGGATATAATACCAGAAAATGCATTTATTGCGCATGCTAATATAGGGTCATTTTATTATTAACACATTACAACATAGTTGAAAGTGTTTATGACTTTGTTCATTCTGTCTGTCTGTCTGTCCGTTAGCACGATAATGCCGTAAAAATGACTTTATCAAAATGCAATTTTAGTATGTTTTTCAGACGGTCTGTGGGACCTATGGGAATATAAATGAATAATATCTTTCAATTAGTTTATGATTGAACCTGGCTTGAAAATATGAAATACATTGAACCCTATGGGACATAATTTTTCAAACATTTTTTAAGCGAATTTAAAATTCACAAATTGCTTCAAAAATTTTAGGAAATATTCAAATTATTCCATAAAATATATAAAAAAATTTCAGAAAAATATGTTAAGTAGTTTTTTAAATAAAAATTATTTAATATAGGGAGAAGAACAAATTCAATTACATTCTGACTCTTACTATATCCTCCAGAAAGAAAAAAGAGATATATTATATAATAAATATCTTTCCAAGAGTTGAATTATTTATATATAAGAGAGATTTCATATTTTAAAATAATATGGTAGATAACAATTTTTCAAATTTTTAAATAAAATAAATTATTATAGTGTTGGGATAAATGAAACGATTGGAAAAATGTTTATGAATGAAATGCTGCTTTTATAGAGAGGCGATTTATATTTCGATGACGTCATTTAAATATAGTTCATTTGTTTTCGATGAAGTTTTCAAATATAATAAATTATTGTAGTATTATGATAATTTAAAAAATATTACCGAGGAATGTATCGCATTTTAGAGATGTTTAAACTAGGCAATTTATATTTCAATGCCGGCATTTGAATGAAGTTCATTTTCTTCGATGAAGTTTTCAAATATAATAAATTAATGTAGTATTGTAATAATTTTAAAAATATTACCAAGGAATGTATCGCATTTCAGAGACGTTTATATAAAATTGCATTGAAGTTGGAAAGTGTTCATAATCAATGCTTTATACATGATTGATCTATTGATCTTTCTTGTTCTTCATATGTTACTTGAAATATTTTCTTCTCACAATAAATGAAAAATTCCGTGTTTTCTTGCCATTCTCTCTTGCAAACCTTCTAACCGCATTTTTAACATTTTACAACATAGTTGAAAAATGTTTATGACTTTGTTCATTCTGTTTGTCTGTCTGTTAGCAGGATAACTGCCGTAAAAATGAATTTATCAAAATAAAATTGTAGAATGTTGTTTAGACGGTCTGTGGAACCTGTGGGAATATAAAGAAATAGTATCACCCAATTAGTTTTGTATTGAACCCGGTTTGAAGAAATGAAATACATTGAATCCTATGGGACCTAATTTTTTAAACATTTTTCAATGCTTTGCAATGCTGCAACATAGCTGATATGAATGAAACATTCATTGATTTTACAAAGAGAAGCGGAAGATTTTTTCGATGAAGTTTCAAGCATAGAGTTAAATTACTTGTATCTCCATGGTTTTAATTTTTTAAATAAAATAAACTATTATTGTATTGTGATGAATAAAAGGAATTTTTAAAAAATTGAATGAAATACTGCTTTTATATAGAGGCGATTTATCTTTCGATGACGTCATTTGAATAAAGTTCATTTGTTTTCGATAAAGTTTTCAAATATAATAAATTATTATAATATTATGATAATTTTTAAAATATTACCGAGGAATGTATCGCATTTCAGAGATGTTTAAACCAGGCAATTTATGTTTCAATGCCGTCATTTGAATAAAGTTCATTTTTTTCGATGAACTTTTAAGTTTTCAAATATAATAAATTAATGTAATATTGTGATAATTTAAAAAATGTTACCGAGGAATGTATCGAATTTTAGAGATGTTTAAATAAATTTGCATTGAAGTTGGAAAATGTTTCATAATCAATGCTTTATGCGTGTTTGATCTTTCTTGTTAATTTTTACAGCAAAACAACACGCTGCCATGCAAAATAAGTGAACAATATTCGCAAATTTAAGTTTTTTATCCCGTTCCACATCCGATATTATCCAATAATATCAGCATTCGAGGTAAAATTAGATTAGCTGCCATAAATAAGACAAATAATACAAGCCCCACTTACCCTGATATAACACCATAATAACTAAATGTGCATTTGTTGAAAATTTCGCGTACTCTGCGGTGTTAAGGTTATTTGTTTGTTTTGAATGACATTTCAACAATAAAATTAAATTACTTTTGCAGGAGGCAAATAATTGGATGTTTGACATTTTTGTATTTATTTAGACATATCTTTTTTAAATGTTTCTTTCTTTCGCATATATGATACTTTAAATGTACTTTTGTTTTAAAATAAATGTGGAAAATATTTGATTTTTTGTATTTTACATCTTACATATCTTTTTAAAATGTTTCTTTCTTTCGCATATATGTTATTTTAAATATACTTTTGTTTTAAAATAAATGTGTAAAATATTTGATTTTTTATATTTTACATCTTAGGATGCAAGCTACGAAGTAACTCAAGAAAGAAATGTGACAGAGATGAAAAGGCAATATGACATCTGCGAATACCTAACAGAAAACCATTGATGCGGTGGGATAACCCAGTGATTAATGCAGGGAAATCACACTCGTATGACCCAAGTTCAATTCCCAGCTTTGCTCACACTATCCCTGTGTTAACGCGAAACACTGACACGTTAAATCTGCGGTTCCATTTAGAACCACAATCATTCCCATAATGAATAAAAATTGTATTGTTTAATAATCATCTGTTTGAAAATAGCTAGTTTAACATTTTCTTAATTCGAAAGAAATCGGTTTGCAACAGGTCAGTGAAATTGGTGCATTTGATACATACTTTTTAGATGCATAACAAATTTCAAACTATCAGTTTACTGCAATAATTACTGTCACTGTTTCAAGAGTTATCCTTCTTTACCAAAACTAATGCTTTGGAAATATTGAATTCAGAAATACTCGCATTTGAATTTTGTGTGTTGTTTACAAATGCCGGTCGATTGACCTCTAGGCCATTATCCAGTGAGCTCTCCAGTATTTCTCAAAGATTTAATTAAAAGCCAGTACTGCAGCACACCCGTCCATATGTTTCCTAGACATAGGCTGTCCTAGATCACATAAAATACAATCCGGGGAAGCAGCAAATCCAGTTTAATGGCCTTGATAAAGTCATGACCAGTCATAAGGTTGAACCTGGCCGCTGCTTTAAGCGGGAAGCCTCTGGAATGACTGAAATGTTCTTGCTGAGGACGTTCCATGACTTTCCCTTTGATACCGCCAGAGATTCTGCCTGGTAGCATTTTAAAGCATCCGAATTTTGTTTGTTATAAAATTTTCTATGTATTAAACAGTAACTTATGTGATACAATAATGCGGAACAAATAATTTTATATTTAAAGTAAAAGTATCATTATGCGGTGCTAAATAATTAGTAAAAAAATGCCGAAACTCTTAATACCATTAAACATTCGTTACCTTCCGATTCAGTGCTGCTTAGAGAACACCTGGAAACTAACGTGCCACTGTAAGATAATTTCATTAGTAAGGAAGTAATTAATTACACGTAATTTTAATTTTACTTATTTATTAGATATACTTTATATTTACAGCATATGCAGTTATATCTTAGTGACATGGACTTCAGGGGATTTAGATGGTGCCAGATGTGATACAAGATGCAATTATGTGAGGCAAGATAGATTCAAACTTTTTCAATATCTCATCATAATAGTAAATCCTAAAGAATGGTCCGTTACTACATATTCCCTTGCTGCCAATGGGCATCTTTCAACAATATTGAGGTTTCTCATGATTGTTGGTAGCCACACCATAGGTAGCTACACCATAGGTAGCTACACCGTTGGTAGCTACACCATAAGGACATTAGAGTCCAATCCTAGTGCACAGTCAAAGATATTTGCATAACTAATCTCGACGGTGTACAGTTATCATATAATTCTCTACTCAATTTCTCATCTGTATGTCTTGAATTTTTGTGGGCTGCATTAGTTCCACCCACTTTGCTGGAGGGAAAAAGAAGGTCAAGGATGACCTGCCTTCAACGCTCGTTGGCCTTAAACTCTTTACTCAATATCGCTTGTGATCTATTTGTCATAAATATTCTCTTAAGAGAAGGTGGTCATGCATCAAATTGTCGTGTAAATCATGGGAAAGTGTCTAAAGTATCGCATATAATTTAATTAATTCTTGTGTTGTCATAACCTACTAAATTTACGCAAGTGCTAGCTCAATACCTTAGCTAAAGAAACATATCAATCAATAATTACACAATTAACTTTTACATTATAATTATTTAACACTTAATTATGATTACATATTTAGTTACAAGAACCCTTACCTTACTAATTAATTATTTCAATACACCCGTTGATTGAATTATTTATAGAAGTGACCCAGGTGGTTCAAATACGAGACATAAATGCTGGCCGAAATATTGCAAAGAGCCATTTGCAAATAAGTGGTTGGCACATACCTTACAGCTGCACTGTGTCGATTCACCTGGCTTGTCTCGGGGATACGGCACAAATTGTAAGTTGATATATCAAAAACAATCTTTTTTTTTTGTCACCAACATTTTAATATTGATGTCGCCTATTTTTCGAGCGACCGCATTACTCGAACATCTTATAACAACTCCACATCTCTTACTTCGTTCTTCTTTTGATATCGTCTCACTTTTATTAATAGGCAATCGCATCTCTCCCATGCTCCGGGGCAATATGGGCATTCGTTCTGAATTTTGTGTTTACACCTTACTGTTCAAAATGCCAGCAGGAAATTACAAATCACATTTTCCCCACAAAATCTGACATGTCAAATTTTTTTTTTGTGAAACTATACTCCCGCTAAACAATACTATGAGACAGTGAAAATGTTCTTGCTAAGGCCATTTTGAATAATGGCTCCGAATATGAGAAAAAGTCAATTAATCATCGTAATCAGCCAGGGCTTTCAACTTCGAAGAGAATTATTCTACACAGAGCCGTGCAGAATGAGCAAAATATACTTACAAATGTAAAATATACTTACAAAGATTTTATTCCGGTCTGTAACTAATAACATCCAACAACGTCCGCATCTGAAGTTAAAGCTCGAGAACATTGCATGCTTGGTTATTGTGGCAACCAAAATAAAATTAACTTTAACTTAAAGTTTTACTTTTAATTCTTAAATTCATTAAAGATAATTTGTTATTTAATGTTAAATTCATTAAGATGACCTGGACGTTGATCTCATATAGTGGAATTATTATTAATGTACCTATGTTGTGCCGGTATTAACCCTCCAATTATTTTTATCTTTTGAGTGAGTCCTGAAAATGATTATTAATTAATATAAAAAGATTAGACCATTTAAACTTAACAATAACATTTATTAAAGACACAAAATACCTATTCAATTCCAATACATTAACTACTCTTCCTATTAATTATTTATTAAGATAGCATGTGAGAGGGGAGCACGTGAGACTCTGAACCATATACCTAACGTACTTAATATCCTGTAAATGATTGATGAGCACGTACCTTCAATATGGGCCTTGTTAGCAGCACTTGGTCAATCTCGTCTGTAGTTACCGCATCAACTCGAAGTGCAATGCCCACTCGTAACTTCATTGAATACTGCTAACTGACACACTCCACTTATTTCATGCCATTAGGCATCTTCTTTAAGTTATTTTAGTATATCGCATTAAGTCACAAAGTCATGATTGTCTTATTTCTGGTCTGCTCTTGTCTCAAAATTCCATCTGTCTTCGTTATTTCTCAAAGTATGTATATCTCCATCTAAATTCATCTACATCTCATCTCGTTCTCTCTTCGTCTGTGTTTCCTTCGGTGGTTGGGAGGGGGGGGTAGCACCGCCTTTACTTCTTTGTCGCTCATTGGTTAACCCTTACCCAATTGCACCATTGCACATTTAGTATGGCCCAGCTCAGCCCCTCTGTATTGCACCCCCAAATTTATAGTCTTTTTACCTTAAATTTAGTCCTCATAAATCCTGGTGCAAGCCAGACTATAGCTTTGTTTGCCGTTCTAGGCATCATAAATACTCACATAAAATTGTCTCATCAAATGTAAAAACACTTTCAGGTCTCACAGTTATAATGATATAAACCGAAAATCCATCTTTAAAACAAACTCTACCTATGCTGCGGTTAGGATTTTGTTTTTGTGATATTTGGTCAGAGCAATGATGTTAATTTAACGCATGACAAAAATAAGCTAAATTTTCATGATGTTTATAGTTAATTGCTAATGCATCGTTTTATGCATTTCTATCAGTCTAGCGTATCAAAATATTTATTTAAATAGAAGTAAAAAATACTTTTTTTAACCATTTTGAAGGATAGTTTTGCTATGAAAAAAATTCGTTCATGGTAATCAGCTATTGCCTTTAACATTTGACATATCAACGAAAAATCCGTTCACAATAAGCAAAATATTTTTTTTTAAATTCACATCTTTTATTCCGATCTATATCAGATAATATCCTATAATATCTACACCTGTCCGTAAAATTAGATCGGCTGTCATCAGTTCGAAAACAATGCAAGCTTATTTATAATGATGTAATCAGGAATTCAATCTTTAATGAAAACTTAACAAACGCTGCGGTTCAGAACAACTATATTATGTTAAATTTAAAGCTTTAATTTTTGTCTGCATCCGATAATATCCAACAATATACGTATTCAGGATTGAAACTAGATTGGCTGTCATTAGTTCGAAAACAAATCAAGCTTGCTTATAATGTTGTAATCAGAAAATCAATCTTTATTAATAACACAGCATACGCTGTAGTTCATGTCGTCCATTTATTATGTTTATTATTTTACATATGAAAAATATAAATTAAACTTTTGCAATGTTTGTATATGTGAGACCAGATTTTGAGAAATATTTAGTGAGACAATTTTATGTTTGTATTAACGATATCTGTGATGTTTAACAATAGCATAAGTCTTAAGGACGCCAGTTTTATGGCACTCTGACCCGAAAGGTCAAAGTAGGCAATAAACCTTGGAGGCCAAGATGAAGCAAAGAGAGTGATTAAGAATGTTAACCAATGTTCTATATGCCTGGTCACAATGTCCTAAGGTCGGCCAATAGGCGTTACAATAGGCGTTACAGACCACAGGCAAAAAGAGGCAAAAGGAACCGAAGGTTCTAGAGTGATATACACGACTTCTACGTGGGATTCAACAGCGATTTTACTACGAGAGATTTTACGATGACTTCTACGTGAGAATTGAGATGCCAAGCAGACAATAACTTTTACGACAGAATTCAAAACGACTTCTATGTAAGAACGAAGGCAATGAAGAACGACAATGTCCTGATATACAGTTGTTCCATAAGTGTTCGAAAACAACACTTAGACGGCCGTACGATATGACTGACGATTACAAGTGGGAGAACTGTACCCCGAGTTGGTCCCAGTACAGTATGATCTACATTGAGTACGAGCTGGTGGTCAAATCCAAAGACAGACTTGAAGGTATGTGTTCCTCAATAATTGTTGAAAGTCATCAATGCATTTTAGAAACTTTTAATTAACTGGTCTCACATTGTTTCTCTCCGCCGCAATTAATGAATAATTGTTGAAATTAATTTAATAAGTGATCTATGTTATTAATAAATGATTTTATTTTAAAGTTAAAATGGTGCAGTCAATTGTAGCATTATATTAATTAATATTCTTTTACAGGAACTCGCACTAAAAATCATAAGGTGGGTTAACGCGGTATATCATGTTACAAAGGAATGTAATTAATTAAATTCAATGAACTTCAAGTTTCCTACATTTTTGTGCCCCACAGTATTCTATTATCAATGCAAAATGTTTTATGCAATAGCTTTTATTTTCATTCGTTGTGAATTAAAATTATTTTTAATAACTTACAAGAAATAAAAAAATTATAAATACCTTATACAATTATTAAAATAAAAGTAAGAAAATATTCTTTCTTGCTTAATTTTGAATAATGGCTTCGCTAGGAAACAATCTATTGTGGGTAGCACATGACTTTCGCCATAAGCTCAAATTTATTTTCTCTTTATTTCTGTAACAATTCATTAAATTGAGTTTAATTTCACAAAATAACACGCATAATTATTTAAAATTACACTGAATTTGTACTTGTTATTAAATTTTTATTTTCATTTGATAACCTGTCGCATTTTCAATGCCGACGTAACAGAATTGCGACAAAAGTAAAATATCTTGAGAACATCTATTCCTAAAGTAATTGGGTTGATCTTATTATTTACATCGTAAAAATTACGTATAAGGCAAGCATTTAATTGATACATTTAAGCGTACGTAGGTTTTTATTTTAGATTTTGACTATTTTTTGAGGATCATTTCACAAAAAAGCAGATCCTTTTTTCCCAAATCCTTCCAAAATCTAATCAGTACCGGGGTAACTCACGTGTGACATATGTACCCAATTTTATGAAGTTTAGTCATCTAGTATTTTAGCTACAGCGGATACATGAAGTTTTTGCTAGCAATTTCGCGAATAAACGCAGGCTGTTTTAGATCGAATTATACCAACATCTTATCAACACCTGGGTAACCCACAAGTGACCTGTGAAATTTTATGAAATTTTGTCCATTAGTTTTTGAGCTAGGGTAGATACATACATTGCACAGACAGATACACGTACACATATACACTCATAGACACAGACACTCAGACGCCATGCTAAAAATAGTATTTTCGTATTCTAGAGGTCCCAAAACGTGTAGATCAGCCGAAAACTCAAGTTGCGATTTTCGACACGATTCCAATGCTTTCTCTATATGCTACCATGTATGGGTTTAGTCTTATTCTTTTCATCGTCGAAAATGAAGTATAAAACAAGCATTTAATTGATATATTTGAGCATATGCAGTGTTTTATTTTAATTTTTGACGATTCTTGCGGGCCATTTCGCAAAAGAAGGCGGGTTTTTTTTATTTCGAATCGCACCAAAATTTAATTAGCACGAGGGCCACCCACAAGAGACTTACCCAATTTTTTATGAAATTCGTTCAATTAGCTTTTTAGCTATAGTGAATACTTACATTGCACAGACAGACATAAAGACACACACACAGACGTCAAGCTATAAATAGTTTTTTCGTATTCTAGAGGTTCCAAAACGATTAGATCCGCCGAAAACTCGAGATGCGATTTTCGACACGATTCTAATGCTTTATCTATCGCTATGTATTGTAGGAAAAGTAAAAAGTAATAATACAGTTACTTCTCGTAATCAACGGGCATTTTCAACTTTTTACACAATAGCAGAAACGTACGAAATAAGCAACATATATTTACAAATCTATAGCCATTATTTCGGTCTGTATCCGATAACATCCAACAATATCCGCATTCGGGGTTAAAATTAGATTGGTTGCCATTAGTTCGAAAACAATGCAAGCCTCAGTATAATGGTGTAATCAGAAAATCAATCGTTATTGAGAGCGAGCGCAACGTATGCTTACATTTCAGATCGTCTGTTTTGTTTTAAATGACATTTGGATGGATAAATGATATTTATTGTTCTAACGTGTGAGGAAAATAAATTGAATTTTCCTGATAAATTATATTTAATTATCAATATATTGTTATTGGCCTTCTCTCTCATTTCTGTGTCATATAATAATTATTCATAGTTGAATTATTATTTTTTCAAACTGTAACAAATAAATTATTGTTTTATTGAATTTAACATTTTAAGGTAAATACATATGTTAAGACCGTATGAATGAGTGCAAAAGAAATTATGGGATTCGTAACAAAACTATCTTCCATTAAATATATATACATAATTTCAAAATATTTTCATGAAAATGCATAGCAGTCACTTTGTTATCACATGAAGAAAGGGAAAAAATTATGTTCTCAGCCAATGCCCCCATGTGTACGTCACAATGTAAAACACATTCAAATTCCTTCATGAACAAAGGAAATAAAAATTTCAGCTTCTCAGAAACATTTTTAATACTAAGTTTCACATAGCTTCAACCAGTTTCTTCATCACTAGTTTCGCAGAAAAATTCCTCCACAAAATACATACTCTTTTATCAATATGCCTATAATTGGTCTTTGTCCAATATCCCTTCCACATCCATATTATATATTTCTCAATTTCAAGCCGATCCGGTGGTCAAGTGTGATATGTGAGTCGTCACACGTCATGTATTGACGCTATATAGACCGATCTCGTAAAGTGGAGTACATGAAGAAATACATAATACCAGTAATTAAAATGAAGAGGCTTAATTTTAAACAATAACAAAGAATTTATTTCATTAAGACAAAACCTTATTTAATAACTATTAACATCTGGTAAATTTCATATACCAACATCTTTAGTGTAGTACATTAAGACAATCAAATCTCCTCATTCTATGATCATAATATGAGCATTACAATTATTAACCTATTAATGTGCATTAACTCACTATTCTTACTAGCCTACGTCTTAATGGCCCAGGTTAACCTTATTTAGGAGGGTCAGAGAGATAATAATAATCAAAGTGCAAAAATATGTGTAGAATTGTCCTACCTCGATCATCTTTGCCGATGTCGGACTTTATGACCGCGCGCTCCGGCTCTGTCCCGTGGGCTCGCTCTCTCCGAGATCCGTCGCTCTTGCGACCTTTTCTTTTCACTCACAAAATTCAAGTCCTCGATTTCAAAAACTTAAAGTCCAAAGTTGCTCTCTGTCTCTACCCCCTTAACAAGGCGTCCCTGTCCATAATTGGCTAAGTAAAATAAGGACTACGCCCTTCAGGCTATATTATTGGTCACGGCCCCCCTGAAATATGAGATATGCAGTCTCCAGTTTTAAAATCGTTGAAAGTTCTCACGAGAATTTTCCCAAGGTTCGAGTGATATTAATTGACTCTGGGGTCAAGAAGTTCAACCCCTTCCGTTTGTTGTAACACCTAACGCTGACATGAACTTGAGAAGCACCCTCTCTTTTCGAAATGAATGTCCGGTGCAGCTGCGTTCGAGGGAATGTTACAAAAATTGCCTCACTTCATGAGGGACCGTCTTCTTAGGTCCACTTCCTTTTTCAAAAGAGCAATGTTATATTGGGAATTGAAAATTACAATATAACAATTACCCTTCTTCCCCCCCCAAAATTTGGTGGGAAAAAAGCCAATTACAAAGTGCCAGCTCATAGTTGCTGCAGGCGTGTCCACTGTGTAGTCCAACAACTCGTCTTGCTCTCATCTGTATCTACTGTAAAAATGCACTATATACACATATACACAAATCATATTATCATATATATACTCTTATATGCCATCAAAAGAACACGAAAATACTATACAAAAATACAATTCTCAATGTGTCTGCAAATAACGATATCTGTGTCGTTTAGTTGTACTTAATATCGATTAAAAGTCTATTCATGTAAGCACAAGTTCGTCCACTGGTGATATGTCTTTTTTTTTTTTTTTTTTTAAACAATATAGTTCCACACAAGTTCAAGGTGTATATCTGTAAAATTGTTCACTTATGATAACCAAAGTCACTTTGACCGTCACTTGGATAATCGTTGGGATCAGGGACTTACGCATATGGTCCCTAATAATATCACTATGTCCCCTTGTAGTTATGGTGGAAAGTGTAAAATATCTTTCCTTTGGAAAAAAAAAACACTGATATCACTGCACCCTTGGAAACCGCTGAAATGTTAATCGCTCCACTGCTGGAACTCGTTGCAGAACTGGATCGCTGTCTAACTGGAATTCGCTGAACTGTAAGGCGCTGAACTGCTGGAACTCGCTGAAGGATTGGACCGCTGTCTAACTGGAATTCGCTGAACTGTAAGGCGCTGAACTGCTGGAGTCGCTGACCAAATGATAATCTTTGTGCACCCGGAATCGTTGAGCACTCGGAATCTCTGATCAACAGGAATTGCTGACCATTTGAGAATCGTTAGGCAACCGGATCTGTACGCTGTCTCATGTTTTGTTTAGGACAATCAATACATATACATTACACTCAAGCTTATTAAAATACTCTCTTCTCTTAAAACTCCCTTAAGTATCATTTTTTTATAAATTCAATTTCTATAATTTTAATTTGTCACCCGGCACACGAAACATTACAAAAAAAAACTCTCTTTTTTTTTTTTCAAACTCCTTTAAAATTTGTTAACACTCTCAAAAATTGCCCCATTGAAATTTCTACACTTTATCTACTTTAAATCCTTCCATATACTATATACATTTTTTTACTTAAATTTGCTACTCTCTTCAAACTTAAATTTTTCAAATTCCTACTATTTATTTATTTTACATTTCTCTACCTTATGTATATATATATATATATATATATTTTTTTTTTTACATTATATACACTTCTTATCTAACATCCAATCCATCATGTGTTCTGAACCGGACATGCCATAAATATAACTCATGTACATATTTATAATAAAATACTTAAACAATTACACTATCCTCTCAAATACTATCAAAATAAGATTTATATAGGTTCAAAAATTTCCGCAATATACTTTAAAATTTTCCTACAATCTCTGAGATGACAGAAAAACCCATATAAATATTTAATTACCATCCTACTTAAATTCTTATAACTCCCCTGCGATTCTATATTACACTATCCATAATTATACATTTTCTTTCACATATCCCCTGATTTAATCCAAATCTTATACTTGGATACGGAATTTCCCGAATTCCTTACATTATTCACTTTCCCACTTAATGAAAACATACTTAAAAATTTTTTTTTTTTCGTAAATCTTATCACTCACTGAAAATCTCTCAATGCATACATAATTACAAATTTTCTCTCAAATATCCTCTAACTCAATTCAAATCCCATACTTGAATACCAAAATGTACATTTTCTTTTCTTATATCCCCTGTAATTGAATGCAAAGTCTCCTGAATTAATTCATTTCTCCTTTTGTGTAACATATATTCTAGCATCTAAATTCCCTGTTCAAACAGAAAAATCTAGTCCCCAGAGAAAATCAAGTAGTGGTATACAAGGTCAACATGTCCTTCTGCCATTGTGTCATTTTCCCTGGAAAGCGGTCCCCTTTCTGGCCTGCGGCTAATACGGGCATTTCTTCGTGTAACTTCCCATGGCCAATTAGCTGTACAAATTTTTGAAGATGTCGTTTTGGCAAAATGATACAAATTTTCTCGTCTACGTTTCCGCCATGTTGTGTAAAGTGTTTAGGACGACGGGATGTGCGCGTAGCAGTGTGTGTGATTGTCTGTGTTTCGCGACTCCTATGGATTACGCAAGGATTCATTTACCCCACGGATTAATTAAAATGCGGTTAGTGTCCTTTTGTTCTACCATTGTATTTTATTATTATATCATGTTTATTCCCGCGTTCTAGCGTTACCTTCGAAAGTTCGTCTCTCTCAAAAATTTTATATGTGCGACCCATTCAAAATATATGTAGAAACGCTTTTTTTTTTTTTTTCAAATGCTTTTTATTTAATCTACAATTCGCGTATGTTTATTAAAATTATCTATTCATTTTAAATTATAATTTGTGTATAATTTCCATTACCATTATATTTTTTCTTTGAACTGCCATTATGATTTTTAATTAAAATTCTCTATCCATTTTAAACTCTAATTTTAATTTTTAATTACCCATTATTTAGTTATTTGAATTACGATTTTTATTTTTAATTATGAATTATTTATTTATTTAAACTAGAAAAAAAATTTTTTTTTATTTTTTTTTTTTATTTATTTACCAATTATCTAATTATTTTAAACTATAATTCTATAACTCCTATTTCCTCACGCGTATTCATCCAACAATGGTTGATCAATCCGCTAATTAAATGAAGAGCGCGTGGAGAAAGTTTACTTTTGTTTTAAAATTTCACTGTTCTTTGAAAAGAGTTTTTTTTTTTTTAAATTCAAAATATCCCTTTATTTAATATTCCTAATTATCTTATCCATCGAAATTTTTATTGCCTGGAAATCAAAGTTCTCTTAAAAAAAAACCTTCTTTTTATAGAGTTATAACGACTTTTTATAGAATTCTAACGATGTCCCCCTTTTGCTTTTTTTTTCTTTTCATAAAATGTGACGTGTCTTCTCTGTTATTTATGTTCTTTCCAAATTTGAATTTAATATATCCACATCTTTAACCTATCATCCCTAAAATTTCTTTTGTCCTCCAACGATACTTGTTATTTATTTTGTAACAATTATTTATTTTTTTAAATCACAATTTTTATTCATAATTCCCAATTATTTATAGTTCCATATTTATTTAAACTTTCTTGTTCATTTAAACTTTCAACTACTTAATGTATGATTTATTTAAAATTTCCTCATTTTTTTTTTTTTCACAATTTGTTTACACTTTCTTAATTAATGTAATATTTATTTACATTTCTTTAATTTATAATTCAATGTTTATTTAAAATTTCCTTTATTTACAATCCAATATTTATTTAAAATTTGCGTTCCATCTTTCGCGTTGCATTTTGTGAATGGCGATTTTTCTTTGTTACTAACATTCTCAAAATTTTGAATCACGGTTTGTCCGCGTTCTTACCTATGTTTAAACTTCTTTCGTGTTTTAATTGAATCAATTTAAATTTAAATTCTTTAAAGATCTCAAATCATATCTGTGTTTCGGCCTAACCGGTGTTGGAAGAAGTACTGTGCGTGAACAATTTGTACTGCTTATATCGTCCCCTTGTGAATTTCCCGCTGATTCATCTTTCCCCTGAACGTTTTCCATCTGTATACATCCCCCATCCACTTGTGTTGGTCCCTCTTGCGCATCTCGTTCTATTTCTCCCGCCTTTTCATTCGTGTTTGCTTCAATTCGTGTACCGTCCCCCTGTTCTGAAAGTTCCAAATTCTCGTGTGTTTCTAGCGTGCTATGTCTGCCTGATTCCCCCCCTGCTGAAAGAATGTTTGCGTTCGGAGAGTCTTTTGGAGGGATGATTGCATTCTCTCGTGCGCTCTGAGTTGTTTCGTTTTGTACTTGTGCGGTAACTGGTTTCGCGGATCCAAGAGTAAGAGTGTTTTCGTGCGTATGGTGTGGTTTCGCGTTGTGTGCACTGGTTTGACAAGACTCTCTGTACTGTCCGTTTGCTATTTCCTCTTCCAACATGATAAACGGAATATTCTCATTTTGACCGTGGTCTTTCTTTAGTTCCGGTTTCGGTTCAGAGTTTTGTGCGTTTTTAGGAGTGGGGAGAAGAGGTGACTTGTATTTGTTTATGTAGGGCATTTTTAGATGTGGCTTGCGGTCGGGAAGAGTCCTTAATCTATTTATGTGGGCTTTTATGATTTTAGAATTTGGTTTGTCACACAGTTTTATTTCATATATAAATCTATTTATTCTATTAATTACTCGATAAGGTCCCGTGTGGTTCCCCTTTTTATACCGATTATTATTGTTTTCCATGAACACCCTTGACCCGATTTCCAAATCCCTGAATTTAGCTCTTTGGAGTTGTTGACTTTCTTGGCGTTCTTTCGCGAGAATTAAATTTTTATTTGCCTCCTTAAATGCGTTATTCATCACTGTTATTTTTTTTTATATATAATCCTGATATGTTGTTTCTGTATTATTTTCTGTTACATTAGTTTCAAAAAAAGTTGGAAGGTCTCTTCCAAAAAAAAGAAAGTTTGGTGTTTCTTTGGTGCTTGAATGTACCGTCGCGTTGTACACAGCTACGTGGCATTGTACTGCAGTATCCCAGTATGGCGAATTCTCCGCTAATGTCGCTAAGGTGTGTTTCAATTGTTTGTTAGTAACCTCCACTATACCGTTAACCCATGGCGAACGTACCGATGCTATTCTGGCAACTATTCCGAGTTTCTCTGTCATAATTTGATGTATATTAGATGTAAATTGAGAGCCTGCGTCCGATAACACTGTCTTAGGACATCCCCAATTCATAAAGTAATTTAAGAGTCTATCAGCAACCGTAGTGGCCGTTATATCCGGGATAGGAAACATTTGTATATGTTTGGAGAAGTGGTCTACCACCGATAACACATATTTATTATTTGAAGTGCTAGTTTGAAACGGTCCGCAAATGGACAAAATTTGCACGGGCCCATCAGGTATAGGATTTCTTCCCAGGGGAACGGGCTGATTTTTTCCCTTTTTCTTTCTACACTGTTCGCAAGATGTAATAAAATTTTGTGTGTCACTGTACATACCCGTCCAAAAATATCTGTCCGATAAAAGTTTATAAGTTTTATCGATCCCTGCATGTGTTACATGTGTAATCGCTAAAATTTCTTTCTGTAAATTTCTGGGTATAACTATAGTTTTGTTCAAATTGTCTCTCCAAGGTCTGTCCTTCCAGTTTCCTACGTGCATTAATAAATTAGTTTCCTCGTCAATATATAATGTGTCATAATGTTTACCCTCTTTAAAATTCCGGTTTTGTAAATTTTCTCTGATTATTTTTAATTTTGGATCTTTAATTTGTTCCTCTAAAATTCTATCTAATGCCGGGATTTCTGTTATTGTGTTTATCTGTGCAATATAGACACTATCCTCATTCACATATCCATTTCTTTTCACCGTGTTTTCTCCCTTAATTTGTTCTATCAGGTTAATTTCTCCCCTTGGATTCTCAATGTTTTGTTTTCCCTCATTCTGCTCTGTTTGTTTATTTTCAAAATCATCTCTACTTAAAAAATCCGCTAATAAATTATCTTTACCCGGGACGTGAATAAATTCATAATCATATTCAGATATCTCTAAAAGCCACCTCTGTAATACGCTGGGTGGGTTTTGTATTTTTAAATGCTGTCCCAAAGGTAAATGGTCAGAAAGCACAAAAAACTTTCGTCCGAAAAGAAAATTCCTAAAAAATTTCATTCCCTGATGCATAGCAAGTAATTCAATTTTCATGGCCGGGTATTTTTGCTCCTGTATCGATAATTTCCTGCTAAAATATGCAATCGGTTTTAAAATTCCCTCTCTGTATTGCAAAAGAGCGCCTCCTATGGACTGAATGCTGCCATCGATATTCAGATAAAAGTCTTTGTCAAAATCTGGCTGTATAAGTAATGGTTTCTTGAAAAAACATTCTTGGAGTTCCTGGAATGCCTCCTCACATTTATTATCCCATTTAAATTTATTATCCTTTCTTGTTAAGTCTGATAAAACCGCGGTTAATTGAGCATAATTTTTTATTGAATTTCTGTAAAAATTACAAATGCCTAAAAATCTTTTTAATTTTCTTAATGTTTTTGGTACTGGAAAAGAAGTGATTTTGTTTATATTTTCATCTGTTGGTGTAATGCCTTTTTGACTAATTTCAAATCCTAAATATGCTACTTTTTCTACAAAAAATTTACATTTGCTGGGTGTCAGAGTTAGGTTGTATTTTCTTAATTTATCGAATACTAATTTTAATTTATGTATTAATTCTGAATAAGAGTTAGCCGGGATTATTATGTCGTCGATGTAAGCTTGTATGTTTTCCTCTCTTAAGTCCGCTAAAATGGTGTCCATAACCTGTTGAAAAATTGGAGCGGAGCTTACATGTCCAAAAACGAGTCTTTCAAATTGGTAGTTGCCATAGGGCGTTGTAAAAGCAAATAATTCTTTTGTGTCTTCAGGTAAAACCAATTGGTTGAATGCACTATGAAAATCCAGTTTCGAATAGTATCTATGTCCGGCTAATTTAGTTATAATTTCATTTACACGGGGAATTTTGTAAGGAAAAAGAGTGGATATGTTATTAATTAATCTCAGATCTAAACATAAACGGTACTCTCCACTTGTTTTACGCACTAAAATCATCGGCGATGCAAAATTTGATTTTGTTCTGGCAATTATCCCTGCTTCTTCTAACTCTTTTAATTGATTTTTTGCGGTATCCTGCAGTGCGTACGGAACGTCGTATGGCCTGGAACGTATTGCGTGGTCATGTGCAAGCTTTATCACCGGTTTTACGATGTCCGTCGCTCCTAAAGTTTTTAATGATTTTGAAAAAACGTCCGAATATTGCATTACAAATTTGAGGAAATCTTGTTTAATGTTTGGGTCCATGTGGTCAGTATTAAAATCTTCTGTTTTCAAATCTTTTTTTCTTTCTTCAATTATCTCCGGTTTAGCCTGTATTAAATTTATCATCTCTTCGTATTTATGTGTCCGTTCACTAATTTCTGGTTCTTTAATGTCCTGTTGTTGTATCGTAAAATCTGTCGTAATGTTTCCTAAAGCCATGTTTTTATTTAATGTAATTGTCGCATTCGTGTTATTCTGAACTTCAATTTTAATTTTGTTCTCATTCATGTGGTGTATTCCATAATTCATTACAATGTATGATTTTTCTTTGGGTTCGAACAAAACCTCTGTTCCATTTTCTAGACTTTCCTCACTATATACTACAACATTCTCCCTCGAATTCGGTTTGATTTCTACTTTTCTTAAAATTTTGGCTAGATTCGGTCTTTCCTGTATTATCTCATTTATTTGTCTATCAATTTGCCTATCAGAATTTAAAATTATTTCTATGTCGCCCATCTTCAGAATGTTCTTTTGTGTATTCAAAATGGCTTGATTTTTCTGTAAAAAGTCAAAACCCAATACTCCCTTAAATTTTTGTGTAAATCTTGCTGTTGTGACAAAAAAAATATGTTTGAACTGTTTTCCCTGAATTTTAAATGGAATTTCCACAGTCTTTATATATTCAATACTATGTCCTGTTAAAGTTGATATTGTAACACTCCTTGACACATATTTAATTTTGACATTATCTTTAATTTTATTGAACAATTCTAATGATAATACACTAACGCTCGCTCCAGAGTCTATCATGAGTTCGCTTTGTATATTTTTAAATTGAGCTATTATTGTTGGCAATTCTGTTTTTTCAATTTGTTCTCCTACAGATGCAATCGTTTCCTCATGTTTTTCAGTACTTTCATCGTTATGTATCTCCAATTTCTTATTTTCTGTTTGTACAGGAATTTCAATTTTTCTCGGGAACTTTACCCTGTAATTTTTCTCTCTTTGTAAGTTATTATTTAAAGCTCC
The DNA here is from genome assembly GCA_951213105.1 of Amaurobius ferox. NCBI lineage: Eukaryota > Metazoa > Arthropoda > Arachnida > Araneae > Amaurobiidae > Amaurobius > Amaurobius ferox. The sequence goes on along the minus strand of OX578139.1, from coordinate 99,512,035 downwards.
CACAATTAGTTTAAATTATCTCTTCTATTAGGGAAATTTCTGTATTCAAATCTTGTATTCATCTCTCTCCCATTGTTTCTTTGCCCGCCCGATTCTCTGATTCTGTTTTGGTTTGACTCGTCCCTATTATATCGTTGTTCCCTAGAAAATCTACTTTGTGGAGGGGGTGCTGCATAGTAATTTCTGCTCTGTTGATAGTTTCCAAAGGCGTGGTTTGGCCTATAATCGTATGTGTCCGGCTGGGAGGAGTAAGTTCTGTGGTCATCATACGGCTGGGTTTGAAATGAGTGGGGAGGAGACTGTATTTGATTATGCCACTGTGTCCTCGCGTTGTTTATGTTTTGACTCTGTGTTTGTTTAAAATGATCAGCTTTGTATATTCGGCATTCTCTCATGAAATGTCCCTGTTTATTACAGTAGTGGCATGTTACGAGTTTTTTTGTTTGTGTCGTGGGAATTTGTACTTTTTCTTGGATTTTTAATGTGTTTATTTCTTGGGTAATTGAATTTAAAATATGTGCGTTAAATTCCTGTTGCTCTTTGCGGAGCGTCTCAATTTCTTGTCTATATGTAGCACTATTTACATTTGCCGTTATCGCAGCTAAATTTGCCTGTTCCAAGTTTGTGGCTATTTTTACAGCTTCATCAAAATTTTGTGCATTAGTTTTTATTATTTCTTTCTGGAATTCAGGTGTTACCGCCTCTAAGAATTTACTTAACCTTAATTTATCCATAATCTGTTGTGTCGCTTCACTGTGCTCTGTGTCGCCAATATAATTTAAAGTTAGTGTTGTTATTCTGTGTGCTAGCTGCTTAATCGTTTCTCCCTGTGTCTGTTTTGCGGTCGTGAAAAGGATCTGATTTGTTGTAATGTTCGGTTTTTCTGTAAAGAACTCTAATAACCTATCCCTAAATTTTTCGAAAGATGTTTCCCTTCTTAATTCTTGTGACCCTATATAAAATTTTCTTGCATTCCCTCTTAACCGCGATTTCACAATTGCTAACTTTTCCTCCTCTGACCAATCCCCCAAGCTGCTTAAAGATTTGATCTGGTCAAAAAAAATTTCTACATCATTCTCTATGCCATTGCATTCCCCTAATAGGTGTATAAGTCCTGGTAACCTGTCCCTCGTTGCTGGATGATTTTCTCCGCTTTCCGTCATTCTAAATTTCACTTTCTCGCAAAAATTCTATATCTAAAATTATCTCCTGTTTTTACACCTCAAAATGTTCCCCCAAAATATTTAAATACAATATCACATAAATTCAAAAACATAATTCTAATAATTTCACTATCTACGCATGCAAATACTTCAATCCTCATAATTAACTCCTCAAATATTACACAAATATTTATACAATTCAAAAATTTCTTAAAAGCTTCAAGTTCCCTAATAATTATATTTTCAGATACAATATGGCATGTCTCATTAAGAACACATAATGATTCACTATTTGCTTGCTTCTCATACTGTGAAATAAATTTTCTTAAATTTACCTATATTTATTTTAATTTTAAAATTCTTTCTTTAATTTAATCCTTATTTTACACACAAAAAAATTTTTTTATTCAATCTTTTCATTTCTCATTAATTCCAAATATATTTATTCTCTTCATTAAAATTTAAATTCTGGCATATAACTGGTCTAAAACAGCAAAGTCGCCAGAAGGGTTAAATAATTTTGAATCGAGGTTTGATTGCTCATGAGCACCAATATGATAAGGGTGCAATAATTTTGAGTCCAGGTTCGAAACTGGTTTAAACGGCACCAAAATGATATGTGTGCAATAATTTTGAGTCCAGGTTCGACTGGTCACGGGCGCCAAAATGATATGTGAGTCGTCACACGTCATGTATTGACGCTATATAGACCGATCTCGTAAAGTGGAGTACATGAAGAAATACATAATACCAGTAATTAAAATGAAGAGGCTTAATTTTAAACAATAACAAAGAATTTATTTCATTAAGACAAAACCTTATTTAATAACTATTAACATCTGGTAAATTTCATATACCAACATCTTTAGTGTAGTACATTAAGACAATCAAATCTCCTCATTCTATGATCATAATATGAGCATTACAATTATTAACCTATTAATGTGCATTAACTCACTATTCTTACTAGCCTACGTCTTAATGGCCCAGGTTAACCTTATTTAGGAGGGTCAGAGAGATAATAATAATCAAAGTGCAAAAATATGTGTAGAATTGTCCTACCTCGATCATCTTTGCCGATGTCGGACTTTATGACCGCGCGCTCCGGCTCTGTCCCGTGGGCTCGCTCTCTCCGAGATCCGTCGCTCTTGCGACCTTTTCTTTTCACTCACAAAATTCAAGTCCTCGATTTCAAAAACTTAAAGTCCAAAGTTGCTCTCTGTCTCTACCCCCTTAACAAGGCGCCCCTGTCCATAATTGGCTAAGTAAAATAAGGGCTACGCCCTTCAGGCTATATTATTGGTCACGGCCCCCCTGAAATATGAGATATGCAGTCTCCAGTTTTAAAATCGTTGAAAGTTCTCACGAGAATTTTCCCAAGGTTCGAGTGATATTAATTGACTCTGGGGTCAAGAAGTTCAACCCCTTCCGTTTGTTGTAACACCTAACGCTGACATGAACTTGAGAAGCACCCTCTCTTTTCGAAATGAATGTCCGGTGCAGCTGCGTTCGAGGGAATGTTACAAAAATTGCCTCACTTCATGAGGGACCGTCTTCTTAGGTCCACTTCCTTTTTCAAAAGAGCAATGTTATATTGGGAATTGAAAATTACAATATAACAAAGTGGACAGGGGCATGCGTTTCCGTCTGATCGCTGGATTGCCGGGTTGCGGGTTCGAGTCCCGCCAGCGGGCATGGATGTTGTCATGTCGAGGCCATGTCAGACTTCCACCCTTCGGGGAGCCTCTATAAAAGTGAAGCTGCAAATCTTCGTCATGGGACCTGGGGGTCTAGTGGACGTGATACGTAGGGGCTCCTTCACCAAGTGGGAATTAGTAATGAACGAACAATTTCAAACAATACAAACTTTGAGGCCTCTCAAATTTCTCCTGTATAAATAAATGCCTTGTCAAGAACAAATAGATGAAGAACAGACTCAGATATTTAATCATTTGTATAACTTGTTTTATTATTAATGTATATTTAATTTAGGAAATTAAACCTATTTTACTGTTACCTAACTACTGGTACCTAACTATTTTATTGGTACCTAACTTTTTACTGATATTCCTGTGGTTACATCGATATATTTTCGCACTGTTTTGCAGCCGTGTTTGCAGATTTTAGCCAGAAATGAAGGCGGACAACAAAATGAAAAAATCTGATGTGGGCAACACATGACTTTCCTTATATAATGTAATGAATTTACTACTTTTACAGTAAAAAAATAGGTTTTTCTTATAGTAGATACTCATACTCTTTCCAAGATATTGAATTTTCGACAATTGAAATTGATTGGCGACATTTTTATCCATTTGGCGAGATTTTCGTTAATTTGGCAACATTTCAAAAAGTAGCCAAGTTGGCGTCATTCCGCCAAATTCGTTGCCAAAATCTCGCCAAGCGCTATGGACGAAGAAAAAAGTTATTCTTACAGCAGATAAATGACTATTGGCGTTCAAATACAAAAGTATTACTCAAAGTATATTTTTTCATGAATAGAACAAGCTAGATCCACGAGAATGATGTCACCCAATTTATCGCATGGTATTACATATGAGAAGTGAACATGTTTCTCAATAGCAAATATTTTTTTTTTATTTTATATGACTTTTTGATAATTTTTTTGAAACATGTGCAATATCTCGAGAACGGTTGATATTAGCGTTCCAAACTTTATGTCAATCGTTTTCTAATGAAAAAATACATAAGAAATGTCTATTTGCGTAACTTTATTCGTGGTTTTGATTTTTTGAAGATTTTCTCAAAATTTCATTCGAAAATTTAGGAGAGTTCTGAACATTCGATTGCGTATAAAAACAATAAGCTTCTAGTGTTTACGGATTGTGACTTTTGTACCAAATTTGGCTCGAATCGGTCCTTTCGTTCGTCAATTATCGTCTCCACAGACTCACTGACACACACACACACACACAGACATCACTTCAAAAACGTTTGATTTGTGATCAGGGATGCTTGAAACGTGCTCTCCCGTCGAAAACTCGAATTCGAATTTTCGACCCCGTCACAATATTTTCCTTATACATTATGTATATAAGGAAAGTAATAAGCTCCTCTCTCGCAATCTGTCTAACTATTACATCCCAATCCATCTACTTCCTAATCTGATTCCATAGTTAGATTACGAAATGTAAACGCTCCCAAGAAATACATATCCCAACTGGAGTTTAAATCAATAGTTTGGCTACCCATTGCTCTATTCATTCAACTATTCAGACGGCGGTATTTTCTTCTACTGTCAAAAGGGCCCCAAAATCCCTAGAATTTAAGTCGAAGTGAAACTTAAGTTATGTTCAAGTTTATGTAAGAAAATGCCAGTGCGAGTCTTATTTAAATACCACATTTAATATTACTTTCCTTATATACATAATGAAAACGGAAACTAATTGTGACGGGATCGAAAATTCGAATTCGAGTTTTCGAATTCGAGAGCACGTTTCAAGCATCCCTGATCCCGAATCAATCATTTTTGATGTGATGTCTATGTGTGTGTGTGTCTGTGTCAGTGAGTCTATGGAGACGATATCTCACGAACGAATGAAGCGATTTGAATGAAATTTGGTAAAAAAATTACAATCCGTGATTACTGGAAGCTTATTTCTTTTAAAACGCAATCGAATGTTCAGAACCCCCCTAAATTTTCGAAAGAAATTTTGAAAAAATCATCAAAAAATCAAAACATTTAATAAAGTTACGCAAATAGACATTTCTTATGTAATTGACATAAACTTGAGAAGGCTAGCATGAACCGTTCTCGAGATATTGCACATTTTTCAAATAAATTTACCAAAAAATCCCATAAATTAAAAAAAATATTAACTGTTGAGAAACGTGTTCACTTTTCATATGTAATATCATGCGATAAATTTGGTGACATCATTCTCGTGGATCTAGCACGTTCCATTCATGAGAAATGATACGTTGAGTAATACTTCTGTATTTGAACGCCAATAGACATTTATCTGCTATAAGAATAATTTATTTCTCCGTACATAACGCTTGGCGAGATTTTGGAGACGAATTTGGCGGAATGTCGCAAAACTTGACGAATTTTTTAAATGTTGCCAAATTAACGAAAATCTCGCCAAATTGATAAAAATGACGCTAAATGAATGAAAATGACGACTTATTGTCGAAAATTCAATAACTTGCAAATAATATAAGTATCTACTATAAGAATAGCCTATATTTTTTTACTGTAAAAGTAGTAAATTCATTGCATTATATAAGAAAAGTCATGTGTTATTCACATCAGATTTTTTTTTGTTATTTAGGCGTATTAAAAGCGTATTTATACAATTATTCTGAAAGTACTACGCCCAAGAAGTGAACGAATGCTAGTTTAGGTACTCAGTTATAGCGTGGCAACGTATTGCCTACGCTGTGGGGCACCTTAATCAGAAAACATCTTAACCTTCGCACAGCGGGCATACGTTGATTCCTTGCGACGGCACATACGTCTGTACAAGTTATTGCAAAAAAGTATTGCAGGTTAAGAGCTTTTTAAAAGCACAGCCTGATTGGGAGCTGAAGGCGTCTGGTTACTATTGAATATACTGGCTTGACTCATGTATGTGTGTGCTTCACTAAACTGTGAAACATTTCTCTGGGATTTGCCAGTTGTTTTCTTGTAGAAAATTTATAGATTTGCAAGCCTAAATGAAACACTTAACATAATTCTTAGGATCTGAAACATAGAAATTTTAGCCGTAGGGATCTTTGCACAAGCTGCTAGGCGCATCTGTGGCAAAGTTATCTATTTTCCGTCTTTGCGATCCATAGGATCGGAGTTAAAATCCTGATAAAAATCCCTATATTTGTATGCATAACCACGTCCGAATCCACTTTAACTGTAGATGAATATCAAATTAGCTGTCATATTCATAAAAGTAATGGTAGAGCACTAAATGAATTAAATTGAGTTTAATCCAGGAAATATAACCATCATTCAAAAAATGTTTTCTTATTTAAAAGGATGTAATAAACGTTGACATTTAAAATTCTACTTACAGAGCGACAAAATTAATGCTCTTTATAGAACAAGCGAATGCGTATTCCTTGCAGTATATTCGTATATAGAGAAATTATATTAACAAAAATGTTTTCCTCAACACTTAATGAAATTGCTCATTTTATACTTTTCCTAACTTTAATAGAGGTGTTCTTTTTTGTGATAAAATATAATAAAAACCTGGCTCCAAATTAATATTTTAATTACACGATCGACTTTAATAAAAGTCTGGAATGAGAATTTCACGCTTAAAGCGACATTTCGAATTCAACGGTGTGAAAAAAAGTGCAGTGACAGATTTTGTAATTTACCAGAGAGAAAGAAGCTTAACGAAAACTTGCGCCAAAAATTAAAAACAAATTTAGGACGAGATTTGTTTAATAAGGAGTCTTTTAGGATAAATTTAATGAGCAACAAGGCATGTAAATCTGCTGTGAGAACAACTTTTATTTCAGTTTTATAACAATTAAAATATGAAATGCAAATGAACGAATTAAAAACAAACATGTATTATAGGAATAGTCATAATAAAATGAATTTTGAATTATTTTCTAAAGAATATTATTTATATTTAAATGTAGCAAATATATTATATTGCTTTTTATAAGTCATTCATCTGTTATTATTTGTTATTTCTATTATTGCGATAAAACAAAAGGTGAGGGTGAGCATAAAGTATCAGCCGCGTCTAAAATATAACGCTAAAATTGAACCTCTGTATTTACAAACATGCGCTCTACATAATGACGGATCCAAGTTAGGGGAAAATAATCTAAATCATTGGTAAAAGTATATGGTATCAAGATTTCAAGATCAATATTTTTTGTTCCTTCATGAGTATTACTTTATAACAACTCCTGTCAGATGTGAGCATAAAATATCAACCTCTTCTAGAAAATAATGTTAAAGTTGCACCTCTGTATTTATAAAGATGCACTTTACATAATGAAATGATATATCCAAGTTATTAAAGAATATATTAAATCCGGTTCAAGTGGCAGTAGGATGGTTTCGAGATTGATATTTTTTGTTCCTCATTGAGTATTGCTTTATACCGACTCCTTAATGACGTTGTTTCGCCTAATTATTTAGTGACATTGTATAGGCTGTTTATTTAATGGTGTTCGTTAGCTCATTAGATCTATCTAAACTGTAAGGGCGGAGTTGTTTTCACACTTGGTTGATAAAAGGCTGATATCAAGATTTAGAGATTCCACGACCCAAACTTGGGGACTCATTAAAGAGTCTTAGAGCATCTATTTTCCCAGACGGAAGACTTAGAGATTGATATTTTGTGTTTCACCATGAGTATTACTTTATTATGACTCAGTCTGGTTGTTTAACGTCGTTGTTCAGCATAATTTACCTATCCATGCTATAAGAGATTATATGAAATTATCTACACGTCCGGTTCGGATGATAGAACTGTGATGTCAAGATTTAGTGATTTATTATTTTTGTTCCTCCATGAGTATTACTTTATACTGACGCCTTAGTGACGTTGTTTACGTTGTTGTTTAACTCAATTGACCTATCCAAGCTGTGAAAGAATATAGGAAATTATCTTCACGTCTGGTTTATGTGGTGAAAGGATAATGCTAATAGTTATATGTCGATATTTTTAATCCTTCATGAGTATTACTTTATAGTGATTCCTTAGTGACACTGTTTAGTCTGGTTGTTCAGTGCAATTGAACTACCGAAGCTGCATTATCTTTCCTCGAATGTCAGATTAACATGTAACTTGATCTAGCTAACCACCTCTTGTTACTTTTACCTCAGATTAGCATCTGTTATCTGATTTGAATCGAGGGCATCCTGTGAGACCAGAAACAGTTCTCACATTTGATGAGACACTTTTATGTGTGGAACTTATGGTGGCCGAAACGGCAAACAAAGATTGTAGTCTGGCTTGCACCAAAGTTTATTGCGACGTGAACCTAAAGGTCAAAAGACTATAAATTTAGGGGTGCCCTACCAGAGGGGATGAGCTGGGCCTTTCGAAATGTGGAATGATGCCATTGGGTAAAGAAGAACCAATAAGCGCCAAAAAGAAGTAAAGGCGGAGTTACCCCCCCCTCTCCACACCGAGGGAACCACAGCCTGTGACCCGAGAACGAGAGCAGAGAGACGATGATGGAATTTTGACTTAGAAGCATGCCAGAAAAACTATCACGATTTTGACTTAAGAGCACGAGTAGAGAAGAATGAAAAAACCAACAGATTTGTAGAGTGCCCCGTAGAGGTTTCAAATTAATGGAGATAGATCAATGTGCGAGTGCATTCAGAGTGCGAGGAGGAGTCACACACCAAAGAGTTGGGCAGTACTAAGACTGATGCAAGCCTTTGAGATATGATAAAGCCCAAGACTAATTGGAAGGTATGTGCTCAGCAATTTTCATAGGTCCTAGACACGGTAGTAAATTTTATAATTCTGGCCGCATATGTCCCCTCCGCTAAAATAATTAATGAAAATTGATGTTGTTAATAAATAGTATTGTTCAAGTTTAAATGGTGTGATCAATTTAGCATTTTATTAATTAATTATTCCTTTACAGGACTCGGACGAAATCTAAAATAATTAGATGGTTTTTAGCGGCACAACATAGCAATGTACATTAAATTAATTCCACTCTATGAGAATAACGGCCATGTCAACTTAATGAATTTAACATTAAATAATAAATTTCTTAAATGTATTTAATAATTAAAACTTTAAGCTTTTATCTATTTATTTTCGGTTCCCACACATCCTATTCTCTTCACCATTCTTTGACAACACTGATTTTATCTTAATCTATTCTTATACTCGTATCTTTAGAGATGATACATTCAAAATAGGCTACATATTCCTAGAATAGCTTAAATTTGAAAGAGTTAACTTTAAAGGTGCGGTCTTCAATTTTTCAAATACCGAGTACGTACCACATGTACGTACCACCATCCATACTACCGGAGCACATCAATTAAAACATCTGATGCGAGCAGCACATGATTTTCCCTGCAGATTCATATTCACGATATCTTTATTTCTTCAATAATTTGTTAAATTGAGTTTAATGGCACAAAATAATATGCAACATTACTTTAAAACACACTGAATTTGCACTTTTTCATTTTCATTGGGCAACTGAACCTATTTTCAAAAGTGGCTGGCGAACTTGCGAAGAAAATAATATTTCTCGAGAACGGCCAATCCTAGAATAATGGGGTTAGTCTTATGTCTCATTCTTTCATCGTCGAAAATTACGTATAAAACAAGCATTAATTGATATATTTGAGCATACGTAATCTTTTATTTTACATTTTGACGATTTTTGCAGGCCATTTCGCAAAAAAAGTCAGGTCCCTTTTATCCAAATTGTACCAAAATCTAATCAGCAGCAGGTTAACACATAAGGGATTTATCCACCAAATTTTGTGAAATTTGGCACATTAGTATTTTAGCGAGATTAGATACAGACATTTTTGGCGGGCCATTTCGCTAAAATTGCAGGTAATTTTTTTCCGAATTGTACCAAAATCCAATCAGCACCAGAGTAACCTACAAAAGACTTATTTACCAAATTTTGTAAAATTTGATCTATTAGTTTTTCAGCTATAGTGGATATATGCAGTTTTTGCGGCAATTTGGCAAAAAAGGCGGGTTCTTGTGTCCCGAATAGTACCAAAAACTAACCAGCACCAAGGTCATACACAGGTTCAGCCAACCTCCCGCGACAACCTATTGGTTTTTGCCGACTACGAGGGGAGGAAGCACGATGCAAAATCCACTTCCGGCAAAGTGGCAGCCGAGGGCCACGTTCTCGACGGTATCATTCACCGGGCAGGGTCTCGAAAAACACCTGCCAATCCCAACCCCAGCCACCGTCCGGACCTTGGCTCAGGCCATGAACAGGTGCAGTCCAGTGGTCACGGACACCCGGAAGAGTCGGGGCCTGATAGACTCTCTGGTTCGACGGACAGTTCATCGCCTACCAGGTAACCCGATTAATATGCCCCCCAGAGTCAGAGGATCAAGACTACAGAGCCAACATCCGTAACCGCCATCTCAGGGTGGCCCGCCCCGGAGGGGAGGGAAGATCATACACAAGTGACTTACCTACCAAATTTTATGAAATTTGGTTTATTAGATTCCGAGTTAGAGTGGATACATACATTGCACAGACAGACACACAGACGTCACGCTAAAAATAGTTTTTTCGGATTCTAAAGGTGTCAAAACGTGTAGATCCATCGATGATAGATCCGATGATGTATGGCGACTCGTAGCCAAAACGAGCCAGAGCCTAATTCAGCGCGAGGGCGCAAATCCTTCGGGTGGTGGCGATCAGTGAAGTAAAGAAAGTCGTCATTTTTTTTGGTTTCGCAGTGCAACACAGCTTTGCCGCTAAACGGCGTGGTGTGGGACCCTTTGCTCCCTTAGCCACATTCAGGCCGTAGCAACTGTGGTACTGCATGGACGGAGTGTTTGCGGAGCATCAATCCCTGGCCCCTATGCAGCAGACGCACGTCAACTGGGTGACATAAACTGGAATCGGCAAGGCCCCTAGTAGATGATTTCTACTGAGCCGAGATTGCTGTTGACCTTCCGGTAGCGCCTGTACGCAAGTTCTTATGAACCGCTGGGCCTAAGCCAACGTTAGGAGGTGGAGAATTCCCTGTCTCAGCATTAGCCGGTCTGATCCTGCTGACGATGATAGTTTACGTGATTGCTCTTGACCTTCCGGTAACGCCTGTGCGCAATTTCTTATGAACCGCTGAGCATAAGCCAGCGTTAAGTGGAGGAGAACTGAAGTGAACAGTGTGCCCATCTCCGGAATAATCCTTGTCTGAACTATCGTCACCTGTTTAACCTCAACCGAGCTGATCTGACTGACAGTGATATTTATGAAATGTCCAATACTGAACTAGCCATCCAAATAATATTGACACCCATTTTCCAATGTGCAGAGGGATTGCTATCAGCACCCATTTGAATGTCATTTCTTCTGTAATGAATGTATGGTGAATTATATTTGATTTTAAATGTTTTTCTCAGTAATGTGTTAACAGTGTTTGATGTGATCTCCAGTGTTGAAGGGTAACTTTAAGCTTCATGGGGTATTTGCCCAATGAATTTTTAAAAGTAATTAAATGCAAGTTTGTGAATTTTTTAGAAAAATAAATTAGTTTTAAATTTAGACGTACACCCCGAGGTCAAGCTGGGTAATTCGGAAGTAATTGTAATTGGTATGTTTGTTATTAGTGTCAATTTAAATATTTCATGTGTTTTTTTTAATAAATTGTTAATGTGGCCACTATTTTTGGACTCTTTAATTAGCTTTAGCAATGTACTTTGATCCGTAAGGATCCCACTATACGATTTTGGTTGAGCGACTGGCACTAGTGGTGAGTAATGTTTATGTGTTCTATTTTGTATTTATGTGTCAATTTCACCTCACCACAGCGATTTTCGGCATGATTCCAATACTTTCAGTATACATTACCATGTATTTCAGGGAAAGTAATATACTGAAACAGATAAGATCTGTGAAAAATGAGTGGTCAAAAAGGCAATCGAAGAAAATCGAAATCAACAAACAGAAAATTAAATTATAAAATACCCAGTCTTGAACCGCATGCATGATCTTGCACCTCCTCATGATAATTTTTCCAGGTCAAAATTGATGACAAATATAATATTAAATATCATGCGGCACAAAACATGACTTCTGCTCCAAAAGACATAGACATTTTACCCTATATTTTAGTAAAATTTTACGTCTATAAAATATAACTGAGGTACGCCCACTAATCTAACAGCTTACAACGGCCAGTGATCTAACAGTCTACAACTTCCAATGATCTAACAGCTTACATTGATTCTAAATTTGACATCTTTGAGTTCCCTTTTTATTAAAATGTCACAGTGTAATCCGAAATGGTCCATAGGAGTTCTGTGCAGGAGATGAGCAAAATTTAAAAACACTTGTAATGTTGTTTTCACACATAGAGGTGAAGGGGGCGCAGTAGCCCAGTGGTTAGCGTGCGGGAATTGCACTCGGTAGGCTCGCATTCGATTCCCTCCGCTGCCAAAACTGCCGCCGTGTTCACGCGGAGTACGATAACGTTAAACATGTGGGTCCGTAAATCCTTCCGAGAGGTTGGTGGCAGGAGAAGGAGGGTAGGTCCCTGTGGATGCCTCCCCCATCGGGTTCCGGTCTAAATTGGGTGGTACTTCCCGGCCGTCCAAACAGTTACCTTACATCTGGTAGGTCGGACGGTCTGGATCTCAACAACAACATATATAGGTGACAATATACATTTGTGCACATTGTCGTTTCAGTTTATTGAGTACTTTGGGGAGAAACCTGGAAATATATTTCGTAGTGAAAGCGCTTGAGAATAATTCGAATGATACGAACAACATTAAAAAATAATAACACAGATTTAAAAAATCAGATGTGAGCAGCACATGACTTTTGCTGCAGACGCAAATTCATTTTCTCTTTATTTCTTTAATAATTCTTTAAATTGAGTTTAATGGCGCTGAATAGCACGCATAATTAATTGAAATTACACTGAATTTGCACTTTTGATTCAGTTTTCGTTGTCATTTGGTAACTGGACGTATTCGCAAAACTGGGATAGCAAGAATGAGAAAGAACGAAAATATATCGAGAACGGCTTGTCCTGGAGTAATGGGGTTGGTCCTATTATTTTCATCATCAAAAATGACATGTAAAACAAGCATTTAATTGGTGCATTTGAGCTTACATAGTTTGTATTTTAGATTGGGCAAGATTTTTGAGGGCCATTTCGTAAAAACAGGCAGGTTCCTTTTTCTGAATTGTAACAAATTCAAATCAGATTCATAGTAACCCACAACTGACTTATCTTGAACATTTTGGGAAATTTGATTTAATCGTTCTTGAGCTAGAGCTAAACAGGCAAATTTCTTAAGGCCATTTCGCAAAAAAAAGGGAAGGGTTATCCGAAATCGTACCAAAATCTAATCAGCACCAGGGTCACCCACAAGTGCAATTTTATGAAATTCGGTCCATTAGTTAATTTCCTTATATACATAATGTATAAGGAAAGTATTGTGACGGGGTCGAAAATTCGAATTCGAGTTTTCGACGGAAGAGCACGTTTCAAGCATCCCTGGTCACGAATCATACATTTTTGAAGTGATGTCTGTGTGTGTGTGTGTGTGTCAGTGAGACTGTGGAGACGATAACTGACGAACGAATGGATAAATTCAAACTAAATTTGGTACAAAAATCATAAACCGTAAACGCTGGATGCCTTTTGTTTTTAAACGTAATCGAATGTTCAGAACCCCCCCTAAATTTTCAAGTGAAATTTTGAAAAAATCGTCAAAAAATCAAAACCGCTAATGAAGTTACGCAAATAGACATTTCTTATGTAATTTTTCATTAGAAAACGATTAACATAAATTTTAGAACGCTAACATGAACCGTTCTCGAAATAATGTACATTTTTAAAAAAAATTATCAAAAAGTCATATAAAATAAAAAATATGTATTTCCTATTGAGAAACATGTTTACTTTTCATATGTAATACCACGCGATAAATTTGGTGATATCATTCTTGTGGATCTAGCTCGTTCCATTCATGAGAAAAGATACTTCGAGTAATACTTTTGTATTAGAACGCCAATAGTCATTTATCTGCTATAAGAATAACTTATTTCTCCGTCAGTAAAGCTTGGCGAGATTTTGGCGACGAATTTGGCGGAATGTCGCTAACTTGGCGACTTTTTGAAATGTTGTCAAATTAAAGAAAATCTCGCCAAATGGAGTAAAATGACCCCAAATCAATGAAATTGACAACTAATTGTCGAAAATTCAATATTTTAGAGAGAAAGTAGCGACTATAAGAAAAACCTATTTTTTTATTGTAAAAGTAGTAAATTCATTGCATTATATAAGGAAAGTCGTGTGTTGCCCACATCAGATTTTTTTTAGTTAGAGTGGATACGTAAAGTGCCCAGGCAGACAGACAAATAAACGCATACCCAATCAGACACACACACAGATATCACGCTACAAATAGTTTTTTCGGTATTTTAGGGGTCCCAAAATGTGTAGATCCGTTGGAAACTCGAGTTGCGATTTTTGGTATGATTCCAATACTTTCCCTATACATTACCATAAGTTGGAGGGAAAGTGAAAAACATATAACGTATTTGAACAAAACGTGATTTCAGTAAGTCCAATAGATTCCAATATATTACAATGTCTTGAAAAATCATATTTTCTCATTTCATGGAGAAAATTTTAAACATTGCAATGTTGTTAATGTCCTTAAGTAGATGCCTAAATTTGTACCAAATTTGGCTTCATTTGAATAAGTAGGTTTGGAAAAAGCAGAGAGTCCCAACCAGGGGCGGCATTTCAGCATTTCATTTGGGGGTGCGAGATTTGTATGAAAATCCCCAATATGAAATAAATAAAATGTTTGTTAACAGGGGGGGGGGGGAGGAGAGGGATCACAAAAGTAAATTGATGTTGAGAAAAACAATTGTTGCTAACATAATTTTTGTACATAATTGTGGTAATATAATTGTTGTTAACATAATTTTTCTAAATACAATTATCTATATTTATTTACCTGTTATTGAAGTTTTAAACGCCGGTTCTTAGAGTCTAGATGAAGAGAAAATTTGGTTATAATATCATCATAATCCAGGGGTATATCCTATTCTATAGCTAAAGTAGCTACAGATGAAAGTCTTTCTTGTACCATTGTATTGCGAAAATAATTTTTCAACCTACTGAGACACGAAAAATACTTTTCACAACTGGCTGAGCTGATTGACACAGTCAAAAATAATTTAACTAATAATGTTATGACAGGAAACACATTTTTTAAATTCCGCTCTTTAAAATAATTCAGGCGACTTTTAAAATTGGTATGGTCTATGTTTACATTTGTCACCATCGAATAAAACAATCGCAATTCACATAGCAATTCCTCTTTCTGGAAGTTTAATACTTTGCATATGGTTGAAACTTTTTCTTTTCCGATATCTTATCCGGATAATACTGAACTAAGGGCAAACAAAACGGATATATTATTATCATTAAATCTTGACTCAATTTCATTAGATACTGAATCTATAATTTCATATTGAATCTGTGATATAATTTAACATCATCATGGGGACTTTTTTCACCTTGGGGTTTTTTTTTCACTGAATTTGCTTGGAATTTTTTTACGCCTTTTCAGTTTTGGTCTAGAATAAGAAAAATTCGGGCGAGCGACCGCACCCCCTCGCGCCCCCTATTTGCCGCCCCTGGTCCCAACTGACCAACAAACGAACAGAATTCAAAAATTATTTTTTTCTTAAGGAGCACCTTCTAAACCATATCATTTGCAATTTGACCGAAAAGTCTTTACAGCACAGAAACCATAAAATAAAACCTTAGCGGGAAAACGATAACTACATTGAATTGTGAATTTCTTATTTATGATCAAGGAATTTCCTATACACTGTGCAGATTTGAGCTTGGAAAGTTATCTAATTCTCAGATTACTAGCAGCAGTCTTAATAATTTAAATATTTCTCAGATTCCTAATTTGAACAACTTATTCCTTTAATTTATTTCAACTGGCGGCGCTTTTGAGTTTAAATAGTAACTATAACTCAGTTCTATATTTATATTTAATATAAGTTATAGTTTTGATTTTGGGATAAATTTGAATAGACTTAAATCCTTCGTATGTTGCGAATTTCTCTTGTCTTGACCATAAAAGTTGTCTAAAATGAACCTAAAAATTAAATTTGATAGTTGTAACTTATATTAGGTGTAAAGGGGATAATTTTAGCTTTATTTTGAAATATCAGTTGTGCTAATATAAATATGGGGTGATTTTTATTAAATGAATTTCGCTGTTATTCAATGCCTTTAGTAACAAGTACCAGCCTTATTGGTGAAATATGTGGATAGATAGATACATCATGATTTTTACAAAATCTCCATGCTACGGTATATGACTTCACCAATCAGAAGTGTATTAGTTGTTAATAGTAACCAAGTTCATGGTTAACATATGATTTTTCTCTCTGCTGGCAATGGTTTTACGGTTACGCCTCTGGGAGAGCTTTCCTTTGAAATTATATTGAAATTATAATAATATATTCCATATTAAATTATAAGAAAAATATGTTTCGTATAGGAATTTAAGTAATTATGATTAAGAAGATTTTTGAATTCCATCAATTTAAAATTGTGTTAAAATTTCCACTTTTGTGAATGAAGCAACTAATACGAATGAATGTTATACTATTAATTAAAAGTTCCGAAATGGATTCACCGACTCTTTGGACTGGAAATTTTTTATTGTGCATTTTGTAGCTTACCTGTGGCGGCAGTTCGTTTTGTGATTACCATCGATGTATCTAGGTATTTCGCCTACGCGTGTTGGCAGTTGGAAATTTATTTTGGATGCTGAGCAGAAGTTTTGCTCTTCTAACCTTCTGTGTTTCTAGTGTTTTGTTCGATGGAAAGCGTTCTTCAAGTTAGTGCTCTTCGGTGAATAATTTCTTAAGGCAATACTCATCAAGTGAATTATCTATTAATTAAAGAGCTGTTTTTCTAAAAGTGTTCCAAAAACTGTAAACTCCCTTTATGAAAGAAAGTCTTGATTTAAGTTCAGTATTTTTCAAAATGTTAAATTTCAGAATTTGGAATATAAGTGAATTTGTGAATAATTATTTAATCTATTCATTTTAAAATATTATTAATTGAAATGTTTAAAGGTAGTTTGTGGCATATCAGCCACACAATCAAACTCAAGTTACCATACACCTTTCTGATTGATTGGACGATCTGAGTCTCAACAACAACAATAACAACACAATCAAACTCAGGATCTTTAATCCGGAACCTAGGTTGGGGTCTGGGTTATGTACGCTTATGCTGGGTTTTGTGAGAGGAAGTCTGAAATATAATTTAGGGATGTAATCTTGATATGTAATTCTGTGGGCTTAATTATTTTACAAAAAAATATTTAAAATATTACTTATTCAATACATCATTTGAATATTGTAGTTTTGATTACTTTCAAAGTCAATTCAAAGGTAGGTGATTTTATTATTTACTTGATTGACATCATTCAAAGTTGCATAAGATTGGAATGCGCTATAAATAATGATGCATGAAAGTATTTAAATAATTGTGTTTGGAAACATCGCCAGTACTTTGGTAAAGTAATAAATTCAATAAAACTAATAACATAAAAATGAGTAATTATGAAGAATGAGTAATTATGAAAATATTGGAAGAATTAAAATTAGAAACATTTAGAGTTGAAGTAATAAAGAGTTGGAAATTTCAATGTTTGAAAATCAAAATTTAAAAATTACAGAAAGGAAAATTAAGAAAATATAAAAGGAAAATATAAAAACACAATCCGACAGGCACAACTATCAAAGCCTATCTTGTGATTTAACGGAGTTTTCTTCTGAATCTCATGGTTCTAAAGAACGAATTAAATAATAAAATTCCAATTTTATTATATGCTTCACAAAATATCCCAGGAAACAAATAACTAAAGAGCTTAAGATAAAATAGCTAAAATCCAGAAAGCTATATTCTAAATAGTAAATGCAGACGCATCCATTTAAGAATTCTATTTACTTAAGTGAAATGAATAAGAGGCTTACAACAAAAGCAAATTTAGCAAAAAGTAATTTTCTTTCGATAATAAAATGCAATTTCAGCTTAGAAATCCAATGCTCTTGCATATTTGTTGTACGGGGATGATTTATATTTTTAGTCGAAGGATGTTTTCATAGTTTAAAATATGGAACAAACTTTAATGGTTTTTATGCCATTAGATGTGCTGTTATGTGACCAATTTCATAAATCATTGAAAAATGTCTGCTATCAATGTGCAAATATGAAATTTCAGTGCTTTACAGTAGCATCCGCTTGATGGAATAGTAATGAGTGGCATATCTACGGGAAACGAGTTGGGCACCAGAATGGATTTGGCTAAGGATTTGTTTCCTAGAAGTTGGATGGCACTCTCTGAAACTCTTCATTTGCACATTGTACGTCGCCCATTTGCATTTCAATAAAGATGTGCTAATTACTACTCGTCGTTAAACATCATCTGTAAGAACGTCATCTGAACAGCCGGAAACCTGTGCATCTATTCTGCGCTGAGATGTAATTTTACATGTTCGTTATTTGTACCTTAAATGTAATCTGTCTGTTTGAGATTCTTTTTGGCTAATATTCTTATTACCCGAATACGACCTTAGTAGTTTACCAACAATGACAACCACTGATTTAAAGCTAGGTAGAACCAAATCATACTAATCAATATTAGACTTAGATTTATACTTAACCTTTTGCTTATGGGTGGGACAGAGTCAATCCCGAACAAAGAACCTCTCAAAAAGACAGGTATTTGACATACCCTATCCCAAACAGTTCGATCCCCCTTTGCAGGCATTGGCGTTCATGGACGCCAAGGGGGATGCAAAGGGGGATCGTTTAAAAATTAAATCCAAGGTTAAATCCAAGGTTAAATTTGAACAAGAAAGATCAATCATGCATCAAGCATTGATTATGAAACACTTTCAAACTGAAATGCAATTTTATTTAAACATCTCTAAAATGCGATACATTCAGCGGTAATATTTTAAAAATTATCACAATGCTACAAAAATTTATTATATTTGGAAACTTAAAACTTCATCGAAAAAAATGAATTTTATTCAACTGACGTCACTGAAATATAAATCGCCTGGCTTCCTATGATATCTAAATACTAAATACTTCAAATACATCTAAAATATTAAATATATCTAAAATACTAAATATTTCATTCACACACTTTCTTCCATCCCTTTCATTCATCACAATACTACAATAATTTATTTTACTTAAACGTCACTGAAATATAAATCGCCTGGCTTCCTATGATATCTAAATACTAAATACTTCAAATACATCTAAAATATTAAATATATCTAAAATACTAAATATTTCATTCACACACTTTCTTCCATCCCTTTCATTCATCACAATACTACAATAATTTATTTTACTTAAAAACATAAAAACATGGAACTAAAAGTATTTTAACTCTATACTTGAAACTGCATCGAAAAAGTATGCTATAAAATCCTCTGCGTCTCTATGTAAAATCAATGAATGTTTCATTCACAGATCCCACAGACCGGCTGAGCTACATACTAAAATTTCATTTTGATAAAGTCATTTTTACGGCAGTTATCGTGCGGACGGACAGACAGACAGACAGACAGACAGAATGAACAAAGTGATAAACACATTTCAACTATGTTGTAAAGTGTTAAAACCGTATTTCAGATTCGAATTTAGCATGGTCGAATTAATATACAAGAGTTTTTTCAGCCCTTGGAGCTACATTTGGTGCTCTGACATATTGATACTGCGCTTTTAAAGAGGTGATAAGATTTTAAAATGTAATTAATGTTTCGTAATTAAAATATAGATAAATATGCGTAGAATATTAAATATTACTTTTAGAATTCTATTCATTTATTGCTCAAATCATTGGTTTTATAAAAAAGTATTAGTTTTTAACACTTTACAACAAAGTTGAAAAGTGTTTATGACTTTGTTCATTCTGTCTGTCTGTCTGTCCGTTAGCACGATAACTGCCGTAAAAATGACTTAATCAAAATGAAATTTTAGTATGTTATTCACACAGTCAGTGGAACCTATGGGAATATAAATGAATAATATTACCCAATTAGTTTTGGATTGAACACGGGTTGAAAAAATGAAATACATTAAACCCTACGGGACATAATTTTTCAAGCATTTTTAAGCGGATTTAAAATTCACAAATTACTTCGAAAATTTTAGGTAATATTCAAATTACCCCATAAAATATATAAAAAAAATTCAGCAAAATATATTCAGTAGTTTTTTAAGTAAAAATTAAAATAATAATTACACCTCTTATATGAAGCTATCACGTGATCATCATATGAAGCTATCATGTGGTCATCATATGAAGAGATCACGTGACCATCATACGAAGAGATCACGTGACCCACTTCAAAATGAAATATGGCATTCATCTTGTCTCAAAATCGTGATTTTTAATGTTCTTTTTAATTCATATTGAGTGTTGTATCCCTCTTAAAACCTCTTTATTTTTGCCTAAATTCTGGGCATCTACATACTGAAACAACGCAATTACAATATATTTGTGTTTAAATGATAATCCAAATTTGATTATTTCTACAGCGAAGCCTAATTTTCACTTGTGTAAAATGTAAACAGTAAAATATGTAGAATGAGTTGTATTAGAATTGCTGTATTTCTTTAACACAAAATCATTTAGTTCATGGAGTCTGCGAAGCTCATATGAATTCAATATTCATTGATTTTACAAAGAGATGGACGATTTTTTTCGATGAAGTTTTACGCATAGAGTTTAATTACTTGTAGCTCCATGGTCTTAACTTTTAAATAAAATAAATTTTTATAGTATTGGGATGAATGCAATGAATGGGGAAATGTTAATGAATGAAATGCTGCTTTTATAGAGAGAGCCAGGCGTTTTATATTTTGATGGGGTCATTTGAATAAATTTCAGTTGTTTTTGATGAAGTTTTCAAATATAATAAATTATTGAAGTATTATAATGTTAAAAACATTACCGAGGAGCCAGACGATTTATATTTAATTGACGTCATTTGAACGAAGTTCATTTTTTTTCGATGAACTTTTAAGTTTTCAAGTATAATAAATTAATGTAGTATTGCAATTAATGTAGTAATGTTGCATTGAAGTTGGAAAGTGTTTCATAATCTATGCTTTATGCATGATTGATCTTTCCTGTTTAATGTATTTCTTGTTTCCTACATCATTATGCTTAGTAGCAAAATATTTTATATAAACAATGTCTTTAAAAAAATTTTAATGCTATTTTTGAACACATACGAAAAATCTCCAATTATCTTCTATATTTTTCTGACAATCAGAAAACGAAATTTATGACAATTTATGAAATAGCTTCTGAGTTTATGAATTTTAGGCCACAATTTTGTGTTACATCAATTATAAATTATCAGTTATTGACCTATTGCAATAAAATGTTGCGTTTGATTGCGACACTCAAAGTGAAATATAATTGCAAATTCACTGCGCGAGCGTTTGCAATAACTTTGCAGTTAGGAATAATGCTCTCAGTGTAACAGGCAACAAGGGTGGGCGAATTTTACTTTTCCTGCAATACGTGGTAATGTATAGGGAAAGTATTGGAATCATGCCGAAAATCGCAACTCGAGTTTTCGACGGACCTACACGTTTTGGGACATCTAGAACATGAAAAACCAATTCTTAGCGTGGCGTCTGTGTGTGTGTGTGTGTGTGTGTATCTGTCTGTCTGTGCAGTGTATGTATCCACTCTAATTCAAAAACTAATGAAATAAATTTCATAAAATTTAGTGGGCAAGTCTCTTGTGGGTGACCCAGGTGCTGATTAGATTTTGGTATAATTCAGGATAAAAGAACCTGCCTTGTTTCATAAAATGGCGCGCAAAAATTGCTTGTATCCACTTTAATTGAAAAACTAATTGGCCAAATTTTACAAAATTTGGTAGATATGTCACTAGGGGATTACCCTAGTGCTGATTAGCTTTTGGTATAATTCGGAAAAAAGTAACCTGCCTTTTTTTACAAAAAGGGCCTTGAAGAATCGTCAAAATCTATAATTAAAAGACTACGTATGATCAAATATATCAATAAATGCTTGTTTTATACGTAATTTTTTACTATGAAAAGTATAAGACCGACTCCATTACACTAGGACTATCCGTTCTCGAGAAATTTTAATTTTTAGCATTTTCGCTATGCCACCTTTGAAAATAAGTTCAGTTACCAAACGGAAACTAATATTGAATTAAAAGTACAAATTCAGGGTAATTTAAAATAATTATGGCTGTCATTTTGTGCAATTAAGCTCAATTTTATGAATTATTGAAGAAATAAGGAGAACGTAAATAAGAGTCTTCAGCGAAAGTCATGCGCTGTCCACATCAGATTTTTACTTTCTCTGCAATACATGGAAATGTATATGGAAAGTATTGGAATCATGCCAAAAATCTCAACTCAAGTTTTCGACGGATCTACAGGTTTCGGGACCTCTGGAATACGAAAAAACTATTTTTTGCGTGACATCTGTGTGTCTGTCTGTTCGTCTGTCTGTGCGTCTATCTGTGCTGTGTATATATCTATTCTAACCCTTAAAATATTAGACCAAATTTAATAATATTTGGTAGGTAAATCACTTATGTGTGACCATGGTGCTGATTAGTTTTGGGTACTATTCGGGATAAAATAACCTGGGAAATGGCCTGCAAAAAATTCCCTGTATCCAGTCTAGCTGAAAAGCTCTTAGATCAAATTTTACAAAATTTGGTAGATAAGACACTTGTGGGACACCCTGCTGCTGATTAGATTTTGGTATGATTCAGAAAAAAACAACCTGTTTTTTTGCAAAATAGCCCGCAAAAATCGTCAAATTCTAGAATAAAAACTATGTATGCTCAAATATATCAATTACATGCTTGTTTCACGCGTAATTTTTAAAGATAAAAAGAATAAAACAAACCCCATTGCACTAGGACTAGCCGTTCTCGATATATTTCTGTTTTTCCGTATTTTCGCTAAGCCACATTTGAAAATAAGTCCAGTTACCAAATTAGAAAGAAACTTGAATTAAAAGTGAATTAAATTGAAATAAAATAAAGAGAACGTGAATATAAATCTGCAGCGACAGTCATGTGCTGCCCACATCAGAGTTTTTTTTCTGTTTGTGATATCAAAATCTGATATATCCCAATTATGAAAGAGGATAAAATGCAGTGTATTGTGTGTTAAAAGATGCATAATGAATAAAAGTTGATAAAGAATAAGAAAATAAAAAATTCTTGTCATACTGGTGCCATTTCTGACAGTTTCTAATAAATTTATTTATAATATCCCTTATGTTGATGAAATTCTTCGACCCTAGATATCACTGTGGACCAGCAGAGCCAAAAGCAGCAGAGCACGTAACTCCACGTGATCCGATGTTCAGATCAACTAGAAGTTGGAGAGCAAGAAAGGTGGAGCTTGAAATTCCCACTGAAAGAGTATTTACAATATATTTAGCGCAATACCATTAACTCATTTTTCTAGAGGAAGTTACTATGCTAAGGAGAATATAAATGCAACAAGCTCTGTGTCACATAGAGATAGAGCTGAAAGATTAAGAAAACAAATTTTCGAACAAGTGTACATAATAGAATGATCATATACTTAATATAGTGAACTATGCTACATATGAAACCAACTTTTCTCGACCTGTCATTCATCTGATTTGTAGTAAGTCGTCAAGTTTGAGCCGTGCACATATGAATCCATGATGAAAAACCTGATCAAACCTGGCCGGATGAGTACTGCTAAAATCACGATGCCCAATATTAAGAGAGCGTATAATGCTACTAAATTAAATTAGATAAAATTCTGCGAGTTAGGGATCTGGCCATCACACTGTTATATATTGTCGCAGTGAATGATCTAAGTTCTCTTTATATAATGTGTTTCATTTCTGTAAATTTAATTATGTTATTAATAAGAAGTGAATTACGGAAAAATGTTGTATTTTATGATCAACACATTAATGAAATTTATATTTATATCGGAGTAAGTATTCTGTTGCAGCGAAAATTGAAGGGTTTTACTGACGCACCCTTGTTAAACCCGCAATGTGCTAGTCACTTAATGCAATTTACTCACTATGTAGTTGATGCCGTGGGTACCTTAATTTAAACTTCACGGAAAATATACTGATGTGCGCTAAAATTTTGCAAACCATAACCACAGTAGTGTCCGAAAATTGACCATACGCTGCCTGCATTAAATTTTTAATGGAAAAAATACAAGGTACTTGGTTTACAAGTTACTAAAAACTCCAACTGTTCGAGGCTGTTAGAACCAATTGCACGATAGGTTAGGTTCATAGTTTGTAGTAACTTCAGACTAGGTCCTGCAATTATTGCAAGCAGGACCGAACTTATAACCTAAAACTGCATCTTTGGTTCTTGCAAACCAAGGGGCTACACATGGCTTCTTAAAAAACAAAACTAAAAACAAATATATAAAACATTGTTTGTTAGAAGAACGTTTTTAACTCTTCTTTCGTGCATGAAATAGTCATAACGTATACAGGGCGATTTATATAACACACAACATGCAGTTATCTGTCCAAGAATGTTTAGAGTTAAGCATACAAAAATCTACTGGCTTAAGCATTCGGGAGCTTATATTTACACCGCCTGAGTTTAAAGAGGACATAAAAAAGGCCATATGTATTCAGATTTATGACAGAAGCACATAAACCTTTGTCTAAGTAAATCGACCTACCTAAAAAGTCCTGCGGGTACAACAAATGCCTTAGGTGCTAACTACAAAAGTTTGTAATTATCTAGATTGCTTTATAAAACCACTCTCGCTGGCTTGCTCTTTTTATAAAAAGACCCGTTGCTGCTATGCATGCACAGTGTTTCTTTCAGACATACCTCTGAGGGGACGAAAACCCCCCCGGAGACATTTTATATTAACATAGTTTCTATTTATGAGACACAGCATTTAGATATATCTATATGGGGCAAAGAGAAAACTTGCTCCCCCTAAAATTTCATTCACCCCCCTTCGGCCATAGAGTCCTTAAAGAAACACTGTACATGCATGTGATATAAAATGTAACCACAAATGAACTGATATCCGTGTAAGCATCAAAATGAAGAGGCATCTTTCTCCTCAGAAGCCTTTATTTACAGTCGCCGTCACTTCATTCTCATACATCCAATTCACTCCGTAGACGGAGCTCAACAGACATGTTAGCAGTACATGATTACAGCTACAAATTTGCAATAAGCATAAGATTTCTGCGCTATGTGCAACAGAGCTATGAACATAGATCTGCTTCCAAAATTCACATCGGTCTGCTAGATAGATCTGTCTCAAAAACGCTCTGCACGGACTTTTATAGGACACTTATCAGATCACTTAGACACTTGTGATCTACTTCACATATACTTCTGAGGAACACTTATCTAGTTTCCCGAGACTTGATAGTGGAATGGTTTACATCATTATATTCAATTACTTCATATCGGAACTCTTTAGTCTGTCACCCTTCTCATTACCAAGATACTTATCTCAGTTCCCACTCTGATATTTACGTGATTACTGCCCCTATATGGTCTAAACTTCATGATATGAAGAGTTTCTCGAGTATTAACCTCTTACTAGTGCTTACAGCTTAGGCTCTCCATTCCTTCAACACAGTCTATCATTAACTTTTATGGCCCTCTCTCTTGATAAGTCCTTCCATTAATGTTAAGAGCAAAGAATGTCGGCTACGTCTTTGCAACTAAAATCTTCTCTGATATAGAAAATTTAAAATCTAAAAATATATGTACCATGCATACTGATGTAAAATTACATTCAGTTCTCGGTTCTTTCAGAATATTCGGAAACATAAATCATTCAAAACGCAAATCCTTTATTACCTAAATACAACACAATATTCACTAAGCCGCTATAGACGGACAGCAAAACTCAGACGATGTCTTTACCATCATGATGTTAATTAAAATTCCATTCACGATGATCAATAAATGTTCGACTTTCTCAATCAGCTTGAGTAAACTCTCATTACCGAAAGCTGGAATTTACTAATACAATTACAGCTTGATGAGAAGATATATATCAATTAACAATTTAAATTGTTCTTGGAGTAATTTTTGCTTCCCAGAGGAACTCATCCGATATGTTTCCGCTTCAATAAATTACCGCCAGCACGGCTTCTTTCGTTTAAACACAAGCACATTTATTTAGAAATAAATCTAATCACATACTTCGGTACCGATTTTTCTCTCCTTTATTGTGGTAATACATGTTCAGGGAAAGTAGAAAATAATTAAACTTCGGAACCAGATATGTTTTTA
This sequence comes from Amaurobius ferox, assembly GCA_951213105.1. NCBI lineage: Eukaryota > Metazoa > Arthropoda > Arachnida > Araneae > Amaurobiidae > Amaurobius > Amaurobius ferox. The sequence continues at coordinate 99,485,819 of OX578139.1, read as the reverse complement.
TTTTAAAACATTCAATGATAAACATTAATTTAGGAACATTCATTCTTTATTTACAGGCTAGTTTGCAGTAAATTTGTAGTTATAAATTAGCAAACGAGGTTGTATAAAATAGTTTAATTTAATATACTAGAAGGCTCGGCCCCCTGCTCGCTCAAGTTCTCCAATCCCCGGAACTCGGTTCACAAGTCGAGGGATTTCGCCTCCAATTCGCTGGCGCTTGCTTCGTGAGCTCTTTCATGCCGCTTACTAATATAGCTGCCATATAGTGTTATAGGAGTTTTTACTGCTGCGCATGTATAATACACTAGTTGACGATCCGCCTGCGAGATCGCTTCGCGATCTTTTGGGATCCATTTCCTCATCGCTACAACTACATTCCCACGACGCCCCTCCCAAAAATTAGAAAGTAATTTCTAATGCAAGCGCATAAGCTATTCAGTCTACTTATGCAATCCGTCTGCACCCGCACATCAGGCGTTATATGCCCTAAATAAGCGTAAAAATTATATTTCAATCGTTTTTTTATAGAGTTGCTTATAAAGTATTACTTATGTAAATATGTAATTTTTAGGTACATATTTACAATAAGACATCTATAATCTAACGATTACGACAGCCAAAGGTAGCGAAAGTCTCAACGATAGCTTCGGTTATATAACTATATTGAAAGAGAGTCCCTTTTCCTCTATGATTTTAGCTATAAATAATAAATTAATTTTTAATCGAGTCATTCTAATTTTATTTCTTTTGAAATGGCAACAGCGATTTTTGTGCATTAAAAGTTTAGATTTCGAAGCTTGAGGGTAAAAGGGGAGGAGTTAAAACTTTATACTAAGAAAACGCTAGTATATATTTTTTCTCAATAATTCAGATGGCGCTGATATAAAATAAGTGCCTCTACATTGTATATATTTCTGTGTCGAAAGGCCTAAAATATTCATTCAAACTGTTAATTTTGTAGAAATTAATTATCATTTCAATGCAAACTTCTAACTAAATCAATAATGTTCCTACGTATTCAAAATTATTTTACCTTACAATTTATTTTTATCCCCATATGTTCTGCGCCCTGTCCTAAAGCTCTGCAAAAATACTGATTAATTATACTCATAAGTACCCTTAGAAGTTTTATCTCCTCTCTATCTCCATGTTTTGAAGAAAAATGAAAGGAAAAGAAAATGTTCATATAGAATTAATGTAAAAAATTAAATTTCAAAATTGTATGAAATTAGGAATTTTCATCCGATTGTGAACATCGTCATACAAAATTGCAAATCTTTTGAGGCCATAGGTATGACGCTAAACTTGACAGAAAATTTCTCTGTTTTAAAATAGTTTTGCCGCGGCTGCAACTAGTTTTTCTTTAATACAGAGATATACGTTTATATTGATTAGGGTTATGAAGTCTAAAGGTCCCATTTTGCGTAACAATTCCTTCCAGCAATCTTTTGACAATACCACACATTTCAATGGGAAAAAGACTTGCCTTCAAATTGCCTGAATATTTTCGTCCACAGCAAGAAAAATTGAGCAATTCCTGAGCACGATCCCATCATAGAACGACAAAATATGACGTCACACCGCTCCGCCTTCAAGACATATGTCTGCACTTGAACGGTGAAAAGTCGATGTGGAATGACAATTCCACGCATTTTTACTACATGAATCTATGGTTAAAGTCGCAATTTTACTGTAAAAACACATGCAAGTGCATCATGGAGGAAAATCGGTGAAATTCTAGCATTTATATGGCCTGATGTTAAACGTGCTAAATATAAATAAATGGCAAAGTACTGGCAACCCTATGATCGGCAGTTCAAGAGAAGGTTGCTAAAACGAGATTGACGGGTGGAATTGCCGGAATTTTGTCAGCAAAAATTGCTTTGTGCAATAAGACCATAACTCTGTGATTATAGAAACAAATGCTAGTTCGACAATTTTCCCAGAACACATATATTAGGGTATTCTTAAAATTGAAATATACCCTCTTTGCAGATAACAGCGTCCGTGACTAGTTTCTCGCTCCAACCAGTTTCGAAAGATTCGAAAATTTCGACTCCATTCGGTTCTATCTCGTGATCGGTACTGTACGTGTGCAAGGATTCTGCCTCCAATGTCAGCCGGTGCTTATGCAAAGCTGTATGCAAATATTTCTGTTTACGCTTATGGCTGGTTTGAATACAGCAATGTATATCCCAAAACTCATTCCTGTGTCTTTAGAATGCACCAATGAATTCAGGGAATACGTTGTAAGAACATAGAAATATTGCTTGTATACAAATTATTTTGTGCATTATGCAACATCAAAGAAAAATAATTCGCTGAAGAGCATCGAAGAATGAAATATATTTCAAGATTTTTCGATAAAATGGAATACTAAATCTTTAAAGTAAGATACTGTTTTCTATCAACGTTCCATTAACAAAAGAAAATTGTTTTGTATTTTCTAAAAGGGCCTTTTGAACATAAGAGTCTTAGGATTCTCTATCACAAAACAGTTGTGTTAACATGAAACCCTTTATTTTCAGATTTGCATATTAAAATATACGTTTCTTTAAGTTTTCCATTTCAATCTGACCTACACAATTAATTCTTGAAATGTACATTATGAAACGCATTCCAGTTTACAAAAAGCGATTTTCTATTGACCCCATCTATGCTTTTTTGATTTAATTAATATCAAAATTATGCATATTCCATTTTAGGAAAAAGTTGGGACTCTTTTCTATTAGCACGTTATGCGGGGCGTCAGTCCGTGGGGACTGACAGTGAGCTTTTGTTTAGATGACGTCGGTCCATGGGACAGGCAGTATCAAGGTTAAAAAATAATTGTTCTACTTTTAATGGAGTTTATTAAAACATTCTAAGCAAAGATGTGGTTTGGTTTTACACATATTACAAACAGCCACTGCCAAAACTGCCGCCGTGTTCACGCGGAGTACGATCACGTTAAACATGTGGGTCCGTAAGTCCTTCCGAGAGGTTGGTGGTAGGGGAAGGAGGGTACGGTCCCTGTGGATGCCTCCCCCACTGGGTTCCGGTCTAAATTGGGTGGCACTTCCCGGCCGTCCAAACAGTTACCTTACACCTTTCTGGTAGGTCGGACGGTCTGGGTAATAACAACAACAACATATTACAAACAAGAATTGGTGACCTGCTTAGTTAACATTCGTGTCTGTATTCTAACTGACTGTCTCTTGGTGATTGCCCGGTCACCATTCCATCACATTATTCTACTGTTTATATTTTTTATACTTCTAAATTGGCTGCGCTATAAGCGCGGGATTCGCTTTGCTTACACACACATTCAGAAAAATGAAGGAAAGCTAAATGAACTAAGTAAACGTTCATCTTCAATGGCCTGTTCAGTGATCGAAATAATTAGTGGAAGTAAACACCAGATGCGGATCCTTTCCCTGATGTGAAGCGAACATACTTCACAATGGCCGAAAACATAAGTATATGGCAAGTGAAACAATACAGGAAATAATAATTCCATTTTGAAGTTAAATAAATTCTTTAATTAACTAAAATTCACACATAGACATTATTTAATGGCATCATATTTCAACTCGATGGCAAACTTTGTAAATCTTTAAATCAATACAATTTTCTACAGAAGTATTTCACAACTATATCTTATATTAAGGGAGACTTAAAACACTGAGTTTTAAAGCTTAGCTGGCTCAATAGAATATTTTTGAATTCCGTTAGTTATTTAGCCAGGAACTCGCAATATTCTCCCACAAAAATATATAATACTTACGAACCAATGGTGTGACTCAATAGGACCCTGTCGGTCGCAAAAATATGAGAGTAATTACATTTTTCTTTGAATTTCACTTTTTTCATTGTTAGAAAATTATAGAGAGCTTCTTTTAAAAACGACCGACAGATTCGAAACCTTTGTCTGCCCTCTAACCAAAAAAGCGTCTTCTCTACCACTACTTCAAAACTCTGACGTCACATACACATATACATGAGCGTTCGCATATCAAACATGCAGAAAACAGCGAGAATAATGAACAACATAAAATTACAGAACTCAACGGTTTTTCTTTCAAGCGGTAGTGCCAAGGCCACGAACATTTCATCAGATTCACTTCGCCGCAGATTTTCGGACGAGGAATTCAACATTTTCATGACTGGAAAGAACATTTAAAACAGAAATATACACTTTCGCAGATTGCGACACCACAGCGCCAGTCACATAGCCGAAACGAATAGTGAAATATAATCGTCCCCTCGACATATGTGTTATCTTCTGTTTATACTGTCACCTTGCCGAGCGATGTGTTGGTTCATACAGTATACCGTTGGTTCCTCTGTGTGTCCCCTGAACGGTAAGCAGAGCAAGAATGGCTACGCGCTCAAAGTGTTAACCCGTTATTTTATCGCTCACACACATAGCTTATGCTTAACATAGGTAGGTCAAAACTCACAAGAATCTGTCACAAAAATCATGACTTATTGCGATCTTTCCAAATATATACAAGCAAAAAGTTAGAGAAATAAATTTTACAGGGTTTTTCAGCATGGTTGACTTTGCTTTTAGAGCTGCTTTAACTGGTTTTAGACACACACGTCCAATTTGAAAGTTCATTAAAATTAAATGTTGAAGACCCAAGCCGTCCGACTCATCCGAAAGACTCAAGCAACCATTTGGACGGCCGGAAAAGGTTAAAATTAAATGTAAAACACTTTCATATTGTTTTTCTAAAATAGTATTTTCATAAATATTAGACGGTTTAAATTTATATACGACCTTTTAAACAAAAGAAAAATTAAAAAATTACGCTTTACAGTAAATAGTCTAAATAGAAAAATCCGATTCATCAAAAATCGGAAGAATACAGATTAACAATACAGAGAAGATATACAGAATACAGATTAAGAATACACAATACAGTTTCGAGCTCCAAATCAAGAGTAAACTTCAGGCAAAATTACACAGACACGTTTTAAGCAATATTTCGTTTCAATTTACAGGTCCAGCTTGATTCGATAGAAAATCCAATCCAAAATCCAATTTGCCTATTTTTACAATTTATTAATAGTTTTTTCGTTATTTCTGTTGCAAATATCTCCTTGAATATCACAGAGAATTGCACCGATTTCTTTCTTTTGACTAGTTATTATACAATCTACAACGCAGTTTTTTCTAATAAAACTTTTTTTGCTCAAGGGACGTATGGCCACACATTATTTTTATGAAAATATCACCCACCCATTAAAAAAATTTAGCTTTTAATTTTGACAACTTTTCAAATTGGAAACAGGACCACCATCAGTTTACCATAAGCTAGATATCAGGTGATAAGACTAATTTCCGTAGCTCGAAATGCGATGTCAACTATGCTGAAAAATCCTGTTTGCAACATTTCGTGATTGCGGAATATTCGTAAATAAAAACAGAAAAAATCTGATGTGGGCAGCACATGACTTTCCTTATATAATGCAATGAATTTACTACTTTTACAGTTAAAAAAATAGATTATTTTTATAGTAGTTATTTATATTCTTTCCAAGATATTGAACTTTCGTCAATGAATCGTCATTTTCCATGTCATCATCATCAATGAGTCGTCATTGATTTAGCATCATTTAAAAAAGTCGCCAAATTGGCGACATTCCACCAAATGCGTCACCAAAATCTCGCCAAGCGTTATGAGCGAAGAAATAAGTTATTCTTATAGCAGATAAATGACTATTGGCGTTCAAATACAAAAGTATTACTCAAAGTATATTTTTTCATGAATGGAACGAGCTAGATCCACGAGAATGATGCCACCGAATTTATCGCATGGTACATGAATCGCATGGTTACATATGAAAAGTGAACATGTTTCACAATAGGAAATTTTTTTTTTATTTTATATAACTTTTTGATAATTTTTTTGAAAAATGTGCAATATCTCGAGAACGGTTCATGTTAGCGTTCTAAAATTTATGTCAATCGTTTTCTAATGAAAAATTACATAAGAAATGTCTATTTGCGTAACTTTATTAGCGGTTTTGATTTTTGACGATTTTTTCAAAATTTCACTCGAAAATTTAGGGGGATTCTGTATATTCGATTGCATATAAAAACAATAGGCTTCCAGCATTTATGGATTGTGATTTTTGTACGAAATTTCGTTCGAATCAGTCCATTCGTTCGTCAGTTATCGTCTCCACAGACTCACACACACACACACACAGGCATCACTTCAAACATGTTTGATTCGTGATCAGGGTTGCTAGAAACGTGCTCTCCTGTCGAAAACTCGAATTCGAATTTTCGACCCCGTCACAATACTTCCCATATACATTATGTATATAAGGAAAGTAATACAGAAACATTTTACATTCCGTAAAACCCTAACCCTTTTATTAAAAATATTCAGGGCTTTACTTTAAAACAGCAGGGTAAACATTAATAACTGCGGATTATAGGTTTCAGAACAGAAACGAAAAACTCAATTTTTTACCCAGCAACTAACAGTCATGAATCAGGTACGAAACATTATCTAAATATTTTAGAATGAAGTTCTTCTGAAATTTATGTTGTTATTATAGCTTATTGCGTGCTCAATTAACGTCTCGCTACAGAACGTTTAAATAAATATTTTGATGAGTTTACAAGTTGAAAAGCATGATTAAAAGATGATTACATGAAAAAGTTGATGCTTGTATGTAAGAAATATTATACCACACCTTTAAAAGAGTTGACGTTTCTATCCAGTAAGTCAGTACAAGAGCATAATAATGTTAAAGGAGAAATAAGGAATAAAATATCAAAGTATAACAGCAATTAATATTAGAACGTAAAGTAATTAAAATGGAGTAAGGCTAACATTTTTATAAAAAAATATTATTTCCGAATATTTCGCATGCATTGACAGAATTAAGAATTTACAGGTATATTTAGACCATCTTCCAAAAAGTATAACTGAAACAGCAGCTAACTGGCCTATATATTCATATTCTGATGTTATTAAGTAATATTTAGACTATATCAAAATTGTCATCTTTTCTCAAAAAATTGTAGAATAGTTTGCTAGTGGTTTTCTTTAATTTGTTCTCATTATAAATTTATTTAAGTGTAAGACCTGGAGATGCACGTAGATTGGTTTATTTGATTATTTATGTTATCTAGCAGGTCAGGTAAAGGGTTTAGTCTGGTTGACGCCAGTGTTACAGAGACCCTGGCCTAAGAGATCAGGGAAGCCATAAAAAGGGGCTGAAGATGAATCCACGAGATTGGTTCAAAGTTAAACCAATATGGAAGGTGTGTTGTCGCATCGCCCTGAGGTCAACCAATGATTTCCGCAGAGGCGTATCAGATCTCAGGCAGAAAGAGTTGGCAGCCGACAGAAGGTCCTACAGAGACAGAGACAGAGATGAAGAAAGACAGATCAATTAAGAGATGTAAGAACTGTTGGAGAAAATAGTTGGAGAGTGCAGCTAGAGTCGATAATAGACTAGACATGCATAAAGTTCTACAGAAAAATACAGATCAGTAATAGATGAGAAAATAGTTGGAGATAGCAGTTAGAGTCTGGATGCAGATATGCATTAAAGTTCGGCACAGGTTCATAAAGAGATGCGTCAATGTTTTCACACAATGCAGTGATGATGTGTTGGTTCAACAATCAATGATCCACAAACATCTAACGACAACAAGAAGGTATATGCTTAAAAACATATATAAAAGGTCGGTTTAGGAATTTTTGTATACCTAGTCTCACATGTCCAGTCTCCTTCGTAAATATATAAGTGTAACTGTTGTAATCTAATTATGATTATATGGTGCTTACTAAATATATATTTTAAAGTTAAAATGGGTAAAGTTAATTGTGTGGTATTATGTTAATATATTTTGTTCCAGGAACTCTAACTAAAGATTGTATGGTGGGTTATTAGCAGCATTTCAAAATATCAAAACGCTATACGTTTAACTAACTTCAATAATTATTTTTAAATGTGCACCACAATTAAAACTATTAGTAACATTGTATAAAATATCTCAACATTTAATTGACTGAATTGTTAGCCTTAAAATAAATTCATTTTCAATTTTTGACATCCCAGATATGTTTGAATCTGAGGTTTGTAAAGAATGTAACTAAATATTTTTGTATAATATTTTTTCAACATTCAATAAATTTTGTGGGGATGCAGATGGATGGCAGGTGAGGAAGCTGGCTCATACTTACCTCTGAACCATCTTCTGGTGAGGTTGAAAGATCTTCCAACGACTGCAACTGGATGGCAGGTGAGGAGCTTGCTCATAATTACCTCTAAACCATCTTCTGGTGATATCGCAAGTTCTTTCAACGAATGCAATTGGATGGCAGGTGAGGAAGCTTGCTCATAATTACCTTTAAACCATCTTCTGATAAAGCTGCAAGTTCTTTCAATGAATGACTAACGTCTCCGCCTCTGCTTGCTACGCTCGCAAACTCCGGGGAGCTCTTCTGTTCTTTTAATGATTTGTAGATTATCTTGGTAAAAACATGAATATTCTGATCTTCCTGCAATTGCTGTAAACTTCATAGCTCCACGATGTTTGCATTTGGTATCTATATTTCCAATGATAAGCTTCCTTACATTTATATAAGCTCCAGAAGTTATGTATGCTGCATACATTTCTTAGGAAACCTAACAGCAGCACTAAAGCATTTTCGATTTTTATTCCTACTGCGATAAAATTGTTTTCACTTTTGTAATTTTTTTCATTGTTGACTTTTTATAATAATCAGGAACCGAATCTGAACAGTATTAATAACCTGGTAAATATTTAATCTGTGATCATGAAATATTAGTTTAAGTAATGACTATGTTTAATTGTTTTTAATATAGAGAGAGATTCATAACAGAATAACTGGCATTGTGGGCTAACCATACATGGTAGAAATAAAAAGTGCAAATTTAAATTAAGACAAGGTAAATTTAATTGCGAACGTTCTGCAGATATAAGTGTCCTTGACCGGTTTCATGCTTAATATGCGCTCCGTAGTATGCAATATCCGGCTCCTGCTATTGCAACAAAACAGTGTCAAACACACGTTATTCTTGCTACAATTACTAATATAGGCTATTTCATGCTGACATACGTATAATTAAAATTAAATCGGTCCGTGGATGCTGTTACTTGCAATGAAAGCGTATTCCTAACAATGGGAAAGCTCCTACTGGCGATTTCTGGAACTATGGAGGTTAAATGGATCAATGTCAATGTATTTATATATTTTCGGATACTGTAGTATTTTTTCAAAGAAGTAAGAATGATTTCATACACATAATTTTCTCTTTGATAATTTAAATTTCATTTTATAAAGTCAAAAACGTTCTGTTTCACATTTTACTTTCTTTTTAGAATATTTTCTCTGTATTATTCATTACAAGATGGCTGCAAAACATATCTTTACATCAATTTCCTTTCTTTTTCTATTTCCCCATAGATAATTCATTAGTTTGTCCACTGTTGTAGATATGAAAATAAAATCCCATCGCCAAAGTTGTTATCTTTTACTAAAGTTAGAAAGTTATGAAGCTTTCGTGACTTGGTGTTGATTGAGATTTTTATCATCTCTGTTCTTCCTGTCCAACTTCTTTTAATCTCTGTTTCACTGCTGAACTTATTATTACTTCCGCGTAGTTTTTCGCGTATTTTATGATTCGCGTTTCACTATTATCCCTTCTTATTTTAAAATTTAACACTTTTAAAATTGAAAGTCAATTAAGCATATTAAAAACCAATGCATAAAATATACAATAAATACAATATAGAACTATTTACTCAACAAGCATTCAAACCACTATCTCAGTAATCAACGTGCTGTCCTTTAATTCATGTGTTCTATCTTTTAATCTGTAGGTTCTGCCTTTTAATCTGTACAGACAATTTTTTGAAGTGAGTCGAGCATTGTCTTCCTTCAGATTCCACAAGGCTATACATTTTACAGTCAGCTTATTGAGAGAATATAATTTTTTTAAATATTTATCTTTAACATTCATAGTTCTTACTCAAAGGATCTTTCTTATGCAATGTTGAGAAAACCATTTAGTATTCTATAATTGAATATAAGTAAAATATTTTATTTAATGGTTTTCTTTTAAACAATCTTATTGATTATTCACAGATCTTTAATATCATTTTATTTAACATTTAAAAAAAACGGTAAATGTAGATCAGTTGTATTTAGAAAAAATATTTGTAGATTAAATAATACTAGTGACTTTGTAGTTAATATTTTTTAAGTATTTAATGTTTGTTGTAACGATCTGGATGTAGTGTCATGTCTATGTGTAAATTTAAGTATATATATTTACATTGGTTGATTTCTTTGTTTGATATAAATTGATATTTGAGTCTGTTTCTGTTTGTTGTGTTCCTTCATAGCTTTGTATTTGTACATATTTTGTGTTTCTGAGTTTCATTACATATTTATGCAATTATCTGCATGTTAGCGTCTGTATAACAAGATGTTTTGTGCACTCTAATCGAAATAAAAGAAAAAAGATTTCATATCGAAGAGAAACTTTTAAGCTATACGACTTCGTAATTACTCATATTTTTATTGAAGGATTGCGTCGTGTCTGATTTAAATCTACATGAAATTAAATTCCCCCCATAAATCCGTAAATCAAAGTTTATGATGATATCAATATTGATTTCATTCAGGCAATTGACATCCACTGGAATCAAATCTGCTAGGTAAAAGTACCACATTGCAAAGAATTGTTTTTAAGGTTGAATAGACCCACTAGTCTCCTGCTGGTGAAAGGATGCTATATCCTTTGACAATTATCTTCTTTTCTATCTTTAACACCTCAATAACCACAAAAAAACGAATTTCATTCCAAATATTGAGATATTTATTGTAGATCTAATTTTTCTTTATTCTGAAAATCTAAAAATGTCATTGTTGTCTTAATACATTATCATGCATTTCGCAAAACAAAAATGTTTCTATAAATATCCGTTAATGTTGCACAGACCAAACGCAAAAACGCATTACAATCCATAATGCTCGTCATAATGTTTAAATGCCAATGCGCAAGATCACCGATGTGACACATTTTTCTACTCTCTCCGATATATTGGCTGTAATAAAATTCGCATCCCGATATTAAATTGCATTTTAAATTTTTCCAACAATTACTACACACTAAATTTTTTAAGAACATTAACTTTAAGTTTACTGTGAGTGCAAAGCAGTATTCATAATGTTGCCGCAAATAGACTGGAAATTGCTGCTTTAAAGGAAAATGAAATGGAAATACTTGATGTTTAAAACTTCAGTCGACTTTACCATGCATTCCTTCTTACATTATTTTAGTGCACTTATATCGAAATCAATATCGTAATTTCAAAATCTATATTTTGATGCAAGGTCATTAGCAGGTTATTCACGTAAATATTTGTGAAAAAATTCTCAAAGTGTTTATTTATTATGTTGACAGCAGGTCGTTAACTCCGGAATGATTTGTGTTAATATACATGAAATTTCTTGAGGACTTCAATTATTTGCACAAAATCTGTAGTAATATGCAAAATATGTATAGTAGTATAAACGTCAAGGTTATCGATAGAAAAGTGGCCATGACTGTTCGAATAAAAGTGACTGCAGCACCCCTAACTTAGAACTTAATAATAAGTTCGGATTACGAATTCGGCAACAAAGAAAGGTAGTAAAAAAGGTTATTTACAAAGTTGGAAATCGGAAAAGGATTATCGAAATCGATATCAGAACGCACAAAACACGTATATGTAAAGCAATAAATATTTGACAAAAATTAGCGTCATTACGGACTGTAAAATAGTAACATCTTCGCTGTCGGACATTTTCAACGGGCTGTGTATTAGATTCTTACGTATGCAAGTGTTTATTTTAGCATTCTTTAATAAGACAAAAATTCAACAATAACCATTGTGAGACCAGAAATAGATCTCACATTTAGTGTTGTGTTATGGTGAGACAGTTTTATACTAGTTATTTATTGATCTAGAACTTCGGACAATACTGACAGTATGGATGGCACCGAGTTTTACAACCCGTGAACCTAAAGGTCAGAGAACCATAAATTTAGGGGTGCCATGACAGAGGGGCCGAGCTGACCCTGAGGAGGATGTGGAACGGTTCCATTGGTTAAATAAGTAAGCAATGGAAAAAGGAGCTTGTTGCGTCACACTGAATGCTACAAATGAAAGAAAGCAAGGGGGAAAGTGATACCCACGGAAAGGAGAAAACCACACCCTGTGACCTAAGAAGGACACTGATCAATGACTAAAAAAATCAGATAACTGAGATCATGACTTAAGAAGGACACTGATCAACGACGAGAGCAGTGATGATAGAATACGACTTAAGAGCAGTGATGATTTAATACGACTTAAGATAACTTCGACATTATGACCTTATGCAGATTCTACAGAGATGACTTGATATACTAAGAGAATGAAATAAGTGCGAGTGTTGGGCTCAGCAGTACAATATGATCGACGAAGTTACGAGGGGATGCATTACACTACGAGTTGATGCGGGTAATAAAGACGACATCAAATACGTGCTGCGAACAAAGTCCAAGACAGATTTGAAGGTATGTGCCCATTGAAAATTATAGCTGGTTCTAACTACTATTTGGGCGTTTCCGTTTTGGTCACATATGTCCCCTCCGCGCGCTGAAATGATATAATTAAATATTGTAATTGAATTATTTAAGTATTTATGTTTTTTAATAAATGCTTTTGTTAAAGTTAAAATGGTATGATCCATTTAGCATTTTATTAATTAATGATTCCTTTACAGGACTCACACAAAAAGTAAATAATTGGAGGGTTTATAGCGGCACAATAAAGCAATGTACGATTAAATAATAAGTCCACTAATAAGAGAATTTACGACCATGTTAAGAGATAAAGATAGATATGTTAATGATAAAGTAATTGGAGGGTTATTACCAAAACACAACGCGCAACATATTAATAATTAATGTTAACTTTAGTTCTAATTATATTTTTATTTGTGTCCCACAACCATATTATGCAAATTACTGTAACAGGTTTATTGTCGTTTCCTACTCATTACGCAATGCTCTATATCAGTATTTCTCAAATTTTTGTATTTCATGTACACCTGTAAATGTTGTTGTAAAAAAGTGTTATATCAACATATACAGGGGTACGTGAAACACAGTAAATTGAGAAATACTGATGTAGACCATTGTCTAATGAGTAAGAAACGACAATAAAGCAGTTACAGTATTTTACACAATATGGTTATTAGTGAATGTCTGTCTCATTTTAAAGAATGCAAAAATAAACACTTACATGAGTAAGAATCTAATGAACAAAATGTCCTTCTGCAGCAACAATTTTACCATGATACAGTCCTTGATGTTACTATTTTTTGACAAATATTGTATGCTTTACATATACGTGCTTTATCTATAACTACTTGTATAGATACTTGTAAAACTATAACTATAGCAGTAAGTATGAAATAAAACACACACACACACACACATATATATATATATATATATATATATATATATATATATATATATATATATATACAGTGTGATTCAAAAGTCCTAGACACATTTTAAAATTGAATATAAACTCAAGTAATTGTCGTACGATAGTGAGGTCTGGACTAAAATGATTTCTACGTTGAAAAGTGTTGGTTAAGCAAATAAAAAAATTTAGTTGCCAACTTTGCCCAAAGATGGCGCTGTACCTAAAAAATACCAAAAAAAGCATAAAAATTGAACTCTAATGATGGATTTAGTTTCAAAGTACCAACCTACGCAATGAGCTTTTTCGGTGGGAGTTGTCATTTCTTACTTCTCAGTGACAATGTCAACACGAATCTGAAAAATAACGCTGATATACAAACATTTGCACAAGTGGCGCCATCTATCGGCAAAATTTGCAACTACATTTTTTATTTGCTTAACCAAAACTTTTCAGTTTGAAAAACATTTTAGTTCAAACCTCACTATCACACGGCAATTACTTGAGTTTATATTCAATTTTAAATTGTGTCAAGGAATTTTGGATCACCCTGTGTATATATATATATACCTTATATGTATACACCTTAAATATTTGAGAAGATTATCAAAGGGATTTAACTTGATTTTTCAAAATATTGAATTTTCATCAATTAGGCGTTATTTTTATGACTTCAGCTTCAATTTATCAAATTGGCGAGATAATGCGAGGAGATAGGAGCCTATGAAAAATAAACCTTGGAAAATAAACCATGTAGAAGTTTCCATTTATCTTCATGTTTTAAACCAGCCCTTGCCAATCTATTTGGTTTCGAGGAAACATGGAGTTAAAGAGGTTATAAAACTCCTAAAGAAGGTTCATTTTTCATGATTATCTCAACAACCCCTGGTCCTAATCTCGAAACATGGACTACATTTTCAGTGGGGTTATTACACGGCTACCAACAAAATTTCATGTAATTTGGTGCAGGCGTTTACGAATGATAAACACACACACACATATACAGAGAGATTTTTAATTATATATATATATATATATGTGTGTGTGTATATACACACACACATATATATATACATATATATATATATATATATATATTTATATATATATATATATATATATATATATATATTTATATATATATATGTATATATATATATATATATATATATGTATATATATATATATACATATATATATATATATACATATATATATATATATATATATATATATATATGTATATATATATACATATATATATATATATATATGTATATATATATATACATATATATATATATATATATATATATATATACATATATATATATATATATATATATACATATATATATATATATATATATATATATACATATATATATATATATATATATATATACATATATATATATATATATATATATATATATACATATATATATATATATATATATATATACATATATATATATATATACATATATATATATATATATATATATATACATATATATATATATATATATATATATATACATATATATATATATATATATATATACATATATATATATATATATATATATATACATATATATATATATATATATATATATATATATATATATATATATATATATATATACACTCATGTCAAAAAGTTAAGAATAGTTGCCGTTTAAAAGAAAATTTCAGGAAATATACAATCGGAATGGAAGGAAACGCGATATGCAGGTGTAATAGGGTTATAGAAGAAGAAAACAATGCTAAACTAGGATAATAACGACTTTTATTATACAAAAAGACAGGTTGAAAAAAAGGGGCACAATACGAGTGTCAACCTCAGTGAAACAGAATGATTAAAACAATGTGATGCTGCAGTTTATTACGGTGTGTTGTTGTTGTTGAAACCCAGACCGTCTGACCTACCAGAAAGGTGTAAGGTAACTATTTGGACGGTCGGGAAACTACTGTGTGTGGAAATCTCGGGTAGCCACGCCTGCTGCACAACGATTTTCAATACTTTCGATGAGGGTTTGGATGAGTTGTGTGCTCAAAAATTTTCAAGCCTCACGGACAGCAGTTTTCAATCCCGGAACGGAGCTTGATGGGTAGCGAAGGACTGCAAGATGTCTCCCGAACATATCCCACACATGATCTATTGGAATCAGATCAGGAGATTTGGTAGGCCACTGCATGTGCTGGATATTTTCAGTTTGAATGAAGTCATTGACCATGGCTGCACGGTCAGTAGGCGTATTATCATGCATGAATATGGAATCAGGAACAAAAGCACCTCTAAACAATCGACCAGTTGGCTCAGGGACAACGTTTCTGTATCTTTTACCGGTAGCCGACCCTATGTCAAAGATGTGGATCTCTGTGCGGCCGTCCATCATGATGCCTGCCCAGACCATGACTCCGCCAAAAGGAAAACGATGTGCTTCCGGGATGTTTCCCGGGTGATAACGCGTTGCACGTTCTCTCCATATCGTGGCACGACAATAATCAGGTTGCAGGCTAAACCTGGATTCGTTACTGAACATGACATTGCCCCATTGTTGGTCACTCCACTGTCGATGTTCCAAACTCCACTGTAAACGCGCGCGTTTCTGTGCAGACGTCAAGGGATGCAAGCTAGCAGTCGTCTGGCATAGAGACCACCTGTAACAGTTTGTCTCGTTTGTCCTGTAAACAGTTTGTCTCGAAACAGTGATTCCTACGGCGGCTGTCAAGGCCAAATCCAGTTGTCTGACAGAACTGTCGTCTAGCATACTAGTTGACCAGAACTAGTCGTCTGGCATTAAGACCACCTGTAACAGTTTGTCTCGTTTGTCCTGTAAACAGTTTGTCTCGAAACAGTGATTCCTACGGCGGTTGTCAAGGCTGAATCCAATTGTCTGACAGAACTGTTCCTCTGGCGTCGCGCAGTTATCACCAAATATCGATTTTGCTGAGAGGTTGTTGTCCTTGGCCGACCAGGTACTGGTAACATCTTCAGTGCTTTGGAACCTCTGCCACAGTCTGGAGATCACACACTGACGCAGATTTAGAATTCGAGACGCTTCGGTTTGGAATCGACCGGATTTCAGCAGTCCAATAATTCTTCCCTTCAAAAACATGGCCAGTTGGCATCTTTGTGACATCTTTCTTCATAGACATTTTACAACATAGTTGAAAAGTCTTTATGACTTTGTTCATTATGTCTGTCTGTCTGTCCGTTAGTGCGATAACTGTCGTAAAAATGACTTCATCAAAATGGAATTTTAGTATGTTGTCCAGACGGTCTGTGAGAGTTATGGGAATATAAATGAATAATATCACCCAATTAGTTTTGGATTGAACTCGGGTTGAAAAAATGAAATATATTGAACCCTATGGGACCCAATTTTTCAAACATTTTTAAGTGAATTTAAAATTCACAAATTGCTTCGAAAGTTTTAGGAAATATTCAAATTATCCCATAAAATATATAAAAAATATTCTAAGCAAAATATATTCAGTAGTTTTATAAATAAAAATTAAAATAATAATTACATCCTTTATATAAAGAGACCACGTGACCATTGTATGAAGAAATTACGTGACTCACTTCAAAATAAAATGTGGCATCCATCTTGCGTCAAAATCGTGATTTTTAAAGTTATTTTTAATTCATATTTAGTGTTGTATACTTCCTAAAATCGCTTTATTTTTGCTTAAATTATGCGCATCTACATAATGAAACAACGCAATTACAATAAATTTAATTTTAAATGATCATCCAACTTTGATTATTTCTACAACAAAGCCTAATTTAATTAATAGCGTACCGCGTATCTCCATTGGATACATATACCACACATTGAGAACCAACGCTCTACATCATTGTAATTGGCTCGTCTACCTCCCCTTTTTTGCTGGTTCGCTATATTCGGTTTTTTTTTAATTCTCCCCTAAGGGCGCTACAATCTTTTTATTATATTGGCCATGGTTGTTTTAGTGTAGATAGACCTAACGCGTACACTAATGGACTTTGCCTTACAAAATTATTGGGATGCTTCAGGATTCTGCTAGGAACTCTGCTGTTTTGAAACATAATATTGCTACGAAAAATAGATTTATTTTAAGCACATCATGACCCGGCTGTTATGTTGATTACAATACGAGTTGAAAATTAAAAGTAAAGCTATAAAGATATCTCATTACACAAGATATAACTAAAACTTTCATTCTTTGATATAGGACGACAGTAAGAACATTGAAGAACATCTCAACAACGTTTCTTCTTTGACCATGTTAAAGTGGGGATTTTCAAAGCAAAGGGTACATTTACGGGCGAATTCGTGCCAGTCTCTCAGTAATTCTTTTTATCACGCTGGGTTTTGTGGTTATTTTATTATCTGTCGGCTGTGAATTATGGCAATGAAGCTCTGCTGCGGTTTCGCAGTGTGTAATTTAAGTTAAGAAACTTTAAGGAACTTTCACTTCCCATTATGCGTGATTAAAGTGTTTATTAGCGCATAAAACTTCTCGGAAATGGAAGTAAAATGATGTGGAATGGAAAATAAATTTCGAAAGTGAATACAAAACTATTAATTTCTATCTCTATCCTTACGTGTATAGCGATATACTTATATGAATGAAAAAAATAGTCTCGGTTTAAAAACTTAAATTCGATATATCGTTTGATTCAAAAGTTTGTGAAAACCATACGAATTAAACAAGGTTAAGATATGCATATGTCTGTGAGCACAATACCCATTCAGCAAATGGAGCAACGTGGAACAAATTGTGTGGTTATATAAATCGAAAAATATATTAAGGTAGTTAATTTTAAATAAAATGCTGTGCTTGGAGAGGCCCAATTTTATATTTCAAATGATTAAAACGTGGTAGTTAATAATATTAAATAAACAATTATGTCACGTCTTGTACATCTATATATATAAAGAAGAAATGTGTGTATGTATGATCCACCATAATTGGAAAACGGCTTAACTGAATTTCATGAAATTTATCTTGGTAGTCTTAAAATCACCCCACAAAAAATATAGGCCATGTTTCGAGTTTCTACGACCAGTGGTTCTCGAGATATTAGTGAAAAACGACACTTTTTCCTAGGAGTTCTTCTCCCTAACTCCATGATTCACAACGAAAAAGGTTGGACATTGTTGGTTTAAAATGTGGAAATCAATTAAATCTCTGAGTTTTGTGGGAGTTTATTGAACGTATTAGACACTCTTGAAAATCGCAGGTTTGAGATATGTATTTAAATGGAAACTTTCACCATGGTTTATTTCTCACAGGCTTACTCAACACTGAGTTTTGCGAGAGTTTATTGAACGTATTAGACAATTTTGAATATTGCAGATTTGAGATATGAATTTAAATGGAAACTTTCACCATGGTTTATTTCTCACAGACTTACTCAACACTGCGTTTTGTGGGAGTTTATTAAACGTATTAGACACTTTTGAAAATCGCAAGTTTGAGATATGAATTTAAATGGAAACTATCACCACGGTTTATTTCTCACAGGCTTACTCAACAACGAAAAGTATTAGGAAATCACAAGAAAGATCAATCATGCATAAACATTGATTATGAAACACTTTCCAACTTTAATTTCATTTAAACATCTCTAAAATGCGATACATTCAGCGGTAATATATCACAATTGGCCCTATATGTTCCCCTATGTGTGCCTAATATGGCCCTATATGTGCTAATTTTTATCATAGTTTTGCATGATAAATCCCGAGCAACGGCGGGTAATCGCTGCTAGTTTGAAAATAAAGGAAACATCTTGAAATACACATAAAATAAGGTCGATTTATTTATTAAATAAATAGATCACAATATAAATACTGCACAGATAACTTATAGAAAGCATATGGTAGTTTCGAAAACACGTGATGCGTTTCCTTCTTTATTGTAAATACGGATTAGAAAGCAAATATCAAGTGAACGGAACCCGTGCAGGAATTATTTAATAAAATAAAATATAAGGCAGTAGTGCCACCTAGTGAGGGGAAAGAAAAGGAATTGAGTAAAACAAGAAAAATACAAAATTTAGAACTATAAAGCTCCTCCAAAAAAATGGTTCCAAAAATAAATAAATTACGAAGATACGGGATGAAGAATTGAAAAACCAGTTAAACCTAGTCAGGTCATAAATGAGAAGAATATGGTGTTAGACAAATCAATTAACCAGATTACTTTGAATTTTTATTGATGTGAAAAGCATCAAAGAAAGCCAGGTCCAAACTGAATGAACATTTTTGATCAGCCTATTTAGTAGGCCTTTACTGACTGCCACTGAGGAGTGAAATCCAGCACACGTTTTTGAGACGAGAGTATATGTTTTCTAAATATTGCTTGCGCAGTATTTACGTTATGCTGTATTCATTTATTACTTATGCGAATATCACATACTGTATTCATCTGCTTATCGTCATTAGTTTTTGTTATACTTATTCTATTAGGGTTTTTATGTAATTTGACTTTCTGATACAATTTCATAACGAACGTTTTGTTTATCTAAATTTTTTCTGATTGAAAATTTAGGCACTTTTAGAAACCTCCCGAACACATTTCTGACATAGTCTCTGAGAATGTATGTGTTTGGACGGAATAGAAAATCATGTCAACATCCCCCAGAGTCCTGCGGAAGGTCCCAACTCGAGAAGTGACGTCATACCAAGAAGGAAATTGGCGCTCCGCTACTTCCGAACTTATTTAGTACTTAAAATTAAAAATCCCTCCATTCTTATTTCTTACATACTTGCTTTTTACCATATAATTAAAGGGCAATTAATAAAATATTTTTAGACCTTGTCGTTATTTATGATGATTTTTTTTACATTCTCAATTTCATGCAAGATCAATATTTTTAAACAATTTAATTTATGAAATACAGAAAGTAGAAAAGTTGCTTATAAATCAGAAATAATTCATGTATTTTTAAGTTTTTATATTGCCTAAAATTACCTATTTAAAATTATTATTAAATATTACATTTCATGAATGGTGGTTTTTTTTTATAAGGGACACAATTTTTTTTCACATGAACAACTAATAGGCATTTGTTTTATACCTAAAACTACGATATGCATATTTATTAGGCAACAAATTTTGTTGCTTAATTTCAATTCTAATACTTATTAATAACGTAAATTGCATTCTTTTAAAATTCTAATTCCAATTAAATAAGCAATTTGCTAAGATTTCTTAAAATGTTAACTGAAAATTCTGTATGTTACGACAGATGTCAAGAGAAAAGATTTCCTACCTGTAATACTCTTCACTTTCGTGTAAGAACTAAGTTCGATAAAATAATCGCTTAACAAAAGCAAAAGTACCAGTTTATAGTTCTAATATTCAGCATTGGTGTAAAAAACTAAAGAATAATAAGGTAGTTTACTGCCTTTGCATTTCTAAATAATGTTGATTATCAGATAGATTTATGTACACATTTGAATTTGTCCGTTCCTTTATTTAATATATTCATAATTTTTCCGGCATAATGTTAGCAATATTAGTTGTTTTTAGAATTATAGAATTATATCAAACTCTAGAAATGGCAGTTTTGCGTTATCACAATATTTTAGACCACATTTATACATGGATATTCTACGTATGTTTCATAAACAGTTCTTATGAATGTCAAAAATTGCGTTCCTGTTAAGAGCGATAATTAAAAATATTCTACATAAAAGAACGATTCATTTTAAGCGTATCATAAACCGCCTATTGTTTTGGTTATGGTTCGATATGAATATAAAGAGAAACTAAATAAAGAAGCTCATTTCTCAGGTAATAACTAAAGCACTTTATGCTCTGACATCCTGCAATAAGGGTAGACATAAAAGAATAACTTAAGAACGTTACTTTTTTTACACCGGGTAATGCGGGCATTTTAAGTCAATCGGGCGTTTTCGGTGTAAGCACATACTGGTCTGTTAATATCTATTTTCATCACGCTGTGTTCTGGTGTTTCTTAATTATCCGTCAGCCGAGAAAAATGGCGATGACGTTTTGTTGAAATTTTGACAGGTGTGTCACATAAAATATGCAAGAAAGTAGTACCAAAATGTGGTGAAATAATTAATAAAGAGTTATTTTAAACCAATTACTCTGTATTTAAATGCATAGGTAAGGATTTAAGATATTAAATCATGTATGCATTCGCATAGTATAACTCCGTACATGTGTTCCTCAAAACTCACAATTTGTAGACCCGCATCAACCATTTTTAAAAAAGAAGTATAATAATATAATTCATAGAAGAAAAAAATGTAAGTTCAACACTCTAAACTGGTGAGCCATTTCTTAACTTAAATATTCATTAAAATTACTATTTGACACTATAAAAATAATCACTCAAATTTCCATTTACAATTCATATTTATCAACTTTCGAAGCTGGTTGTGATGACAGGCGGAATTTTTGATTGACAATTCATAAAATTCAGAACTAAATCCAAATTCACAACTAAAATCAAATATTCTTACATACAAAAATCTGATGTGGGCAACACATGACTTTCCTTATATAATGCAATGAATTTACCACATTTACAGTTAAAAACACCGTTATTCTTATAGTAGATACTTATATTCTTCCCACGATATTGAATTTTCTTCAGTTAGTCGTCATTTTCATAGATTTAATGTCATTTTTATCCATTTGGCGAGATTTTTGTTAATTTGGCAACAATTAAAAATGTCGCCAAGTTGGCTACATTCCGCCAAATTCGTCGCCAAAATCTCGCCAAGCGTTATGGATGGAGAAATAAGTTATTCTTAAGCAGATAAATGACTATTGGCGTTCAAATGCAACAGTATTACTCAAAGAATCTTTTTTCATGATTGGATCGAGCTAGATCCACGAGAATGTTGTCACCCAATTTATTGCATGGTATTACATATGAAAAATGAACACGTTTCTCAATAGGAAATATTTTTATTTTATATAACTTTTTTTAAATTTTTTTGAAAAATGCGCATTATCTCGAGAACGGTTCATGTTAGCGTTCTAACATTTATGCCAATCGTTTTCTAATAAAAAATTACATAAGAAATGTCTATTTGCGTAACTTTATTAGCGGTTTTAATTTTTTGACGATTTTTTCAAAATTTCATTCGAAAATTCAGGGGGGTTCTGAACATTCGATTGCGTATAAAAACAATAAGCTTCCAGTGTTTACGAATTGTGATTTTTGTACCAAATTTCGTTCGAATAGGCCTATTCGTTCGTTAGTTATCGTCTCCCCAGGCTCACTGACACACACACACACACACACAGACATCACTTCAAAAATGTGCTCGTCCGTCAAAAACTCGAATTCGAATTTTCGACCCCGTCACAATACTTTCCTTATACATTATGTATTCAAGGAAAGTAATAAAAAAAGAGCTCTTTTGGTTTGGTTTCAATGTTATCTGAAGGCGTTTTTGAACACAGTGCTGTCGACTCTTTCACCAGGAACTCCTCCGAACTCATCCAGACTGCCAATACGAGCACGTTCTCATTTCACATCTTCCTCATCTGCATAACATGCCGAACACTTTTCGCTCTGTATCTGACTCGTGTCTGACTGAATCCTTGTTTTTATTTTCAATCAGTTGTGATTTTACTCGGAGACTAGCATCTCTCCAACTTGCCTTCATCTGTCCATTGGCGTGCTGGTGCAAGAAACCTTTTCACTGGCCGGAGATCCGTTGAGCACAAAAGCCGGAGGTACACAGAACTATGTTAACTTTCATCGTGTGCGGAACTTCGTATATGGCCCCATCATAAATTACTGTAAGACTTTTTATGACTCCATCGTAAACTATATAAAATTCAACTTCAAGTTTTGGCGTCAGCTGGTAATTTTTACTAATAACAGAATCTAACCTTTTATTGCACATGCCTCGATTTGATGTTTATTTCTTGGTACTAGAACATCCTAGTATGTACTATTCTACGAAATTTCAAGAGAGTTCTATACGTGTGGTAAATGTAACTTGACTGTACAAAGGTATAGAAAAACTATAAACATCCACTAGGTTATATAGTCAAACTATTAAACGCTATGATTAAATAAAAACTAAAGTTTTTGCTGTATTAAACCAATGGATTGTGTTCAAATCAATTGATTCCGATAATGAAAACAAAAAATCTGATGTGGGCAACACATGACTTTTCTTATATAATGAAATGAATTTACTACTTTTACAGTAAAAAAATAGGTTTTTTTTATAGTAGATACTAATATTCTTTCCAAGATATTGAATTTTCGACAATTAGTCGTCATTTTCATGGATTTAGCGTCATTTTTATCCATTTAGCGAGATTTTCGTTAATTTGGCAGCATTTCAAAAAGTCGCTAAGTTGGCGACATTCCGCCAAATTCGTCGCCAAAATCTTGCCAAGCGTTATGGACGAAGAAATAAGTTGTACAGCAGATAAATGACTATTGGCGTTCAAATACCAAAGTATTACTCAAAGTATCTTTTTTCATGAATGGAACGAGCTAGATCCACGAGAATGATGTCACATAATTTATCGTATGGTATTACATATGAAAAGTGAACATGTTTCTCAATAGGAAATATTTTTTTTCATTTTAAATGACTTTTTAATAATTCTTCTGAAAAATGTGTAATATCTCGAGAACGGTTCATGTTAGCGTTCTAAAATTTATGTCAATTGTTTTCTAATGAAAAATTACATAAGAAATGTCTATTTGCGTAACTTTATTAGCGGTTTTGATTTTTTGACGATTTTTTCAAAATTTCATTCGAAAATTTAGGGGGCTTCTGAACATTCGATTGCGTATAAAAACAATAGGCTTCCAGCGTTTACGAATTGTGATTTTTGTACCAAATTTCGTTTGAATCGGTCCATTCGTTCGTCAGTTATCGTCTCCACAGGCTCACTGACACACACACACACACACACACACACACACACACACACAGACATCACTTCAAAAATGTTTGATTCGTGATCAGGGATGCTTGAAACGTGCTCTCCCGTCGAAAACTCGATTTCGAATTTTCGACCCCGTCACAATACTTTCCTTATATATTATATATATAAGGAAAGTAAAAATCTGATATGAGCAGCACATGACTTTTCTTACATAATGCAATGAAATTACTTCTTTTACAGTAAAAAAATTGATTGTTTTTACAGTAAATATTTCCAAGATATTGAATTTTCATCAATGAGTCGTCATTGTCATTGATTTATTGTCATTTTTATAAAATGACAATAAATCAATGACTCACCACAATGACTCGCCACATTTGGCGAGTTTTTCGTTAATTTCGCAACATTTAAAAAAATCTCCAAGTTGGCGACTTTCCACCAAATTCGTCGCCAAAATCTCACAAAGCGTTATGGACTGAGAAATAAATTATCCTTACAGCAGATAAATGACTATTGGCGTTCAAATACAAAAGTATTACTCAAAGTATCTTTTTTCATGAATGGAAAGAGCTAGATCCACGAAAATGATGTCATCCTATTTATCGCATGGTATTACATATGAAAACGGAACATGTTTCTCAATAGGAATTTTTTTTATTTCATATGATTTTTTGACAATTTTTTTGAAAAATGTGCAATATCTCGAGAGCGGTTCATGTTAGCGTTCAAAAATTGATGTCAATCGTTTTCTAATAAAAAATTACATAGGAAATGTCTATTTGCGTAACTTTATTACAGGTTTTTATTTTTTGACGATTTTTTAAAATTTCACTTGAAAATTTAGGGGGGGGGGGTCTGAAAATTCGATTGCGTATAGAAACAATGGGCTTCCAGTGTTTGCGGATTGTATTTTTTGTACCAAATTTCATTCGAATTTGTCCATTCGTTCGTCAGTTATCGTCTCCATAGACACACTGACACACACAGGCACACACACATACTTTTACACACACAGACATCACTTCAAAAATGTTCGATTCGTGATCATAGATGCTTGAAAAGTGCTCTCCCATCGAAAACTCGAATTCGAATTTTCGACCCCGTCACAATACTTTTCTTATACATTATTGTATGTAAGGAAAGTAAAAATTATAAAAGCTTCAATATATGAAATTTGTTTCCTTAAACATTTTAAACATCACAAAACACACAAAAAAAACATAGTCTAAACTAAACAATCAATTAATTTGTAATTATATATATATATATATATATATAATATATATATGTGTGTGTGTGTGTGTGTGCGCGCGCGTGTATGTATATATATGTATATATATATGTGTGTGTGTGTACAATCTAAATTAAGTATTAGGTTTTTTCGGATTGTAACCCATCCTCTTTGAATTCTAAAATTAGTTACAGCGCCATGAGTTACAGCAACAGCCTGTTATACAGCAGAAGAGCTCATTATTTTCTTTCGGAAATTAATGATTATTTTGCATCGAGTGCCAGCAGAAAACGGCAAAAATGAACCAAATGTAACATGAATCAGCCAAAATATCTTTCGCCCAACTTTTAGAGCTATTATTAGCAAATTTGGTAATCAAATATGCCTGTCGCAAGACGTAATTTTGAAGTAGAAATACTTATCATATACTAGAACGAATCCGACGTTGCCATGGTTCTAAATAAGCGTCTACTGCTTACAAATAATTAAATAAGCACCTGCTGCTTAAATACTGCATTTGAACATAATTTAAAATGATTGATTAGAATATTGCACGAATTAAATCGCACGCACTCTCCACAGAAACAAAAAATATGAGAATCACAGTTTACCGTCTATTCAACCGTTCATTGAACAGACAATTGCGCGGAAATCCACATACACCCTAATAAATATGAAGCACCATCCATCTAGAATTCCCAGTTACGTTGCCGAGGCGCTTGCTTATGATCTTACCATCGTGCCTCGAATAAAATAATAGCCACATTTCACTCCACACATTTTATCGATATTTTAGCGGTCGAAAAGGAAAGCCGAACCTAGAAAATAGTTAAAAAACTAATTTGAAATTATACAAAATAACGCCGTGGTCTGTCTTTTTGGGCCTGATGTACCTGTGTGCCAAATTTTCTAGTCATACGACGCTTAGATTTCCCGCTACGTATTTCACAGACAGACAAACAGACACACACACACACAGGCAGACACCTTCTTTTATTAAGTAAGGTATATAATACCAATTCTCTTAAAAACGCTCAACCAACAATATGATGGCAATTAATATGTCATGACATATCCTTTGGATTCATGTATATATTCTCAAAATATAAGAAGTAATTCAATAATCTGGATAACTTTATCTTTGAAAACCCCAATAGACGTAAGAAGAAACAAAATGCAAATCATAACTTTTAAGCCATCAAGCTAAATTTACAAGACAATAGTCAAATACTATAAAAATACGAATTCGCTCAACTAATTCACAAACTGGGAAGTTGTATTAAAAATAATGAGACAATCCTGAGCATTTCGCTTATCACGTAACATTTCTCTCTAAACGATGAACATTTTTATATACTCTCAAGGTGTAATTTCTTAATATGAAACTTTGTCTTCTGTCACATGTATTATACGGCGTCTCTCTAAATCTTGATATCAAGCTCACACAGTTGTATGTCTTGTTGTAAACAAGGGAGGTGTGGTAGTATCAATTGTAATATCGTGGAATTAAGAACGGGCGATCGGCCGTGATCAAGTGGCAAATACAATAAATAAAGAATCAGAATAAAGTATATATCAACACCAAAGTGGTAATATCAACCCAATGGCTCCCCTTCCCTGGTGATGGGTGCAAAGGCCCATCAATGGCTCGAATTTGAAAACATGGCAAGGAAGTGAGACATATACACTCTAAATAATTACTCCAAAATGATGAAATAAAAATTATTTTAATTAAAATATTATCAATATATGTATGTTCAAATTATGCCATAACAATAGTCATCATATTCTTTCAAGCAATTTCATAACAAAACACACTCCTCGTTTCATATTTAAATATCCATTATATTGAAATCTCCGAAACAAAATTTTACACAAATTCGATCCATTTCATATTAAAATTTTTAAACACATGTTATTGGAAACCATCTTCAGTTCTCCTTCCAGAAAGTAGATTAAACGGTATCTTGAGTATATTCTGGAGTATAGGTTTCCATGTCTGGCTGGTGTCGAACTTAACAGCCAAAATTCATAGTCGTATCGAAAACATTAAGTTCTACTTACAAAGGATTCATCGTCTATGTTAGATGATCTCACATTGCTCTGGTCCTTACGACTTTACTGGCAGAGGGTTTCAAAATCCAAATCGATTGGAATTTAAAAATTATAAAATTTGGATTGGACCGCCCGTAGGTCAATTTTTGATGAGTTTTTTATTCCATCAGCCACGAAAGATAGCATTCCCACACCAAAAACAACTACCGTGACGTCAGCAAAACCTCACGCCATCCAACATTACCAATTAGGAAAGGGCGACGACACGTACCATCTTTTCACAGCCAACCACAGTTCATATCACGAGCCTCAAATACTCAGAACTTTCGCTTTCCCACAGCGGCAAATAAACAGAACAAAACCTAATACATCTACTCTGAACTAACAGTCTCTTTTAAAAGCGGAAGTAAAACCGCGACATGAAAGATCAAGAATAGCGCGGTTCCTTGCACACAGAAAAACATTTAAATCATAATATAGTTAGTTATACAAGTAAAATAATATTAAATACATTTAAATTCAGCAGAGTCGAGAATTTATAAAATTCCGACACGACATTGTAAAGCGTCTCTCTATACAACTACATTTAAGATAATTGCAACTACCTTTAAGTCTTGCAAATCTGAAGAAGGCAGAACTTTTTAAGTATCCGCCTGGATTGGACGATTTTATCTTTCTAATAATCTCCCTAATGTATAATGCCTTTATAAAGCACTTGAATACTTTCTGTTTGAAAGAGCAACGGAAAATATACTATGTAAATTTAAGATCTTAAGTGGTGTGTTATCCGAAGGAAATTATGTTAAAGTCAAAGGTGGGGCGCAAAAGAAAGTAAAGAAAAGAATACCATTATTATTTAATATTAATATATCATGGCCGTAAATTGATATAGTGGTACTCTTCTATTAAGTTGTACATTGCATTGTGTGCCGCTATAAACCCTCCAATTATTTACCTTTCGCGCGAGTTCTCTGAAGGAATATTAATTAATATAATACTAAATGGATCACACCATTTTAACTTTAACAATAAATAATTTATTAGCAACATAAAATACTTAATTACTTAATTACAATAATTACTCTTCTCATTAATTATTTCGTCGGAGGGAGACAATGTGAGACCACTTAAATTGTATAAAATGTGTTCAGACTTGTAGTTTTAATGCGCACATACCTTCAAGGCTGTCTTGGCTTGGTCACCGCCACGTACTTCGTAGATCATCTTACTGGAATTAACTCGAAGTATTATTCACCGACATGTAATATTGACGATCGTTGTACTGCTGGCGTGAACACTAGCACTTATTTCATTCTCTTAGTCTGTTCTCTCCACATATCTAGTCGTTGTGTAAGTCTCGTGCTCCTTAATGTCGAATTCGTAATCTGTTAAGTCTATATTAACCAAGCCATCGTGCTATATTTTTATACCTTAAGCGTCGTGCTGTACGACAGTTTCTTACCAACTCATCCGTATCTATTCCTTTTATAGTCGTTCTTATGTAACAGATTGTGGTTCTTTTTCCTCCGGACTGTCACTCCCCCTTTGCTTTGATTGGCAGTCTTCACAGCGATGCCACAAGCATTTTTTCCATTGGTTAGCCTTTTCATCCAATGTCGTTACTTCACATTTTTTTTAAGAGTTCGTTCAACCCCCTCTGTCTTGCCACCCCTAAATTTATGGTTTTAACTGACCGTTGGGTTTACGTGCTGTAAACCTTGGCGTCATTTAGACTGGAGGTATTGTCCGATGTTTCAGACCAATAAATAACTGGCATAAAACTGTCCCACCATAACAAGTGTCAGATCTATTTCTGGTCTCACAGTTCTATTAAGAGTTACGTTCAAGCGTAACCAGCAGACCACGTCTAGCGTCTGCGCCAGCTAAACGATATTATGACTTGCGATTTATATTTTATCATTACGATGAGGAAATATTGAATAAAAATCTGTAGTGATAAGAGGGTAAGTAATTTTAAATTAGCATCATTACATCGTCAGATCCCAAATATTAATATTAATAAGTGCTGTAATTGATATTTTCCAAACTTTTAATTTCTAGTAATGACTAGTAATTTTGAAGATGATTTTGAAAAAAAATATATTTTGCGAAAATAATTATCTTCATTTGAGACTCCAAATGACGTAATAATTTTAGAATTATCATAATACTACGATAATTTATTATATTTGAAAATTTCATCGAAAACAACTGAAATTCATTCAAATGGCATCATAGAAAAAATAACACGTCTGGCTAATAATTTGGCCTTTCAGAAACTTTTAGTTATCAGCTGAAAAATCATTCAATCAAGCTGTTAAATCATCATAAAAACATCCAGAAATTTAAATGGTGGGTTATTACGTTGGTTTTTTATTTATTAATTATTGAACACATCTAAAACTTCGTAATCTCTATATTAAAAAAGTAGCTAACGCCGCTGCCTCTGTTTGATAAATTTCTCGTTATTTGAGTTTCCCTGCTTCGTACCGCAAAATATATAGCGTTCAAAGAAAAGGTTAGAAAAACACGCGAACGGTAGATAAAGGTTTGAAAAACACGCTGACATTAACCATTTTTCAATATATATTGAAGTTCAATGTCAAAGTGAGAGATAAAATATTTGAGCGGCGAGTTCGCGTTCTGGATAGACTAAAAATAGCAAGACCACGAATTTTGCAGGCAGGTACCTATATAGTTGAATATTTGAGGGACATAGCCCATTTTCAACACTTTCCAACAAAGTTGAAAAGTGTTTATGACTTTGGTCATTTTTCCTGTCTATCTGCTCGCACGAAAACTGCCGTAAAAATGATTTCATCAAAATGAAATTTTTGTATGTTATTGAGACGATCTGTGGGATATATGGGAATGAAAATGAATAATATCAACCGATAAGTTTTGGATTGAACCCGGATTGAAGAAATGAAATACATTGAACCCTATGGGACTCGCAAAGCGAGATACGGGAGTTGGCAAAGTGTAGAGAGCAGGGAGCAGAACCCTCTAGCTTAATACTTCATCCATCGGCTGCGGTTTCATTGACTATATGGAAAAGACCATCTTGAGTTACAGTGTCTAGAACTAATAGTGTGCCGACCGCCTATACCTCCCAATGCTGGGAGATGTTCCTGAAACTCCGCCTCCGTCAGACGGCGTTGGTCTCGAATAAGCGGTCTAAAGCGGAGGAGTTAACATTGAAACTAATGGGAATTTATTACAAATAAAATGACCGATATCTTTCGAAATAAATGAAGAATTTGTGTGAAATTTGGTGTGATTATTGTAAGTGGTATACACAAAAAGTCATTTGCTTTTCAGAGAGATTGAGCTAGGGATATATTCGTATTTTTAAAATTTTATTTAACTTGATCTGGTGTTCTTTCAAACCTTTGAGGTTCAAAATAATCAGGTTCATTTATCACAGGAACGTGAAATTCGTTCTGACGTTTCCTCTTGTGGTACATTTCAATTCTTTAGATTTTGAAGCTTATCGGGCTAACCCGTCTTGGGTCCGCCATAGGACTTTACCTGGTTTTGGAAAATAACTCGAAAATCAGAGAACGTTGGAAATCTAAATTTAATATATCGTTTTCTTTTGGGGTGTATTTTAATTCTTTCAATTTTGAACCGTACCGGGTTAGCCCCTCTTAGGCCCGCCTTAAAAACTCACCCGTTTTCGCAGTATAACTCAAGAGCAGGTGTATCTAAAACTTCGATGTTTAGAATATCCTTGTCATTTGCTGTATATTTTAACTCTTTAGATAAAAAATCTTATCGAGCTAGCCCGTCCTGAGCCCAACAAAATGAATATATCGTTTTTTGAGAATAACTAAAAATTCGGAGCATCTAGAATGTATAAATTTAATAAGTCATTGTCCTTTGAGGTATATTACATTTTATCGCATTTCGAACCGTATCGGATTAGCCCGTCTTGGGCCCGTCATAGAAATTTACTCGCTTTTAAAAAATAACTCGATCAATCGGAGTAGCTAAAAAATGTAAATTTACTATATCATTTCCGTTTGGCCGGATTTTAATTTAGATTTTGAACCTCGTCGGGCTAGTTCGTCTTGGATCCGGTGAAGTATGCATTCGTTGTTGAAAAAATAACTCGAGAACCGAAGTAGCTAAAAATTCCAAATTTAACATGTCGTTGGCTTTTGTAGGTATATCTAAGTTTCTTCGCATTTGAACTTTATCGGGGAAATCCGTTCTGGACCCGACATAGGAATCGACCCGTTTTTTAGAATACCTGGAAAATCGGGGAAACTAGAAAATATAAATTTAGTACATCCTTATCTTTTGGGGATTATTTTAATTCCTTTGTTTTTTAACCGTATCGGGCCAACCCGTTTCGGGCCCGCCTTAGAAATTCACTTTTTTGATGGAATAACTCTAAAGCCGGAGTATCAAAAAGTTTCAAGTTTTGTATGTCATTGTCATTTGCGATATGTCTAAGCTCATTGGATTTAAAACCTGATCGGGCTAGCCCGTCCCGGTCCCAACAAAAAGAATGTACTCGTTTTTTAAAAATAACTCCAAAACTGTAGCAGCTAGAATATCTAAATTTAGTATATCATTGTTTTTTAGGGTATATTTTATTTCTTTGGATTTTGAACCTTATCAGACTCGCCCATCTTGGGCCCGACATAGTGATAATGTACTCATTTTTCGAGAATAACTCGTAAATCGGAGCAGCTAAAAAATCTAAATTTAGTATATCAATTTCTTTTGGGGTTTATCATAATTTATAATTGGAACCTCATCGGGGTAGCCCGTCTTGAGTCCGTCTTAGGAATGCGATCGTGTTTGATGAATAACTCGAGAACCGGAGTAGCTAAAAATTCCAAGTTTAGCATGTTATTGTCTTTTGTGATATATTTCATTTTTTCGACTTTAAACTTCATTCAGCTAGCTCTTGCTGGGCCAGCCATAGGAATATACTCATTTTTTAAGAATAACCCGAAAACTGGAGCAGTTAGAAAATCCAAATTTAGTATATTAATTCTTTTTCGGGTAGAATTTAATATTTTTGGCGTATATATAATTATAATTAGTGGCTTAGGCATGGGAGATAGGAAGTGTGGTAAAAAACCTCATTTGCCGAACAATTACATTAGTTTTCAAACTTGTCCATATTTAAAAAAAAAATGAATTTTGTACTATAAGCTCCATTCAGTTGTCGACCCCCTTTTTTCCTAGATACATAGTTACATCGATATGCAAATGAGCTAAGAAGTGCGAAATTTGTCCACGGATGTTGGGTCGGTGCACTGGGAGTACGAGTGAAGGTTGCGGTTCTGTGTGATCTGACGATGAAGGTTTTATGCCTTCGAAACTGGTCAATATTAGTATTTTGAGTTGTATTTTGCTTTTTACGAAGATAATTTTATTTCTTTAGCAGAAATTTGGACCGCACGTATTCATTTTGTTTACTTGAAATTGAAAATTTTCAATAATTTTTAAAAGCATTATATGAATAACCTGAAAGAATGCTTTAAAAGCAAACTTTTGTTTTGCATTTTGATACATATTACCATGTAAACCTAAAAAAAGAATGTATTAGAATGTCTGGCAGATATTTTGTTTTATCTCATATTTTCGGCTACTAGGGAAAATGCCTGTCGGTGGCCTTGAGAATTTGAAAGAAAAACATGAAACACCATTGCCGCTTGAACATTAGAACAAGGTGGGGGCTGCCTACAAGTGCTGTCTCTTTGTACGGTGAAAGAGAGCGCTGATAAGAATTTCGATTGAGAGTGCACATGTAATCGACCGCTATTTTATTTCGACAGGCGCGTCTCCTCTACATACGTTTCCTCAAATTGCCACACGAACAATGCTCAAAAGATCCGCAAATCAGCGGGGGCTCTGGAAATAGGTAGAACACCAGGAAAGGACATTTTGTACTGCCTTCAGGGTGGCCTCGAGATGCAATAGGAAGTATCTCATTAGCACATTGGTCATCTGAGATCGAATCTGTTTTTACTAAGAACCGTCACATGTACACTATTCTTTGTCGTTCTAAGATTGGACAGGATGGACCCACTCAGAAGGAAATATTTTTCGAAACTATAAGCAGCAAGCTTTCACTCATTTGATGTTTGACGTTGATGTTCGACGTTGTAATTGACGTTGAAAATCTATATTTTTTTTCTATATTTGGATTAAAAAGGGCTGTTTTTTTAGCCATATTATATCAGTTTTCTAATAGATCTATCAACATATTTAATAGTTTTTATAGTCGATGAAGCATGTCCTCAAATTCTAAAAAGAAAGTGAATGACAGACACTGCTTCGTACCTGAATGTAAAACAGGTTAAAAAAATTTCAGAGGCAAATATTCTCTATATAAAGCTCCTGACAACGATGAACTGAGAGCTAAATGGACAAAGTTAATTCCTCGTGCAGATAAAGTTCTAAACAAAAACTCTGTGGTTTGTGAGTTGCATTTTGCCAAAGACGGGTTTTGCATTATTTAATTCTCTTGCATATAATTTTTTTAGCTATATTATATCAGTTTTCTAATAGATCTATCAACATATTTAATAGTTTTTATAGTCGATGAAGCATGTCCTCAAATTCTAAAAAGAAAGTGAATGACAGACACTGCTTCGTACCTGAATGTAAAACAGGTTAAAAAAATTTCAGAGGCAAATATTCTCTATATAAAGCTCCTGACAACGATGAACTGAGAGCTAAATGGACAAAGTTAATTCCTCGTGCAGATAAAGTTCTAAACAAAAACTCTGTGGTTTGTCAGTTGCATTTTGCTAATGACGGGTTTTGCATTATTTAATTCTCTTGCATATAAGCGTAGTCAAGGTCTAGGATAAGGGAGGTCGACGATCGAATGTGGGTTTACACAGATCGGGCTAGCCCGTTAAGGTTTTAAATCCAATGAGCTAAGATATACCTTAAATGACAACGACATTCTAAACTTGTAACTTTTAGATACTCCGATTACAGAGTTATTTCCCCCAAAAAGTGAATTTCTAAGGCGGGCCCAAAACGGGTTCGCCCGATACGGTTCAAAATCGAAGGAATTAAAATATTCCCCAAAAGATAAGGATGTACTAAATTTATATTTTCCAGCTGTCCCGATTTTTCAGTTATTCTAAAAAACGGGTCCATTCCTATGTCGGGCCCATGACGGGCTACCCCGACAAAGTTCAAAATCGGAGGAATTAAAATATTCCCAAAATATAAGGATGTACTACATTTATATTTTCTAGTTGTCCCGATTTTTAAGTTATTCTAAAAAAACGGGTCCATTCCTATGTCGGGCCCAGGACGGGCTACCTCCGATAAAGTTCAAATCCGAAGAAACTTAAATATACCACAAAAACCAACGACATGTTAAACTGGAATTTTTAGCTATTGCGGTTCTCGAATTATTCTTAAAAAACGAATGCATTCTTCAGCGGACCCAAAACGGGCTAGCCCGATGGGGTTCAAAATCTAAGTTAAAATCCATCCAAAAAGGAAATGATATACTAAATTTTCATTTTTTAGTTACTCCGTTTGATCGAGTTATTCTTGAAAAGTGAGTAAATTTCTATGGCGGGCCAAGACGGGCTAGCCCGAAAAGGTTGGAAATGCGAGGAAATATAATATGCCACAAAGGACAATGATACATTAAATTTAAACATTCTAGATGCTCCGAATTTTAAGTTATTCTCAAAAAACGATATATCTCTCTTGGTGGGCTCAGGACGGACTACACTGAGGGGGTTCAAAATCTAAATTAAAATCCATCCAAAAGGAAATGATATACTAAATTTACATTTTTTAGCTACTTCGTTTGATCGAGTTATTTAAGAAGCGAGTAAATTTCTATGTTGGGCCAACACGGGCTAGCCCGATAAGGTTCAAAAAGCGATGAAATATAATATACCACAAAGGACCATGATATATTAAATTTAGACATTCTAGATGCTCCGAATTTTGAATTATTCTCGAAAAAACGATATGTTCCTCTTGTTGGGCTCAGGACGGGCTAAATCGATAAGATTTTTAATCCTAAGAGTTAAAATCTACAGCAAATGACAAGTATATGCTAAACTTCGAATTTTTAGATACACCTGTTCTCGAGTTATACCAAAAACAAGTAAAGTCCTTTGGCGGGCTCAGGACGGGCTAGCCCGATAAGCTTCAAAATCGAAAGAACTGAAATGTACCACAAGAGAAAACTTCATACCGAATTTCACGTTTCTGTGATGAATGAAATTGATTATTTTGGATCTCAAATGTTTGAACGACCACAGATAAAGTTGAATAAAACTTAAAAATACGAATATATCCGTAACTCAATCTCTCTGAAAATCAAATGACTTTTTGTGTATACCACTTGCAATAATTATTCCAAATTTCACACAAATTCATCAGTTATTTTCAAAGATATCGGTCATTTCATTTGCATTAAATTCCCATTAGTTTCAATGTTAACTCCTTCGCTTTAGACCGCTTATTCGAGATCAACGCCGTCTGGCGGAGGCGGTTTTTAGCGAACCTGTTTTTCGCCTCGGTCGGCACACTATTCCTTCTAGACACTGTGCTTGAGTGCAGATTCTCGCCTAATACAGGATCGGTTTTACTTAACGTGTGAGGTATTATAGCGGCAATAACGAATAATGTTTTGTACACTGTATAATATTTCTATATTTACTGTAATCACTGCTATCATTACGCAAAGTACAATTAAAAGACTCTGACAAAGAATCTAGAAAAATGGCTTTACTTTCAATATCAGGATTCATTTTGTCTGGGTTTGAGATCAAGAAAACTAAAAATTATTTAGATTCGCAAGGACAAGCGGCCAACACTCGCGTCGTCTGGAATCCACTAATGAAACTGCACATCTTCGCTTTAAATGTTACTGCAAAAACAGTACTTGCAAAAGCCAAAAAAATCGGCATGTGGTTGATAAGCGTTGGCACCTAAAAGCCTATTTTAAGGCTTGCAGTAAATAGACGTTGACATCAAAAAGCCTATTTTTAGGCTTGCGGCAGATAGAGTGTTAGTATAGGAAAATTAATTATTCAACTATATCTTAATTTTAATCTCCACATCGCATACAAAAATGTCGATACTATCTTGCTAGCAGATTTTTGAACTCAAACAACTTTTGTATATTCTATAGAAAATATAAACATTTTCCTTTGTAATAAATAAATGCAAAGAAAATTATTCACAGTGTTATACTTCACGTACTTAATAGAAAGTTTCAATGGAACATTAATTAACATTAGATCTCACAACTGCTATGCACTTTATGAAGCAATTTAGATCGTAAGAATTAAAGCTTGCGCGTTCCATATACCGTTCTTATCAACTTTTCAACATTGCCGTTAAGAGAGATAAAAGGGGAAAATATATTTCTACATAAAACAGCGATTCAATTTACTCACGCCATAAACTACCTATTGTTTTCGGTTATGGTTCGGGGTGGATATGAAAAGAAGCACGATAGCGAAGCTCGTTACAGAAGCAGTAACTAAAACATTTTATTCTTTGCCATTGTCCACTAAGAGCGGACGTTAAAGATATTTTCAGAACTCTTTCTTATTTTGCCGCGTGTAATGTGGACACTTTCAAATAAAGGAGGGGGAGGGGGAATTTGGAGCTACCTTGCCTGTCCCGTACTATTTCTTTTTGTCAAATTGAGTTTCGTGGTTATCTCACTGTTTATGGAGAGAGCATTTTGGCAATAAAGTTTGAGGTTCCATTGGGTAATTCCAGGCAAGAATCATGATGAAACGCAATATCATGATGAAAGTTTTATATTCTGTATTATTTTGTGTTTTATACTTCTATTACATCTTTTAATTGTACATTTATATTTATTATTTACTTCTGAATTCAACCATCTATCTTTTGATTTTCATACTTGCAAAAAACTTTTTAAAAAGGTAAAACCTGTTGTAAAGCTGCATTTGCGCTTATTACAGAGTTTATTCTCTTTTTAATTTTAATTTTATTTTGTTTATTATTATTATCGCTAACACATTTCCATTGTTTAACTACGAGCCCATCTATGTCTTAATATGGCCCTCTTTGGATATTGTTTTTATTTATCTAACCCTTTCATTCCTTCTATTGATTGATTATGGTATGTCTTCACATTTCGCATTATGGAGTATTTTGGTTTGAGTTCTCTCATCGCTTTTATGATTTTTTCTGCGGGTTATTGCTCTTTTTGGTAGATTTCACACTCGATTCTTCAATCGTTATATATGCGTGTGTATAGTGCTGACATCTCTCGGCAGGCATTAGAGTTTATTGTGTTTTTTGTGTTACTTTTTCTGTATCTTTTAGTTAACCCAGACGTCAATATCTTTTATTGCTTATTTTTACATTTTAATCTAGACAAGTATTTCCACTATATGTGGCCCTCTTTTGCCAGCAGTTGTAGGGATTCAGTCAGACACATACGTATTAACGGTTTTGTATATCTTCCATTACGGATGAATATAATTATTTGTCCACACTTCGCTTATTTATGAATATTTCGTATGAAAATCTCTTTTCTACTATGCTTGTTTTGTTACTCTCCAAAATTTCGATTCAATTCTTATGGTATTAGTTAAAATTTGAAATTCGTACCTGACAAAATAGTTTTTGA
Organism: Amaurobius ferox; assembly: GCA_951213105.1. Taxonomy (NCBI): domain Eukaryota; kingdom Metazoa; phylum Arthropoda; class Arachnida; order Araneae; family Amaurobiidae; genus Amaurobius; species Amaurobius ferox. The sequence continues at coordinate 99,447,491 of OX578139.1, read as the reverse complement.
AGGGGTTTATATTGGGAATTTTAATTAGAATTCGTGATGTAAATTTTCTTCATTACCTAGTGTCCGGTCTATTATTATTATGAATTGGGATAATTATAGATCGACAAACATTGACCAATTAAGCGTTATAAACGATTTGGAAGAATACCATACCTTCGCTCAATCTAAATCATATTCCTTCAATAGATGCAACAATCTTAGGTGCAAAACTTGTCCTTATGCTGACCCATTACAAATTAATAATAATTCCACTTCACAAAAATTCTGCAAAGTTTTTAATTGCATATACAAACTTAATTGTACTATTTGTAACTTATCCTATATTGGCCAAACCAGCAACCCTTTACATCTGAGAATGAATGTCCACAGGGATCATATTAAAAAATTTGACCATAAAGTCTTTAATGACCTCCCTACCAAAAATCAATTTGAATATCAGCACTTTGCTACACACGGATTTAAAAATGTATCCCTTCATATTTTAGATATTAAAATTTCACTCACGGATAGATTAGTATTTGAAAATTATTACATTAAAAAATATAAAACTCTCTTCCCCTATGGCTTAAATCAAATTTATAATAATAATAATGTTGTTAACAATAGTTTTGAATACAATTCTCATAAATCTTCAGTATATAAACATCTTTTTCATTATTCAAAGTCATCATCTCCTAGTAAAAAGCGATATAAGCGTGGCAAAGGAAAAAGTTACTTAAGTAAAACTATTGATTACAAAGCAGACATTTTAAAATTACAATATAATTATTCTCAAACTTTCAATTTTATACCTGTTAGAACATGGTTATAAAAAGTCAGAAAAAGCAAATTAAGTATTGTTTATACTAATTTTTTAAAATTAAAATTAACTCATGAGCATTTTAAACATTTATTTTTTGATTTGCTTCTTTCACGTACAAATTTCTTAAATTACCACCTACTCCATTCACCAAATCCACATACTAAAATAGCTTACTGTGTAATTTCTTTTAAACACCCTATTCTTAATTCTCTTAACTTCAATAATTTATTTGCAAAACATCAGCACTTGTTAGCAGTAAATGATATCAAAATACAAAAATCATTCAAATATAATTTACCAATTGGTAGAACTATTTACAATTACAATGAAGTTTCTAGGACATTAAACTCCGATGATCTTACATCATGTGTATGCAGCAATCAAAATCTTGCCCCTTTTGTCAACTCCACTCATGGTCACATTATTACTGGGGATCTCAGTATAGTTCAGGATGATATACTTAGGGATATTATGAATAAAGGGTCTAAATTTCGCATTCCATTCTGCCATCACCCTAAACAACTTCTTCAGTCTCTATCATTTGATTTTGATAAATTCATATATCAACTTGCTTGTTCACATTCTATTCCTATTGAAGCATTCAATCTATGGAAGTATACGACCTTACATCTACTTAAAAATGTTATTATAAACACTAAATTAACGAAGCCTAGGTATCCTTATAAACAACTCCTATCTGCTATCAAAGAACTACAACAACATTTTGTAATAACTTATGAAGATAAAGCTTCTAATAATTATGCCATCATTTGTAAAAAATATTATGTTTCTCTGTTACAGAATTACTTAAAAGATAATCAAATTTTTAAACCCATTCATAATCAGTCTATCCAAATCAAAACTACAATGCTAAAATTATATACACAATTAAATATTAATTAAAAGTTTTTTAAATTTCCTTATGTTACTTTGGTTCCTAAATTCCACAAATCACCTCTCAGTTTTAGAACAGTCACTTGTGGACATAATACCTTTACCACTACAGCTAGTAAGTACTTGCTTAACTGTTTAAATCGAATTAATGAATCTCTTAAATTCAGGAATTCAGGATATTTCATTTTGAACAATAGTTTTGATTTAGTTAATCACCTTAGCAAGTTACCACAAATTCTTGGTTTCCAAACCTTTGATTTTAAAGACCTATTTAATAATATTGTCATTAAAGATTTACATAAAGTTATTATCTCTCTTTATCATGACTATATATCTTCCAATCATGATGCTTTTAATGTCAAAAATTTTCCTATGCTCTTGCACTTTGTGTTATACAACAATTATATTATCCAAGGTGATAACATTTATTTACAAACATCTGGTGTACCACAAGGTGGCTGTAGTAGTAGTATACTCGCTAACTTATATCTTTATTATTATGAATGTCATTTTAACTCTAATTCATATATTATATATAGATATGTTGACGACTTAATTTGTATTATCATTGATGATTCCTATCCCATTAATATTGATTTTTACCCGTCTAACCTAGAATTAATTCCTAATGAGCCTTGCGTTAGTCAAACTGTTAATTTTTTAGACCTAAATTTAGATACCCTCAATAATCATGTAATCACCAATCTATATGATAAAAAAGATTCTTACAACTTCACTATCATAAAGCTGCTATCATATCATTCTTGTAATTCTATTCAATTGTTTAGAAACATCATTTTAAACCAGCTATTTCGAATACATCGACTTTCTGATCCTCAGTTTCACTTTCTCCACATCAATAATCTTAAACGCATTTGTCAAAACTACCTATATCCGGAAGTATTTGTAAATAATATTATTAATAATTTCAAATATACCACGTAATAATTTTACCCATGCATTATTTATCTTTGATTGGTTAACTCATTTTTGAAAATTCACCCATTCTTATTACCTCACTTACCACTTGGCCTGAGTCTAATACTGTTTACTATTTTCGAATGACTATTTTCCGCTTGTCCTGAGTCCTATACTGTTTACTATTTTCGAAAGTCTCCATACATATTATGTATCGTTCAATTGTATTCATTCCCACTCGCATTGACGAAGTGAGGTGAAATGCTCGCCCACTCGCTTTGACGAAGTGAGGTGAAATGCACAGTCACTAGTTTATCTTACACGTGGTGCTATTCTTGTGATTACATATTACAGTTCGTGGAGGTATTGTTTTTCAGCTTTGTATAATTCAATTGATTTATTTTTCTCCTTCCACTAGCCAGTAGACAGTTCCAATGGTGTCTATAGTTAAATACTATCGCCATTGTCAGAAACTGGCTATTCTATCGGTTTTAATTCGAATTGTATGGCTGTCCTGATGAGAATGCAATTTCGAACTAACCGCCATTTTTTGTGTAGTTTCAATTGATTGTTCTCTATTCTTAATCTCTTATCTTGAGCTGATTATTATTGCCTATTCTCATTTTTGCCGAGTTTTATTTTTATTTACTTTTATATACTTTTAATTGTGATTTTTGAATTCTAATATTCTTCTCATCCCCCTTTCCATTGTAGTGATATGTTACCTTCTATCTTTATCCTTAGTCTTGGCTTATAGTTACTCATTTGTAACAGATATGCTAGAGATGGGTTTTTTTGTACATACAGTAGTTTATGCATAATTTTCGATTAAAATCCTTCAATTTTTATTTATATATATATATATATATATATATATATATATATATATATATATATATATATATATATATATATATATATATATATATATATATATATATATATATATATATATATATATATATATATATATATGTATATATATATATATATATATATATGTATATATATATATATACATATATATATATATATATATATATATATATATATATGTCAGCTGTCATGCGTACAAAAAGTCGATTAAAGACAGACAGGTGAACACCATGTGTTCAGGAAATTCTAAAACATATATTGGCAACAAAATCTTGAAATCAAAAATTTTCGTGACAACAATATTTTTCGATATGTACTACTAAGTATGAGAAAGTGAATATGTCATGCATACCTGTCCACTTCGTGATACATAGCTAAGCATGAACGTAGCCTTCAACAATATTCATTATCTTAAAAAATGAATGTATATTACATTTCATTAAAAAACAAGAGAAACAGCATAAACTACTTTAAGAATTTTTACTATCATCAATAATTTATCTCTTAATATTTAAAACAAGAAAGATCAATCATGCTTAAAGCATTGATTATGAAACACTTTCCGTTAATAGAAATTAAAAGAAAAATAGGTTTGCCACATAAGGTGATGCAAAACAATTTAAAAAATATATATAGGATAAAAAAATCTGATGGGATTATAAATTTTAACGGGATAATCATTTTCTATGTTAAATTTGAATTTGAAATATATTAAGGAATTAAAGTGGTTGCAAAGCAAGGAACTAAATAAATATAAACTTTATGCTGAATTAATAGAGAAGAGATAAAATAATCCAAAATATTTCTCAAACACGAAAAAGAACTCCATTATATAGTTCCAAGTAAAAATAAGTTCAGTAAACAATTAAAAAATGTACCAACTCACAGTAAAATGGTATGAGTGACATTAATTCGAACATTCTTGCGCAAAATTAAAAGATGAAAAAACAAGAAAGATCAATCATGCTTAAAGCATTGATTATGAAACACTTTCCGTTAATAGAAATTAAAAGAAAAATAGGTTTGCCACATAAGGTGATGCAAAACAATTTAAAAAAAATATATAGGATAAAAAAATCTGATGGGATTATAAATTTTAACGGGATAATCATTTTCTATGTTAAATTTGAATTTGAAATATATTAAGGAATTAAAGTGGTTGCAAAGCAAGGAATTAAATAAATATAAACTTTATGCTGAATTAATAGAGAAGAGATAAAATAATCCAAAATATTTCTCAAACACGAAAAAGAACTCCAATATATAGTTCCAAGTAAAAATAAGTTCAGTAAACAATTAAAAAATGTACCAACTCACAGTAAAATGGTATGAGTGACATTAATTCGAACATTCTTGCGCAAAATTAAAAGATGAAAAAACAAGAAAGATCAATCATGCTTAAAGCATTGATTATGAAACACTTTCCAACTTCAGTGCAATTTTATTTAAACAAGACTAAAATGCAATACATTCCTCGGTAATATTTTAAAACGTATCACAATACCACATTAATTTATTATATTTAAAAACTCAAACCTTCATTGAAAAAAATGAACTTCATTCAAATGACGGCATTGAAATATAAATTACCTGGTTTAAACATCTCTAAAATGCGATATCTTCCTCGGTAATATTTTTAAAATCATCATAATTCTACAAAAGTTTATTATATTTGAAAACATCATCGAAAACAACAGACATTCATTCAAATGACGTCATGGAAAAAATAACACGCCTGGATCTCTCTATAAAAGCAGCATTTCGTTCATCACATTTTCCCAATCATTTCATTCATCACAGTTCTAAAATAATTTATTTTATTTAAAAACTTAAGACCATGGAGCTACAAGTACTTAAACTCTATGCTTAAAACTTCATAGAAAAAATCGTCCTTTTCTGTGTAAAATCAATAAATTTTTCATTCATATCAGCTATGCAGACTCCATGATCTAAATACATTTGCGTTAAAAAAAATACAGCAATTCTTATGCAACGCATCCTACATATTTTGCTGTTTATATTTTACATAAGTGAAAAATAGGCTTCGTTGTAGAAATAATCAAATTTGGATGATCATTTAAACTCAAATATATTGTCATTGCGTTGTTTCAGTATGTAGATGCACAGAATTTAGGCAAAAATAAAGTGGTTTTAGGACGTATATAACACTCAATATGAATTAAAAAGAACTTTAAAAATCACGATTTTGAGACAAGATGGATGCCATATATCATTTTGAAGTGCGTCACGTGATCTTTTCATATGAGGTGTTACTATTATTTTAATTTTTATTTAAAAAACTATTAAATATATTCTATGGAATAATTTGAATATTACCTGAAATTTTCGAAGAAATTTGTGAATGTTAAACCCGCTTAAAAAATGTTTGAAAAATTAGGTCCAATAGGGTTCAATGTATTTCATTTTTTCAACGCGCGTTCAATCCAAAACTAATTGCGTGATATTATTCATTTATATTCCCATAGGTCCTACAGACCGTCTGAACAACATACTAAAATTTCAGTTTGATTAAGTCATTTTTACGGCAGTTATCGTGCTAAAGAACAGACAGACAGACAGACAGAATGAACAAAGTCATAAACACTTTTCGACTTAGTTGTAAAGTGTTAAAAAAATAGCTTACGACGTCGCTGTTGCTGTTTGACGATTTTCTCTTTTCTCGAGTTTCTCTGTTTCGTACCGCAAAAACTATTGCATATAAAAAATATGACATTTGGTACACTTATAGAGTAAGCTTTAGGGAACATGCTGAAGTAAATCGATTTTTAACATTTTACAACAACGTTGAAAGGTGTTTATGACTTTGTTCATTCATTCTGTCTGTCTCTCTGTCTGTCTGTCTGCCTGTCTGTCCGTTAGCACGATAACTGCCGTAAAAATGACTTAATCAAAATGAAATGTTAGAATGTTGTTCAGACGGTCTGTATTACCCATGGGAATATAAATGAATAATATCACCAAATTAATTTTAGATTGAAACCGAGTTGAAAAAATGAAATACATTGAGGCCTGCGGGACCTAATTTTTCAAATATTTTTTAGCGGAGTTTAAAATTCACAAATTGCTTCGAAAATTTTAGGTAATATTCAAATTGTTCCATAAAATATATAAAAAAAAATTCAGCAAAATTTATTCAGAATAATATGTGGCACCCATCTTTCTCAAAATAGTGATTTTCAAAATTCTTCTTAATTCATATTGACTGTTGTATCCGTCCTAAAACCACTTTATTTTTGCATAAATTATGTGCATCTACATACTGAAACAACGCAATTACAATATATTTGAGTTTAAATGCTCATCCCAATTTGATTATTTCTACAACGAAGCCTATTTTTCACCTATGTAAAATGTAAACAGCAAAATATCTAGAATTAGTTGTATTAGAATTGCTGTATTTCTTTAACACAAAATAATTTAGTTCATGGAGTCTGCATAGCTGATATGAATGAAATATTCATTGATTTTAAAAAGAGAAGGACGATTTTTTTCGATGAAGTTTTACACATAGAGTTTTAATACATGTAGCTCCATGGTCTTAATTTTTAAATAAAATAAATTATTCTAGTATTGTGATGAATGACATGAATGTGAAATTATATATGTATGCTGCTTTTATAGAGAGAGCCAGGCGTGTTATTTTTCTATGACGTCATTTCAATGAATTTCAGTTGTTTTCGATGAAGTTTTCAAATATAATAAATTATCGTAGTATTATGATAATTCTAAAATTATTACCGAGGAATGTATCACATTTTAGAGATGTTTAAACCAGGCAATTTATATTTTATTGCTGTCATTTGAATGAAGCTCATTTTTTGCGATGAAGATTTAAGTTTTCAAATATAAAAAATTAATGCAGTATTGTAATAAGTTTTTAACACTTTACAACAAAGATGAAAAGTGTTTATGACTCTGCTCATTGTGTCTGTCTGTCTGTCTGCCTGTCTGTCCGTTAGCACGATAACTGCCGTAAAAATGACTTTATCAAAATGAAATTTTAGTATGTTGTTCAAACGGTCTGTGGGACCTATGGTAATATAAAAAAATAATATCACCCAATTAGTTTTTTATTGAACCCGGGTTAAAAAAATGAAATACATTGAACCCTATGGGATCTAATTTTTCAAACATCTTTTAAGCAAATTTAAAATTCACAAATTGCTTCGATATTTTTCGGAATTATTCACATTATCCCATGAAATATATAAAAAAAAATTCAGTAAAATATATTAAGTAGTTTTTAAATTAAAAATTATTTAATATAGGGAAAAAAACAAATTCAATGAAATTCTGACTTTTGGGATATCCTCCACAAAGAAAAAGAGATATATTATATAATAGATAACTTTCCAAAAGTTTAATCATTATGTATATGAGAGATATTACACATTTTAAAATAAATTTGGTAGATAACAATTTTTCAATTTTTTTTTATTTTATATAACTCTTCATAATATACTTATTTGACGGCATTTTTAATGCATTTTTAATTCCTACGTCCTAGAGAGTTAAAATTTGGTACACAACTTAAATTTGTTGAACATTTTATTCTACAAAAATTTGGTGGATCTTTAAATATAGATCCTACGTTTTTATCGAAATGGCCTGCAAATAATCCCCGTTCACTTCTATAAATCATTGTTGTAATATTGTTAAAAATTCTGATGTGGGCAGCACATGTCTTTCTCTGCAGACTCATATCCACTTTCTCTTTATTTCTTCAATAATAATTTGAGTTTATCTGCACAAAATAACAGCCATAAGTATTTTAAATGACATTGAATTTGCACGTTAAACTTAAATTTGGTTCCCATTTGATAGCTGGACTTATTGCCAAAGGTGGCGTAACGAAAACGCGAAAAAACTAGAATATCTCAAGAACGGCTAGTCCAAGAGTAATGGGGTTAGTCTCATTCACGAAGCGATCACGTGACCACGATATGAAAAAATCACGTGACCCACTTTAAAATGATATATGGCATCCATCTTGTTTCAAAATCGTGATTTTTGAAGTTTTTTTTAATTCATATTGAGTGTTGTATCCTTCCTAAAACCGCTTTATTTTTGCCTAAATTCTGTGCATCTACATACTGAAACAATACAATTACAATATATTTGAGTTTAAATGATAATCCAAATTTGATTATTTCTACAACAAAGCCTAGTTTTCCCTTATGTAAAATGTAAACAGCAAAATATGTAGAATGAGTTGTGTAAGAATTGCTGCATTTCTTTAACGCAAACTTATTTAGCTGATGGAGATTGCATAGCTGATATGAATGAAACATTCATTGATTTTTCTCAGAGAAGAAGACAATTTTTTCGATGAAGTTTTAAGCATAGAGTTTAATTAGTTGTAGCTCCATGATCTTAAGTTTTTAAATAAAATAAATTATTTTAGTACTGTGGTGAATGAAATGAATGGGAAAATATTTATGAATGAAATGTTGCTTTTATAGAGAGAGCCAAGCGTGTTATTTTTTCGATGACATCATTTGAATGAATTTCAGTTGTTTTCGATGAAGTTTTCAAATATAATTAATTATTGTAGTATTATGATAATTTTAAAAATATTACCAAGGAATGTATTCCATTTTAGAGATGTTTAAACCAGGCAATTTATATTTAAATGCCGTCATTTGAATGAAGTTCATTTTTTTCGATGAAGGTTAAGTTTTCAAATATAATAAATTAATATTGTATTGTGATAAGTTTTAAAATATTACTGAGGAATGTATTGCATTTTAGAGCTGTTTAAATAAAATTGCATTGAAGTTGCAAAGTGTTTCATAATCAATGCTTTAAGCATGATTGATCTTTCTTGTTGATATATATTTTAATTTAAGAAATATTTAATGCAAAGTCAGGGACAAAATATTTGATCTGCTAGTTCGCGTCCTGGAGAGATTAACAATAGTAAGACCACGAATTTTGGCAGGACATAGTTGAATTTTTCCAGAATGGAACCCCTGTTTTTCAATTTTGATTTAGTTCACGAGATATTTGAATTTTTATGCATTTAGGAAATGAAAAATGTTTAGTCGTATCAGTATGTCCATCGATTTTCGTGACGCAATTTCTCGTAACGCAATCAATTTCTCGTGGACAATCAATCTCGTGGACAATCAATTTCTCGTGACGCAAAAAACTATAGCGTACAAATTTATGAAAGTTGGTACATTTATAGAGAAATAATAGGGTTAAGTGATAAAATAAGCTGTTTACCGATTTAAACTTTACCTTGGCTTGAAATAGCTCGTGAAGAGAGCTCTGCGAGAGCAGCGAGTAAGAGGCGAAGCCGCCAGACGAGCGAAGTAAGTTTCGGGGGTTGGCGAAGCGTAACGAGCAGGGAGCAAGTAATTATATCCTCCGAGTAATTATTAACTTTTATTATTCAGTTTCACTTTCTTATCCTATACAAAGTATTTTTTTAACGAAAATATTTGATTTCGATAATTTGATGACAATATACAGGGTGTCCAGTTCTATCGGTGTCCAATGGCTATTTCCTTAACCGTTAGTAACAGAGATACACTTCCAATTGCAAAAATGTTTTAAATTTTAAAATCTATTATCTTAGAAACAGTTTAAATCAATAAATGCCTTTCTGAAAGAAATACGAAATATAAATTTTTATACAGTCCCCCGGTCCTACGAATTATATTTAGGAAACTAATCCTCATACAATTTTATGCAAAACAAGAAAGATCAATCATGCTTAAAGCATTGATTATGAAACACTTTCCAACTTCAATGCAATTTTATTTAAAAAAAGTCGAAAATGCAATACATTCCTCGGTAATATTTTAAAACTTATCACAATACTACATTGATTTATTATATTTGAAAACTTAAACCTTCATTGAAAAAAATGAACTTCATTCAAATGACGGCATTGAAATATAAATTGCGTGGTTTAAATATCTCTAAAATGCAATACATTCCACGGTAATATTTTTAAATCTATCATAATACTACGATAATTTATTATATTTGAAAACTTCATCGAAAACAACTGAAATTAATTCAAATGACGTCATAGAAAAAATAACACGCCTGGATCTCTCTATAAAAGCAGGATTTCATTCATAACTTTCTCCATTTCATTCATCACAATACTATAATAATTTATTTTATTTAAAAATTAAGACCATGGAGCTGCAATTCATAAACTTTATGCTTAAAACTTCATCGAAAAAAATCGTCCTTCTGTTTATAAAATCAATTAATATTTCATTCATATCAGCCGTGCAGACTCCATGGACTGAATTATTTTGTATTAAAGAAATACAGTAATTCTAATACAACTCATTCTACATATTTTGCTGTTTACATTTTACATAGGTGAAAAATAGGCTTAGTTGTAGAAATAATCAAATTTGAATGAGAATTTAAGCTCAAATATATTGTCATTGTGTTGTTTTAGTATGTAGATGCACAGAATTTAAGCAGAAATAAAGTAGTTTTAGGATGGATACAACACTCAATATGAATTAAAAAGAACTTTAAAAAATCACGAATTTGAAACAAGATGGATGCCATATATCATTTTGAAGTGGGTCATGTGATCGTTTCATATCATGGTCACGTGATCGTTTCATATAAGATGTGTAATTACTATTTTAATTTTTATTTAAAAAACTACTGAATATATTTTGCTGAATTTTTTTTATATATTTTATGGAACAATTTGACTATTACCTAAAATTTTCGAAGCAATTTGTGAATTTTAAATCCGCTTAAAAAATGTTAGAAAAATTAGGTCCCATAGGGCTCAATGTATTTCATTTTTTCAAACCGGGTTCAATCCAAAACTAATTGTGTGATATTATTCATTTATATTCCCATAGGTCCTACAGACCGTCTGAACAACATACTAAAATTTCATTTTGATTAAGTCATTTTTACGGCAGTTATCGTGCTAACGGACAGACAGACAGACAGACAGACAGACAGACAGAATGAACAAAGTCATAAACACTTTTCAACTTTGTTGTAAAGTGTTAATAAAAACAAGAAAGATCAATCATGCTTAAAGCATTGATTATGAAACAATTTCCAACTTCAATGCAATTTTATTTAAACAAGTCTAAAATGCAATACATTCCTCGGTAATATTTTGAAACTTATCACAATACTGCATTAATTTATTATATTAAAAAACTTAAACCTTCATCGAAAAAAATGAACTTCATTCAAATGACGGCATTGAAATAAAAATTGCCTGGTTTAAACATCTCTAAAATGTTATACATTCCTCAGTAATAGTTTTAGAATTATCATAATACTACGATAATTTATTATATTTGTAAACTTCATCGAAAACAACTGAAATTAATTCAAATGACGTCATAGAAAAAATAACACGCCTGGATCTCTCTATAAAAACAGGATTTCATTCATAACTTTCTCCCATTCATTTCATTCATCACAATACTATAATAATTTAAACATTTTGTTTAAGACCATGGAACTACAAAAAATTAAACTCTATGCTTGAAACTTCATCGAAAAAAATCGTCCTTCTCTTTATGAAATCAATTAATATTTCATTCATATCAGCCATGCAGACTCCATGGACTAAATTATTTTATGTTAAAAAAATACAGGAATTCTAATACAACTCATTCTATATATTTTGCTGTTTACATTTTACATAGGTGAAAAATAGGCTTCGTTGTAGAAATATTCAAATTTAGATGAGCATTTAAACTCAAATATATTGTCATTGCGTTGTTTCAGCGCATGTAGATGCACAGAATTTAAGCAAAAATAAGTAGTTTTAGGACGGATACAACACTCAATATGAATTAAAAAGAACTTTAAAAAATCACGATTTTGAAACAAGATGAAAGCCATATATCATTTTGAAGTGGGTCATGTGATCGTTTCATATCATGGTCATGTGATCGTTTCATATAAGAAGTGTAATTATTATTTTAATTTTTATTTAAAAAACTACGGAATATATTTCGCTGAATTTTTTTTTATATATTTTATGGAACAATTTGAATATTATCTAAAATTTTCAAAGCAATTTGTGAATTTTAAATCCGCTTAAAAAATGTGTGAAACATTAGGTCCCATAGGGCTCAATGTGTTTCATTTTTTCGACCCGGGTTCAATCCAAAACTGATTGGGTGATATTATTCATTTATATTCCCATAGGTTCTACAGACCGTCTGAACAGCATACTAAAATTTCATTTTGATTAGGTCATTTTTACGGCAGTTATCGTGCTAACGGACAGACAGATAGACAGACAGACAGACAGACAGAATGAACAAAGTCATAAACACTTTTCAACTTTGTTGTAAAGTGTTAAAAATCCTCCTTTTACGACCAAAATTAACCGACTTATAGCTGTTTAAAGTTGGTGCACTTTTTGTGCTGAGAAATAGTCAATACAGTCCCTGATTGGTTGGGTGCCTGAAACAGGACATTTTTATGCGTGAAAAAGCGACATGAGTTATAAAGTTGAATGCTTCCTAACTCGGTAAATTTTGGTCGTAAAAGGATGATTTTGTTTTTATTTTGCATGAAATTGTATTAGAATGATTTTCCTAGGTATAACTGGTAGGACCGGGGGACCGTTTAAAAATTTATATTTCATATTTATTTCAAAAATGCATTTATTGATTTAAACTGTTTCTATGATAATAGATTTTGAAATTTAAAACATTTTTGCAATTGGAAGTATATCTCTGTGACTAACGGTTGAGGAAATAGCCATTCGGTAGCGATAGCACTGGAGACCCTGCATAATTTAGCACTTCCTGAACACGTTTAGAATATTTTTAGAGTTATATCCGTTTTTCTGTCTGTGGTCGCTTTCTTGTGTACGATAGCTACCACAAATATTAATGGACTTTTACGAAATTGCATATTCGGCTTTGATATAAAAGATATAAAACTTGTTTTTTTTATTTATTTATTTAAGCGATGACTTCGAAATTTATTCGAAATTTTATATTAACTTAACATGGCAGCATAGGACAAAATTTGACATAATTATGCATAAAATGGGGTTGTTTATGGCTCAATGATTACGAAAAATGTTTCGATCACTGTAGTGAAAAATTGTAGTTTGTTTTCCTTTCTGTCTGTGTTTTTAGTTTGTAGCGTTAAATCTGAACTTCGGGCAGTCGCAAAATTCGGCGGCATTGGGATAGTTGAACTCCCCAATTTGTGTCATATATAATGTAAACACCACATTAACTTGTAATTTTTATATGTAATATTCCTATGTATTTCTATGTTTTAAAATGTGCTATTAAATCAAGATCTTAAATTTGAAAATGGGGCGAAAAAATAACACTATCTCTATACAGTGGTATTAATATGTATATATGATAATACATAATTGTCGCTTCAGTTAAACTACCTGGTTTTTTGCCACCTGTGGCACACTATTCCTTAATATCGTTTTGTAAAATAATGCCTATTGACACGTAAATTGAACACTCCTCTGTTTCAATCTCTACATCAACACCATAAAGATTTATAACAACTGTGTATCAAGGAGAGTTATTGCCAGAGCCATTTATTTATATAAGCCATTTGTCACTACGTATTCTTTGCTTCTCAATGCACTAAAACAACTGAATATAATAAATAGCATGAAGAATGTGTACACACAGCTGTGCCGTAAGGTAACGGATGTTATACATGGAACATATCTTCAAGACATTAATTAAACTGAAGGCTTTACCGAGCTATGCAAGTATGAAGATTTGTGTACAGAGCTTATCGGTATACCGTGTAGACATAGCTCATATTGGAATGGATAAACACGTTATTATACTGATATTTTGATGTGGAAGGGAATGTTACTATTTCTAAAAGTGATTTTTCTAAACGTCAGATATCTCTGCTACTCCGAAGCGTAAAAACATAAACTTCACGTTTAATTTAAGAATGCAATCTGCGGAAATGCATGAAACATTTACTTTTCAATTCAAAACAACTGTTATTTCAGAACTGTAAATGTCGGAACTGTAAATGTCGCCGTATGCATAAACTGTCTTTTGTGTTATTGTAGAAAACTTAAATTGCTTACAAACAAAGTTTCTTCATAGTTCTAATGAATCAAACCGTTGCCACGGTAATACAAACACAAAATATTTAAATTGGTGTAGAACCACTTCTATTTTTACTTTCCCATACTATAGAATATAGAGAAAATATCATTTTCACAAAAATTTTCGATTTCGATATTTTAACGCCAACACATGTTTTAGGACTTCCCGAATACGTTATGACTATTTTTAGAGTTATGTCTGTCTGTGGTCGATTTGTTGTGATGATAACTGCCTCAAATATTAAGAGATTTTCCCAAAATTTTATATCCGGCTACGGTATTGAAAAATCTAGAACTAGATCGATTTTCTTTCTTTTAATTCGAGCGAAAACTTTTATATTTCCTTAGCATTGCAGTATTGGACAAAATTTGAATAATTAAGCATGTTGTTGTTGTTACTTATGACCTCCTGTTCGGTGGAACCGAAACAGGACCAGTGACGCAGGAAGAAAGAACGACACACAAGACGAGAAAACAAAGTTTATTCCAAGAGAGCATCACTGACGAAGGTCGGAGTGGATGCTGCTCCACTTTGATGAGGACCCAGAAGGCGGAAGTCTGACTTCATCCTCAAGAAACATCCATGCCTTATTCGGGATTCGAACCCGAGCCCCTCATGACTCCAGTCGACGACGCTATCCACTTCACCATCGTGGTGGCATAATTATGCATAAAATTAGTTACTTATAGCTCAGTAATCACGAATCTTAACAGTTTCAATCATTGTAATTAAAATTGGCAGCGATACAAATTTTGTATTCGTAACGCCATTAGCCCCATTCGGTGTGGGCATGTGTGTGTGTGGGGGGGGGTTAAGTTACACCCCCTCCCGAGGGGCTACATTGATCGAAAGATTAGTTCGAGACCTTTAATATAAATGCTAGCATGCTATAATTATGATCATGTAAACCAACGATACAGATTTTTCAAATTTTTTCTTCCGAAATTTGAAGAACAAAAATCACACAAGATACTTTAAAATAGATTCAAGTATGAGAAAGTCAAATTGGACCACATTATACTTAATAAACGTTTATTATTTTTATTTATTACTTTCCTTATATACATAATGTATAAGGAAAGTATTGTGACGGGGTCGAAAATTCGAATTCGAGTTTTCGACGGGAGAGCACGTTTCAAGCATCCCTGATCACGAATCAAACATTTTTGAAGTGATGTCTGTGTGTGTGTGTGTGTGTGTCAGTGAGTCTGTGGAGACGATAACTGACGAACGAATGGTCCGATTCGAGCCAAATTTGGTACAAAAATCACAATCTGTAAACACTGGAAGCTTATTGTTTTTATTCGCAATCGAATGTTCAGAACCCCCCTAAATATTCGAATGAAATTTTGAAAAAATTGTCAAAAAATCAAAACCACTAATAAAGTTACGCAAATAGACATTTCTTATGTAATTTTTCATTAGAAAACGATTGACATGCATTTTAGAACGCTAACATGAACCGTTCTCGAGATATTTTTCATTTTTCAAAAAAATTATCAAAAAGTCATATAAAATAAATAAATATTTCCTATTGAGAAACATGTTCACTTTTCATATGTAATACCATGCGATAAATTGAGTGATATCATTCTCGTGGATCTAGCTCGTTCCATTTATGAAAAAAGATACTTGACTAATACTTTTGTATTTGAACGCCAATAGTCATTTATCTGCTGTAAGAATAACTTATTTCTTAGTGCATAACGCTTGGCGGTATGTCGCCAACTTGGCGACTTTTTTTAATGTTGCCAAATTAACGAAAATCTCGCCAAATGGATAAAAATGGCGCTAAATCAATGAAAATGACGACTAATTGTCGAAAATTCAACATCTTGGAAATAATATTAGTATCTTCTATAAGAAAAACCTATTTTTTTTTACTGTAAAAGTAGTAAATTTATCACATTATATAAGGAAAGTCATGTGTTGCCCACATCAGATTTCTTTATAATTCTTACCAGTAGTTTATGTTACAAAATATAGTCATTCTTATAAATAGGCTTATTTTGTTCGTTCTTATGCAATAGGCTAGCTTTATTCTCGAAATAGGCGAATTTTATTGTAAGTTTAACCTATAATATATATCAACACATAAAATTTTAAAGTAACATAAATTTGCTATAACATGTTTCGGATTTCGTGGAAATGTTACACCGTTTTTTTCAGTCCATTAATATTTACAGACATGAAAGTTTCATTTTTCAAGTCTTATCAAAAGTTATGTGCTCAACCTTACTGCTAAAAGATACATAAAAAGAAATTAAATCTTACATAACAAAAAACGATTTTTGTATTTCTGTCTGTCTGTGTGTTTCGTCTGCAGCGGAAAAATCTGAGCTTCAAATAGCCGCAAAATTCGGTACTGGGATATTTGAACTCTCTGTGGAGACGATATCTCACAAGCGAATGGAGCGATTCGAATGAAATTTGGTACAAAAATCACAATCCCTGAATACTGGAAGCCTATTGTCTTTACACGTGATCAAATGTTCAGAACCCCCCTAAATTTTCGAGTGAAATTTTGAAAAAACCATCAAAAAATCAAAACCTTTAAAAAAGATATAAATAATAATTAACCTTTAATAGACATTTCTTATGTAATTTTTCCTTAGAAAACGATTAACATAAATTTTAGAACGCTAACACGAACCGTTCTCGAGATATTGTACATTTTTCAAATAAATTTATCAAAATATCAAATAAATTAAAAAAAATATTAACTGTTGAGAAACAAAAAAATCTGTAGTGGGCAACACATGACATTCCTGATATAATGCAATGATTTTACTCCTTTTACAGTCAAAAAACAATGTATCAGGTCCACGGTACTATGTTTTTAACGTTGAATTGTACATTTGGCGATTTTCCAGATGAAAACATGTAAAACAATTTCAAAGTACAATTAACTTATTTCGCGCAGCTCTATATGAACAATTATCAATATTGATAGCATCCCCAAAAAGCGATATAATCCATATATTAAAATATTTTAATAATTAATACATCAATTAGGCGTCATTTTTATTAATATAGCATCATTTTTGAAATTTTGACTATATTTTCGTCAATTTGGCAACATTTAAAAAATCATCAATTTGGAGATATTCCGAGAAATTCCGCCAAACGTTACGGACCGTAATAGATTCCTATATTCTTTCCAAGATATTGAATTTTCGTCATTTAGATGTCATTTTCATTGATTTGGCGCTATTTTTATCAATTTGGCGACATTTTCGTTAATTTGGCAACATTTCAAAAAGTGGCCATGTTGGCGACATTCCGCCAACTTCGTAGCTAAAATCTCGGCAATCGTTATGGACGGAGAAATAAGTTATTCTTATAGCAGATAAATGACTATTGGTGCTCAAATACAAAAGTATTACTCAAAGTACCTTTTCTCATGAATGGAACGAGCTAGATCCACAAGAATGATGTCACCAAATTTATCGCATGATATTACATATGGAAAGTAAACATGTTTCTTAACAGTTAATATTTTTTTTTAATTTATGGGATTTTTTGAAAAAATTTATTTGAGAAATGGGCAATATCTCGAGAACGGTTCATGCTAGCGTTCTAAAGTTTATGTCAATCATTTTCTAAGGAAAAATTACATAAGAAATGTCTATTTGCGTAACTTTATTAAAGGTTTTGATTTTTTGATGATTTTTTCAGAATTTCACTCAAAAATTTAGGGGGTTCTGAACATTCGACTGTGTTTAAAAACAATAGGCTTCCAGTATTCACGGATTGTGATTTCTGTACCAAATTTCATTCGAATCACTCTATTTGTTCGTGAGGTATCGTCTTCAAAGACTCACTGACACACACACACACACAGACATCCCCTCAAAAACGTCTGATTCGTGATCAGGGATGCTTGAGATGTGCTCTCCCGTCGAAAACTAATACTCAAATTTTCGACCCCATCACAATGCTTTCCTTATACATTATGTATATAAGGAAAGTAAAAATAGGAACTACTTGAAAACCTACGATAGCTACCGAATTATATTTTACTGCTGCATATTCTAGAACATTTGACCGCGTTTACCTTCAAAATTACAATCGGTCAGAACGTAGACGTGAACTGTTTCTCCGAATGAAAGCAACGATATGATAACCGCTGCACAACTCGGCATATGAAAGGAATTACTCTAAATTGCCTTGCATTCTCCACCGTCAAAGCAAGTCCGCAGATTGCCCTCATTTCCACTCCGGCCGCGGCAATATCATATTTTATCTTGGGAAATAAATGTAGAATATTAGGCTTTATTTCTCTTAAAAAACAAAACAGGTCAGAACCAAAACTCTCCTAATTAACACTAATTTAAACTGACCCCTACCCCATCTGTGATGTCGGGTAATTTCAAGTAATATCTTACACTTCATTACTCGGCTATCGTTTAGGTTAACGTTTCCGTTACAGTTTTGGCTATTGTTTTGATTATCAATTTGGTTTGGTATGTTTTGGCACATTCTTTAATTCATCTATCATATTGGTGAACGCTTCGGTTACATTTTGGGCTATATAGTGGTTTGATTATCAGTGTGGTTTGGCTTATTTTGGTACATTCCCTAACTCGGCTATCGTTTTGCTTAAAGTGTCGGTTACCATTTTGGCTATTGTTTTGATTAACAGTTTGGTTTGGTTTGCTTTGGTACATCCATAACTCGGCTATCGTTTTGGTTAACCTGTCGATTACAATTTCGGTTATTGTTTTTATTTGCAGTTTATTTTAGGGTTTTTTGGCACATTCCAAAACTCGGCTGTCGTTTTGATTAACGTGTCGGTTGCAGTTTTGGCTATTGCTTTAATTATCAGTTTCGTTTTGTTTGTTTGGGGTACTTTCCATAACTCGGTTATTCTTTGGTTACCCTATGTAACTCAGTTATATTTGGTGTTTTGGTTGCCATATTAACATATAAACAAGAAAGATCAATTATGCATAAAGCATTGATTATGAAACACTTTCCAACTGCTTTGGAATTTTATTTAAACAGCTCTAAAATGCGATACATTCAGGAGTAATATTTTTAAAATTATCACAGTACTACATTAATTTATTATATTTGAAAACTTAAAACTTCATCGAAAAAAAATTAACTTTATTCAGATGACGTCATTGAAATATAAATTTTCTGGCTCCCCATATAAAAGCTGTAAATATTTCATTGATACAGTTTTATCCCTTTCCTTTCATTCATCACAATACTACAATAATTTACTTTAATTAAAAACTTAAAACTATGGAGGTAAAATTAATTTAACTCCATGCTTAAAACTTTATCGAAAAAGTCTGCTATAAAATCATATGCATCTCTATGTAAAATCAATGAATATTTCATTCATATCAGCTATATTGCAGATTCCAGATTTAAATAAATTTGCGTTAAAGAAATGCATCAATTTTTGTACGGCTCATCCTACATTTTTATGTGTTTGTATTCTCCATAAGTGAAAATTAGGCTTCGTTGAAGAAATAATTAAAGTTTGATAATCACTTAAACTCAAATATATTGTAATTACGTTGTTTCAGAATGCAGATGTACAGAAATTAAGCGAAATGAAGCGGTTTTAGGACGGATACTACATTAAATATAAATTAAAAAGAACTTTAAAAATCACGATTTTGACACAAAATGGATGCCATGTTTTATTTTGAAGTGGGTCACGTGTTCTCTTCATACAAAATGAGTGTAATAATAATTTTAATTTTTATTTAAAAAACTACTGAATACATTTTGCTGAAATTTTGTTCATATTTTTTATGGGATAATTTGAATATTTCCTAAAACTTTCGAAGCAATATTTGAATCTTAAATTCGCTTAAAAAATGTTTGAAAAATTAGGTCCCATAGGGTTCAATGAATTTCATTTTTTCAACCCGGGCTCAGTCTAAAACTAATTGGGTGATATTACTCATTTATATTCCCATAGCGTCTCACAGACCGCCTGAACAACATGCCAAAATTTCATTTTGATAAAGTCATTTTTACGACATTTATCGTGCGAACGGACAGACAGACAGACAGAATGAACAAAGTCATAAACACTTTTCAACTATGTTGTAAAGTGTTAGATATGGCAGTAAATAATCTTATTACACAAGCAGTAAATAAAGCATTCTATTCAATGCATCAGGCAATAAGGAAGACAGTTGTATATCTAAAGCATTTCAGTCGTGGGCATTGTCCAATAAGGATGGGCATTAAATAACTACAGCATTTTTTCGGTTAACATCGTTCAATAAGGAAGTACATTAAATAATATCTCAGGAATGTATATTCTTTAGCCCATGGTAATGTGGTTGTCTTCAAATCAACGAGGTATTTACAGAGAAGCGCATGTTAGTCCCATAATATATATTTTTTTATCACGTTAGGTTATGCGATTATTTTATCATTTGCATGGGCAGTTAATAATAGCAGTAAAGTTATATTCGCGTGTACTTTGATATAAGAATCAAAAATGTTATGTATGTTATTACGCGTTATTAAAGTGTTTACGATCACATAGATATCGCATTTCCCATATTTTAATGGCAGTCCATTGAAATTAAGTGTGTGAATCAATCTAAAGAGTGAATGTAACTACATTTATATTTGTAACAATAATGGAATTAATATTTGCAACAAAGTAGACTTTTAAGTTTAAGTTGATCATACCTTATGTACCCATGTATTAGGGAAATGTTTCACTATTTTGCTTACAGATAAACACAAAGAGCATTTTTTTTAGCCAACGGCCCTACCGTGCTTGTAACACCGGTTCTCGTTAGATCACCGAAGTCAAGCAGCATCGGGCGCGGTTAGTACTTGGGTGGGTGACCACCTGTGAACACCGCGTGCTGTTGGCACATTTCGGGCGCGGTAGCCCGGTGGTTTACGCGTTGGATTTGCACGCTGCCACTACTGTCGCCGTGTTCCTGCGGAGTACGATCACATTAAACATGTGGGTCCGTAATTCCTTCTGAGAGGTTGGTGGTAGGGGAAGGAGGGTACAGTCCCTGTGGATGCCTCCCTTACTGGGTTCCGGTCTAAATTGGGTGGCACTTGACTGGAGCAGTTTCAAAATAATATTGGAGAGTTTTATGATATTTTCAGCTCGTCATCTTACATAATGAAAGAGCACGTCTATATACTTTAGCGGGAAATATAAGCGTCATACGGCTTTGAAATTTGGTACACAAGTACATCACAACCCGAGACGATGCACAACAGGAAAATTTTTCTTTAGATTAGAAATAGTTTCGTAGTTATTTTATATTTCAGCACGATCACGATTTTGAGCAATTTTTATATATATAGTTTTCTTAGCGATCGAAAATTTTATCACATAGTTTCAATCTTGACACCAACGAAACGATCAAAACATTTCTTCCAACAATGTCTAAACCAAATCCGTAGGATAATTGGTTCATTGCTTTCTTTTTTAAATACATTGAAAATTCTCATTTTTTTAGTTACCGGACACTTATTTCGCCACATGCAAAAAAGTACAATTCTATACTTTGGAAAAAAGTTTTATATATACCTTTGCACGCTAAAAACACCCTTTTGAATTAATACTTTATTTTATTTTCTATAATATTTTAAGCAAACACATAAAAATTTAGATTTTTGATCCCGCTCACTTCAAAGGCTTCGTTCTAACTTTTCTCCCAGGTCGATTACGCATACGTGTGCTCTCTCCTTGTGAAGGAGGGATCGTTTCTTTAATCTATTTACTAGCTACATACCCGTTCTTTGTATGGGACTGGGAATATAAAGAAACTTAAAATGTACAATTATGCGCAAATTCCTATAGTATTCTAAATGGCATTGTTATTTAAAATATTCTATTAAAATTTCTCATAAAAAGACGTATATGCAACTCTGTTCTCCCGAATCTACATCATCTTCACAAGCAGATATGAAGAATAAAACCTCCTAGTCCCGTATAAGAGAATATAAGAGCCTATGAAAAATAAATCTTTAAAAATAAATCTTGAAAAATAAATCTTGAAAAATAAACCATGGAAAAGTTTCCATTTACCTTCATGTTTTGCAAACCAGCCATTGCCAATCTATTTGTTTTCGAGGAAACATGGAGCTAGAGAGGCGACAATAACTCCTTTGGAAGGTTCACTTTCCATTATTATCTCGACAACCCCTGGTCCTAAACTCGAAACATGGACAAAATTTCCAGTGGTTTGATTTCACGGTTACCCGGTTAAACACAATACTTCATAAAGTTTGGTGCAGCCGTTTTCGAATGACAAACACACACTCACAAACACATACAGAGAGATTTTCTGGAATTTCATATAAAAAATTTAGGGATTATATATATATATATATATATGTACACGAGGGTCATTCTGAAGTTTTTCAGATACAGCTAACTGGTACAAGTTAAACTTACCAACTCTTAGGAGTGTTCCAAGTACTCCCCTCCAGCATCAATGCACTTTTGTAAGCGCATTTTCCAAAGATTGAATGCATCAAGCCATCCATTTCTTGGAGTCTATGAGAAATATGCTTTTATAGCATCATCAATCTCATCTTCGGAATGGAAACAACGCCCACGTAAAAAATTTTTAGATTAAAAATAGCCAAAAGTCACACATTTTTAACGCAATTTTTAACGCAAAATTATTTAGCTCTTGAGTCTGAAATATAAGTGATATCAATGGAATATTCATTGATTTTACTTAGATAGAGAAGCAAGCGATTTAAGAGCATTGCGTTTTTTGATGAAGTTCTAAAATTCTAATTATTGTACTATGTTAATTTTAAAAATATCACCGCTGAATGTATCGCATTTTAGAGATGTTTAAATAGAATTGCATTTCAGTTGGAAAGTGTTTCATATTCAATGCTTTATGTATGATTAATCTTTCTTATTTAAAAATCGTCTTCTCAATTTGGATTACATTGAAATTTTTCTATTTTATCTCAAAAATTAAAAATGCTACCTATGAACTATAAAGAGTAATTTGTGACTTTTTCAAAGCCCTACAAGGACATATAATTTGATTTTGGATCAAGTGATTACTCTTTAGCTATAATGGTTATAATTTTTATAATTTTGATATATTATTATTTTGACCTGTTAAAGTTTCCCAATGAGAAGGAAAGTTGTAACCATTAAATTGTTACAAATGTTGCAGCTCAATATGTTCCGTCCTTGATGAAATATCGGTGTAAGCGAGACACTTTGATTTGAGTCAAAGAAATTAGAGTTATAAGTTAATTTGAGTATTTTAAATTGTTTCAAATATTCATGATTAATGATTAACGATTAATTGACAAATATTTGAATAGAAGATAGAATACGTATTTATTTTCCACCTGACAAGTTCATAGATTCAACTGAATGTCAAATCTCGTCAGAGATAGCGCGTAAAGAACCTTATTGCCCCAGCGGGGAATCAAACCACGGATCTTCCTACCGATCAACTGCAATTTTACCGTTAAACTACAGGGACGAATCTGTAACCTCCTATTGTCGAAGTGGAATCTGCATTCTCCACTCTCTAATGTCAAATTGGCATGCAACTGACAATCTGACTAACCACCTCCTGCTATTTTTACCTTATATTAGCCTCTTGGTGCTATTTTTATCCTCCAGGTTAGCATCTGCATGGTTGTTCTCTTCCACATTTGAAAGCAGCGCTCCATTGCCTAGAGTTCTATGAATACGTCTTAGTCGTACTAGGGTTACCTCTGACATCTTCCTTCCCCTTCTAATAAACCAATTTGGTTCTCCAAAGTTCGTTCAAATCCCTCTTCAGTAGATAAAATTAAAAACTGTATTCTTGTTTCCATGGAAATTTCTAATAAAGTGACCTAAGCTTATGAGTAGATTCTGCTCTCATTTAATTTTGATCAATGAATCCCTTTATTTCATTCTTATTAACTTATATGAACTTATTGTGTTCCCT
The DNA here is from genome assembly GCA_951213105.1 of Amaurobius ferox. NCBI lineage: Eukaryota > Metazoa > Arthropoda > Arachnida > Araneae > Amaurobiidae > Amaurobius > Amaurobius ferox. Next base: position 99,422,964 of record OX578139.1, on the reverse strand, counting down.
CTATTTTTTTTCCTTAAAAAAAAAAAAAAAAAAAAAGCTATGTTAACTGTTCTTATTTTTTTATCTTTTTTTTTCTTTTGACACTTTTTATTTGTATTTTTTCTTATTTTTCTTTTCTAAATTTTATTCTAAATTTCTGTTTTTGTTTTCATACGCCAATTTATTTTTTTCCTTTTCATATATTTTCTTTTTATATATTTTCTAAATTTTACTTTTAAAATTTTATTACTTACTTTCATTTTAATCTATATTTTATTATGTTGTTATACCTCACTCTAAATATTAGTTTTCAATGATCTTTTCATCTATATTCGCAATAACCATTTTCCCATTTTTGTAAAATGGACGTACTTGTCAAGTTCAAATATAATGTAAAACTGTCTGTTTAATCACAATATTTATTATAAATTGTAATATTTTTAGACCTAAATAAAAGTTCGTTTGGTGGGATGGTAGACCTTGGGTGCCTCCTGAATGCAGGAGGTATCCTTTCCCGGCCGTGCAGATAGCTACTCTAAACCCAATATGTGAGTCGCACGGTCTGGGGTCTTCAGACCTCCGACATCTTTGCACTAACCTACAGAGTTTATTTGACCGGACGCCATTGTAAAGAACCTTGCCTCCCCACCCGGGAATCTAACTACGGATCTTCATACTGGCCAGCCGACGCTGTCCCTTGAGCTACTGGAATTGTTCCAAGCTCTAATTGTCGAAGTGGACGCTGCGAGTGTATCAGTTTAATTTATATGTCGGTATGCAAGTCAGTAAGATAATTTGATATTTTGACATAAAGTTTATAGTTCGGGGTATTCGGATGAAATAACAGTGAAAACTAAAACCTAGGTAGACCTTGGGTGCCTCCTGAATGCAGGAGGTATCCTTTCCCGGCCGTGCAGATAGCTACTCTAAACCCAATATGTGAGTCGCACGGTCTGGGGTCTTCAGACCTCCGACATCTTTGCACTAACCTACAGAGTTTATTTGACCGGACGCCATTGTAAAGAACCTTGCCTCCCCACCCGGGAATCTAACTACGGATCTTCATACTGGCCAGCCGACGCTGTCCCTTGAGCTACTGGAATTGTTCCAAGCTCTAATTGTCGAAGTGGACGCTGCGAGTGTATCAGTTTAATTTATATGTCGGTATGCAAGTCAGTAAGATAATTTGATATTTTGACATAAAGTTTATAGTTCGGGGTATTCGGATGAAATAACAGTGAAAACTAAAACTGTTGGCTATAAACAGATTGCGTATAATTAAACTTCGGATCAAGTTCTTGGATTTCGAAATATAATGGATATAATAATCGGTATCTTAGTATTTTTGAAATATGTTTTAACAAGGCTGTTCTGATATCGATATTTTACTATTTTAAACTGTTTTAAATATGTCTAAAATAACAGCCACAAAGAAATATGTTATTTACTCAAATACAGTTGAGCTCCATCGGACTGGAGCTACTGCCGAATTTTACTTTCTTATAATATAGAAGATATAATCAAAAGGTATAGTTTTCAAAAAAAATTTTCAATTTCGAGATTTTGATGTGCATTAATGTGTTTTAGAACATTCTGAACACGTTTTGGCTATTATTAAAGGTGATGCCCATCTGTTTGTCTCTCTTATGTGCACAACATTTGCCACAAATATTAATGGGTTTTCACAAAACTTTATATCCCGCTTTGTTGTTGAAAAATCTCGAAGTAGATAACAAAAAATTTAAATTCAATCTAAAACTCGAAAGTTGTTCAACATTATTTCCTAGCATGGCAGCATAAAACAAAAAATGACATAATCATGCATGCAATCGGATATTTATCTCTTGACTTAGCAGTTTCAATCACTGTAGTGAAAAATAGCCTCTATACAATTTTCAAGTCCGTGCCGACATTAGCCCTCCTCCCCCTAGGGGGCACATTATAACGGAGTCAAACTAGATATCAATCGAGATAATTTTTCAAGTCCTTTAAAATAAAGGGCAACATACTATAATTGTGATCTTGAGGACCAACAATACATATTTATCAACTGTTTTCAAGTAAAATTCCATGTAAAAAGAAACATAAGCTAGTATAAGTCTTCATTACATAAGTTTCCATGTAAAAAGAAACATAAGCTAGTATAAGTTTTCATAAGTTTTTATGTAAAAAGAAACATAAGCTAGTATAAGTTTTCATTGTATAAGTTTTCATGTAAAAAGAAACATAAGCTAGTATAAGTTTTCATGTAAAAAGAAACATAAGCTAGTATAAGTTTTCATAAGTTTTTATGTAAAAAGAAACATAAGCTAGTATAAGCTTTCATTACATAAGTTTTCATGTAAAGAGAAACATAAGCTAGTATAAGTTTTCATGTAAAAAGAAACATAAGCTAGTATAAGTTTTCATAAGTTTTTATGTAAAAAGAAACATAAGCTAGTATAAGTTTTCATTGTATAAGTTTTCATGTAAAAAGAAACATAAGCTAGTATAAGTTTTCATGTAAAAAGAAACATAAGCTAGTATAAGTTTTCATGTAAAAAGAAACATAAGCTAGTATAAGTTTTCATGTAAAAAGAAACATAAGCTAGTATAAGTTTTCATAAGTTTTTATGTAAAAAGAAACATAAGCTAGTATAAGTTTTTCATTACATATGTTGCCATGTAAAAAGAAACATAAGCTACGTGGAAATGGATTCTGGTATGAGAAAGTCTAGTTGAGTCACACACCAATTAATTTGTATCATTTTTCAATGCTTATTAATTAACACTATTGAAAATGTTTTTTTTTCTAATGAACACACAGAAAATGATTTTTTTTCTCCAACTGGGATTTTTCTACATTCTAATAACCTACTAATTACATCGAGCTTACGGGTTTATGGATTTTTAAAAGAGATCTTACAGTTTTTATTAAACAGGTATCCGTAGAAAGTACATCTTTTTTTTCTAATGAACACACAGAAAATGAATTTTTATTCTCCAACTGGGATTTTTCAACATTCTAATAAACTACTAATTACATCGAGCTTATGGGTTTACAGATTTTTAAAAGCGATCTTACATTTTCTATTAAACAGGTATCAGTAGAAAGTACATCTTCTTTCTGCTTTTCATTCATTATATCCAACACAAAATGATACAGGTCAAAGTAACGCTGAAATAAACATATATATATAAATAGACAAGTATTATACAGGATGTCCCAAAGAGATTGAAATGCGCTTTCATTTTTTACCTGTTGAAGATAAGTGGGCAATGTAAATTGCAAAAATGTTAAACGTAAGGTAGGAAATAAGACTACGTTAATGAAATAGACCTCCCATTGATTTAAAAAATGTTACACTTTTTAAATTCTTATTCGACCCCCTTAGAAAAATTTGGTCAATCAGAAAATTTTTATTTTTAATGCAACAAGAACATTAAAATACCACGCATATTTGTATCTTTAAAATTGAGCGAGTTATATTTAATTGAAAATTAAACATTGTGAATGGGGACCCTGTATCAAATTAGAAATGTAAATTTGTGACATATCACAAAAAAGATAAAACTGGATTATAATACATAGGAAACCCAACCATGTAGTGAGTGCCACTGCTTTATAATCTCTGTCTATGTAATGCTTTATTTACATGCATTTGTGATAAAAAATTTGGAAATATATTAACGTATTTTTGATGTAAACAATTTACAGAGCCAATTTGTTTATGATCCCTATTTTCACTGATGAAACGGCCTTTCACATGCTACGGAAAAGTGGCATAAGTCAGATTTTTTTCCTTTTTTATACATAATTCAGTTGATTTTAAAGATACAGATATGCGGGGTTTTTTTTAATGATCTTGTTGTATTGGAAATAAAAAATTTCTGCTTGACCAAAGGGGGTCTTATAAAAATTTTAAAAATGTAACATTTTGAAAATGAATGGGAGGACTATTTCATTAACGTATTCTTATATCCTACCTGACATTCAGCATTTTTACAATTTGCATTGCCCACTTATCTTCAACAGGTAAATAATTAAAGCATGTTTCAATCTTTTTGGGACACCCTGTATAATCAATAAGTAAGAAACATTGTGTGCAAAGAATAAAGAACACTTAAGCAATGTACTTAAGTTCAAATTAAATACAAATGCACCAATATAGCTGTTTCAAAGATACATTGGATCACTTTCGTCAGTGCTATAGAATCAACAAACTAAAAGTCAAAAAAAGATCAAATGGGCACAAATAGAAGAAACAAAGGGTAAATATACCCAAATATTGAGTTGATTAAACCTTAGAGGGACAATCGGAAAGCAGAATGAGGAATACCCAAGCTAATTTGAAACATAGAACTAGCAAATTAGATAGAAAGCGCCAAACCACAACAGAAATGGGGAACAAGACAGAAAATATCAAAACAACACGCGAGAATTCCAAAGGCTAATAGAAAGACAAAAATGGAACAAATATAAACAAAACTGAAAAAAAATACAGAACATTTCACCATACTGTAACAAAAATGGAGCAGTGAACAAGTCATTAACTATGTAAATTACGAGGTTTTTTATGAATATGAAAAGCTTCAAAACGTCAAGATCATAGATCGACGTACATTTTTTATAATCCTTGAGGAAGAAAACTCAAAAATATGCTGCATTATTATTCAACGTGTCCTTAAGTACGTTGCTCAAATCTTCATTGTTGTATAACCATTGCTAAAGTAGAACGGTATGCATCATTAAGATGTGAAGAACTTTGCTGTTCCAGCCGGGACTCGAACCGTGGCTTTTCGTACTGGCCCACAGCAATTCTTCCAATTGAGCTACTGAGGGAAATTTCAAGCTCTTATCGTCCAAGTGAACTCTGCAGTTTCCTCTCTCTACAGATTACCGTGCAGCTTGACAATCTGACTAATTACCTCCTGCTATTTTTATTTCAATTTAACTTCCTGGTGCTATACTTTCATCCTCTAGCTTAACTTCCTGTGTTGTCTTGGCCTCCCGATTTGAAACCGGTGCTAAATATACCACTAATATGTCCGCTGAATCCGTTCTAGTCGTACTAAAGTAACTACCAACCCGCATTATCATTGATGTAACCAACAGGATTAATTTATTTGGTCGCCATTGTAAAGTACCTTTCTGTCCCAGACGGGGTTCTAACCGCGGATATTCGTTCTGGCCAGCCGACGTTCACTCAATTGAAATACTGGGACAGATATTTAAGCTCTTATCGTCAAAGTGGAAGCTACAGAGTGATACACTTACAGGAATATCAATTTCTGTGGGTATCACAGGTGGTTGTTCTTTCTCTGCGGATATTTCCGGCTGTTGATCACTTTCTGTAGGTATCTCAGGCTGCAGATCGTTCTCTTCATCCTGAACCTCAATCTCCACGGTCTCTATAAAATGTTCGACTCGGTCGCTTTTTATGATAATTTTACTTTTCTCTATCTGCAAGAAATATATTTTAAATGAAACAGAGAATTTCTTTTCCGTAAAAAAACACACAGTAAATAATTAGTTTTTAAATACCATTTAACAAATTATTATTTACATAAACAAGAAATATGATTCCTTCGAACTCGAATTTGAATGATAACCAAATCTCGAATAATCGAATACCTTAAATGTTCGAATACACCGAGTAGTTACTTCAAATTGTTAATAAAAGAATTTTACATTTTTTAAATATAACTAATTATTGGTAAATAAATTATTCAAGTAAAATAAAAAATTTTAAAAATGTAATAAATCCACATTATTTTAGAATTGAAGCATTTTAGTTAGATTTCAATTATTTTACAGTAGCTTTTTTTTCAGGTACTCTTAATTACGATAATTGAATAATTTAAAATGTTCCGTACCTCCAGCAGATTTTTACTTAAAAAAAACAGCATCCGACCGTATTCAGAAACTAGTCTGCTTCTATTTTGTACCGAAATAAACCAGGGATGCTGAAGAGTCACTCTAAAAAACTGCTGATTGTGGCATGATTAAATACTTCAGAAACAATTCCTTCGAGCTAGTAAAGACAGTTCTTAGTAAAACATGTTTTCATTTGGTAGAAGCAAACTATTTTAGGCACTTTCGCATTTCTTCTTCTGGAGTTTCCTAACTTTTTATTCTAGTTCCCTACTTTTTATTCTAGTTCCCTTCTTTTTATTCTAGTTCCCTACTTTTTATTTTAGTTCCCTACTTTTTTTCTAGTTCCCTACTTTTCTTCCAGTTCCCTACATTTTTTCTAGTTTCCTACTTTTTATTATAGTTCTCTATTTTTTATTCGAGTTCCCTACATTTTATTGTATATCCCTACTTTTTATTTGAATTTCCTACTTTTTATTCGAGTTCCCTACTCTTAAGCGAGTTCCCGACTTTTTATTCTAATTCATTATTTTTTATTCCCTATTTCACTGCTGATTGCAATGCTTAATTTTCCAGTTTCTGGAACCAGAAATTGTCAAGATATTCAATAAGAAACGCAAAATTAAAACTTCCCTAGAAAAAACATTATGCAGACGATTTTTTTCTTTTGTTTTTAAAAAGAAAGAGAGAAAAGAAAATTATAACATACTACTTAACAACTGAATTTAACCAAATGTATTTGATATTTCGATTTTTATTTAATTTGAACAATTTAAATAACAAAGAAATGGATTTAATAAATATAAAATATACTTTGAAAAAATGAACTCTAAAAACTTTTAATAAACTTTATAAAATAACATTACATTTTTGATTGCGTCTTCTAACGATTTTGGGGTATAATTTCGGTAAATAATCATCTTTTCTGTTTTAAGTCATCTATTTTATTTCAGCAAAGGCTTTTCAAACACATATTTTCCAATTCAATTATTTGATCGGCCTGTGAATATGATGTTGTATAGCAAGAGCAGAAATCCTTATATTTTATTTTAGGGGAATTAAATTAAATATTTTGATAGAATTTTCTGAAGAACAATATCATTTAGAACACTGCTGAATTTTGAACATATTTTAAATCACGAGCAACGCCCAATATATCTGTTAGTAAAATACTAAATATTGTATTTTACGTAGTGCATAATTTTATCCAAAACCGCATATAGCCCTCGCAATACATACGTAATCCCACATGGTTAAAAAATAGAATTTATACAGTTCTAATTTTATCTCCGACATTTTTCAAACGATTCAACACATCAGTTCGAGAATTCACCCAACCAACAAGAATTCTATAGTTTTCTTTTAAACTATTAAAGAACTCCCGGAAACGTTCGCTCATGCCGATGGAATATAAATGTTTTTTTCAGTTCAATAAAGGTTGAAGAATTGCCAGAACTCCGAAAATTCTGCTGGGTACATGAAAAAGAAATGTTTTAATTTTATACATTGGAAAAGCACACTTTCATTTTAAAATATACGGTGCAGCCAGTCCATGACATTTACTACAGATAAATATATTAAAGAAAAACTATAAAGCAAATTAGAACATCTTCCTTACTCTATTATAACAAAGATCTAAAAGGTTTTCGTTGTTCCTGATTAAAATGTTCATACTACATTTCGTAGTAATAACCTTACTTTTTCTAGACATATTAAGCCCTCTAGATATATGTACACTGTAAAACAGATGTACTCAACTATGCTGTAAAAATAAAAAAATATCCAGTTGGTCTGTAGGGAGCAAAATTTTTCGCTATAAAGAATTTAAAGAGAAAGGTGGATGCCAGTTCTTAAATTTGATTGTTTTATTTTTGAGCTCTGATGTCCTTCTATCTGAAGGGCATCTTCCTACACAACTCAAAACAAGCTTCCATGGATCTGGAGGCCATTCAAACCCGGAAATCAAGCCACATTCTTGTGTATCGGAACGTCAAATAATGCTTCATTTGGTCCCACGTAGGCCTTACAGCTCAATGATTTTATAGATAAAGTGTATTCCAATCTAATAAATATCCCGTTAAGAGTTTTTCTGTCTCAAAAATCGTTATGTTACTTAAATGAAAACAACTGCTAAGCTTTTCTTTGCTTCGCAGTGTAAAACTGTTGCAACACAGTTTCGGGAACATATTAAATTTATCAAGAATTCTATTAGATACAATATTTTAGATACAATTAGATTACCATTAGATCCAATTGTACTTCTGCTAGATACTTTTGTTTTTCTTTTCTTGTTTTACTTCCCTTTGGTCACACCAGGTAGTACTACTATATTGGATTCTGTCGTTGAATAATTTTCCGTTGCGCTCATTACTTTCCTTATATACATAATACAGAAAGAAAATATTGTGACGGGGTCGAAAATTCGAATTCGATTTTTCGGCGGGAGAGCACGTTCAAAGCATCCCTGAACACGAATCAAACATTTTTAAAGTGATGTCTGTGTGTGTGTGTGTGTCAGTGAGTCTGTGGAGATGATATCTCACGAACGAACGGTGCGATTCGAATCAAATTTGGAACAAAAATCACAATCCATGAATACTGAAAGCTTATTGTTTTGAAACACAATCGAATGTTCAGAACACTCCTAAGTTTTCGAGTGACATTTTGAAAAAATCATCAAAAAATCAAAACCTTTAATAAAGTTACGCAAATAGACATTTCTTATGTAGTCTTTCCATAGAAAACGATTGACATAAACTTTAGAAGGCTAGCATGAACCGTTCTCCAGATATTGCACATTTTTCAAATAAATTTATCAAAAAACTCCCATAAATTAAAAACAATAATAACTGTTGAGAAACATGTTTACTTTTCACATGTAATATCAAGCGATAAATTTGGTGACATCATTTTCATGGATCTAATTCGTTCCATTCACAAGAAAAGATACTTTGAGTAATACTTTTGCATTTGATCGCCAATAGTTATTTATCTGCTGTAAGAATAACTTATTTCTCCGTCCATAACGCTTGGTAAGATTTTGGCGACAAATTTAGTGGAATGTCGCCAACTTGGCGACATTTTTAAATGTTGCCAAATTAACGAAAAGCTCCCCAAATGGATAAAATGACGCTAAATCTGTGAAAATGACGATTCATTGAAGGAAATTCAATATCTTGGAAAGAATAAGTATCTACTATAAGAGTAACATTATTTAACTGTAAAAGTAGTAGGAAAGTCATGTGATGCCCACATCAGATTTTTTCTATTGGGCTCATTTAGTTGGCGCTCATTTGAGCATTGTGGTCGGGGCTTGTTGCACTGAAGAAGGAAATACAGCAATCACGGAAAAATGCGTATGGCACTCGTCTTCATCTGCGCTGTTTTTTTTTTTTATGTTGTGATTATTGATTACATAAACAAGAAAGATCAATCATGCATAAGCATTGATTATGAAACACTTTCCAACTGAAATGTAATTTCATTTAAAAATTTCTAAAATGTGATTCATTCAGTGGTAATATCTTTTACATTATCACAGTACTACAGTAATTTATTATACTTAAATATTTAAAACTGTATCGAAATATAAATCATCTGATTCTTTATGCAAAATCAATGAATATTTCATTCATATAACTTGTATTCCAGACTCCAGAGCTAAATAATTTTGTGTGAAAAAAATTCAGCAATTCTTATGTAATTCATCTTACAATCGCTTGAGATATTTGCATTCTGCATATGTTAAAATTAGGCTTCCTTGAAGAAATAATAAAAGTTTAGGGATCATTTAAAATCACAACTATTGTAATTGCATAGGCACGGAATTTAGATACACAGATAATACACAGATAATATATATGTGTATGTGTATGTACTCAAAGTATTGGAATCGTGCCGAAGATCGGAACTCGAATTTTCAAAGGATCTACACGTTTTGGGACTTCTAGAACACGAAAAAACTACTTTTAGGAAGACGTCTGTGTGTGTAAGGGTGTATCTGTGTATGTTTCTGTGTGTCTGTGTGGATATTACATCCACTCTAATTGAAAAACTAATGGACCGAATTTCATACAATTTGGTAGGTATGTTTTTTGTGGGAAATCCTGATGTTCATTAGATTATAGTACGGTTCGTAATAAAAGAATCTGCCTTCTTTGCGAAATGGCCGCAGAAATTGCCTTTATCCACTCTAGCTAAAAACTAATGAACCAAATTTAACAAAATTTGGAGTATAATATTTCAATAACCTACAAGTGATTTATATACCAAATTTAACAAAATTTTGTATATAAATCATTTGTAGGTTATTCTACTAAGATTCGGGAAAAAGGAACGGGCTATTTTTGCGAAATGGCCAGCAAAAATCGTTATATATAAAAATAAAAGACTACGTGTGCTCAATTATATCAATTAAATTCCTATTTTATATGTGCTTTTTGACAACAAAAAGAATAAGACTAACCCCATTACTCTAGGACTAGTTTTCGCTACGCCACCTTTGACAATAAGTCCAGCTATCAAATGAGAACCAAATTTAAGTTTAACGTGTAAATTCAATGTCATTTAAAATACTTATGTTGTGCAGATAAACTCAAATTATCATTGAATAAATAAAGAGAACGAATATGAGTCTGCAGAGAAAGACATGTGCTGTCCACATCAGAATTTTTAACAATATTACACCAATGAATTATAGAAGTGAACGGGGATTATTTTCAGGCCATTTCGAAAAAAATGTATGATCTATATTTAACGATCCATCAAATTTTTGTCGAATAAAATGTTCAACAAATTTAAGCTGTGTACCAAATTTTAACTCTCTAGGACGTAGGAAAGTGCATTTAAAATGCCATCAATTAAATTTATCATGAAGAGTTATATAAAATTTAAAAAAAAATGAAAAATTGTTATCTACCAAATTTATTTTAAAATATGAAGCCACTCCCATATGCAAAACGTTTAAACAAATGGAGAGATATTTATTATATAATATCTCTCTCTTTTCTTTCTGGAAGATATCCCAAAGTCAGAATTTAATTGAATTTGTTTTTTTCCTATATTAAATAATTTTTTTAATTAAAAAACTACTTAACATATTTTACTGAATTTTTTTTTATATATTCTATGGGATAATGTGAATATTTCCTAAAAATTTCGAAGCAATTCGTGAATTTTAAATTTACTTAAAAAATGTTTGAAAAATTAGGTCCCATAGGGTTCAATGTATTTCATTTTTTCAACCCGGGTTCAATAAAAAACTAATTGGGTGATATTATTTATTTATATTCCCATAGGTCCTACAGACCGTCTGAACAACATACTAAAATTTCATTTTGATAAACTCATTTTTACGGCAGTTATCGTGCTAACGGACAGACAGACAGACAGACAGACAGACAGACAGAATGAACAAAGTCATAAACACTTTTCAACTTTGTTGTAAAGTGTTAAAAATCGCGCGCTTTACTTATTTTTACTGCATTTCAGGTACTTTAATTTATTAAAAGATTTTTTTTGTGCTTGCTTTCCAGTATGGTTCAAATATTTGAGGTCCTAACTAAGCAAGTTCCATTCATCATAGTACCATGAAATTTAGTATGTCGTTTTTTTTTTTGGTACAATTTCGTTCTTTGGGATTTTAACCTTATAGGGCTAGCCCATTTTGGACCTGCCATAAAAATGTACTCATTTTGGAGTAATACAGTGAAACCCCGATTTTACGTCCCCCGAATTTACGTTTTTCCCGCATTTTACGTTTTTTTCATCAGGTCCCATTTTTCCGTATACCAATACATGTTAATTTAACCCAGATTGTAAGTTTGTTATTTATGGACTTTCCCGCATTTTACGTTTTTTCCCTGGACTGGAAAGTAAAAAAAAAATTAAAATTTGCAATACTTTATAAAAAAATTTGCAAAGCAATACTACTATTTTTTCCTTTGTGCTTTTTAACACTTTACAACAAAGTTGAAAAGTGTTTATGACTTTGTTCATTCTGTCTGTCTGTCTGTCTGTCTGTCCGTCTGTCCGTTAGCACGATAACTGCCGTAAAAATGACTTAATCAAAATGAAATTTTAGTATGTTGTTCAGACGGTCTATAGGACCTATGGGAATATAAATGAATAATATCACCCAATTAGTTTTGGATTGAACCCGGGTTGAAAAAATGGAATACATTGAGCCCTATAGGACCTAATTTTTCAAGCATTTTTTAAGCGGATTTAAAATTCACAAATTGCTTCGAAAATTTTAGGCAATATTCAAATTGTTCCATAAAATATATAAAAAAAAATTCAGCGAAATATATTCAGTAGTTTTTTAAATAAAAATTAAAATAATAATAACACCTCTTATATGAAGCGATCACGTGTCCATGATATGAAACGATCACATGACCCACTTCAAAATGATATATGGCATCCATCTTGTGTCAAAATCGTGATTTTTAAAGTTCTTTTTAATTCATATTGAGTGTTGTATCCGTCCTAAAACTACTTTATTTTTGCCTAAATTCTGTGCATCTACATACTAAAACAACGCAATGACAATATATTTCAGTTTAAATGCTCATCCAAATATGATTATTTCTACTATTAAGCCTATTTTTCACCTATGTAAAATGTAAACAGCAAAATATATAGAATGAGTTGTATTAGAATCGCTGTAATTCTTTAACACAAAATAATTTAGTCCATGGAGTCTGCTTAGCTGATATGAATGAAATATTCATTGATATTAGAAAGAGAAGGACGATATTTTTCGCTGAAGTTTTACGCATAGAAATTACTTACTTGTAGCTCAATGGTCTTAATTTTTAAATAAAATAAATTATTATAGTATTTTGATGAATGACATGAATGGGGGAATTAATTATGAATGAAATGTTGCTTTTATAGAGAGAGCCAGGCGTGTTATTTTTTTATGACGTCATTTGAATGAATTTCAGTTGTTTTCGATGAAGTTTTCAAATATAATAAATTATCGTAGTATTATGATAATTCTAAAATTATTACCGAGAACTGTATCACATTTTAGAGATATTTAAACCAGGCAATTTATACTTTAATGCCGTTATTTGAATGAAGTTAATTTTTTTCGATGAAGGTTTAAGTTTTCAAATATAATAAATTAATGTAGTATTGTGATAAGTTTTAAAATATTATCGAGGAATGTATTGCATTTTAGACATGTTTAAATAAAATGGCATTGAAGTTGGAAAGTGTTTCATAATCAATGCTTTAAGCATGATTGATCTTTCCTGTTTAAAGCTAATCCACGTTGTTGAAAGTTAATCATGAAAACAGAAACGCATTCCGCAGACTCCTGTCTTCTGAAATCCTGTCCAGACTCCTGTCTTCCTGTCTTCTTGGATTCCCTCCCCCCTTCCTTTGTTAAACACCCGCTGTCGCGGACTGCTCCCTTCCCGGGGAAGAACACTCCAGTTAACCAATCAGATGGGGTGGCTCCTTTTCTTTCGTCGGGGAGAGGGGGGGCAGGCCTCACCCTTCTCCACGTTTTCAGATCTTTTAAAAAAATTTTCTCCTCTCATAAGACTCGGAGATGAATAAATCATCCGAGCACTCTTTTATTCTTTCTTAAATTCTATTTTCGTAACATACCTTTCTTTCGATTTCATTTATCTTTAGCCAGGGGATTAAAGTCCGGTTACCAAACCCGGATAAGGCACCCCTTTAAACTCATGTACCTTGAGCCTTGAGCCTTTTAGTTGCTGTTTAGCTCGCGGTGGTCGCATTTCTAACCTATTTGTGCCAAAATGACGAGTAAAAAATGCAAAAACTTTTCTGTTGCTGTGAAAGCCGAAATTGTTAAACAATTTGATGAATTTCACGGAACCAAATTAGCGTTCACTCAATCGCTAGGAATTCCCGTGACAACCCTGCAATCCATACTACAGAAAAAAGAATGCATTGAAAACAAGAAAGATCAATCATGCATAAGCATTGATTATGAAACACTTTCCAACTGAAATGTAATTTCATTTAAAAATTTCTAAAATGTCATTCATTCAGTGGTAATATCTTTTACATTATCACAGTACTACAGTAATTTATTATACATAAATATTTAAAACTGTATCGAAATATAAATCATCTGATTCTTTATGCAAAATCAATGAATATTTCATTCATATAACTTGTATTCCAGACTCCAGAGCTAAATAATTTTGTGTGAAAAAAATTCAGCAATTCTTATGTAATTCATCTTACAATCGCTTGAGATATTTGCATTCTGCATATGTTAAAATTAGGCTTCCTTGAAGAAATAATAAAAGTTTAGGGATCATTTAAAATCACAACTATTGTAATTGCATAGGCACGGAATTTAGATACACAGATAATACACAGATAATATATATGTGTATGTGTATGTACTCAAAGTATTGGAATCGTGCCGAAGATCGGAACTCGAATTTTCAAAGTATCTACACGTTTTGGGACTTCTAGAACACGAAAAAACTACTTTTAGGAAGACGTCTGTGTGTGTAAGGGTGTATCTGTGTATGTTTCTGTGTGTCTGTGTGGATATTACATCCACTCTAATTGAAAAACCAATGGACCGAATTTCATACAATTTGGTAGGTATGTTTTTTGTGTTAAATCCTGATGTTCATTAGATTATAGTACGATTCGTAATAAAAGAATCTGCCTTCTTTGCGAAATGGCCGCAGAAATTGCCTTTATCCACTCTAGCTAAAAACTAATGAACCAAATTTAACAAAATTTGGAGTATAATATTTCAATAACCTACAAGTGATTTATATACCAAATTTAACAAAATTTTGTATATAAATCATTTGTAGGTTATTCTACTACGATTCGGGAAAAAGGAACGGGCTATTTTTGCGAAATGGCCAGCAAAAATCGTTATATATAAAAATAAAAGACTACGTGTGCTCAATTATATCAATTAAATTCCTATTTTATATGTGATTTTTGACAACAAAAAGAATAAGACTAACCCCATTACTCTAGAACTAGCCGTTCTTGAGATATTCTAGTTTTTTCGCGTTTTCGCTACGCCACCTTTGACAATAAGTCCAGCTATCAAATGAGAACCAAATTTAAGTTTAACGTGTAAATTCAATGTCATTTAAAATACTTATGTTGTGCAGATAAACTCAAATTATCATTGAATAAATAAAGAGAACGAATATGAGTCTGCAGAGAAAGACATGTGCTGTCCACATCAGAATTTTTAACAATATTACACCAATGAATTATAGAAGTGAACGGGGATTATTTTCAGGCCATTTCGAAAACAATGTATGATCTATATTTAAAGATCCATCAAATTTTTGTCGAATAAAATGTTCAACAAATTTAAGCTGTGTACCAAATTTTAACTCTCTAGGACGTAGGAAAGTGCATTTAAAATGCCATCAATTAAATTTATCATGAAGAGTTATATAAAATTTAAAAAAAAATGAAAAATTGTTATCTACCAAATTTATTTTAAAATATGAAGCCACTCCCATATGCAAAACGTTTAAACAAATGGAGAGATATTTATTATATAATATCTCTCTCTTTTCTTTCTGGAAGATATCCCAAAGTCAGAATTTAATTGAATTTGTTTTTTTCCCTATATTAAATAATTTTTTTAATTAAAAAACTACTTAACATATTTTACTGAATTTTTTTTTATATATTCTATGGGATAATGTGAATATTTCCTAAAAATTTCGAAGCAATTCGTGAATTTTAAATTTACTTAAAAAATGTTTGAAAAATTAGGTCCCATAGGGTTCAATGTATTTCATTTTTTCAACCCGGGTTCAATAAAAAACTAATTGGGTGATATTATTTATTTATATTCCCATAGGTCCTACAGACCGTCTGAACAACATACTAAAATTTCATTTTGATAAACTCATTTTTACGGCAGTTATCGTGCTAACGGACAGACAGACAGACAGACAGAATGAACAAAGTCATAAACACTTTTCAACTTTGTTGTAAAGTGTTAAAAACATCGAGAAAGTGGGTGAAAAAAATTCCAAGAAACGGAAAACATTGAAAAAATCGCCGTACGACGAGCTGGAAGGTATCTTAGTAAAGTGGTTGAAAGAAGCTCGTGCAGCGAATGTACCTATAAATGGCACGGTAATAAGAGAAAAAGCTCTAGGAATCGCCGATAGGCTTGGTGGTTTGAAAGACTTCACAGCTTCAAATGGCTGGATTGACAGAATGAAAGAAAGACATAATCTTGTATATAGATCGCTTTCGAGAGAATCATCAAGCTACAATAGAAGAATGGAAGAAAAATCTACCAAATTTGACCTAAGGATACAAGCCAAAGGACGTATTCAATGCGGACGAGACCGGACTTTTCTTTAACCTCCTACCGTATAAAAGTTACGTTGCTAAAGGAGACTCTTGCCATGGAGGGAAGATGTCTAAATTGCGTCTTACGGTTTTACTGTGCTGTAATTCTGATGGAAGTGAGAAGCTGACACCTCTTGTTGGAAAGTCGCGCAAACCACGATGCTTCAAAAACGTTAGAAGTTTTCTGACAAAGTACGAAGCAAACAAAAAAGCATGGATAATCCAAGCCCTTTTCGAAGACTTTTTGCGCAAACTAAACAAACAAATGAAGTTGCAAAATCGAAAAATAATTTTGTTCATTGATCAATGCACTGCACATCCGGATTTGCAGCTGTCTAATGTGCGTGTCGTATTTTTCCCTGCAAATTGTACAAGCAAATTGCAGCCTTGAGATCTCGGCATTATTCGATCTTTCAAAGTTTATTACAGAAAGTAACTTGTCCGGAAAGCTGTAGCTGAACTAGAAAATGGAAACCTAAATGACGCCTGCAAACTAAAGTTAAGTGTTCTAGAGGCTATGCATTTTATTTCTGCGTCGTGGAGAAACGTTACACTACAGTGCATTTCCCATTGTTTTGAAGAAAGCGGAATCGTAGCGTCTAATGAACCTGGAACAGATGAAGAATCAGCTGCGGTGGACTCGGAGGAGGACAGCGAAACACTTATCTATGACTTCGGCGATTACATCCCGGAAAACTTAGCAACAGGCGAAGCTGAAAGAGCTACTGCTCCATCCGTAGACGACCTTATGGACTTTTCGTCCGCCGATGAATATGAACAAGAACAACCGGAATCACAGCCCGTCCCTTCTTTCAGTATCGCATTGAAGAGCTTACAAATAGTGAAAGACTATTTTCTTTCTTATAAAGACCAGGAAAAAAACTTGCAAAGTATTTCAATCCTAGAAGATGCTGCATTCACTTTGAACTCAATGACTAAAAAACAATGCACTATTACGGACTATTTTCAACCTAAACGCCAGAATTCGTCACTAAATGTGTTAAAATGATCTTAAAATGGTATGTATAACAATGTTCTTTTCGTAAAATATACATATTATACCTTTTGAAAGAGTCATCTTTACTACCTTTAGTTTTTTTCTATTTGATTTTTGCATTCTATGTATTTCCCGTATTTTACGTTTTCCCCGCATTTTACGTTTTTTTCACACTCCCTTGAGAAACGTAAAATCGGGGTTTCACTGTAACTCGAAAACCGAAGCCAAAATTTGGTATGTCCTTGTCCTTTGTGGCATATCTTAATTCGTTGGATTTTGAACCCTATCGGGTCAGCCCCGTTCAGGGCCAGTCATAAGAATGTTATCGTTTTGGAGGGAATTAAAGATCTTGAGTAGCTAGAAAGATCATATTTGACATATCGCTGCCTTTTATAGTAATCGGGCTAGCCCATTTTGGGCTTGCCATAGAAATGCACTCATTTTAGAGTAACAACTCGAAAACTGAAGCCAAACTTTGATATGTCCTTGTCCTTTGTAGTATATCTTAATTTGTTGGATTTTGAACCATATAGGACCAGCCCCGTTCTGGGCCCGTCATAGGAAGGTTCTCTTTTTGGAGGGAATTAAAAATCTTGAGTAGCTAGATAGATCATATTTGACATATCGCTGCCTTTTGTGGTAATCGGGCTAGCCCATTTTGGGCCTACCATAGAAATGTACTTATTTTGGAGAAACAACTCGAAAACCGAAGCCAAAATTTGGTATATCCTTGTCCTTTGTGGTATATCTTAATTCGCTGGATTTTGAACCTTATCGGGCCAGCTCCGTTCTGAGCCCGTTATAGGAATGTTCAGGTTTTAGAGGGAATTAAAAATCTTGAGTAGCTAGAAAGATCATATTTGACATATTGCTGCCTTTTGTGGTACATTTAATTTTTGGATTTTAAACACCTTACCGGCTCACCGCTTGCTGGGCCCGCCGTAGGAATGTACTCCTTTTTATGGCGAATAACTCGAAAATCAGAGCAGCTGGAAAGTCCACATTTGGTATCCCGCTATCTTTCATACAGTTAAATTACCTACATTTTAACATACAGCGTGTCTCAAGATTGTAACGCGCTTTAATTCTTTATCTGTTGGAGATAAGTGAGCAATGTAAATCGCAAAAATGTTGAAAGTAAAGTAATAAATAAGACTACGTTAATGAAATAGTCCTCCAATTAATTTTCAAAAAGTTACCCTTTTTAAATTTTTATACGACCCCCTTAGCCAAATTTGGTCAATCAGAAAATTTTTATTTTTAATGCAACAAGAACATTAAAAAACCCAGCATATTTGTATCTTTAAAATTGAGCGAGTTACATTTAATTAAAAATTGAACATTGTGATTGGGGACCCTATATCAAATTAGAAATGCAAATTTGTGGCATATCATAAAAAAGATAAAACTGGATGATAATACATAGGATACCCAACCGCGTAGTGAGTACCACTGCTTTATACGATCTCTGTCTGTGTAATGCTTTATTTAGATCCAATTGTGATTAAAACATTTGACGCATATTAACTTATTTTTGATCTAAACAATTACCATCGTCAAATTGTTTAGGATCCCTATTTTCACTGATGAAACAGTCTTTCACATACTACGGATAAGTGGCATAAGTCAAATTTTTCCTTTATCATAATTCAGTTGATTTTAAAGGTACAGATATGAGGGCTTTTTTAATGATCTTGTTGCATTAAAAATAAAAAAATTCTAAATTTGTTTAAGGGAATCGCATAAAAATTTAAAAAGTGTAACTTTTTGAAAATGAATGGGCTGAATATTTCATTCACCTAGTCTTATTTCCTACCTTACTTTCAACATTTTTGTAATTTACATTGCTCACATATCTCCAACAGGTAAAGAATTAAAGCTCGTTTCAATCTTTTTGGGACATCCTGTATATAAATTTCATTTAAGTTACCTACAAATAATAAAAAAAAGTACTTTGAAAAAATTATTTTTTTTAGCTTTTTTTCTAATTACTTTCCCTGCAATACATGGTAATGCATAGGGAAAGTATTGGAATCATGTCGAAAATCGCAACTCGAGTTTTCGACGGATCTACACGCTTCGAGACCTCTAGAATACGAAAAAACTATTTTTAGCGTGACACCTGTGTATGTGTCTGCCTGTGTGTCTGTATGTCTGTCTGTGTGTCTGTCTGTGTATCTGCGCAATGTATATATCCACTCTAACTCAAAAACTAATGGAGCGAATTTCATAAAATTTGGTAGGTAAATCACTTTGATGCGACCCTGGTGCTGATTACTTTTGGTACGATTCATAAAAACAGAATCCGTCTTTCTTTTGCAAAATGGCCCTAAAAAATTTCATTTATTCGCTCTTGCTAAAATACTAATTGACCAAATTTCACAAAATTTTGTAGATAAGTTACTTGCCAGATACTCTGGTGCTGAGAAGAATTTGGCATAATTCGGAAAAGAAGAACCCGCTTTTTTTTACGAAAAGGTCCGCAAAAATGTCATGTATCTACCCTAGCTAAAATACTAATTGACCGAATATCACAATATTTGGTAGATAAGTTACTTGCTGGATACTCTGGTGCTGATTAGATTTTATTACGATTCGGAAAAGAACAATCTGCCTTTTTTCACGAAATGGTGGGCAAAAATCGCTAAAATTTAAAAAAAAAGACTACGTATGCTGGAATATATCAATTAAATTCTTGCTTTATACTCAATTATTGACGAGGAAAAGAATATAACACACTCCATTATACTTTAGGACTAACCGTTCTCAAGATATTTGAGATTTCTTGCATTTTTGTTACGCCGCTATCGGAAAAATGTCCAATTAGCAAATAAAAACAAAAATTGAATTAAAAATGCAAATTTAGTGTTATTTGGTGCAATTAAAAACTCAATCTAATGAATTATTAAAGAAATAAAGACAATATGAATTTAAATGTGTAGGGAAAGTCGTGTGCTGCCCACATCAGATTTTTTGCTTATAAAGCACTGAACATTCAGTTTTATCCAATGCATAATTCGATCCACGAACAAATATACATTCTTACCAGAACGAAAAAATGCGTTGTTTAAAAATGCCACTTTGCTTGTCTTTCTAATTTCATTCCCCGCCATTTATCGGTATGATTCTGCAGTTTCAACACGTCAGTTCGATTTTACCACCACTCCAACAAGCAACGTTATCGTCCATTTAGATTCTTTTGACGTATTTCAGGAAACAATGTTCTTTCAGATCAATTGAATAGAAATTCTTTGGAATTCAAAAGCGCGTTGTATAGATTGTCAACAACTTAGTGACAATATGTACGGCATCTACAATACAGTATATGTCAGAGGAATACTGAAATTCTATATATTGAAAAAACATATATTTATATATTGAGATATTTATATATTGAAATATACATATATTACATTTATGCATTGAAATATATTACATTTATATATTGAAAAAAACATATATTAATCGTTTTAATAATTTTTCACTAAAATTAAATTCAAAGCTAATTCATTGTATAATAATTAAATATTTGAACAATAATGTACGTGTTATATTTCATACTAGTACATGCAATAACAAGAAAGATCAATCATGCATAAAGCATTGATTGTGAAACACTTTCCAACTGAAATGCAATTTTATTGAAACATCTCTAAAGTGCGATACATTCAGCGCTGATATATTTAAAATTATCAAAGTACTATAATAATTTATTATATTTCAAAACTTAAAACTTCATCGAATGCTGTCAAATGATGTCATCGAAATATAAATCGTCTGGATCTCTATGTAAAAGCAATGAATACCTCATTCATAGCACTTAATTTCCAGACTACATAGCTAAATAATTTTGTTTGAAAAAATTCAGCAATTCTTATACAATTTATCTTACAAGCACTTGTATACATTCTGCATCCATTAAAATTAGGCTCCATTGTAGAAATAATCAAAGTTTGACCATCATTTAAACTCAAAAATATTGTAATTACGTTGGCGCAGAATATAAATGCATAGAAAATACGTAAAAATAAAGCGCTTTTAGGGCGAATATAACACTAAATACAAATTTATAAGAACTTTAAAAATCGTGATTTTTACCCTGGGAAAAAAGATGGATGCCATACTTTATTTTGAAAAAGACCATGTGATCTCTCATATAATATGGGTGAAAATAATATTTAAATTATTATTTAATCCAGAAAGATCAATCATGCATAAAGCATTGATTATGAAACACTTTCCAACTTCAATGCAATTTTATTTAAACATCTCTGAAATGCGATACATTCCTCGGTAATATTTTTAAAATTATCACAATACTACATTAATTTATTATATTTGAAAACTTAAAATTTCATCGAAAAAATGAACTGCATTCAAATGACTGCATTGAAATATAAATTGGCTGGTTTAAACATCTCTAAAATGCGATACATTCCTCGGTAATATTTTTTAAATTATCATAATGCTACAATAATTTATTATATTTGAAAATTTCATCGAAATCAAATGAACTTTATTCAAATGACGTCATCGAAATATAAATCGCCTGGCTCTCTCTATATAATCAGCATTTCATTCTTAAACATTTTTCCGTTCTTTCATTCATCACAATACTATAATAATTTATTTTATTCAAAAACTTAAAACCATGGAGGTACAAGTAATTTAACTCTGTGCTTAAAACTTCATCGAAAAAATCGTCTTCTTCTCTGTGTAAAATCAATGAAAGTTTCAATCATATCAGCTATATTGTTATGAGCTAAATAATTTTGCGTTAAATAAATGCAGCAATTCTTAAACAACTCATTCTATATCTTTTGGTGTTTACTGTCTCCATAAATAAAAAGTAGACTTCTTTGTAGAAATATACAAAGTTTGATGATCATTTAAACTCAAATATATTATAATTGTGTTGTTTCAGTATGTAGATGCACAGAATTTAAGCAAAAATAAAGCGGTTTTAAGACGGATACAACTCTAAATATGAACAGGAAAGATCAATCGTTCATAACGCACTAATTATGAAGCACTTTCAAACGTCAATGCAATTGTATTTAAACATCTCTAAAATGTGATCATTCCTCGGTAATATTTTTAAAATTATCACAATACTACATTAATTTATTATATTTGAAAACTTGAAACTTCATCGAAAAAAATGAACTTCATTCAAATGACTGCATTGAAATATAATTAGCCTCGTTTAAACATATCTAAAATACAATACATTCTTTTCTCGGTAATATTTTTAAAATTATCATAATACTACAATAATTTATTATATTTGAAAACTCCATCGAAAACAAATGAACTTTATTTGAATGACGTCATCAAAATATAAATCGCCTGACTCTCTCTATAAAAGCAGCATTTCACTCATGAACGTTTTTCCATTCCTTTCATTCATCACAATACTATAATAATTTATTTTATTTAAAAACTTAAAACTTAAGGTACAAGTAATTAAACTCTGTGCTTAAAACTTCATCGAAAAAATCTTCCTGCTCTGTGTAAAATAAATTAATATTTCTGTGAGACCAGAAATAGATCTCACACTGTTATGGTGAGACAGTTTTATGCCAGTTATTTATTGTGTTCTGTTAAAGAATATTAATTAATATAATACTAAATTGCATGCACCATTTTATCTTTAACAATAAAGCATTTATTAACAACATAACATACTCAATTATTTAATTACAACAATTATTCTTATTATTAATTATTCCGACGGACAGACCATGTGAGACCAGCATTAAAATGCCTAAAATGTAGTTAGTATCAGATATCATATTTGAGGAACACGTACGGTCAAGGCTGTCTTGGCTTGGTCACCGCCACGTACTTCGCCGATCAGCTTACTGGAATTAACTCGAAGTATTATTCACTGACACCTAATATCGACGATCATATTGTACTGCTGGCGTGAACACTCGCCTTATTTCATTCTCTTAGTCTGTTCTCTCCACATATCTAGTCGTTGTGTAAGTCTCGTGGTCGACACATCTTTCTAAGTTTTGTGCTCCTTTATTTCGAGCTGTTAATCTCTTAACCTCATCGTCGTGCTGTATTAGCCAAGTATCATCGTTCTTCCCTATCTTATCGTCGTTCTTTAAGTTAAGTGCTACACCTCTGTTTCACCGTAAAGTCATCGTATATCCAAGTTATATGTATATATATTTTCGTTCTGTCTTAGGTTGTGGCTTTTTGGCCTCAGGACTAACACTCCCCTTTTTCTCCCATTGGCCGCATTTAAGGCGAAGCCACAAGCATATTCTGACTTGGACAGCATCTTATTCAATATCGTTATTTTACATTATTCTTAGATTCGTTCGACCCCTCTCTGTCTTGACACCCCTAAATTTATGGTTTTATCTGACCTTTGGGTTCACGTGCTGCAAACTTTGGCGTCATTCAGACTGGAAGTATTGTTTGACGTTTCAGACACAACAAATAACTGGCATAAAACTGTCTCACCTTAACAGTGTGAAATCTATTTCTGGACTCACAATTTCATTCATATCCCCCATGTTTCGTATTTTAGAATCTGTTACTTTTATCGCTAAATTGATATTTTTTACCACTAATAACTTCCGAAACCGGTTTTTAATTGAATAATGTTCGTGATGTTTAAAGATCCTTTCAATTTATATTTAGTGTTGCATCCTTCATAAAACCGATTTTTTTTCTTGCATATTATCTGTGTATCTAAATTCCATGCCAACGCAATTGCAATATTTTGGATTTTAAATGATCACTAAACTTTGATTATTCCTACGACGAAGCTTAAATTTAATAGCATGCAGAATGTAAACAGATCAAGCTATTGGAAGGTGTGCTGTATAAGAATCGCTGAAGAAGTTTTCACGTAAAATGATTTACTCTGGTGTCTGAAATATAAGTGATATGAATAAAATATTAATTTATTTTGCATAGAGAAGCAGATGACTCATATTTCGATGTCGCCATTTGAATAAAATTCATTTTGAAATGTCTATTTTGACGAAATATTAAATTTTTAAGTAAAATAAATTACTGTAGTACTTTAATAATTTTAAAAATATCAGCGCTGAATGTATCACATTTTATAGATGTTTAATTAAAATTGCATTTCAGTTGGAAAGTGTTTCATAATTAGTGCTTTATGCATGATTAATCTTTCTTGTTACCACTTTCCAACGTAGTTGAAAAGTGTTTATGAATTTGGTCATTCTGTCTGTCTGTCCGTTCGCTTGATAACTGGCGCAAAAATGACTTTATCAAAATGAAATTTTAGTATGTTGTTGAGAAGATCTGTGGAACATATGGAAATGAAAATGAATATTACCCAATTAGTTGCGAATTTAACCCAGGTTGAAACAATGCAATGCATTGAACCCTATAAAACTGAATTTTTCAAACATTTTTAAGCGGAATTAAAATTGACAAATTGCTTCGA
The DNA here is from genome assembly GCA_951213105.1 of Amaurobius ferox. Taxonomy (NCBI): domain Eukaryota; kingdom Metazoa; phylum Arthropoda; class Arachnida; order Araneae; family Amaurobiidae; genus Amaurobius; species Amaurobius ferox. The sequence continues at coordinate 99,398,343 of OX578139.1, read as the reverse complement.
AAATTTCAGAAAATATTCAAATTGTCACATAAAATGTGCAAATAGAAAATTTCGACAAAGTATGTTGTTGAGACCCAGACCGTCTGACCTACCAGAAAGGTGTAAGGTATCTGTTTGGATGTCCGGGAAGTGCCACCCAATTTAGACCGGAAGCCAGTGGGGGAGGCATCCACAGGGACAGTACCATCCTTCCCCTACCACCAACCCCTCGGAAGGACTTACGGACCCACATGTTTAATGTGATCGTATTCCGAGTGAACACTGCGGCAGTTTTGGTAATGACGGGAATCGAACCCAGGTCTACCGAGCCCAATTCCCGCGTGTATGTTGTAGTTGTGTAGGCAAACTATGTTATGTAGTTTTTTAAATAAAAATTGAAATAAAAATTACATCTATATTAAATGAAGAGATCACGTAGCCCATTGCAAAATAAAAGATGGCATTAAATTTACAATTACATAACCATTACAATTACATCTATATATACTAATTGCCAAGTGTCCGTCTGTCTGTCTGTCACGCTTTTTAAGCACTTCCCGAATAGATAGAGACTTGCAATCTGGTACATGGGTCGATCGTTCAATAAAACCCCCTGGAAAAATCGTATTTTCCAAAAATGTTCTGAAAAGACGGTGCTCCACACCAAAACGTTCGAAAAGTGATATGATAGAAAAAACTGCTTTACGTTAAGATAGAGACTTGAAATTTGGTGTATGGGTAAATCGTTCAAAAGTAAGAAAGTGTACAATTTCAGATTTCCAATATTTTCTACTTTAGGAGGTGCCGCACACCAAAATGTTCGATTTACCGAGCTTTTTATTTTTTGATGATTCTTTCAAAATTTCACTCGAAAATTTAAGGAAGTTCAGAACATTCGATTACGTATAAAAGCAATAGGCTTCCAGCATTCACAAATTGCAAATTTTCTACCAAGTTTCGTTCAAATCGATCCATTCGTTCGTCAGTTATCGTCTCCACAGACTCACTGACATATACACAGACATCACCTCAAAAATGTAAGATTCGTGATCAGAGATGCTTGAAATGTGCTGTCTCGTCGAAAACTCGAATTCAAATTTTCGACACCGTCACAATACCTTTCTGATACATTATTGTATATATGGAAAGTAAATTATAAAAAAGGAAGCTGTGCAAGGAGTTAATTATGCGATAAAATCCAAGGAAGCAGCAATAAATTTTCCACTTTTTTACCTTTACTTTCCTACTTTACTTTTACCTACTTTACTTTGATTATATACATCATGTATAAGGAAAGTATTGTGACGGGGTCGAAAATTCGAATTCGAGTTGTCGACGGGAGAGCACGTTTCAAGCATCCCTGATCACGAATCAAACATTTTTGAAGTGATGTCTGTGTGTGTGTGTGTGTGTGTGTGTGTGTGTGTGTCAGTGAGTCTGTAGAGACGATAATTGACGAACGAATGGACCGATTCGAACGAAATTTGGTACAAAAATCACAATCCATAAACACTGGAGGCCTATTGTTTTTAAACGTAATCGAATGTTCAGAACCCGCCTAAATTTTCGAGTGAAATTTTGTAAAAGACGTCAAAAAATGAAAACCGCTAATAAAGTTACGTAAATAGACATTTCTTATGTAATTTTTCATTAGAAAACGATTAACTTAAATTTTAGAACGCTAACATGAGCCGTTCTCGAGATATTGCACGTTTTTCAAAAAAATTATCAAAAAGTCATATAAAATAAAAAAATATATTTAATATTGAGAAACATGTTCACTTATCATATGTAATACCATGCGATACATTTGGTGACATCATTCTCGTGGATCTAGCTCGTTCCATTCATGAGAAAAGATACTTCGAGTAATAATTTTGTATTTGAACGCCAATAGTCATTTATCTGCTATAAGAATAACTTATTTCTCCGTCATTAAAGCTTGGCGAGATTTTGGCGACGAATTTGGCGGAATGTCGCCAACTTGGCGACTTTTTGAAATGTTGTCAAATTAACGAAAATCTCTCCAAATGGATTAAAATGACGCTAAATCAATGAAAATGACGACTAATTGTCGAAAATTCAATATCTTGGAAAGAATATAAGTATCTATTATAAGAAAAACCTATTTTTTTACTGTAAAAGTAGTAAATCCATTGCATTATATAAGGAAAGTGATGTGTTGTCCACATCAGATATTTTAAAAGTTATGTTTCCTCAATGTATTTTAGATGATGAAGATGTGCGCGAAATTTTGTTGTAACTTTGCGCTTATGAATATATTATTCAAATTCATGCAAGACATTAACCATTTATTTTTTTACTTGTTCATAAAAACTTAAAGGGATATATTATAAATTAGATAACAGATTTTTACTTTCCCTGCAATACATGGTAATGTATAGGGAAAGTATTGGAATCATGCCGAAAATCGCAACTCGAGTTTTCGACGGATCTACACGTTTCGAGACCTCTAGAATACGAAAAAACTAGCGTGACGTCTGTGTGTGTGTCTGTGTGTCTGTCTGTGTGTCTGTGTGTCTGTCTGTGTGTCTGTGTGTCTGTCTGTCTGTCTGTGCAGATTTTGCATCCACTGTAACTAAAAAGTAATTGACCGAATTCCATAAAATTTGGTAGGTAAGTCACTTGTGGGCGAATCTGGTGCTGATTAGTTTTGGGTATGATTCAGGATAAAAGAACCCGCCTTTTTTTGCGAAATGGCCCGCAAAAGCTTGTATCCACTCTACCTAAAAATCCAATGCACCGAATTTCACAAAATTTGGTAGATAAGTCGCTTATGGGTCACCCTGGTGCTGATTAGATTTTGGTACGGTTCGAAAAAAAATAATCTGCCTTTTTTTGCTAAATGGCCCGCAAAAATTTACAAAATCTGAAATAAAAAACTACGTATGCTGAAATATATGTATTAAATGCTTGTTTTTTAACGTAATTTTTAACGAAGAAAAGAATAAGACCATCCCCATTACACTAGGACTAGCCGTTCTCGAGATATTTCTGTTTTTTTTGTTTTTTTTCCTACGCCACCTTTGAAAATGAGTCCAGTTACCAAATGAGAACGAAAATTGAATTAATAGTGAATTAAATTTAATTAAAATAAGATAATGTATATATAAGTCTTCAGGAAAAGTCATGTGCTGCCCACATCAGATTTTTACTTTCCCTGCAATACATGGTAATGTATAGGGAAAGTATTGGAATCATGCCGAAAATCGCAACTCGAGTTTTCGACGGATCTACACGTTTCGAGACCTCTAGAATACGAAAAAACTATTTTTAACGTGACGTATGTGTGTGTGTCTGTCTGTCTGTGTGTCTGTCTGTCTGTGTGTCTGGCTGTGTGTCTGTGTGTCTGTCTGTCTGTGCAGATGTTGTATCCACTCTAATTAAAAAACTGATGGACCGAATTTCACAAAATTTGGTAGATAAGTCACTTGTGAGCGAGTCTGATACTGATTAGTTTTAGGTGCGATTCGGGATAAAAGAACCCGCCTTTTTTGCGAAATGGCCCGTAAAATCTTGTATCCACTCTAACTGAAAAACTAATGGACCGAATTCCACAAAATTCGGTAGATAAATCACTTATGGGACACCCTGGTGCTGATTATATTTTGGTACGATTCGGAAAAAAATAACCTGCCTTTTTTTGCAAAATGGCCCGCAAAAATCGTCAAAATCTAAACTAAAGAACTAGGTATAATCAAATATATCCATGAAATGCCCGTTTAATACGTAATGTTTAATGACGAAAAGAATAAGACCAACCCCATTATACTAGGACCAGCCATTCTCGAGATATTTTAGTTTTTCGTACTTTCCCTACGCCACCTTTGAAAATAAGCCCGGTTACCGAACGAGAACCAAAATTGAATAAAAGTGAAAATAAATTAATTAAAATAAAGAGAACGTTAATATAAGTCTTCAGGAAAAGTCATGTGCTGCCCACATCAGATTTTTACTTTCCCTGCAATACATGGTAATGTATAGGGAAAGTATTGGAATCATGCCGAAAATCGCAACTCGAGTTTTCGACGGATCTACACGTTTCGTGACCTCTAGAATACGAAAAAACTATTTTTAGCGTGACGTCTGTGTGTCTGTCTGTCTGTTTGTGCAGATTTTTTATCCACTCTAACTAAAAAACTAATTGACCGAATTTCATAAAATTTGGTAAGTATATCACTTGTAGGCGGATCTGGTGCTGATTAGTTTTGGGTATGATTCGGGATAAAAGAACCCGCCTTTTTTTGCGAAATGGCCCGCAAAAGCTTGTATCCACTCTAGCTGAAAAACTAAAGGTCCGAATTAAACAAAATTCGGTAGGTAAGTCATTTGTAGAACACCCTGGTGCTGATTAGATTTTGGTAAGATTCGGAAAAAAATAACCTGCCTTTTTTTGCAAAATGGCAACAAGGAAAAGAATAAGACCAATCCCATTACACTAGGACTAGCCGTTCTCGAGATATTTTTATTTTTGTTTTTTTCTCTACGCCACCTTTGAAAATGAGTCCAGTTACCAAATGAGAACAAAAATTGAATTAATAGTGAATTAAATTTAATTAAAATAAGAGAATATGTATATAAGTCTGCAGGGAAAGTCATGTGCTGCCCACATCAGATTTTACTTTCCCTACCTCACATGGTAAGTATAAAGTAAGTTTTAGAATCGTGTCGAAAATCACAACTCGAGTTTCCAACGGATCTACACGTTTCAAAACCTCTAGAACACGACAAAAATATTTTAGCGTGACGTCGGTATGTGTGTGTGTGTATCTGTGCAATGTATTTATCCACTTTAACTGGAAAACTAATTGACCAAATTTCGCAAAATTTGGCATTTAATTCACTTGTGGATTACCCCGGTGCTGATTAAATTTTAATGCGATTCGGGAAAAAGGAAACCTGCTTCTTTTTCAACATGGCCCGCAAAAATATATTTTATGCACTCTAGCTGAAAAACAAATTGAACAAATATCACAAAATCTGGTAGATGAGTCAATTGTGTGTTACCCTGGTACTAATCGATTTGGAACGAGTTGGAATAAAATAATCTGCTTTTTGGCGAAATGACTCGCAACCCCCCCCCCCCCCATCAAGATCTAAAATAAAAAAATCTGATGTGGGCAGCACATGACTCTCCTTATATAATGCAATGGATTTACTACTCTTACAGTAAAAAAATAGGTTATTCTTATAGTAGATACTTATATTCTTTCCGAGATATTGAATTTTCGTCAATTAGTCATCATTTTTTTGGATTTAGCGTAGTTTTTACCCATTTGACGAAATTTTCGTTAATTTAGCAACATTTAAGAAAGTCGCCAAGTTGGCGACATTCTGCCATATTCGTCGCCAAAATACCGCCAAGCCTTGTGGATGGAGAAATAAGTTATTCATATAACAGCTAAATGACTATTGGCTTTCAAATACAAAAGTAGTATTCAAAGTGTACTTTCTCATGATTGGAACGAGCTAGATCCACGAGAATGATGTCACCACATTTATCGCATGATATTACGTATGAAAAGTGAACGTGTTTCTCAACAGTAATTTTTTTTTTAATTTATGAGATTTTTTGATAAATTTATTTGAAAAAGTACAATATCTTGAGAACGGTTCTTGCTAGCGTTCTAAAGTTTATGTCAATCGTTTTCTAAGGAAAAATTACATAAGAAATGTCTATTTGTGTAACTTTTTTAAAGGTTTTGATTTTTGATGATGTTTTCAAAATTTCACTCGAAAATTTAGGGGCGTTCTGAACATTCTATTGTGTTTAAAAACAATAGGCTGCCAGTATCCTCGGATTGTAATTTCTGTACCAAATTTCATTTGAATAACTCCATTCGTTCGTGAGACATCATCTCCACAGATTCACTAATACCCACACATACAGACATCACTGAAAAAATGTTCAATTCGTCATCAGGAATGCATGAAACGTACTCTCTCGTCGAAAACTCGAATTCAAATTTTCGACCCCGTCACAATATTTTCCTTATACATTGCACTTATACTTTGCATATAAGGAAATATTTAGTGATACATACACATATTTTCACACACACACACATACAGACGTCACTCAAAAAATATTCGATACGTGATCAGGAATGCTTGAAACGTGTTCTCCCGTCGAAAACTCGAATTTGAATTTTCGACCCCATCACAATATTTTCCTTATACATTATACTTTGTATATAAGGAAAGTAATAATACATATGCTCAATTGCATCAATTAAATGCTTTTTGTATGCGTAATATTTAACAACGAAAAGAATAAGACCCCCCCCACACACACACACACACTCCCTGCATTACTCTAAAATGGATCATCCTCGAGATATTTAAGTTTATTAAATTTGAGGAACTGAAGACGTTTTACACTGTTAAAAACTATTTAATGATTTTTTTTTCTATTTAATAGTTAAGTCCTTTGATGGTTATCTTGATGTTGATTAGGTTTTGATTTGGAAAAATATACCCCACCTTTTTTTATGAAATAGGCCGCAAAAATCGTAAAATTTTGAAATAAATGACTACAGTTGTTAAAATATATTAGTTGTGTACACTTGTTTTTTACGTAAATTTTGACTCCAAAATGAACAAAACTGACCCCATGACTCTAGGATGGACATTCTTGAGATATTTTATTTTTTTGGAAATTTGAAGATCTGGAAATTTTAAAGTGCATTAATTTGCCGCATGAAACGAATGTACATTAAAATGGCACCTTGGATATAACATCGGAAAGGTATCCCTGTTATTTTCTGCAATTAAACTCAATACATCATGAAATAAGAAATAAGAAAATAAATTTTAGTCTGTCGGGAAAGTCCTGCGCTGCCCACAATCAAATTTTGATAACATTTTCTAAAATTTTCAGGTTTTATTTTATTTTACTGATAATATAAATATATTTAGTTTTTTGGTAATGCTCTACTAGCTAGAATAATAATTCAGGAATGCATGTGCGAATTCTTCTTCTTCAACTCAGACAGTTCGACCAACCCAAAGGTGCAAGATATTTGTTTGGACGGTCGAGAAGTGCCACCCAATGTGGATCGGAACCCAGTGGGGGACGACATTCACAGGGACCGAACCTTCCTGCCCTTACCACAAACCCCTCGGAAGGACTTACGGACCCACATAATTAACGTTCCCGTACTCCGCGTAAACACGGGGACAGTTTAAGTAGAGCCGTAAATCGAACTCGGGTAGGCCGAGTGTTATCCCCGCACTCTAACCACTGAGTCCCCCCTCACTGCATCTGTGGATTGTCTGGTTAATAATACACTGTTGATGTGAGGCCAGAATATGTCCTCACATGAGGCATTTTTATTGCAATATTTATGGTGCATCGAACGGCTAACAAAGCTCGAGTCTGGCTGGCGCCGGTGTTTACAACAACGTGAACTTTTAGGTCAAATACAATAAATTTGGGTGTCCCAGGCCAAAGGGGCTAAGAGGGGGCCTTGATAAATGTCAAGTGATGCTATTGGGTTCCGAAGAACCAATGAGCACCAAGGGAAAGATGGGCGGAGCTACCTCCCCCCCCCCCCCGCCGAAGGAACCACAAGTGTCTCGGATACAAAATGTCGTAGACGTAACTCTTTTACAAAATGTTGCAGAAGCGAGTCGGGTGCGAAATGTTGTAGCAGAAGTAACTTTGATACGAGATGTTGCAGAAGCAAGTTTGATACGAAATGTTGTTGCGGGAATCTGATACAAAATGTGGTAGCAGTTAGACATATGCAAGGAGTGCTGTTATAGACGAAAGAGAGTGCAGTTGGAGATGCGAGCCACACACCCCAGAGTTGTGGCAAGACTGATGACAAGCCCAAGATTAAACTTGAAGGTATGTCCTCATGTGCTTAGGTCCTAGACACTTTAGAAATCTAACTAGTTCTGGTCACATATCCCCCATAACTAGAGTAATTAAATGATAGTTGATAATTATGATAAATTGTTGTTAGTGATAAATTGATGTTGTAAATAAATTATATTGTTAAAGTTAAATAGGCTAGTCTTTTTATAATGATTAATGAATTCTTTTCAGGACTTACACAAAAGGTAAAAATAATTGGAGGGTTATTGCGGCACAACAACGAGCGATGTACGTTTAAATGTTAATTCCACTTTATGAGATCAACGGCCATGTTTTTAATGATTAATAACAATTAATATTAATATAATCCTTAAAACTTAATCTTTCCAATCGTATTGCCACAGTTGATAACCCTCAAATAAAACACTACTAGTATGTATAAAATATATATTACTGTAGAAGAAAGTTAGCGCCTCTGCATTATTAGTTTTCAAATGCTTTAACTTTTATGGCATTTTGAAGGAGCTAGAATGAAACACAAAGTGTAAAAGACCTTAAATCATGCACAAAACTTCATTTCTCTCACATCATGAGGAAAAATTTGACTCTTTCAAAAGTTTTTCGGTGTTTAATTGACAAGCAAAAGTTTAACTGCAGCTGTAGACTGTTAAGATATATACAAAGTCCAAAAAAATCTATTTAATTACAAATCTTAATAAAAACAAAGTTTAAAATGGAACTTCACCTCATTTGTAAAATTGAAATCCAGTAAAATCTCTTCCTTCTGCAAGGCGTTGCTTTCAATCACAGAACTGAAACTACAGTGTCGGCAAAGAAAAGACATACAATCGTACGTTCTGTCCTCCAATGCAGAATCCTGAGGAAAATATTTGAAATACAATCTAATGTTTCAATAAATATACTTATAATAATTACTTCCAGATTTCTGAATGATGTATGTATAACTCACTACTAAAAAATTCATTAAAATACTCAGCCAAACTTAATACAACTGGCGGAAAATATATATAATATTCCGTATTTGTTGCGTGGGAATACTTACACGCCCGGGTTAGGCGCGATAAATACTTACCATGCTCATTAAACATAAAGTTAACGGCTGTAGTGATCGTATAGATTTAATCTGAAAATTAAGAAGTAATTAAACGGTTTGATAATGAGGACACCGATTAGATTAAAAATAACAATAACAAGTTTATTTACACAATTTAACATTAAAATATGAGAAGACTTGAGCTTAAAAGTTGCTCCCTTAAAATATTAACACATTGTAAATCATTAACACTTTGTAAATCATTAATACATCGTAAATCATTAACCACTAATTCTACCATATTCTTACTCACAAACCTCAAGTATTAAAATTACACACTTCAAAAGGTTACCTTTTCTTTAAATTACAGAGTATTATTTAGCACCAAAATACATATTTCGAGAGTCTGACTTGTGGCTTTTAAAACAACGCATTTGGCTTGGGGCCACAATGCAACATCATTAATCCCTTCAGGTAGCGATAATTAAAGGAGAGGAGAGAGAGAAAATCAACTTAGAGTAATGCATGAATCCAAAGGCCTACCTTCTGTTCTGGGTCCAGCAAGGGCTCGAGTGCGATGACACGGCGGAGACCGGCAAAGCATCATTTCGCTCCGGCAACTATTATACAACTTCACTTTATCAGATTGTAAAAGACAAGGACTGCTGACTTTCAAACTAAAAATTGCCTCTCTCGAAAATCTTCTAAATCGATCTGTCATCCCTCTCAAATTTTCATTCGCTGCAACGTTTAAGCCCCCTTAATATTATTGGAAGGTATAATGTTACTGTTTTACCAGTGGCTAGACCATGACAGAGGGCTTGATCAGAAACCTCTGAATTATCGGTGCAGCTGGTCAAGATCCCACGCTCCGGCGTGACATCTGGGTCCGGGTGCGTCCCGTACCACCCGTGGAGCGTTCCTCCATCTAGGATGCGCCTCCCTCTGGCATGCCGTCCGTATCCACTGACCATTTCCGCTTCAAGTGGTCAAAGGGGAACCTTATACATATTTGTAACAGGGCTTTGCAGGTCGCCTTCCTCTCCAATATTTCGCAATGTTACATATTTTTGGAAAACACCATTTAACAGTATTATTTCGATATCTTACTACGCTTCCTGTCTACAATAAATAATTCCCCACAAATATGCATCTGCATAATATCATCATCATCATCACTCGTCGTGCCTAGTGGCACATAAGACCTTCGGTCGATCATGTGCTGCAGTTCTTGTTTCTGACCAGCTCGCCCATCCCACCTGGTTTCTTTCTTGAGCCATTAGTATCCTCCAAGTTAGCTTGGGTCGACCTCGAGATCTTTTTCCTTCGGGATCCCAACTAGGTGCCATAGCAGGAATTTTACGCTGGGGCATTCTTAAGACATGTTCAGCCCATCTCCATCTTCGGTGTTTTATTTCTGCTTCGATTGCTTTCTGTCCAATACTCTTGTAAATATCGGTACTAGTAACGATATAAGGCCAAAATACTCTCAAAGGTTTCCACAGACATTTAGTCTGCCAGGCATTCAACTTGTTGCATTGGTCCTTTGTTAATTTCCATATTCCGCTTCCATACAATAACACGCTGCTCTTTACTAAGGAATTATAAAGGTTAATTTTGGTTTTGCATTAAGGTTAGTAGCGCTCCATATTTTATTTAGATTTGTATAATATGCATTTGCATATATATAAACCACCTGGTTGGTGCTTATGCTTCTATAGCCCATACAGTAATATTCAGCGAACTGAACGTTGATGGCTAATCTAACCAATTCCTTGATCCAGATTTATATGCAACTTGACGAACTGCTTCCCTTCTGTTAGAATAAACAAATCTGCCAACTTGCCACTCAGCTCGAACATTCTGGTCTCGTTCAAAATCACACACGTCTTACAGCCAGGCCCGATTTTCTTTTTAACTGGTGGTCCGCGCTCTGTAAACCATAACAACTGCTGTCTCCGTTCAACTCACAAGTGCAGCCGTTTTTATAATTCCCGCACCACTGCTTCAAGGGCCCAAAATCATTCCATACTCGAAATCCGTAAAATCGCAGCTGATACCCAAGTAGCGTTTAATATTGGTCCAAAATTGGACCAATATTATATATCTTGGCATTATATTGGAAATATTTCAAATGTAATCCATTCATTCATTGGGAAATTCATTGGTAAAATTCATTGGGAATTTCATTGGGAAAATATTGGGGGTTACATTGCCCTCCCTATTTTCAAAAAGCTACATATGCTTGCTTTTTGTTTACAGCTAGCACTTAGTTTTTGAGATATAAGCATTACAAATAAGGAAAAATGTAAATTTTCAATCTTCTCTAACTTGACAATGCGATTATTTGAAAACTAAATAAATATAGATTTAGAAACTAAATTATCTAATGCTTACTATTTGTATCTATCTTTTATAGTTTCGAAGATATTTCGAGTAAAAGTAAAACAAAACTAAAAAAGCAGTCGGTTGTACTTATACTTTTTCGAATTTTTTCGAAACAAAAAGAAAAAATTGAAACTGAAAAGAAATTGAAGAGAAATATCATGTTTATGAAAAAAAATACTATTTTCTGCGTTTACAGGCAATTATGGCTGTATAATTACACCTTTCAGAAAAATAATTTTGAAGGAATTCTTCTTCACCTATGTTCTGCAAATGGCAAATCATTTCAGGGGGATATAACTCGATGTACTAAGATGGTATTCAGATGAATTTGAAAATGATAAAAATAAATTATATAGCTTACCTTTATAGATATATCCACGAATTTATCAGCATTGCGTTCCAGTTCAACATTTATTCCAAATAATCGTAGTTTCTGGAATAAAAAGGCAAGACAGTTCAGAAATGTAACAGATTTAAATACATAAGCTCTGTTATTAACATGCATTATACAGAATAATCTAAGGTAGTTGCTCCCAATATCTTTCAAATTGCAAATCGCATTAAACAAAATACTTTCTTCATGAACTTCCAATTATCTCCATGTAGAGGAGGTCATGTGAAGTGATCCAGCGTTGGTTGCTCACAAATTTTTATTTGTGTGTGTGTGAGTGTGCGTTATCACCCCTATAAATCTAGATTTCAAAACTTCGTTCGGATTAGGAACGAATTGTCTTTAGTAATGAGTCTCGTTTCGAACTGAGTCCCGACGACCAGCGTGGACGTGTCTGGAGACAACCCTGACATCGTCAGGATCCTGCTATTACTGTCATACGCCAGACGGCCTGATAACAGAGAGTTGTGGTCTAGGGTGCCATTTCGTTTGATAGCCGGACCCCTTTCATAGTCCTCGGTGGCACCATCAAAGCACAGTGGTACGTTGCCGACATTCTACGTCATTTCCATTCCTATCGCGACATCCCAAGCCCTGATCCACGTTGATCGGGCCCGATACCATTGCAATCGCGGTTGACGGTGCCTCCTGATCAGTGGTAAGCGACGTAATGGGCGTCGCGAGTATAGATTCCGCTCCCGTAGTCTTCTATTAATGGTTCGGGTGGTCACTTCCGTGTTTGCCACACATTGGATGGTTGCTAACGACGAGTCTCGTGCTGTCACAGCTGCTCTGACAATCGTTCTATCTTCCCGTTCTGTCGTCGCTCTAGGCCGTCCGTTGCCCGCTCGCCACTGGAATCTGCCATTCCGGGCACATTCCTGCCAATATCTGCTGCATCGCAAATGCCTAGTGATTCAACGGTGTGCCCATCCAGCCTCATGCAGTCCGACCGCACGCCCTCTTTCAAACTCCTTCATATGCTCGTAGTGGCCACGAATTCGCCGGCGAGACATTGTTATAATCAAGGTATGTAAACGCAATCGAAATCCACTGCACGTTTTGTTCCTGAAAAAGAGGTTCCCTCCTTATATACCGCCATGGTGCTCAGTTTCAATGCGCTGTAGTTCACTCGCTGTAGTTCACGCACTATTCATTCATTGGCTGCGAATTTTTGATCACTTGCATATTCGGTCGAAATGTGTTTGCATGCAAAGTTTCATTACTATCGGATTATTTTGCGAAGTGCTTTGATTTTTTTTGTCTTGGAGTGTATTTCGAACAATTATTTCTTTATACATTCTATAAGAATGTAAAAATCTTACAAATGTCAAAAATGCCGTTTGTTTATGTCGGGACCCTTGAGAAACCAAACTGACAAAATAAACAGCAAAATAAAGAGAAAAAAAATATAATATACAAAGACACATTAGAAAAATAGGTTTGTCACATAAAGGTAATGCCAAACAATTTAAAAAAAATATATAGGATAAAAAAATCTGATGGGATTATAAATTTTAACGGGATAATCATTTTCTATGTTAAATTTGAATTTCAAATATATTATAGCATTAAAGTGGTTGCAAAGCAAGGAACTAAATAACTATAAACGTTGTACTAAATTAATAGAAAAGAGATAAAATAATTCAAAATATTTCTCAAACACGAAACAACAAAATGAACTCCAATCTATAGTTCCAAGTAAAAATAAGCTCAGTAAACAATTAAAAATGTACCAACTCACAGTAAAATGGTATGAGTGACATTAATTCGAACATTCTTGTGAAAAATTAAAAGATTAAAAAAAACAGTAAAGAGCAATAGCAAAATTTGCAAGCTATTTAATAAATATCAATCTATTTAATAAATATGAAATACCGAAATGGGGGTATTTTCGTATTGAAATCGATTTTAAAATACCGATAAAATTTTACTGTTTACAGGATACGCCACAGATCTAATGATATTACCTCAGTAAACTGTTGAGCGACCATCCAGGTTTTAGGAAATTGGGAAAGTATTCCATTTTCATCCGGGTCTATTGACACCAGAGTATATCCGTCACTTGAAATGTGTATCGTAATAACTAGATACTTCCCTTTCAGTACCAAAAGAACGGTTTCGCCTCCCTTCAGACTCCACTCCTATAAAAATAGAAGAATTCATTTACCAGAAATTTTATACGATTTTATATATTCATTTTCAGCTATTCAGATTACATGGAAATATTTAAAAACTAATCATATTACATGAAAATACAAAAGTAATCAGAATACATAAAAATATATAAGAAAATATTCAAACGTTTTCAAATAAATATTTATTTAAAGTAAATTTCTGAAACCTCTTCAAAAAAAAGGAACAAAAAGTAGAATCATCATTGAAAATACAGGATAAAGCAAATCAGTAGAGATATCAACCGGTTTCGAAAAAAAAAACATTTTTAGCTTCCTAAACAGACTCTTTATTCTTGTTGAATATTATCTAGAGACGCAATAGCGTCTCAACGCCAAAAATAATCAGAACAATATAATACAAAATAATAAAAAATAATCAGAATACATAAAAATATATAAGAAAATATTAAAACGTTTTCTAATAAATATTTATTTAAAGTAAATTTCTCAAACCACTTCAAAAAAAGGAACAAAAAGTAGAATCTTCATTGAAAATACAGGTAAAGCAAACCAGTAGAGATATCAACCGGTTTCGAAAAAAAAGCATTTTTAGCTTCCTAAACAGACTCTTTATTCTTGTTGAATATTATCTAGAGACGCAGTAGCGTCTGAACGCCAAGTACTTAAAAGTATCCTGATGGCACAAAGTTGTAGTTATACGCTAAAATTGAGTCTTCTCATTTTCCTGTCAATATACCTCGGAAGCAATGGTGCGGACAGAAAAGCTGATGGTCCCTACACTGTAAAACATTCTGCAACTTTTGCTCATTTATTTCAGCTACTTTGTTGATAATTTCGGTAAACTAATACGAGTAATAAACAGGCGAGTAATACACAATTACAGGAGCTCATGAAAATCCCAACTTCATTTCTGAAATATTCAGCTAATTATTATGCCGAAGCGTTATTATTGTATTTATATATACATATATTATCCTTACTATCGGGAACCTTTCTCCCTATTACAGACAGCAGCTGATTCCCCTGAAACTTTCAGTAACATGCTTGCAAATGTTTTACAGTAAACCTATATCTTTGATACATTGTTTCGAATGCGACCAAATGGAACGCAAATGGTTCATTCGTTGATAAGCCATCATGAGACATCATAGGTAAATTACTCATATAAAACACATTATTTTAACAAAACATCCTTTCCGAGAGAAAAAAATCTGATGTGGGCAACACATGACTTTCCTTATATAATGCAATGAATTTACTACTTTTACAGTAAAAAATAGGGTTTTTTTATAGTAGATCCTTATATTCTTTCCAAGATGTTGAATTTTCGACAATTAGTCGTCATTTTCATTGATTTAGCGTCATTTTTATCTATTTGGCTAAATTTCCGTTAATTTGGCAACATTTCAAAAGGTCGTCAAGTTGGCGACATTCCGTCAAATTCGTCGCCAAAATCTCGCCAAGCGTTATGCTCGGAGAAATAAATTATTCTTACAGCAGATAAATGACTATTGGCGTTCAAATACAAATATATTACTCGGAGTGTCTTTTCTCATTAATGGAACGAGCTAGATCCACGAGAATGATGCCACCCAATTTACCGCGTGATATTACATGGGAAAAGTGACCATGTTTCTCAACAGTTAATATTTTTCTTAATTCATAGGATTTTTTGATAAATTTATTTGAAAAATGTGCAATAACTCGAGAATGGTTCATGCTAGCGTTCTAAAGTTTATGTCAATCGTTTTCTAATGAAAAATTACATAATAAATGTCTATTTGCGTAACTTTATTAAAGATTTTGATTTTTGATGATTTTTTCAAAATTTCACTCGAAAATTAAGGGGGTTTTAAACTTTAGATTACGTTTAAAAACAATAGGCTACCAGTATTCACGGATTATGATTTTTGTACCAAATTTCATTCAAATCACTCTATTTGTTGAGATATCGGCTCCACAGACTCACTGAAACACACACAGACATCACCTCACAAATGCTTGATTCCTGATCAGCGATACTTAAAACTTGCTCTCCCGTCGAAAACAAGAATTCGAATTTTCGACCCCGTCACAATACTTTCCTCATACATTATGTATATAAGGAAAGTAAAAAGGTGCTACTGATTTCAATCAAGTCTTATTTTAAATATCGTTCTTTGCAATTTAAGATAGTGTAAAAAAAAATCTGATGTGGCCAACACATGACTTTCCTTATATAATGTAATGAATTTACTACTTCACAGAAAAAACAAGAAAGATCAATCATGCTTAAAGCATTGATTATAAAACACTTTCCAACTTCAATGCAATTTTATTTAAACATGTCTAAAATGCAATACATTCCTCGCTAATATTTTAAAACTTATCACAATACTACATTAATTTATTATATTTGAAACCTTAAACCTTCATAAAAAAAAATTAACTTCATTCAAATGACGGCATTAAAGTATAAATTGCCCGGTTTAAACATCTCTAAAATGTGATACATTCCTCGGTAATAATTTTAGAATTATCATAATACTACGATAATTTATTATATTTGAAAACTTCATCGAAAACAACAGAAATCCATTCAAATGACGTCATAGAAAAAATAACACGCCTGGCTCTCTCTAAAAAAGCAACATTTCATTCATAAATAATTCCCCCATTCATGTCATTCATCACAATACTATAATAATTTATTTTATTTAAAAATTAAGACTATGGAGCTACAAGTAATTAAACTATATGCGTAAAACTTCATCGAAAAATATCGTCCTTCTCTTTCGAAAATCAATGAATATTTCATTCATATCAGCTAAGCAGACTCCATGGACTAAATGATTTTGTGTTAAAGAATTACAGCAATTCTAATACAACTCATTCTACATATTTTGCAGTTTACATTTTACATAGGTGAAAAATAGGCTTAGTTGTAGAAATAATCAAATTTGGGATGAGCATTTAAACACAAATATATTGTCATTGCGTTGTTTCAGTATGTAGATGCAAAGAATTTAGGCAAAAATAAAGTAGTTTTAGGACGGATACAACACTCCATATGAATTAAAAAGAACTTTAAAAATCATGATTTTGAGACAAGATGGATGCCATATATCATTTTGAAGTATGTCACGTGATCGTTTCATATCATGGTCACGTGATCGCTTCATATAAGAGGTGTTATTATTATTTTAATTTTTATTTAAAAAACTACTGAATATATTTCGTTGAATTTTTTTTATAGATTTTATGGAACAATTTTAATATTGCCTAAAATTTTCGGAGCAATTTGTGAATTTTAATCCGCTTAAAAAATGCTTGAAAAATTAGGTCCCATAGGGCTCAATCTATTTCATTTTTTCAACCCGGGTTCAATCCAAAACTAATTGGGTGATATTATTCATTTATATTCCCATAGGTCCTACAGACCGTCTGAACAACATACTAAAATTTCATTTTGATTAAGTCATTTTTACGGCAGTTATCGTGCTAACGGGCAGACAGACAGACAGACAGAATGAACAAAGTCATAAACACTTTTCAACTTTGTTGTAAAGTGTTAAAAATAGGTTTTTCTTATACTAGATACTAATATTCTTTCCAAGATATTGAATTTTCGACAATTGGTCGTCATTTTCATTGATTTAGCGTCATTTTCATCCATTTGGCGAGATTTTCGTTAATTTGGCATCATTTCAAAAAGTCGTCAAGTTGGCGACATTCCGCCAAATTCGTCGCCAAAATCTCACCAAGCGTTATGGACGAAGAAATAAGTTATTCTTACAGCAGATAAATGACTATTGGCGTTCAAATACAAAAGTATTACTTAAAGTATCTTTTTTCGTGAATGTAACGAGCTAGATCCACGAGAATGATGTCACTCAATTTATCGCATTTGTATTACATATGAAAAGTGAACATGTTCCTCAATAGCAAATATTTTTTTTTATTTTATATGACTTTTTGATAATTTTATTGAAAAAAGTGCAATATCTCGAGAAGGGTTCATGTTAGCGTTCTAAAATTTATTTCAATCGTTTTCTAATGAAAAATTACATAAGAAATGTCTATTTGCGTAACTTTATTAGTAGTTTTGATTTTTTGACGATTTTTTCAAAATTTCGTTCGAAAATTTAGGGAGTTCTGAACATTCGATTGCGTATGAAAACAATAGGTTTCCAGTGTTTATGGATTGTGATTTTTGTACCAAATTTGTTTCGAATCAGTCCATTCGTTCGTCAGTTATCGTCTCCACAGGCTCACTGACACACACACACACACAAAAACATACTTTCACACACACACACACATACAGACATCACTTCAAAAATGTTTGATTCGTGATCAGGGATGCATGAAACGTGCTCTCCCGTCGAAAACTCGAATTCGAATTTTCGGCCCCTGTCACAATACTTTCCTTATACATTATATATATAAGAAAACTAATAAAACGAATTAATTGTACAATAATTTTTACAATTACGAGTGTATAAGTGTGAAAAACATATATGCCATTTAATTTTATGCTTCAACATTAAATAGACAAAAATCTAATCTTTTATTACTTTCCTTATATACATAATGCATAAGGAAAGTATTGTGACGGGGTCGAAAATCCGAATTCGAGTTTTCGACGGGAGACCACGTTTCAAGCATCCCTGATCACGAATCAAACATTTTTGAAGTGATGTCTGTGTGTGTGTGTGTGTGTGTGTCAGTGAGTCTTTGGAGACGATAACTGACGAACGAATGGACCGATTCGAACCAAATTTGGTACAAAAATCACAATTCGTAAACACTGGAAGCATATTGTTTTTATACGCAATCGAATGTTCAGAACCTCCCTAAATTTTCGAATGAAATTTTGAAAAAATCGTCAAAAAATCAAAACCACTAATAAAGTTACACAAATAGACATTTCTTATGTAATTTTTCATTCGAAAACGATTGACATAAATTTTAGAACGCTAATATGAACCGTTCTCGAGATATTGCACATTTTTCAAAAAAATTATCAAAATGTCATATAAAATAGAAAAAAAAATATTTCCTATTGAGAAACATGTTCACTCTTCATATATAATATCATGCGATAAATTGGGTGACATCATTCTCGTATATCTAGCTCTTTCCATTCATTAAAAAGATACTTTGAGTAATACTTTTGTATTTGAACGCCAATAGTCATTTATCTGGTGTAAGAATAACTTATTTCTTCGTCCATAACGCTTGGCGAGATTTTGGCGACGAAATTGTCGGAATGTCGCCAACTTGGCGACTTTTTGAAATGTTGCCAAATTAACGAAAATATCGCCAAATGGATAAAAATGACGCTAAATCAATGAAAATGACGACTCATTGTCGAAAATTCAATATCTTGAAAAGAATATTAGTATCTACTATAAGAAAACCTATTTTTTTACTGTAAAAGTACATTCATTACATTATATAAGGAATGTCATGTGTTGCCCACATCAGATTTTTTGTTTAATTTCACTTCCAAGTCCTATTCCAAGATCTGTACCTCTCTTTTAAAACCAACCTTTACTTTGCATACTCAAAAATTGTTACCTAATTTCACGGACAGCCGAAGGTTACGATAGGAGAAAATAATTAAAAAATTTAATTAATCGATTAATCTATTTTCCTATTTTCTTCATCACCACTTTCATTCCATGATCGGTACCTCTTATTTATTTCAGACAAATCTCTATCTTCTACGCGAAGAATTCGCGCTTTAAATCAAGGTTACAAAAGCCAAAGGTAAAAGAAATTTTCGGTTTAAGGACAGTTTTGTGAAAATAATTAAACATTTACTTTTTTTTTCATCTTTAGTTCAATAACCTTCGATTCAATATCAGTATATCGCAGTTAAGTCTAATCCCTACTTTTTACAATCAAAACCTACTTTGTAATTACTGGATACAGCGCCGCAGAAATGTAAATGCAAGATGTGCCCCCCCCCCGCCCCCCACCGAGAGCCGCATTGATAGGGAGGAACCACGGTGCCTTCATTCATACACGGCATATAAGAAAATTTACTTTTTATATGCACACATTCAAATTTACACCCACATCTGGCGCCATTCAAAATTACTTCCCATCTGGCGTTAAACAGAGTTGCTGTGGTATTGTCTAGACAGAGAGATACACACACACACATAGTAGAAGCGTTTTAATTGTGCAGATAGGTGAACGAGATCAATAATATCAAACATTCAAAATCAATCTCCAAAAATAAAGTGAAATACGTATAAGAGGCTTTTAATAATAATAGTAAATATCTGGTTATATGGAAACTACTTACTATAGTTGTTGTATTTTGCAATTTCACATCTTTTACAAGTTAAATAATTCCTGAATTTTCTATCCAAATCTATGAAATTTAAAAAGCCTTTAAAATAAGTAAAATCTTCAAACATCTTCAAAATTTAGTTTAGTTATATATATTTAATATCAGATTATTGTTGTGGTACAGAATATGCATAATGATTTAACTTATCTTTATGTCTTTATTTTATTAGATTAAAATATGAAAAATTAATAAAATAGCATACATAAAAATGTAATATATTTTATCTAAAATGTGTGTAAAATATGATAGTTACAAGAATCCTAACGCTTTTTTATAAACTCTTGTCTGTGATTTATAACATATTCTATGGAATTTATCAGTCATGCACAACACAAATTTAACTTAAAGCAAAATAAAAAAAGTTCGAAATATAAATTGATATTGACTTCAGTCAAAAGTTCAAAAAGTCTTTTGGTACTACAATATCGATTCCCGATATAAAATACGATTAAATGCGGATTTTTATCTTTAATGTGGAAAACATCTCCGACGTAATGGGATTTATAAAATCGATCCTTTTAAAAACTTGAAATAAGTGTTTTATATATTTTTTTAAATATCGTAAAAAATAAATATGGTAAAAAAATATGTTTTTAAAAAATGCTTAAATATAGCAGTATTTTTACAAATGTTTTGAGAACGGAATGGAATTTTTGTTTATCGAATATAGTGCAGTCTATATCTAGAAATAATATCACTGAATTGTTAACAAGAAACTATTTGTACTTGTAGATAAAAGATTTTATAAAACATACAACAATTTATATTTCCGAAAAAATATCAGAATCAAATTTTGAAATTTTTCTTATATTGCACTTTGAAAATAATATAGGAATTTTTTGTGAATTCAACTAAATAATTGTTTTGCTGAATATTTTATAGCGTAACACGATACAACCATAAAATTTATCCATACCATTCAATTTTGTAAAATAATTGGTTGACATAACTGTGGCATAAGAAATCTTTAGTTACACTTTAATTATTAAATTCATTATTTTAAATCACATTAACATTGCCGTAAATTCATATATAGTGGAATTAACATTTAAATGTACATCGCTCGTTGTTGAGCCGCAAAACCCTCCAATTATTTAACTTATGTGTAAGTCCTGAAAAGAATTATTAATTAATATTAAAAGATTAGACTATTTTAAAACTTATCATTTATTAACAACATCAATTTATCAAAAGCACCAATTTTCATAAATATCAATTTTCACTTATTATCAATTTTCATTTGATTATTTTAGCGAGGGGAGATATGCGACAAGAATTATTAGTTTTACCGTTGTTGTCTAGGACCTGTTATTATGAGCACATACCTTCAAGTTTAGTCCTGGGCTTATCATCTCTCCAAGGTTTTCATCACTCTTGCCACAACTCCTCATTGTCTTTCGTATGCTACTGCACTCTCATTTTGTCTATAACTGAAACTCGTGTATTTCGTCCACAACTATGGGGTGTGTGGCTCCGAACTCTGATTTCTTTCCTCTTAAGTCATAACAATGTAAATACTCGTACTCAAACTGAAACTCCTAAGTCATGTCTGATAGGTCATATTCACTTCGCTCCTTTCTTCAAATCTGTTTTAGACTTGTGGTTCCTTCGGCGGGGGGGGGGGGGGAGGGGGAGCTCCGCTCTTTTTCCCCTCGGCTCTCATTGGTTCTTCTGAACCCAATGGCATCACTTCACAGCCCCTCTCAGCCCCTGTGGCCTGGCACACCTAAATTTATAGCATTTGACCTAAAAGTTCAAGTTGTCGTAAAGTTCGGCGCCAGCCAGACTCAAGCGTTCTTTTCGTTAAAGGACACCATAAATAATCAAATAAAAATGTCACATGTGAGAACAATTTCTGGTCTCACAATAACAATCGTACAATCCGTATTTTGTTTTCATGTATACTACTAAACGGCTCCGCGCCCCCTCGCCAATCCCTATAACTCGTTTTGCGAGTCAGGCAACTTCTCCTCCTCCCTCTCCTCCTCCTCCATCTCCTCCTCATCCATCTCCTCCTCATCCATCTCCTCCTCATCCGTCTCCTCCTCCTCCGTTGTCCGACTGCAATCCCGCGCGCTAACCACTAGACTGTCACGCCTGTCTCTGACCAAACTGTCCCCGTTTGGGTAATATGTGGGTCCATAAGTACCTTTGAGAGGTTGTCGGTAGGGGACAGTGAGTACGATCCCTGGGGATGTCGTCCCCACTGTGTTCGGGTCTAAATTGGGTGGCACTTCCCAGCCGTCCAAACACAATACAACCATAAAATACCTTGCACCCAGGGTGCAAGGTATTTTATGGTTGCACCTTCGGCTATATTACACCTTACACCTTCGGCTATATTATACCTTATACCTTCGGGTAGGTCGAAAGATCTGGGTCGAAAATGAAGAAGTGCATAAAAACAGCATAACTCATAAACTAAATCAAAATCTATAAAAAGCTCTCCTTTTCACAAACGTTCAGCTACGTAGATACATGTCTGTTCAAAATCCGTTGTATTGCTATTGTTAATCTGTCCAGAACGCGATTTCGTACTTTACATATTATTCCTTTGATTTTGACATTAAATGTTTTGTAAACTAAAGTTTAAATCGAGAAAGGGTTCATTTCAGGGTATTTTCATAATATTTCTCTGCAAATTTGCCAAATTTCATATTTCGAATGCCATAGTTTCTTCGGTACGACACAGGGAATCTCAAGAACACAAAATTTGTCAAACAGCTGTGGGAGCATCAGCCACATTTTTCTAAATACAGAAAAATTTAACATTTCACACGCAAAATATGAAACCAGCTGGTGGACCCTTTATCTGCCGTCCAGGTAGTTTTCTTAACAGGTCGAGCGCAGAGCTGTTCTTGCTCGGCATACCGTTCAAGCGGCACACAGCGGGGGTCTCTCGACGAGGCGTTCGGTCTTAGAGTATAAACAGAAGATAACACACACGTCGAGGTGACGATTGCATTCCACTGTGCGTTTCGGCTCTGTGAATGGCACAAAACCATTCGGGTCCAATACAACCAAAAAATTAACCAAACAGGTCATCACTTTTTGTAATATGTGTGAAACCAAACCACATCTTTGCTTAGAATCTTTTAATAAACTCTATAAAAATTATAACATTTATATTTTAACCTTGATACTGCCTGTCCCACGAACAGACGTCATCCAAACGGAAAGTTCACTGTCAGTCCCCACGGACTGACGCGGCCTAAAAGGAGAGTTCACTGTCGGTCCCCAAGGGCTGAGGCCGTCTAAAAGAAAAGTTCACTGTCAGTCCCCACGGACTGATGCCGCCTAAAAGGAAAGTTCACCGTCAGTCCCTACGAACTGGCGCCGCCTAAAAGGAAAGTTCACTGTCAGTCCCCACAGACTGACGCCACCAAAAGGAAAGTGCACTGTCAGTCCCCACGGACAGACGCCGCCTAAAAAGAAAATTCACTGTCAGTCCCCAAGGACTGACGTCGCCTAAAAGTAAAGTTCACTGTCAGTCCCCACAGACTGACGCCGCCTAAAAGAAAATTCACTGTCAGTCCCCAAGGACTGACGTCGCCTAAAAGTAAAGTTCACTGTCAGTCCCCACAGACTGACGCCGCCTAAAAGGAAAGTTCACTGTCGGTCCCCACGGACTGACGCCACCTAAAAGGAAAGTTCACTGACAGCCCCCACGGACTGATGCCGCCTAAAACGAAAGTTCACCGTCAGTCCCTACGAACTGGCGCCGCCTAAAAGGAAAGTTCACTGTCAGTCCCCACAGACTGACGCCACCAAAAGGAAAGTGCACTGTCAGTCCCCACGGACTGACGCCGCCTAAAAGGAAATTTTACTGCCAGTCTCCAAAGACTGACGCCTCGCTTAACGTGTTAAACATGGAATTAAATGCATTCCACATTTCCCATATACAATCGCTTCGATATTGAATATCTATCACTGCGATTCCATTATATAATTCCAGCGCACAGATGTCTAGAAACTAAATAGATGGATCTTGACTAAATTCTATCATATCCAAACGTAACCATCTGCGACACCAAACACATTATTTCATCGCATTCTCGGTGCCCTAAATTCCCATCCTACAAACTCCAGATTAATTAATTCTATAAATCCAATACATATAAATCCGTAACACTTTCTAATTCAGGATGACCTTTAAGTAGATCCTTACTTAAAAAATTGAACAAAATAGTTCGATCAGAAAAACGTGGAATGGTGCATTATATTATTACATCACATAACTGTTTATCAACTGAATATGAAATTCTATGAAATTCTATGAAATTCTATGATATGATATCTTGAAATTCTATGATATCCGTAGACAACTATTTTGCTACTTCTTACATGTTGTTTCCTCCGCAATCCCTATTTCAGTGAGCAGAACTCGCAACCAACAGAAATATTAAAATGTGTCGTTATATAGAACCAAATTATATATTCCAGTCCGACTTTTTACTTTCTCTGCAATACATGGGAATGTATAGGGAAAGTATTGGAATCATGCCGAAAATCGCAACTCGAGTTTTCGACGGATCTGCACGTTTTGGGACTTCTAAAATACGAAAAAACTATATTTAACGTGAAGTCCCTGTGTCTGTCTGTGCAATGTATGTATCCACTCGAACTCAAAAACTAATGGACCACATTTCATAAAATTTGGTAGGTAAGTCCCTTGGGTGTGACCCTGGTGCTGATTAGTTTTGAGTACGATTCGGGATAAAAGAACCCGCATGTTTTTGCGAAAAGACCTGCAAAAATGTTTTATATCCACTCTAGCAAAAAAACTAATAGACCAAATTTCACAAAATTCGGTAGATATGTCACCTGTGAGACATCCTGGTGCTGATCAGATTTCTGTACGATTCGGAAAAGAAGAACCCACCTTTTTTTACGAAATGGCCGAAAAATCGCCAAAATCCAAAACAAAAGACTACATATGCTGAAATGTATCTATTAAATGTTTGTTTTATATGTAATTTTTGACGAGGAAAAGAAAAAGACAAATCCCATTACTCTAGAACTAAGTTCTCGAGATATTTGAGTTTTTTTTCATTTTTACTACGCTGCCTTTGAACAAAAATGTCCACTTACCAAATAAAAACAGAAATTGGATTAAAATTGCAAATTCAGTGTTATTTTGTGCAATCAAACTCGATTTAATGAACTATTAAAGAAATAAAGAAAAACCGAATTTGAGTCTACAGGGAAAGTGATGTACTGCCTGGCCACGTCAGATTTTTAATTCAGGATTTGCTTCATGTTCGGTTTGAACAACAACGATAAGTCCACTGCAACACTCAGTGAAAGCGAAGCAAAGCACACATCACACCCATCAGTAAGTCACACCCATCACACCCATCACATCGAGGTGAGAGTGGTGATGATGAGAGTTAGGCTTTCAGGCTCAGTCGTGAGTTAGTGGTAATATATTGAAATTACAATTCAATAGTTCGCCATAGCAAAGTGCGGACAAAAGGTTGAAGGTTCCAATTTTGTTTCAAAGTTTGCGGCACCACATATCGGGATAGTTATCTGGAGCCAGGACCCGTTACTTACTGACTACAATTCCAAGACTGACCAATGATGAGAAGCGCTACCTTCCTTTCCAACTCCTAAATTCGGTGTGTGTTTCGTGGGAAAGAGTTTGATCAATGGCCGGAGTGACATGGTAAACGAGTGGTCAACTACAATGTATATAAACTTTTAAAAAAACAAATAATATTGCCCTTATCTAGAACAAATTTTTCTAGTATACATATTGCAAATATCTTTGAAAAAACATCGGCTGTGGCTCCATTCCAATGGACAATGAATTGTGTGAATGGTTTTGCTTGAATAACATTTTGTAAAACATAACTCCTGTAAAATTCATTAAGTTTATTGGAGAAAATAAATAACAAGAAAGATCAATTATGCTCAAAGCATTGATTATGAAACACTTTCCAACTTCGATGCAATTTTATTTAAACATCTCTAGAATGCAATACATTCCTGGGTAATATTTTAAAACTTATCACAATACTACATTAATTTATTATATTTGAAAACTTAAACGTTCATCGAAAAAAATGAACTTCATTCAAATGACGGCATTGAAATATAAATTGCCGGGTTTAAACATCTCTAAAATGCGATACACTCATTGGTAATATTTTTAAAATTATCATAATACTGCGATAATTTATTATATTTGAAAACTTCATCGAAAACAACTGAAATTCATTCAAATGACGTCGTAGAAAAAATAACACGCCTGGCTCTCTCTATAGAAGCAGCATTTTATTCATTAACAATTTCCCATTCATTTCATTCATCACAATATTATAATAATTTATTTTATTTAAAAATTAAGACCATGAAGTTACAAGTAATTAAACTCTATGCTTAGAACTTCATCGAAAAAAATCGTCCTTCTCTGAGTAAAATCAATGAATATTTCATTCACATCAGCTATGCAGACTACATGAGCTAAATAATTTTGCGTTAAAGAATTACAGCAATTCTTATACAACTCATTCCACATATTTTGTTGGTTACATTTTACATAAGTGAAAAATAGACTTCGTTGTAGAAATAATCAAATTTGGATGATCATTTAAACTCAAATATATTGTAATTGCGTTGTTTCAGTATGTAGATGCACAGAATTTAAGCAAAAATAAGGTGGTTTTAGGACGGATACAACACTCAATATGAATTAAAAAGAACTTTAAAAATCACGATTTTGAGACAACATGGATGCCATATTTCATTTTGAAGTGAGTCACGTGATCTTTTCATATCATGGTCACGTGATCGCTTCATATAAGAGGTGTAATTATTATTTTAACTTTTATTCAAGAAAACTACTGAATATATTTCGCTGATTTTTTTTTATATATTTTATGGAGCAATTTGAATATTACCTAAAAATTTCGAAGCAATTTGTGAATTTTAAATTCGCTTAAAAAATTTTTGAAAAATTAGGTCCCTTAGGGTTCAATGTATTTCATTTTTTCAACCCGGGTTCAATGCAAAACTAATTGGGGATATTATTCATTTATATTTCCATAGGTCCTACAGACCGTCTGAACAACGAACTAAAATTTCATTTTGATTAAGTCATTTTTCCGGCAGTTATCGTGCTAACGGACAGACAGACAGACAGACAGACACACAGACAGACAGACAGACAGACGCACAGACACACAGACAGACAGACAGACAGAATGAACAAAGTCATAAACACTTTTCAACTTTGTGTAAAATATTAAAAATCGTCTGCTGTATAAACACATTTGATTTAAATGCATTGCTGCTAAACAACATTCTAGTACTTTCTTATTTTCTTCAAATAAATGTCCGTAAAAATATCGTCTGAATAATGCTATGTCTATGGTAGGTATAATTGTGCATTTTTAACACTTTACAACATAGTTGAAAAGTTTTTATGACTTTGTTCATTCTGTCTGTCTGTCTATCCGTTAGCACAATAAACGCAGTAAAAATGATCTTATCAAAATGAAATTTTAATATGTTGTTCAGACGGGCTGTGGGGCCTATGGAAATACCTGTATACATGAATAATATCACCCAATTAGTTTTGGATTGAACCCGGGTTGAAAAAATGAAATACATTGAACTCTAAGGGAACTAATTTTTCAAACATTTTTAAGCGAATTTAAAATTCACGAATTGCTTCGAAAGTTTTAGGACATATTCAAATTACGCCATAAAATATATAAAAAAAATTTCAAATTAATTACAACCTTTATATGAAGAGATCACGTGACCCTCTTCAAAATAAAATATGGCATCCATCTTGTGTCAAAATCGTAATTTTTAAAGTTCCTTTTAATTAACATTTTACAACATAGTTGAAAAGTGTTTATGACTTTGTTCATTCTGTCTGTCTGTCTGTATGTCCGTTAGCACGATAACTGCCGTAAAAATGACTTTATCAAAATGAAATTTAGTATGTGTTTCAGACGGTCTGTGGGAACTATGGGAATATAAATGAATAATATCACCCAATTAATTTTGGAATAAACCCGGTTTGAAAAAAGGAAATACATTGAACCTTACGGAACCCAATTTTTCAAACATTTTTTGAGCGAATTTAAAATTCACAAATTGCTTCGAATGTTTTAGGAAATATTAAAATTATCACATAAAAATATAAAAAAAATTTCAGCAAATTATATTCAGAAGTTTTTAAATAAAAATTAAAATAATAATTACACCCTTTATATGAATTCCATTTTGTTGCTCCAAGTCCTCTGGACGAGCCGGACGGCCTGGGGCTTTCACACCCTTTATATGAAGAGATCACGCGACCCACTTCAAAATAAAATATGGCATCCATCTTGTGTCAAAATCGTGATTTTTAAAGTTCTTTATAATTCATATTTAGTATTGTATAAGTCCTAAAACTGCTTCACTTTTGCTTAAATTCTGTGCATCTACATACTGAAACAACGCAATTACAATATATTTGAGTTTAAATGGTCATCCAACGTTGATTATTTCTACAACGAAGCCTAATTTTCACTTTAAGGAAGATGTAAACACCAAAAGATGTAGAATTAGTTGTATAAGAATTGCTGCATTTTTGTAAAGCAAAACTATTTAGCCCATGCAGTCTGTAATAGCTGATATGAATAAAACATTCATTGATTTTACACAGAGAAGCAAACGATGTTTTCCATGAAGTTTTAAGCATATAAATAAATTACTTGTACCTCCATGGTTTAAAGTTTTTAAATAAAATAAATTATTGTAGTATTGTGATGAAGGAAAAGAATGGAAAAAAGTTTATTAGTGAAATGCTGTTTTTATATAGAGAGCCAGGCGGTTCAAATTTCGATGACGTCATTTGAATAAAGTGCATTTATTTTCGATGAAATTTTCAAATATAATAAAATATTGCAGTATTATGATAATTTTAAAAGTATTACCGAGGTATCGCATTTCAGAGATGTTTAAACCAGGTAATTTATTTTTCAATGCCGTCATTTGAATAAAGTTCATTTTTTTCGATGAAGTTTTAAGTTTTCAAATATAAAAAATTAATGTAGTTTTGTGATAATTTTAAAAATATTATCGAGGAATGTATCGCATTTTAGAGATATTTTAATAAAAATGAATTTAAGTTGGAAAGTCTTTCATAATCAATGCTTTATGCATGATTGATCTTTCGTGTTAACACTTTACAACGTAGTTGAAAAGTATTTATGACTTTGTTTATTCTGTCTGTCTGTCTGTCTGTCTGTCTGTCTGTATGTCCGTTAGCACGATAACTGCCGTAAAAATGACTTAATCAGAATGAAATTTTAGTATGTTTTTCAGACGGTCTGTGGAACCTATGGAAATATAAATGAATAATATCACCCAATTAGTTTCGGATTGAACACGGGTTGAAAAAATGAAATACATTGAACCCTATGGGACCTAATTTTTCAGACATTTTTAAACGAATGTAAAATTCGCAAATAGTTTCAGGAAATATTCAAATTATCCCACAAAAATATAAAAAAAAATTCAGCAATATATATTCGGTAGTTTTTTAAATAAAAATTAAAATATTATTTACACCAATATCATATGAAGAGATCATGTGAGGCACTTCAAAATAAAATATGGCACCCCTCTTGTGTCAAAATCCTGATTTTTAAAGTTTTTTTTAATTTATATTTTGTTTTGTGTCCGTCCTAAAACCGCTTTATTTTCGCTTAATTTCTGTGCATCTATATTATGAAACAGCACAATTACAATATGTTTGAGTTTAAATGATCATCAAACTTTAATTATTTCTACAAATGAACTTAATTTTTACTTATGGAGAATGTAAACACACCAAGCTGTTAGATGAGCGGTATAAGAATTGATGAATTTCTTTAACGCAAAATTATTTAGCTCAGGAGTCTGTAATATAGTTAATATGAATGAAACATTCATTGATTTTACATAGAGAAGCAGCCGATTTTAAAAGCAGACTTTTTCCATGAAGTTTTAATCATAGAGTTAAATTACTTTTACCTCCATAGTTTTATGTTTTTAAGTAAAATAAGTTTGTGTAGTATTGGGATAAATGAAAGGTATAGAATAAACGTGTATGAGTGAAATATATACTGTTTTTTTATAGAGATCCAGGCGATTTATATTTCAATGAAATCATTTGAATAAAGTTCATTTTTTTCGATGAAGTTTTAAGTTTTCAAATATAATAAATTACTGTAGTATTGTGATAATTTTTAAAATATCACCGCTGAATGTATCGCATTCTAGAAATGTATAAATAAATTTGCATTGCAGTTGGAAAGTGTTTCATAATCAGTGCTTTATTCATGATTGATCGTTCTTATATTTATATAGATTTATCATAATTTAAGGAACGTTTTAGAATATCACTTTAGGAGGCTACAGTTCTAACTTACACTGTACGGAAAGTTTTGATACTTCCTTTGCAAAATTCCAAATATTCCAAATTGATTTGTCTTGAATGAAATCCGCCTTGTATCTGAAAAAATTCCATAATCAATTGCATTGAAGAATTTTATTTTAAAGGTCTTAAATCATGCATTAAATTTCAAGTGAAATAATAAAATAAAGAGAATGACGAGAGTTAGAAGAACACATAACTTTTCCATTTTGCATAATATCGAAGTCATACTGCATGGATATGATTGAAATTAAATAGCGGTAATTCGTCTCTATATCAATGAAGATATATCCAAATTTATATACAGTGTATCCCTGAACAACTTAACTGGCTTATAACTTTTGAACAAAAGAAAAGTTTGTCCAAAATAGTTTCAAAACTGAGAGAGATATTTGTATTAAAGTAAAAAATCTAACTTTTTATACAGCTCCTTTGGAGTAAAAATGTCCAATTAGTCGAAACAATATTATAAACTTATATGTAATACTTAGCTAAATTGGCATATGTACCTATAAAATCAAAGCGTAGGGAATAAAGCAAAATTTATATCTTACGCCAAACACAAAACCATGTTCTATATCAAAAATGGGTAAACTGCGGCTTCCTTGGCAATATTGGGTTTCATTGGCATTTGGCCATGTATTATTTTTTACTATTTATAAATGCAACTTTAATATATTATTTTCTGTAGCTCTTGAACATTAAAGAATGTTTGGAAAACATCTTATGTGGCTTCTCTTGACAACCCCTGCTTTATAACAAAAGATTTCAGGAGCATCGGCAACTGTTTTAGGAGCTATCCACAAAATAAACCGTCTGTGTACTTATTTATGCAAACCATTATTCTCAGTTGATATACAATCCCCCAAACATGCATTCCTATGAGTATCATCACCTGGTTTTAATTTATAATTCACAATTTTATTATTATGGACTCCAGATCTTATTCAAAATTTTGATCGAATTTCTTATTAAAAAAATAATCGAACTTTCTTTACAATGGGGTTATATGAAAAGCTCTTTTTTTTATGCTAATACATCACACAGATTTTAAATGGATTTTAATATAATTTTCCTCACGTTTCAAAACAATTTTCCAAGTAAATATATGTGTCTAGCACTCATTCCTTAAACTTATAAGCCTGATTCATATTTTTAAAACACCCTGTATTTTCCATTGAATGCACAGTCTGTGCCCGGTCTCTGCGCTGTCTCTGCGCTGTCTCTGCTACTCATCGACTCAACTGACGATGAAATAAGCAGAAAATGCAAAATTTCTCTAAAGTAAAGATTTTAGACTTTTTCTAGGAGAAGATAATTCTACTAGAAAATTTTAATATTTACCATTTAATATTTTAAACATTTACCATTTCTTAACAAAAGTACAGAGAATTACTTTAACCCTTTCCACCGTTGTTTTGTACGTTGATCTTTCAGAAGACGCTGCTTTGTTTTGCCGTCGATTAAAAATATCTAAAGTTTTGTTCTCTCTGGTGTCGATTGAGCACTCTCTTTTGCATATGCAACGCCCTATTATAGGTTAAAAGTTTTTTCACTGTGACCACTAAACAATAATCGTTACAAAGAAATACAATTTTATCCTTTTTCGCTTCAGGGCCTGCTCTCTCGGGATCACTTAACCTAGAAACCAGTTTTTATGACAATCAGTTTTAGCAATTAGTGTATGGAGCAAATAAAAGATAACAAAGATACTCCCTCGCAACACGGTTGCAGAAGTAGCAAAACACCTAATAAGGTCCAAAAAATAAGGCAGTAAAAATTAATAAAAAATCGTTTTTAAAAGAAAAGAAAAACATTGACCTCCTCCCACTCCCAGAGAAAAATATTTAAAAGTTAACACTAAGAAAAAAATAAATTGACCATCACCTCTAAATATAAACACAAAACCCGATCACCTCAGTGAAAATGATCTTCTGTGCACGCAAATAACTACCCTCAAAAGAACTTGAACGACTTTTGCTTGAAGGTCAAATGCTACACAATCTTTAGAATCAAACAGATCAAACTTGGTCTTATATCTTGCAATTATTATATCTTGCAAAGATGAAATAATTGTATTTCAAATCAAAGAGATATTAAGGTCTAAAAGTGAAAGTTAACAAATGTTAATACTTTAATGAGCGGAGTTCACAGCTATGACGTGGAGTATACTGTTTAATCCTTTAAAACGATTTAGTGGTAATTTTTCGCGAATACCCGCGAAGTGTAAATATTAATTTTCAGTTACGTATTTACAGCAATACAACATTGAAAATCTAATGATGGCGGGCAACGATAACAAAAGTATTAACGC
Source organism: Amaurobius ferox (assembly GCA_951213105.1). Taxonomy (NCBI): domain Eukaryota; kingdom Metazoa; phylum Arthropoda; class Arachnida; order Araneae; family Amaurobiidae; genus Amaurobius; species Amaurobius ferox. The sequence continues at coordinate 99,365,470 of OX578139.1, read as the reverse complement.
TTCAGCATTAGAGCTCTGAGTAATATATTTTTTAATTATCTATATCATTTAAATATTAATCCTTTTGAAATAGCAACAACGGAAAATTAGATTTTGAAGATAAATGAAAAAAAATTTGGGACCAAAAATAATTATTAAAAATCTTTGAAACTCAGTATAAAGAAACTAATGCCTTTACAAAGGTTCACATGGGGCCCTTAGAAATAAAGTTAGATACAGTTTGAAAAAATATGGAGATCCTATCACGAAAATTGCATTAGAAGACAGATTTTCTAAAGGGGTATATATTTAGCTCTTTATAAGGCGTTTTCTCATAGGTCCGGAATTAAACATTCTGTAACAAATTATCGAATTTTAAATTACACAACTGCGCAACATTTTTCCAACTCTTGGCTTTAATTTCAAAAAATGGAAACAACAGCGTTAAAATTGAGGGGAGATATTTAAAACGGGTCACCCTTTTCCCGATATTTCTGGAATTTGTGGACCTTTAAATATCTGTAGGAAAAAATAACTATCTTCTAAACTCCAGCTCTTCAGTTTCTTTCAAAAATCCTTAGGCTTCAGTTTAAAAAAATCTGATGTGGGCAGCACATGACTTTCCTCATATAATGCAATGAATTTACTACTTTTATAGTAAAAAAAAAATAGATTATTTTTATAGTAGATATTTATATTCTTTCCAAGATACTGAATTTTCGTCGAGTCGTCCTTTTCATTGATTTAACGTCACTTTTATCCATTTGGAGAGTTTTTCGTTAATTTAGCAACATTTAAAAAAGTCGCCAAGTTGACGACATTCCACCAAATTCGTCGCCAAAATCTCGCCAAGCGTTATGGACGGAGAAATAAGTTATTCTTACAGCAGATAAATGACTATTGGTGTTCAAATACAAAAGTATTATTCTAAGTATCTTTCTTCATGAATGGAACGAGCTAGATCCACGAGAATGATGTCACCAAATTTATGGCATGGTATTACATATGAAAAGTGAACATGTTTCTCAATAGGAAATATTTTTTTTATTATTTTATATGATTTTTTGATAATTTTTTTGAAAAATGTGCAATATCTCGAGAACGGTTGATATTAGCGTTCCAAACTTTATGTCAATCGTTTTCTAATGAAAAAATACATAAGAAATGTCTATTTCCGCAACTTTATTAGAGGTTTTGATTTTTTGACGATTTTTTCAAAATGTCACTCGAAAATTTGGGGGAGTTCTGAACATTAGATTGCGTATAAAAACAACAGGCTTCCAGTATTTACGGATTATAATTTTTGTACCAAATTTTGTTCGAATCTGTCCATTCGTTCGTGAGTTATCGTCTCCACAGTCTCACTGACACACACACACAAACACACACACACACACACACACACACATACTTTCACACACACACACACACACACATACTTTCACACTCACACACACACATACTTTCACACACACACACACACAGACATCACTTCAAAAATGTTCGATTCGTGATCAGGGACGCTTGAAACGTGCTCTCCCGTCGAAAACTCGAATTTGAATTTTCGACCCCTTCACAATACTTTCCTTATACATTATTGTATATAAGGAAAGTAAAAAAACGCGAGATAGCAAATCGAAATTTAAGGAAAAAAATATTATTTTTAGAACGATTTCGGTTTTTACACCTTTCGTAGAAATTTTTCAGAAATAGTTAAATATCTATTGAATCTTTCAAAAATTTTGAAATTTTCCTGAAACCGCTTGGCTCGCCTATTATAGGCTTCGAAATAAAGCGGATATACAATACAACGGCATACAAATATGGGTTTTCATACATTATTAGTAAGATTCAGTAAACATTTAACATTCTAATTCGTTACATATGGATTCAACCAAAATCACACCATCTTACAAAACATTCCTTCAAATACATAGAAAAAATACACGGCACAATCATTTCCATTCTATGTAATCGAAAAATTCATACATATAGAAGAGATTGCAAAGAATAGAATAAAATGGGTTTACATGACATCTGGAAATAAATCACGACGCCCGATAAAGATCCAATGATACTCAGTAAATTTCACAATCACCTTTCTCGTGTCTGGATATTTTTAGACCACATTGCACATATGAAACATACTATATCTCAAGGACTATATCTTGCACAGCTGTGCTTTGTAAAAGAGTTCCACTAATTTGCTTTAGAAATATTTGGGATTCACAGTTTCAATCGACTTTCTCATATCTTAATTGGAGCTAAGCAAGTGAAGTTCACTGCTAACGACTCAAGTATAATAATGAGTTACATGAGATTTCACAAACAATTTTACCTTTCTGCCTATTTTTCACATATGCAGAACTCACCAAGAACTTTATCATCATGATGATGGAATTTTGAATTTCGTTCTAAAACTCAAAAAATAATAGAACTAAATTATCCATGTTGTAATCTATAGGCGAAATTTAAATAAATGTTTTACTCGCTGTGTTCTTAGTTTAAAAGATCTTTTATGAAGGAATATTTACGGTAAAAGGTGATGCATACATTTCATTTCCCAGGGAACTGTTAAGCCTTATTATACTTTTTTAAGGCCTCATTCCATAAAGGCAGACAAATTTTTCGAAAAATCGGAAGTAGAAATCCTTAGTGTAAAAATACCCAGCTTCCTCCGGAATTTGATACTGATTCCATATCAGTCATCATATAAGCTACAGCCAATTCTGAGAAATATATGTTTTAAGGAAAAATTTTAAACCCGAAAAAAAATGTGTTAAGGAAAATGTTTAAACCGGGAAAAAAATGCAAAAATGTTTTAAGAAAAAATGTTAAACCAGGAAAGAAAAACATGCTGTTAAATTACATCCTGATCATTTCTATCAGGAAAGAAACATGCGTATTTTTAGTACTATGCAGTTTACACGCCATTATTTCACCCAATTTTAAATTTCTTTGCGTTGCTCTACCTTCAGGTTTGGCGTTATTACCTACATCTTTGAATAATAGCGCCGTGACAGATCTCGCTAGAAGACTTTTCGGGTTAATATATATTGAAATGTTTGGTTTGTATGAGTATTCAACGAGTTTCTCTAGCAAGTTGTAAATTTGATTTTGAAAATAAAAATCTAAAATATATCCATAAAATTCGGTAGAACGTTAAATTGGCGTTGTTACCTGAGAAGACCTTATTAGCAAAAATATAACTATTTCCAGTATTCTTTTGTAATTTTATGACTTTCTGAAATGAGAGTTCTGTATTATAAAAATAAAATACCTGCAGAATATTCAGTTTTGAAAATGCAGTCCTTCGAGTAGCCTCCTTTATCCGCAAATAAACGTGCTGGCTCCGGTGTTTCTAAATATAGGATTGATTTGGGTAATCTGAAATGTAAGTTATTAAACAGAAGTTTTAAATTAATATTATTTCAGCAATATAATTCGAAATTAAGTTACCAAATTACAGTTTTAAATAAATATAATTTTTCAGCAATATAATTCAACGTTACTTAAGTACACTTTTAAATTAATGCAATTTTAGCAGCATAATTTGAAATTCAGTTATTAAACTGTAGATTTAAATTAACATATTTCGAAATTAAGTTATTGAGGTTAAATTTTAAACCAATACATTTTCATCAATGTAACTTGAAATTAAGTTATTAAACTGAATTTTTAAATAAACATAATTTCAGCACTATATTTTGAAATTAAATTATTAAACTTGAGTTTTACAGTACTATAAATTCAACAATATAATTTAAAGCTTTAAACACCATAAGCAAAATAGAACTTCTGCTCCACATATGTCTAAGTGATTACAAATTACTCAGCATATAAAAACTGTTATGAAATGCACCCCTGCTTATTTAATTAATTCTTCTAAATTTAATATTCGGTAAATTCTATTTTCGTTTCGATTTTAAAATTTGTTCTTAAATATGTATTCCAAATTGATAAACCGCCAATTGTGTATATCGGCTGCTTGAAGTATTTCCGTCTGTTTCGATAACCCTTGGCGTAATGTTACATTCCCGCGCGTTTGTACGTTTATCCGGATTCACATTTCGTATTGAAATGCATTGGAACTCTTTTTTGTTCCGTCATGAGCACGCGCATTAACACTAAGACGGTTAAGTCAGAATAATGTAAGTAGTTCAGTTGGCGATGTAATTTCAAAGCGGTAGGACGCGTTTTCGCCCGAGAGACGTATGGAATGATTATCCATAAACGAATATTAAATAAATTAATATTGTTATAATGTGAAATAATTAGATTCGCGTTGTGAGATGAAGGAAATTTGTAAAATATGAAATGTATTAAATGGTAAATATCTTGTTCCTAGATTGTTATCGGAACGTTTTCGATTGTTAAGTAAAGGATATGAGAAGTTTGTATTATTATTGAATTGAATTATATAATCTGCTTGTAATATCTAAAGTGGGAATATGCTATAATTATAGAAAGTTAATTTTATCTGACGACTTCTTCATTCTTGGGAGTGTTCTAATTCCTTCATGCATATGAATCACGTTCGCCTGCCAACCGGAATATGTGCATGCTATTCGTATCCCGCCATCTCAATGCGAGTCATCTATTTCCAAGATTCCCGTGAAGAACCGTCTGCATCTTCAACTCGCGGCATATTTTCGATCGATCAGCATTCCAGAATTCTAAGCCGTTCTCTCCTACCATGCAGCCGATGTCGTCGTATCGCTTCAACCGCGCTGCTGTTTCCGGCATCACTGCCATTGTCTGCCTGCAATCACCGAAGTTCCAAATCCACTATACATTTCATGATCGTGCTGGGTGTCAGCATCTCGGCGATCACTCTCAGCAGCCGTCGTGCCGTGTTGCTGTGGCACCCAACAAAACCACGCATAAAACATTTTTCTATAAAAGATTACATAGCACATAAAATCGATATTTGACCATATATTTAAAGGAGATTTATCTAGGTATATGTAATTGAAAATAAGGAATATGGAGATATATTTGCAGTCCTGGAAATGTGTTTAGAGTACTAATATATAGCGCCATATTATGGAAGCGAAATATCGATAAATCACACACATTCAAATATCAATACCAATATATCCCCTTACACAAACGTGTCTGCCTCTAACTGCAAGTGGGCATGCATGATATAGCAGAGGTAGATCTACTCGAGGTTGTTATGTTATAATATTTATTAATCACTGCTGTCAAACTATTCGCCTTCGGTCTGGATCTGGACTGCAAAGGAATTGTTTAAGCCATTGAACCCGATGCCCACTAAATAAAATATTTCTCGACAAAATTCGAATAATTAGATTTATTTTTAAACCAGTTTTTAAGCCTGGCAAAAACAAAGAAACTAACATTTTTAAAATATTTTGTTGCAACTTTTATTAATAAATTTCATTTTGTTTAACAATGTAACTTAGTAAATAATAAGCGTAATCAGGAATTGGCACAGTCAGATTCTATCCCATGGTCGATAATGTACAATGTTTCAGACTTGATGATTTAGCATTCTAGGTCGCAATGATTTAGCGTTCTAGGTCACAGGAGCTTCCGGCAGGTTTGGACAGAAATTTGTCCCACTCGGCCCCCATTTTATTTGCTCCCGGATGAAAAATAAAAAATCTGATGTGGGGCAGCACATGACTTTCCCTACAGACTCATATTCGTGTTCTCTTTATGTCTTCAATAATTCATTGCATTGAGTTTCGTTGCACAAAATAACAACCATAATTATTTAAAATTACACTGAATTTGCAATGTAAATTCAATTTTCGTCTTCATTTGGTAGCTGGGCTTATTTTCTAAAGTTGTGTAACGAAAATGCGAAAATTCTAAAATATCTCAAGAACGGCTAGTCTTAGTATAATGGGGTTGGTCTTTTTCTTTTTATCTTTAAAAATTACGTATAAAACAAGCATTTAATTAATGTATTTGAGCATACGTAGTTTCTTATTTTAGATTTTGAAGATTTTTGATGTCCATTTCACTAAAAAAGGTAAATTATTTTTTTCCGAATCGCCAAAATCTAATCAGCACCCGGGTATCCTGCAAGTGACTTGTCTACCAAATTTTGTAAAATTTAATCTATTAGATTTTTAGCTAGAGTGGATAAAAGCAATTTTTGCTGGCCATTTCGCAAAAAAAGGCGAGTTCATTTAACCCGAATCGTACCAAAAATTAATCTGCACCAGAATCACACACAAGTGACTTACCTACCAAATTTTCTAACATTTGGTTCCGGGTTCCATTAGATTCCGGGTTAGAGTGGATACATACACTGCACACACAGACACACACACAGACGTCACGCTAAAAATAGTTTTTCGTATTCTGGAGGTCACAAAACGGGCAGATCCGGCACTAAATAACATTAATAAATTAATGGCACTAAATAACACGCATAATTAATTGAAATTACACTGAATTTGCATTTTTAATTCAGCTTTCGATTTCATTTGGTAACTGGACGTATTCGCAAAACCGGGATAGCAAGAATGAGAAAGAACTAAAATATATCGGGTGCGGCGTGTCCTGGAGTAATGGGGTTGGTCCTATTGTTTTCATCTTTACAAATGACATATAAATTAAGCATTTAAATATTGCATTTGAGCATACGTGGTTATTAGTTTAGATTTTGGCGATTTTTGAAGGCCATTTCGCAGAAACAGGCAAGTTCCCTTTTCTAAATCGTACCAAATTCTAATCAGATCCATAGTAACCCACAACTGACTTATCTACCGAATTTTGTGAAATTTGGTCTATTTGTTTTTCAGCTAAAATGGATACAGGCAATGTTAAAGGCCATTTCGCAGAAGAGGTGACCTTTTATCCCGAATCGTACCAAAATCTAATCAGCAACAGGGTCTCTCACAATTCACTTTCCAGTAAAATTTTACGGAATTCAGTCTATTAGTTTTTGACTTAGAGTGGATACATACATTGTACAGACAGACACACACACACACAAACAGACACAAGCACAGACGTCACGCTAAAAATAGTTTTTTCGCATTCTAGAGGCTACAAAACTTGTAGATCCGTCGAAAACTCGAGTTGCGATTTTCTGCTTGATTCCAATACTTTCCCTATACATTATCATGTATTGCAGGGACAGTAAGAATCCGACTGAGTTATGATGTGTTCCATCGTTGATACGTCAAATGTGCAAAGTTCTCAGCCTTTAGGCCACATGGGGCTTCTGGAGCAACTATAAAGACTTTTAAAGACATTTCCTACATTCCCGGAGAGGTATCAAAAATCCGACTCCGTTAATTTCTTTCTCTTGATCAATACTGTAAGTAAGATTTAGTCTTCTAGATAACAAGGGAGGGGAATCGAAAATCAGGCTCCGTTAGTCTCCGTTCCGTTATCGATACTATACAAGTGTGCAAAAATTTAGTCTTCTAAGGAGCTTCTGTGAGGTCTGTAAAGACACGTTAGATAATTATTATGCGGATAACCTGCGGCAGTTTTTACGAAGCGCTAAACACCAATGAACAAGCAACAATAAAGAACACACAATATTAATAACAATGTCGTTTCCAGTGGCTCGCAAGAAGCAAAATAAAATATGGCCCAATGGCTTTCAGAAATTGGATAGCACTGGATCTACACTAAATAAAGAGCAGTATTCTGAAGCAGTGTTACTCTCAGGCATACATCCGGGGACGAAGCCCTCCCCCCCATGGATAGATTTTACGTTAGTCTAGTTTCTATTTATTTGAGACATCATTTAGATGTATTTATATAGGGCAAATAGAAAACTTACCCACCCCCAAAAACAACATTTCATTCACCCCCCCCCCCACACACACACACACACACACGACCAAAAAGTCCTAAAAGAAACACTGTTCTGGAGTTCCACGTTGAGCGACCCCAAATACTGAAAGCGAATGGAAAGCATATGACATCAAAATTGAAAACGAAGCCGGTCAATGGACTCATTTTTAATTTATTTACAATGGATATTATAATACCCCCCTTTTGTGATGTGGCGATACAGACAGTAATTGAGTTATCGTATCTTGTTATAATAAGATGCCCCTTGAATAAACCCGCTTTTAAATTACTTACGGATAGAAAGCCCGCTAGCCTCACTAGTTAAAATAAAAATATTTAGACGGCGACGGTTACAATTGAAACAAATTGGCAGGCAGAGTGTATTGTAATTGGCAGGCATAAAAAAAGTTAGGAATCTCTTTTCTAGATAATATATTTCAATAAAACTAAACTAACTTCCATAAAAGCAGCATACAGTACAAAATTGGTAGTATATCTTCTTCGTTAGAACACACGATAAGAGCAACCTCCTCTCATGAAAGCGCGATCGGGCACTGTCAGTCATTGATCTTTTCTTCGAAACCGGTCGGTACCATTAACTTTGTATTACATGCTGCTTTTAATAAGTTATTTTAGTTTTATTATTTTACCAACCGTTTGGACTGTACAAATATATTTCAAATTAGAGATGGAGAAATTCTTACTGAAATTGGACGAATATGGCGTCTTTGAGCTCGTTCCGAAATCTATACTTTTCGTACACAGAGTAAATGTAGGCGTCGTCATCCTGTGCTCTAGGAGGAACGATTTTTCGTTTGTAGTGAATTCTCCTCAACCGCGGCATTTCCTCTGAAAAAGAAAGGGTAAACAGAAATAGAAAACTTCCGAAAATCCGGCACGTTTCGGGACTTCGGCAGTGCCGGATTACCAAATTTGTTGGATTATCGAAGGTCAAACTACAATGAAGTGAAATTAACTAGAGTGAGGCCCAACTCTACTGTCCTACTTTTGAGGCCCAACTCTACTATTTTTGTGGGCCATTTCATAAAAAAAGGCGGATTCTTTTTTTAGCGAATTGTACCAAAAACTAATCAGCACCAGGGTCACGCCCAAGAGTCTTACCTACCAAATTTTATGAAATTCGGTCCATTAGTTTTTGAGTTAGGGTGGATATATACATTGCACAGTCACACAGACAGACAAACAAACACACACACAGACGTCACGCTAAAAATGGTTTTTTCGTATTCTAGAGGTCTCGAAACGTGTAGATCCGTCGAAAACTCGAGTTGCGATTTTCGACATGATTCCAATACTTTCCCTATACATTACCATGTATTGCAAGGAAAGTAAAATGGGTCATGACTAGTATGGAAGTATATTAAATATCGTTTAAAGTTTTGTGTTAACAGAGGGAAAAAAATATTTTATTCTGGCTGGATCATTATTACGTGGAGAAATATAGTTATTAAGATATAGTTGCCAGTCACGTAGAATAGAGGTTTTACAAAATTTAGAAACATAAAAAGTCGGTCAATTGATTATGTTATTTGTGATGGGAGTACAGTACTAACTTTGATAACACCTCCTCTTGAGGGCGCGGTAGCCCATTGGTTAGCGCGCTGGAGTTGCACTCGGTAGGCCCGGGTTCGATTCCAGCCACTGCCAAAACTGCCGCCGTGTTCATGCGGAGTACGATCACGTTAAATATGTGGGTCCGAAAGTCCTTCCGAGAGGTTGGTGGTAGGGAAAGGAGGGTACGGTCCCTGTGGATGCCTCCCCCACTGGGTTCCGGTCTAAATTGGGTCGCACTTCCCGACCGTCCAAACAGTTACCTTACACCTTTCTGGTAGGTCGGATGGTCTGGGTTTCAACAACAACACCTCCTCTTGGCGGATACCCGACACCAACGAACGCTGCAGCCTCGTGAAGCCGTAGCTCAATCTTATGAAATTTTAAGCCGGTCGCATAATAGAACTGAATTTTTCAGTCTCTATAGAGATTGGCAAAATTGTGACACATAGGAAATTTTCCGGCCGTCCAAATGGTTGCTCATGTCCTCTGGATGAGTCGGACGGTCTGGGTCTTCTACATAGGAAATTTTGGTGCTCCTTTTACTTCTAAGGATATTCTTAAGCTGATGAGCACATAATAACCCGTCTATTGATGTTGTTATCCACAGAGTGCTATCGCATCAGTCTATTTCAAAATTTGCATAAACGGCACATATTTACATAGAGCATATTAGAAAGGGATTAAAAGACAAATCAACAAGATTTGTAATTATGCTTGTATTTGCGAATGTAATTGGCAAAATTATATTAAGGGTAATACAGCGTTCGAAACATTAAATATTAACGCATTTAATATGTTATGAAATTTGTAAACGGTGTATATTTACATAGGATACATATTAGTAAGGAGTTTACAGACAAATAAATAATAATTATTAATTCTGCATTCGCTAAAATAATTAGCTGAACCAAATGATAATAAGAATCAACCCTCTGACTGAATAATAATACACTGAATACAAAGATATTATGTGAATAATGCATATTACACATGTTGCATGAATGTGCACATGATATAATTATAAAAATCTGATGTAGGCAGCACATGACTTTCCCTGCAGACTTGTATTAACGTTCTCTTTATTTTAATTAAATTTATTTCACTTTTAATACAATTTTCGTTCTCATTCGGTAACCGGACTTATTTTCAAAGCGTAGAGAAAATACGGAAAACGAAAATATCTCGAGAACGGCTAGTCCTAGCGTAATGGGGGTTGGTCTTATTATTTTCGTCGTTAAAAATTACGTATTAAACGAGCATTTAATGGATATATTTGAGTATACCTAGTTCTTTAGTTTAGATTTTGACGATTTTTGCGGGCCATTTTGCTAAAAAAGGCAGGTTATTTTTTTCCGAATCGTACCAAAATCTAATCAGCACCAGGGTAACCCACAAGTGACTCATCTACCGAATTTTGTGAAATTCGGTCCAGTAGTTTTTCGGTTAGAGTGGATACAAGCTTTTGCAGGCCATTTAGCAAAAAGAGGCGGGTTCTTTTATTCCAAATCGTACCCAAAACTAATCAACACCAGACTCGCTCACAAGTGACTTACCTACCAAATTTTGTGAAATTCGGTACATTAGTTTTTTAGTTATAGTGGATACAAAATCTGCACAGACAGACAGACACACAGACACACAGACACACACACGGACGTCACGCTAAAAATGGTTTTTTCGTATTCCAGAGGTCTTGAAATGTGTAGATCCGTCGAAAACTCGAGTTGCGATTTTCGACATGATTCCAATTCTTTCCCTATACATTACCATGTATTGCAGGGAAAGTAAAAAATCTGATGTGGGCAGCACATGACTTTCCCTTCAGACTTATATTCACGTTCTATTTATTTTAATTAAATTTATTTCACTTTTAATTCAATTTTCGTTCTCATTTGAAAACTGGACTTATTTTCAAAAATGGCGTAGGAAAATACGAAAAACTAAAATATCTCGAGAACGGCTAGTTCTAGTGTAATGGGGTTGGTCTTATTCTTTTCTTTCTTAAAAATTACGCATTAAACAAGCATTTAATGGATATATTTGAGCATACGTAGCTTTTTAGTTTAGAATTTGGCAATTATTGCGGGCCAATCCACAAAAAAATGCAGGTTATTTTTTTCTGAATCGTACCAAAATCTAATCAGCACCAGGGTGACCTATACCTGACTCATCTACCGAATTTTGTGAAATTTGGTCCATTAGTTTTTCAGCTACAGTGGATACAAGCTTTTGCGGGCCATTTCACAAAAAAGGCGGGTTCTTTTATTCCGAATCGTACCCAAAACTAATCAGCACCAGCCCCGCTCACAAGTGACTTACCTACAAAATTTTGTGAAATTCGGTCCATTAGTTTTTTAGTTAGAGTGGATACAATATCTGCACAGACAGACACACAGACACACAGACAGACACACACACAGACGTCACGCTAAAAATGGTTTTTTCGTATTCTAGAGGTCTCGAAACGTGTAGATCCGTCGAAAACTCGAGTTGCGATTTTCGGCATGATTCCAATACTTTCCCTATACATTACCATGTATTGCAGGGAAAGTAAAAATCAATAATAATTATCAGTTAATAATTTTCAACCAAAACTGATTTAAAATTTCCGTTAGTTTTTATTTACTGCAAGGAAAAAGTTTGCCATTAAAAGAATACATAATATTTATATTCAATAAATGAAAAAAGCTCTGCAGAAAGCAATATCACTTCTCAGAGATTTATTGTGTAATCACAACGATATCCATTCTTGACTTATTGCCAGAAGTGTTCTATAACTCTGGTCTAGACATGGTCTAGCCATGGCTAAAACCAGTAGGAATAAGCAAGAACAACAACAACAGCAACAACATATAACCTATGAACATTATTTTACAGTGTAATTAATAATATTTAAAACACAAAACCTCAATTTTAAAATTATCCAAATCTTCAGTAACTCACTTTCAAATATATTGTTAGAGATATAATCATTGAACTATCTAGCAAAGATAAAAAGTTATTTATGTCAAAAATCATATAAATCAAGTTGATATCCCATTAAGATGGGATATAAAAGATATATTTACGACACAATAAAAACATTCATATTTCAACATGAACGATTAAAATAATAATCAAAGTTTCTCACAAGCATTATTTCTTCTAGGCTTTGAACTGGTTGAAACTATGGAATTTCGGCTGGTCCATAGTTTCAACCAGTTTAACATTGCTTAACACCCCTCCTCATCTATATTTCTCTTACTTGATTTCAAAGAATATAAACCTCAAACCCGCATATTTCCTAATCTTATTAGTAAATATGTGGATTTAAGGTTTTGAGGGTGCTCAATGGTTATATTATCTAGTATAAATATTTGTAAAGACCTGTCTTAACATAGATTCAAATCAAGAAAATTCAAGTGACCATTCTGTGCACTACGCATTGAGCTACTAACACGATGATATTTTTACTAATTCCTTAAATGCATTAAATGGCAACTAGAAACATGCAAAAAGATATTATCACACTCACTATAAATGTAAGTAAAGCCTTGTCTGTGTGCAGTCACAGTAGGAACGACCAAAAGATCGAATTGGAAGATGCCACCCACAATGTAATATTCGTCAGGATCCACAATCTGAATTTCTGGTTCAACCAAAGGAGCTAACATAATAAAAATAAATAAAATTTTCATTTTAGAGTTTTTGTTACATAAATACCATCGTGCTATACACACCCATAATATGAAATGTCACAAGCTCGTGGATTTTCGTATTTCTAGGCATATTTAATAAAAATAATAATAAAGTAATAAAACCAACTCCATATGTTATTGACTAATAGAAGCACTAGAAAACAAATGCAAGAGCATATAAAACATTGACCGGGATTTAATGTAGAAATTAATTGCTTTCATGGCCGCGTACAGGATGTTCCAAAAAGATTGAAACGCGTTTTAATTATTTACCTGTTGGAGATAAATGGGCAATGTAAATTGCAAAAATGTTGAAAGTAAGGTAGGAAATAAGACTACGTTAATTAAATAATTGTCCTCCCATTAATTTTCAAAAAGTTACACTTTTTAAATTTTTATACGACCCCCTTGGCCAAATTTGGTCAATCAGAAACTTTTTATTTTTAATTCAACAAAATCATTAAGAAAACCGCATCTTTAAACCGGCATTAAAATCGGCATCTACAACCGCATTAAAAAAACTTAAAGACATGTATTTGCCATACCCTATCCCAAACCGTTCGACCCCCTTTGCATGCATTGGCGTCCATGGACGCCAATGTTTGCAAAGGGAGATTGAACTGTTTGGGATAGGGTATGTCAGATACCTGTCTTTTTGAGAGGTTCTTTATTTGGGATGGACTCTGTCCCACCCGTAAGCAAAAGGTTAAATGCAAGTGACATTTAAAATTTCACCAATGCAAAAAATACAAACATTTAAATAATCTACATCGAAAGTATTTTTTACACTATGTGCGTATCCTTCCATTGTAAATGCCAAAATATATTAATAACAAATTATAAAATGTAGGAGAGTCACATATTTCTGGCTAGCCCAAAGTTTATATACGCCTGGCTGTTAAGTAAAATCTCATTCATTTTTCCTTGGGCAATATGTCAATTTTAAATTCTCAAATGACCTAACGCGTAGCATAGCAAGGATAAACACAGGCTTTATAAGGGTAATTATGAACTAACTTTATGGAAAGCTGTTTTCGTTTAAAAAATAAAACCATGACAGGCCCCGTAGATCCAGAGATCAAGCTGAGGACAGATGAATTGAATTAATGATCATAATTAAAATCAAAATGCGTTCTCTAGGCGAGCAAAACTTTTGTATTAATTTGCTGATCGAAACGTTGCGTTTAAAAAAAGATATGAAAATCGACTAAGTAAATTCCAATACGAAAGCTATAATTTCAATAATTAGAATAAGCAATCCAGAACAATTGGAATAAGTTCCCCAGTTAATCAGAAATTTTGGGCAAATCTTCAGGTCGAGATCTTACGTTAAAAACATAATGAACATTGGAACACGCAGAGGGTAGAGAAATTCAATTAATGATCACAATCAAAATTTGAATGCGTTCTCCAGAAAGGTAAAACTTCTGTATTAATCTGCTGATCGAAACGCTGCGTTTAAAAAAAGTTATGAAAGTCAACCGAGTTGATTTCAAGGGGAAAGCTATAATTTCAATAATTGGAATAAGTTCTCCAGTTAACCAGAAATATTGGGCAAATATTCAGATCAAGGTCTTTCAATAGAAAAATGATGAACATTGAATAGGCTCAGAGAGCTCGCTGGAAAGAGAAGAACAGTCAGAAGTTAGTAATATAGATTATAAACATACGCAGGTTTTCAGGATCGAAAGTCATTTGATCTGGTGATTCTTCATGCCCCTTTTCTTCAGCAACGTTTGCTTCATCATTTTCCTCCAAGGTTGTCTGCGAGTCTTCCTGCATAAGAGACAGAATGCATACAAGTGATTAATTGATAAAGGGCAAAGGGATGAAGTGTTGGGGGAAAATGACTGTATTTGGGGAATTTTACGACTTTTTAATATTTTACAACAAAGCTGAAAAGTGTTTATGACTGTTCATTCTGTCTATCTGTCTGTCGTAAAAATGACTTTATCAGAATGAAATTTTAGTATGTCATTTCAGACGGTCTGTGGGAACTATGGGAATATAAATGAATAATATCACCCAAATAGTTTTGGATTGAACCCGGGTTGAAAAAATTAAATACATTGAACCCTAAGGGACCCAATATTTCAAACATTTTTTAAGCAAATTTAAAATTCACAAATTAATTCCAAAGTTTTAGGAAATATTCAAATTATCCCATAAAATATATAAAAAAAATTTCAGAAAAATATATTCAGTGGTTTTTTAAATAAAAATTAAAATATTAATTATACTTTTTATATGAAGCGATCAAGTGACCATTATATGTAGAGATAACGTGACCCACTTCAAAATAAAATATGGCATCCATCTTGTATCAAAATCATGATTTAAGTTGTTTTTAATTCATATTTAGTGTTGTATCCGTCCTAAAACCGCTTCATTTTTGCTTAAATTCAGTGTATCTACATACTGAAGCAACGCAATTACAATATATATGAGTTTAAATGATCATCCAAATTTGATTATTTCTACAATGAAGCCTACTTTTCACTTATGGAAAATTTAAACAGCAAAATATGTAGAATGAGTTGCATATGAATTGCTGCATTTCTTTAACGCAAAATTATTTAGCTCATGGAGTCTGCAATATAGCTGCAATGAATGAAATATTCATTGATTTTACAGAGAGAAGGACGATTTTCTCGATGAAATTTTAAGCATAGAGTTTAATTACTTGTACCTCCATGGTCTTAAGTTTTTAAATAAAATAAATTATTATAGTATTGTGATGAATAAAATGAATGGAAAAATGTTATGAATGAAATGCTGCTTTTACAGAGAGAGCCAGGCGTGTTATATTTCGATGACATCATTTGAATGAATTTCAGTTATTTTCGATGAAGTTTTCAAATATAATAAATTACTGTACTATTATGATAATTTTAAAAATATTACCGAGGAATGTATCGCATTTTAGAGATGTTTAAACCAGGCAATTTATATTTCAATGCCTTCAATTAAATGAAGTTCATTTTTTTCGATGAAGTTTTAAGTTTTCCAATATAATAAATTAATGTAGTATTGTGATAATGTTTTAAATATTACCGAGGAATGTATCGCATTTTAGACATGTTTAAATAAAATTGCATTGAAGTTGGAAAGTGTTTCATAATCAATGTTTTATGCATGATTGATCTTTCTTGTTAAAATATATAGTAATTGATGAATGTCTTAAAATGAAAAGCACAAATTGGGGAATTGTTTACTGGAACTTGGTATATCCTATAATTTATTACATACTATTTAATTTTTTATTGAGTTCATAATGTCTTTAAACACGCTCTAGACTTTTTCCCGATCCTATCGTAAGGAACTTTGCTGTACCTACCGAGAATTGAACCCTGTATCATCCTGCTGGCAAGTCGACGGTGTACCATTGAGCTACTGGGGAATTGCACGCTCTTATTGTCGAAGTGGTCACTGAATTCTCCACACTCTAATGCCAGATTGAAGTGCAATTACCAATCTGACTGACCCTGCTATTTTTACCTCAGATTAACCTGCTGCTACTATTATTTTTACCCTGTTTAGTATCCTGCGTGGTCGCTGACTTCCCGATTTGAAATCGATACTCTATATACCAGAGTCCAATGAATCCGTGATATTCGTACTAAGGTTACATTCAGATCCAGCTAGAATCCTGTCTTACCTCCCTATCATTAATCCTAATTTATAAATTTTTAATAAATACCTCATTTACTTTCTTACTGGTCATGGCCTCTTTCTTGATTACCTATACTTTTTCAGAATTAAATCCACCTCTAACTGTATTTGCAATAAATTCTGTGACGTTGACCATTGCATTTTTGATTGTCCTTTCTCTAGAAATTTTCATCTCTGAAAACCCTCTCTCTCTAATAAACCAATTTGGTTCTCCAAAGTTCGTTCAAATCCCTCTTCAGTAGATAAAATTAAAAACTGTATTCTTGTTCTTCTTGTTTCCAAGCAAATTTCTAATAAAGTGACCTAAGCTTATAAGTAGATTCTGCTCTCAATAAATTTTGATCAATGAATCCCTTTATTTATTATTCTTATTAACTTATATGAACTCATTATGTTCCCTCCATATTTTCTGTTTTTTTTTTTTTTTTTTTTTTTTAAGAAAAGCTATGTTAACTGTTCTTAATGTCTCGGTTCTTTCTTTTTCTTTTAACCCTTTTTATTTGTATTTTTTCTAATTTTTCTTTTCTGAATTTTATTTTAAATTTTTGTGTTTGTTTTTCATGTGCCTAAATTTTATTTTTTCCTTTTCATATATTTTCTTTTCATATATTTTCTAAATTTTACCTTTAAAATTTTATTATTTTCTGTAATTTTAATCTATTTTTCATTATGTTATTATACCTCACTCTAAATTTTATTTCTCAATGATCGTTTTATCTATATTCGCAATTACCCTTTTCCCGTTTTTGAAAAATGGACGTACTTGTCAAGTTCGAATATAATGTAAAATTGTCTGTTTAATCACAATATTTTCAATCAATTGTTATCTTTTTAGACCTAAATAAATGTTCGTTTGGCGGGATGGTAGACTTTGGGTGCCTCCTGAGTGCAGAAGGTATCCTTCCCGGTAGACCTTGGGTGCCTACTGAGTGCAGGAGGTATCCTTTCCCGGCCGTGCTGCTAACTACTCTAAATCCACTATGTGAGTCGCACGGTCTAGGGTCTTAAGACCTCTGGCACAGTTACACTAACCTACAAGGTTAATGCGTTCGGGCGCCATTATAAAGAACCTTGCAGCCCCAACTGAACCCTGAATCTTCGAACTGACCAGCCGAGGCTCTACCGTTGAGCTACTAGGAAGGAATTGTAAACTCTTACTGTCGATGTGGACTCTGCGCTAGCTGTAGTCTTGCCAGTGAATTTCAATGTTTCAATGTGCACGCTGCTTCAAATGCACGTTGCTTCAATGTGTTGGGACATAAATAGTGTGCCGTGATTGATGTGAAAGTGTGTCCTGATAAAGTGAAAATGTGCCGCGATTGGATTAAAATCGTGCCCTGGTTGGATTGAAAGTGTGGTGTGATTAAAGTAAAAGTGTGCCACAGAGTAATATTAAGTTCTTTTTTTTTTCTTTTTTTTCCTTCAAATGCAATAACAATAAAAATGTATTGATATATTTTTCGTATGGTTAACGCGTAGGCGTTTGCGAGAAAAATAGAGTTTCGCTAAAGTTTTGTGTTTCAACCCAAACGCGCACATTCACCAAATACCATTCGCATTACATGATATTAATAATATTAGGCATCATAGTTGACACTGTAAATTTAGTCGACTAATGTTTGCGACTACATTTATAATATTTATACATTTGAATATTTGAAAAATTTGTATTACACTGTAAATTTTGTCAGCTAATGTAACATTTGTAAAAATGCATGTGTAGTTGGCGCATGATTGTTTGTCAACTATGCTGTGTCAAATTTTGTCAACTATGTTGTGTCCAATTTTGTCAACTAATGTTTGCAACTACATTTATAATATTTGTACATTTGTAATATTTGTACTACACTTTATATTTTGTCAACTACATTTTGACACCTAATGTAAATTTTGTAAAAATGCATGTGCAGTTGACACATGTATTTTTTGTCAACTACGATGAGTCAAATTTTGTCAACTAATGTTTGCGGATACATTTATAATACAGGAACATTTGTAATATTTGTAAAATTTGTGCTACTCTGTAAATTTTGTCAAATAATGTAAAATTTGTAAAAATGAATGTGCAGTTGACACATACATTTTTGCCAACTATGCTGTGCCTAGATACTTGACGATGTAACTGTGTAATTAAAATGTTTTCAAAAATTTAAAATTTTCAAACCTCGCATCGAAAATACACATTTACTTGGCACCATTTACAAATAATTTCCTAATACCATATACTGGGTTCCTTGGACAGTTTATAAGCATCTCAATAAAGTTGTAAGCAAAGGTTCATGAGTGGACACATAAGGTCACTCTATAGCAAAGTGACCATGTCCAATCAAATAAAAGGGATTGCAAGGCTCCTGGCGGAGAATTTAAAACGATAGGATAACGAACTGGGCAACAAAGACAGATAGACAAAAAAGCCAATTACAAAGTTGAAAAGGATTTTTTAATTAGAAGGAATAGACACCAGTAACAGACGAAATGAGTACATGGAATGCAATAAACGCCTGTCAAGAAGTTGTACCATCAAACCTCCAATACGGTGACACCTCTATGGTTGTCAAAGTACGCAGTAATATTATTTCTTCTGAAACCCAGATCGTCCGACTTACCCGAAAATTTAAGGTATCTGTTTGAACGGCCAGAAAATGACCCCCAATTTAGACCGGATCTCAGTGGGGACAGCATCCACCGGGACAATATCTTCCCTACCCTAATACAAACCGACATGCGAACCCACATATTTCACATGCCCGTACCACACGTGAACACAGCAACAGTTCGTGCAAAGCTCGGAATCAAGCTCGGGTCGTCCGAGTACAATCGCAATGCGTTAATCACTGGGCTATCCCACCCCTATAATATTATTTCTAGAATTCAATTGTGCATCCTCACTATCTAAGGTCATTATAATCAGGCTATACACGGTATGTTTATCCTGAATATAAAAGTATTCCGCAAATGGCCATATTGTGCTAAATAAATGCCTTCTGTCCCAATTCTACTGTAGAATCGTACTCTTCGGAGAATGCTCTACAACTTTATAAATAGCTTTTGTCTACCTCACGTTTTGCGACGTTCGTTATACTAACTTTTTTTAAACTTTACAACATAGTTGAAGAGTGTTTATGACTTTGTTCATTCATGTCCGTAAAAATGACTTTATCAAAATGAAATTTTAGTATGTTATTGAGACGGTCTGTGGGACGTATGGGGATGCAAAGGAATAACCTCACTCAATTACTTTCGAATTGAACCCGGATTGAATAAATGAAATTACATTGATCCCTATGGCACCTAATTTTTCAAACATTTTTTAAGCGAATTTAAAATTATCAAATTGCCTTCGAAAATTTTAAGTATTCAAAATCAGCAAAAAATCAGCAAAATATGTTCAGTAATTTTAAAATAAAAATTTAAATAATAATTACACCCAAATTATATGAAGAAATCACGTGGCCCACTTCAAAGTAAAATATGGTATCCATCTTTTTTCCAAGTGTAAGAATCGTGATTTTTAAAGTTGGTAATATATAGGAAAAGTATTGGAATCATGCCGAAAATCGCAACTCGAGTTTTCGACGAATCTACAAGTTTCGAGACCTCTAGAATGCGAAAAACCTATTTTTAGCGTGACGTATGTGTGTGTGTATGTCAGTCTCTGTGTCTGTGTGTCTGTCTGTCTGTGCAATGTATGTATTCACTCTAAATCAAAAACTAATGAACCGAATTTCATAAAATTTGGTAGGTAAGTCACTTGGGTGTGACCCTGGTGTTGATCAGTTTTTAGTACGAATCGGGATAAAAGAAATTGCTTGTTTTTGCGAAAAGGCCGGCAAAAATTGCTTTATCCACTCCAGCTGAAAACCTAATGGACCGAATTTCACAAAATTCGGTAGATGAGTCACTTGTATGTTACCCAGGTGCTGATTAGATATCGGTACGATTCAGAAAAAAATAACCTGCCTGTTTTTTGCGAAATGGCCCGCAAAAATCGTCAAAATCTAAAATAAAAAACTACGTATGATCAAATATATCCATTAAATGCCTGTTTGATTCGTAACTTTTAACGAAGAAAAGAATAAAACCAACCCCGTTACACTAGGACTAGCCGTTCTCGAGATATTTTAGTTTTTTCGTATTTTCTCTACGCCACATTTGAAAATAAGTCTAGTTTTCAAATGAGAACAAAAATTGAATTAAAAGTGAATTAAATTTAATTAAAATAAAGGGAACGTGAATATAAGTCTGCAGCGAAAGTCATGTGCTGACCACATCAGATTTTTACTTTTCCTGCATGGCAATGTATAGGAAAAGTATTGGAATCATGCCGAAAATCACAACTCGAGTTTTCGACGGATGTTCACGTTTCGGGACCTCTAGAATTGCGAAAAAACTATTTTTAGCGTGACGTCTGTGTATGTGTCTGTCTGTCTGTCTGTCCGCGCAATGTATGTATCCACTCTGACTCAACTAATGGACAGAATTTCATAAAATTTGGTAGGTAAGTCACTTGGGTGTGACCCTGGTGCTGAATAGGTTTTGGTACGATTCGGAAAAATGAACCCGCCTTTTTTTGCGAAATGGCCCGCAAAAATTGTATTTCTGCACTGTAGCTGACAAACTGACCAAATTATACAGAATTTGGTGGATAAGTCGCACGTAGAATACTGTGATGGTGATTAGATTTTGATACGATTCGGAAAAAAAAGAACTGCCTTCTTTTTTTTGCGAAATGAACCGCAAATCGAATATATTCGATCTAAAATAAAATACTGTATGTGCAAGATTGTGAAACTCTGAAGTAAATGACTAAAGTGAATGAAATATATTTATTAAGTACTTGTTCTATATGTAAAATTTGACAACCACGCGAATAAATTTGACGCCATGACTGTAGGATGAACCGTTCTCGAGATATTGTAGTTTTTGGAATTTCAAAGATCTAAACATAAAGTGAAATAAGTTGCTAAACGAAACAAAGATTCAATAAAAAAAATCTGATGTGGGCAGCACATGACTTTCCCTGCAGACTTATATTCACGTTCCCTTTATTTTAATTACATTTAATTCACTTTTACTTCAATTTTCTTTCTCATTTGAAAACTGGACTTATTTTCAAAAGTGGCGTAGAGAACATACGAAAAAACTAAAATATCTCGAGAACGGCTGGTTCTAGTGTAATGGGGTTGGTCTTATTCTTTTCTTCGTTAAAAGTTACGTATTAAACAAGCATTTCATGGATATATTTGAGCATACGCAGTTTTTTATTTTAGATTTTGGTGATTTTTGCGGGCTATTTTATAAAAAAAGGCAGGTTATTTTTTTCCGAATCATACTAAAATCTAATCAGAACCAGAGTGTCCTACAAGTGATTTATCTACTGAATTTTGTGGAATTCGGACCATTAGTGTTTCAGCTAGAGTGGGTACAAGCTTTTGCGAGCCATTTCGCAAAAAAGGCGGGTTCTTTTATCCCGAACCGTACCCAAAACTAATCAGCACCAGATTCGCCCACAAGTGACTTACCTACCAAATTTCATGAAATTATGTCAATTAGTTTTTTAGTTAGAGTGGATACAAAATCTGCACAGACAGACACATAGACAGACAGACACACAGACACACACACAGACGTCACGCTATAAATGGTTTTTTTCGTATTCTAGAGGTCTCGAAACGTGTAGATCCGTCGAAAACTCGTGTTGCGATATTCGACATGATTCCAATACTTTCCCTATACCTTACCATGTATTGCAGGGAAAGTAAAAATCTGATGTGAGCAGCACATGACTTTCCCTGCAGACTTATATTAACGTTCTCTTTATTTTAATTAAATTTATTTCACTTTTAATTCATTTTTCGTTCTCATTCGGTAACAGGACTTATTTTCAAAGGTGGCGTAGAGAAAAAAAGGAAAAACTAAAATATCTCGAGAACGGCTAGTGCTAGTGTAATGGGGTTGGTCTTATTATTTTCGTCGTTAAAAATTACGTATTAAACGAGCATTTAATGGATATATTTGAGGATACCTAGTTCTTTAGTTTAGATTTTGACGATTTTTGCGGTCCATTTTGCAAAAAAAAGGCAGGTTATTTTTTCCGAATCGTAACATAATCTAATCAGCATCAGGGTACCCCACAAGTGACTCATCCACCGAATTTTGTGAAATTCGGTCCATTAGTTTTTCAGTTAGAGTGGATACAAACTTTTGCGGGCCATTTCGCAAAAAAAGGCAGTTTCTTTTATCCCAAATCGTACCCAAAACTAATCAGCACCAGACACGCTCACAAGTGACTTACCTACCAAATTTTGTGAAATTCGGTCCATTAGTTTTTTAGTTTGAGTGGATACGAAATCTGCACAGACAGACAGACAGACACACAGACACACTGACAGACAAGCTGACAGACAGACACACACACACACACACACACACGTCACGCTAAAAATGGCTTTTTCGTATTCTAGAGGTCTTGAAACGTGTAGAGCCGTCGAAAACTCGAGTTGCGATTTTCGACATGATTCCAATACTTTCCCTATACATTACCATGTATTGCAGGGAAAGTAAAAACGAATTGGATACAATATCAGAAAATTATTCATATTATTTTCTGCAATTAAATTCAATTTAATTCCATAATGAAATAAAAAATTATAAAATGAATTTGAATCTACCGGGAATGTCATGTGCTGTTCACATCAGATTTTTAAAATTTACACTTGTACGTAGGTAAAACCCACGTTATTTTAATACAGCACTAATTAATAGGATTCTTTCGAGATCATTTTATTAAAACTTACCTCAATTAAAGAAGTAGAATCTTTTCTGGAAATACTTTCATCAATTTTATCCTCACTTGCTTCTGATGCTTCCGTTTCTTCAGCTAGATAAAAAAAAAATCTGCGAT
Organism: Amaurobius ferox; assembly: GCA_951213105.1. NCBI lineage: Eukaryota > Metazoa > Arthropoda > Arachnida > Araneae > Amaurobiidae > Amaurobius > Amaurobius ferox. Next base: position 99,341,872 of record OX578139.1, on the reverse strand, counting down.
AAATTTTTGTGTTCAGAAGAAGAAGCAAGAAAGATGAATCATTCATAAACCATTGATTATGAAACATTTTTCGACTGAAATGCAATTATGTTTAAACATCTGTAAAATGTGATACATTGAGCTTTGATATTTTTTAAACTATTGGAGTACTACAGTAATTTATTATACTTGATAACGTAAAACTTCATTAAAAAGAGAATTTTAGTTAAACAAAATGGACTTTATTTAAATGACGTTATCGAAATATAAATCTTCTCTCAATGCAAAATCAATAAATACTTCATTCATATTACTTACTAGCAGTATACCTGTTCTTCACACGGAATATGCACTATTTTGCAAAGAAAAACGGAACACCATGATGAAAGAGACTGTTTTTATTGAAATTTAATATGCTTACAGCTCATACACAGGTAATGAAATGATTACAAAATTAAGGCCGCAAGACCCATCAATGGTTTGCAATTGCACATTAATTTTCAAATCAGTAATTGGTGAAACTCCCCTTGGCGGAAATGCATGCTTGTATACGTCTAGGTAAGGTGTGATAGAATTTCCTAATGTCATCCTGCGTACATTCTACCAGGTATTCCTCAACTGCTGCTCCAGATCTGCTACATTTCGGGGTACCAGAATCCGGCGACCTAGTATGTCCCATACATGCTCGATTGGCGAAAGGTCTGGTGACCTTGTTGGCCAAGGAACAGTATCCACAGCACCGAGACAGTCCATAGATATGGAGCCGTATGTAGAAGACCCAGACCGTCTGACTCATCCAAAGAACATGAGAAACCATTTGGACGGCCGATGATGTGGCGTGGCATTATCTTGTTGGAAAATGGCTCCAAAATGACGTGCAATGAGGGGTGACGTAAACGGTCGCAGGATTTCATCAACACATCGTTGAGCAGTTAAAGTTGTACGCAGGATGACTAGGAGCGACCTGCTGTCGTAAGAGTTAGCACCCCACAACATCACACCACGGGTAGTGGCTGTGTGCCTGTATAAAACAAAGGCTGATTAGGACCACTGACCCTGGCGCCTCCACACTCGTACACGGTGGTCATCTGCTGAAAGACTGAACGATGACCCATCGCTGAACACTATGCGATGCCAGTCTGCTGGCAGACAGGATGTTCGGCTACGACACTACTCCAAACGACTCTGTTGATGTTGTGGGATTATGGGCAGACATCTTGAAAGCCGCCGTGAGCGTAACCCCACCTCAGCCAAGCCCCGTGAGATAGTGGAAGGTACAACGGGTGGTATGGAAGAGGTTGTAGCACGTTATACAGGGTCGACTCAAGGATAATTTCGTGTGTGGGCAGAACCGTTTGGGGCCGCCCTTCATATATATATATATATATATATATATGCCCTGCTCGAGAGGATCGTGCAGTCAGGAGAGGAGCCACGTCTACACCAATGGTGTCGATATCACCCATTCGAATGTATTTGCCATCCCCCGCGCATCCTGTATCAATGTATATTATTCAGAGACGACTGGCAGAAAGTAGAATTAAGTATAGATGTCCATTAAGGCGCCTACCACTGACCGCTCAACATAGGCAGAGCCGCCTGGATTGGTGTGTGGATGAGAACTAGACTTTTTCATGATTATATTATCAAAAAAGCTATTAAGAACGAAGCATATTATATAGGTAAGAGCAGGAGGGGGCTAATCCCCTTTAGAAACAGGAACACCATCACCTTACATCATCTTGCACCATCACCTTCTATCTTCGTTTCTCTTAGTTTATATGATTTTTCACTGATATCTTGCGAATGTTTAATTTAGTTGTGAATACTTCTAGTTTTACTGTTGTAGTTGCATCCTGTAGGTATGCTTTTAACTTGTCTTTAATGTTTCTAAAATGGTGGTGAAACTTTTTGTGTGTTGATAGCTTGGTTTTATATCTTCTTGACATTTTATGCTGCAGAAATGTGCGGAATTTCAGACCTATGTAATTTTGGTCACTTGCATTCGGTGTGTCTTCTACTGTCCAATCCTGATGTTGCTGTAAAGCTGGTGCGTTTAGCAATGCAAGGTTGGCCCAGCCTTTAGCTCTATGTGTCTCGAATCTTAGTGGTCCGTCGCTTGTATTTGCGAACAAGTAATTATGTTGGCTGCAAAAGTCCATAACCTACTCACCCCTTTCACCCTCTACTCTGTAGCCCCAAGCTGATGACTCCGCATTGAAATCTACACCAGTAATGTGCGGGATGTCTTGGATGCTGCTCACCATTGTATCTAACTCTTCCAACGCTATTGGCGTATCTCCGAAGGTGGCACATAAAGCGTCGGGATCACCATGTCTCCTAAAGCTGTTGTTAGTGTCATACTTGATATCGATACCGTGCTTAGCTTCTTCGTGTAAATGAGACTTGGATCTTCAATCACTAGCCAGGCTCTCTAGTTTTCTGCAAGAAAAACTCCCCATCACATCGGGAACCCATACAATTTGCCTTCTACTACATAAGCGGCTTGCAGCAAAGCAACTTCTATTTCCTTTTGCTGAATATACTGAGCAACCTGAGCTGTGGTTGCTCTGCTGTTTTTTAGATTGATTTGCAGCAGCTGGAGACATGGTAATCCTTGACAATCTTGTTTTGTTGTTTCCAACTGCGTCTTCTTGTATGCGATGCTTCTTGTATGCGAGTGTTCTTGTATGCGAGTCTTCTTGTATGCGAATCTGTTGTTGTTATTGGTGTTCTATCTATGATGTGTTTAGCATTGTTGTGACTTATTTAATTCTGTTGTAGACACTGTGGTTTTCTGTCCTTGTTGCAACTCCTGTCTTCTGTTTTCTACTGTTTGTCTTTTACCTAGTTGCTGTTGTAATACCAACCAATTCTATCCCTGTCCATTTTGTTCATGTTGCTTTCGTCTTTCCTTTTCTTGCTTTGTTATACTGTACTCTGCATCTAATTGTTCTTGTATTCTCATTTTATATGATCGTCACTCCTTTGCAAAAGTTTCGTGATCAAGATCAAGATTTGTGTCACTTTTCTTATTGCTTTCCCAGCAGTTTATACACTCTTTGGTCGTATTTGTGCAAGCCTCTGTTCTATGATTATCTGAGCATTTTGCGCAGAAATCTCTTTTCACTCTACACACCTTTAATATGTAGCCGAATGCCTGATAAAGGAAGCATCTTTGCAAAGTTATGTATCTTCTGACTGTACAGGCATTGAAGCCGATAATAATTCGTCCTTTCTTTATCAACTATGCCGCTACTATGCCTGAGACACTCATGATCCAGTGCTGTCTAGGCCCTTCTGTTTTTAACTATCTCTGAACTTGTATTTCATTTGCGCTTACCTCAGCTTCCTGCCTTAGTGCTTCTTTGACATAATTTTTTTGCTCCAGGGGCACATTAAAGATAATCACTCTTTGTCATTCTTGGTCCTTTTCTATTAATTTTATTTTACCTCTAAACTGTTTCCATTGTTCTAACGTTGTTTTTAGCTCTTCTAAGTATTCTCCATTGCACCTGATGTCAATACCCCTACCATGTGTTCTAATTAGGTTAATTTTAATGCTTCTTGGGCAGATTATGTCACTTAGATTTCTTATTAGGACCCTTGGATCGAAATCTTCCGTTACTGGTTGCAACATTAACGTTATTTGCTTCTGTTCTTTTTCATCCCTTGTTGCCCCAAATTTGACTGCGTTACCGTATGTTTTCTCTGCTCTTGTAACTACTTATTTTAAATTATTGATAATTTCTTTATTTCCTTCACTGGTCTTCTCAACTGCTGCCATTACTTCCGTGACCTTTTCATATAACTCCTCTCTGTAATTTTTGTTCGCTTTGTCTATAAGCTCTTGTACTTTTGTTTTCAGAGTCTGTCTACCTTATTTCTTTCTTTATTGTCTTCTAAAACTTTCCTACTGCTCAACTTGCTCTCTGCCATCTTCAGGGTAGCTTCAACTATTCCCTTGATATTTACTATTCGAGCTTCCTCCAGCTCTTGTACTCTCTCTTGTAGCTGACAGGTTTCTTCATCTCTATAAAGAACAGCGCATTTAGATCTTTTATGCTTATCCCCATTGTTTCCTGTGATTTTTGAGTTGCGTCTTTTCCCCTATCTCTTGACTTTTTAATGTTATAATTCAGTGTTTCCCAAAGTGGGGTATGCGTACCCCCAGGAGTACGGGAAGAGTTTGGTGGGGGTACGCATTGCACCGGAGTTTGATGAGGATATGCACTGCATCGTGCTTAGCTGCGCCTAATTCTACGTTCTCATGAGTCAAGTCAAGACAGTCTTGTAAGGCGTGAGATGGTCCGATGTGACACGGCGGAAATATACCACACTTTGTTACAGAAACAATTTACTTCGTTAATAGTTAGTGGCTTCTTCAGGCGCCTGTGTATTTTTAGCTTATGTGTCATTTTTCTTATAGGAAATGTTTGTTATGTGCTTTAGTAAGTCCCACTGATTTTGATTATTTTTATAAAATATAATTTTTATCCATAACATAGATTATGGATCGTTGTTTGAAATCTGGAACTACTTACTACACCGAAAGAAAGTAATGATTATAGTAGCAATCAACTAACAGGAAATAATGCAATTAACGACGAATCAACTTCAATTCTGATAGAACCTGTTAAGAAAAAAGCAAGGAAAACTCGCAAGTACGACAAAGAATATCTTAAATTTGTATTCTCATGGACTGGATATGAAAATGAGCCTATTCCATTTTGCGTCATTTGTTTTGAAAATCTAACAAACGAAAGCATGAAACCATCCAACTTAAAGCGCCATTTTGAGACAAACCATAATCAGTACAAAGATACACCCATAGATTTTTTTAGAATAAACTTAAGAATTTAAATCAGTCTCGTAAAGTAATACGGGATTCGACAGGAGGTGACAATCGAAAAATCCTAGAAACTTCGTATCGTGTGTCGCTTTTAATTGCGAAATGTAGTGCAGCGGAAACCATTGGCGAAATTTTAATCAAGCCTGCAGCCAAGATAATGGCAGAAGTACTGATAGGAGATAGAGCGAAACAAACTTTTGACCGCGTTTCTCTCTCAAATAATGCAGTTCATCGGCGAATCATTGATATGTCTAATAATGTGAAACGGATGTTATTATCTGATATTTCTCAAAGTCGTTACTAAGCATTGCAAGTCGATGAGTCCACTGATATTGCGAATTTTGCAAATCTTATGGCGTTTGTTAGATACGAAAAAAATCAAGAAATTCATGACGACTTTTTATTTTGCCAGCCTTTATTAGGTCATACAACAGGAGAAGATATCTTTAATGTTATAAAAAAATTTATACAAGAGAACAAAATTGATTGGAATAGATGTGTTTGAATAAGCACAGATGGAGCAAAAAGTATGGTCGGAATTAATAAAGGACTCGTTGCAAGAATTCGAAATGTTGCCCCAAATGTCATATCCACACATTGTTGCATACACAGAGAGGCTTTGGCAACACGTAAGATGCCCGCTGATCTACAGAAAGTTCTGGATGAAAGCGTGAAAATCGTTAACTACATTAAAAACCGTCCTTTGAATGCGCGACTTTTATCGCAAATATGCGAAGAAATGGGAAGTAGTCATACCCAGCTTCTTTATCATACCGATGTTCGTTGGCTATCTCGAGGAAAAATTCTAAATCGATTGTTTGAACTTAGACATGAACTTCGATGTTTTCTTAATGATAGATTTCAGTTGAGAAATTGTTTACATGACTGGAAATGGCTTTGTAAACTAGCATACTTAGCAGATATATTCTCTGTTTTAAATTGCCTCAACTTATCGTTACAAGGCAAAGAAATTCCATTGTTTCACGTTCAAGATAAAGTGAATGCTGCCATCGCAAAACTAAAATTATGGCAAAAGAGAGTTAGTAATGGAGGAGTAGACTCGTTTCCCTCTCTTCATGAGTTTATAACAAGTTCGACTACTAAGATTGATGCTGATACTCTGAAATGCATAACACAGCATTTGGAGAGTTTGAAAGTGGGCTTGAAACACTATTTCCCTGATTTAACCAAAAATATTGAATGGATAAGATACCCGTTTAACATTAACACAACATCCATGCCAGAAGATTTGTCGCATGCGGAAAAAGAGCAATTGTTGGAATTGGCTTCAGACGGATTCTTGAAAAATAAACATAAGGAGAGTACTTTAACATCATTCTGGTTACAAATGCAAATTGTGTATCCGGTTTTAACAGAAAAAGTTATAAAATACATATTGTCTTTTCCAACTTCATATTTATGTGAAGTTGCTTTTTCAGCATTTGTAGACATTAAGTCAAAAAAAAGAACAGACTATTGGACGTGGAACCACATCTCAGATTAAAATTAACAACCAGGGAACCAAATTATGACGATCTGTTATCTCAGCACAAACAATTTCATCCTTCTCATTGATCCAAATAAACGTTATTTATAATATAACTTTTATTTATATTTTATTATGAATAATTTTATTTCTCTTTTCTTATTATTTTGTGTATGTCACAAAAAAATAAAAAATAAATACATTTTGATTGTTATTAAAATACATCCATTTTTTTTGACGAGGGGTACTTAGCGTTACGAAAATTATAGAAGGGGTACACATATGTCAAAAGTTTGGGAAACACTGTATAATTAATTCTCACTAATTTATAGATAGCCTCCATTATTCTTTTCTGAGTGTTTATTGGTAAGTCTTGATATCTTCAATTAAATAGAGCTGGTCTTGTTATGATTCCGAAATTTCCTATGTGAGTGGACTTGTCGATGGTGTGTGTCCTTGATAGGACGACTGTTGAAATCGTATTTGTCTTGAGAACATCTTCTGACATATTGTCTTTAACAGAACCCATTAAGGTGAAGGGCAGATGAGGAGGGGAGAACAGAATTGGAACCTGACACTAGAAGCACAGAAGAGTGAGGAAGGACACGAACTCAAAACCCTCAGCCGGCTCCTGGAAATATACAGAACTGATTCTATAGATTCCTTAGACAGAATTGGAGATCTGATAGCAAAGCCAAACCATAAAACGAAGTCCGTCATACAGGAGATGAGGCGTCTGCTAATAGAGAAAACACCACAGTGAGCCGCAAACGGCAGCCAGAGACACAGTGTCCCTATAAAAAGCAAAGCTTTAAGAGTCCGCTGACAGAGGTAAGGTTTCCGTTTGCATAGGAAGCTTTACTAAGTTAGAAAAGCACTGAAATGACTTAGAAGACCGAAAAACCAGAAAACTGGAAGCAAGAAAGATCAAAACGCTAAACACTGCATTTGGCCAAGAGAAGTTCGTTTCGTGAGCTTTACCTGGCCTTGCATCAAAAAACGGTAATAAAAAAAAACACTTAAAAATTAATAGAAAGTGAAAACGCCTAAAAGTATAGATAAAATAAGAAAATCAAACAAGATTAACATCGAAAGAACGATAAAAATGAGTGAAATAAGAAATATGCAAATAAATCACATTGATTAATTAATAAGATGATTGGAGTCAATTAAAATTTAAGTTTTTAAAAATTAATTTAAAAGAATCAATCTGAAATAAAAGGTAAATGGCTATTCAAAAAGAAAAACGGAAAATCGTAAAGAAACCATCCAATAACCATGCAAAGCTGAGCCAAACTTTTAATCTTGCACGACAGCGCAAATTGTGAGCAAAGATGGCGAATGCACTTAAGACTGAGAAGCTGAGTTGCCCTCTTTATTCTGAGATGGCAGTGCCAACTGGGGTTAGTGACCAAAAACAGAGGAAGAACGTAAGCAATGCAGACTTGTAAAGTAAATTCAAATTAAAAAGGAGAAAAGAAACACATTTATGTATTTTTTATAATGAAAACAAAAATGAAATGAGTAAAAACAGCAACAAATCAAAAGAACAGGAATTATGCAAACTAATGTACAGAATTACTTTAACAATGCAGACTAGTCTCGCAATTGGACACAAAACTACTAATAAAAACAGTTGAAAATAAACACAGCGAAATCAAGCAGAAGAAATAGAGAATCAAATAGAATTGATAACTCAGCCTATTTAACCACCTGAAAGCTAATTAAAAAGGATTAAAGTCCCCAAACCCTGAATTGGGTCACCAAAACAAAGACCAAAAAGAGAATAAAAACCCTTAAAATACAAATAAAAAATAACACTTAAAATGAATAATCAAAGTAAAACACATAAAAAGAATAGATAAACATGAAACACAAAAATAACAACATGGATATAACAACAACACTCAGATAAATTAACAAAAATGTAAAAAAACCACTTTGGCTTCGTTAAAAACCACTGGTTTTGAAACTAAATTAATTATATCTCAAACTGAGATAAAAAAAGAAAACTGAAAAGGGCGGTGGAAAGAATAGAAAGAATAGCTGAACTCAGAACAAGCAAGTTTAAGCCAACAGAAATTAAAACTAGATAATAATCCGCCTAAAGCTAATTAAAACAAAGGAAAACACCCGTATTATGAAAATTCTGTGACAGACTGTTCGAAGGAAGACAAAAGTAAAACTGAAACTCCACAGACTTCAAAAATGCATTGATATTGATTGAATCTAGAATCTGTGTTTGAAGCAATCTTTGAAAAATTCTTGAATCTTTGACAAATTTTCATCACTTTTATTAGTATATTGACTTTCAAACAATCCAAACAACAGTCATTCTTGCTAGAGCAGTCCAAGGTGGTACTAAAGTCTCAAACTAGGACAGAGTCATCACTTGAAAAAAGAAGCGAAACACAGCTGCTCCAATTTAATCCTTTAACTGTATTCCTTGGATAAAAGATGAAAACCAAAACTGTATTTTCAGAAACTGCAGTCTAGGTCCTCCAGCTGAACGGGGGTCGGTGGTGGAGGGTGGATCACAGAGTGGTCAAAACTCTCTGTTGAACGCAGCTACGCAATTGAAGACCATTTAGCGTTATTTTTATCAATTTGGTGATATTTTTATCAATTCGGCGACATTTTCGTCAATCTGGCAATATTTAAAAAAGTCGCCATGTTTGAGACATCCCGCTAAATTTTCCGACAAGCATTACGGACAGGCGGAGAAATGGGTTATTCTTATGGTAGTGTACTGTGTTCTTTCCAAGATATTGAATTTTGATAAATTAGTCGTCATTTCAATTGATTTATTGTCATTTTTATCAATTTGGCGACATTTTCGTCAATTTGGCAACATTTAAAAAACTCACCACGTTGGTGATATGCCACCAAAATTTGTCGCCAGAGTTTTGTCAAGCGTTGCGGCCTCTTCATGTAGTATGGGTGCTGAAGGCCCAGGTCCCCGACTCATCCGAAGATATGAGCTGCTGTTTCAGCGATCGAGTATAATATGGGTGCAATTAGTATTTTAATTTTTAAATAAAAACTACTAAACAACTAAACATATTTTGATGACGTATTATTTTTGCACATTTTATGCAATAATTTGAATATTTCCTAAAATTTCCAAAGGAATTTGAGAAATTTCACTCCATATAAAAAATGTTTTAAAAATTAGGTTCCATAGGTTTCAACGTATTTCATTTTTTCAACCCGAGTTAAATCCAAAACTAATTAGGTGATATTATTCTTTTACATTCCCGTATGTCCTACGAACCGTCTCAACAACATAGTAAAGTGTCATTTTGATAAAGTCATTTTTACGGCAGTTATCCTACGAACGGACAGAATGAACGAACGAGAACGGACAGAATGAACAAGAAAGATCAATCATGCATAAAGCATTGATTATGAAACACTTTCCAACTTCAATGCAATTTTATTTAAACATCTCTAAAATGCGATACATTCAGAGGCAATATTTTTAAAATTATCACAATACTACAAAATATTATGATATTTGAAAACTTAAAACTTCATCAAAACAACTGAACTTTATTCAAATGACGTCATTGAAATATAAACCGCCTGGCTCTCTATGTAAAAGCAGTAAATATTTCATTCATGCATTTTTATTCCCTTCCTTTCATTCATCACAATAATACAATAATGTATTTTTCTTAAAAACCATAGAGGTAAAAGTAATTTAACTATGCTTAAAACTTCATCCAAAAAGTCTGCTATAAAATCGTCTACTTCTTTAAGTAAAATCAATGAATGTTTCATTCATATCAGCTTTGTTACAGACTCCAGACATAAATAACTTTTCGTTAAAGAAATTCAGCAATTCTTATACCACTCATCTTACAGCTTGATGTATTTACATTCTCCATAAGGGAAAATTAGGCTTCGTTGTAGATATAATCAAAGTTTGATGATCATTTAAACTCAAATCTATTTAATTGCATTTTTTCAGAATATAGATTCACAGAAATTAAGCAAAAATAAAGCGATTTTAGGACGGATACAACACTAAGTATAAATTGAAAAGATCTTTAAAATCACGATTGACACAAGGTGGATGACATATTTTAGTTTGAAGTGGGTCACGTGATCTCTTCATACAATATGGGTGTAATTATTATTTTAATTTTTATTTAAAAACCTATCGAATATATTTTGCTGAAATTTTTTTCATATTTTTTATGGCATAATTTGAATATTTCCTCAAACTTTCGAAACAATGTGTGAATTTTTAATTCGCGTAAAAAATGTTTGAAACATTAAGTCCCACAGGGTTCAATGTATTTCATTTTCTCAACCCGGGGTCATTCCAAAGCTAATTGGAAGACATTATTCATTTATATCCCCATATGTCCGACAGACCGTCTGAACAACATACTAAAATTTTTGATAACATCATTTTTACGGCAATTATCGTGCGAACGGACAGACAGACAGACAAAATGAACAAAGTCATAAACACGTTTCAACTATGTTGTAAAGTGTTAACAAAATCATAAACACTTTACAACTATGTTGGAAAGTTATAAAAGAGGAGTTCTTTTTTATCTAATATTTTATAAAAAATTGCAGTGAACTCATAGTTCGCATAATAAGAAATTGTAGATTTATAATATTTCAGACGCTGCTGTCTTTTACATTTACTAGGGGGTTCCATTCCCTACTCGCTACACTTCGACTACCCCCGTAACTCGGTTCGCGAGTCGGGAGGCTTTGACTCCTACTCGCAGAGCTCGCTTCGCCAGTTATTTCAAGCCAAACTAAAATTTAAATCAATAAATGATTTACCTCATCGTGTTATTATGAATTACTCTATAAATCTACCAAATTTCATGTTTAGTACAAAGTCTGCACTCACTATTGATATATGAACGAAATGCTTAAATAAAGTTTTGAATTTCAGTTCTTGGTATGAAGCACGGACAAGCTAATGTGTGCGCAGACTGTAAAACATTTCCAAGTATGTTACGAAAGTTTCATGGGAATGAGCAGTCCGTAATGGGGAAAAAAGTTCCTGACAGTTATGAAAATATATATATATATATATATACATATATACATATATATATATATATATATATATATATACATATACATATATAAATATATATATATTATATATATATATATACACACACACACACATATATATATATATATATATTTATTTATATATATATATGCAAGGTGTCCCAAAAACATTGACCTCGGTTTTCATTCCTCAAACATTGATCTTAGACATATATAATAAGTTATAAAATTGTGTAAAAGGTACAGAATTTTATGAAATCGATTAAAATTTTCAGAGGAATTAAATTTTAAGAAATAAAAAATTTAAATTTATATACGGCCCCCCGTACGGAACACATTTTACAAACACAGTTCTACGATGCTTACTTGCTTCACCGTCCTCTTCTTCTGTTTCAACCACCTAAGAACACAAAATATATTTATACAATTATATAACATTAGAAAATATACTGTAAAATTATTACTGTAAAAACAATCAGTGTATCTATCTACGAGTGCGTGGATATATGGTGATAATCACCTATAATAACAGCTCAAAATTGACGTAAAATCTGTTCTAACTTTAGCTATTATAATGGGCATGATCCAACGTAGTGTTACGACGTATCCTCTCGAATCTTGGATGTACGCTCAGTATACAAGAATGAGTTCAAATTTCTAGATAACTAGCACATTCCCAAGCACAACGTAAACAGGAACAACATACAGTACCTAAACAGCACCTAAATGCTCCACTAACTTCACAAAGCAGCCAATACTGCTCTCATAACAATGACGCATCTCATTTCACAAAACAGCGGTTACTTTTCACTAAACATGACTCGCTGTAGCAGATCAATATAGCTCATCACGTCAATTGCTCTCCGAGTGATGACTTCTTTTATAGACTCTTATTAGAAACTTCTAGTAATATATTATATCTCGTAGAATATTCGTGTTTTCGAGGTGTTTCTCGAACCTTCGAAAAGTTGCCAAAAATCACCAAATTGTCTATAAATTGCCAAATATGGCAACCCCTCTCTGAGCTTCAGCACATGTTAACCCTAGATTCATGTTATAAGAAAGGTTGCCTGTATGGAAGTTTTCTCTATCTGGTTTTCAGAAGAGAGAGAGAGAGAGAGAGAGGTTTTTACACGTTCACAACAGTAGTCACGATCTACATATCTACGGATAACATTATATTTTAAAAACTGCCTTTTTTTTATCACAGAAAGTGCAATTCTGTGTGCGAATAATGATGATAAAGTAGTTGCGTAAAATCTAACTTGCGTTATTCAAGCATTCATTTCTAGACGGAAATAGATAAATATAGACGGACCCCAAGAAATAGATAAATATAAATACAAACATACGAGGACGTTCATTTTATCAATTATTAGTCCCCCTTTTAGCCGCTAGGTAATTGCTTATGTTTTGCTTTGTTTTTATGTTTTATTAATTCTGCGTTCATTTACTCTGTCACTTTCTCATGCTTTCTATCTTCTGTCAATCATGAGCAAAATTATTCTTTTATCCGGATTAGTTTTGTAGTAATCGTGTTCACAAGATAAAGGGCGTGTTTCATTAAAGGTGTTCACCTAGGTGTTTTTCGATTGAAATAAATTTTCCTCTAAAATAAATATTTTTTTTAACTTCCTGATTGGCAACACTATTCTTCCTGTGTGACGTGTGCAAAGCGCTTGTGTAGAGTTTAGTTTGTATCAAAAGAAATATCGAAAACGACGTATTTACTTCCTCATACGTAGTATTGAGAGAGTATTGTTTTAGCGAAAATTTTCGATTTCGATATTTTGATGCCAATATATGTTTTAAGGCTTCCTGAACACGTTTTTACTATTTTTGGAGTCATGTTCGTTTGTCTGTCAGTTTGTCTGTCTGTCTGTCTGTTTGATGTATGTTGTCGATTTCATGTGCACACCATAGCAACCACAAATATTCAAGGAAGGTCATGAAAATTTATATCCGGCTTTGTTATAACATAAATCTAGAACTAGATAGATTTTTTATCAATTCGAGCAAAAACTTTGAATTCTGTTCGCAATTATATATTTTTTTAAACATGTCAGTATAGGACAAAATTTGACATAATCATGCATAAAAAGGTTTATTTGTGGCTATAATATTTTTTTGTTCGTGACGTCATTAGACTCTTTGGGAGCAAGTTACCCCTCCGATGGGGTGCATTGTCAAATATTGTATCAATCGAAAAGCCCTTTATTGCCTTTTAAGCCCTTTACAGCGAATGGTAATAAGCTAATAGTTGTAATCATTTGGACCCAGGACACCGATATTTCAAAAATGTTCTTGTAAAATTTGAAAAAAAAAATGAATTTGGTATGAGAAATTCCAGTTGGGCTACATTCCAATTAATTTTATGAAGCAGTATTTTACCCACAGTTAGTTTTCCCAGCAGTTCTCAGAATTGCAGTAATAGATTCACAACCATCATCGAAATTCTGGCCGTTTCCATTTGCATTTATATTTCAATTTTCTGATAAATTCTCAAACGCTGCCAATTCAAAGCTGACATATAGCTTTCCCGATCACCAGAAATCCGGCAATAACCAAATGCATTTATTAAAAGAAGTTATTTTCTTGTTAGAACGAGTGTAATATCTGCAAATATAATGCATAGATATGCGAATTCCGAAATAGATACGTTTGGGTTCTGACAGCTGCCACGGCCAAGGATAGTTTAATTTATTTCTGACAGTCTTAATTTAAAACGTCAGAATATTGAATTCATCTCTCAAAGTCGATGTAGAATATTGGAGTCAGAATGCGGCGCTAATAAGTCAGATTTTAAATGACATAATCAAAATGAATTAAAGTATTTTGAGGGTAATCAGTATCTGTTCTGTAGTCAATGGAATAGATTTATATTCCATTGACTGCAGAAATCTCGAAGAAAAACTTACTTTCAGAAACATGAGTATTCGAAAATTTCAATTATTATTTCAAACTTATCTCTAAATATCGATTAAGAAAGTAATTTTACACTTATATTTTTTATTTTACATATTTTTTTCTAGCCGGTCGAATTCGGGGAAATTATTTATTTAGAGATTATGCTTAGGTTAAATTTCTAAAAACATTTTGGAATTCTACAATACATTTTTGTAAACCTAACTTTATCATTTTTTAAGTTTCCTTATAATACATTATATATTTTCCAGGAAATTATTGTGTCCGGTACAAAATTATTATTTTCGGACATTTTATATATTTCCCTACATACATATTATAAAGTTTAGGCTATTATAAAGTTCAGGGTAAAGTTTATGGTATTATAAAGTTTAGGGTAAAGTATTGTGACGGGGATATAAATTCGAATTCAGGTTTTCGACAGAACGGCACGTTTCAAGCACCCCTGGACTCGGATCCAACGTTTTTGAGGTGATATTTGTGTGTGTGTGTGTGTGTATGTGTGTGTGTGTGTGTGCGATATCTCATGGAAAAGTGAAGCGTATTCTAATGAAATTTGGTACTATTATTGGAATCAGTAAATGCTAAAATATTGGAACCCTGTTTATTTTAATCATAATTAAGCATTCGGCAAAACACAAATTTTGAATGATATTTTGAAAATATCAGTAAAAATCAAAACCTTCAATAATGTCACATAATTCATCCTTTTTTATGTAACTTTTCAATAGAAAACGAATGACATAAACTTTAGAATCCAAGCATAAATCGTTCTCAAGATATTGCACGTTTTTGAAATAAATTTATCAAAAATTTGCGCACAATTTAAAATTATTAACTGTCCTGATATATAGTCACTTTTCGTATGCAATGTTATACCAAAAATTTGCTAGCATCTTTCTCGTAGATTTAATTAGTTCCATTCACGAGAGAAGATACTTTGTGTAATGATTTTGTATTTTGATGACCAACAATTCACCAATAGTCATTTATTTATTTTTAAAAACAACCCTGTAACGCCTAGCAGAATATTTATTTGGCAAACTTAGCTACATATCACAAATTTGGTGACTTTTTTAATGATGCCAAATGGACGAAAATACAGCCAAAATTGCAAAGTGATGCTAATTAACGAAAATGATGCCAAATTGATAAATCAAGCATGAAAATATTTTAATATATGGACTATATTGCTTATTGCAGATGCTATCAGTTTTGATAATTGTGAAGTTAGATTTGAGCAAAATATAAGCTAATAAAATATTTCGAAAAAGTTTTACATGTTTACATCCAGAAAAGATGCTAAACGCTCAATTCAACGTTAAAATTTTTGTGCCGTGGACCTTGTACATCATTCTTTTACTGTGAAAGAAGTAAATTCATTTTCATTACGTAGAGAAAGTCATATGTTGTCCATATGAGATTCTTTTCGGAGGGAACGCAAAATCGCTCCAAAGAAAGAAATAATTTCCGATATTTTTAAAGATAAAAGGACAATACATTGATTTCAAAAATAGCCCAATTGTGTTATTATTTTCCTGTAACATCGAAAAGTGCTAATCCGTAGAGAAAATCATAACTGACTCAATATATTCTAAACTTTCCATGCTTATAGGGAAAGTATCTTAATTGGGTCGAAATTTCGAATTCTAGTTTTCTAGTTTCCTTCATTTTTGCTTTCCGCTTTTATTCGTTTTTTTTTTTATCCAATTGTTTTGACGTCATTATCCGTTATTTTCTACTTATTTTCTTAAATATGTTTTAAACAGCTGGTTTAACGTTTTATGTTCTTCTATTACCGTTTAGCAGGTTTCCTCACTAATCAGTTGTTTCTACTCATTCTATTTTCTATCGTTCTATTCACTTGGTTTTTTTCACTCGTTCCTTATTGTTTGCTATACTTTCCATGAGTTTTTCTCCTCCATGAGTTTCCCAGTTCATCCTTAATATCCTGTCACTAGTTTCCCACTCCCTTGGTTTTACTCCTTTTCATTTCTCCTAGAGGCGATGGCAACATTCTCCTACGTTCAACAACGTGCTATTCTACCGCAGATGCCGAACTTGTTTGAATAAATGAGATTGCGCTTCTTGCTTGTCCTGAAGAAAAAAGCTCTCTTTTTCTTTCGAAACCAAATGACGGCCAGTCTTTAACTGTATGTTGTAGTAATAGGAAGTTTTTCATAAAATTAATTTTTTCAGCGGTTTTGAACGTACTTTAATCAATATATAAGTCATCTTTTCATATTCAATGTTCTAAGACAAATTCACGGCTCCACGTTTCGTTTTTGAAAAAATAAAATCGTTTCTTATGATGCTGCGTGTCATCGCTAACTATGCAGCCAAAATTGTCTTTTTTTTCGCGTGATTTTAATTAAATATCAATGATACATGGATTTGGAGTTTGCAAGTCCATAAATAAAAGAGTTTGAATGTGAAACATCTTCGGAATACGGAGAAAATCGTGAAATGTGTCGGGGATGGGAAGAAATTATGTAAAGCAAGTGTCACTATATTCATCAACATGTGGGCTGTACTACCAAACTCAATACAGAATAATATTGTAAATTTTTATCTTGTTAATAATACAAACACTTTGATTTATCTATCTATCCTTGGTAACGCTGCTACAAAATGTTGCCAAACGCGTTTCAGTCACGGATAAACATTTTTATTTAGATAGATACTATCCCAGACCCAAAGAAATTATGTTGCAACCACGGAGCTTTACGTAGCGTATGACATCAAATACTGAAAGTGAAACTTTAATCTTATTTTATTTCTTCTTTTATAAACTTTTATTTGATATACCAGGCAGCTAGGAGTGTCACGCTCATATTGCCAATAAGTCAAATATTTCAAGTTTCTTTCAATAAAATCGATATAAATACAATTGAAAATCTGTCTGTCTGTCTGTTTGTCTGCTTTTTCCATCATCACGGGAAAACGGCTGAACCGAATTTGATAAAATTCTGTGGGTTGCCTGTACATAGCTCCAATTAAAATTCAGTACATGTTTCGAGTTTCAACAAGTGGTTCTCGAGATATTAGTAAAAATCGAGACTGTCGTTTGTCTCATCATCACGAGAGAACGGCTGAACTGAATTTAATGAAATTTTGTGAGTATCCTTGAAATAGCCCCCCATAAGTTTTGTCAAAGTTTCGAATTTCTGAGATCAGGGGTTGTCGAGATATTGATAAAAAACGGAACTTTTTCCTAGGAGTTCTACTCTCTAACTCCGTGGTTTATCCAAACGGAAAGGATCGAAATCGTTTGTTTAAAACGTCAAAGTGAATTCAAACTTTATTTCTGAGTTTGGTGGAGGATTTTTACGCTAATTAGTCGCTATCTGAAAGCATGAATTATTTGAAACATGAATTTAAATGTAAAATTCGTCTCCATGGTATATTTTTCACAAGCATTTACTTAACAATGAAAAGTATAAAGAAATCAAAATGGTTATTTTATTTCGCATTTTATGAGGAAGATTCTATTTTATATCATATTGCTCAACAACTCAATTAAATTAAATGTCTTTGTTAATATTTATTATTATTATTTCTATTTGAATATCAAATAAATGAATGTAAAAATATATTTTATAAATGAACGGTTTGATTTTTCTCTTAATTGTATTAATTGCGGACTGCGTACATCACTTTCATTTATTTTGACAAAGAGTTTAGAAAATAAACTCATATATTCTGTTTAGCCAATAAACTCATTTAACCGATTGTTGAAACAGAAAAAAGAGTAGAACGTGTATATCTTCTAATACAATTTTAGTGCTTTCATTTAGTATATACAAACGGGATCAGGATGTTTTATTCTTCAGATCTGCAAATTTAGAGCTACAAATTTCGTGGCATATTCTTAACTGGGCAATTTTTCTTAAACGTTGCCAAATTGAGGGAAATGTCGCCATATTGATAAAAGCGACGCAAATCAATGAATTGCATTTGTTTATGAGAAGAGAGTACTGAAATGATGTTTCGTTAGCATTTATCTGCCAGACCAGTCATCCTACTTAATAACACATTTAGCGAATTTTTAAAATGTCACCAAATTGATAAAAATGTTTGTAAATCCATAAAATTTCATGAAATTAAAAAAAAAATTGCGCTTAATAAATGAAATTAATTGTGTTTTGTTAGGGGATAGTATTGTGATCATATTTCGTCATTTTGTCGCAAAATGGGACTGCCAGTTCTACAGTCCCACTTGGCGATAAACTTGGCGATTTTTTAAATTGTCACTAAATTGACGGAAATGTCGCCAAACCTTCCATGGAGATAGAATTATTCAGACGATATGATTTTCATCAATTCAACTTCTTATTCGACTTCCCATATAATTTTAGCACCTTCACTTTGACATATATTGGAATCAATTACTGTCTTTAGGTTTAATGATTACAGGTTTATTGATATTTTCAATTTATACATTTAATCTACTAATACAGGTTATATCTTCTAATATTCGCGTATATAAGTAGTATGGGTCCCATACAATTTTAACGCTTTTATTTTGCATATCTTGATTCTCAATTTCATATTTTTTGTAAATTGCTTACAAAAGGGGCAGGATGTTTTATTCTTCAGATCTGCGCATGAAGATAATTTTGTATAGCTTAAACAGAGATTCTTAAACTTCTTTTAAGGAGCATTACATTAAATATTTTAACAGAATATTTTGATTAAAAATGTCATTCAGTATACTATAGGAATTTGCACATGATTGTGAATTTTAAGTTTCTTTATATTATATGCTCCGTACGAAGAACGGGTAAGCTGCTAGTATAGACTAAAAATAACCCATTTCTCCGTCTCTCCGTAACGCTTGACGAGAAATTTGGCGGAACGTCGCCAACTTGGCGACTCTTTTAAATATTGCCAAAATGCCAAAAATGGCGCCAAATTGATAAGAATGACACCAAATGAGAAGTAATGTTTTGCAAATTCTGGTTTCCGTCATATGACGAGCATACATTCTGGTTACATTAGACGCTTTAAGCTGTATTACAAAACAATTCTGGTATAAAAATGTAGAAAGTGTATATTTTAGAATCTAACATATCAACGTATATGGGACCCTCTTATACTTATTTCCAATATTCATCGTTGATAACTTTGTCATTTTTGCTCCGATTTGGACGAAATGAACGGTATTCTATTAATCTATATATAAAGAGCTGCATTCTGGAGTTCTGCGTTGAGTGACTTCGGAAACTTAAAACGAAGCTAGATATTGGACTAATTACACTTTACAACATAGTTGAAAAGTGTTTGTGACTTTGTTCATTCTAACTGTCTGTCTGTCCGTTCGCACGATAACTGCGGTAAAAATGAATTTATCAAAATACAATTTCAGTACGTTGTCGGATTTTTAAACGAAGTCAAAATTCTCAAATTTCTTCGAAAATTTGAGGAAGTATTCAAATTATCCCATAAAATATATAAAAAAATTTCAGAAAAATATGTTTGATAGTTTTTTAAATAAAAGTTAAAATAATAATTACACCCATATTATATGAAGATATCACGTGACCCACTTCAAAATAAAATATGGTATCCATATTTTTTTTCCCAGTGTAAAAATCGTCATTTTAAAAGTCCTTTTAAATCTATATTTAGTGTTGTATCCGTAGTAAAACCGCTTTATTTTTGCTTATTTTCTGTGCATCTATATTCTGTGCGAACGCAATTACAATATTTTTAGTTTAAATGATCATCAAACTTTGAATATTTCTACAACGAAACCTAATTTTAATGGATACACAATGTAAACAAGTGATTGTAGGATGAGTTGTATAAGAATTGCTGAAATTTTTTTTCAGTCTAAATTATTTAAATCTGGAGTCTGGAATTAAAGTGATATAAATGAAATATGCATTGCTTTTACATAGAGAGCCAGATTATTTATATTTTCATGATGTCATTTGAATTAAGTTAATTTTTTTCCATGAAGTTTGAAGATTTCAAATGTAGTAAATTATTGTTGTACTGTGATAAGTGAAAATATATCAATGCTGAATGTACCACATTTTAGAAATGTTTATATAGCATTGCATTTGCATTTCAGTTAGAAAGTGTTTCATAATCAATGCTTTATGCATGATTGACCTTTCTTGTTAATTTATTTACAACAATGAATTTTATAATGCTTCGTTTTGTGTTGCAGCTACACAGAAAGTCATTAAATGTTGTCTTTTGTAGTTAGATATCCCATCAATAAACCTGTTTTTTAACACTTCCCACCATAGTTGAAAGTGTTTATGACTTTGTTCATTCTATCTGCATGTCTGTCTGTCTGTCTGTCTGTCTCTCTGTCTGTACGTTAGCACGTTAACTGCCGTAAAAATGGCTTTATCAAAATGAATTTGGTATGTTTTTCAGACGGTCTGTGGGACCTATGGGAATATAAATGAATAATATCACCCAATTAGTTTTTTATTGAACTCGGATTGAAAAAATGAAATACATTGAATCCTATAGGACCTAATGTTTCAAACACTTTTTAAGCGAATTTCAAATTCACAAATTGCTTCGAAAATTTTAGGAAATATTCAAATTAATCCATAAAATATATAAAACAAGAAAGATCAATCATGCTTAAAGCATTGATTATAAAACACTTTTCAACTATAATGCAATTTTATTTAAACATCTCTAAAATGTGTGTGTGCAATACATTCATAAGTAATATCTTAAAACTTATCACAATACTACATTAATTTATTATATTTGAAAACTTAAATCTTCAGCGAAAAAATGAACTTCATTCAAATGACGGCATTGTAATTGCCAGGTTTAAACATCTTTAAAATGCGATACATTCCTCGGTAATATTTTTAAAATCATCATAATACCACAATAATTTATTATATTTGAAAACTTCAACGAAAACAACTTACATTCATTCAAATGACGTCATAGAAAAAATAACAAGCGTGGCTCTCTCTATAAAAGCAGCATTTCATTCATAACATTTTCTCAATCATGTCATTCATCACAGTACTAAAATAATTTATTTTTTTTTAGAACTTAAGCCAATGGAGGTACAAGTAATTAAACTATATGCTTAAAACTCAGGAAGAACGAAAAAAAATCGTCTTTCTCTGTGTAAAATCAATAAATATTTCATTCATATCAGCTATGCAGACTCCATGAGCTAAATACTTTTGCGTTAAAAAAATACAGCAATTCTTATACAACTCATCCTACATATTGTGCTGTTTACATTTTACATAAGTAAAAAATAGGCTTCGTTGTAAAAATAATCAAATTTGGATGATCATTTAAACTCAAATATATTGTCATTCCGTTGTTTCAGTATGTAGGTGCACAGAATTTAAGCAAAAATAAAGCGGTTTTAGGAAGAATACAACAATCAATATGAATAAAAAGAACTTTAAATATCACGATTTTGAGACAAGATGGATACCATATTTTATTTTGAAGTGGGTCACGTGATCTTTTCATATCATGTTCATGTGATCGCTTCATATAACAGGTGTAATTATTATTTTAATTTTTATTTAAAAAACTACTAAATATATTTTACTGAATTTTTTTTATATATTTTATGGAATAATTTGAATATTTCCTAAAATTTTCGAAGCAATTTGTGAATTTTAAATCCGATTAAAAAATGTTTGAAAAATTAGGTTCCATATTCAATCCAAAACTAATCGGGTGATATTATTCATTTCTATTTCCATTGGTCCAACAGACCGTCTGAACAACATACTAAAATTTAATGTTTATTAAGTCATTTTTACGGCAGTTATCGTGCTAATGGACAGACAGACAGACAGAGAGACAAGCAGATAGACAGAAAGACAGAATGAACAAAGTCATAAACACTTTTCAACTTTGTTGTAAAGTGTTAAAAATTTTCAGTAAAATATGTTAGGTAGTTTTTTAAATAAAAAATATTTAATATAGGGTGAAAAACAAATTCACTTAAATTCTGACTCTTGTTATATCCTCCAGAAAAAAAAGAGATATATTATATAATAAATATCTTTCCAAGAATTTAAATTTTTAACACTTTACAACAAAGTTGAAAAGTGATTATGGCTTTGTTCATTCTATATGTCTGTCTGTCTGTCTGTCTGTCAGTTAGCACGATAACTGCCTAAAAATGACTTAATCAAAATGAAATTTTAGTATGTTGTTCAGACAGTCTGTAGGACCTATGGGAATATAAATGAGTAATATCACCCAATTATTTTTAAATTGAACCCGCATTGAAAACATGAAATACATTGAACCCTATAGGACCTAATTTTTCAAACATTTTTTAAGCGAATTTGAAATTCACAAATTGCTTCGAAAATTTTAGGTAATATTCAAATTATTCCATAAAATATATAAAAAAAATTCAGCAAAATATATTCAGTAGCTTTTTAAATAAAAATTGAAATAATAATTACACTTCTTATATGAAGCGATCACGTGACCATGATGTAAAAAGATCACGTGACCCACTTCAAAATAAAATATGACAACCATCATGTCTCAAAATCGTGATTTTTAAAGTTGTTTTTATTTCATATTGAGTGCTGTATTCGTCCTAAAATCGCTTTACTTTTGCTTAAATTCTGTGCATCTACATAGTGAAACAACGCAATTACAATATATTTGAGTTTAAATGATCATCCAGATTTGATTATTTCTACAACGAAGCCTATTTTTCACTTGTGCAAATTGTAAACAGCAAAATATGTTGGATGAGTTGCATAAGAATTGCTGTATTTTTTTAACGCAAAAGTATTTAACTCATAGAGTCCGCACAGCTGATATGAATGAAATATTCATTGATTTTACGGAGAGAAGGACGATTTTTTTCGATGAAGTTTTAAGCATAGAGTTTAATTGTTTGTATCTCCATGGTCTTAAGTTTTTAAATAAAATAAATTATGTTAGTACTGTGATGAATGAAATGAATGGGAAAATGCTATGAATGAAATGCTGCTGTTATAGAGAGAGCCAGGCGTGTTATTTTTTCTATGACGTCATTTGAATGAATGTCAGTTGTTTTCGATGAAGTTTTCAAATACAATAAATTATTGTAGTTTTATGATGATTTTAAAAATATTTCCGAGGAATGTATCGCATTTTAGAGATGTTTATATAAAATTGCATTGCAGTTAGAAAGTGTTTCATAATGCTTTTTGAAAAAACACTATTCGAAATATGCAAAAGGAGTGAAGTTTCGCATCCATCTATAATGACTAACATAGATACACACTATTGATCTTTCTTGTTTAAATTACTTACGAGCAGTATGCCCGGAGGCCTCACTTGTATATCTAAATAAGGAAATTTTCAAGAAATAAAAAGTAGAAAACATAAAAAATATGGAATCCTTTCTCTAATGTATCTTGAACCATTGTCACACATCGACTTTCTCCATTTCGAAATATGCAAAAGGAGTGAAGTTTCGCATCCATCTATAATGACTAACATAGACACACACTATTGATCTTTCTTGTTTAAATTACTTACGAGCAGTGTGCCCGGAGGCCTCACTTGTATATCTAAATAAGGAAATTTTCAAGAAATAAAAAGTAGAAAACATAAAAAATATGGAATCCTTTCTCTAATGTATCTTGAACCATTGTCACACATCGACTTTCTCCATTTCGAAATATGCAAAAGGAGTGAAGTTTCGCATCCATCTATAATGACTAACATAGATACACACTATTGATCTTTCTTGTTTAAATTACTTACGAGCAGTATGCCCGGAGGCCTCACTTGTATATCTAAATAAGGAAATTTTCAAGAAATAAAAAGTAGAAAACATAAAAAATATGGAATCCTTTCTCTAATGTATCTTGAACCATTGTCACACATTGACTTTCTCCATTTCGAAATATGCAAAAGGAGTGAAGTTTCGCATCCATCTATAATGAGTAACATAGATACACACTATTGATCTTTCTTGTTTAAATTACTTACGAGCAGTATGCCCGGAGGCCTCACTTGTATATCTAAATAAGGAAATTTTCAAGAAATAAAAAGTAGAAAACATAAAAAATATGGAATCCTTTCTCTAATGTATCTTGAACCATTGTCACACATCGACTTTCTCCTATTCGAAATATGCAAAAGGAGTGAAGTTTCGCATCCATCTATAATGAGTAACATAGATACACACTATTGATCTTTCTTGTTTAAATTACTTACGAGCAGTATGCCCGGAGGCCTCACTTGTATATCTAAATAAGGAAATTTTCAAGAAATAAAAAGTAGAAAACATAAAAAATATGGAATCCTTTCTCTAATGTATCTTGAACCATTGTCACACATCGACTTTCTCCATTTCGAAATATGCAAAAGGAGTGAAGTTTCGCATCCATCTATAATGACTAACATAGACACACACTATTGATCTTTCTTGTTTAAATTACTTACGAGCAGTATGCCCGGAGGCCTCACTTGTATATCTAAATAAGGAAATTTTCAAGAAATAAAAAGTAGAAAACATAAAAAATATGGAATCCTTTCTCTAATGTATCTTGAACCATTGTCACACATCGACTTTCTCCATTTCGAAATATGCAAAAGGAGTGAAGTTTCGCATCCATCTATAATGACTGACATAGATACACACTATTGATCTTTCTTGTTTAAATTACTTACGAGCAGTATGCCCGGAGGCCTCACTTGTATATCTAAATAAGGAAATTTTCAAGAAATAAAAAGTAGAAAACATAAAAAATATGGAATCCTTTCTCTAATGTATCTTGAACCATTGTCACACATGGACTTTCTCCATTTCGAAATATGCAAAAGGAGTGAAGTTTCGCATCCATCTATAATGAGTAACATAGATACACACTATTGATCTTTCTTGTTTAAATTACTTACGAGCAGTATGCCCGGAGGCCTCACTTGTATATCTAAATAAAGAAATTTTCAAAAAATAAAAAAATAGAAAACATAAAAAATATGGAATCCTTTCTCTAATGTATCTTGAACCATTGTCACTCATCGACTTTCTCCTATTCGAAATATGCAAAAGGAGTGAAGTTTCGCATCCATCTATAATGAGTAACATAGATACACACTATTGATCTTTCTTGTTTAAATTACTTACGAGTAGTATGCCCGGAGGCCTCACTTGTATATCTAAATAAGGAAATTTTCAAAAAATAAAAAAATAGAAAACATAAAAAATATGGAATCCTTTCTCTAATGTATCTTGAACCATTGTCACACATCGACTTTCTCCTATTCGAAATATGCAAAAGGAGGGAAGTTTCGCATCCATCTATAATGAGTAACATAGACACACTATTTTTTTAAACAAAGTTGGTTAAATCTTTAAATTTTAATATTCACTTTCTCGTACATAGTATTGAGTAAATGTTATTTTCGCGAAAATTTTCAATTTCGTATGTCAATATATGTTTTAAGACCTCCTAAACACGTTTTGACTATTTTTGGAGTGATATCCGTCCACCTCTCTGTATGTTTGTCTGATGCTCTGATATATATGATATCAGCCACAAATATTAATGTATTTTCACGAGACTTTATATCCGGATTTGTTATCAAAATATCTAGAACTGGATAGAATTTTCTTAATTTAGAGTGAAAACTTCAAAATTTTATAATGTTTCAACATGGCAGCATAGGACAAAATTCGATACAATCATGCATAAAATGATTTATTTATCGCTCAATGGTCAAGCGACTTTACAGTTTTAATCATTGTTGTGAAAAATAGCCACGATATAATATTTTTGTTTGTGACGTCATTAACCCTCCACCCCTTAGGGGTTTGCATTATCAAGTATAGTATCAATCGAAAGATTTTTTCAAGCCCTTTAAAGTGAAGGGTGACACGCTACAGTCGTAATCATTTTGACTCACGATACTGATTTTTCAAAAAAAAATTTGTAAAATTTGAAAAAAAAAGAATTCTTGTATGAGAAAGTCAAGTGGAGCCACACTGTAGTTAATTTCGTATAGTTTCTCATGGATATAAGAGTCAAAATAGTGTTTTTAAATGTATCTTTTAAAATCATTCCGGTGAGTGGAAAAAATGATGTGATACCGCAGAATCATTTTTTTTCTTTTGCCGTCTACACACATTCGTCTTCCTCAAATACTATTTTGAAGGTTACATTTTGACACTTTCCTCTTTCTCTTCAAAACCACAAGACGCCCCGACTCTCAATTTCCTTATGCCTGCTTTAGAAGACTTTGGAGCCGACAGATGTCAAACGTGTTTGATGTTTTCCTTACTCAAATAGGGAGTATATTTTTGTTTCTATTCATTGCAATTCCGGTGAATAGAACTTAGCCACATATCAATTATTTGTTTGGAATGAAACTTGTCAACTAACATAAAAAAAAAAATTTCTTGCACGCCGTTAGGTCATTGCACAAAAGTATTATTAAATTAACTGGAGGGCGACTCAAGTCGAATTTCTCGTACCTAAATCCATCTTTAGTAGCTTTTTTTTTTTTTTTCAAATTTTAGAAGAAAATTTTTGAAAAATCAATATCATGGGTCTAAATTATTAAATGATTGAATTACTTTTGTATTCTACTAAATCTATCATCTTCGATATCTTCGATTTTGTATTCTACTAAATCTATCATCTCAAAAATGTCTTCGATCCGTCCTAATAAATATTTTCCATGAATCACATTTATATGATACTTGACAAGACTTTTATAGAGTCCACTTCAAATATAGAAAATTAGATAGTTTTCTCGGTTAACTCAATGGATGGAACGTCATCTGAACAGCCGGGAGCCTGTGCATCTATTCTGCGCTGAGATGTATTTTTACACGTTCGTTATTTGTATCTTAAATGTAATCTGTCTGCTTGAGATTCTTTTTGGCGAATATTCTTATTACCCGAATACGACCTTAGTAGTTTACCAACAATGACAATCACTGATTTAAAGCTAGGTAGAACCAAATCATACTAGTCAATATCTGACTTAGAAGTCTAAGTCAGATATTGACTAGTATGATTTGGCTCTACCTAGCTTTAAATCAGTGATTGTCATTGTTGGTAAACTACTAAGGTCGTATTCGGGTAATAAGAATATTCGCCAAAAAGAATCTCAAGCAGACAGATTACATTTAAGATACAAATAACGAACGTGTAAAAATACTTAGCCTTTTGTTTACGGGTGGGACAGCGTCTATTCCAAACGAAGAACCTCTCAAAAAGACAGGTATATGGCATACCCTATCCCAAACATTTCGATCCCCCTTTGCAGACATTGGTGTCCATACCCTATCCCAATAAACTGTTTGGGATAGGTTATGTCAAATACCTGTCTTTTTGAGAGGTTCTTCGTTTGGGATAAACACTGTCCCACTCGTAAGCAAAAGGTTAATATACATATACTGCATTTAAATATTTTTCTTTCAAATCATCCCTTTCAGTGTGCTTTTAGAATATTAATTTAGATTTTCTATATATATATATATATATATATATATATATATATATATATTTATATATATATATATATATATATATATATATATATATATTTATATATATATATTTATATATATATATTTATATATTTATATTTATATATATATATATATATATATATATATATATTTATACATATACATATATATACATATATATATGTATATATATGTATATATGTATATATATATATATGTATATATACATATATATATTTATACATATATATATATATATGTATATATATATATATATATATATATATATATATATATATATATATATATATATATATAATAAAGAAATAGAATTGATAGGAGACAATTCTTAATTTTCCTTATTTATTCGTAATAAATCTAATTTGCTTTTCAATAGTGTAATAAAATAAAATTCATGTTAACTCAGTTTTTGTTTCCTTGTCGAAACAGAGGAGAATAAATATCAATATGGTAAAACGTTGCAGAAAATATCACCTCCACAGTATCATCTGCAACTTCAATGGCCCCGTCTACATTTTCAGGAAAGTTTTCTGCGTCAGATGCAGCAGCAGTATCTGGAAAAATGATTCATAAGCATCATAAATGCAAATAAAATGTATCTTCACTTACAGTATCCATTCTTTTTTTCTTAAATGCCTTATACTTAAGACGTTAGATTATAATTAGATATACACACATGTTTTACAAACAGGTTTAAACAGCTTTAAACATGTCAACTACTTAAGATGAATATTTCATTCAAAATCAAGAAACGAACAGTAGGGTCCATAGAAATTCCTCCAAACATTCGATCGAAATAACATAAATATAGAGTTACCGTGGAATTTTAATAATAGATATTCCTCACATAACTGGAATAGTGTAACCATGAGACCCGGGTTAAATCTCTAGTTACGGCCAAATGCTATTTTCAGCTCTGATAAATTCTAAAACTATATAATTGATATTCAACCTTAAATATGATGTGCTGGCGACAGAGGGGTTTGGCCCACATCCCCTGGCCTGGAATTTCTTCAGAGCAGGTCAATGTTATTCAATTAATAAATTTTATTTTTGAAAATATTTTTTTATTTGAAATAGAATGCGCATCTTCTAAATTTCGCGGCATATTTAGAGAATCTCTCAGCAATCTTAAAATTCGTGGCACAGCGGTTGAAAAATCCCTCCGCTAATTGATCAGCAAGTTTGTCATAGCTTTGTTTGTTTGTTGTGGATTATTTAAATGAAGTTCCTTCCTAACATTATTTTGTATTTAACTTTCATTTAAATAAAGATGACTTTCTTATGTATCCATTTAATTATTATTATCAACTACTTTTTCTCCAAGAATATTTAACTTTGGAGATTTATTACTCATTTTCTTTGGTATTATTCCATGGCAATAGGATCTAGGATGGATTCCTTATCCTTATTCTGATATTAATACCACAATACTCACATAACACGCTTATAAAGACTTTCTAAAATACGATATCGCTCCCACCACATATAATAACATCCATGGACTGAATCCAGGCTTATTATGTGATCGTCAACATGGAATAATCGATACAGTACGGATATCCGCATACCCCGTTAATATGCATAGAATATTGTGGAATAAAAATGAAACCCATAGAATTTGTCTTAAATGCACCCGTTTTATCTTATATCAATTCCCGGTTAATTGCATAAAAGCTGAGACACCAATTTCGTGAATTTCAGTTTCAGTGTTGGAAGACATGGGAGGAAAAGCGCTAAATCGCCAAACTTGGTAACCTCAGAATTTTCTTTCTGTAGGTCAAAAGGTTTAAACGCAATAAATAGAAGGAAGGTATTATGTATATAGTAATACATTACCATAATTTATTATGTAAATTGTTATAATTATTTTACATTCATTGTCTTTATGTAATTAAGAGGGATATTAATAATATTAATCTGTGTATACCCACTTAAACGAATGCCCCGTTTAATCGCATGCAATTGAGTGGAATCAAGTGAACGCAATTAAGCGGAGCCAACTGCAATTACCCTAGTAGTATTTTATATTGGTCCATTATTGAACCAATACTGTTTATCTTGGCATTACATTGGAAATATTTTCAATGCAATCCCAATATCGGGCAAATATTGGGGTTACATTGGACTCCAATATTGGGTAATATTTCCATAACAATATCACGCCAATATTAGTGTTACATTGAAAATATTTTCAATGAAAC
The DNA here is from genome assembly GCA_951213105.1 of Amaurobius ferox. Lineage (NCBI taxonomy): Eukaryota > Metazoa > Arthropoda > Arachnida > Araneae > Amaurobiidae > Amaurobius > Amaurobius ferox. The sequence goes on along the minus strand of OX578139.1, from coordinate 99,311,894 downwards.
GCCAATATTGGCGTAATATTATCCCGATATTTTAAGCCAATATTGGACTGATTCTGTCAAAATGTCCACTTTTTCATATTGGGCCAACATTAGATTGCTACTAGAGAAGTCATATCCAGTGTTTCTTTCAGGCATACATCCGAGGGGGGCGACTTAGTTTCTATTTATGTGACAGCATTCAGATATATTTATATGGAGAAAATAGAACCCCCCCCCCCCTGACCAAAAAGTCCTGAAAGTCTGCCTGCGTATTTTGCTACGTTTATAAAAATTCCCAAAACTGTGGCACATAACACGCTATGGTGTGAATGACGTCTATAGTAGGGATATCCTGCTGAAATGTGAAAGTAGCGAAAAATATAAACACTTTGGACGCTTATAACTCCGACTCTAACAAATAAAATTATAAACAATTTGTACTTCTTTCGTCCGAAATAGGGTGCTATTCACGAATATATAAAATGTATTCAATGTTCAAATATGTTAAACTTTACTTTTTTTCTGAAAGTTGTCTAAAATTTTGTCTAAGCTAGTTTTTGCTTCACTTTGCATACTTCTATTCGAAATATCTTCTAAATTGTAAAAGTTAAATCTAAAGACTAAGTATATGTAGATTCCTAGAAAATGTTCAATAGGAAATCTAGCTTCTAAATCGATATTTACTTTCTCATACGCAGCATTGAGAAAGTATTGCTTTCCTGAAAAAAATTTTATTTGAAATCCCGAAAATTTTTTAGTTTTTGATGCCAATATGTGTTTCAAGACCTTCTGAACAAGTTTTATTTTTTTTTCTTGGAAGTGTCTTATAGTTTTCGAGAAATCATCAATTTGAAGATGACTGAAATTTTATCGTTTTTAAAATTTGTAATGCCTTATACCTGGAAAATTAAAAGTGCTGGCTATGAGCTGTAAGAGCGAGTAATTTGTAGCCCTTTGAAATCCCTACTTGGATATATAATTTTATTTCGAATCTGGTTCTTAGATCTATAATGAAGATAGTTAAACAGCAATGTGTACTCTGCACAACCTAATCAATGACCAAGTTGATCGTATGATATAGCTGTGCATATTACTTTAATTACCATAAACCCACATCAGCGGCGCCGACTCCGTGGTTTCCAGACACTTTTTGAATCCCCAATAATTTTATTGCAGGTTCCTGGAACCCCTAATTTTTTGTGGTTATTTACTGTGGAAAATATATGCATAAATTTTGTTTTTATTATCAATTCTTCAAGTTTTTTATTATTCATTTCATGTTTACTATATATAAAGTGTGTATAGAAATCTACCTCTTAGACTGTTTATTATATTCTGAATACGATATTTTAACTCAGATGATTTAAAGAGAAATTTGTTGACATTTTTAATACTGTTAAAAATATTTAAAAATAAATTTTTACTTTTTTTTTTGTTACTTTTATAAAGGTAATTGAGTTGAAAATTCAAAGTATCTGTATACTGTGTATAATAATATTGCACCTACATACGCAAAATAAATAAAATAAATACCTAAAATTCTGTACTTATCTATAATTTGCTTCATTTTATCATTTCAGACTTTTTATTGTGCCAGATAATCGGACTGAATGAATTTTAAATTACGCTTATTTTTTTTTTAAAGTGCTTGGGTCATTCGATTAAAAATGTTTGGAACCCCCAATAATTTTTCAAGTCGGCGCCTATGACGGTATTCCAAGTATGCGCCTATTTCAAATCGGCGCCTATGACATTATTTCAAGTATGCGTCTATTCATATTTCAAGTATGCGCCTATTTCAAGTCGGCGCCTATGACACTGTTTCAAGTATGCGTCTATTCATATTTCAAGTATGCGCCTATTTCAAGTCGGCGCCTATGACAGTATTTCAAGTATGCGTCTATTCATATTTCAAGTATGCGCCTATGACAGTATTTCATGTATGCGCCTATTCATTTTTCAAGTATGCGCCTATTCATATTTCAAGTATGCGCCTATTTCAAGTCGGCGCCCACATTATATGTTCTAAACGAAGCAAATGAAACTAAAAACAGCGAATTTTACTATATTGGAGTTTTATTCTACAAGACGTTATTCACGAACAGCCATTTCGGAGCCATCGCAGATTTTTCTGAATTAAAATTTTTTAAACATTTCATAAGAAAATTCGTGTGAGGAAATTGAGTTACTCAACTTAACCGACTATTGCACACGAACGTTCAACTGCCACGCGTATTATGTTATGTGAAATAATGTTTGGATTATGTAGTTAAAAAGCAAATGCTATACTAGAACAAAAATAAATGCAGTGAACCACGGATATAACGCCTTCGGTTAAACCGCGGGTTCGGATATAACACAGGTGTAAGCATATATATCTTTCTTTTCTCCATTGTCCCCTTACTCCTACCTCTTTCTATATGTTTTATGTCTCTATGTTCCAAGTGGAAGACTCTGTAAGTGATTCAGAGGTCAAACCTAACCATATTCCTACAACAGAAGAAGCTCTGAAGGGTATCGATACTGTTTTGCAGTGGGTTGAAGGGCGGAAAGAGATCAATCACTCCGTCACTAAGATTAATTGAGCAATTTTCTTGCTATAGTATAGCCTTCATAAAAAGGAAAAATATAAACAAAAAAACTTCATATAAACAACGTAAAATGACAGGCTTTAAGGTTTTCGCAGCTCCGCAATGACTGAAACGCATGTAAGTACACTGTTTGTATGTAGGGTAAGGCAGAACCAAGGTTAATGGAACATTTACGACTTTACAATGCCTATCTACGGGCCTTGATGCAGACCACACATTGAGGATGCAGGACGCACTGTACGTAGTGTACTGCATCTCGTATGTTGCTCACTATGTATTTAAATCTGGAAGAAAAACTAGCTTTCTTTGTCTCTATTGCAACGTGTGGCTATGTATCTTTAGTGTGTGGACAGTAGGTAGCAATTATTGCTCAAACCGAACCGCATTTTGCACGTTGCAGCTTGCGGCGTCCTCAGTATGTGGCTTGTCAAATGTATGTGCTATGAAGTTGCACTCTTTCAACAACAAAAAATTAAAATCTGTAAAATACTGACTGCTTCATTTTGTAAACGCCTTTGTTTAACAGACACCTAAATATATAACATAAAAACATGCATTTAGAACACAATAAAACCGTTATATTTTATCACTGAAAGTTGATCGTTAAAATAGCGCTCATCGTTAACAATACAGCTGCCCCTATTACGAGGGTGGTTTGATATCGCCGAAAACCCACTTTATCACCAGAGTTCACTGAATATTCAAACTAATAAAAATAGACACTGCCATTAGAAATAATTAATTATACCCAATTCCTCAATCAAATCTTCTTCTGGTGAAATTTTTTCCATGGAAATGTGGTCGAAGAGAGTATGCATCAGACGCACGGCACAATCCTCCTCGACAATATCTGCTGGAAGTCGAAAACCAAAGCCCAACATGCTCATGCCATGCTTTCTAACCGCCCTGTGTAAGTTGGCCCACAAACAAAGAGTTAAGATGCAGACATTTGTATCGTCGTCCCTGGCCAAAAACTCCATGTTTTGTGTTTTAGCATCCAAGTATTTTTCTGCATCCTGTACAAATAAAAATCAAATAATATAACTGCAGCCATTTCCATAATAATATATTTATTGCAAAATAATTTTTACACCAAATCCTTACGCACCTTTAAATGCATGAAAGAAATATAATCCAGCTTATCCACGATGGTTTTCTTGATATTCTGAGTACCCTGGATGTTGTATAATATATGTTAAAAGAGTCATACAAATTTACATATATGCAAAATAAAATATAGCAACAAAGTCAGATTAAAATTTGGCGATTAAATTTTTCGAAATTAATATTTTGAAGGATACGCAAGTTCTCAGAACGAATAGTTGTCAAATTTATGCATAGACACATTGTGTAAAAAACTAGAACTAGATAGAATATTGCAGAGAAATTAAAACTGGATAGTAATTGTCATTCTTAGAACTCAATTTATTCTAATGTTAAGATATTCCGAGAATCATTTCCTACGAAGAAAATTAGATGCAGACAGCACATGACTTTCTCTACATAATATAAGTATTTTATTTCTTTCAATGCAAAAGAAATAAAGTATTAATAAAGATAATGTACTAACACAGTAAAGTATGCCATGGACAAGATCCATGGCATAATGTTTTTAACATTTAAAAGTACACTGACATTTCACGCTTTTCTGGATGACAACATGCAAAATTATTTTGAAGCATCTAATTAACTTATATATCGTTCATATCTAACTTCACACTTGGAAATATTGCTAACACCTGCTAAGCAATATACTCTATTGTATTAAAATATGTTAATTACAAGTTCATCAATTTGGCTTCAATTTTGCCAATTATGCGGTATTTTTGTCAATTTGGTCCAATATTAAAATTCGTCAAGTTGGCGATATTTCACCAAATTAGTTACCAATGTCGCCAAATTTTTCTCCGAGTGTGATGGTACGTTATGATACTACAGTCCATATTTTCTTTCCCTACAATATATAGTAATGTGTTGGGAAAGTATTGGAATCATGTCGAAAATCTCAACTCGAGTTTTCGATAAATCGACACGTTTTGAACACTCTAGAACCCGAAAAATCTATTTTTAGCGTGATATATGTGAGTGTGTGTCTGCGCAATGTATGTATCCACTCTAGCTGAAAACTAATTGATTAAATTTCACAAATTTTAATAGATAAGTCCCTTGTGGATTATCCTTGCGCTGATCAGATTTTAATACAATTCGGATAAGAAAACCCACCCTTGTATGTATTTACTCTATCTGAAAAGCGAACTCACCAAATGTTACAACATTTTGTAAATAAGTCACTTGTAGACCTTGCTACTGATTAGATTATGGCATGATTTGCAAGGAAAGAACCCGCCTTATTTTACGAAATGGCCGGCAAATATTGTAAAAATCTGAAATGAAAGACTACATATTCCCAAACATATCAATTAAATGCTTATTTTATACTAAATTTTTGCGACGGAAAGAATAAAATCAACCCCATCAGTCTAAGACTAACCGTTCTCGAGATAGAGACCATGTGCTAAATGAAAACGAAAATTGAGTTAAAACTCTAAATTCAGTGCAATTTCAAATAAATATCAGTGCTATTACTTTCCTTATATACATAGCATAATGCAAAAAGAAAGTATTGTGACGGGGTCGAAAATTCTAATTGAAGTTCTCGACGGGAGAGCACGTTTCAAGCATCCCTGATCACGAATCAAACATTGAGGTGATATCTGTGTGTGTGTGTGTGTGTGTGTGTGCATGACAGTGAGCCTGTGGCGACGATATCTCACGAACGAATGGGGCGATTCGAATGAAATTTGGTACAAAAATTACAATCCGTGAATACTGGAAGCCTATTGTTTTTAAACACAATCTAATGTTCAGAACGCCCCTAGATTCTAGATTGAAATTTAAAAAAAAAACATCAAAAAATCAAAACCTTTAATAAACGTAACCAAATAGACATTTTTTATGTAATTTTTCCTTAGAAAACGATTGACATAAACTTTAGAATGCTAGCATGAACCGTTCTCGAGATATTGCGCATTTTTCAAATAAATTTATCAAAAAATTCCATAAATTAAAAATTATATTAACTGTTGAGAAACGTGTTCATTTTTCATATATAATATCATGCGATAAATTTGGTGACATCATTCTCGTGAGTTTAGCTCGTTCTATCCAAGAGAAAAGATACTTTGAGTAATACTTTTGTATTTGAACACCAATAGTCATTTATCTGCTATAGGAATAACCTATTTCTCTGTCTAAAATGCTTGGCGAGATTTTAGCGACGAATTTGGCGGAATCTCGCCAACTTGGCGACTTTTTTTAATGTTGCCAAATTAACGAAAATCTCGCCAAATGGATACAAATGACGCTAAATCAATAAAAAAGACAGCTACTTGTCGAAAATTCAATCTCTTGAAAAGAATATAAGTATCTACTATAAGAATGACATATTTTTATTTTACTATTGAAGAAGTAAATGCATTGCATTATATAAAGAAAGTCATGTGCTGCCCACATCAAATTTTTTACTCAGTAATGCATAAAGTGTTGGCGTCGTATCAAAGCTCGAGTTTTTGATGGATCTACACATTTCACGCACACTAGTACCGGAAAAAAGTATTTTTAGTGTGGAGCTTATATATGTGTGTGTGTGTGTGTGTGCGTGTGTGTGTATCTGTCTGCCTGTGTATCTTTCGCTCTGTGTGTGTGTCTTCCTCATCGACTCTGGCTGTAAAGCTCATTGACCAAATTTCACAAAAATTAGCATATAAGTCACTTAGGGGATACTCTGGTGGCGATTAGATTTTGGTACAATTCAGCTAAAAGGATTCTGCCTTTTTTTGCTAAATGTCCCCACAAAATTGTATGTATCCAACTGAATCTAAAAATTAAATGGGCCAAATTAAAAAAATGGTAGATAAGTCACCGCTGGCGTTGATTACATTTTGGCACTATTCGAAAAAAGACATTGCCTTTTTTGAGAAGTGGCCTGCAAAAATTGTCAAATTCTAAAACAAGAAGATCAATCATGCATAAAGCATTGATTATGAAATATTTTCCATCTACAATGCAATTTTATTTAAACATATCTGAAATACGATACATTCAGCGGTAATATTTTTAAAATTATCACGATACTACAATAATTTATTGTATTTGAAAACTTCATCGAAAAAAAATGAACTTTATTCAAATGACTTCATTGAAACACAAATTGCCTGGATCTCTATGAAAAAGCAGTAAAAATTTTATTCATAAACATTTTTCTATTCCTTTTATTCATCGCAATACTACAATAATTTATTTTACTTAAAAACTTAAAACCATGGAGGTAAAAGTAATTTAACTTTGTGCTTAAAACTTCACCGGAAAAGTCTGCTATAAAATCTCCTGTTCTCTATGTAAAATCAATGACTGTTTCATTCATATCAACTATATTGCAGATTCCAGCGCTAAATAATTTTGCGTTAAAGAAATTCAGAAATTCTTATACATCTTACAGCTTGATATGTTTATACTCTCCATAAGTGAAAATCAGGCTTCGTTGTAGAAATAATCAAAATTTGATGATCATTTAAACTCAAATATATTGTAATTGCATTATTTCAGAATAGTGGTGCACAGAAATTAAGAAAAAATAAAGCGGTTTTAGGAAGGATGCAACACCAAATAGAAATTAAAAGGAACTTTAAAAATTACGATTTTGACACAAGATGGATGCCATATTTTATTTTCAAGTGGGTCACGTGATCTCTTAATGGGTGATCATATAATGGATGTAATTATTATATTAATTTTTGTTTAAAAAACTACTGAATATATTTTTCTGTAATTTTTTTTATATATTTTATGTGATAATTTGAATATTTCCATTTTTAACATTATAACAATGATTCATAGAAATGAACGGGGATTATTTGCAGGTCATTTCGAAAAAAATGTATGATTTATATTTAAAGATCCACCAAATTTTTGTGGAATAAAATGTTCAATAAATTTAAGCTGTGTGCCAAATTTTAACTCTCTAGGACGTAGGAAAGTACATTAAACATGCCATCAAATAAGTATATCATGAAGAGTAATATAAAATTAAAGAAAATTTGAAAAATTGTTATCTACCAAAATTATTTTAGAATGTGAAGCCTCTTTCATATACAAAATAGCTAAATTCTTGGAAAGATATTTATTATATAATATATATCTTTTTTCTTTCTGGAGGTTATCCCAAAAGTCAGAATTTAATTGAATTTGCTTTTCTCCCTTTATTAAACAATTTTTAATTAAAAAAACTACCCAACATATTTTACTGAATTTTTTTTATATATTTTAGGGGACAATGTGAATATTACCTAAAAATTTCAAAGCAATTTGTGAATTTTAAATTTGCTTAAAAATTTCTTGAAAAATTAGGTCCCATAAGGTTCAATGTATTTCATTTTTTCAACCCGGGTTCAATCCAAAACTAATTGGGTGATAATATTCATTTACATTCCCATATGTTCCACAGACCGTCTAAACAACATACTAAAATTTTATTTTAATAAAGTCATTTTTACTGCAGTTATCATGCTAGCGGACAGTTAGACAGACAGAATGAACAAAGTCATAAACACTCTTCAACTATGTTGTAAAATGTTAATAAAAACCGCATCTGCTTAAATGTATCAAGTGCATGTTTGTTTTATATGTAATTTTGACTACGAAAATAATAAGACAAAATCCTTTATACTAGTACCGACCTTTATTGGGACTGGATACTTTAGTTTTTTTAGCATTTTTGCCCCATCGCCTATTTGAAAATACGCCCTATCATCAAATAAAAGAGAAAATTAAATAAAACTGCAAATTCAATGTAATTTCAAATAATTATCATTTTTTGTGCTATTAAACTCTATTTAATGGATTATGAAAGAGAAAATAAATTTGATTCTCTCTTGAAAGTCATTTGCTGCCCACATCAAATTTTTATATATTTTTAGATATATTTATTTAAAAAATGTGCAATATCTTGAGAGCAGTTCAAGCTAGCATTCTAAACTTTGTGTCATCCGTTTTAGAAAAACAAAGATACGTACAAAATGATTAGTTATTTAACATTATTGAAATGTCTTGACATTTTTATGATTTTTTCAAGAATTTGTTCAAAAACTTTCGAACGTCCAATTCCCTTTTAAATCAACTGAGTTCCAGTATTCACGGATCGCAATATTCGTACCAACTCATATTCGAAATGCTCCATTCGTTCGTAAGATATTGTATCCACAGGATCACAGGCACACACAATAACACACACACACAAACATTGTAGAGTCTATTTCGACTACAAAAGCTTTCATTTTCGTCTCAGTAGCGTTGGGGCAGAGCGTCGGCTGGCCAGTTCGGAGATCTCGGGTTCGATTCTTGGTCGGGGCAGCTAGTTTCTTTACAATGACGCCCGAACAAATCAACGCTGTAGGTTAGTGCCAAGATGTCAGGGTATTAAAAATGACCCTAGTACGACTAGCACAGATTCAATGGACTCTGAACGATTGAGCGCCGATTTCAAATTGAGAGGATAACGACCACTGAATGTAACCCTAGTACGACTGAATGTAACCCTAGTACGACTAGCATGCATTCAATGAACTCTGGTATATGGAGCATCGATTTGAAATCGGGAAGTCAACGACCACGCAGGATACTGACCTGGATAAAAATAGTAGTAGCAGAAGGCTAGCCTGAGGTAAAAGTAGCAGGAGGTGGTCAGTCAGATTGTCAGTTGCTCACCAATCTTACATTAGAAGGTGGAGAATGGTGAGTATACCTCGACTGTAAGAGCTTTCAATTTCGTCCCAGTAGCTGAACGGTAAATCGTCGGCTGGCCAGTTCGTAGATCCAGGGTTCGATTCCCGGTTGGGGCTACAAGGTTCTTTACAACATATGCACACAAACACACACATATACACACAAACACACATCCCCTGAAAAATGTTCGATTCGAGTTCAGATATGCTTAACGAGCTCTTCCGTAGAAAACTCGAATTCGAATTTTCGACCCCGACAAAATGCTTTTCCTGTACATTATACTACATATGTACGGAAAGTAACAATTAAAATTCCCAGAATAATGATGGTAATTATAAAGTATAAGGTACTGATAATTTGAACTACTCTAATTATATGCTATATTAATATACTAGATAAGCCAAATGCATTCGTCGGCGTCTCTAAGCTGTTGCCAACTTGAAAAATTTAACTTTAAAAAAAAAAAAATTGGAATATTCTAAAATAACAACTTGGGTAGGAAATCTGAAAAAGTAACTTGCTTTTCTCCTATTCTTATACTGATCGTGATACAAGTAGAAATAAATCTTATGAAACATGAATATATCAGAAAATCGAGTGCAGATATTTTCTTTCCCTATTAAACAGCTTTCAAAAGTAAAGTAAATTCAAAAGTAAAGTATTAGACTTTAGGATTTTGATGGATCTGCATCTTTTGAGCATCCCTGAATACGAATCGAACTTTTTTTTCCCATGCTATCAATGTGTCTCTGAGCATATCAGCTTTCGAACAAATTTATAAAATTGAATTGGAACTTTGTATAACTGTTTCAATTGGCGAACGTCAAAAGCACATTAATCTTTGCGGTGATCAAACAGACCAAGGCCTTTAATTTTTCGGACATTTTACTTAGAAATTAGAAAAAGAAGTTATAAAAACATAATTACGTATATAAATCTTACAAAAATAGGTATTTAATATGCAAATATTTATTTGAGAACCGAATTCCATCATTTTTCAGATCCTAACAAGTGTCGTTCTTAAGATAGCTCATCATTAGTGTCAATTTAAATATTTCATGTGCTCTTTTTAATAAATTGTTAAGTGGCCACAAAAGGAATTGACTCTTTAATTAGGGAATGCAATGTACTTAGGTCCAATTGGAACCCACTATACGAAACGCGGTTGAGCTGAGTGACACTAGTGGTTAGTAATATTTAGTGTATTTATAATTCTGTATTTATGTGCCAAATTCACCTCACCACAACTATAAATTATCTCGAACAGCTATCGGAATATTATGAAATTTAATTTTTCCACGTGAAACTCTATATCTCTCAAGCGAAGTGTACAAATAGAATAAAATTTGAATGTATGAAAAGTAGTGTGCTGCCCACATCCGGTATTTTTTAGAAGCACGTGACATAATTTACAATGAGATAACCTACTCCACTCCTGAAATATTGCACTTCTTTTGACAGCTGAAAAATTGAAACTTTTAAACTCACCTCTTTCCACAAGCTCAATTCTCTTTCTGTAGCATTTCGACACGTGAACAGGGCAAAGTTTAAATCATCGATGACCTAGAAAATGGGTTGAGAGAGGTTTCAGAATTAATTCTATGTTCGTCGTTGAATATTCAGCATCAACGTCAGTGGATATTTTAAATCTTATTAGTTAACTAGAAAACGTACCCTGCGTTGTCCGGGAGTAAAAGAAGGGTAGTTATATAAAATGACAAAATAAATAAATTTTATTCGTATAAGAAATAGTGAAAATTGCATGCCATAATATAAATCTTAATTTCGGCAATCTAAGCATAATTAAGCCAATTTATTTATTGGCCACCGCAAAATAAGTGCTCGCTACTTAAATAATACAGATAAAGATAACACCATCTACGTAAAGCAGAAAAAAAGACTCGAAACTTCAAAGAATCTCAAACAGGATAGTACCCCGCTTTCCCTTCAACAAAATGAGTATGTTCCTTCCAACAGTGGTAAACCTTCCACCCTATATCTCACCTGGATGGGATGAGGGTCCGCAGACTGCTAGGTTTATTAAAAAGAACAAAGACATGGCTGGATTAAAAAATTCATAATTAATCAACAGATGGGGTTGGGAAATTACTTTTTTTCTAAAGTAGTCTGGGGTATATTTAGAAGTTACTGTTAGAATATGTCCTGTGACACGTCCTGTTTAGTATATCGTACTTTCAAAATCGGAAAGGTTTCAAATACACGAAAAGTATATATATTTTTAATTCCTTATAATTTATCTATTCATCCTATGGACTGCGTTCAAAGTTTGTTTGAATAAAACTTTTATATTTTCGATGGTGGCAAGATGGAAAATCTATGAGAATATGTTAGGTTGCTGAAAAATCGGTTTGTGTAAATATCGCTCTAAGACGGTAAAATATAAAACAACTAAATTTATCGAAAAATATAAAACAAACATAAAACAGCTAAAAAATAATTCGAAACTAAAAAAAATAAAGCCAAGGAGCACTTATTCGAGTCCTGGAGTAACTGTACCAAATTTCATGGTCGTACGACGCTTAGATTTATCGCTACAGACTAGACGACACACAGACATCTTCCTGTATTATGTAAAATAATTCAGAACAAAACAAATGCTTCCACTCCCATTTTGCATACAACATATCTTTGCTTCTCTAGTTTGAAATTCAAATCCTATTTGGTCACGTGGCAAAGCATAACCACTCCATATTTACATAAATGCATTCTTCTCTACACCTGCATAGACGTTTTACTTCCCGTAATTTTTGTATACTGATTTTCTTCAATTATGCATTTATTTCGGACTCCAGTGAGATGCAAAAAAAGTATTGTTCTATCGTATATTCCGGATTCATGGGCAGGGTCTGACTCACAATATATACATTGTAAAATATTCTACAACCGTTGCTCATTTTTTTAGCAACTTTGTTGATAAATTCGGAAAACTATCAGAAAAGCCGCAATTACAGGTGTTCATGAAAATTCCAGCTTCATTTCTGAAATATTCAGCAAATTATCGTCTGCCAAAGCGTTATTTTTGTGTTTATATATATATACATATTATCATAACTATCAGGAAATTTACTCCCCATTACAGACAGCTGATTCCCCTGAAACTTTCAGTAACATGCTTGCAAATGTTTTACAATGTAGGGCCCAGAGACTAATTTTATTTGGGGACCCCTACTAAATATTTAAATATTGCACCGTCAATAGTGAATAAATATTTAAAACAAAAACATAATAGGAACCTGAATCCTGAAACATTCACTTTGTTTATATATTGAATATTTTGTCTGAAATTTTTTTACAAGTTACTTGATAGTCTCATTTATTTTTAAAACTTTTAGGCCAAAAATTAGGACTCCCTAAATTTAAGAGCAACGGTCCCTGTGACCCTGTAATTAACACAAGTTTCTGGAAAACTCACAGTTTTCCTAAAGTTGAAATACAAGATGCAGTTAATAACTATCTAACTGCCACCACGCAACTGTCTGATTTAATAAGACAGCGATTAAATCTCCAGCTAATTCACAAACGAAACGATCATATTTTCAAAACACTGAAGTATTCACAATTCACATACTTGTACCATATAACTCTTTTTTTTTTCTTTTCTAAATAACACATACTTATATCCTTACGAGGAATGATCTTAAAAAACTATCTCGTAAAACTCCAGTTCAATTATTTCGTTCCTTAAAATTTCCAAAAGTCAGTAAATTGACGATATTTTTCTAAATTGATAACAATTAGTAACTACAATTGATAACAATTAGTTCTTCAATTCTGATAGCATTTAATTCTTCAATTGATAGCAATTGGTAACTACCAAAGTAACTTTCCGGCAAAGGTAGAGTTAACAGAGAAATAGGCATATCAGGTATTTGTTATAGTATTGTTTTTCAAAAACAATACTCTCCACTTGCTGGAGCTCCTTAGCACATAAACTTGCGATTGGGCATTTAACCGATTAACCAACCGTGATTTCGGTTAGCCAATTTCTAAAATATAAATCCGGTTAACCTAAAATATAATAGCTTTTAGGTTAAACCTATGAATTTCGTTAATGATTACTTAAAGAAAGAATAAAAAAAGACCGCATTCTATTAGTAATGTAAATATTGAAATTGATCGAAAATATTGAAATAATTTAGAGAATTATAGTATATTTGATTTAATGGAGAAATCCCCTATCTTTATAGAAATTGTACAATTGTTTGGAGTAATAGTATTTGCAACCATACTAATTTATTTGCAAATAATTATTTGCCATAACAACTAATGGCTTCCAGTTAAAAACGTGTGATGTTCCGGTTCCAAACTGGGAAACTATCACATTACGTCCTCGTAAGGTAATGCAAGATCCAATGCCTGTTGGGAAGGGGGAGGGGGAGATTTTTATAGTAACTCTAAATATACTGTTTACTTCTTTTAACTGAAATAAAATGCTTTCAATTAACGGGATACCGAAATTTTCCAATAGTCATATAACTAATATAAACGTAATGAATCAATTTTCCCAGATGCAGAATAAAGAGGGAGTTAGTTCTCCACATTCCTCAACAACAGCAAAATGTTTTTTCAGCATTCCTACTGTTTTGTATGAGGTTCGCAAATTTATAGCACATTACAAGTTATTTTGCTGACATTACAGGAATGAGTTATTCCATGCTAAAATGCTCATAATAAAGTAGAATATGTGAAACACAACCATGGATGCTATAGTTTGCAAAGGCAGCATAAAAATAACTAGATTTTGTTGATAAAAAAGGCTATACTGAAAATCATTACTTTTTTTGTTAGGAAAAGGGTGAGTAAACGCTACTTCAATGAGGAACGTGGTCTGAAGGAGCGTAGCGAAATGTCAATGTACACAAATATCAATGTCAATCAGGCCATGTTCTGATTTTACTACAATTATTCAATTTAACTAACTTTTTTTTTATTCATTTATTTTTCATCAATTTCCTCCACGAAATAGACCTCCGTACAATAAACGCGAATAAAGTGTATCACTGTATCAGTTTATCTCCTGCAAAAAATATCTGTTGGTGATATGAAACATTTAGAATGAACTAAGTTAAACACTTCACAATCGCAGAGACTAATATATATATATATATATATATATATATATATATATATATTATGATAAGAATTACCTAACTAGTACAACATATAATATAAGAAACATAACCCTAACAGCATTTTTTTCGCAGTGACGTAAGATTTACGTCACACTGTGACTTTGGGGCGTCACAGGACGTCGCAGTACGTCTGGCAATGCCATATTGAAGTCACAGCGAAGTCATTTTGGTCACTTTCATGGTCGTTTGTGACGTCGCATATTAACTTGCCTGTAACATCACATTGTAATTGCCATTGTAATGCTGTCACATTGTTGCGTGTTAACTAAATTGTGGAAACGTCACAGAATATAGCCCCAATGAAGTTATAAAGTTATTAATACGTAACGTTGTATAGAAGTCACAAATATGATTTCACATTGTGACCCAGGTGTCACGTGACTACAATGTCACTGTCACACATGTGACGATCTTTGCTGTGAGGGAAGTTGAACCTCTCACTGTATATTTCTAGAAAATTCGCCGATACTCACTTTCAAACAATCGCGGCATTTCTGAACCACAGGTGGTAGATCATAAGATGTATCCTCGTCCCATTCACATAGATATCTGTTGAGAACGGGCAGGTCAAAACAGTTGAGTTCTCTTGTCTTGTAAATATAGTCATTCCACTACCAAATATAAGAAAACATCAAATTCATAAAGATAATCACATTTTATGCCACTTGATGTACAGAAATTATATTTATTAACAATCATCACGTATGTGAAGTAGATCAGGTCGCAATGTGTTCCAGATGAGGAGTTCCTAGTCAAAATAAGTTTAACCTCCGATATGTACCAATATTTGAACGCATGACATCATTTGAGCAGAATAGGGAATGAATTAAAATAAGAACGGTAAAAAAGAAATAAAAAATAAAAATAAAATGAACTTTATTCACTGAACAAAAAATATTTATAAAAATTATCTTAGGTGTAATGTTAAAGCATCACGAGAAATTTCGAGATACGAGCAAAATAAAGAATTATTAGAGTGCGAACTCTCGGATTGGCCAAACTTCAGTTTAAGTAAACAAGAAAGCTCAATCATGCATAAGCATTGATTAAGAAACACTTTCCAACTGAAATGCAATTTCATTTAGTAATTTTTAAAATGTGATGCATTCAGTGGTGATATCTTTTACATTATCACAGTACTATAGTAATTTATTATACTTAAATATTTAAAACTGTATCGAAGTATAAATCATCTGATTCTCTATGCAAAATCAATGAATATTTCATTCATATAACTTGTATTCCAGTCTCCAGGGTTAAATAATTTTGTGTGAAAAAAATTCAGCAATTCTTATGTAACTCACCTTACAATCGCTTCAGATATTTGCATTCTGCATAAGTTAAAATTAGGCTTCGTTGAAGAAATAATAAAAGTTTAGGGATCATTTAAAATCGCAACTATTGTAACTGCATAGGCACGGAATTTAGATACACAGATAATACACAGATACGCAGATAATATATGCGTGTGTGTGTGTGTGTATGTATTCAAAGTATTGGAATCGTGCCGAAGATCGGAACTCGAATTTTCGAAGGATCTACACGTTTTGGGACTTCTAGAACACGAAAAACCTATTTTTAGGAAGACGTCTGTGTGTGTAAGAGGTTATCTCTGTATGTTTCTGTGTGTCTGTGAGGATATTACATCCACTCTAATTGAAAAACTAATGGACCGAATTTCATAAAATTTGGTACGTATGTTTTTTGTGGGAAATCCTGATGTTCATTAGATTATAGTACAATTCGTAATAAAAGAATCTGCCTTCTTTGCGAAATGACCGGCAGAAATTGCTTTATCCAATCTAGCTAAAAATTAATGGAACAAATTTAACAAAATTTGGTGAATAATATTTCAATGACCTACAAGTGATTTATATACCAAATTTAACAAAATTTGGCACATAAATCATTTGTAGGTTATTCTAGTACGATTCAGGGAAAAGGAACGGGCTATTTTTGCGAAATGGCCCGCAAAAATCATTAAATATAAAAATAAAGGACTACTACGTGTGCTCAATTATATCAATTAAGTTCCTATTTTAAACGTGATTTTTGACAACAAAAAGGATAAGACTAACCCCATTACTCTAAGACTAGCCGTTCTTGAGATATTCTAGTTTTTTCGCGTTTTCGCTACGTCACCTTTGACAATAAGTCCAGCTATCAAATGAGAACCAAATTTAAATTTAACGTGCGAATTCAATGTCATTTAAAATACTTATGGCTGTTATTTTGTGCAGATAAATTCAAATTATTATTGAAGAAATAAAGAGAACGTGAATATGAGTCTGCAGGGAAAGACATGTGCTGCCCACATCAGAATTTTTAACAATATTACAACAATAATTTATAGAAGTGAACGGGGATTATTTGCAGGCCATATCGAAAAAAATGTATGATCTATATTTAAAGATTCACCAAATTTTTGTAGAATAAAATGTTCAACAAATTTAAGCTGTGTACCAAATTTTAACACTCTAGGACGTAGGAAAGTGCATTAAAAATGCCATCAAATAAGTATATTATGAAGAGTTATATAAAATTAAAAAAAAAATTTGAAAAATTGTTATCTACCAAATTTATTTTAAAATGTGAAGCCTCTCTCATATACAAAATTATTAAACTCTTGGAAAGGACATGTTGTGGACGCCAATGCCTACAAAGAGGGTCGAAGTATTTGGGATAGGGTATGTCAAATACCTGTCTTTTTGGGAGGTTCTTCGCTTGGGATGGACGCTGTCCCACCCGTAAGCAAAAGGTTAAATGTGTAAAATAATGTTATATATTAAAAAGAACAAACCTTTTTTAGTCGATTTTTGCTTATTTCAACGTCCACCGTCCCCTTAAAAACTTGTAACTTAATAGTACTTAAGATAATTTAAAGAAAACAAATAAATTACGATTGCAAAAAATCATGAAAATGCTCATTTTACTTTCCTCTTGCTAATCTAGAGGGGAAATGTTGTGGTAGTGATTGTGGTATATACCACTTTCCTTAATAAATATGCTTTTAGCAGTAGATAAAGTAAATGTTTTGCTTTAACCGGTGTAACCCCAGAAAAGTAGAATGTTCAGGATTTAATGTCAAGTCGAGTTTTCACCCCAAATACACAGGTGGGGCTCCTAGATACCTGCAAAACCTTTTGTAGGTGTGCTGGTGGGTGATTGTGTGCCAAAACATTAGCTCTTCGTAATCTCAAAAACTACAGAATCTATTTGTACAAATTTGGGTAACAAGTTTTATTCATATATTATGTAAATGCGAACGCAAAATACAAAAGCCAAAAAATACATATAGTTTAGCTATAAGTCGAGATTTTGTCAAAATCAATCACCCTCTGTAATCTTAAAACACCCTAAAACAATTTGGACCCAATTTTGGTGATATATTGTGTATATTGTGTAAATGTGTGAATGCAGGCTAGATTTTTTTTTTTAAATTACCTATAGTTTGACTCAGAAGTCGAATGTCCACTTATTATGCATGAAAAAATTTCGGGATTGCCTCAATCACCTGTTTTTATGTTATCTACATAGCTTGAAAATGCTGATAAAGGCAAACCGTCAGATCGCGCTTTTCCATCAATATTATTGAAAATTTATCGTTGAGATAATGTACATACTCTTTTAGCTTCCCACCAGTCAATAAAATAAGCAGAATACGCAGATGACACTTCTTTCACTTTCAGATCTATCTCCTGTCGTTGTTTGTCATACAGCTGGGCTACCTAGAATATCGAAAATATACAAAAAAAAAATTATTTTTATTCATTGTACATAAAGCAAATTAAATTGAATTAATTAGGAAAACCGAGTACAAAGAAGGAGTTCTAAATATAATTTGACCAAGTTTAAGGTTTAAGTTTTAATTTAAGTTTTAATTTTACAAAGTTTGAGTTTTAATTATGAGTTTTCATTTGACTAAGTTCAACTGTGCAGATCGGTTGCCTTCATTTATTAAAAATTTGTATAGTTAAAAAACTCATTGAAAGAAGGCTTTTTAAATGAAGGTTTAGGAGAAATTTTAACTATAATTAGTTGAAAGCTAGTAAGTCAGAGATTCCAAACCATTATACCACGTTTACTTTAGGTCTTGTATTATACAGGGTGTATATAAACTGATGGTCAGAACTGTAAAGGGTTATAGAACTCACCAAAACAATCAACTTTCACAATACAATGTGAAGTCGGAAAGCAACCGGCGAGTTGCAAGAGGGGGCTTTCTCTGGAGTGGATAAAACGTCTCGTCAAAATGGAGAGCACAGTAAATCCGCATGCTACACGTTCCAGCTGCCACCAGCAAAGGTTCTCCGTGAATGTGTGGGCAAGGATTATCCACGACCAATTAATTGGTCAGTATCTGTTACCAGACCGCCTAGACGGACAGAAGTACCTCACCTTCCTCCTGCAGGTGCTGCCATATTTACTACGTGTTGTACCAGAAAATCATCGAGTGATTATGTGGTTTCAGCACGACGGAGCACCAGCACATTACACCAGGATTGTGCGGAACTACCTGGGCATTGCCTTCCCGAACAGATGAATTGGCCGTGGTGATTCTGTCGCGTGGCCTCCCAGATCTCCCGATCTGTCCTGCCTGGATTTTTTCCTCTGGTGACAGCTAAAAAGCACCGTTTTCGAGACGCCCATCGAGTCACCAGAGGGCTTTGTCTCCCGAATTAGCATCGCAGCTGCAGACATTCGTGAAATGCTAGAAATCTTCCAAAATGTACGCAATTTACACTGTCACAGCTGTGACGCCTGTCTCGCAGTTGGTGGTCGTTCATTTGAGCATTTGTTCTAAACATTTTATCAATAAATTTCCATTATTCGTCTTCACTGTAATCGTCTTCTTCACTCTATTCTGACGCGACGTTTCATCCACTCCCGGAGAAAGCGCCCTCTCGCAGCTCGCCGGTTGCTTTCCGACCCCACATTGTAATGTGAAAGTTGTTTGTTTTGGTGAGTTCTATAACCCCTTACAGTTCTGACTATCAGTTTATATACACCTTGTATATATTTCGCAACAAACGCACCCTTGCATTTAACAATCTCCACCCTGATCAGAATTATCTTTTAATCCAATATAACTATCCATCACCTGAAAAATTCTGATGGAGTGGGTTCCGTCCAAAGAATAAATTACGATGTTCTCTATATAGACTTATTAATTCCTTGATTTATAATATAATTTTGAAGTTCTCGGGCGATACTTTAAAACACGTTCACTTTGACATATATATGATATCCCTGAGATTGATTCTAATAATTTTACAATTTTGTACTTCCCCCAAAGATAAACGGACGAACCGATAATAATGAAACGAAACCCAGCCGTTTTTACATTCAACAACAAAATTCGATTTTATAAGATGAAAATATCTGATAACACAAAAATTAATTGCGGATTTAAATTGCGGAGTAAAATCGAACGCTGTATTAGTGAAAGTAAATCTAACTAAAAAGTGACTTGTTCTGTAAATAATTGAAATTTTAATGAAAGCTAAGAATTTAACATAAACTTTTAACGTAAGCTAAGAATCTTCAAGTAGAGTCTGAAGATGTTGACAAAAGCTATAATTTCGCAACATTTAGTTTAAATAAAAATCAAAAAATTATCAAAGAGCATTTTTTTTAATTATGTAAGGCAAGTGCATTCATGTCATCATAATAACTCTTCAATACTAAAGGCATTTGAATTTTTTAGTGCTTCAGTAAAATATGTTATTTTAAATATCTGATATATTTACATTTTCTTCAGCAATACTTTCTTCAACAATTTCTTCTTTTATGTCGTCTTCACTAATTTTTGGCTTTTCTGTACTACTTTCCCCTCGGTTAAGATCTATAAAGTTAATATTGGCAGTCTTAAACAACTTTTGTTTTGTTTCACCATTAAAATTTTAATAATGCTTAATATTTGCACAGAAAGTTCATTATTAAGTTGAATGCCACTTTTATTAATAACAATCATGATACTTGATACCTCTTTTAAATACAAAAGCCTCAACTGGACAGTGAACGGCATTATCTGCGTTCTTTAAAAAAGAAACACCCAGTCTGAATTACTCTAGCATCTCTTCCCCACTGTTCGTTCACCTAACTCTCCCTGCTCACTGATTTGATAAGTTTGCACGACTTGCACTTATGAGTGCCAACGTGTAACTGCATTTTCAATCAAATTTCTAAACATTTCTCCAACGAAAGCACTTGAAATTGTATAGAGTTACGAAATTTCTTTTCAAGTGAAAAATGTCAGTGTATATAAGAAATGAGAACAAATCAAATGTTTTTTTTTAATTTCGCTGTATATGCAACACACACATTTACGTTGTCAATATTCAAGTACAAGTTTAATAATATGTGATTTTATTACTCGTTTTTCTCGTTAAGTCTTAGATACATGTATATAGCAATGATTCCTTCTACTAGCAGCGAAAACTCACTCGTTCGGTCTGAGTCTGACAAAGAATTCTCTCCGGGAGAAAAATTCACTGCGAGTAGAGTTAAACTTGCTCAACTTCTGAAGCGAGTTGATCAGAGTGGCGGCAGCAACTCCATTTAGCACCTGGTTTGAAGTAATATTGGCTGTGCCCCTTTTCCTAAATACCGTATATAATGAGGCGCCTCCATATCGATACGGCGTCTAGTGCAGGGGTATCGCTTTTACTACCCTTGCTGCAACGCTACTAACTAACCACGTAATTAGCAATTACCTTGGTGTGATGTTTATGCCAGAAACGCTATAAAATGATCTGGAACTGGGCGGACTGGGATTATCAGACCAACCCGACGATGTTGAACTTTTACCAACTTGCTTAAGTTTAAATTCAGCAGCGTTTTCTAACGCAGAAATAATTCTTAAAATTGAAATACTTTATTAGTTACAGTATAAGACAATATATTTGTGGCGGCGCTTGCCACTCAGAGTTCTGCGCATGCGTCGATCACGATATAAGAAGGCTGATTTGACATCTGGAATGTGGTTCCTGAATTAACGTGCTTGCAGAATGTCGGCTTCGCATGGCGAGCCGACCTATCATGTCTGTGTGTCAAGTTGATGTTGTAGTTATTTATGATTTCTTCCTGTTTTCGTTTGTTATATATTGTTTTTTTTATTTATTTGCAATTTTTATTTGTTTACAATTGTTATTTATTTATTTACAATTGTTAAATAAAATATAGGTGCTGAATTGTGTGTTGTTGTTGAAACCCAGACTGTCCGACCTACCAGAAAAGTGTAAGGTAACCGTTTGGACGGCCGGAAAGTGCTTGGTTTGGTGTCGATGTCGACGGCCCAGACCACACAGCCAACTCTAGGGCTTACGGCAGTTTAATGTGTGGCCGGGAGAGGAGATTAGCTGAAACCGTCCTCCACAGTCAGTCACCAAGTTTTAGTCTGCAATCATTTAAAATTCAATAAAGTGGTTACATGGTAAATATATATACAGACAGTTTTAGAATTTTACATAAAATACAGTGGGAAGGGAGGCAAAGAAACGTAGATTTTAACAAAATTTGAATTTTGAGGTAAAAATTAAATTATTTTCTTAAAATGGAATTAAATTTATGTAAAACGTATGGCCAAAAGAATCCGAGCAACCGCGGGAAAAGGGACAATACTGTAAAAACCAACAAAAAGAAAGCAAAAAGAACATGGCTGAATAAAGGTTACAATCAGTTGAGGTAACCGGATAAAGTTAAGGGCAATATAGCACTACATGTACATGGTAAGACTTTCAAATATATGAACAGCCGAGGAACACAGGGAAAACAGATATATGCAACAGAGGAATACAAACAGGAAACAAAATATACAAAAGACGAACACCAAAAAGTGTAAGTACAGGAACAATAAGAGACAAACGCCTGGAACAGGGAGGACAACATTGACCGAAGAAAATTGAAAGCAGTTGGCACCAAGCTTGCAAAGGAACCTGATTGGAGATTTCTCTCGCAATTAAAACACAGTTTTTCAACCTATTTAAAAGAATTTTATTGGGTCTGACACCAGAGAACCAAGTCGCACGAAGATTATCTGGAGGACGGGTTAAGTGAAATTTTGAGGTATGGGGGCAATTATAAAGACGTAATGATCTACGTCACCATATGAATTACAAAGACAATTTGAAGAACGTTTATGTTTTAAAAAATTAAGATAGTCAAGAAAAAGACTATGACCCGTTAAAAAATAGATTAAGAATGTGTTATAAATTTGAAAATTGGGGTTGACTTTAGGTAAATGGCTTAGAATTCTGGCAGGGTCATGAGTTCGGGAGGAAATATAATCATTAAGAAGAGATTGCCAATTTTTAAGAAGGAAAGATTTACAATTATTAATCAAAAAGGAGTAGGGAAAAGGTATAAGGAGTGGGGTGCCGGAGATCGTAGCTTGTTTGGGCAGTTCATCGGCGACTTCGTTGCCCTGAATGTTAAAATGGGCCTTGACCCAGGATAAGTTAATTAATGATTTGTAGGGGTGAGCATTAGTTTTAATTTTAGATAGAAATTTCGTTTTATTCTTGATAGATTTAAAAGCCGAAATAGATGACTGACTGTCTGAAAAGATGTTGATTTTTTAATTATTTTTGCCGGCCCAGAGGATGGTCTGGTTGATGGCCTCAAGTTCGGCTTGAAAAACTGTGTTTCCAGTTCTAAGTTTAAAGGATAATGATTCGATCAGTCGATCATTTTCGAAAATGCATATTGATAAACCTACATTATTATCCAGTTTTAACCCATCTGTGAATACATTAAACCTAGAAAACGAGGAAGGGTTCGAGGAAGAAAAATTTAAAACACGAAGGGGATGAGGAAGGCTAGAAAGAGAACAAAGGGAATCAAATTGATCAGGGGGAGAATGGAGGGGTCCGAAAAGAAGTTAAGTTTATGTTTCCAAAAGTTATATTTAATAAAAAGAGTTTTAATGACTAAATGGACAGGGGGAATTCCGGTAATTGATAAAAGAGAAATGTTCGAAGTTGTCCGAAAGCCAGGGGAAATTTTTAATAAAAAGATTCTTTGTAATGAAGTAGGTTTTGAAATTTGATCCCGTGTGAGATTACCCCCCCCCCCCCCCCAACCCCAGATCCGTAAATAATAACATTTCAATTACAGTCAAGTACCATATTTTTAAAAGAGCTTTATTAACCCCCCAGTTATTCCCAGAAATTTTTCCAAATGTTGAGGACAACTCGAAACATTTTTCCTTTAAGTAGAAAATGTGAGCGCTCCATTTTAAGTTATTGTCAATTATAATACCT
The DNA here is from genome assembly GCA_951213105.1 of Amaurobius ferox. Taxonomy (NCBI): domain Eukaryota; kingdom Metazoa; phylum Arthropoda; class Arachnida; order Araneae; family Amaurobiidae; genus Amaurobius; species Amaurobius ferox. Next base: position 99,288,128 of record OX578139.1, on the reverse strand, counting down.
AGGTAGTTAAGAGTTTTGGAAATTTTGATGGGTGTATTCTGATGTCTAATACATCGATTATATTTTCTTTTGGATCTGTATTTGCTGATAATAATGCATTTTGATTTTTCATGGGAAATTGAAACTTTCAAGGAAGTGAGGGAATCCGAGATGAGACCAAGAATTTGATTTGTGTTTTGGGTGGTAAATTTAATATCGGAACCAGACGTGACCACGGCCAGATCATCCGCAAAGGCCTGCAGGTAGAAGAGGGTCGTTGTTAAGGGTTCAGATACTATTGAAATAGATATCCCACAGGATCGGAGAAATTACCGAACCCTGTGGAACACCCATAGAAAGTAATTTAGAGAGGGACAAATTGTTACCGGTAAAAGTGATAGAACGGGAGGACAAATATGAATAAATGAAAGCACGAAAAGGGAGAGGGAGGTTAATTTTTTCAAAAGTAGAGGGAAGAACATTCCAATTTAAGCTGTCAAAGGCCCCGCAGATGTCTACCGTGGTAAGGGAGACATGATGGACTGATCGAAGGGATTCAATACGTTTAACAAGCTTGAGTGCAGCATCTTCACAGCTGCGAAGCTCCCGAAACCCAAATTGGAGGGGATGGAGAGCACCTTCTGAATTCAACCAGAAATTTAATTTATTGATAAAAACATTTTCAATGATTTTGCCAAATGTTGGGAATAAACAAATGGGGCGGTATGAAGTACAGAGAGCGGGGTCTTTACCAGGTTTATTTAGGAAAATAATTTCTGAGATTTTTAAGGAGCTGGGAAAATGACAAAGATAAAAAATTTTGTTGATAATTTTGGAGACGAGTGAGGGAAAGGATTTGAAAACATTTTTCCAGATGTTGAAATCTAAGTTATCAACGGCTGGGGCTTTACCATTGGGGAGATGGTTGAAGACGAGAAGGAGCTCAACATCCGAAACCGAGCCCAACCCGCCGGGAGGAAGTGAAAACGAGGAATACATGAAGAGAATTCAGGATCGTTTTTGAAGCAGTGGTCCATCAAGCGCTCAACTTTTTCACCGTAACTGAGGTTAATATTATCTGAAAATTGAAGGTTTATATCGTTAAAGTGTTTATTTTTTTAAACGTATACTTGAAAATGGATCCAAATTTGGAAGAGCAGCTTGAGCAATGGTTTTTCCAGGCAGCGGATTTGGCTCTATAAATCATAATTTTATATTTTGCTCTGTTAAGTTTATATTTTACCAAAACTTCTGAGATTATTTCAAAAGAAGCGAAGGCCCTCTCAAGAGACTTTACTCTTTTATAAAAAGCATTGAAGAAGTTTCTGAATTTAGAGAGTTCTGGACTCCACCAACGGAAATTAAAATTTTTTATCGATTTTTTCTTTATAATAAATTTGAAAGCACATTCCTGTGTTTTTCATATAAAAGATTCAATGAAGGTGTCCAGAGAGGGAGTATCATTTATAGAGTCAATCTGAGAGGTAAAAGTTTTAACGTGAGATTTAACATTATAAAGGAATTTTCCTAAACTGTAATTTGTTTTCAAGAAAAAGGAATCATTAAAAGAAAGGTCGACATTAATTGTAAATCTAATATACTTATGATCACTAAGAGAGTCGTCTGAGAGGACCTCCCAATTTTGAATACTGTCAAATATGCCAAAAGTAGCCAGAGTCAAATCCGGGAAGCCCTTGTCTGAGTGTGAGACAAATATAGGACCCCGGTTCGGATCATTTACGACAGTTAAGTTATTTTCTAAACAAAAATCGATCAAGCTGTAAATCCGTCGGTCAATGAAGTCATAGCCCCACATCTGGGCCCTGGAATTAAAGTCACCAAGAATTATATACTCAGATGATAAAATTTGAAGATCTGAAAATTCCGAGAGGAGCTCATTAATATTGTCGCGCGGGGGAAAATAGGTAGAGACTAAATTAAGAGATGTGTTATTGGAAAGTGTGATTTCTAGTAAAACAAATGAAAGGGATTGTAATTTTAAGTGAACAGTTAAATTTGGGTTGAAAATGGCAATCGCTGCTTTTTTGGAAGAAGAGTGGTATTGTTGAAGGCCAAAAGGAGGTTTGAGAACATTCTCTTTGTTTAGGTATGGTTCTTGTAAGCAGGCAATATCGATTTTACTTTCTAGGGCAAATTGAAAAAGGTTGTTATGCGCTGCTAAGGAGTGGTTTAGATTAATTTGAATAATATTAAGAACCATACCCCCCCCCCCAGGAAGAACAGTTCCAGGACACAGAGTGAGGCAAACATATGATCAGAACTAAAACAAAACAAACATAAGAACTCAAACAATAACAAGAGATAAAAGAAATAAAACAAACACAGTGGTGAGATACCAACCAAAAGACAAAGAGCAAGAGTTTCATCTCTATTCTTTTTGAAGTTTTTTGATATGCTCAATTGCTCTTTTGTAAGCGCTGCACGAGGCGTGGTCCCGGGCGCTGTGGTTAAAGTTCCATTTCAAACCGGGATTGGCATCGATAGCGGTACAACAGTTTACACACCTAGGAGTTCGTGCTCTACAGTCACGATGTGTATGGTCGCTAGCAGTGCAACGACTGCAGTTTCCAGTGGGAAATGAGCAGTAGTTAGCTGTATGCCCATAATCTTGGCATTTATAACAAATTTTTAAAGATATGTATTTTTTGACAAGAAAGTAAGTAAAATTGTGGAAGCGTTTCTTTGCATCTAACAGGAGGTTAGCTTGTGGAAGTTCCACCAAGAGAACCCAATTGGCATTCCCCCTCCGGTTTCGAAAGTTTTGAATGAAGCTGATATCTGCAGGTCTGATTGAAGGGATGTTGTTGAAGATGAGAGATCTGACATTGTCTTCTCTGAAAGCAGGCGGAACATTGAACACAATGAGGGGTTGCTTTTTCGGAAGTTCCGGTTTGATGTTGAACTTGTTGCTGAGGGCAGAATTCAAAAAGGTTGGAAGGAGGTTATCGCCGAGGTTATTTTCACAAGTGATGTTAAGGGTACCATTTGTGAGGGCGGCAATGTTTTTAACATTGACGTTCTTCGGGCAAGGAAAGGAGAAAAGATCTTCACGGAGTTGGGCGTTATTCTTCAGTCTATCCTTGCCCGGTAGGAGAACAGAAGAGTAACTAGGTTTAGAGGTTTCAGGAGTGGAAGAAGGAGCAGGCGTTCTTGGTAGAAGATTTGGTAAAGACTCAGCAAGTTGCTCTTTAACTGTATTATTGATCAAACCAGGGAGGTTATCGTTGAGATTATTAGTAAATGTCTGTAAACTCTGAGATATTGAATTTTTTATTATTTGGAGATCTTCAGTAAGAGAGTTTTTGAGGTCTGTAATGGAGAGGCCTCAGAGAAAGAGATGGTAGGCAGAGTTGAACACTTATATTGGTTTTCGAACTGAACCGAGGTAGCCTTTAAGTCAGAAAATTTTGGGTGCAAGTAATAGGAATGGGTTTGATTGAGTCTTACATATCGATGTAAATTGTTTTGTATTTGGTCAACTCTCTTGAGAACTTTAGAAAGATATTAGTTACAAAAATGTGAAGTGTCGTCAATGGTTTCTACTGTGTTTGCCGCTGAAATCTTTTCTTCAGAGTCCGTGGCAGAATACGTTGGAGAGGAGATTGAAGACGTTTTTTGGAAGGAAGTAGTCGGGATGACAGGAACAGGACTGGTACTGGACACTTTGTGAAGAGAAGTGGTCAGGTTAACAGGAAAGGGACTGACGTTTCTAGAAGATTCGAAGTATGATCCTTGAGAACGTGAACCAGAGGGAGAGATGCGAGAGCTGGAGGCCAAACCATATGCAGCTCTAGTACCGACAGTCTTAGTAGTAGTAGCCTCAGATTCGGAAGGTCTCAGCATTGCCGAGAATCTGCTGCCCTTGATATCGACAAGTTTTAAAATGGGTTGGCTGAGAGTGGAAGTGTGTTAATATCACTAGAGTTTGTGAAGGCAGGAGCATCTGTAACACATGTTGTAGCACCAGGGGGGAAGGGAGGAGGGGGGAAGAGGGGGGAATTCAGCATCAGACACGTTAATAGTATTTGTGGAAGACATAATAGAGCGAGGTATTACAATAATACAAAAGTGAAGAATTTTTAAATATATATAAGATATATACCATAAAATGCACTGAAAAGGAATAAAAGCATAATAATATAACAAAATACAAGGGGGAAACCTAGACCAAAAAAAGGAGAAAAAAAATTGTAGTTTAAGATGAATTCAGAAATTTCCAAAAATGAAACCCAGGGTTGGTGAGCAACATCGAGCGGGAAAAGAACAAGTATGGTATCATTGCATAGGTAATTACATTATAGATCACATGGTTTGGGTTCAGAAAATGCTTGTCAAAATTGAGCTAAGAGGCTTAGTTTCTGTCTTATGGACGCTTAAAGTTTTGTTTTAAAATTTTAAATTTTTTCGAAATTTAAGAAATTAAAATGTCACATGTGTCCAAACCTTCTTGAGTAAATTACTTCCCGGGAGTACTTTCGACTCCGGAAATGGAGTCTGTAGAGAGTTAACGAGTAGTATCCCCTACAAAGGGTATTAGACCTACATGTGGTGAAAACCTCTACAGATTGAAGACATCAACCAGCAAAAAAGAGTCTCCTTCAGAACAACAGCACAATGCAGATCAAGCTGTATGCTTTTAATTTGAATTATTTTGTGGTGGTGAGGGGGGGGGGCAGCTTAGAAACCTGACACATACCAGCAGTTTAAGCAGTTTTTTATACAAATGATTATTTTATATTAAATTCCAATAGACTTAGAGTGCGTGCACAATACGGACGACTACAACTTCCAGCAATGCGACCTAAAGAATGTAAGTCTAACAATATGCCACTTGCACTGTGCACATGCTCATAAAACTTCATACGTATATATATATACTTAGTCTCACTTTGATATTTTTAAAATATTGATTACCTTGTGAAAGATCCTCATCCTTCTGCACTTGAAGCGCACTCTGCTTTGAATTTTTTTTCGCTTTCACCTAGAAGAACATTGACTTGAAATATTAGATTTTATTTCTAATTTAACATTTGTCTTAACAACAATTTTGTATTTGTGTTTGCAAGTTATTTTTGCGTTATTTAAAAAATATCACACAATTTTTCTACACAATATAAAAATTCACTCAAACCGCTATCCAAAAAAAGCTGATGTGGGCAACACATGACTTTCCTTATATAATACAATGAATTTACTACTTTTACAGTAAAAAAATAGGTTGTTCTTATAGTAGATACATATATTCTTTCCAAGATATTGAATTATCGACAATTAGTCGTCATTTTCATTGATTGAGCGTTATTTTTATCCATTTGGCGAGATTTTCGTTAATTTGGCAACATTTAAAAAGTTGACAAGTTGGCGACATTCTGCCAAATTCGTCTCCAAAATCTTGCCAAGCATTATGGCCGGAAAAATAAGTTATTCTTATAGCAGATAAAGGACTATTGGCGTTCAAATACAAAAGTATTACTCAAAGTATCTTTTCTCAAGAATGGAACGAGCTAGATCCACGAGAATGATGTCACCAAATTTATCGCATGATATTACATATGAAAAGTGAACATGTTTCTCAACAGTTAATATAATGTTTTTTAATTTATGGGATTTTTTGTTAATATTATTTGAAAAATGTGCAATATCTCGAGAATGGTTCATGCTAGCGTTCTAAAGTTTATGTCAATCATTTTCTAAGGAAAAGTACATAAGAAATGTCTATTTGCGTAACTTTATTAAAGGCTTTGATTTTTTGATGATTTTTTCAAATTTTCACTCGAAAATTTAGTGGGGTTCTGAACTTTCGACTATACGTTTAAAAACAATAGGCTTCTAGTATTCACGATTTACGTTTTTTGTACCAAATTTCATTTGAATTAATCCATTCGTTCGTGAGATATCGTCTCCACAGACCCACTGACACACACACACACATACTTTCACACACACACACACACACACACAGACATCGTCTCAAAAATGTTTGATTCGTGATTAGGAATGTTTGAAACGTGCTCTCCCGTCAAAAACTCGAATTCAAATTTTCGATCCCGTCAAAATACTTTCCTTATACATTATGTATATAAGGAAAGTAATAATTTGAAATTTAAACAATTCGTTAGTAACATAGTTAGCAACAGTAACTTCTTTAGTAACACGTGTTTTGATAAAGTTGGCTCTTTTAACCTTCGAAACTTTTCCTCCATTCTTCTTTTTCATTAATACTTTAAATTAACTGTTTATGTTGCTACTAACAAAGTATTTTAATTTCAGATTATTATCTGCATTTACATCAATATACGTAAAGTCACACTGTCTGTTTGTCTATATATCCCGCTTGGCGACAAATTTGGAAAAAATATCGCCAGGTTAGCCACTTTGAGGAAATCACTACACATTGGCGATAATTGAATATCTCTGAAAATTGAATATATCATTCAACATTCTTAATTCAAAATACAGGGTGAGTTTAAAGTCGCGCACATCAAAATTCATTTCACTGCTGGAAGTTGATGAACGTTACTGCTGGTTCCAGCAGGGCGGTGCGACTTGTCACACATCAAACAGCACTATCCATCTTTTAACTGATTTTTTCGGTGAGCGCATAATTTCCCGGGGATTGTGGTCCCCTCTCTCCCCAGATTTATCACCCCCTGTTTTCTTCCTATAGGGGTATCTGAGAAATATGGCTTACGTGAATAATCCACACACGATTGCTGAGCTGAAAACGAACATCACAACAGCCATTTCAACATCAATACCGTCATGCTCCGCAGAGTCTCACGAAATCTGGTAAAACGAACACCCTTTTGCATTCGCGAAACAGGACGCCATTTCAAACATATATTGGAACACCTGAAGTTTGTCTGCTAAAAACAAAAGGTAACATTTTAGCTAATCTCTGTAATATTTTACTTTCATTTAAATTCTCATACTGGTATTTTTACGGACAGTTAAACTTTGATGTAAGCGACTTTAAACTCACCCTGTATAAAGTTTCATGGTTCGTGGAACAGATACGTTCTATTAGGGAGTCGTGCAACATTCGCGTTTGATAAGGAGGGGCCAAGGAAGGGGTCGTTAGATAAATGAGTTTTGTAAAGGAGTTGTTAAGCAATATGTTTTGTTAAGGACTCGTAAATAATATATTTGTTCGAAAGAGGTTCATAGTCCGCGCGCGTCCGTAGATTTCAGAAATAAAAGTACTGAAGGAGGGTAAATGAGAAGGAATGTTTTACATAGCTTCATGCGCCCGTCATATAGTATATTTTAAAGAAGCATAAATATTAGGGAACAATACAAGTAAAGACGCTGGAGCCCAAAGATGGCCATTCATGGAGGAAGAAAGGGCACCATTCGAGTAGGAGCCGTGTGTCAGGGGTCCCGGCCACCTCTTTTAGGAAGGGAAAGAATTCACATGGGGGTGGAAATCATATGTGAAGGTAGACCCCCAAGTTGTATGGGTAGACTCACACATTCAATGCTTCTAAAACAATAAAAGCTGTCGATCACAATGTTTTATTTATTACTGAATGATTCAATAGATAAGCTTTCAAAAGTTGGTAGATATCATTTTCTCTAGATATGAACCATGCAGAATATCTTTGGTGATTATTAACAAAGTCTTTAAAAAGACTTTCAAATAAAGAAACTTGGTGACTTTAAATGAGTTACCATGAGAAGAAAGAGATGTTTCAATTTTGGGTAAATCCGGATAGCAGGTCACCGCACGTATTTTTTCTAAGTACAAATCGCGCCAAGTTGGCGCATTCTCCCGTGTTTTGAAAGCTCGCAATCGGAACGCTTAGCGAGCGAGCTAAAAGTGCGATGGGTGGCCTATTCTCCGGTTTAACCAAGGTGACCGATTCTCCGGTTTAACCAAATTTTGAATTAACTTGAAGTACATAAATAAGTAATTAAAGAGTAATTCAACAAAATTCTAGTTACCATTTCAAATAAACAGTATAATGATCGATTGCCTAAAGTTTAACTTTATCTGACCATGGCAAGTAAATTCAATGTTCATAGTATTGGAATTTAATGATTACATAAGTTAAATAAACGCAACATTGATTGCCAGAATATAAATTATTTATCTAAAAGATAATAAACTTGCTTGTAAATACAGTATTGCCAACCATGGAGATCCGTGACACTGGTCGATTTGTCGGCGATTATGACTCGCCAATAGAGTTGTATAGGTGTTGTGCGTGTGAGTCAATAGCACATTCCGAAACAGATGTTTTTGTGATTTTTTCACTTGTTTTGAATTTTGATCACAAACGAGAAATAATGAAATTGTGTCCACCATGGAGGCAAAGCGAACCACCATGGATGAAACGCTTGAAAATGCCATCATCATGTACTGTCCTACCGCCACGAGAAAGTCCCCAGACAGCAGACGTTTTGGTGGCGGTCGTTATGGAAACAGGTTATTCCACTGCATTTTAGGTGTGACGGGAAGTGCTTTTTTCGATTTGGCGCAGATAGAACCGACGAAAGTCGCATTTTGCTTTGTACTAGGGTCAATGCTAGATACTCTTGCTCGCAATCTGTGATTTTTAAAGCTGTGAAGTAACTTGTACTGTGTTGCACATTATGTGGATTTTGTCTAGTTGAAAAATGACTACATTTAAAAATGGAAAGACGTTGCATTCGCAAGCAAGTGCAATAGTCCACACGGCGTTTTTTGAAGAGGAAAATGCCGTAAATTTTCTAAAAATACCAATTTCAAATGCAATGAAGAGAACTGCGGAAGCGACAGGGGTTTCAGTGTCATCAGTTAAAAAGATAAAACGTGAAGTGAAATCACTTAATGACACTGAGATAAGTATTTTATCTATTTGAACAATTTACAATTATTGCTTAAAGAAGCTATTTTAAAAGTAACACAAAATGAAAGGAAAACACACTGTGAACAAACACATTGAAAAAATAGAGAATATTTATTGGAAGAAAGATGGACTGATAGAAGATATTGTGGATAAATTAGTGATAAATCTGCCGGATAGTGATTCAGACTCTTCTTCAAGAAAAGACATTTCAAATGATTCGGACGTAGTAGATAATGGTTATTCCAATGAATGTCAATGAATATTTTATAATTGATTGAAAAATATGAAAAGAATGAATATTTTAAAGTCATAATTTTGCTTATTTATCATTTATTTCTTTCCTTTTTGCTGACTACTAATTGTGTAACTTACTGATTGAAAACTGTAATAATTTTCATCTAATTCGAAATTTAGTTTTAAACAAAATGATATAAATTCTAGTTTTAAATTGTAAGCTTTTCCCTCCCAAAACCGCCCGAATCTAAAAGATAATATCTAAAACTACTTTGTTCTAACAGATTGACGGCTTCCCGTAGCCGCTGTCGCCTATAATAACAAATTATTTTCTGAGTTTAAATGACGAGAAATTTTTAAGTTAATCAATAATGTAATGCCATGTAATACGAAAATGTTGTTTAACTGTCGGATAAAAAACATCTACTATTTTTTTTTTAGTACATCATGATAGACGAAACGGATTCCTCGCTTAACGAAGTGCGCTTGATTTGCCAAATGTGGCAGTCAATTTTCAATCTTTCTCCCTCCTTTCTTCGACTCCTCTACTTGCGGCAACCCTGTTCAAGGACTTTCTCGTGGCGGTATGACAGTAGGCAAATGGTAACTTCATGTACACAAGGAAAACAACAAAGGAACGCAATGGAAATTCGCCTCCTCCATGATAGTTTAAATAGTTTCAAGCATGAAAGTAAAAGTAAAGAGTCCATATTAAGAAGACGCCAATATCATTTGAGATAATAATTCAAATGGCGCTGAAATAAGATAAGTAGCTCTACGTTGTATGCATTTCTATGACGAAAGGCTTAAAATATTTATTTAAACTATCAATGTTGTAAAAATAAATTATTACTGCAATGCAAAGTAGAACATGAATAATAAAGAATATTCCGACGTATTCAAAATTATTTTACCTTTCAATTTGTTTTTATCTCCCTATATTCTACACTCTATCCTACAACTAAGAAAAAATACTGGTTAATTATACTCATAATTAGAAAACCCTTAATTTAAAAACAATGAAAAATACATATACTAAATATTACGCCTTTTTGTTGCGTCAACCAACAATAGCGGCTACTTTACTATCACTAGCGACACCTAGATATAATTCTCAAAGCATTATGGCATTTTCAGACGTTTCATCCATAGGAGTTTTATCTCCTTCTTTCTAACTCGATGGTTTCAAGTCTCCCAACATCACGGCATCGTTATAAATTGTCCATAAGTATAGAGCATGGACACGAGCGTAAATAAACAACCTGCGTAGTAGAATGCACAGAAACGTAAGGGTCAATCGACATTGCTTTTACCATAGCGTGTAATGGTAAACAGACGATGATGGCAAATAAAAATTGAAACTAAACCCATCAAACATCGAAATTTATCTTTGTGATGAAAATAATTTATTTAGAATAATTGAATTACAACATATTTTTAAAGATTTCATTTGCTAAAGTTCACTTTACGTGAATTTATATTACTACTCTTTTATACCGTAGTCACTAACTAGCGTTCTACAGATGTATACATTTACTAGCAAATATGTACTAGCAATATTTACTAGCAATGTATATGTGAGCGAGAAGGGAAGGGTATATAACGATTAAAAAAAAAACTCGTGTATATATTTTAATTAACGTGAATATTTTATTTTTCGGTTAATTAAAAATATGCATCAAAGAAGATACATTTAGATATATCCTACTAAAATTAGAGATTAAACGATTGCAAGTTTCTAGAGTAATCAATTTTAATACAGAAATAATGAAAATTTCTATACGTCTAAGCAAACGAATATTTTGTTTTGGAAACGTAAGGGCAAAATTGTCCCAGTGACGTCATGTGCCCATGCTCTATTTTATGGTCCATGCTACAGATTCTAACTTACCGCAAAATCGTTCATTTTGCTACAAACGCTTTTGACGCACCGTCGTAAAGCCGGACGGAGCACTCGTTCCATAGCTCTAAACAAAAACAGAGCACCTGCTCGCTGAACATTTTTTTTTTTGGCTTACGAACTAAAAATTATGTGTTATTTGAAAAGACACCCTGAAATTATTTGTTCCCGGGCTCCAAAAATTAAGTTACGCTACTGATGAAAGCCTTAGATTTAATAATATCGTTTTTACAGAAAATGTTGCATGTTTAAAGCGATGCGAATCGCTTTTCGATGCGTTTTTTGATATCTGCATATTCTTCTAAAACCACAGCAAGTTTCACTCTATAAAATGTCCTCGTTATTTAAGAATTTGCAGATTTAATAATTAAATAATTAACTTATGCAATTTAGTGTATTTAAAATTATTTTAAAATAGAACGAATTACCCGACATTGCCAGAGTCCTAAATAAGTGCCCGCTACTTAAATAATACATTTACAGGTAACACCAAGGAATTTCCAAATCGTTTTTTCCTTTCGTTTCAATCCATATCCCCACGCATGCTCCGCAGGATTGGAAGGCAAATAAATAAATAAGTAATAAAAACGAAATCCTTTCTCAAGGAAAGAAGACGTGACTTAAACAGCAAGGTGAGTTTCAAGGCTTCAACGGAAATGAGCAGAAATGACCACTCAGGAGAAAAATGGTACGCATTTCATTACAGGAATCTACAATTTCAATGTTTACGCTCTTGCTTGAAAATTCACAGGATATAAAATAATGTAGTAATTAAAAATATTTTATTAAAATACGAAGATGTAACCCACGTATTTTTGTCAAACTATGAAATTGTGCTAATCTTCCCTTTCGGATGCGGCGAAATAAGCATCAGATAAAATCGTTCCAAAATCGTACTAAAGTATAAAATAACTGAAAAATGCATTCCAATCATTAAAAATTCTCTTTAAGCCGTATTTTCTCGGGTCCTAAAGTGCCTCTGTACCAAATTTCGTCGCTGTTATGAAGTTCCTATTTCCCGCTACAGACGACACACACACATCCAGCAGACGTATTCTTTTATTAACTGAATCGATTTTGAAATTCAATTTTTAAATTTATTTATAAAATACTTAAGTTATTTAAATTCGAATTACAGAAAAATACAATTTTTAATTTGTACACTTGAAACTAATTACAATTTCTCAATATAAATAAATAGTTTGTTTTAAAAATATTAATTTATAAAATATAAATATTTTTCAAAGTTTTTATATCTACAGTAGAATTAAAAAATATTAATTGTTCTGATATTCATATTTTATAAGGTTTATAAATCTAAAATTTTTTTTAATAAATTTAAGTATTAAAATGCTTAATTTATTAGAAAATAAGTATTTAAATTCATTTTAAATTATTAAAGATTTTTAAATGTAACTCAAACAGTTTCAAATTTAAATATTATTTATTTAAAATTATCAACATTATTTAAAATGTGAACAAAAGCAAACCGTTTTTCAATTTCAGTGCTTAAATACTTCAAAATATGCACAATCATTTAAAAAATCGGTGGTGACTTCAGTCCAATGAAGACAAAATAATTTTGCGTAAATAACATTTTATAAAATTTTTTGTTTTTATGTAAATAAAATTAAAATTTGTTTTGATTTGACAACAAACTATGAATTTTATACAAATATTGAAATTAAAATATAACTATCCATATTTCATTACCTGAAGATTCAATTGAGTAGTAGAAAATTAGTACTAACTTTTAAATAATTTGTGATATATCAGTGATTACAAACGTACACATGCTTATCTCAAAAACATTCAATTCGAAAATAAGAATATTTAAATCAAAAACATGTAAATTCATTGATAGTTCAAATATTTGATCCTATTACAATATTTTCCTTAAACGTTAGTATTATGTGTGTAACAGTAGCGTAGCGTCCCCAGGCAATTCTTTTTTATTGAGGAAGAGGAGGGGGGGGGTGAATTGGTAACTAAACAGTTTGCTTCCCATATCATTTCTCTGAACTTAAATGGGTTTCTAGGGAATATGATTTCCTACTTGGTAATGCTATTGGTGTGTAGAGACAAAAAATATTTCTTAAATATATTTCTATAATTTTAAAGAATCAAGGATACTTCCTTATTATAGTGGCCTCCAAGGGTGAATCACCAAGCGTCCGAGATTTATCACCAAGGTAGGTAATAAAATCTCACCAAACGTTTGCAGTTCTAAAGAAACAGCACGTGTTTATATTATTTTCATATTGCTTTTTCATTAACGAAAACCTTGGCGAAATATTAACTGCGACCTTGGCTCAATCGGATTTATGGAAGCTACTATAATAAGATAGTACTGAATCAAGCTATATATACAATTTCTTTCTAATAGTACAATGATTCTAGCTAAAATTAAATCTGCTTTTCAATTTCTTCGTCTACAGTTACAATTGCAATATATAGATATCAGTTTATTAAATGGGATGCTTTTATTTACTTTTGAAATTTATTTTTACCTTTACTCTAAGGCAGGAATTTACCTTTATGCATCAAAATTCTATTATCTGTACTACTGATGGGAAAAAATCAGTACAAATAAGATAACCATATACATTACCTAAAGAACATATTTTAGTTTATCCGGTGAACAATATCTTGAAAAATTATAAATATTTAATCAACTGAACCTGATTGACTGGTACCTACTTAATCAAATTTAAAACATTATAATTTTTATTACATAGTGTTTATGTTAATCCATGTCTAGCCAATCCGAATTTCTTATAGAAAGCTGAAGGTTAATTAGATCCTTGTAAATTGATCATCATTCAATAAATCGTGAGTACAGTTAACCAAATTTAAAAGGTAGCTGCAGAGTTTACAGACAAGGGCAGATTTAGGCAGAAATAAAAAGGGATTTACTTCGACATATTTCTTTTATTGAACATTTGTTTTTGTAGTATATCAATAAATAGTTATCGAAACTGATAATTTTCTTTTTGATTAATCATAAAATGAAGAAAACTAGTCTGATAAAATGAATTTTATGTCATTTTGGGATTTATGACATTGCAATAAACTTTTATAAGTGAATCTATAGAATCACAAAGAATGACACATATATCTGAAAAGGGGGAGGGGGTAATTGCCACAATGACCCATACCTGGATCTACATTAAGTTTCTCGTTACCATTATAAATATCAGATATTCTATATTGACGAATGCATAATCAGCATGAAACCAGTCCAAGAATGCTCATGCTGGTATCTGTAATAGGAGTACCAAACATATTTTTTAGAATACCTCTTATAGATGGACTTTGTGTTTATAAACTTTGCCTTTGCCGCTTCATGTGGCCTGAGCTAAATTGTATATAAATTTTGAGCCGGCCACGTGGAAGAACTGAAAATGTTAGTTCCCATAGAAGTTCTAAAAAATTGTTGTGCATGCTAACTTTCATGCTACCACTGCAAATTTTGATTATTTCATGATGACGAGCATATAATAAGTGAGAAACTAGTCCATGGATGCTAGTATCTGCAATAGGAGTGTCTTCTCCATTATATCCTATTCACGAATTGATATATTAGAATGTTGCTAAACTATAGGAGCAAAACAATTTTATCAAGCTATTTTCACAAAAAATATTATGACTGGAGAAAAAAATATGAGCAAGATAAATAGCAGATCTATTTTGAAGTTGAAATTGGGGCTGCAGCTAATATATTTCACATGACGTCTTTGATGAACAAGTATTTTAGCTACATTTCAGGCATTTAAAACTAACTTGAATGCCCTCGGAAAGCTGTATCTATTTACTCATATTTGTTTCCATTCACCTATTACGTGTACATATATTACGTAGATGGTTATCATAGAGACAAAATATCAATTTAGAATGTTCTGATATTAAAATATGGAATTATATGAGGGTTTTGCTGTCTAAGAAAAGTTGAAACCTCTAACTGCAGACTAGGCACTATCGGTGCCTATTATATATTCTATTATATATTTATTTGTTACATATAAAATAGTTAACATGAAATTTGAATGAATGTAAAAAAAAAGCTATTCCTCTGAAAGTCAAATTTTTCAGGTAACACACTAAGTTAGAGTGCAAATCTCAACCAACTTGTTTATTTCTGATGATATCAATTCAAATTCATAGCATATATTCTATTGGTATATAACTTTTTAATATTTCTGTAAAGAAACCAGGCATAAAAAAAATTAGGTGACAAATCAGATTCTTTAACAAAGTATTACAAATTTATATTCTCAAAAGCAGCAGTTTATTTTTGATCTATTGGTATCTTTTATTCACATAGAAACAAGGAGCGAGCATTAAAGGAGAACTAGAGTCAGTATGTACATACTGATTGTCAAAATTTTCAATGTTCAAGTATCAGTTGTTACATTGAAAACGTTTGAAGTAAATAAAAGTTTAATAAAGAATGCCAAGAAATTGACTTTATATTTAAAAGTATGCACTGGTTGTGACTGATGGACTTTACCTGGTTAAAGATCCCCCCTCCCAACTACAGGAAAAAATCTATTCGATTTTTTTTAATTACACTAAATCAAGACACAAATCATATTGTAATTGTTAATGTGTGTAAAAATTTCCTCAAAATCCAGAAGAATGTGTATTGAAGTACTTTAATTGTAAATCCATTGAAGCAGTTCTATAAAAATATAGGTATGTCATTCTTTTGGTTTTGCCATTTTGTTTTCTTTCAGTTAGTGACAGTGGCATAGCATTAGCATTGCTCACACCTATTCAAATGGTAAAAAACCCAATATGCATATCTATTTGTTTAGAATTTAATGGGAACAGTAAACAATTGATATATATATAATTTTCGAAGCATATCAGTTATTAAAAATTTTTAGCATAGAAAATTATTAGCACATCACTGGGTTTATAGAGTGGGATGGATTACCCACCCTCTACACTAAATATTTTACCCAGGATTACATTGTAAGCCTGCAATTTTATTAATTTTAGATTAATTTTTTTTTAAAAATTCCACATTTTTTGTCCAAAATATTCCATTGTATGGCGTTTTCTTTTAAATTAAACACATAGTTTTGTTTACAAACATGCATAAATATTTGAAACCGACTTCAAAAAAGATTATGGTAACCCACATTTAAACGGTTATATATTTTATTTTGCATAGGTAACTTGCTTTTTTGTAGTTAAAACATTAATAAAATAAAATAGGATTGAAAAAGTTGAAAATAGGATTAAAAAAGTTGCGATACACGTACGGAATACAATATAAAATGGGCATAAGGTGCCTTTAATAAACATAATACATATAACACAAGCATTTTAAACTGTATGCTGTATATAATTTTTTTCCCGTAAATGAAACATTTTTATCATTGATCTAGTAGTAATAATAATAATATATTTTATTTAATTCTTTAGTTTAAAATCATATCAAAAGCAAATAAATATGTGTGTATGAAGTAAAATACATGACGAAATGTATCTAAGGAAAATGTAAACACGTATAATCTCGAAGACGACACATTTTGTCTTAAACTGTCAAACTTCAAAGTGTATACTAGGCTCCGCCCATGACGTCATTTAACTTATTCCAATAGCGAAGAATCGGCCTCACAGCAGGGGGTAATGCCGGTACGTTTTCGGAATATGCATGCTCACACACACAGACAAATATCTTCTTCTTCTTCGACCCAGACCATCCGACCTACCAGAAAGGCATAAGGTATCTGTTTGAACGGTTGGGAAGTGCCACCCAATTTAACCAGTTGAGCGGCTATGACGAGATAACTCGTGTGAAAGATTGGCATCGTTCACCGGCAGGAGACGAGTTAACTCGCCGACACATTCTGTGAGACCACCAGCTTCGACAGCCCCTTCAAAGGGGCAGACTAGCTTTCTTACAATACAACAGTTTCATTGCCCCAAATGTCGGAAAGAAAAGAGGATGTTCTGAGAATCTGATTTATGGCCGGTCATTGTAAGGACCGAGACGCAAAGATCGCTTATCTTGCCTGCTCCCCACCAACGAAGCTCGGACATCTTTCTCAACGTTTCGTTTCCATGCCTATCGTTCGATTTCGCGAGCAGCAAATGCTGGGAAAATAATTCTTTGAGATTGGTATTCATTCGGTTATATATTGCAGATTATTGCATTTTTTAAGTGACGGTCACAAAAACAACGTATTTTTTCTTAATTGCCCTCTTAAATCCTCTAACCAACAGCTTAATTATTTCTTAGAAAAATAATTTGCAGTCGGTAAAATAAGCAGTCAAATCTTATGTAAAACATATTGGAATCTACTACCTTATACTATTTATTTTAACAGTATACTAACAAATTTTTATAGTGTACTATAACGTCTATTTATAGTATACTATAATAATAGACATTTTCATATTTAATAGCTAGCTTTCGCGACATGTTTGAAATTGGATTCTTAAATTATAAAAGTTAAATTTTTTAAATCATAAATTACTTATTAGATATTTTAATAATACAAATAAACTAACATATTTTGTGAAAAATCATTCAAGTTAACATTTTCATACATTTTATATATTGGGATAATTATTATAGATATTTGTCAAATTCCTGGTTTCACCTGATTAGTTTATTTTATTAACAATTCATAATAGTTTTCTACAATTGACTTAATTTAGCTGTATTAATATAAACTATTTCAATACGATTTACAAAATTATAAATTTCCCTCCAGGACTAGGTAGTTAGTTCTTAGTATGGGAGGGACATCATCATTGTTTTTAAAGAAAATGCTATGGTAATTTCAAAATTTCAATAATTGCGCATCTAAAAGTTCTTTAGTTTTAATTTTTCACATAATGAATATACACTTAAAATTTCATAGAGGTATTATTTCTTGAGTTATTGTGACTATACCCGACAAGCATATGATCACACTCGACATGCACATATATACTTACAGATATTTTTTCAAAAGTATTCAAAATTCTTTCAAGGAATTTAAACTTGTTTATCCGACAAAATATCGATCTTTTTTTATAATAACAATACTTTTTCTTTACAGTAGCATAAGAATGTAAAAATATGTACAATAATATATATTGTTTTCCAGGGAAAATTGGAATTTTAAATTTTAACACAATAAAAGAAATGAATGTTTTAAATGTATATTTCTTCTTGTTAATGAACGTTTTTGGAATATAAAGAGTAATATGTTATTCTTCGTATCACTGCAGCTATACAAGTTTTAAAAATATCTTTAATAAATATATGAAACACATATTTCAAATATTTTTGTTTGGCGTCACACCTTTTAAAATTGAAAACTTGAATCAATTAAAAACGAACACTTTATTTCACCATTTTAAAATATTTTACATGTTTATCTTACACATAACGTTATTTAAAGAAACACATTTATCAAACCAATTGGTATTATATGTATTTCATGATGAATTTTCAAGGAAATGGTAATTTTTTGTATTCTAATATTCCTAGCTAAACTCATTTTTTACATTCTCTGGATTACAAAATTGTTGAAAATACAAAGTAAGTTTAGGGGGATCACAAATTGAAGTATCTGATCATGAAACTTTGATTTAAATATTAGGATAATAAAGTATAATATATTTATTCTAATTTTTATGTGTTTACCAGGAAAAATGAAAATAGCGTATCGATGTAAAACACGATTTTATTTCGTGTAAATACAATCATGTGTGACCATTTGAACACTCAACGTTATTTATCTCAATAAAAATCAAAACATATTTTAATTAAAATATTATAATGTTTACTCACTTTTGAAAGTTAAAAGGTATTGACACATAAATCTTAATAAAGCGGTACATATATAAGTACTAGATAAAAAATATACTAACATAACCATACTGAAAAAAGGTAACAAATTCATATAATGATTTAATTTCTTTTAATTCTCATAACTTTTGATTTATAAACCAAAAACATGGTTGGACTTATCTAAACAAAATTTTTAAATGCTGAGTTACAATAAACTAGTTAAATTATAATTGCAGTTCTACAAATATTCGTTTTCGTACTCATTGTAACTTAATAAAATGCATTTAATATACATTTTAAAAAATACGTTTAATACACATTTTAATAAATGTACTTATTTTATAATAAATATATCTGATTTTTATTTTAAATACATTTGATATATATACTCTGTATAATATTATTTAAATTTTTATTTCAAAAACTATATAAGCTAAAACGGAAAATCGAATATAATCATCTAGGAATATGTTCAGCAATACTTTCAGATGCGCCACTTCGGTCAGGTGAGAAACCACCTGGAAGCCAAAAGAGCAGAAAAAGAATATGTTTAGAGCAACTGATTTTAAGAGATGGGGGGGGGGGGGGCAAATAGCTCCTTTAGATGAGCTGTTTTTTAAAAGAAGAGTAATAAGACTTGGTTTAACGTTTTTCTTGGGTACATAAAGCAGAAACCGAGGCCAAGACTTAACATGGGAAAGCTCTAAAAAAATAAGTAATGAAACGTTTCCAATATAATAAATATTTTGCGGTATTTTAATATTTTTAATTTCTTGTATTGAATTGTATACAAAAACTGTAGTTTATAAAAAAAAATTCGAATCAATATTTCGAAACAATCACCTGGTAGGTCGGACGGTGTGGGTTTCAACAACAACATTATGTGATCATTATTTGCGTAAATGACATTTTCTTATGATATAATTTATAAATCATATTTAATTTGCAAAATATTTTATAACTGTAAAGTGGAACCATTATAAATAAATAATATAAAGAAATGTTGTTAGAATACCTTTTAAAATAAGATATATAAGACTAATTGTAATTTACAAAATTATTTTAAGTTATACATAATGTCCTATACTCAACTCCGGCTTAATAACTCATGTCTATGTTTCTGAAGAATAGGAATAGTTATCTACATTCAGGAGTGAGAGTACTTTGATAACTAAGAAACCCACCAATCAAACGCATTCCCAAAGTTTGGAATCGCGCTTCCAGTGTAGCAACCAGCATTCGGAAACCATTACGCCGCTCTTCAGCATGGTGTAGACGATAATTAGATTCGCAGCAAGAGAACTTGCTATATTCCGATATTTTGTAAACCACTGTATGATTGATAAGTTCATTCCATGCAACCAACTTCAAATTTCACGAATACAATAAGGATAAAAGCAGAGCCTCATAGATTGTGGTCATGCGTGCTATCAGATACACCACTCGTGCCATGTACGAAATTACTTGAATTAGCATACATTCTCTCCCTTTTAAACAATGCTAGAATGGGACACCAACACCCTGCGGTTATAAACATTAAAGATTTTGGTTCAAGCGCTAATTGTAATAAATTTATTTACAAACAATACTCGTTCATAGTTGGGTATTGAACCAACGACTCGTGGATTACGTCCAATTATGCTGAAAACTGCACAAATTCTGCCATGTAAAGAGTTATTTGAATTTATTTTCAACACTAGGACATAACTGTTCATTTATATATTTTTAATAATTGTTACCGTTTGAGAAAAATTAAATCACCCTAGAAGACCAATATTCCATACAAATATTTTTTTCTACAAGTCGTAATTGCACCAAATATTTGTTTGTATTGTGCAATAAAACGACGTCTGTGAAAGCACTTGAGGTGGTCTTTGTTATATCGTGGGAAGGACGTGCAGTAGACATACAGTCACTACTGATTCTTGACTGGAGAGTTGAATGGGCATAGAAAATCCGCCGTAATCAGCGGCAAAGAGCGCGCTCCGGGCAAGAGGGTTGCGGGGGGGGGGGGGGGGGAGCTTAAATACTTGTTGGATTCATTCTATTCCATGCAAGTTCCCCCACAGTAGCACAGTTTAATACTAAAAAAGGAAAGGAAATGATGGATGTCATTTTTATGCAAACACATCCAATGAAACGTGGGTATTTTTAACAACTCCCTTTTTTCAGAAAACAAGACTATTTGAATAGTATATAAGACCTCGAAAATCTCGAGGTTGCACAAGATAGTTTCTTTGTAAAGTATATACCCTGTTTTTTGTTAGATTTTGAAGAGTTTCATTATATGTATATATAATGGAAAGTTCAAGTGAAGAGGATTGGAACGAATCTTCAGATTCTGATATTTCATTAGATTCTTCAGATGAGGATATTTCCAGTGTCAGAGACTGGTGCAAAATCGATATATCAACATGTCCTTCTGCTCCTCCGAGATTTCCTTTTAAAGGAGCACCTGGACTAACATTTCCTATAAAGGATATTTTTGATCCTTTACAATACTTCTTGCATTTTATGGACGATAATATTCTGCAATATATTGTTGATGAGACAAATATATTTGCATCGCAGTTTTTTAAACAAACTAATTTATCACCACAGTCTAGAAGTCTGAAATGGACAGAGTTAGACAAAAAGGAACTTTTGCTGTTCATATCGCTATTGATATTACAAGGAATCCATCATAAACCAACTCAAGATATGTACTGGTCAAGAATTGCTGCTTTAGAAACACCATTTTTCTCTAAAGTGATGCCTGAAAAGAGGTTTACGCTCATCATGAAATTCTTGCATTTTAACGATAACTCAGACTCCAGTTCTACAACAAACATATCTTTAAAGAAAATTGGAGAACTTGTATCAATGGTCGTACTTAAATTTAAAACATCCTACATCGTAGAAAGAGATGTATCTATTGATGAGTCATTATTACTCTTCAAAGGGAGACTTGCATGGAAGCAATACATACCTTCAAAACGAGCCAGATTTGGCATTAAATTTTTTGTCCTTTGCGAATCTTCATCAGGTTATATATGGAATTTTTTAATTTATACTGGAAAAAATACCCATTATGCACCCCAATATGATCAATACTCACTTGGAACAAAGTGCGTATTGACACTTATGGACAGTATTCTTGATAAGGGCTATTGTGTCACAGTGGATAATTTTTATAACTCCCCAGAACTTGCTGAAACTCTGATAAAGAGACAAACTGATGTTTATGGAACTTTACGGTTGAACAGGAAAGATGTTCCCAAGGCTTTGCAAACTGAAAAATTGAACAAAGGTCAAGTAATGGCTTTTCAGAAGGGGAAAATAATGGTTATGAAGTGGCAAGACAAAAGACCGGTAGCGATGCTTAGCACAGTCCATGCTACAGAAATGGGAACTATCACAAAAAACGGGAGCATTGTTAAAAAGCCAACTGCAATTTTGGAATATAATCATACGATGGGAGGTGTTGATAGAATGGATGCATCAATTGCAAATTATGGTATTAAAAGAAAACAAATCAAATACTACAAAAAGATATTTCGTCATATCGTTGATTTTTCTGTCTGGAATGCTTTTGTTCTATACAAAAAAAGTGGAGGTGATCTGAGCCATTTGGATTTTCGAATAAAACTTGTTGAAAGAATAACAGAGGAGAATATTTCAAATGAATCTCAGTTACGTATTCCTTCTTCAAGATTAAACAACCCACTTCGGTTTCAGGGAAATCATTTCCCATCCTATATTCCAGAAACTGAAAAAAAAACTCAACCAACGCGAAGATGCACTGTTTGCTGTCAGAGAGTAAATGAGAATGGGAAAAAAATGCGGAGAGAGACTCGATATTATTGTAGAATTTGCAATACAGCTCTGTGTGCAGCACCCTGCTTTGAAATTTTTCATACCAAAGAATAGACTCCACTCCAAACTCATTTACAAAATCACCTAAACAGTACATCTTTGAGTGAGTACCCTAAACTCAATAGTTCATTATAGTTTAAATATCTATCTGAGATAACTTTTATACGTTTATATATATATATGCGCCGATTTACTTGAGTTCTCCAACAAAGCTCTTGAAATATTGTGTTAAAATTGACTATTTTTCTTTTTCTGATATATTTACATTTTATTATAGTTTTATGACGTTTGTGGCTATATTTGCAGTAATAACAATATGTACAATCAACGAAATGTTTTATTATAGCATAAACATTGACAGTACTGCAAAAACAATTTAAATAATAAGTTTATGGTTTAACTCAAAAATATATTCAAAACAACATAAATTTGAAAGATTCTATGTATGTGAATATAGCCAACAATTCACATAAATATACAATCTTTGCTTCAAAAGTGTAACTTTTGACCTGAGACTATTTAATAATCATGTATCTTGAATAGTATTTAAAATAGTCATTTACCATGATACAACCAGTTAAGAATATTTAACTGTATTTTGCGCCTGTAAATATTTAACTTCATATATATTTGAAATGTTTGAGACACTTCATATAATGTACATTATTAAAATTGTTATTATTATTAACATTATTGATTTTTACTTTAGTTTAGAAACTTTAATTGTTATGAAATATGTCATATATTATTTTGCTTTTGTTTGGAAATAGTCCGTCTTTGTATAGCATCTAATGCATATTGTTTTCCACCAATTTTTGATAAAACTATATATTTGA
The DNA here is from genome assembly GCA_951213105.1 of Amaurobius ferox. Lineage (NCBI taxonomy): Eukaryota > Metazoa > Arthropoda > Arachnida > Araneae > Amaurobiidae > Amaurobius > Amaurobius ferox. The sequence continues at coordinate 99,264,674 of OX578139.1, read as the reverse complement.
TAACCACTGGTTACAAAAGAAAACCATACAAAAGCAGTATTGCTGATTGTAGTTTTCCAAAAAAGTCAGAGTATAAACCTTGAACGTTTTTGAACGACTTGTTTCTATACAATAGTCAAAGATTGATCACTAAATATTCAAAAGCTTATGTACAGGTATATCATGTTAGATGTTATGTATATTATATAGTATATCATGCATCTTTTAGCAGACCCAATACAAAATATCTAGAGTGAAAGTCGACTTTCTCTTATATTCATATTCTATATAATTTACGTAAATTTATACTGTATGAATTCCACAGCAAGCCAACTTGAGTAAGCGTGTTCTTGAGTAAGCGTGTCCAAGACTTCATTGTAATAATTCGAATTATTCGTCTTCTAATCATACGATTTATAAAAATATTCAATCTAGTTCGATTATTCTGATAATGAATGTACACAATGATTTTAGAGAAACAAACATTCGTTATTGAGTTATTGGCCGCACTTTATACCTGAATTTAAGTTTACCACTGTTTCGAAAACACTTTGGATCACTTTCCTCAGTGCTAAAAAGACTAACTAATCCACAAAGAAGACGATTAGTTTTATTTTGACCCAAGTCTGAGTTTATTTGCTCAAAGTATTTTTGGTACTAATATTGGTAGTTACTATTAAATTAATAACTTTTATAAACTTTACAACAGCTTCTCTGGTGATCTTGATGCTTTTTATTCATCTGGAATTACTTTTAAAAATCATTTGTTGCAAATACTTTGTATTTTAGTTTTTCTTATATATATATTTTTAATATTTTGTATTATATTTTATCTTGCAAGATGTTTCTGGGACCTTATCCTGTAGTTTGCCTATTTTAAATAAATAAATAAATACGAGTAAATAAATGAATATTTAACATTTAGTAATTGAATGCAATTTATGAAATTCAGAAGTTTTTGATTACAGAGTAGGCTATAATTTTCTTGCCTATAGTCACTTTCTCCGAAGACACTAAAAATAATTCGTTTTTAAAAATAAATATCCTTTGAAACTTCCTAAATAATGTACACATGGAAACATAATGATACGAGTTACAAGGATTTCTCTTTTAATCTCCATTTTTATATCAAAGTATATGTAAAAGTGAGCCTACCGAAAAAACTTTGTCGTAAATACATTATATTTGTGAAAAAAGTTTTTGCATGTAATATTTTATTAACCTGAAAAGGCGGCAACAATAACATCCTTCAAACATGTACGTTTTTTCATTGCAATATGTCTTTAATTATGGGGGTTCGCCATGGATACTATATTCTTGCTGGCTGAAGGCCCTATATTTACTGGGCACAGACAATATTATATAGGATCGCGCTCTCACTGCAAATAACATTATTTATGGAAAAAGTTAATTCTACTCTCGTCAGCATGGAATAGTCAATATTTGCAAAAGTAGTAGGAAGACTTGGTATGTTTCATAATTTTATGTTCAACATATTCAATCCAACCATGCAGCTAGCTTCACTCCAGTTACATGGAACATTAACGCCGCAACAAATTCAGTCCTTTATGCCGGCTATAAAAGTATGTAAAATTATGTAAAAGCACACAGAATTAAGGAACATAGTACATTTTTTGCTGAAATTGCAGTTATCGAATATTAACTGCTGACGACCACATAATTGCGAAAACGGTCCATGGACGTGGATAATGTTGTTTGCAATGGACACACGATGATCATTTTAAGAGAGTTTCTCTATAGGCCGTAATATTAAGAAAAATATGTTTGAATAATGGGAGTTAAACATGTTTAACAAACAAGCATCTCGCATGCAACTTCGCATCAGAAAACGAATGGTACTTATTTTAGAACACTAGAATGGATCTTCCTTAAGATATTGCTTGATTTTCAAATAAATTTATATTAAAAATATGAAATTTTAAATATGTTTAAATGAGTTAACATCCCCAACATTTTCATTCAGTTAGCACATTCATTCGTAAGAAAACAGACACAAACAAAAATTTTCTCACCATGCAAACATTAACTTTTTAAAACGATTATCTCTTTCTAGAAAATTGGCAATTAAGGAATATTTGTTGAAATTATGCAATTTAAACGAGTATAAATTCGTAATAAAAATAATTTATGAATAAAAGTTTACGCTGCCGCACATTAACATTGTTATTTTAATTCTTATAAACAGAAAATAAAAAAATAATAATTTAACCTCGTATTTGATGGCTTATACATTATCGGTCCTTCTAATAAATCAACAGTTTTTAAAAGATTCTATTTGAGTATATAGAAAATGTATAAAAGATTTTCTTAAACCTCGATAAATGATAATCAAAGCTAAATCAAATTTGATTTGTAAAATAAATTTATAATATTTTCTTTGCATGCTTTACGATAAGAATTCTTATCGTCAAGAAATTATCGAAAATATAGAATATCGTCTCAAATTGGGTAAAAAGAATGAAGTTTTTGAGTACAGCACAGTTGATGAGTATGAAGAAGTTAAAGAAATACTGTCGCCACAGTTGAATGACTTTAAGGCAATCATGGGTACTCAAAAACTTCATTCTTTCTACCCAATTTCTGAAAATATACTTCATGTTAAGCATAATTACTGTAGTGAACACCAATTTACTGAACGTGTGACAGCATTAGACTATATTACACCAACTAATTAAACAAAAATTGAATCTGGATTTGTCACTATACTCTATAAAGGATCTTGGTAGCTTGCATGTATTCTTGAAAAGACGAGCGACTATATAGTTAGCTTCCTACATCCTAAAGGACCTTCTTCTTTCTTTTATCCTCAACCAAGTGACGTATTGAATATTTGAATGTGCTAGGTGAGACCATTTCGCAAAAAGTAGAGCCTGATACTGCAACTGGGAGAGTTTGTACTCTTGAGCAAGGAAGAGATGAAATTGTCTTCACTTGTTTGGAGAAGTACTTATTTTAAAAGTTCTTGAAAAGTAACGTTTTGTAACTGATTGTAAATACAAAATTAAATTTTGAGTGACATATGTGAAATATTAAGTGTGTAGCAAATTGTTAAAATTGAAAAGAACATATGTGGGCTGAATGTTTGAAACAACTGGTTAATGAGTTATGTACTAAGTATATGTTATTCCGTGTCAAATCAATTAATGGTTTGAACCTTGATACCTCAGAAATCGATCATTTTTAGTACAGTGATTAAAGACATTAAGGGACTATTTGTGTGCCAAATTTCATAGTCTGTCGTTAAGGGGTTCCTATGGAAATTAAATTTTTTGTAATTTAGCTAATTTCACTTATAGTTTAATACAAAAAAAAAATAATTTTCATAGGAACCCATTGGCTTCCCATTATGAAACTTGGCATACAAGTAGTCCATAAAGCATATATTTTTTTTTCAAAAAAATTAAAAGGGGTGTTTTTGAGATTTAAAAAAAAAAAATTTGAAGCTTTTCAAAAAATTCAAATTTGAAATAGCATAGTCATGTTATATATCAAATTAAGACTCATTAAAAGCAAAAGAAAATAACACTAATTTAAGCTCTCTAGGTTAAATAGTAAGTCTCATTTATAAGCATTTAAAAAACGATATTTCGGTATAATTTTTTTAAATACATGATTTGGAAGAATTAAAAAAAAATATATACTAGGAAGAAATTTTAAAATAATATGCTACTTAGGACAAATTTTAAAAAAAAGTTGATACTGGGGTGAAATGTTAAAAAACACAATACTAAATTAAAATAATTTGATACTTTTAAGAAAATAAAAAAAAATACCTGGAAGAAGTTAAAAAAGCCTTATACTTAAAAGAAAATAAACATGATACGTACAAGAAATAAAAACACAATTCTGGGAATTTTTTTAAAAACATTAAACACAATATTATATTTCATAATGTAGTAGATTATAATTTTTGCAATTTTTAGAAATAATTGTGAAACAGTTTGTGTTCTGTGTATCTAGAAACATGTTCTACTTGGGCTCTGTGCCCTTACTCACTGTTTTCACTCTTAAAAATCATCACAGTTGCATGATACCACCATTGATCAGAGATGTGTAGTTTTAGCATGCTAAATTAAAATTTAAAATAGCCTATAATTGTAATTTAAAATAGCCTATAAACTTAATTACAATATTATTAATATTGTTTTTTTTATATATTTTTAGTATTGAAGTTTACTTTTAAAAAATTAACTCTTTAAAAATTGCAAAAATGTTTTAAGTATTATGTGTTTTAATATATCCCAAAATTTTATTCTGTATTTTTAAGTTATTTTCAATTTAAAATAGCTTATCTTTTAGATTTAAAATTATATTTCATAATGTAGTAGATTATAATTTTTGCAATATTTAGAAATAATTAGAATTAAAAATATATTTAAATATAAACTGAAAATAAAGGAAAAAAACATTTTTGCATTAAAATTATTGTATTAACAATATATAATATAAATTAAAATAAAAATTTTATTACATATGAACAGAGTGATTCTATAGTATTGTGAATTTTGCATATATGACACATTTGATATATCGTATCTTTGTAAAAATATGATTTAGATGAATGTATTTTAAATTTTAAAGATACTGTTTCAGATTGTGTTGATTTCAAATTTATAAATTCAAGTACATTATTGAAATCAACACAATCTGCATAAAACTTTGTAAATATCATGTCTGCAACATGCACTATTCTGTAGAGTTGTCCAATGTGTGATAAATATGTATATAAACACGTAATAAATACGTGTAGAAACACAATATAAACACGTAATAAATACGTGTAGAAACACAATATAAACATGTAATAAATACATGTAGAAACACAATATAAATATGTATGGGAACGCATAAATACATATGGGAACACGTTATAAACATGTATGTGGATATACGTAAGAAACACGTATGTGAATATACGTAATATACACGTATATGATATGTAATAAACATGTATCTGGATACGTAATAATAACGTATGTGGATATACGTAATATACACGTATATGATACGTAATTAACATGTATCTGGATACGTAATAATAACACATGTGGATATACATAATAATAACGTATGTGGATACGTAATATACACGTATGTAGATACGTAATAATAATGTATGTGGGTATACGTAATAATAACGTATGTGGATATACGTAATAATAACGTATATGGATACGTAATAAACACGTATGTGCATATACGTAATAATAACGTATGTGAATATACGTAATATTAACGTATAAGGATACGTAATAATAATGTATAAGGATACGTAATAATAACCTTTTTTATAACGGTTGGTATACCGTATTCTAACGTACCATTTTTGCGTAATAATTACGTATGGCCTGACACGTAAAGATTACGTATTGCTTGATACGTAAGAATTACGTATTTGTGCTACCTGGGAAAGAGGAAAATGAAACAAAATGTTGTATAAAAATTTTATTAATCAAAATACATTTATCATGCAATTTAAACTTCAAATAGCGTTTGCTTAAAAAATAAGAGAAAACGGCTATTACAAAATTAGCTATAAAATTTAAAGGGATTATAAAAAAAGAACGATATTTTGGCCAAGCAAGATCCATGCAATTCTTATTTTGTAACCCACCCTATTTTGTTTTTCCCTTTCTGAGGGGATCATGTCACGTGGTGCAAGCAAAGTGGGGTGCGACACCTACTGCGCAAACTAATGACCATTACGTTGTTGACAGCCGTGATAGGGGGAACGGGATTGTTCAGTTGGAAAACAAACATTTGACCAGTCTCGCTGCGGTCAGTTTAGCTACAAAGCTGCTTCTTGAAAAGGAACGAAACTGGGACAGTAAGATAGAGTTTTCTCAGCCGGCCAAGTGGTTAAACCGGAACCCAGTGGGGGAGGCATCCACAGGGCCCGTACCCTTCTTTCCCTACCACCAGCCTCTCAGAAGGACTTACGGACCGACATGTTTAACGCGATCGTTCTCCGCGTAAACAAGGTGGCAGTGACAAATATCTTGAGTAAAATGATTAAATTTTCTTGAGGAAATCTTAAAACATACTTTACTGACAAAATCTCGATTTCGAATATGTTTGGGAAACAAATAATATTTATATTCAATAGTATAGAGAAACAAATAAAATTTACTTTCGATTTCAACTTCGTTTATCGCATTCTTACTACTATACAAAACTTAATAAAACAGAACTAAGATATATCGACTCCACATTTTTTTCATTTTATACACATAAAATATTTTTTCAAACCATTAATATCATATTAAAACATTCGACTGGTAATAGTACACTAAAAGAAATCCTGGGATGTAAAAAATGCCAGAGATTGCAATTACAAATTCATATCTTAGGAGGCAGAAACTATTTCTTACGTGCATTCATAGCCAGCGGGCTATAAACAAATATATTTGGTAGTTTCGTATTTAAAAACCGCCAAAATGTAGTAAAACGTAGTTTAAGATACTTTAATGAATATTTTTTTATAAATACAGTGATGGAAACATTTTATCACGAAGCTCATCAATATGTCCTATAACTTTTTTATTCCCAAAGCTTGGGAACAGGAATAATTAATAATATATAATTTTTTTATTTCAAGGACGCTTTATCATTCATGTTTTTCCACAAGGAAATCGAAACACTCTGGACGGGAAGAATGCCTTGAGTCACATGACAGCCATTTTCTGTCTTTCGTAAAAGTTGTCCAGATTTTCTTTACTTAGATTATGCACCTGATCAAACTGCGTTGTAGTGCCCGTATCCCCCTATAATAAAAATTATGAACACACAAGTAGCTCTTCTCCATGCTTCATTATCATTATTGTAGGCATTATCCCGAGCGTTATAATAAACAAAAATTCAAATTTAAAATCTTTCATGCTTTAAAAAGTTTAAATTTTTAGGAACTCAATTTCATCCTTTCGTTTTTTCCGTTGAAAAAAGTCGTTTCATGACATATTGAAAATTAATAAGGAAACTTCAGTTTTTCTCGATTAAAATCAAACAATGGTGGAGAAGGAAGTTTGCTTATCCTTGGCATCAAAACCTGTTTTTTCTTTTCCTAAGTTTCCGTAAGTGCTCAATCAAAATTTACTCTGTATTCTGTTATATTATTGTACAGTGGGATATCATTACATGCTTGTTTTACATTGAAAAATTTCATTAATAATTATTTCTGTTTTGCTCACTCGGTTGCTAGCCATGAAATATTTGTATTTTCTCAGTTTTCTTATATGTGTATTTTTTACAAATGTTGATTCTAATATACACTCTTATAACGTATTAAAACATTTTGAAAGGATTCAAGTATCACGTTTTCAGTCTTCACTACCTTTTAAAAATGAGAAATTAGAAAATAATTCCAGTTTCTTTGAAAAAGTTTTACTTATGAATAATACTGTGAAGTCATATGTAAATGATTTGACAACTGATAAAAATAAGTGTTTAAAGGATTTGTGGTATATATTAAAGAATTTAAAATCACACAGTTCAATTCAAAGTAAGTTACCATTTTATTGTAACAAATTGAATATTTAAATGTGTGCATAAATTATTGTTTTAATAGGATCCTGTCAATGATTTCACATGATTTATTTTGGACAGATTTTCGTACTGTATAATGTGCAAGAATATTTAAACATAATTTTTTAGTTTAGTATTTAGTACATCCTACTTCATTAACAGGCTAAATATTGTTATATATCGGGAACTATGATGTGATACTTACTTTTATGAAAAGAATGAAAATTAATTGTTTTAATTGCGGGGTTTAAAAGAAATTTTACAAAAAAAAATCTTATTTGATTCATGTGATTGTTTGACCAGCAATAACAGATGACCTACTAAGTGTTTGGATGACAGAGGTTTTGATATGTTAAGTAATTTTAGTTGTTGAAAATTGGGGAATTTGTACCTGTTCTTAACAATTTCTATATAAAGTAAAATCTGAAAATATAATTTCTGAGAGTATAAAATGTTTAATTTCAGTTCTAGATGCAAGTGGAAAACTTCCAAGTGGAGTACTCTTGGGTAATTTGCTTTGGATTGGAAAGTATGATGAATGTTCAAATGTCTATGTGCCCAGTGTGAGGAATGAAACACTTGGATTTCATGGAATATACTGTATGGCACAGTGGAACATATCAATGCCAAACAAAGTAATTATTTTATGAATTGTTTCCTTAGTAATTTCAAAAGCACAATATATTGTATTTAAGCATCCCTGAGCTATTTTTAAAAATAGTGTTGTTGAAGTAAATCAGATAAGTGAGACTAAATTAAGTAGTACTATTCTTAAACTATGTACAAATAATGATTTCATATTTTGACATAGTAATTGATACCTAAGCATTATGGGTATTATTAAGGACCCAGTTTGTAATGGCAGTCTGTATAGGGAAGAAACTGCCTCACATGTAGGTACTCTGTGAGTATGAGGTTTTTTCTGCCTATATGTTTGAGTACTTAGATCATCATGTGATCAAGCCCTGGGAGATGTAGGGCATTCCTGTCAATTGCTTGCGGATCTTTGCTTCAACCACAGGTTTTTTCCCTAGGGACTTTTAGGACAATTCCCTAGGAATCGAGAATATTATCACTTCCATCTTGACATCATCGAACAGATCGAAGAATGTTCTTTCTAATATTCTTTGAACATAATATGTTAGGACAATTTTTTCATATTTGTTTATTTATTTTTAAGTATCAAAATATGTATTTTTTAGTTTATCTTCTGAAAAAGGAAGATTAACACAATTCTATAGTTTGGTAAAAATATGGGCGTAGGTATATCTTTACATTCTAACATAATTTTGTTTCTAATTTCTGTATTTTCAAACCATATCTTAAAAATTGAGATTTTAGATTCTGCTTGAAAGACTTCATTTTTTGCTTTGCTCTGGTTGCTATGTAGTGAATATTGCAACTAATGCCACAATCTGTCCGTTGCTTTGAGAAATTTTAAACAGTGACATATTATCAAGTAAATAATTAGTTAATTACATTTTCAAAAATTCAGTTTTGAATTAAATTTTGATTCGAAGAATTTTCAGTGTTGTATCTCTAATGTAATCTGATATAAGTAAATGTTAATATTTTTATGTGAATGTTCTCGATTTACTGATAATTTCAGAATTAATTGTGTTCATAGTAATTAAAATAAGTTTACTGATAATTGGAAATAAAAGACTGTGTACCCAGATTACATGCACCCTGTATGCTTATTTAGGATGTATTATGCCCTCACAGTAAGTTATTTATTTTTTGTTGTAAACAGACATACATAAGCATTGTTGGATTTGCAATAATTTGCTATATGTTCTGATGTAATTTTAATCAGAAGTTTGCATCTTAAATCTTGTGCAATACCAGGTATATTTTCTAATAATAAATAAAACAATCACAACTTAAATTGTTATCCGGCCGTCCAACTAGTTACTCTAAGTCCTCTGGACGAGTCGGACGGTCTGGGTCTTCAACTTAAATTGTTATGCAAATATAATGATTAACATAGTCACTCATTTTTACTAAAAAAAAAAAGAATTTCCAAATTGATCTGCTTTAGTCATTATGCAGCAATTTACATTATGATTGTGTTTTCCATTATTCCTATGTAAATAAAAAATTATAAACATAAAAAATTATTTGATACATAAATTTTAAGACTAAAAACTTTGTATACTTGTGTATTAGTAGTAGTAGTAATTAGGAGGGTGCTTGTATTGCGGGCTCACGGAGCATCTAACCATGTTCAACAGAACAGTTTTGCACTCCACAAAACACAAACAAAGAGCATTGCTTCTCCAGCAGCAAGGGAGGAAACCCCAAGGGCAAAGGATCCACAGAAGCAAGATGGGAATTATGAGCCAGAGTTACTTTTATTATGCTTCTTATGATGGTGAGAACTCTCACCATCGTAAGAAGCACTCTCTTATGACCCTATATTTTTTCAGCACTCTCACATGGCCCTATATTTTTCTAGCACTCTTGCATGGCCCTATATTTATGATGGATTACTCTTTGATTGGGGATCAGGATCTGTCTCTCTCACTCTGCGGTATTCTAGATTGGTTTGTCAGATTCTGGAGGAATCATTTCTTTCTAGTCTCTTCCTGTATTTTACTCCTAAACTCCAAAATTCTTTTGGTTTCGGTTCATATTTCTATATAATTTTCTTCCACTCAGCTTAGATTTTACACGTGTTTCTTCGTCTATTTCTTCATATCAATGTTACTTTCCTCTTGCTCCGTATCAGTGTTACCCTTCTCCAGTTCTGATTCCTTATTGGACATTTCCGTTCTATTTGTCTTTGTTTAGATTCTATGGTTTGGATTCCCTTCTCCAGTTTTATGTTAGTCTGGATTAGTTTCTCTATTTTTCCTATCTTTTCAACTGTTTTCTGAAGTTCCGCCATGATTTTCCCAGAGTGTATGCTATCTAGCTATTATTTTTTTTCCACTCTTATTCCCCCCTGAGGGATTGATTTTTTGCAAATGGCAGCATATTCTTTTTTTTTCTCTCTCTCTATTTCCTGTTTTGCAGATTTGTATGACACTTTGTCCCCTTTTTTTACTTGATGAATATATCTCTCCTTGACGTTACCTTACACCTTTCTGGTAGGTCGGACGGTCTGGGTTTCAACAACAACACTGTATGCTTGTTGCCAAAAGGTCTTCTCCACACCTAAAACAGGCTTGTATCTCTGCATCATAAGCAGGCACATCATGTTTTCCACTGCATGCACTACATTTGGGTTTGTCTGTACAGTTCCGTTTAGCGTGATCAGTTTGGGCAGATTTTGGATCATTTTATATAATGGACTGCTCTATATCAGCTATAACAAATCTTTAGCTGATCTCTTTCTGTTCTTCCTATTTCCCATAAGAGGATCACTGGAATTAGTTCTTTGCTGTTAGGCTTAATGAATCTGATGATTTCGCTCCATTCAATGCCTTGGATATTTCATTCTTAGCTATTTCCTCTAGAGCTAATGTAGTTTTCATGTTCCGGAATATTACCTTATTCTTCCACTGCTTGAGTTGTCACCGAGAGTCTGCATATGTGCATTTTCTTTAGCAAGCCTATTGAACTATCACATGAGTTAACTTTAATCACCAAATTTCCATTTCTCATAGACTTGACACCATCTATGATGTTCATGCCAAAATTTTTGTCCAGTTCCGTTGGTAGATTTTTACATAGAATGTAGAGTCTCCTTAAGTACTGGGTTTTGGTTTTGTGATTTTGTCATTTCACACCATTGCACTGATGTGCACAGATTTTTATTTTGTTATCTTATATAACTACCCTACTTTAACTCCCGAGCAATGTTGGGTACATTTTCTAGTTTTACATAATAAAGGAAAATTTGTGTCTGTCTGTGTGTGTGTAGTCTATAGCAGGAAATCTGTTATATGGCCATGAAATTTTGTACATAGGTACTTAAGGACTCGAATAGGTTCACCTTAGTGTTATTCTTTTCAAATTTGAATAATTTTTAGTTATAGATTTTTAAAATTTAAAATCACAATTTTTCACCATTTTGTCAAATTAAAACTATTTCTCTTCACTGCCAGAGATTCACAAATGATTGAGCAATTTAGTAGATATTTAGCTAGGAGAAAAAAATAGCTGATAGCACTAAGTGCATTTATATTTTTGGATTTTCTAAATCTGTGAATTAAAAGATGTCATCCCATTTTTATTATTTAGTATTATATTATCATTTTGAATATTGTACTAAAATTTGACTGAGATTGGATGAAAATTCTGTAATATAGCAATAAATTTTGAGTTTAAAGAAACTTTTTTGCAACTTCAAGTATTTTCATTCATTTGTATCATGAGAATGATTTTAATTCAAAACAGATGATTTTGGAATTGAGTGCTGTTATCTATATCTGTATTATTTACGTCATGAGTGCTTATTTATTAGAAACTACAAAATGTACCTGGTGTTGTCCAGGAATTAAAATAAGTGGTAGTGGCACAGCCATGTGTGCACCCCAGCAGCAGTTTTAATTTTATTTTTGTTACTAGAAAATGTATCTGACATTGCCCGTAATTTAGGATGCAAACCTTTGATAAATACTGCACCTGAACTGTCAGCAAATACCTGAAAAACAAACAATGTTTTAATAATGCATTCATTTATAACAAAAATAAAATATAAAACTGAGTGCACACACGGCTATGCCAGAACTGCATATTTTAAATCTCGGGCAATACCAGGTACTTTTTCTAGTATTTATATATAAAAAAAACACAAACATGTTTATATTCCCAGTTTTGTTGCATTACATTTTCACAATGTTGTTATCAATGTGCAGTCCTTGTATTTTCTGCCGCATCGTAGTTGGCTACAGTAATGTTACAACTCAGAATACTTCATATTTCAGTATGAATGAAAAATGAAATTTAAAAAAAAAAAAAATCTTTAAGAGGACTACCCATTGACATTAGAAAGAAACTGTCCTTAGTAGCCTATTCTTTAGAATGATGCAAAAAATATTCATATTCATTTTGCTATCACAGGGACTTCCTAGTGTCTGGAACATAAAGACACTTTTAATGTGCTCATGTTAACTTTTTTGTTAATTGAAAAGTGTGATTTTTTTTAGTTGTGATATTTGGTTTTTGAGTTATGTCACATTTGTTTCACTTTTGTTGCTCAAATGATTAACAAATTTTGATTTGTGGATATTTTCTTTGAGTTGTGTCCCTGTTCTCAACTAACTTTACCTAAAAATAGTGTGTAGTGTATGAACTGAAGCTTTACATGCAAACTCTAAAGTGATGATGTTCATGACTGATTTGGTTCTAAACTGGCTCATTGCAATTAACAGTACTGCTCTCTGGAATTTCCATGTTTTGAGTTGTGACGTTATTGTAGCTGACATGTGATATCTGCAATTAAATTTAAATTACGGATAAGTAAGCAAGAGTTTTTTAATTTAAATTAAATTAAACTAAACTAAATATTTTTTAATTTTAATTATCAGAAAGTAAACAAAAGCAAAGGATGTACTATTATCATTTTGATGTATTTAAATTTATACTTCTGTCAGCTTGTATTTTGTTATTGTTTTCATTACCCAACAGCATTTTACAGCAACCACGTAGTTTCTGATTGGGGGGGGGGGGGGGGGGGGGGATGTATATGTGTAAAATCATGATGACCATTTAGCATACATCTTTTATGAAATGGGGCTGGCTGGTTTAAACCAACCAACCATGGTTTCTCAGTTCTAAAAGAAAAGCTTTTTTTTCTCATCCTGCTAAGAAGCAAGATACTGATGAAATTCAATCATATACTTCAGGAAATTGAGAAATGTCCATTAAGAGATATTCTTCTCCCTGCTGCTTCTTTCATTTTCCCCATGTTAATCTATGGGAAAAGCTCCTAATCTCTAGCTCATTTAGTTTTGGGAGTTTTTTCCCACTGTTTTTTACCAAGCATAGATACTGAAAAAAAAAGAAGGATTGTACTTTTTTAAAACATCAGTTAAAAGTATAAGTATGAAGCATTTTTTTTTTCAAAAAGTAATTCATTCATTTTACAAAAATATTAAACATACTTCTAATTATTATTTTCATTTAAAAAAAAACACAAATAATTCTATTCTCAGAATGTATGCTTGACATAGAAGATTGAGAAAAAAATTCTAAAAACTTAACAAATCAGAGGTTAGAGATTATTTTCCATAGGTTAACATAGGGGAAAATGAAACAAGGGGCTAGAGAGACAGTATCCTCATAAGAGGTATTTGTTATTAAAAATTCTCTTTTCTACAGAGTTTTACTGCATGTAGTTTTTCTTTTATTTCATCTGGTTAAATTTTATAGATTAATATGCCAACGCAGCAAATTCTCATCAAAACTTATGTTTGCTAACCTAACTTATGTGATATACTGGATGTGAAAATAGATATTATACATTTCTTCAGTGCCTTTTCAGCTTTCTTGCCATCAACATCCTTATCCTCTTAATATATTCACTATTAAAAATTGTTTATTATGCAAAGTTTCACTGCATGTAGTTTGTCCTTTATTTTATCAGGTTAAATATTTCTTCTAGATTAAAGTGCCAATGCAGCAAATTCCTATTAAAACTAGTGTTTCCTTTCCTAACTCGTGCCATAGGATGGATGCAAAAACAGATATTATACATATTTTCAGCACACCCTTATCCTCAGTGTTCTTATGTTCAGCACTCTTATTTTCTTAAAAGATATTGTCTATTATGCAAAATTTCACTGCAGGTAGTTTTTTCTTTATTTCACAAGGTTAAATCTTTTTTCTAGATTAATGTGCCAATGCATCAAATTCCCATCAAAACCGGTGTTTGCGTACCTAGCTCATGCCATAGTATGGATGTGAAAACAGATATTATACATATTTTCAGCACCCTTTGTAAGTCTTACATAAATTTATTTTGAATTCAGAATTCAAATTTTTTATTTATATTCATTATATAAAAATTTTATTTATTAGATTCTTTACCAATAATTGAGCACTATGATGGGGATGTGAAGCTTACATCTTTGAAGTGTCAATCGAAAAATTCTCCATTAAATGTTTCAGCTGTCTTATTTATGTAAGTATACTTATTTCATATTTGAATACAGAATAAGTGTTTTTAAATTTATTTAAAACTTTTTTTTTGCTATCATTAAAAAATAGTATTATCATAGTTGTGCGCTATATCAAACTTATCAAAGTTGAAAAAATTTATTACTACATCAGATAACTAATTACTGGTAGTACAATTGAAAAATTATGCTATTCAAGGTATGATTGATAAAGATGAATTTGCTGGCTTGTATCCTGTAATTTTAATCTATCTTACTTCAGGGGTTGCTCTAAATTTCGAAATTATTTATTACTTTTACCAACCTATTCATCAAATGAAATTTTCTTTCACTGAATGGAGATTTTATTTGCCATCTTTGACTTTCCCTACAGACACAAATTCATTTTCTCTATTATAATTCATTAAAATTAGTTTTATTGTGCAAAATTACATGGATAATTTTTTTTTTTAATTGTACTGAATTTGAAGGTTTTAATTCAGTTTTCATTTTCATTTAGTGACTAAACAAATTTTCGTTGCAAAGTCAACATTGCAAAAAATGTGAAGAAACTTAAATATCTTGAAAACAGTTAGCCTTAGACTTATGAGGTTGGTTGGTATACATTTAAAACAAGCATTTAATTGATACATTTGACCATATGTAGTCTTTTATTTTAAATTTTTGCGGGCCATTTCACAAAAAAGGGACATGTTCTTTTTTTCCAGATCGTACCAAAATCTAATCAGCAGCCACCAGGTACCAGGGTAACCCACAAGTGGCTTACCTACAAAATTTGATGAACTAGTTGAGCTTGAGTGGATACATACATTGCATAGGCAAATACACACATACGCAGACTTCATACTAAAGCCATTTTTATTTTCTGATTTTTGGATGCTGGAAACATGTACATGAGTTGTGATTTTCAACATGCTTCCAATACGTTATTTATTGTAAGGATAATAACAGTCATTATATTATTTACAAAAAATGTATTTCAGTAACCTGTAAAATTTTTCTGTTGTATTATTTTCCAAATGCATCATGAAATATTTAGTTTGAGTAAAAGGATGTATACTACTACAAGAGATCTTAACATCTGTGTTATTTCTATGAGCTTTTCTACTGTGCATTCAAAATTTTAGCAACATAAAAATACAAACCACTTAACAAATTAAAATATGCAGCCTGTAGATGCTGCATAATTCGTTTATTTGATTTTTTCAGACCAGAAGGTTTTAAAGTTTTATAACTTTTTACAACATTTTGTGCCTCTGAATAGCAACATATTTTGATGGGGGATTTTTATCTGCAATCAGTTTTTCATATTTAGTGATAAGAAT
Organism: Amaurobius ferox; assembly: GCA_951213105.1. Lineage (NCBI taxonomy): Eukaryota > Metazoa > Arthropoda > Arachnida > Araneae > Amaurobiidae > Amaurobius > Amaurobius ferox. Next base: position 99,248,761 of record OX578139.1, on the reverse strand, counting down.
AAATCGTAAAAAACTAACTTTAATTTTGTTCAAAAATTTTTACTGTAAGAATATGTGTTGTTCTATGTTAAAATAGATTAATGGCTTTTTTAAATAGATCATGTAACTAACTGTTTAATGGCATTTGAAATTAATAAAAACACCAAATTTTGATTAAGTTATATTTACCATTATGACAAACTATGCAATGAAGATCTTGATTAATTTGGTAATAACTGTTATAAACAACTGTTGGTTTTTGGGGGCTTTTTTAGCTAGTATTTTTTACTGTCTAATATTTATAGCTTCATCTCATTTAACTAGTGAGCAACAAATGCATATAATATCATCCATCATACAGTAGATGTTTAAAACTTCATTTAGCTACTGTGTTATGTGGGATATCTAGCATCTGAACCTTGCCTTTGAAAATTTTTTTCTTTTAAATATGATGTTTGTATGTATAATTTGTGTGATTTTATGAATCACCAAGGTATGATTTCATATTCTCCCATAGTAATATATTAAAACTTCATTTATACTTTCCCTGCGATGCATAATATATTTAAAGGAAAAGTATTGGGATGAGATAAAAATAAACTTGGATTTTTATGGATTTACACATCTTGAGCATCTTTATGAATTAAGCATTTTTTTAATGTCTGTGGAGGGCATAAACTCTCAAGCAAATTGAGTTAAATAAATGTTTATTTTTGTGAATGACATCATTTATAAGGCATTATTATGCACCATTTTCAAGATATTGCATGTTTTTAATCTAAAATGAAATATATCATAAAAGAAATTAAATATTCATACTATAATCAAATTTGTCAATATGTTGCATACGGACTTTTACTAAGATATCAATAAGGAGTTATCACCTTACTTAAGAGGTATTGCCAACTGTTCTCAAGATATTAGAAATATTGTTTTGCCCAGTGAGCACAATATCTTTTGAACTAATTCAGCAATTTCCATAAAATGTAATGTGCTTATTGTAATTGCATGATAACCATAAGGAGTCTATTGATTTTCAGTGAGTAGAAAGAAAAGTGAGTTCAAAGAAAAAAAAAAGTTTCTTATTATTTTTGGTTTCGTGGGATAATTATGTGCTAGACCAGGTTATTTGTTATATCAGGAAAGGTTTGTTTCATTGTCAGTATGGTCATTTCTGACTCTTGTATACAAAGTTATCTTCCTAAATGTGTTATATAATCATTATATAATCTTTGAACATGTATTGAATTAAATAAAAGAGCATTTTATATTTGTTTTAGATATTTCATTCATTGTTATTTATTCTCATTTTACTTTTGTTCTTTATAGAAGTGTCCTTGGCATTTATCTTTCTTTACCTGTAATTAGGAGCCTGATCACTGCCATACAGTATTTTTATAAATATATAGAACACTTATTCTCATCAAAAATGCTATTAAGTACTGTTTCATCATCCTCTGCATTCACTCCAGAGGAAGAGTTTCCTATTTATCCTGAGAATGAAGAATGTGAGGATGATCAAGTCAGTCTTTTTGATGATAAAATTCAGAATATAACAAATTCGAGTAATTGGAATGTTATCAGTAAGTTGAACTGTTGGGTTTTTTTAACTTCTCATGCTCATTTATCATTAACTTCTTTCATTCCCCAGTTATTGTAAAACTCATTTAGTGTTTTGTAATATTTTTTGCAATGAAATCATTCTTTTTAATATTACTTTCCCTGCATCTAACATAATAAAAAATATGTTTGTCTGTCTGTGTCATGTGTAATGGAAAATCTTAAGTGAGACTGCTACGAAATTTGGTGCAAAGGACCCAAAATGATACACTTCAGCGAGATTTTTTTATAATTTGAATTAGTTTAATTATTAGTTATTCTATATTTTAGTATGATTTTGAGCAATATTCACACAAATCAGTTCCTTCACGACTAAGAATATTATCACAGAGTTTCCACCTTGACACCACTGGAAAGATTGAAAAAGGTTTTTTCTAGCAATATTTGAACCAAATTTGTAGAAGAATTCCCTCATTTATTTTTAACACATCAAGATTTGCATTTTTTGGTTGGGTGGTTGGTTGGTGTCGTGTCCACTTTGAAGTCAAATAGATCCATGTGCGTGAATCACTGCCTCTGCCAGATCCACTATTCTCTCAGTATAAAGTTCACCCCGGAAAGGGAATTCTTCTAAGCTTTGCAGCGCTGCAAGAATATCCGGACATGTAAAGATATGTCCTGGAGAAAGCCCCTCCCCAGAGCAATTTCTGTAGTTCTTATATGTCCTGGTACTGTCTTCATTAATTTTCATGCTACCGTGGTGACGAGTTCTCAGTCTGGTAATGGTCTTAGATCCTCAAATTGACATCTCATGGAAAAATTGTTGCCATTGCCTCGAAAGGTTGGATTTGCATTTTTTAGATTATTTGATACTTATTTCACCACATCCATAAAAGAAAGATTAGTTGAATTCTATAGTTTGGCAAAAAGTTTTGTTGTATCTTTGCATTCTAACAATTTTTTCTTTTTAATTATGTTATTTTATTTTTTGTGATTTTTAAGTAGAAGCATAAAAACCACAAACACATTTCCCTTAAGAAAGAAAGCGTGGAGGACAGCAGTTTTTTCACAGAGGACTGACTGCATATGCCCAATCTCTCTCATAGAGAAATGATCTTTTATTTTTTTATCTTCCATATTAGTGGAGTGCAGGCATGGAGATTTGGTTTGAAACTAATGTTCAGAAGACTCTAACCCCCCCCCCCCTTCCAATTTTCAAATAAATTTCTGAAAGAAGCAGGACCTTCAATTTTTATAAATAATTATTTCATATATGATTCTTCATTAGGAAATGTATGATACAAACTGTAGATGCTAGCATGAACCGCTCTTGAGTTATTTCTTGTTCTTCAAACAAATTTATTAAAAATATTATATAAAATTTCAAAAGTTTCTTCAAATAAGTTCACTTTCCATATGCAATGATGTACTACAAATCTGTTAACATCGTTCTCTTGTATCTAGCTCATTTCATTTATGAGAGAAAACACTTTTCGAAATAGTTTTGCATTTTAATGCCTTTGTTAATAGTTATTTATTTTACAGGATATTAATTGAATGTCAATAACTTTATGATGAGGATTTTGCATGTGAGTATGAGTAAGCCCTGTTTGGGCTCATAAGTTGCAAAAAGCACCAAATTTTAATTTATGTGCGTTAATTCAGTGTCGAAAACACTGTACCATGGATCTTGTGCACCATTATTTCACTGTGAATGATGTAAAGTCATTGCATTATGTAGAGAAAGTCATGTGCTGTCCATATGAAATTAAAAAAAAATATTTTAAATGTCAGTTCCAATAGTTAGATATGTAACAGATTGCGGTTTTTATTAATAATGATTGTCTTGACTAGTATATAAAATTTATGTAAAAGTCGTATATTATGTTATTAAAATATAAGATCAGAAGTACTATTTTGACCTAGATTTTGCTTTTATATGGGCCAGATTTAAGTATCACTTTAATATAGCATGTTCTTATACATATTTTAACCACATTAAAATAAGAGTTCAGTGAATTTTAAAAATATATCCTATTTATTCACTGAACCATATGTAATAATTACATACAAGCAGGTCTTGTTCTATAAACAAGCTAGTATACCTCGTGGTGAATATTTCATCACTATATTCAATTATTTATGTATTTTTCTTCAATTGATATGTAATCAAGTGTTAAAGAAAGTTCTTTGCAATAGAATTGGTAAGTAAGCATCTATTTTAGCATTAAGCATTGCATTGCTGTAATTGGTTTAATAAAAGTACGAAAGCAATAGTAATGGTATTGACCTTTTAATCCTCTTTTCTTCGTCTTCATACAACTTTTTTTATTATTAAAAATTAAAAATAGTTAATGTTTGATGTTATTTTATGCACATGCACAGTGTAGAATGAAATCATATCATATATCTTTGTTTCCATTAATTTACATCATACTTCTTCATATATTTTCCTTTTGTTGTATATCTTTGTTTCCATTAATTTACATCATACTTCTTCATATATTTTCCTTTTGTTATTATGTGCATATGTAAGAAATCAATTGTATAATGTTTGACAAATTCTCTATACTTCCATGGAAAAAAGAGACATATGAAAATTTGACTCAGTCCTAATATTCACATCTCATAATTTTCATGTCTGCTTCCATCAAGGGAGTTAAAAAAAATTGGCAGTGACTCCAGTCTAATGGAGCCGAAATGGTTTTGTGTGAATAATATCTTCTAAAATAATAATGGTAAACAGATGGTAGTGGAAGAGTATGTAGAGCCCGAGTGGTGGTGGAATTGCATGTTACTTTTGATCAACTGTTATAATGATATTAAAACTATCTTCACTAATATCCTATGCATTTGGCATTCTTGCTAATAATCTATGTTGGTGAATTCTCCTCTTTGGACATTTTCAAAATGGTTCAAAATATTAAGATATTGAAATTAGAACCACTTTTCAAAATAGTTTTAAAAATATTAAAATTGTAACTGCCATATTTCAAAAACTAAAAATCCAATCTGAAATCCAACTACTACATTGTTAGGGCTCTCAATAGGCAACAAATTACTTCTTATAATTTATACCAGCCACTTTTAGTTTTTGAGATATAAATATTACAAACTTGAAAAATAGAACATTTCCAGTCTTCTTCAACTCAACAAGACAATCTCTCTAAAACTATATGAGCTTTGCAGAAACAAATTATTAATCTAGAAACTAGATTTCCTACTTCACATTTTTGTCACTTGTTAATTATATCTATATATTTTTATTGAAAATAAGCAAAATGAACTGAATCCTTGCTTGGACAAAACCTCTTTATTATTTTTGAAAAAAAAAAATATTTCAAAATATTAAAATATAGAATTTGTTTTTGTATATTTATAAATGGTACTATATTTCTGAAAAATAAGTATACATTCTGTAGATTTTTATCTATTAGGATCATATATAAGCATCCAAAGTGTTTACATTTTTTGTAATGCTCTGATTCCCGCAAGATATTCCACCCATAGATGTTATTCACATCAAAATTTGTGTTCTCACAAGCAGCAATTCTTTTCATTGTGAGTATAAAGTATCGTCAATACCTTATCACAATTTTAGTCAAATATTTTTGCAAAATCTTATTTAAGTTTTACAATTAGCCATATTATGGAATATATATCTCAATATAAAATTTGTTGGTTTTCAATTGAATAATCTTAAATCTTGATAATAGTCTTAAATCTTGATTGTTTATAGAGTGATTAATGTTTAATGTAGAGGTTTTATTGTTTTAAATTTATTTTAACAGGTGTTTTAGATAAAGTGATAAAGCCACTGAATTGTTTCTGCATATTTAGTAACGCTGCTCAAATATTGAACACTGATACTACTAAGAAACAATTTCCCTGTTTACATGGCTTAAGATTCATCAGTATGACTTGGGTAATTCTTGGACATACCTACGTGCATAATATAAACTATATTGGTAAGTTCCTTTATGGATTTTGCTGATTTTGAATTTAATTATTTAGAATGTCTTACAACTCTATTGAAAAACAAAGTTGTTTGTTTCTTTTAAAAAAATATATATATATCATTAAGCTCCTTTTGTAGTATATATATATATATATATATATGTGTGTGAAATTCTGTTTCATTATACAAATTCTTAGTTTTTGAGATAATTAAAAAAAAAACTGGTATGGTTTTTCTTGGTCATATTTTGAACTTCTAGGCCCAATGGTTGTCTGGATATTAATAAGAAATGCAAAATTAGCCCTCCCATAGAAATGACTAACAGGACTATTTTTCCAAAACTTTATTTGATGAAAATTATAATATGCTACTTAGAAATGGACATAAATTGTTTTCAGCCTGTAAAAATTATTTATTGATCAAACGTTTTAATAAGGCTGATGATTTTTAATTACTTTATATTTATTTTAATAAATTAATAGTTTTATATTTTTTATCAATCTTATCTATGAAATAAAATAAGATTATGAGGTATTAGCTATTGGTATTTTTATTTTTCTCAGTGATTTTATTTTATTTTGGCAAAGGATTTTTAGATTATTTAATTTTTTTAATATTTTCAACAGATTGTTGGAAATGGATAAGAAATGGTTCTAAAATATCTTTGTGACCACATTTTGCCATATGTTGATCAAATTTTATGTTTCATGTTCTTGAAAATAAGTTTACAAATCAGACCAGAATATTTTATTCTTTAGATTTGTTTGTAAAGCTAATCTTGCATAATGAGAACAAAAATTTTTATATGTTTTATTTGTTATAAGGAAATCAAATTAAGTAGTTTTAATGACATTTATGGAAGAATAGTATAATTTAAAATGCTTCTCAACTTTATCTATATTTTCATATAGCATATTTCTTTAATATTAAAGACTAAGGTTCCAATTAAAAACAACTGTAAGTGACTTGTAAGAAACTTATACCCACGTTTGAAATTTTCAACACTATTTTAATCATTTTGAAATAGAATTGAAATATACAACATTGCTAACTAAACAATACAATAAATTATTTTTTAGTTGTACTGTAAACAAATAGTACTCAAAAATAATATGTCATACATAATTCCAATCAATGTGCCAATGTTTACATCCTTTATAAATAGCGATTTTAAAATTGATAATAAGTTCTATATATTAATATGGAATATTTTTTTAAAACACACTCATTTATTTTTACAGTTAATAGTTCAAATATGAAAGAAACCGGAAAATACACTGACCAGAGGCTTGCTGATCACTTATAAATAAATTTGGTACTTACGTATTATCGCAACCATGACAAAACGTAATTGATGTAACGTCCAATAAAGGTCCCGATCGATTCTAAGGACAACATGCAACAAAGTGATCTGTATGAGGACCCACGTTCGAGCGGGCTCGAACTGGTTGGGGGGCGTACGCACCGCTGGGACTGTGTCGTCAGACAGGCCGGCTTCGCCGGACCAAGTCACAGAGCATACTAGACTCGCTTCTGGGACCGTCGCACGGCGCAAGGACCGTGACAACATGCAGCCAAGTGATCTGTATGAGGACCCACGTTCGAGCGGGCTCGAACTGGTTGAGAAAAACCCAGAAGCGAGTCCCAGAAGCGAGTCTAGTATGCTCTGTGACTTGGTCCGGCGAAGCCGGCCTGTCTGACGACACAGTCCCAGGGGTGCGTATGTCCCCCAACCAGTTCGAGCCCGCTCGAACGTGGGTCCTCATACAGATCACTTTGTTGCATGTTGTCCTTGGAATCGATCGGGACCTTTATTGGACGTTACATCAATTACGTTTTGTCATGGTTGCGATAATACGTAAGTACCATAAATTTCATCATGGAAGCTGGATCAAAAAGAAAACTGTTTCCATTTGTAAATAGTGAATTTTTAGACATGAGATGACAATCGAAAATTCAATATTTTCAAATTTTTAGTGCAATTCTTGGACAGTGAATTTTCAATGAAATTAATGTATGTTTAATTAATGTTTATAAACTCCCACTGTGATTAACTGTCTGTATTATTAAGTGAATATTGTGGGTAGCAGACTATCTCTGTTTCCAAAAAGAACAAAATAGGCAGACTGGCATATTTATATAATGAAGGAATAAAAGAAACTGGTCTAAAAATATTAATCTTATTTTGTGCATTTTAAAATGCTTAACCTTACATTATAACATATTTTACCTATTAAATTAAAATAAGTATATGTATATTTTTGATTATGATTTATTAAATTACAGAATCATAAGTCTTTATAAGTGTTTTCTGTTTATGTATTTTGATACTTATTGTACCAGTCTTATTTTTAGATAATTACCTAGATTTACTCAAAGGCATTGATAGCTTACCATTTCAAGCTGTGATGCAAGGAACATTCTCAGTTGATACCTTCTTTCTCATTGGGTAAATGCTTTACACTTATCTGCTTTAATTATGTGTTGTTTTATATTATTATGTAATTGAAATTTTATTTTGAAGTTTTTATTTATAGTGTTAACTGTATATTTTATTACCAAATTTATGAAAAAATTACTGATTATAAATTGTTAGAAAAATTAATGTTGTGTTTTATTAAATTGCCACTTGTGTAATATCATTTTTTATTTAATAAAATTTAATATATTATTGGTGTATAATCTAACTAGTTTATATAAGTTTTTATTTAACTTCATAATTTAATTTCCTCATATATATATTAATTGAAATGGTTTTTGTAATATTCATTATGTAAATTTTTGGGATCTGTTTCTCCTTTTTCCTTTACTGTTTATTTATTTATACCCTCACAGCAAAGATCGTCATATGTGTGACAGTGACGTTGTAGTCACGTGGCACCTGGGTCACAATGTGACATCATATTTGTGACTTCTATGCAACGTTACGTATTAGTAACTTTCTAACTTCATTGTGACTATATTATGTGACGATTCCACAATTTAATTAACACATAACAATGTGATGACATTACAATGGCAATTACAATGTGACTTCATAAACAAGTTAATATGCGACATCGCAAACGACCATGAAAATGACCAAAATGACTTCTCTGTGACCTCAATATGACATTGCCGAGACGTACTGTGACGTCCCAAAGTCACAGTGTGGCATAAATCTTACATCACTATGAAAAACAATGCTGTTAGGGTAGTGTATTTAATTGCATGTTTTGCTATGGAATCACACTGCTTTAACCCTGCAAATAGATATAATCTATATATTTATTTTTAACACTTTACAACATAGTTGAAAAGTGTTTAAGACTTTGTTCATTCTGTCTATCTGCCTGTCCATTTGCTTGATAACTGCCATAAAAATGACTTTATCAAAATAAAATTTTAGTATGTTATTGAGACGGTCTGTGGGACTTATGGGAATGTAAATTAATAATATCATCCAATTAGTTTTGAATTGAACCCGGGTTGAAAAAATGAAATATGTACATTGAACCCTATGGGACCTAATTTTTCAAACATTTTTTAAGTGAATTTAAAATTCACATATTGCTTTGTAAATTTTAGGAAATATTCAAATTATCCCATAAAATGTATAAAAAAAATTTCAGCAGAATGTGTTTGGTAGTTTCTTAAATAAAAATTAAAATAATAATTGCACCCATATTATATGAGGAGATCACGTGACCCACTTCAAAATAAAATATGGCATTCATCTTGTATCAAAATCATGATTTTTAATGTTTTTTTTAATTTATATTTAGTGTTTCACCCGTCCTAAAACGCTTTATTTTTTTCTGTGCATCTATATACTGCGCCAATGCAATTACAATATTTTTGAGTTTAAGTGATCATCAAACTTTGATTATTTCTACAACGAAGCCCAATTTTCACTTATGGAGAACATAAGCTCTTCAAGCTGTAAGATGTGTTGTATGAGAATTGCTGAATTTCTTTAACGCAAAATTATGTCGCTCTGGAGTCTGCAATATAGCTAATATGAATGAAACATTTATCGATTTCATGTAGAGAGACAGACGATTACAGACGATTCTATAGCATTGCCTTTTTCGATGAAGTTTTAAGCATGGAGTGAGAAAGTACTTTTACCTCCATGGTTTTAAGTTTATAAGTAAAATAAATTATTGTAGTATTGTGATAATTTTAAAAATATCGCCACTGAATGAAAGGAATGAAAACATGTTTATGAATGAAATATTCATTGCTTTTATATAGAGGGCCATTCGATTTATATTTTGATGACGTTATTTGAATAAAGTTCATTTGTTTTTGATGAAGTTTTCAAATATAATAAATTATTGTAGTATTGTGATAATTTAAAACATATCACCGCTGAATGTATCTCATTTTAGAGATGTTTAAATAAAATTGCACTGTAGTTGGAAATTGTTTCATAATTAATGCTTTATGCTTGATTGATCTTTCTTGTTTTTATTTAAATTTATGCACAGAAAGATTCTAAAATTTTACATTTTTATTGAAAATAGACTGATTTAAAATTTTTGTGAATAAGTAATGGCTTTAATTGCAGTGGATTTTTGTTAGGATACCTTTATCTTGAAGAAGCTGATAAAAGAGATGGAAAAATAAATTGGCTGGGATTATGCTTACATCGTTTCTTGAGGTATTATATTTTGTTTTTTGAAGACTTTTGTATAAGCAAGCATGAAATTTAGTTTTATGTACGTTTAACTATATTATATATATGCCTAAAATCATTTTCAAATATCATAATGCATTAGAAGCAAGCATATTATGGAGTTTTATCAAGTAATTCAAAGTTTGTGTAGTCCATTATGTAAGTTTTTATTATTTTGTGCTAATCAAATAAAATTAAATACTAATTTTAATGTTCAACATAAGAGTACATTTTCAACATATTTTTAACAAACATGTTTTGAAACTAGATTAATTTTTTTAATATAAAGATAAAAACTAATTTATTAAGTAATTGTATTGTGGTTTTATTATATTACATGACTACCTTGTGAAAATTATTTTTAGTGTAGTGTTTCTTAAACATTTTGAGACTGCATAAAAAGTTATGATTTTGTAGATACCTACGGAAAAATTTTCAGTAGCTATCTGAATCAAATTGTTATGTTTTGCAGACCCCCCTCCCCTTCCCCACTTCCAGAGAAACATAGTGCATAAAATGTTTGGTTTACATCATGATTTTTTTTCTGCAATTCACTAGACACTGTAATTAACCTGCTGCTCAAAATAGAAACCTCTGTTTAAATAATTGAGCCAAATAATACTTTTTTTTTTTTTTTCCAATTTCATTGCTAATCTTGATAATATCATTGTAAATTTTATACGTGTAAAAGGTGCTGTGTGTAGATTGTACACATATTGTGTGGTGATAAAAAAAATTAACTAATTTTGAAAGTTGGCTGTTATGCCAGCATCATGACTAGTTTTAGTTTTCATCATCATCTAATAGCCATCTCTGGCAGTATAAAAATTTGTTATGAGCCACAATTTTTTAAGCATTTGGTGTTCAACAAAGTCGGTCTTTCTTTTCAACTAGCATCAAATTAATAAAACATGGAGCTTGATTTGCACAGGACTAAAACGCCAAATTCATAGTTATAAAACTCATTCATAGGGCTTGTTCCAAAAGTGTTAATTATGCAGGCGTAGTAACCAAAATGAGTGGAGTTGTTTTGCCTCCCCCACTGGGTTCCGGTCTAAATTGGGTGGCACTTCCCGGCTGTCCAAACAGTTACCTTACACCTTTCTGGTAGGTCGGACAGTCTGGGTCTCAACAACAACCCTTATTAGAGCTCATTAGCACTAAATAGCCACTGCTGATATGTCAACAACAGAAACAAATTTTGCCTTGCATTTTTTCAAATTTTTGTAGGGACTAATAAAGCTTGTTTTGCAATTCAGCTGATATCATTTTCATTGAACATTAAGCTCAAACTACACAATGCTGGAAGGCCATGTTGCATGTTTTATTATTTTAATGCTGTCTGGATAATTTGATTTAATTCAATTAATTCAATATGCATACGGGTTTGAAAAATTTCACTTTTAACAATTTTTTTTTTGCCAGTGCATTAATGGTTATTTGGTGCTGATGACCACTACCAATAGCGAAACCGACCCACTGGTATCTGTGTGGTGCACTGAAAGCATGATATTAAACTTTTAGAATGGTTCTTACTAGCATTTCAAAAATGGTGCCCTTGACTTTGTAATGTAAAATTGGATATGAAATGATGGTTTACTTGATTTTGATTGTTATTATTTTTAAAAATAAACATTTTTGAAAATGTAAGTCTTCCCATTATAGTTTCATCTATATGAATTTCAATAGTGTTCAAGTACTTCTTAATCACAATGTTTGTTCCAAATTTTATTTCAGTTTCTTAATTTAATTCAGAAATACCATGCATCCACACACATATGCATCCACAGACATGCATCCACACACATATATGAGCAGCGACATACATGCTGTTTAATAAATTCAATTTGAGTTCAGGAATACTCAAACTAAGCTGCTGAAAACTCATATTAAAATTTTTAATTTAATTAGATTCCATCACTATACTTTTTCTATTCATTATACTATATACAGAAGGTAAAAGGGTTTTTAAATTTGTGCTGATATACCAAAGTACTACTTGGTGGATAACTTGCTAAAAACTTGGATTAAAATTTTTGATTTAATTAGATTCTATTGTTATACTTTTCTATTCATTATACTATGTACAGAAGGTGAAACGGTTTTTAAATTTGTACTGATACAGTAAAATACTACTTGGTGGTTAACTTGATTAGCTTATACTTGGTGGTTGTTAAAACTTACTTCTGCTTAAAATGTTTGGGGGTTGCTTCAAGTATTTTTATCAAAAAAGGGATTGAATGCAAAAGAATATTGTACATCACTGATTGAGAGAGAGGTAGTTATAATTCCTTTTTTACTTGTGGCTACTCTGAGAACGCTTTCTGTATTTTTAAAAAATTTCTATGTGTTTACATGTATATATGTTTGTCATTGCTAAATTTATGAGTTAGTGATATTTCTTTTCAAGGATCACTCCTGTTTATGTGTTCTTAATTGGTTTTTCTACATTATTATTCAAATACCTTGGTTATGGCCCATTTTGGGAAGAAGCAGATGATGTAGCCACATGTAACCAATATTGGTGGTGGAATGTGCTATATATAAATAATTTTCTACCTATAAATTCAATGGTAATTATATTTAATGTTAATTATTTTGCTTTAAACTTTCTTTTATGATAATTCTAATTTTTTACAAAGTATGTGCATTTTATCCAGTTTGCAGTATAATAGAACTAGCATATGACAAATTTACTTGCAACTGAAATTATATGTTATATCCAATATTCAAAATAACTAATTTATATTAAAATATTTTATAAGTAATAAAATAACTTATTGGGATATTTAGACACAATAAGGGCTTGCCTGTTTTTTATTTTTTTAAAAGGAAAAGACAATTACTTTATTTTTAATAATCAAATTTATACATATTCACATAATTTACTTTCTACTCTAATTAAATGATACTATCAATATTTTGAACTTCAAAACATGAATGAAAATTTAAGGGAATTTGATCAGCAATTTATGAAGTTAAATAACTATCCCTCTTAATTCAAAAGCATAATATTCAAAGGGGAATTTTTAGAAAATCCCTAATTGTCCCTGTGTGTTTAGCAGTATATAAGAAAAAACATTAAGATTCTAAGCATTACTCAGAAAAGAGGGAGAAAAATAGTCCCCCCCCCCCCCAATAGCAGGACCTGGGTTACTGCTATTTTGGTAGGAAAACGAGCAGAGGCAGATTAGCAACTTTTAGATCCCTAAGGTAAGCTTGATTGGTAGACCCGTATGACATCATAAATCATATTTAGTGATGATATCATGTAGTGCACTTATATCATTAACATGTTACCAATTTAAGAGAGTGGTAATTCAAGTATGAGGGTCTTGTAATATTTTTGCTATGCACCTACATTTTTTCACTCTTTAAACATTCTTATCAAAATTAGAAGTGCAATGGTATCTAGATGTTTGAACTCGAGGAGCCAGACTGACTGGTGGGTTTGTATTTTGCACCCTTTTCAGAATATGAATAGCCGCCCTCTCCTGTAATTTACATCTTCTCCTTCACTGGTGCGACAGCCCGGGGTGGGCCCTGGCCTTCCTTAGAATTCCATTCCATGCTGTCCTGTTCTTGGCCAAGATTTTCCAATTAATCACCTTAAAGTTTTCAAATCTTTTTCCAGGCAGTTACACCACCTAAGATTAGGTCTCCTTCTTTTTCGGGTACCAATTGGTCTAGCCAAGAAAATATTTTTTGTGGCTCGACTGTCATCCAATCTCTTTAAGTGTCCTACCCATTTAATCCTCTGTATTGCTATAAACTTAATAATATCTGGCTCTTTAAATAATTTGTAAACCTCCAAGTTGGTTCTTCTCCAATAATTATCACACTTTATTCTTCCAAATATGCTTCTCAAGATTTTTCTTTCAAATATAGCAAGGGTTTCCTTGTCTTTCTCGGTCATTTCCCATGTCTCAGCAGCGTAAGTGAGAACGAGTCTAATCAAACTTTTATAAGTGAGTATTTTGGTTTTTTTGCTGGTAAAATTAGATTTCAAATATTTTTGTGTAATTTACATCAGTCAGACTATAAAACTCATTCAAGTAAAGATTGAAAAGAAAAATAATGAATTCTTGAAACTCTACAAGTCTGAAATACAAAGTTGAAGAAATATATTTTTTGCCTTGTTATTGGAACTACATTTTGGGCTTACAGATAAGTAAACTTATTTGCTTAATAGGGGTAAAATTAACATGTCTATAAAGTTTGAAATTTATTCTGGAAAAGTGATCGTTAAAAAGGGCCATCACTTAGTGACTGTAAAATTAAGATGTCTATGAAGTTTGAGATTTATTCTGTAAAAAGTAATTATTCAGAAAGGTTTCACTGTATATCATTTTGAATCTCTTGCACATTTATATGAATATTACAATCAACTCATATTAATTTGACTAGCAGCATACCCGTTCTTCGTACGTAGTATATAATATAAATAAACTTAAAATTCACAATCATGTGCAAATTCCTATAGTATACTAAATGGCATTTTTAATCAAAATATTCTGTCAAAATATTTAACATAATGCTCCTAAAAAGAAGTTAAGGAATGGCTGTTCTCGTTATTCAAAATTATCTTCACGGGTAGATCTGAAGAATAAAATATCCTGGCCTTTTTTGTAAGCAAATTTATAAAAAGTATGGAATTGAATAAATATATGCAAAATAATAGCGTATTGTATGGGACCCGTACTATACTTATATACGCGAATATTAGAAGATATAACTTGTATTAGTAGATTACATATATAAAGTGAAAATATCAATAAATCCGTAATCTTTAAATCAGTAGGCAGTAATTAATTCCAATATGTGCCCAAATGAAAGTTCTAAAATTATATGGGAAGATAAACCCGTACTACTTATAATGTCATAGATTAGAAGATATGTCCTAGTGTTAGTAAAAGATTACCCGTATTATAATATTTAGTCTGAAAAATTTTTGCCAATATATATTACAGATTACTTAATAAATTAAAAATATCAATAATCCCCGTCATCTTCCTACCGGAAGGCTTGATTCCAATATATGCCAATACACATGTACTACTTATATTCTTTTACATTAGAAGATATACCCGTGCATTTGTAGAAGATTACTCGTACAACGTACAATATATGAGTTTCAACAATTTTTGCCGCAATAAAACAATGCCATAAGAAATTGAAAATATCAATAATCTCTGAATCAATAATCCCCGAAAACATCAATAATAATAATGTTTAAACATGAAGATCGTAATTGATATTATCCAGTCAAAAATACGATGGCAATGAAATTTATTTTATATACATATCTTCATCATTAAAATCGGAAAAGATTTAATAAAAATCTTCTTCCTCATAAACACATTAAATTTAAATCCGTTGTTAATCGATATGTTATGATTTGCTTCAAATAAATTGGTGGTCAAAATATCGTCTGAATATCTCTAATGAAGGTTTGGCTACATTTTAAAAAATCGCCAAATTTATTGCCAAGTGGGACTGTAGAACTGACAGTCCCACTTGGCGATAAATTTACGAACCATCATCAAAATATTATCCCCTAAAAAAACACAATTTCGTTTATTTAGGGCAATTTATCAATTTCAAAATATTTTTATAGATTTATAAATATTTTTATCAATTTGGTGACATTTTAAAAATTCGCTAAATGGGTTACTAAGTAGGGCGGTTGGACTGACAGACAAATGCTAACGAAACACCATTTCAGTACTTTCTTTTAACAAAACAAAATAAAATTCCTTGATTTACGTCATTTTTATCAATTTGGGGACATTTCAATCAATTTGGCAACTTTTAAGAAATTTGCCAAGTTTGCGATATTCAGCCAAATTCGTAGCTCTAAATTCGCAGATCTGAATAAAATATCGCGATCCAGTTTGTATATACTAAATGAAAACACTAAAATATTATTAGAAGATATACCCATTCTACTATTTTTCTGTTTAAACAATTGGATAAATGAATTTATTGGGTAAACAGAATATGAGTTTATTAGTTAAACACAATATATAAGCTTAAAACCTCTTTGCTAAAATACATGAAAGTGATGTATGCAGTTCGCAATTAATATAATTAAAAAAATCAAACCGTTCATTTATAAGATATATTTTAATATCCATTTATTTATTATTCAAATCGAAAAAATAATAATAATCATTAACAAATACATTTAATTCCATTCCTTTGCCGAGCAACATGATATAAGATAGAATCTTCCTCATAAAATGCGAAATTAAATAACCATTTTAATTTCTTTATACTTCTAATCGTTGAGTAAAAGCTTGTGAAATATAAAACATGGAGGTAGATTTTTCCATTTAAATTCATGTTTCAAACAATTCATGCTTTCAGATAGTGACTATTTAATGCAAAAATCCTGCATCAAACTCAAAAATAAAGTTTTAATTCCCTTTGACGCTTTAAACAAACGATTTTTATCCTTTCCGTTTGGATAAACCACGGAGTTGGAGAGTAGAACTCCTATAAAAAAAGTTCCGTTTTTCATTAATATCTCGACAAATCCCTAGTTTTAGAAACCCGAAACTTGGGCAAAATTTATGGGGGGGGGGCTATTTCAAGGCCACCCACAAAATTTCATTAAATTTGGTTCAACCGTTCTCTCGTGATGATGAGACAAACGAAAGTTTCGTTTTTTACTAATATCTCGAGAACCACTGGTCGTAGAAATTCCAACCACAGACTAAATTTTAAGTGGGGCTATTTCTAGGCTACCCACAAAATTTCATCAAATTCGGTTCAGCCGTTCTCCCGTGATGATGGGACAAACAGACAGACAGACAGACAGATTTTCAATTTTATTTATATAGACTAGCAGCATACCCGTTCTTCGTACGGAGTATAAAATATAAAGAAACTTATAATTCAGAATCATATATATACATATATATATATAAAAAAATATAAAAAAATATTCATGAAGTCAAAGCTAGCTTCTAACCAGGAAATAGGGGTCGCAATCCCCCTTGACCTTTCTGCAACCCTGTAAAAACAACCATTCCATCTATATATTTTCTTTTTTCATTTTAAATCTTATATATATAAATATAAATATATATATATATATATATATATATATCCCCATACTACTTATATTGTCGCAGATTAGAAAATATGCCTGTATGTTAGTAGAAGATTACCCTTATTACAATATGAGTCTAAAAAATCTTTGCCGAAATAAAACAGATGACATTATAAATTGAAAATGTCAATTATCCCCGTAATCTTTATTCCAGAAGGTCGTAATTGATTCCAATATATGCCAATATATATCAAAATATATGCCTATAAACCTGTACTACTTATATTCTCGTAGACTAGAAGATAACACGTGCATTTATAGAAGATTACTCGCACAACATACAAGATATGAGTTTCAACAATTTTTATCATAATAAAACAATGGTATAATAATTTGAAAATATCAATAATCCCTGAATCAATAATTCCCGAAAATATCAATAATAATAATGCGTAACCTGAAGACCGTAATCGATATTATCTAGTCAAAAATGCAATGCCAATGAAATTTATTTTATATACATATCTTTATTATTCAAATCGGAAAAGATTTAATTAAAATCGTATGCCACATAACACATTGGATTTACATCCATTGCTAAACGACATGATATCAGTTGCTTCAAATAAATTGATGGAAATCATATCGTCTGAATAATGCTATCTCCATGAAAGGTTTGGCGATATTTTCTTCAATTTAGTGATAACTTAAAAAATCGCCAAATTTATCGCCAAGTGGGACTGTAAAACTGATTGTCCCATTTTGCGACAAATTGACGAAACATCATCATAATATTATCCCCTAACAAAACACAATTAATTTTATTTATTAAGCGCAACTTTATCAATTTCATGACATTTTTATAGATTTACAAACATTTTTATCAATTTGGTGATATTTTAAAAATTCGATAAATGTGTTACTAAGTAGGATGGATAGACTGACCCACAAATGCTACCGAAACATCATTTCAGTACTGTCTTCTAAAAAAAATAATTTAATTTCATTGATTTGCGTCGTTTTTAACAATTTGGCGATATTTCCATCAGTTTGGCAAAGTTTAAGAAAAGTTGCCAAGTTAGCGATATTCCGCCAAATTCGTAGCTCTGAAATTGCAGATCTGAAGAATAAAGCATCCTGATCCCGTTTGTATATACTAAATGCAAACACTAAAATTGTATTAGAAGATGTACCCTTTCTACTCTTTTTCTGTTTCAAAATCGGATAAATGAATTTATTGGTAAACACAATATGAGTTTATTAGCTAAACACAATATAAAAGCTTAAAAACTCTTTGTCAAATGAAAGTGATGTACGCAGTCCGTAATTAATATAATTAAAAGAAAAATCAAACCGTTCATTTACAAAATATATTTTTACATCTATTTATTTATTATTCAAATGGAAAAAATAATAACAAATATTAAGAATCACATTTAATTTAATTACGTTGCTGAGCAACATAATATAATAAAAAATCTTCCTCATAAACTGCGAAATTAAATAACCATTTTGATCTCTTCCCCATAAAATGCAAAAATAATAACCATTTTGATTTCTTTATACTTTCCATTGTTTAGTAAATGCTTGACCATGGAGTTAGATTTTCCATTTAAATTCATGTTTCAAACAATTCACGCTTTCAGATAGTGACTAATTAATGCAGAAATCATGCACTAAGCTCAGAAATGAAGTTTTAATTCACGTTGACGTTTTAAACAAACGATTTTCATCCTTTCCGTTTGGATAAACCACTGAGTTGGAGAGTAGATCTTCTAAGAAAAATTTCCGTTTTTCAATTATATCTCGACAACCCCTGGTATTAGAAACTCGAAACTTATGCAAAATTTATGGGGGGCTATTTTAAGGCTACTCAAAAAATTTCATTAAATTCGATTCAGCCGTTCTCTCGTGATGATGAGACAAACGAAATATTCATTTTTCACTAATATCTCGAGAACCACTGGTTTTGGAAACTCCAAACATGGACTAAATTTTAAGTGGGGCTATTGCTAGGCTACCCACAAAATTTCATCAAATTCGATTCAGCCGTTCTCCCGTGATGATGGGACAAACAGACAGACAGACAGATAGATTTTCAATTTTATTTATATAGATTTGCTAGGGTAACAGTAATTAGTTCATCTTATCAAAAATTTTCAATTAACAATTTTCATTGTGGTAATGGCGTTTTGCCAAAGCGATGACAAAAATCCACTTTAACGCTAGAATTCACTTTATTGGTTTTCACTTTAAGGCAAGTCGGTTGTAATAATAAAATCCTGTACATATATGTGTAAGTAAAGTACAGAAGATATTTTAATAACAAAATGTTTTGTTATTTTTACTTACTTGCTTTGAATTTTTAGAATCATTATACACTTATAGCAAAATTAAATAATAATTTTCAATGAATAATAATTTTGTGTGTATGTATAAAATTTGAGTTTCTTTGAATATTTCCCTTTCTTGTATCTGATTTCATTTCTTTGTATAGAGTATTTTAGAATAAATAACCTCACTTTTAAAGCTTCAGCAATTGGTTTTAGGCACATACTTCCAATTTAAAAGTTTATTAAAATTAAATATGAAATTCTTTCATAGAATTTTATTTTCTGGTGGGTATTTTCATGAAAATATGGGGTCTAAATTTTTATGTGGTTCCTTGAGTAAAAATAGCTTCTATTAGAGAAAATTGCTCTATACGATAACAATAGTCAATGGGGGGAAATCCTGGTGTGATTATATTCATAGATGTTTACAATAAAAATAACATAAAAAACTAGAAAAATATGCTGAAATTGAAAAATTTGAATTAATGTATTTCTTGACTTTGACTTGTCCTGCAGGGATTGGTTGCAAATTAAACTGGATTTTGCTTAAAGCATGTCTGTGCACTTTTATTTTGCAGCTGACCCCGGGTTTATAAGGAGAAAATTCCTGATTTTTTAATAAACAATGACTTGTGACTTGTAGAATATTGCAGATAATTACACCAGTTTTTTTTTCTTTAGACAATATAATTTTTACTGTACAATACAGCTCTTTCTAATTGAACTTTCTTTGGTTATGGAACCTTATAAAAATGTAGACTCCTTATTTTCACGAAAATATCACCCACCAATAAAAATATATTATAAAAAATAATTTTGCATTTAATTTGAGCAAATATGAAAATGGAGAGTATGTGTATGCAAGCAATTTATGAAGCTCAAAACATGAAGTCAACTATACTGAAACACTCTATAATTGTACTTTGCTTTTGCTTGTACTTATTTTAGTGTCTTGATTGGACTTGGTACTTAGCAAATGATATGCAGTTCTTTGTCTTGGGTTCATTGATTCTGTATGTTTTATGGAGGTAAGAAAAATTAATTTTTATTCAAAAGATTTTAATTTGGTATTTGACTTTATATATAATTGAGAATACATATGTTTGACTGTTTTCTAAAGAATTATGTAGTACCATTGATATCTGATGATATTCGCCCTTCCTCATCTGAGTGTGCCATCATCCTCTGAAAACATATTTATAAAATACGTAATATTTAGTTTTTCTTCCTATCCAAGTTGTGCAAACATCACTTTTATATTGTTCATGATTTAAGGCAAAAGGTTCATGAAATGTAAAATTTAAATAAACATTTGTAGCAACCAAAAGTTGATGTCCTGTTTGAAAATTTTAATTATAATCATTTACCATTTATGAGTCTGAAAATTCAATTTCTTTTGTTAATGCTTCGAAAGCCCTTCTAGTCTTCTTTTTTTTTTAAAAAAAAGTCTATATATCTTTTGCATTATTCGAATTGCATACAACATTGCATACAATAGAATTTATTAATCGTTAAGGGGAGTTGTGTTGGACGCATCTGATTATTTTAAATATACTGTTAGAAACTGTTTAAATTTAAATACATACACTATTGATGTACATGAAGCTGATGGGGAGGTTTTTAAGCATGCTTGAAGGATTTTGTTCCAGTACAGAATATTTTTGCGATAATTAAAGAAACTTCAAAAAGGCTTTGGAAGTTGGTGAAGTCACAGTTTTATGTGAGAATAGGATGTATAAAAGTCATTAAAACTCAATAATTTACTTTTTCATTACTAAGGACTTTAAAAGTGTTTTGTTTTTATCAGTCTTTAAAAATATTAAATTTTCAATTGCAGGAAATTCCAGTTTCTGTTGCATGGGTATTATCTTTTATTAACCATTACTTTTTTTTTAAAATGCTTTCAAAGTAGGGCTTTCTTTTACAAGCTAAAAGACATATAATTGATGCAAAAATTGTGAGAGGTTGCAAAGAAATATCCCCCTCAACCCTATGCATAGAATGCACATTTTTTGTGCTCGAATTTTGTTATCTAACACCGAATAACATTTTTAATCGATTTCTGTAAATAAATTAAGCTATTATTTGCTAAAATGATAAGAAAAAAAAATTAGCAGTTTTAAAGTACAATCTAAGACAGACTGTTGATTGTCTTTTCCAATTACTAAGCTTTTAGTTTTCTATTCTCTTCCATCATTTTCTCTGGAAACCCGTAATATTTGCACTTTCTGCAGATCTTTGTGCAAATATGCATCTCCCAGTTTTAGGGTAATTTCCCTAATTTAAGTATTTAAAAATTGAAATCATACTTTGGCAAAAATCAATGAACTCCTCCAATAAAAAAAGTTCTTTACAAGAAAATTCCTTTTTAGTATATTTATGGGTTTTAAATATGTTACATTAATTTAGCAGTATTTGGAAAAATTATTTGATTATCAATATCTGCATTATAAATATCTGCATTTCTATGTGATCATCAGTATATTTCATTTTATTTTTGTAAAAATATTTTCTATTAATGTAACATTACATTAATAGAAAAGAAAAGACAGATCTTTATTATTATTTCATATGGATTCAGTAATTTCTATGTTAAAAATATCATCTATGTTAAACACATTCACATTTAATTACTCTAGTGAAAAGCTGGTCTTTGAATGAACTCCACACTTGAAGTGTCCGAACTATGACATTTTTCATATTAAAACTGAAATAATTTGACATAAAAAATAGAAAATATAAAAAATTAATTTCCCTATTTTGAGAATACTAACACAAAAGCGCACATACATTTTTAGAATCTGAATATTAAGTTAAACAAATTTAGAACACATGTAAATATATCAAAGTAACATTTTTAGATTAAAATAAAATTTATTTTATATACAGGAATACATTTAGATCATATGATACATGAATATTAGTTCTCATGTGATCTTCTTCAAATTTTCAACACATTAATATACATGAAGTGTTTTAATTGCCATATCTGTTAAACATGTTAATGATACTTCAAATGCTAATCCTTTATATGTAATAAAATGTATCAATGCAATATAAGACATCCGCAAAATTTCTCATTCACCAAGGTTCACTACCATTTTTTTTAAAGCTAGACCTTGTGACTTATGAATTGCGATTGCAGAAGTGAGCTATAATGGAAATTATTGTTGTGTGCAAGTAGTACCATTAAATTTCCAATTTCTTGTTACTGTAGGAATCAGAATGCAGCCAATGTCCTCATAAATTGGTCTGGTGTACGTATTGAATTTGGCTGAAATAAATGATTTTCTTTGAATAATTGATTTTCTTAAATATATCTTAAATAAATTTTCTTCATAAATGATATCGCCAATAGAATCATTTAAATAATTTGGAATGTATTTGCTGAATTGAAATGAATTTGAATGAATTAAATATGATCAGCGAATTAACATGAATACAAGTGATTAGCTCTTTAAAAATTGTTTGCATGTTATTTGTACAAAATGTACTGAGCATGCACAGTTTAAAAATGAGCATTTGGCCCTGTTACAGTTTGTTTTGGTTATTGAATTATGATTCTGTCCATCGGCATGTAATTTTATGTATGTGTACAAAATTTCATATTTCGAACTATTGTAGCTTTTGCGTAAAAGGGATCACAAAATTCAGGCAAATGTTGATTTCATTAAGATTGCAAAATGGACTTCGCTTTGTTTGTTCATGATTATATTAAAAGCTATTTGTATAATATTTTGCAAAAGGTAAAAAATAACTTGCATCTTAAGAAACACTGTTCTATATGTTTATATTTTTTTCTAGTCAATCCTTAATGCTAAATCCAGTCCTTAATTTTTGTGTACGTATCTTGAAAATTGCATCTTTATGCGTATCTATTGACCATTTGCACAAAACATCACAACTGGTAAATCTACTTCCTGGCAGCCTTGTTGGATGGAAAAATTGCTTTGCCATCCCATGTTAAAGTATGCTTTTCTTGCAGTTCAAAGTTTATGGTAATACAATTTTTTTTTCTGTGAAGGAAACAATTACAAATTGTTATGTGTTACAATGCTCCCAATTTGTGGTACAATTTCTCAATCTATCTTTCTTGAAGGTATACATTCATGTTTTTTATTATATCTGATAACAATATCATGACTGGGTTCATTATCACATCAGTGTTTATTCCCTCCATGGCAATATAAATAACCATGATATCACAGTGTGACGTACGTACATATAAATGGTCAATATAATTACTTTCCTTATATACATAATGTATAAGGAAAGTATTGTGACGGGGTCGAAAATTCGAATTCGAGTTTTTGACGGGAGAGCACGTTTCAAGCATCCCTGATCACGAATCAAACATGTTTGAGGTGATGTCTGTGTGTGTGTGTGTGTGTGTGCGAGTCTGTGGAGACGATATCTCATGAACGAATGGAGCGATTCAAATAAAATTTGGTAAAAAAATCACAATCCGTGGATACTGGAAGCCTATTGTTTTTAAATGTAATCGAATGTTCAGAACCCCCCTAAATTTTCAAGTGAAATTTTGAAAAAACCATCAAAAAATCAAAACTTTTAATAAAGTTATGCAAATAGACATTTCTTATGTAATTTTTCCTTAGAAAATGATTGACATGAACTTTAGAACACTAGCATAAACCGTTCTCGAGATATTGCACATTTTTCAAATAAATTTATCAAAAAGTCCCTTAAATTAAAATAAAATATTAACTATTGTGAAACATGTTCACTTTTCACATGTAATATCAGGCGATAAATGTGGTGACATCATTCTCATGGATAGCTAGCTCGTTCCATTCACGAGAAAAGATACTTTGAGTAACACTTTTGTATTTGAATGCCAATAGTCATTTATCTGCTATAAGAATAACTTATTTCTCCGTCCATAATGCTTGGCGAGATTCGACTTTTTGAAATGTTGCCAAATTGACGAAAATCTCGCCAAATGGATAAAAATGATGCTAAATCAATGAAAATGACGACTAATTGTCGAAGATTCAATATCTTGCAAGGAATATAAGTATCTATTATAAGAAAAACCGATTTTTTTACTGTAAAAGTAGTAAATTCATTGCATTATATAAGGAAAGTCATGTGTTGCCCACATCAGATATTTTTCTTGTAATTGTACATCATATTTTAGATGGAAATATGTTGGAATTGGAATTTTTTGTTCTCTACTCCTGGGTAGCTGGATTTGTACAGGGTATTTGAGCTACATATATGACATTCCACCACTTTTTATGGGAATAACAGAAGTGAAAAATTATACAGAATATCAAGGAAAGTAAGTATTTAATAAGTGAGTTAATATGACTTATGTTATATATAATCTATAATTTATGATGGTTTACAGGAAAAGTTACCTGTTGTCAGTAATCTTACTTGAAATAACAAAGTTTAAAGCTATTATACTAACAACCACTTCCTTTTTAGTTTTCAGTGAATTTAAGTAGTCGTATGCTTCTCAGATATGGAATATGTTTTTATTATGCTCTACATGTTGGTACTTCTAAGAAATTATTTTCTTTTATCAACTGGGTTTTTTATAATTGAAAAACTATGGGTTTAAACCAAAATACCTGTGGTTCAGTTAGGTTACTCTTTGGGGAAACATTAGGGTTTAAACCAGTCGTCATTCTTGCTATAAACTAAAAAACGTTCGAGCTGTTTTTCTCTCTTTAAATATTTTAAGTGATTAATAAGATAAAATTTAAGAGTTATAATTATCCTAAAGGCATGCAGGGTTTTTTTTTTTTAAAATCTAACAAATCTGTATGTAACAATGCCTTGAACTCCAATTGGAAATTTTCAACAACTGCACCCTTTTCCTGTAAACCATCAGATTTAATATTTTAAATACATGTTTTGTGTAAATTTATAATTTCACTAGCAGCATACCCGCTCTTCTTACGGAGTATATAATATAATAAACTTAAAATTCACAATCATGTGCAAATTCCTATAATATTTAAATGACATTGTTATTCAAAGAATTCTATTAAAATATTTAAATTAATGCTCTTAAAAAGAAATTTCAGGATCTCTGTTCTTACTATACAAAATTATCTTTCCAGGAAGATCTGATGAATAAAATATCCTGGTTCTGCCTGTAAACAGATTTACAAAAAATATGAAATTAAATCAATATATGCCAAAATAAAAGTGCTAAAATTGTATGGGAAGATATACTCATGCTGCTTATATTCTCGAAGATTATACGAAGAAGATTATACCTGTATATCAGTAGAAGATTACTCGTTTACAAAATATGAGTTTCAAATATATTTGCCAAAAAATAACTGATAGCATAATAAATTGAAAATATCAATAATCCCCCTAATCTTTAAACCTAAAGGCCGTAATTGATCCCAATATATGCTAAACTGAAAGTGCTAAAATTGTATGGAAAGATACACCTCTACTACTTACATTCTCGTAGATTAGAATATATACCCATGTATTTAATAAAAGATTATCCATAGTACATAATCGTTCTTCATACGGAATATATAAAGAAGTATAAAATTCACAATCATGTGCAAATTCTTATACTATTCTAAGTGACACTGTTATTCAAAACATTCTAATATTTATATTATTGAAGTTTAAGAATCTCTGTTCTCGTTATAAGAAAATTATCTTTACAGGCAGATCTGAAGAATAAAACAGCCTGGTCCCATCGATAAACAAATTTGCAGAAAATATGAAAATGAATTAATATATGCCAAAATAAAAGCGCTTTCGGAAGATATACCCGTACTACTTATATTCCCGAATATTAGAACATATACCTGTGTATTAGTTGAAAATTACTCATACTAGAATATATGAATTTCAGAAATCCTTGCCAAAATAATACAACAGATGATGTGTGCTTCTGCCACACATATTGCTACCGTAAACCCTAGGGTTGGTCGTGTGGTCTGGGTCTTCAACAGATGATGTGATAAAGTGAAAATATCAATTATCTTTAAACTTGTGGGCTGTAATTGATTCCAATATATGTCAAAATCAAAGCGCTAAAATTGTATGGGAAGGTATAACCGTGCTACTTATATTTCAGAAGATATACCCGTGTACTAATAGAAGATTACCCGTACTATAATATATGAATTTCAACCATTTTTGCCAAAATAAAACAGATGACATAATAAATTGAAAATATCAATAATCCCAAGGTAAACTATAAACCTGAAGGCCATAATTGATATAATCCAGTCCAATTAATTATAAACATGGAAATTCTCAATATACTGTAGATTAAATTTGATTCAACATCCCGGACTTGGGTTCATCAAGTAAATGAGCAAAGGATAAAGAAAACTTCAGCAACACATTTAAGCATAAGTAAAATAACAATGCAGCTTATAGCTGTTTTGGGAATACCTGGATTCAGCATATTCTCAAAGCAGTTGTATACTACATTGTTATTCTATCTGTGCTTAAATGCATTGCTCAAGTTTTCCTTAGGGATGCTTTAGTTGTAACTAACATTAAATTTTATAAGTTTAAACATGAAGTTGTAAGTGAATAGTGATAATAAAACAGTATTTTTATTGCATTTCAAATTTTAATTTTATTTCTCTTTAAACCAGGTTTAGTGAGTGTAATGAGCAGGTCTCCTAGTATACTAAAAAAATATATGGTAAAAAGTGATATGAAACTAAAATTTGCATGGTTTTGAATAAGTATGCATGTGCATAACATATCTTCTAACCCAACATGTCCAGACAGTGTGGGCTTTGTCTCACTTTGCTTGTAAAATATTTTTATTAAAAAGTTATTATTTTATAATTTATGTGTTTATAATTAAATATATTTTCATAATTTTAGATTGATTTTGGCCTGGGATATTTTATACAGCAAACCATATTGTAGGATTGGACCTCATATCATTGGAATATTATTAGCATACCTAATGCATTACAACATGCACAAAAAGTTTACTATGAGTGTGGTAATAGAATCTATGTATTTCTATATGTATTATGTATATGATGTATTTTATGTTACATTTTTACCTTTTATTACATGTATCCAAATAAGAATTCTACAATATTGTAAAATATTATGAATTAACTATGTCCAATTAATATATTTAGTGCATAAAATTGTACTCATTTAAGCAATTATGGAACAATTCTTGCTATTAGTAATTCCTTACATATGTGAAAAATGTTGATTATCAGTTTCAATCATAGTGAGTGAATCTTATTGTTTTAAAAATGTGCTTGTTTAAATATTATGTAAAATGGCAGAGTTTCTTTGGCGAGGTCCAGATAGTGCAGCCAGTAGGTGCTAGGGTTACCAACTGTCTGTTTTTCAAGTGGGCAGTTGTACTTAAAAATTCATCTATGTCCTCTTGCATATAGCAAATGTCTATTTTTGACAAGCAAGATTTTTCATTTTAAAACTGATAAAAATCAGCGTTTTCAAATTTTTAGATACCACTATTATAGTGTCAATTATTTATAAAAAGAATTTGATTACTTCAGTTTTTAACACTTTACAACA
This sequence comes from Amaurobius ferox, assembly GCA_951213105.1. Classification (NCBI taxonomy): domain Eukaryota; kingdom Metazoa; phylum Arthropoda; class Arachnida; order Araneae; family Amaurobiidae; genus Amaurobius; species Amaurobius ferox. The sequence goes on along the minus strand of OX578139.1, from coordinate 99,220,682 downwards.
TAGTTGAAAAGTGTTTATGACTTTGTTCATTCTGTCTGTCTGTCTGTCAGCATGATAACTGCTGTAAAAATGACTTTATCAAAATGAAATTTTAGTATCTTTTTTAGACGGTCTGTGGGACCTATGGGAATATAAATAAATAATATCACCCAATTAGTTTTGGATTGAACCCGGATTGAAAAAATGAAATACATTGAACCGCATGGGAGTTAATTTTTCAAACATTTTTTAAGCAAATTTGAAATTTACAAATTGCTTCGAAATTTTTTAGGAAATATTCAAATTATCCCATAAAATATATAAAAAAATTTTCAGTAAAATAAGTTAGGTAGTTTTTTAATTAAAAATTATGTAATATAGGGAGAAAAACAAATTCAATTAAATTCTGACTTTTGCTATATCCTCCAGAAAGAAAAGAGATATATATTATATAATAAATATCTTTCCAAGAATTTATTTATTTTGTATGTGAGAAAGGCTTCACATTTTAAAATAAATTTGGTAGATAAAAATTTTTCAAATTTTTCTTTAATTTTATATAACTCTTCATGATATACTTATTTGGTGGCATTTTTAATGCACTTTCCTACGTCCTAGAGAGTTAAAATTTGGTACAGAGTTTAAATTTGTAAAACATTTTATTCTACAAAAATTTGGCGGATCCTTAAAAATAGATCCTACATTTTTTTTTTAAATGGCCTGTAAATAATCCCCATTCACTTCTATGAATCATTGTTGTAATATTGTTAAAAATTCTAATGTAGGCAGCACATGTCTTTCCCTGCAGACTCATATTCATGTTCTCTTTATTTCTTCAATAATAATTTGAGTTTATCTGCACAAAATAACAGCCATAAGCAGGGCCCGCGCTAGGAATTTAAAACTGTTAGCCAACAAATTAGCCAAATTGAAAAATCATTAGCCAAATTACATGATTATTAGTCAAAGTTATTGTCGCCATCGGTGAAAAAATTTCTACTTTTAAGCCATAATGCAGCTAATAATATTAATTTCATTCTAAACGAGATATAAAGATGGGTAGATTTCAATTTTTTAATCATTAAATAGGCTATTAGTAAATTAAACTTGTATTTACCAATGAAAGATCTCAATGAGTTACAAAAATGACAAATTTATTTTATAATTCACATAGTTTCATTATCATATAAACCAGGCAAGCGTCGAATTTTTGTACTATAACACCAGTTTTCAAAAGCTGCCTTAAAGTTAAAATCTGGCAATCCATATCTGGCCCTTCACTATTTATAAGAATCAAGTCACTGAGATTTTTTACTCTGATGTTACTACTTAATGAAATTTACGTTCTGTTTACTAAAGCCTCTTTCAACGATGGATGTTGTCATAGGACATGTGAAACCAATTCTTGCTACATCCATAATATTTTTATATGCAGTATCATCATTATATTTCTTAGGCACCAAAACTATCTAAGGGATAAATTTTTATGTTGGTTTTAAAATTCAGGCAGGCGTAAGGATCGTATAAAAACAACAAAGATGATGATGAAGATGAAACGAAAACAAGCCAGGCAGGCTTAAAAATTCGTAACAAAAAGATAAACTACGATTCAACTTATGACAAAAACAAAAAACAGCAAGTTGGCATCTGTGATAATATTCAGCAGTGACCTTTTTCAGTTGGTTTTAACTAAAATTAAATGCTTTTTTTATTTACCGTATATACTCGCGTAAGTCGAGAAATTTGTGGAAAAAAAAAAAAAAAAAAAACTTCAAAGAGGGGGGGGGGAGTCGATTTATATGCAGAGTCTAAAAAAAAAAACATCGTAAGTCTAAAAGTTATTTTTCCCGTAAGACAATCGATCCTAAAACAATGCGATTTTAATTACACAATCTCACACTTCTAATTTCTCTGCCCTCCAGATGCTCCGGACTACCATTGTATATGCGTCATCAAAAAATATACATACATTTTCGTTCGATGTTTATCACTTATTTCTCTGTTTACGGCTGATCGTTTTCGACAAAAAATGGCTCTTTTCAGAAATAATTCTGTAACACGGATTGTTTAAAACTATAATGCAAGATTTTAAGTTGAAAGTGTTTTTTTGTTTTGTTTATTGGAGAGTATCTAATAACTGTGTTGGGGGTTAACGGTTGTGCGATTCAGGGTTAACAAAAAAAATGGGCTCACATAACGGACGGAATCCAGATAATGTTTCGTTTTGATTGCCAGGGTGGGTCAGGGACGCTTGAGACAGGAATGCGCTGTCTGCCGTCCGTTTTGAGGAGCAGCATGCTGGGAATTAAAGAATACCTGGAGCTTGTCACACGAGAACGAGCGTCCCCAAAACAGACGGGAGACAACGCTCGTATGTCATAGGCCTACTTGTCTGGAATCGGACTTTTATTCCAAATTAAATCAGACTTTTATTCCAAATTAAATAGGACTTTTATTCCAAATTAAATAGGACTTTTATTCCAAATTAAATAGGACTTTTATTCCAAATTAAATAGGACTTTTATTCCAAATTAAATAGGACTTTTATTCCAAATTAAATAGGACTTTTATTCCAAATTAAATAGGACTTTTATTCCAAATTAAATAGGACTTTTATTCCATATTACTCCCCAAAAAAATATTTACGAAATTTTCACAGTTTCCAAAAAATCCTTCGCCATTTTTTTCGCCAAAGTATTTTTTTTATCGCCAATTTTGCGATCTTTTCGCATTTGGCACGTAGGCGAATGGCTAGCGCGGACCCTGCATAAGTATTTTAAATGACATTGAATTTGCACGTTAAACTTAAATTTGGTTCTCATTTGATAGCTGGACTTATTGTCAAAGGTGGCGTAGCGAAAATGCGAAAAAACTAAAATATCTCAAAAATGACTAGTCCTAGAGTAATGGGGTTAGTCTTATTCTTTTTGTTGTCAAAAATTACGTATAAAATAGGAATTTAATTGATATAATTGAGCACACGTTGTCTTTTGTTTTTATATTTAACGATTTTTGAAGCCATTTTGCAAAAACAGCCCGTTCCTTTTTCCCGAATCGTACTAGAATAACCTACAAGTGATTTATATACCAAACTAATTGACCAAATTTAACAAAATTTGGTCCATTAGTTTTTAGCTAGAGTGGATAAATGCAATTTCTGCTGACCATTTCACAAAGACGGTAGATTCTTTTATTATGAATCGTACTATAATCGAATGAACATCAGGGTTTCCTACAAAAAACTTACCTGCCAAATTTTATGAAATTCGGTCCATTAGTTTTTCAGTTAGAGTTCATACAATATTTTCACAGACACACAGATACACCCTTACACACACAGACGTCTCCCTAAAAATAGTTTTTTCTTGTTCTAGAAGTTCCAAAATGTGTAGATCCTTCGAAAATTCGAGTTCCGATCTTCGGCACGATTCCAACACACACATATATATTATCTGTGTATCATCTGTGTATCTAAATTCCGTGCCTACGCAATTACAATAGTTGTGATTTTAAATGATCCCTAAACTTTTATTATTTCTTCAACGAAGCCTAATTTTAACTTATGCAGAATGCAAATATCTCAAGCTATTGTAAGGTGAGTTATATAAGAATTGCTGAATTTTTTTCACACAATGTTATTTAGCTCTGAAGTCTGGAATACAAGTTATATGAATGAAATATTCATTGATTTTGCATAGAGAATCAGACGATTTATATTTCGATACAGTTTTAAATATTTAAGTATGATAAATTACTGTAGTACTGTGATAATGTAAAAGATATCACCACTGAATGTATCACATTTTAGAATTTTGTAAATCAAATTGCATTTCAGTTGGAAAATGTTTCATAAGCAATGCTTATGCATGATTGATCTTTCTTGTTCTATTTAGCGATTTTAAATTAATAGATGTTTTTGGATGTAAATGATTTATAGAACAATCTACATCAAATATGTAACTACAATCAGAATATCTATATATTAAACAAGAAAGATCAATCATGCATAAAGCATTGATTATGAAACACTTTCCAACTGAAATGCAATTTTATTTAAACATCTCTAAAATGTGATACATTCAGCGGTGATATTTTAAAAGTTATCACAATACTACAATAACTTATTATATTTGAAAACTTCATTGAAAACAAGTGAACTTTATTCAAATAACGTCATCGAAATATAAATCACTTGGCTCTCTATATAAAAACAGTGAATATTTCATTCATAAACTTTTTTCCCTTCCTTTCATTCAGCAGCCATATTTTTAAAATTATCACAATACTACAATAATTTATTTTACTTAAAAACGTAAAACCATGGAGGTAAAATTAATCTCTAACTCCATGCTTAAAGTTTTATCAAAATAGCAATAACATGAAATCGTCTGCTTTTCTATGTAAAATCAATTAATGTTTCATTCATATCAGATATACTGCAGACTCCAGAGCTAAATAATTTTGCGATAAGGAAATTCAGCAATTCTTCTACGACGCTTCTTACAACTTGATGTGTTTACATTCTCCATATGTGAAAGTTAAACTTCGTTGTTGAAATGTTCAAAGTTTGATGATCATCTGAACTCCAAAATATTGTAATTGCTCTATTTCAGAATATGGATGCACAGAAATTAAGTAAAAATAAAGTGGTTTTAGGACTAATACAACACTAAATATAATTTAAAAAGAACGTTAAAAATCACGATTTTGACACAAGATGGATGCCATATTTTATTTTGAAGTGGGTCAGTGATCTTTTCATATAATACGGATGCAATTATTATTTTATTTTTTATTTGAAAAATTACCAAACATATTTTGCTGAAACTGTTTTTTATATATTTTATGGGATGATTTGAATATTTCCTAACATTTTGAAGCAATTTGTGAATTTCAAATTTGCGTAAAAATTGTTTGAAAAATTAGTTCAGTGTATTTCATTTTTTTAACCCGGGTTCAATCCAAAACTAATTGGCTGATATTATTCATTTATATTCCCATACATCCCACAGACCGTCTCAACAATTTTGTTAAAGTCATTTTTATGGCAGTTATTGTGTGAACAGACAGACAAACAGAATGAACAAAGTCATAAACACTTTTCAACTACCGTATATTCCGGCGTATTGCATGCACTTATAACACCAAAAATAAGTTCGGAAATTACGAGTGCGTGTTATGCGCCGGATATAAAAATTATAGCTGCAAGAATGATGAGAATGTATACTGAAAGAATGAGAATGAAATGATGAGAATGTATACCATACCTGCCAACTTTTACGCATTATGCGTAAAATGTACGCATTTTAACTGCTCTTTACTCTTTTACGCATATATCGCTATATTTTACGCATTTCCGCATTTATTTGAATTTTTTAACATTACTAGGAAATCAATCTTTGGCGAAATTCTCCGGCTTTTTTTGTTTGAAATTTACCAATTAACTAGACATGGTATAGTTCCTCGGAAACACCGATTTTCTGCTTTTTTAGCACTGATATCTACCATTCCCAGGATCGTAGTAAATCCATAATAAAATGCAGGGTAATGCCAATCAAATTAACGGAGATTTACGGCCGCGTGTAATGTAAATTAAGATCTGAATTGCTTATTTTATGAAAGTAATAAATATACTTCTTTAAAGGTTGTCTAATTCAGCATAAATCGCTAAAATGTTATTTTGTTCATTAATTTCGCATAAACTCTGCGATTGCATAATTCAGTTTGTTCTCATGAATCGCTGAGAGTACAATAGTATCTTTTTCCATCCATCTCAATCTTCTAAATATTGCATTTTTGATTGACTAAACTAGCTTATTTTCATATTCTGATTAATTACTACAGTTAATTTCTTAATTATTTTCGCATAAACAGTGCGATTGCGCAATTCAGTTACTTCGCGTGAATTGCCGAGAGTATGTTAGTATCTTTTTCCATCCATCTCCATTATTTAAATGTTGCATATTAGATAGACTAAACTAGCTTATTCTCATATTATGGCTAATTATTAATGTTAATTTTTAACACTTTACAACAAAGTTGAAAAGTGTTTATGACTTTGTTCATTCATTCTGTCTGTCTGTCTGTCTGTCTGTCCGTTAGCACGATAACTGCCGTAAAAATGACTTAATCAAAATGAAATTTTAGTATGTTGTTCAGACGGTCGGTAGGACCTATGGGAATATAAATGAATAATATCACCCAATTAGTTTTGGATTGAACCCGGGTTGAAAAAATGAAATACATTGAGCCCTATGGGACCTAATTTTTCAAACATTTTTTAAGCGGATTTAAAATTCACAAATTGCTTCGCATATTTTAGGTAATAGTCAAATTGTTCCATAAAATATATAAAAAAAAATTCAGCGAAATATATTCAGTAGTTTTTTAAATAAAAATTAAAATATTAATTACACATCTTATATGAAACGATCACGTGACCATGATATGAAACGATCACGTGACCATGATATGAAACGATCGCATGACCCACTTCAAAATGATATATGGCATCCATCTTGTTTCAAAATCGTGATTTTTTAAAGTTCTTTTTAATTCATATAGAGTGTTGTATCCGTCCTAAAACTACTTTATTTTTGCTTAAATTCTGTGTATCTACATACTAAAACAACACAATGACAATATATTTGAGTTTAAATTCTCATTCAAATTTGATTATTTCTACAACTAAGCCTATTTTTCACCTATGTAAAATGTAAACAGCAAAATATGTAGAATGAGTTGTATTAGAATTACTGTATTTCTTTAACACAAAATAATTCAGTCCATGGAGTCTGCATGGCTGTTATGAATGAAATATTAATTGATTTTATAAACAGAAGGACGATTTTTTTCGATGAAGTTTTAAGCACAGAGTTTATGAATTGTTGCTCCATGGTCTTAATTTTTAAATAAAATTAATTATTATAGTATTGTGATGAATGAAATGAATGAAATCCTGCTTTTATAGAGAGATACAGGCGTGTTATTTTTTCTATGACGTCATTTGAATTTATTTCAGTTGTTTTCGATGAAGTTTTCAAATATAATAAATTATCGTAGTATTATGATAGTTTTAAAAATATTACCGTGGAATGTATTGCATTTTAGAGATATTTAAACCAGGCAATTTATATTTCAATGCCGTCATTTGAATGAAGTTCATTTTTTTCAATGAAGGTTTAAGTTTTCAAATTTAATAAATCAATGTAGTATTGTGATAAGTTTTAGAATATTACCAAGGAATGTATTGCATTTTCGACTTTTTTAAATAAAATTGCATTGAAGTTGGAAAGTGTTTCATAATCAATGCTTTAAGCATGATTGATCTTTCTTGTTTAATTATATTTGCATAATATAAATTTTTCTATTTAAAAAATGGGTATGAACTCTGAAGGGATATTTTCCAAAAAGTGGTATTAAAGCAATGATTTTGGCAAATAAAAAGGAAACCATTTTGGCAGGAATATAATTCAGTGCTATATATATATATATATATATATATATATTTTTATTAATGATCAATATTTGTTACTCTTTTTAGTGAAAACCTGTGTTTTTCCAAACATTAATATTTGTTTTCATTATAAAGTAATTCTCACCCGATAAAACCTTTATACATTTTTTGTTTTATAATTTATTGTCCTGAAATTTTATAAAATTGGTGTCCTGAATTTTCATATTCTACCAGTACTATGCCTGGTATTTAATGCAGGTACTTGTACATAGTTAAATTCATTAGAAATGGCATTCACCCAAAATTTTACACATTCCAATTTTCTCTGTTTGGCAGGTATGGTATACTATTATTCTATATACTATGTGTACTATGTATACTACTATATATACTATGTATACTACTATATATACTATGTATACTACTATGAGAAGTATACTATTGTTCAAACACCTGGCGAAATCCTTTGAATAAATGATTTCAAAAGATAAGAGTATTGCAAATGTAATTTTCAGGGTTTTCCAGTAAAAAATGGATGCGCGTTATACGGCAAATATACCTAAAAATTGTAAAATGCAGTTTAAAAGTATATGTGCACGTTATACGCCGGAATATACGGTATATTGTAAAGTGTTAAAAAAGTAGTGATAAATTTTGTGTTCCTCGAGTTTCTTTGTCTTATACCGCAAAAACTATAGCATACAAAAATATAAAATTTGGTACATTTGTTGAGAAATAATAGGGGAACATGTTAAAACAAACCATTTTTTTTATTTAAGCTTTAGTTTAAGAAACATTTAATGCCAAATTCAAAGACAAAAGATTTGAGCTGTGAGTTTGCATCCTCGACAGACTAACAATAGCAAGACTATAAATTTTTGCACTCATGTACCTACATAGTTAAATTTTTGTAAGACAGTGTTCTTTTCTAAAATTTTGATGTAGTTTATGTATTATTCTACTTTGCATGCACTTTTGGAGGGAAAAAAAAAATTCTTCTGTATGGACGCATCCCTCAAATTTCTCTGTCTCATACCGCAAAAATTATAGCATGTGGAAATATGAAATTTGGTACATTTATAGAGACATCACTCTGAAATAAACTATTTTTCAATTCAAGCTTTAATTTTGCTTGAAGCATTTTGCAAAGTGAGATCAACAAGCACCAGCAAGTAGGATGCAAAGCTTCCCAACTCACAACGTGAGTTATGCAAGTTGGTGAAGCATAGCAAGCATGGGTCGGAGCTCCCTCCCTCCTTCTCCCCCCTAGTGCTATAGAAAATATAGTAAGATATAAATCTACATAATACAGAATTATTCTTAGATCCAATATGATGTAATATTTCGTTTGATATATTTTTGCTTCTCAATAAATAACATGTATCTGCAATTTAAAATATTTCATTTAAAAATTTGACGTTTTTAGACTTTGCAACTATATCTATGCATATATATGTGCATTTGCCAGTAGACAAAAGGCAAAAAATATCTTCTTTGGGATTGTTGAAAATTGATAATCCTATTAGGCTTTCATGCCAGATTACTTAAGAGAGCACTATCTAACTATTAGGATATCTTGTGCTGCATTTTATATTGGAAAATTTTCCACAACCATTGAAAATAATGAGTTATGTAGAATATTGTAATGTTATGTAGTATATTTTATAAGAATAAACGTCAATACATTTATTCATTTATGAAGTAAATTTAAAGAATGTAATTTGTTAGAAATACAGCACATTTATAACATTGACGATTCTCTTTAAATAATTAGGTTTTTATAAGTAAATGTTGTAAACAAAATGTAGATTTAAAAAAAAAAAACACTTGTGTATACTTTTATATTGTTTTGCTGCTTAGTAAACAATTTAATATACATTTCATTTCAGTGATTTTTTATTATTTAAATGCTAAAATTAAAATTTTTAAAAGAACTGCATCAGAAAATAATATATCAAAGTTTGTAGTGGTATTTGTATTTTCTTGTGAACATATACAAACTTACATACTCATTGCCATGTCCTCTTTAACTGTAGAAAGACACAGAATCATGACTGAAGAATGAATTTTCTTTTTGAGTATTGTATACTTTGTGACCTCTTCCCTTTGGGCTCATCATTTTCAACTTTATGAAAGAAATTATGCACTTTTATTTGGAGAAATAGAAAAAAAAAAATACAAATATATGTTAACTTTTAGAAAGCAGCAGTTTTTCCTCTAACTGCGAATTTTTTCTAAAAGTGAATTTTTTTCAAAATTTAAATTTAATATAAAGATTATACATAGTTTTTTTTTTTTTTTTTTTTTCTCTATCTGTAGTAGGCAACCAAGGAAATGATAAGATGATCAGAACCCATATGTGAGTGAGAGTAAGGGTGCAAAATTTTGTCTTAAGAAATCAGTCTCTGCAGACAAGGGGAAATATTTTTCTTTAATTTTTTAACTGTTTGATATCTGAAATTCAAATGTATTTCACCGTTGCTAAAGATTCTATGAGAAGGCAGTGTTGAAAATAATTAATATGTACCTTTTAAAAGATTTTTTTATTTCAAGCTACTGGACTCTTTTTATTTAAATTCTTCAATAAACCATTGAAAATAGAATGATTGATTTTGTATCATCTCTTACTAGTGGTGTTATCGTTTTTTGTTAAAATACTTGTTTTAGGAGAAATTTTTTACATGATAGAAATACATGGTGCTGACTACATATACTGTCCATAAATTGCATGAGACATACATTGATAACTGCTTTTGAATTATATATGAAACTGTTGTACTTAATCTATAAAAACTGTGAGCATCAAAACAGATTTCATTAGAAATCAGCTGAGGATACTACTTTTCTAAATCCTGAGAAAAGTACTTTAAGTTGAAAAAAAAAATGAAACCTTCCTTGCTTTATAATGAGTGTTAATACATATATCTATCATTATACTTTATGCAATTTAATTCACATATTTTGAACACTACTTTCAAAATATGAATATATTTATTTATTTATTTTTTAGGGAATGCAGGTAATTGGATGGTGCCTTGCAGCATTTTGTTCTGCTAGTGTAATATATGGTTTATATCATGTGAAACCAAGTTCATCTTTGCTGCATCTCTATAATGCACTTGGACGAAGCTCTTTTAGCCTTGGTGTTGGATGGTTAATCTTTTGTTGCCTTACAGGACAAGGAGGTTTTTATTTATTTCCTCTATTTTTCATTGCATTGTCGTGATTATTTTATTTCTCAGTTCCGTAACAGATTTTTTGCTGAAGTTTAATTAAATTTATTGCAGTTAAATTTTGTATATTGATTTGTTGTTTTCTTACTTGTTTTTGTGGTTGTAATAATGTGATTGAAAAACCAGTGAAAAGAACTTTTTAACAGTGGTTATAACATATGCACAATAATAACAGAGATCAACATTTTGTATTTTTGTTGATTTTCAAATGATATTACACAGATGCTTTGTTAGAGAACTTAGCACTGCTTTTCTTTATGTATCAATAAATTCTGCAACCCCATTTTAAATATTTTTATCTCTAATACTTCAAAGGTATTGATGTGCCAATGACTTGACCTGCAGAAATAATTGTGGGTTGAAATCCATCAAAATGTTGCCATTCATAAACAAAGTGTTTAAAAATATTACGAAAAACTTTAAGAAAAAACAATCTCTGGGTTAATTTAAAGAATAAATGTATGGTGCACATCTATGTACATGCCATTTATTTTGATGCGTGATTTGTATCATGGATTGATCAAAATCTTGTATTCCCAGTAAAAAAGTTTTTAGAAATAATGTATAGATTATGCATAATAGTTTTAAAATTAATATAGTGAAAATAAAAGTATCCTTATTCTTATTCCTTTTTTTATATCATAAAAGTATTTTATTATTCAATTTTGCATTTCTTATTTATTTAAAATTTATAAAAATGGAAAGATTTCTCAGATTTAGTAATCACTAGTGTTTTCTTCAAATTGTATAGTTTATTAATTTATTGAAATAGAAAAGATTATTGGAATGACATAAGAGACAGTTATTGAATGGCACACAGATGTAAAACTAATATGGTAATGAAATAATTTCTATATTTTTTTCTTTCTTTATATATTTTTATAATTAAATTCATAAATTATTAATAAAAATATTACACTTCAGGAGTCTGCTCATGAAACGTTTATGATCAATGAGCAGACTCAAAATCCAGTTCAATTCACTTCAAAATTTCAAATTCAATAGAAGTATGAGATTTGTTTATGTCAATTGAATCAATGTAATACTGAATATCTCCACGATTGTGATTAAAATAAAATGTACATTATAATTAAAAAGTCTTTTTCATTAGTTTCACTTTCTATGTGTGATATATGATAGCATTTAATTATTTGATGTCAATAATATATTTTAACTGTGTATACACCCAACTCTTTTTTTATACGGGAGATATGTTCCTCAGAAATTTGAGTAAAAAAGATAAGTTTCCTATAGTAAATTTGGGGATATGTTCCATGTTATCCGAAAACCATGTAAGATGAAATAAAGAACTATATTTAGTTTAAAAACTGTGTAAAAAAGTGCTGAAAACTGTAAAAGTTCTGATATGCATACGAATTGTATATACATACATATGCAATTTTATTGAACAATAATACTTAAAATACATAATTCATAGGTAAAAATAAGTAGCGCAAGCAAAAAAAAAAGAATCTGTTAATCCAAAATTAAGAATAGAAAACTCAAAATTAGAAATAGAAATAAAGAAATAGTATTTAGTTACATAATTATTCGTTGCTACTTAATAATAAGTGCAATTGTTTGTGACAAACTGGACCAAAGTCATTATATCAATATTGTGAGCTAATAAACTTAAACAATTTAATGATGCAATATGTTATGTAAATCTCATACGGAACGGGTAGGTAAGAGTTATCGAATAAGGAGATTCCCCTTATTTGATAACATTATAGCAGTGCACAGTGCTGCCTAATTTTTTAAGTGTGGTAAAAACGTGAATTTTTTTGATACATTGGTACCAAAGACTGCAATTTATACTAGACCGCACATGGTCACGTACATAAATATAAGACAATGTCTTTGAAATCGTGTTAGATCAAATAAATTTTTCAAAAAAGGAAGATTTTTTGAACCGTGTAACTTCAAATTTGTGTAAAAAAAAAATGCATGTATGAAAAGATTAGGTGTACTTATTCACTTCTCCAGCATTGTTTTATTTTTACATTGTATGAAAGTAAGATATTTTATTTGGTTACTCCTGAGGAAATGGTTGTTGTAATTGTGTTGTGAAGGTTGCCATTCAGAATAAAATGTGAAAATCACAAAAAACATGAATTAGGCAGCTAATGAATTTCAGAGATAATAATTTCATACACAACTCCTAAATTATTTTTATAATGTGGCAAATTTTTATCTTTTTTGGTTTAGACCAATAGTTTTTAAACTTTTGTAATCCACATTTGCTTTCTTTCTTTCTTATTTTTTTTTTCTTTTTACCTCAAAATAAATTTAAAGGTCCAAAAATCAAATAGTGATGAGCAGAAAAACTCAAATTTGAACATGAAATTCTATGTAATACCAATTAGGGATGCACCAGATGTCAGTTTGGCTGGATACCAGATGCTGGATATTCAACCAAATTGAAAACCTGACATCCGGGATATCTGGCCGACAGTATAATTTTCTTTTAGAAATCCTAAATAGTTACTATTTCATTATTTCTATTCATAGGTGCAACCAGGGGGGTGATTTTTAAGGTAAAAAAAACCCTCCCCCCCAGAAGCCCTCAGTTTATAGTAATTTTAGTTCTAATTTCATGGTTGTAACCCTTTATGGAGTGAATACCCCCCCCTCCATAGAAAAAATTTCTGGTCTCGCTACTGTTCTTATTTAATTTTTCTTCTCCTTTTTTTTTTTTTTTTACATGATTATAACTAAGTTAAATTCTTAATTCAGAAGAAATACATATTTTAAAGCAACTAATACAAATCAAAACCAAAACCAGCAGTAGCCACGAGACTGTTAAAACTTTTAAAATGGCCATCAAAGCTTAAGCGTTTATATACTTAATGATTATCGACTGGTTATTAATATAATTACACTTGTTAACTTTTAAATATTTAGTAGCCACTGCTTAAAATAAAATTCCAGTTTTGATTATAGCAACTAAGAATTTAAAAACCTTATCACTCTTTAAATTACTATATAATATCACAGATAACTTCATAAATTATAAAAATAGAAATAAGTACTTTTAATTCCAACATTATAATTTGTTGTAATGTTGTCAATAAATTAAGAAATATATGCAGTGGAAAACAATGAAATAACAAGCTTTTCATCATATCAATGGACATTAATTCAAAACTGCTTAACTCTACTTCAACCCTTTGAGGAAATAACCAAGCAAATAAGTTCCTCAAAATGATTAATTTCAGAAGTAATTCGTATGGTTGTAACATTGAATAGATATTTGTCAAAATCTGAAGTATTTGGTGTCGAAACAATAAAGGATACATTAAAAGAAAACATACATAAACGTTTTTCAACGATACAGCTGAATGAACATTTTTCAATAACAACCATTTTAGACCCAAGAATCAAAATTCATTTTTTCGATAAAGATCAGGGTTATGATGGAATGATTAAATCTTCTTTATTATTGATAATGAAGAAAGAAGTTCAAGCTTTGAGTTCTCCTGAAGAAAACGAAGAGTCGCTCCTAATAGAATCAAAATTTCAAAGTAATGGAAATTCTAATCTTGTAATTTTTTTTAATCCTACGCCCGTCTGCGGCATCTCTGCCATCAATCGACAAGCAGCCCAATAAAATGAAGAAAGAGTATAAAAACGAGAGTAAAAATTAGCCTCCATAGAGTTGTCTGTAGCAAACTTTAAAACAATGGGGCAGTTCTTGAGGTGGTCACCGTTCATATCACCCTGGAGGCACAGAGGACAGCAAGCTGTATCCTTAACGCCTATATGATGTAAATGTTTTTGCAGATAATCATGTCCAGTTTTCATATGAAAGCAAGCAACTCCAACAGACCGAGGCAAGGAACTAGGGATTTTATTACACTTGTTGAGCAGGATTTTCCAACTCTTATCCATAGCAGTATCAACATAAAAGGATAATCTATTTACTTTTATTTTATTGTAAATAATTATTTTAATATTTCGGAGAGGCAGGGGGGTATCAGGCTGTACCATAAGAGAGCCAGCCTTGGCAAGTTTATCCGCCTGCTCATTCCCAAAAATATCACAATGGCTTGGAATCCACTGAAGGGCAATGCTTTCTCTGGTTTTCTTTAAATCAAGAAGTTTCATTCTACAAGAATGAACCTGGGCATTTTCGTTATAGTTCAAATTGATAAGTGACAAAATAATAGCCTGTGAATCAGTAAAAAACACAATATTATGATCAAGGCTGTCTGTTAATTTATCAATTGCATATGATATAGCCGCAATCTCACCATCAAAATTGTCACATTACCGTCAAACAGGACAGCTAATACTAAAAATATTTGAATAGGCTCCAGCACCGGCATTTTTTATCGCATTTTCGACTGAACCATCGGTATACACATAGAGCCACTTGTCAAGAGGGTATCTGCTTTGTATAGTAGCCAGTGCAGCGCTCCTTAACTCACTCTTTCTAGAAAGCTGTTTATTTACATTCCAATTAAGATCCAGATGTCCTTCCAACCCTCCGTGACCCAAAACAGGATTCCATTCTTGTGGGAATATCATAAGTATCATAAAGATCGTTATAGTCGATAGGAAAGATGTATGGGTTTTTAGTCTCTCATTTGCTGGCCTATAATAATTTAAAAAGTTATTTTTTCTGCTTAACATTTTTTCAACAAGGCATATGGCACTCCTTTGGCATCTTTCACTTAAAGGCTCTAATTCAGTCTGAGCTCCATAGCAACTATAGGAGTTGATTTAGCACCACCAGTGATCAATCGTAACATGTTGTTTTGGAAAACATTTAGCTTGTTTCTAGCAGAATCTGAGGTGGTGATCAAAACTTCATTTTTATATTCCACATCAGGGTGAACATAACTTTTGTAGGCTGTACACAAAACATTTTGAGTCACGCCCCAAGTGACACCAGCCAGATGTTTCAATAGCCTTGATCTCGAAAATCCTCGATCAATGGCCGTATCAATTTGCCTCCTCCAAGTCAACTTTGGGTCTAGATGAATGCCCAAGTAAACAGTATCATAGGTTCTATTTAGACTTTTATCCCTATAGTGGAGGCGAATTTCATGATATTTAGTACTAAGCAAAAACAACTGGAAAGTGCTTTTTCAGTATTTACAACCATATTATTTTCATAAGTCCAGGCCTCAAGAACATCTAAGGCCCGCTGAAGGGCACCCTCCAGGCCAGTCACGTCAGATCCAGTAGTACTCATTACCATATCATCAGCAAATAACAAAACATTTACGCCCGGGACAGACCTGGAAATAGTGTCTATTACATCATTGATCATTATATTAAAAAGAATCGGGCTCAGTACAGCTCCCTGGGGTAAGCCCTGCCTGGCCTGGAGATAATCTGACACAGTGTGGCCATATTTGACACACAGAAATCGTTGGTCAAGAAAACTTTTTATCCATTTATAAAGGTTGCCATAAATACCAAAGGAAATAAGCTTTCTAAGCAATCCAGCTCTCCAAACTCTATCGAAAGCATTTTTAAAGAGAGAGTCCACAAATATAGCAAGAGTACTTTGCTTTCTCTGAAAGCCATCCTTAATCTCTTGAGATAAGCGGACCAATTGTTCGGTAGTGCATCTATGTCTGCGGAAACCTGCCTGTCTATCAGAAATTATACCAGTTTCATCCAACACAAACAGTAATCTGTTTGCTGTTAATCTCTCAGTTAATTTACATATTATGTTTGTAAGAGAGATTGGACGATAACTATCCAGTTTATCTGCAGGTTTGTTAGGTTTGAGTATAGGTATAATCATAGCCTTTCTCCAAGCACTTGGGAAGCCATTTCTCCAAGTTTGGTTTATAAATGCCAACAAAGCAAATTTCGCAGAATCTCCAAGATTTATAAGGAACTCCTGCACTCTTGTCCTTCACCACTGTTCCAAGACCATTTTTCAGCTCCACCATACTGAAATCAGTATTAAAAAGTTGTTAAAATTTTGGCGTATTTTTATCCTGTAATGGTCTCAAGTCACTTTTTTTTATTTTATTAGTAGGTCTGAAATTACTAATCCTAGCATAGTGCCCACAAAAGGCGCTTGAAATGTCCTTATCGGTAATAAGTTCCTTAGCACCTATTTTAATTGGCTCATTTCTTCTGATTTTCTGGTTATTCATCTGTGATAAAAACCTATGAGCCTTTATGCCATCTCGTCTGATGTCTAATTTTTCTAGAAAATTTTTATATGATAAACGCTTTGATTCAATTATGGATCTTTTTAAAATAGCCTGAGCCTTACGCAGAGCTATACAGTCCTCACTAAGACCAGTACAACGAGCCCTCTGGCGAGCTTTATCTCTGTCTTCCTTGAGTCTCTGCAAATCATCATTCCAAAAAGGAGTATATTTCTTTTGTTGTCCCCTTGGGACACAAAGAGAGGCACATTTCAAAATTGCAAGGGTAAAGAGTTTCGAAGTATATTCGAGATTTGGCAGAACCAGAGAGTCATTAATATGTCTATCAGTGAGGTCCTTAAAGTTTCTCCAATTTGCTTTTTTAAGGTTCCAATTGGTCCGGCGAGGCTCCCTATAGGGAGACCCATGACTTACAATAGTAGCTAGGAGTATTTGATGTCCAGCACCACCTGGACTATCCATTAATTCATGATGGATTTTACTTGTTAACGCTGGGTGGGCAAGGAGTAAATCAGGATGAGAGACACCCCCACCAAAAGACAGGAAAGTCTGAGAAGCATCATGATTTTCACTGAAATCGATAGGGTTAGAATCAATAAGATTTTCAACTATACCACCAACAACATTTATTGCCCGATAACCCCAGCAAGTAGAGTGGGCATTAAAATCCCTGAGGATAAGTGATCTGTTATCCCAATCAAGCATAATTCTTTCAAAGTCGGGCTTATTATTTGGAGGATTGTACAGGAAAAATATTTTAAAAAGAGTCTCTTGCCTCCAAATATACATATGTACAAATTCTAATTTATCCTCAGTAGTCATCTGGCGGTAGTTTGTTAATTTTGCCTTTAAAGAGAATTTTACAAAAACAATAATGCCGGAAGCAATTTGTCTTGAATGCTTTAACATAAACTTCTGATATCCAGGGATGTTAAAATCAACCTCGTTGTCCGTAGCAACACGACTCTCAACAATGCCCATTACGTCTAAATCAAACTTTAAAATAATAGTCTTTAATTCAGTAAACTTGTCATGAGTTAATCCACCAGCATTCCAAAAGGAAATCTTAAAAGCTGGTTTAGTCCTAGTCTTGGAAAATACTTTTTGTTTCATATCTCTCATTTTCTTCAAATACCCTCAAGAACTTGTACTTATCACCCAAACAAATTTCTTCTCTATACTTTCATCAAAGAGGGCTACTTAAAAGGCAATAAGCTATCAGTCGTTTAGTGTAAACAGGGGGCACCACTTGAAGGCGACTGATATCACCCCCCCCCCCCTAATCTTGCAAATAATCCTACATCTTTTTGGGGTTGCTTTACTGAAATAACTGTTAATTCTAGCATATCACAATTACAAGTGCAACAAGGTGACAAGTCAGCTTTCTTTGGAGAGTTGAGAAACCATCTTTCACAGCCAGTAATTGAAAGAAAAATGTCACTATTTCACTTGTGGAAAATGAATAGGAGTAATTTACCTTATTTATCACAATTGCTGAAAAAGTATCTCGCCCCACCATAAAACAGTGTATATAGTGAAAGACGGTTTTCTGAAGCAGGAGTAATTTATGACAAAAAGAGAAGTAGAATTTTGCCAAAAAATGCAGAAAATTTTAATCTTTAAAAAAAATTTTTATGACGTTTGAAATATTTGTGTCTCTTGAATGTTTAATTACCAATTTAAAAAAAAAAATAGAATGCTGTTGATGGGAAATTTATTTTTAATTTGTAATGTAAATCGTAAGTTAAAGTAATATTCATTGTCAAAGATATTGAATGTAAAGAAGATATTTTAAATTTATATTAAGTAATAAAATGAAGGTTTAGTTTAAGAAACTATAATAAAAATTGAGAAATCTGAAAATTTTAATATTACTATTAATTGAGTAATTAAAAATACTTATTTTGCATATTATTTATATGACCGGATATCCAGCCGGATAATCCTAATATCTGATTACTGCCAAATATCCGGCTTAATAGCCGGATGGGCAGGATATAGGATGTTTACCGGATATCCATTGCATCCCTAATACCAATCAATAAGTTCATTTTGTTCTACAGTAGTAAAATTTTATGGAAGTGCTGCATTTAATGGATATTTGACCCAATTGAGTTGGTTAACATGTGACAGGCCAAACAAGTTGATTGCCAGCTAGCAGAAACTACCAAATGGAGGTCACTAACATCTGGCCCATTACTATAGCATTTAAATCAATTCTTGCAAAACTGTCACAATGTCTGACCAAACACTGCCCAAGGAGCTATGCTGCGCTGTTTGAAAACACCTGGTCTAAGCTATATGGCCAATCTGTACCATTTTATCTAGAAATTCATTTTGTTTAATATAGAGGAGTATTAATAACTTTTCAATGTTTGATATTTAGCGTAAATTTGAATTTTCACACTGTCTTAACATGCATTTACTTAATTATTAATTGGTAAATCTGTTCTGTGAACTTTTTGATTACATTTCCCAGAGCCTATTTAAAAATTTATTGTATATATCTATTCTAATTTTCTTTTCCCTCTTTTTCATAGGTTTTATTAATACATTTCTGTCATACAAGTTATGGATACCTCTTAGTCGCCTCACTTTCTGTGCCTATTTGTTTCATCCTCTTGTTATGAATTGGTATTTTCAAGTGCAACAAGTCCCCCTTTTCTTCTCTCACAGTACCATGGTATGATATTTCTAATTCATTTGTGTGTATGTGATTGTTTGAAAATATGTGTTTTGCCTTCCTTGCTTAGAAATATTAATCTTCTGGTGAAAGCAAGTATTATATTTTAAGTACTGGCAACATTTCTGTCCCAACGAATTCTTTGAATCTGTACTATAGATTTACATATTTATTACAAGAGTCTGGACTTGTAATTTTGCCCAAAATTTTTGATTGACTCTTGAACAAATTCAAATTCAAAATATGACCATTTATTGAATTTATGGTTGTCCCCAGCATGACCTCAGAATCCACTGGGTTCCTTTTAAAAACATTTTATTAAACAAGAAGTCTTAATCTGCAGATTAGCCCAAATTTCTTTGCCTAACTCAAGAACACATTCGAATTTGAATTATGACAATTTATTAAATTTTATAGCTGTCCTAAGCTTGTTTTCAATATCAACTTAGCTGATTATCACAACTTTTTTTAAACTACAGGGCTACAGATTTAAAAGTTTTTATAACTCAAGAACACATTAAAATTTTAATTATGACATTTGAATTCATCGATCTGTTGTTCCCAGCATGTTCTCAAAATCTACTCAACAGAATTTCATTCTTTTATTTTTAAACAAAAGACACCTTTCATAGAGTAAATCTATATTTCCCATAGCATGTGTTTAGCCATGCTTTGTTATGAACTGAATCATTTAGAAATTTTAAATTGTATATAAACAAATTCTGAAAGCTGTACATAAGATTGTGTGGAAAATTAATTACTCCCAGTTGCAAAATTTTTGCAGCATGTTCAGTTAATCTATATGGAAAATCTAAAACTTTTAGATCCTTAACTAAATGTGAAAACAGTTTGTATTTTATTCGAATGAAAAATATATGAAATAGATTAATTCCCAAAACATTTATTTCAATTTCATTCCTCTCTCTTATACCATGCAGCTGCTGTGTTTCAACTTGTAGTAATTGACCTTGCGATAAATGACAACAAAGTATCTTTTACAAATTGACTCCAGTAGTCAAAGGATTGATCTTTATATTTTTATAACAATATCAATGATATTTGTAAGATCATTTCTATATATTTTTGAAATTGTTGCAGATCCTTCTAATATGGAACTAATTTTTCAATCGAATATATCTGCCCCTCTACAATCTGAGACACCTCCCCTCCCCCCCTCTCTTTTGAAGCCCATTATGTTTCGATCATTGTACGACTTTCATTATTGTCTTGTTTATAGCTAAACTACTCCCACTGCATTATTTGGAAGTTCAAAACTGACATCTTTAAGAACCCTCTTAAATATTCATATTATACCTGTCTTGATATTTATTTATATTCCAAATTTGGAAAACTCACATTCCGCAATTTAAGCATTCAGGATCCACATCATATTGACAATATTTAGAATCAAAAGAAATCTCATATTTATCATTTCAGGGATCAAGAGTTTTTTAGAACCTTTCAATTTCAACAATATCTTTGGATATTAGAACAATTTAAAAGATGCATATTCAATAATGAAGAAACTAGGAGCCCTATATATACAGAGGGGCTCTTCATTATCCCTCCTTTGCTATATTGATATAATGTTTGCATTCTACAAATTTCTCACTTTTTAAAAATAATGGTTTGACATAAGATACGTCATCATTATGTACCCTAAAGTCACTATGATAGTGCAATGCCTCAGTTACATCGTATGAGACAAATGAGTGAAATGGAGTTAGACCTTTTTGGAATTAAGCTTTTTATCACCCAATGCAATTTTGCACGTTTCCTTTCACTTTTTATTTACATTTGCTTTCAGCTCAGAAATCATCATTTTGATTTTATTATTTCCATCGCTCCAATTATATGATTATATTAGATGGTTTGTCTATTTTTTAATATTTTACATTATTAATTTTAATTGTTCAGTCATTTCTTTGTTTGAGGTCTTTTCATAAGGATGGCAAAAAATTATAGGCATAGAAGTTAAGACTCGAATCTTGAAATATTGTTCTTTAGCAATTTTTAATATTACAAATAAAAGAAAGAAAAAAAAATTATGTATTTGATTAAAAAACTTTTAGTAAAGTCAATAAGTAATGCTGTACAAAAATCTGTTACTTTTTCTATTGAAGAATTTTGTTGTTGCTTTATAAGGGTTTGTAGAATTTGATACTAATTCAGTAAAAAATGATCATTAAAATAATTAGTCACCTTATATGGGTGGTTGTTAAGGAAGATTTTACTATATTAGAAGCTTTAAGTCAGAGCTATTTATAGATCTGAATGCTTTATGAATGTTCCTTCTGATTTTTATCTCATTTTCCTAGTTATCTAGATTTTCTGTTTAACTAGATCATTTCTTATCCTATTTGTATTTGAATAATCGGGAATTTTTTTTAAGTTTTGATCATTTTTCTTCTGAATGGATTTATATAGATGTAATTCATGTACAAAAATATTGTTTTAAAAATACTCAATGTTTTTTATATTTGCATTTTTTTTTTCTACACTGAATTATTATTTTTCTTTTTCAGGTTGCTCTTTTTATATCATTTTTGTTCATATCTTATGGGGTTGCATTTGTCATCAGTATTATTTTTGAAGCACCTCTTATTAATTTAGAAAAAATAATCTATAAAAGGTGATATCAGCTAATATTTAGTGATATAATAATTTCATTTCCAGCTAAATATTACATATTTATCTGTTAAGTTTGTTTTGTATAACAATTAAAATCACTATTTGTAAAATACATTTTATAGATATATAGATAATGTTTATTACTGCGATAGACAACATTAATGTTGAGATAAAAAATAACTTTATCACACTGTGTATATTAAAGTAGGTGCTATAATTTTATCTTCTTGGTGCTGTTTTTATAATTTTTTATTTCATTTTTGTGAATTTTTTATCTTTCAAATGTAGTTGCTATTATCATTTTATCGAATTAGTGCTAATTCAGGAATTACTGTGGAATTATGTTATATTTTTCAAACTCAATCACCAAATGCAATTTTTATTCACTAAGGACTAAGAAAAGTTCCATCACTAAATTTTATATCTAGTATAAATTGAAAAAAAAAAAATTATAATTCTATAAATTCCAAAGAATATTTTGTAACAATCTAAAGCCTGTCAGAAAAATAAAGTAGCTTTATGAAATCTTTGTGTTTGTATTCTATTTTTATGGTGTGTCTGCCTATCGCATGGATGCAAAAATATTTTTTGAAGAAAATGGAAAATATAGATTGTATCCAACACGGGTAGAAACCGTTACATATTTGAACATTAAAAGAATATGAAGAATGACTGATTGGGTGACATATCAAAATTATCGAGCACTTCTACTACAGTTAGAATCTAGGTTTTGGTGTCATTGGACTCATTTTAGCTTCAAGACAAGAAAAAAAAATCTAAAATTTTGAATTAGGGGTGACTGTGCAAAGAAATAATAAAAAAATCAAAATTACTTTGCTTAATTATCGAGTACTGGAATACTAACTAGAATCTTGGTTATGGTCTCATACAATCTATCTCATCTTCTTGGTTAATGGAAAAATCTAATATTTCAAAAACTTTGAATCAAGGGCAATGATGCAAAAGAATAATAAAAGCCACTTTGCTCAACTATTGAGCATTTCCACTCTAGGATCGCATTCAACCCATCTCAGCTTCTAGATCAACAGGAAAAATCTAACTTTTGAAAAATTCGAATTAGAAGTGATGGTACAAAGTGATATTTATAAAATATCAAAACTATTTAGTACTTGCACACTAGCTAGAATCTTGATTTTGGTCTCATTCAATACGTCTTAACTACCAGATCAACAGGAACATCAAAAATTTGAATTAGGGGAGACGGTACAACTGGATTTTCAAAAAACTGACACATTTCTTTGCCTTTCAGAAATAATAAAGGCACTTTTATATGCTTTCACTGCAAATCAGAAAAATTAAACAAACCATTTTGTTGTGTACTGAAATAAAATCCAGTATATCTTCCCATGTAACATGTGAATAAAATTATAAAATGTGCTCCCTTTTTATGCTTAAATTTAAAAGAATTTTTGATATTCAAGAAAGTTATCAACTTTTGTTAAGTGTGTAGGAATCACATACAATGACCACTAAGCATTATGAACATGTGAAGTGCGAGAGAGTGGAAATGGCTAGTTAATTTTTAAAGCTTTCCCAAATTTGTGCAAATTCAATATTTTTAATTTAGATAGCAGTGGAAATGACCAAATCTGTTTAGCAATAGCCAAAATAAAATTTCTATTCCAAACTACAAAAAATGAAATCAACAGTATAACAATTGTTGTAATTTATCATCCTGTACTCTGCGAAATTTTGTTCTCGAAAATATCAGTTTGTATTTTTAAGTATTTTTAAGTATTTTGTATACAATATGAATTTTATAATTCATATTGTATACAAAAAATTATTTTAGAAAAGACAAATTATATAGATTATGTTTGGTTCTTTTAATTTATATAATAAAAGAAATATCTGTGTGATAAAAAGATTCGTTCAGAAGATGCGAATAAAAGGCTGGCAAACTAATTTAACATTAGGAGCATAGTACTTTATATACTCATAATTCAGGAAAAGTTCGACCAAAGGATTTTGGTATCGGAGCATTTTGATTTAGATTTGAGATCTGGTATCAAAATTGGGTGTTGCCATTGGAAATTTTGAAGGTGTGCATTTAAATAGGAAGATCAGCCCCCTTATGCAAATCAAGCTTATGAATTTCTAGAGGATGTTATTCCCTATTGAATGATGTATTTGAATTTGCTCTACTATAAATGAACCTCAAATGATAAGGAGTAGTCCTTTTTTTTCTGCAGCTGTATGTATGTAATTACTTTAAAAAATTCAACTATTATAAATATGTTATTTTCTGCATAATTGTGCTAATTAATGATCGAACTACTTTTACTGTTTTAATTTGCCCATTATCATTTTTGTTTGGATAAAGAAAGTAGAATGCAAAATTATTATTATTGCATAAATTGGTTCTGGAATTCATTTTTTTTTTCTTTATTTCTTCCTTTATATATATTAATTTGAGCTGTATTACATCACATTTATGGTTTATAGATTATTTTCTTTATTTGATGACTTTATTCATAAATGACGCTTAGTTGTCCAAATTCCAAAAAGTCTTAAATATGTCATGAATAGTTTAATCAAGCATAATATATATTATTTTATTAATTTTTTTATAAAATAAATTTATTTTTTTATAAAAGTATAATACACAAGGATTTAATTAAAGTAGTTAAGCATTTATTTTTTTTCTATTTCAATTAGTGTGATATTTATGCACCATTTTTTTTCTCTAATTTTATCAGCATCTAATCAGCTTAACCCATTAAATGTCAAGTCTCCCATTTTGTGAACCTCTAGTTAAGATTTTTTTTTTCTCCATAAGTTATATAAATATTTACAAACAAATTTTTTATTTGAATTTTGAAAGTATGAAGCATTATGTGAAGGTTTTTCAAAAGGATATTTATGAAATTTATTTTTCTTACAACTGTATGAATATGGACAAAATTGTCTATTTCTAATTTAATGTATGAAAAAAAAAATCAAAAATCAAAATGTATTCATGTGAATTGCTTGAGTTCTACAGAAAATGAATGTGAATATTACTGTGAGTTTTGCATTCCAAACCAGGAGCAATTAAATTATTTTAGCATTGTTTTCTAATCATTTAGTTTGAAAGGTCCCAAAATATATCCATAGTTCCTCTATATCAGGGGTCACCACTGACCTCTACTATAACTGGATTGTATATGTTTGCCTCTACAAATGGAGCATGGGCGCATGATGTCACACGAATTTTGTCCTTACGATTCCAGAACAAAATAGTCATATGCTTAGTAGTATGGAAATTTTCATTATTTCTGCATTAGAAACTGCTGCTTTAGAAATTTACAATTGTTTAACCTCTAATTTTAATAGGATACATATAAATTTATGTTCTCTGATTGATATTTTTAATTTACCGGAAAATAAAATATTCACTTTCAATAAAATATATACATGATTTTTTTTTTTTTTAAGAAAATTTGTTATGTACCTTTCCTTTCTCAATCGAATATATTCTGCAGAATTTTCTAGTAAATGTATACATCTTCAGAATGCTAGCTAGTGACTACGAAAATGAATATTAGTGTACATTCACTTACAATCACTTAAAATGCACTTTAGCAAATGAAATCTTTAAACATGTATTGTTACTCAAGTATTCTAAATAACTCATTTTCAGCACAAAGGTAAATTTCAATATTTAATGGGTTTAGTTTCAATTTTTGTTTGCCATCATCGTAAGTTTACCATTACCTGCTATAGTAAAAATAATGCCCTTTTGCCCTTACATTTCTGTACATTCTACTATAAAGGCTGTTTATTTATGCTCGTGCCCATGCTGTATAAAGTGAAGAAAATTCTCCCAACCACAAGGACACCTGTGGGGCAGGTAGGCATTCACTTTTGACACATACTGCTCAGTCTGGTTATAGTAGAGGTCATTAAGTACATGCTGAATTAGTAATTTTTTTCACTAGTCACTCGGTAAATGTACTTTTTATTTTCTAAATAAAATATTCAATCACCAATTTTTGATTTTCAATTGAAAATTAGTTTTGTTATAAAAGTCCCAAAATAATTTTTTAACAATCCCTTAGCACATCCAAGAAAAACTAGTAGTACATAATTATTTATACACATTAAGTTAAATTATGATTAGCATGCATTCCCATAATGATAGAAAAGAGAATGATTATTTCAAAAAATCTAATCTTTCTAATGCATGACTGTCCCTACTAATTTACAAATTTTGGAAAATGACACAAATTATAAGCTTTATTAATACTTATTAATGTTGAAAATCAATCAATAGCCATTTTTTTTTTTATTAGGGGCTAAAATCAATCAATAGCCAATTTTTTTTGTTACGCGTAAAAATAGACATATTAATTTTTAGGAAAACTATTTGATTCTTGTGAGGATATTATTCCCCTGTGAAAAAGTTAAATTTCTATCACCTGTGATAATGCCTAAACAATGTTATATTTCTGATTAAAAGTACAGAGCATTTACTCATTTAATAGTATGGAACATATTTAATTTTTTATGATTTTTTGTTTTGGATCAATAACATGGTATCTCATTAAAGGCACTTGTTAGTGTTCAAATGATATCATTAACTTTGACGTAAAAAAGGACTTATTAAATGACTGTTTATTATTTCACAACATAATTTCTTAGGTTTTCTGCTTTATTATAAATCGATATATATTTTATGGTTACTGAATAAAATAACCATACTAAAATTTTATTTTTTGTCTTTAAATTTGTTCAAAAGTTACGCCCTTAGATTCAGAAGCAGACATCATTGAATAAATGGTTAATTCATATTCAGAGATTCTCTAGATGTGTAAGTCCAGAAAAATCCCCAAGAGTCGATTTTCAAACCCCTTTATAATATTTCCCTTTACATATAGTATGCATTGTAGGGAAAGTAAAACTATATTTACACATTAGGAACATTTACAATAATTTCATTTGGCAGTCATAAGGAATCATTTCACCAAGATTTTTGCAAAATCTTCTGTAAAATAGCCAAAAAGAATCTTTTCTTTTTCAAAATTGCTAACATTACCCTGTTATACATTAATGTAATAAGTAAAATACACTGTGCGAATGATAAGGAAAACTAGAGCAACGTAAATAAGCACAAATAACACAATAATGCAGTATATAGCTGATTTGAGGATACGCTGGATCCCCTTCGTCAGTGCAAGAGAACCGACAAACCTGAAGTGGAAAAGAAGAATGGGCATAAAAGAAGCAGAGGGGATTATATACCCACAATCTAGATTAAGAGAGAACCAATCAGAAAGTAGCATGAAGTAACAGTCCAACCAATTCGAAACAAGAAGTAACACACAAGACTGGTGTGCATCAAAACACAAGGCGAATATCAAATCAAGTCTGAACAGGAGTAAGTGAGACCCAACAAGATGAAAAATAGATTAAAATGACACATGAAGAGTTCTAGGGGCTTGGTAGTCCAGTGGTTAATGCGCAGGAATTGCACTCGGCAGGCCCGGGTTTGATTCCCTCCGCTGCCAAAACTGCCGCCATGTTCATGCGGAGTATGATCATGTTAAACTTGTGGGTCTGTAAGTCCTTCCGAGAGGTTGGTGGTAGGGGAAGGAGGGTACGGTCCCTGTCCTGTGGATGCCTCCCCCACTGGGTTCCGGTCTAAATTGGGTGGCACTTTCTGGTCGTCCAAGTAGTTACCTTAGACCTTTCTGGTATGTCGTGCCAGCAAGTTTGCCATGGTCAGAATTTTCAAGGGTAGAGAACAGACTGATTATCGAAGGCGGCTAGTAAATAATAAAAGGCAATGTCTCTGTGTGTATCTTATACACTATCAGCCACCGCACGTCGGAGTACTATGAAATTTGGCGATCTGAGATCCGGGGGGGGGGGGGGGGGAGGTGACATGTCAAAACTGATTTTTTAAATTTGAATGTTTGTTTTTGTTGTTATTTAATGTTTTATACGATTTCGACCGTTTTTTCCCTTTTTTCTCCACCATCCAAACGGTGTAGAAAAAAACAATTCACACCACCGGAAGAGCAGACAATTGCGAGTAAAAATATATCAATTTCAATATTTTTTTAAAGATTTTAAAACAAAAGTCACTTTCGGCTCAAAAAAACGAACTTTCGTTTTTAAATCCTCGCATCGGAAAAAGTTCCGACATTTTCGACTAATAATTTACATTTTTAGTAAGCTCAAAGATCTGGCTTTCTTACAAGTCCAATCTGGTCAATAAATAATTAAAAATGAGCCCAGTATCGGAATTTTAAAGAAGTAATGATTTTAAATTTCTCGGAAAATTCTCGCGGAAGATCCGATTTTTCTCCCGCCGGAGACGTCACGTGTTTCCATGGAGACGGGTTAGAAAATTACGTGATATTTTAAATGATGGAATTAAGAGTTTAGCATATGATCATTTTAAATGGATATTTTAATTTATAGATATTTTAAAAGGATATTTTAATTTTATGGATATTTTAAATGATGGAATGAGGATATTTTACATGATATTACGTTATATTTTAAATAATGAAATTAAGAGCTTAGCATATGGTCAAATTAAAATGTAAATTTTTTATGGTCATTATAAAATTTAAATTAGCACGCGGGAATTGCACTCGGTGGGCCCGGATTCGCGACTCCCGTCACTGCCAAAACTGCCGCCGTGTTCACGCGGAGTACGATTGCATTAAACATGTGGGTTCGTAAGTCCTTCCGAGAGGTTGGTGGTAGAGGAAGGAGGGTACAGTCCCTATGGATGCCTACCCCACTGGGTTCCAGTCTAAATTGGATGACACTTCCTGGCCGTCCAAATAGTTACCTTACACCTTTCTGGTAGGTCGTGCCAGTGAGTTTGCCACGGTCAGAATTTTCAAGGGTAGCGAACAGGCTGGTTGCCGAAGGCGGCTAGTTAAAAATATTTCGCACTTTCGAATATAATATTACGTTGCTTTGAAATTAGCTCACATCGAAAAAACAAAACGGAGCTATAATTCAAAATAGAGCCATAACAATAAAAAAATAGAACAAAGTTTTTAAATAAAACACAAATAATTTTTAAACACACTTCCACAAATGCATTTGTTCTCTATAACCCGGGAGATTAAGATGCAGACCACCGAAACACACAATAAATTGTGTAAAAAGGAAATAATGCTTTACTTGAAGTTTCTACATGCTCGGACTGGCTCATTCCGCCATTCTGGATCAAAAACACAGATCCGATATGACTTGGCGAATAAAGGGCTACTTTGTACGAAGCCGTTATCTCTAGTTTGGCGCTTTCATATTTGTTGAAAATCCGTGAGGCCGATTAACTATGGCAATTTGAGGTATTGAAAAATCATGGTCACTGCTGTAGTTTGTGAATTTTTGAGTATAAATTAATATCCGTAATATCTACGGATAGTAAATCGAAAAAGTAAAAAAGAAAGAACGATCTGAAAACTAAAAAAAAAAGAAAAAATGATGACAAAAGTTCTTTTGTACAAAATTGTAAAACACAACTAATTTTTATTTACATAGAATTTTTTGTATGACATACTTGTATATTTTTTAACTATCATAAATTAGATATAGATTTTCTTTTTGCTTTTTCAAGACTTTAGTTGGATAATCTATGTCATATCTTCGTTATTTTCTCTTGAAAATTTGACCGCATTTGATTATCTGCATTGTAGTTAGTATAAACATTTTCCCCACTTTCATAAGTTACGTCCTTTCATATTCTTCAACACGTATCATTCTTAATGAGGGTGGTAATTAATCTCTACCCAGGGCCGATCCTAGGGTGTCGGCCGCCCGCGTGCAAAGACCTAATGTGCCGCCCCTCTAGAGAATTTTTCATATTTTGACTAATACTTAACGTTGACGTTATAAATTCATCTACCTGTATAAGAGTAAAAACTAAAACATTAATAAAAATGCAAATAAAATTTGAAGTGCAAAACTTTATTTTTTGGCCAGCTAATAGATTATAATAGCGACAAAATACTTTAACAAAATAATAAACAAACAAACATATTACCTTTGAAATAAAAATAGACATTTTATAATTAGAAATGCAAAACAACAGTATTTACTCAGAAAATATAATCTAATAAAAAAAAGTACTAAAGCATAAATCTCGTGAAACGAAAAGTATATAAATCAGTCCTTCTACAAAGACTACCTAATAATTAACTATAAAATAACTTTTCTGGCTTTCTGAGAAGCAAATTTGTCAATAATTTCGGTGAAGTCAATTTTTTCAGAGATTTCGGATTCAATAGAGATGATGTCCAAATCTGAAAACCTTTCTTCTGTCATATTATTTCTCAAGTGATTTTTAATAATTTTTAATTTACTGAAACTTCTTTCACCTGAAGCCACAGAAACAGGTAAGGTTAAAAAATTTCTTATTGCTAGAGCAAAATTTGGAAAACAGGGAATGAGTTCATTTTTGACTATAATTTCTAATATCTCAATTGGCAGTTTTTTACCTGGAAAAATATCTTTGAATGAAGTTATTTCATTAAAGAGTTGTATACCGTTTATATCTTTCACAATACTTCCTTCCTCCTGTACCTGTAACTTAATATCTAAGTCTACGCAGGCTTTCATGAGATCATCATTAGAAATGTTGTGAAACTCATACAGAAAGCAGAATATTAAATGGCACTCAGATAATAAGGTAAATCTTTCATTTACCGAAGAGATCGCGTGATCAAGAATTGCAAAATAGAAAGCAGTCTTGAATTGCTGGAAGGGATTTGAAACTGGTTCATCACTGCCCTCTTAATCAAATAAACGGACCTTTTTCCTGAGCTTCGACATGGGAAATTCGGGATCAATACCTAAATCTCTAGCAAGTGTTGTTGCTGAATCGACAAATATTTTGAAATTATCGTCAGATCTTTGGGAAACTAAATATTTTTTAAGATTATCTAAGCCTTCAATGAATGCATTCCGCGATGTTTAATTTAGGATTTTGAAGCATTTTACTCAATACATCAATTCTTGATAATAAATCATCCCAAATTAAAATTGAACACAAAAATTTAAATGTTTCAAGACTTTTAATTATTGATTCAGCACCCATTTTTGTTTTCATGTCTCTGGTGGTATCTTCAATTAAGGCATTTAATGCGGTAATAATGTTTTTAACACTTTACAACAAAGTTGAAAAGTGTTTATGACTTTGTTCATTCTGTCTGTCTGTCTGTCTGTCCGTTAGCACGATAACTGCCGTAAAAATGACTTAATCAAAATGAAATTTTAGTATGTTGTTCAGACGGTCTATAGGACCTATGGGAATATAAATGAATAATATCACCCAATTAGTTTTGGATTGAACCCGGGTTGAAAAAATGGAATACATTGAGCCCTATGGGACCTAATTTTTCAAGCATTTTTTAAGCGGATTTAAAATTCACAAATTGCTTCGAAAATTTTAGGCAATATTCAAATTGTTCCATAAAATATATAAAAAAAAATTCAGCGAAATATATTCAGTTGTCTTTTAAATAAAAATTAAAATAATAATAACACCTCTTATATTAAGCGATCACGTGTCCATGATATGAAACGATCACATGACCCACTTCAAAATGATATATGGCATCCATCTTGTGTCAAAATCGTGGTTTTTAAAGTTCTTTTTAATTCATATTGAGTGTTGTATCCGTCCTAAAATTACTTTATTTTTGCCTAAATTCTATGCATCTACATACTGAAACAACGCAATGACAATATATTTCAGTTTAAATGCTCTTCCAAATTTGATTATTTCTACTATTAAGCCTATTTTTCACCTATGTAAAATGTAAACAGCAAAATATGTAGAATGAGTTGTATTAGAATCGCTGTAATTCTTTAACACAAAATCATTTAGTCCATGGAGTCTGCTTAGCTGATATGAATTCATTGATTTTAGAAAGAGAAGGACGATATTTTTCGATGAAGTTTTACGCATAGAGTTTACTTACTTGCAGCTCAATGGTCTTAATTTTTAAATAAAATAAATTATTATAGTATTGTGATGAATGACATGAATGGGGGAATTATTTATGAATGAAATGTTGCTTTTATAGAGAGAGCCAGGCGTGTTATTTTTTTATGACGTCATTTGAATGGATTTCAGTTGTTTTCGATGAAGTTTTCAAATATAATAAATTATCGTAGTATTATGATAATTCTAAAATTATTACCGAGGAATGTATAACATTTTAGAGATGTTTAAACCAGGCAATTTATACTTTAATGCCGTCATTTGAATGAAGTTAATTTTTTTCGATGAAGGTTTAAGGTTTCAAATATAATAAATTAATGAAGTATTGTGATAAGTTTTAAAATATTACCGAGGAATGTATTGCATTTTAGACATGTTTAAATAAAATTGCATTGAAGTTGGAAATTGTTTCATAATCAATGATTTAAGCATGATTGATCTTTCTTGTTTAGGTCTTGTTTTAGAGGTCTAATAGCATTGATACGACTTTCCCACCTTGTTTCACTTAATGGTTTTAAAGTTAGACTTTTCACGTGTTTCTTAGTATATCCCATCGATATGAGGACGCAGAAAAGTAATTATATACCTCTTGTACCATATCAAAAAAAGCAGAAATTTCACCACTGGAGCTGGCAGCGTCATTAACGACGAGATTTAATGTATGAGCCGCACACGGCACGTATAATGCTCTAGGATTGATATCGAGAATCCGTTTCTGAAGCCCTATATTTACCCCCTTCATGTTCGATCCATTGTCGTAGCCCTGACCCCGTATATCTTTAACTTCGAGCTGCAGACTAGGTAATAGCTTCTCTAATAGAAAATTGCACAGACCTTCTCCAGTGGTATTAGTTACTGGAAAAAATCCTAGAAAAAATTCTAAAATATCTACCTTACCATCAGCAGTGTTCACACATCTAATTACAAACATTATTTGTTCTGTGTGACTAATATCTGGTGTAGAGTCGAGAATTATAGTGTAATATTTGGCTTTTTTGACAATGCGTATTATCTCATTACGAATAGATTCGGCTAAAATATTAATTATTTCATTTTGAAAATGCTGCCCTAAGTAGTGTGGAATACGTGTTTTGTTATCTTTGTATTTACTGACATTATTAAGGTGTTCTGAAATAACTGGATCAAATTTGGCCAACATCTCCACTGCCTTTAAAAAATTACCATTATCTCTATGATACAATTTCGTACTACTTCCTCTGAATGCCAAATTTTGACAGGCTAAAAATTGTACTACAGCAATCATTCTTTCAATGATGGCGCGCCATCGCTTTTTCTCCCGATTGTAAACATTTTGTTGTTCCGCGTCAATAGTACAATTTTTTTCCAGCCTCGTCTTTATTTCGCACCACGATCTTATAGAGTTTACGTGTTTTAGAGTGTTTTCATGCTTATTAAGGTAATCCGAACAATGGCGCCAATCAGAAAAGCCAGTACTTACAAGTTGTGTTGAACTATCTTTACCAAACAATTTACATGCAAAACAAAAAATACGATTTAGTTTTATGGAATATCAGAGCCACGCGCGATTTATTTTCTCTTCGTTCACTAAAGTTTTGTTATAATATGAACA
The DNA here is from genome assembly GCA_951213105.1 of Amaurobius ferox. Lineage (NCBI taxonomy): Eukaryota > Metazoa > Arthropoda > Arachnida > Araneae > Amaurobiidae > Amaurobius > Amaurobius ferox. The sequence goes on along the minus strand of OX578139.1, from coordinate 99,186,993 downwards.
GCTAAATTTTCTGCCACTCTCATCGACCGGAAATTTAAAATTTGCTACTTGTTTGGGACCATGTTCTACCAATAAATCAATATTTTTTTCGTTAAAATGTTAGGCCAAGAATATTACGTTACCTTCATTTTACTCTTGATAGTAATGCCTAAAAACTAAATAAATTGAAACCCGTTTTAGATGCATTAGTTTTAAAATTTAAATTTGTATACACTCCTGATAACTGATTTAAATCTATATACACTCCTGATTAACTGATAACTATTTAATTCAAGGTAAGTTATTTTTAATACGCTAAAATTTTTAATATTTTGATCAACGAAAATTTGAAAGAAAAATATACATCAAATAGAAAATAAGAATTTCCTTTATTCCTGAAAATAGTAGAATGCTGTGTTGAGCGGGTGATTTTTAGTGAATTTTTTTCGAGAGTTAGGCTTAGCGCAATAAAATTGCCGTCTCCTGGGAACAGTTCGAAAAAGAAACGCTTCGTCGTTTGGGCCGCCGCAGTTCCGGAATGCCGCCGTCGCGAAAGGGTTAACTTTGCCGAAATAATTCAGTTCTAATTTACAAAGGAGACCGCTAAAATAGTTTTTTTTTACCATTGATCTGCGAGCCGCGTGCCGACCGTGGTATACATAAATAAGCCGCCGCACAGTGGAACGAAACATCCTTAGGCATCTCAAAAAAATGCCTCTTGGCTATTTTTTTAGATAGAAATTTAAAATTTGGTATCCTTTTCTATGCCGTATTGCCGGCTCTGCCACGAATTTTGCTATCAAATGAAGGATGTGTGTAAAGAGTAGACATTAATGGGCAATGGACCAACACACTGTGCACTAACATTCTATTTTTCTTAAACTATGGGATTTATTTTGATTTTTCAATAACTATTTAAAATTCAGCATATTTATTCGACTTATAAGTTTTAAAAAATTTTGCTTGATTGATAGAACTATATGCGGCCTGCGGCCGCCCCTTGTTTTGGCCGCCCGCGTGCGGTGCACACGCTGCACACCTGCTAGGATCGGTCCTGTCTCTACCGTAAAAGTGGAGTATTCATAAACATTTTCCCTATAAAATAAAATGATTTAAAACATGTAAACAAGCATAGATTAATAAATGGTATTGATTGAATTTCATTTTACACATTGAATATACTTATATTAAACCATGGATTTCTTCGCAAAAGTTGGCAAGTTTATTTAGAAAAGTTTTTCTTTGCGTTCAAAGTCATTTTTATTCTCACTCTCGCCATTGTAATCAGTATAAACATTTTCCTCACTGTCTTTAAAATGCGTTCGTTCATATGCTTCAACATATATCATTTCTAATGAAGTTGGTACTTGATGTCTCCCAAATCACTTAGGAGGGTATGTGTTAATTTCAATGCTGTATCCGTTATCTAGGGATTTATCCAATACAAGCGTAGCTTTTGTAACTTTATTCCATATTCCACAAATAAAAGATCTGCAAGGCGGAATAGTACTTCCTTTAATCTTACTAAGAGAACAATCAGTTATGGGTCTACATGCATTCATGAATTTTTGAAATCATGCTTCAATAACAGAATTTTAATTTATGAAAACATTCATTTCACAAAGATTTCAAAAACCTTCAAAGTTTCTTCATCCAGAGAACACCATCATTCTATTCCTTATACCCTAACTATGAAAATGCAGCTTGGACGGAATTGTTCTTCTTTAAAATCTTTAAGGTAGGAATCTTTCTTTTTCTGCGTGTGTCGGGAAGAAAAACGCATTATGATATATCAAAAAACATTAAATCATTCTGAACTTGTAAAGTACTTAAAAATTTTGCAAGAGTTCTAAAGTTCCTAACACCTGTAAACATTCTAGAAATAAACTGAAGTGGACCTTTTGACCAATTACCCTATGTGTACAAATATGTACTCCTGTAAAATATTAAAACTGACACTTTCCTAAAAATAAAAATGCATTAAAGTAAAAGAAAGAACACAGATTTTTAAGTTTTCAAAATCTAACGTTTATTAAAATTTAAACTTCATTTTTATAGAATTTTCGAAACATTTTACAACTTTTAAACATCTCATTAACTAAATAAATCAAATTAAACATCTTAAATAATTTAAATAAATTGAATTTATACAAAGGGCGGTCGTTTAGTGGTTAGTACAAACGTTAGAATATTAAATTTAAAGTTAACAATGTTAAAATTATTCAATTATTTGTCAAACTTGAATTTTGAGTAAAAGAAACATCAGCTAGCCAAACAGAAAATTTAGAACAAAAGTTAAAGAAAACCTCAGGTTCAGGTGACCTAAAATATATAGGTCTAAAGGGTCTTATTCATTAAAACTGAAAACAATTAGAATAAAAACATATTTTAACTATTGAGAAATATAATTAGAATTTGGAGGGAAAAGAATAATATCACCAAGGCTCCAAGATAAGCTGCAAAGATCAGCGGAAGGAAGAATCATCAGAAGAGTCACCAAACGTAAAGCAGATCCAGAGAACACCTGAAGAGGGAATCCATGACACAAGGTCACAATTATGTCACAATTGGTTTTAGGCACATACTTCCAATTTAAAAGTTTATTAAAATTAAATATGAAATTCTTTCATAGAATTTTATTTTCTGGTGGGTATTTTCATGAAAATATGGGGTCTAAATTTTTATGTGGTTCCTTGAGTAAAAATAGCTTCTATTAGAGAAAATTGCTCTATACGATAACAATAGTCAATGGGGGGAAATCCTGGTGTGATTATATTCATAGATGTTTACAATAAAAATAACATAAAAAACTAGAAAAATATGCTGAAATTGAAAAATTTGAATTAATGTATTTCTTGACTTTGACTTGTCCTGCAGGGATTGGTTGCAAATTAAACTGGATTTTGCTTAAAGCATGTCTGTGCACTTTTATTTTGCAGCTGACCCCGGGTTTATAAGGAGAAAATTCCTGATTTTTTAATAAACAATGACTTGTGACTTGTAGAATATTGCAGATAATTACACCAGTTTTTTTTTCTTTAGACAATATAATTTTTACTGTACAATACAGCTCTTTCTAATTGAACTTTCTTTGGTTATGGAACCTTATAAAAATGTAGACTCCTTATTTTCACGAGAATATCACCCACCAATAAAAATATATTATAAAAAATAATTTTGCATTTAATTTGAGCAAATATGAAAATGGAGAGTATGTGTATGCAAGCAATTTATGAAGCTCAAAACATGAAGTCAACTATACTGAAACACTCTATAATTGTACTTTGCTTTTGCTTGTACTTATTTTAGTGTCTTGATTGGACTTGGTACTTAGCAAATGATATGCAGTTCTTTGTCTTGGGTTCATTGATTCTGTATGTTTTATGGAGGTAAGAAAAATTAATTTTTATTCAAAAGATTTTAATTTGGTATTTGACTTTATATATAATTGAGAATACATATGTTTGACTGTTTTCTAAAGAATTATGTAGTACCATTGATATCTGATGATATTCGCCCTTCCTCATCTGAGTGTGCCATCATCCTCTGAAAACATATTTATAAAATACGTAATATTTAGTTTTTCTTCCTATCCAAGTTGTGCAAACATCACTTTTATATTGTTCATGATTTAAGGCAAAAGGTTCATGAAATGTAAAATTTAAATAAACATTTGTAGCAACCAAAAGTTGATGTCCTGTTTGAAAATTTTAATTATAATCATTTACCATTTATGAGTCTGAAAATTCAATTTCTTTTGTTAATGCTTCGAAAGCCCTTCTAGTCTTCTTTTTTTTTTTTAAAAAAGTCTATATATCTTTTGCATTATTCGAATTGCATACAACATTGCATACAATAGAATTTATTAATCGTTAAGGGGAGTTGTGTTGGACGCATCTGATTATTTTAAATATACTGTTAGAAACTGTTTAAATTTAAATACATACACTATTGATGTACATGAAGCTGATGGGGAGGTTTTTAAGCATGCTTGAAGGATTTTGTTCCAGTACAGAATATTTTTGCGATAATTAAAGAAACTTCAAAAAGGCTTTGGAAGTTGGTGAAGTCACAGTTTTATGTGAGAATAGGATGTATAAAAGTCATTAAAACTCAATAATTTACTTTTTCATTACTAAGGACTTTAAAAGTGTTTTGTTTTTATCAGTCTTTAAAAATATTAAATTTTCAATTGCAGGAAATTCCAGTTTCTGTTGCATGGGTATTATCTTTTATTAACTATTACTTTTTTTTTAAAATGCTTTCAAAGTAGGGCTTTCTTTTACAAGCTAAAAGACATATAATTGATGCAAAAATTGTGAGAGGTTGCAAAGAAATATCCCCCTCAACCCTATGCATAGAATGCACATTTTTTGTGCTCGAATTTTGTTATCTAACACCGAATAACATTTTTAATCGATTTCTGTAAATAAATTAAGCTATTATTTGCTAAAATGATAAGAAAAAAAAATTAGCAGTTTTAAAGTACAATCTAAGACAGACTGTTGATTGTCTTTTCCAATTACTAAGCTTTTAGTTTTCTATTCTCTTCCATCATTTTCTCTGGAAACCCGTAATATTTGCACTTTCTGCAGATCTTTGTGCAAATATGCATCTCCCAGTTTTAGGGTAATTTCCCTAATTTAAGTATTTAAAAATTGAAATCATACTTTGGCAAAAATCAATGAACTCCTCCAATAAAAAAAGTTCTTTACAAGAAAATTCCTTTTTAGTATATTTATGGGTTTTAAATATGTTACATTAATTTAGCAGTATTTGGAAAAATTATTTGATTATCAATATCTGCATTATAAATATCTGCATTTCTATGTGATCATCAGTATATTTCATTTTATTTTTGTAAAAATATTTTCTATTAATGTAACATTACATTAATAGAAAAGAAAAGACAGATCTTTATTATTATTTCATATGGATTCAGTAATTTCTATGTTAAAAATATCATCTATGTTAAACACATTCACATTTAATTACTCTAGTGAAAAGCTGGTCTTTGAATGAACTCCACACTTGAAGTGTCCGAACTATGACATTTTTCATATTAAAACTGAAATAATTTGACATAAAAAATAGAAAATATAAAAAATTAATTTCCCTATTTTGAGAATACTAACACAAAAGCGCACATACATTTTTAGAATCTGAATATTAAGTTAAACAAATTTAGAACACATGTAAATATATCAAAGTAACATTTTTAGATTAAAATAAAATTTATTTTATATACAGGAATACATTTAGATCATATGATACATGAATATTAGTTCTCATGTGATCTTCTTCAAATTTTCAACACATTAATATACATGAAGTGTTTTAATTGCCATATCTGTTAAACATGTTAATGATACTTCAAATGCTAATCCTTTATATGTAATAAAATGTATCAATGCAATATAAGACATCCGCAAAATTTCTCATTCACCAAGGTTCACTACCATTTTTTTTAAAGCTAGACCTTGTGACTTATGAATTGCGATTGCAGAAGTGAGCTATAATGGAAATTATTGTTGTGTGCAAGTAGTACCATTAAATTTCCAATTTCTTGTTACTGTAGGAATCAGAATGCAGCCAATGTCCTCATAAATTGGTCTGGTGTACGTATTGAATTTGGCTGAAATAAATGATTTTCTTTGAATAATTGATTTTCTTAAATATATCTTAAATAAATTTTCTTCATAAATGATATCACCAATAGAATCATTTAAATAATTTGGAATGTATTTGCTGAATTGAAATGAATTTGAATGAATTAAATATGATCAGCGAATTAACATGAATACAAGTGATTAGCTCTTTAAAAATTGTTTGCATGTTATTTGTACAAAATGTACTGAGCATGCACAGTTTAAAAATGAGCATTTGGCCCTGTTACAGTTTGTTTTGGTTATTGAATTATGATTCTGTCCATCGGCATGTAATTTTATGTATGTGTACAAAATTTCATATTTCGAACTATTGTAGCTTTTGCGTAAAAGGGATCACAAAATTCAGGCAAATGTTGATTTCATTAAGATTGCAAAATGGACTTCGCTTTGTTTGTTCATGATTATATTAAAAGCTATTTGTGTAATATTTTGCAAAAGGTAAAAAATAACTTGCATCTTAGGAAACACTGTTCTATATGTTTATATTTTTTTCTAGTCAATCCTTAATGCTAAATCCAGTCCTTAATTTTTGTGTACGTATCTTGAAAATTGCATCTTTATGCGTATCTATTGACCATTTGCACAAAACATCACAACTGGTAAATCTACTTCCTGGCAGCCTTGTTGGATGGAAAAATTGCTTTGCCATCCCATGTTAAAGTATGCTTTTCTTGCAGTTCAAAGTTTATGGTAATACAATTTTTTTTTCTGTGAAGGAAACAATTACAAATTGTTATGTGTTACAATGCTCCCAATTTGTGGTACAATTTCTCAATCTATCTTTCTTGAAGGTATACATTCATGTTTTTTATTATATCTGATAACAATATCATGACTGGGTTCATTATCACATCAGTGTTTATTCCCTCCATGGCAATATAAATAACCATGATATCACAGTGTGACGTACGTACATATAAATGGTCAATATAATTACTTTCCTTATATACATAATGTATAAGGAAAGTATTGTGACGGGGTCGAAAATTCGAATTCGAGTTTTTGACGGGAGAGCACGTTTCAAGCATCCCTGATCACGAATCAAACATGTTTGAGGTGATGTCTGTGTGTGTGTGTGTGTGTGTGTGTGTGCGAGTCTGTGGAGACGATATCTCATGAACGAATGGAGCGATTCAAATAAAATTTGGTACAAAAATCACAATCCGTGGATACTGGAAGCCTATTGTTTTTAAATGTAATCGAATGTTCAGAACCCCCCTAAATTTTCAAGTGAAATTTTGAAAAAACCATCAAAAAATCAAAACTTTTAATAAAGTTATGCAAATAGACATTTCTTATGTAATTTTTCCTTAGAAAATGATTGACATGAACTTTAGAACACTAGCATAAACCGTTCTCGAGATATTGCACATTTTTCAAATAAATTTATCAAAAAGTCCCTTAAATTAAAATAAAATATTAACTATTGTGAAACATGTTCACTTTTCACATGTAATATCAGGCGATAAATGTGGTGACATCATTCTCATGGATAGCTAGCTCGTTCCATTCACGAGAAAAGATACTTTGAGTAACACTTTTGTATTTGAATGCCAATAGTCATTTATCTGCTATAAGAATAACTTATTTCTCCGTCCATAATGCTTGGCGAGATTCGACTTTTTGAAATGTTGCCAAATTGACGAAAATCTCGCCAAATGGATAAAAATGATGCTAAATCAATGAAAATGACGACTAATTGTCGAAGATTCAATATCTTGCAAGGAATATAAGTATCCATTATAAGAAAAACCGATTTTTTTACTGTAAAAGTAGTAAATTCATTGCATTATATAAGGAAAGTCATGTGTTGCCCACATCAGATATTTTTCTTGTAATTGTACATCATATTTTAGATGGAAATATGTTGGAATTGGAATTTTTTGTTCTCTACTCCTGGGTAGCTGGATTTGTACAGGGTATTTGAGCTACATATATGACATTCCACCACTTTTTATGGGAATAACAGAAGTGAAAAATTATACAGAATATCAAGGAAAGTAAGTATTTAATAAGTGAGTTAATATGACTTATGTTATATATAATCTATAATTTATGATGGTTTACAGGAAAAGTTACCTGTTGTCAGTAATCTTACTTGAAATAACAAAGTTTAAAGCTATTATACTAACAACCACTTCCTTTTTAGTTTTCAGTGAATTTAAGTAGTCGTATGCTTCTCAGATATGGAATATGTTTTTATTATGCTCTACATGTTGGTACTTCTAAGAAATTATTTTCTTTTATCAACTGGGTTTTTATAATTGAAAAACTATGGGTTTAAACCAAAATACCTGTGGTTCAGTTAGGTTACTCTTTGGGGAAACATTAGGGTTTAAACCAGTCGTCATTCTTGCTATAAACTAAAAAACGTTCGAGCTGTTTTTCTCTCTTTAAGTATTTTAAGTGATTAATAAGATAAAATTTAAGAGTTATAATTATCCTAAAGGCATGCAGGTTTTTTTTTTTTTTAAATCTAACAAATCTGTATGTAACAATGCCTTGAACTCCAATTGGAAATTTTCAACAACTGCACCCTTTTCCTGTAAACCATCAGATTTAATATTTTAAATACATGTTTTGTGTAAATTTATAATTTCACTAGCAGCATACCCGCTCTTCTTACGGAGTATATAATATAATAAACTTAAAATTCACAATCATGTGCAAATTCCTATAATATTTAAATGACATTGTTATTCAAAGAATTCTATTAAAATATTTAAATTAATGCTCTTAAAAAGAAATTTCAGGATCTCTGTTCTTACTATACAAAATTATCTTTCCAGGAAGATCTGATGAATAAAATATCCTGGTTCTGCCTGTAAACAGATTTACAAAAAATATGAAATTAAATCAATATATGCCAAAATAAAAGTGCTAAAATTGTATGGGAAGATATACTCATGCTGCTTATATTCTCGAATATTAGAAGATATATATACCTGTATATCAGTAGAAGATTACTCGTTTACAAAATATGAGTTTCAAATATATTTGCCAAAAAATAACTGATAGCATAATAAATTGAAAATATCAATAATCCCCCTAATCTTTAAACCTAAAGGCCGTAATTGATCCCAATATATGCTAAACTGAAAGTGCTAAAATTGTATGGAAAGATACACCTCTACTACTTACATTCTCGTAGATTAGAATATATACCCATGTATTTAATAAAAGATTATCCATAGTACATAATCGTTCTTCATACGGAATATATAAAGAAGTATAAAATTCACAATCATGTGCAAATTCTTATACTATTCTAAGTGACACTGTTATTCAAAACATTCTAATATTTATATTACAGTACAACCTCGAAAATCCGGACATCCAAAATCCGGAAACCTCCAAAATCCGGACGTTTTCCAAATTTTCGTTTTTTTTTTTTTTTTTACCCCCGGACTGACGAAGTCGCGGATTTAAAAAACAACAGGGTAAGATTATTTATTTTATACATAAGATTATATATTTTACCGTATTTTCCGGTCGACTTTCTGAACCCGGAAATGAAACGAAAGTTTAGATGGACGGCCGTAGATAGATAGGCTTGTGGTTGGAGCGTGAATTGCGTTGTTAGCGTTAATCCTTCCTCCCCCTTATGCAAGTCACAACTCCTGATGAATTACTTCGCGTAAAATATACATCGTTATTTAAATACGGAATTTTTATTATCAAAATTTCCTTTTCTCATTATTGAGAAAGACATTTTTCTGAAACAATGTAATTTTTAATATTAAACACTTTAAAACGTTATCGTAACATTTTCTCACAGATGTTCAATTAAATCTAAAAATCCCGAGAATTCATATTAACGCTCACGGAAATTTATTTTGTTCACTTCGTAGTACGATTTCCAACTTTTTTTCAGAGTCATCAATCTTTTTAAACATGGCATTATATAGATGCTAGATAATAAATAAAACTTTTAAGTTCTTATTTTTTGTTTTTCGTTCGTTAATAGCGAAAACGGTTTAGATACATTTACACCTTTAAATATATCGTTAAAAGTGCTAATCCTCGATCTTTATTAAATACCGGCACTGCATTAAATCTCGACAAAGCCGATATAACGGAAGTTCTGCACTTTGATGATGATGCGCCAATCGTAAATAAATTGAATGATGGTGAAATTCGCGATATGATACGAAGTAGTGACGATAAATGTGGAAAAGAAAAAATACCCATTAATAATCTTGTGCAAAAAATCGATCACGCAATTAAAGGTCTTGAACAAAGAAGCATTATAACCGAGCTGAAGTAATGTCCATTTACAGGATAAAGAAAACGGTTTTCCCATAAACCAAAATTAATGAAATAACAAATGTTAATTCAAATATTTAAACGAAATGATAAAATGGAATTTTATCATTTCGTTTCGTTCACGCATTCTAAATTATTAATGTGTATATTTTTTCTTATAAATTTCTTTTGCCCTATTTTTTAGATTAAATAATATGTTTTAATTGATTAACTTAACTTTTGCCATTATTTTTACTAAAAATAGTGTTTTATAATGTATTTAGTTAATATCAAATCTGAATTTTATTCAAATTCTATAATCCGGAAAAATCGAAAATCCGGAATCGGCAAAGTCCGGACGAGTCCGGATTTTCGAGGTTGTACTGTATTGAAGTTTAAGAATCTCTGTTCTCGTTATAAGAAAATTATCTTTACAGGCAGATCTGAAGAATAAAACAGCCTGGTCCCATCGATAAACAAATTTGCAGAAAATATGAAAATGAATTAATATATGCCAAAATAAAAGCGCTTTCGGAAGATATACCCGTACTACTTATATTCCCGAATATTAGAACATATACCTGTGTATTAGTTGAAAATTACTCATACTAGAATATATGAATTTCAGAAATCCTTGCCAAAATAATACAACAGATGATGTGTGCTTCTGCCACACATATTGCTACCGTAAACCCTAGGGTTGGTCGTGTGGTCTGGGTCTTCAACAGATGATGTGATAAAGTGAAAATATCAATTATCTTTAAACTTGTGGGCTGTAATTGATTCCAATATATGTCAAAATCAAAGCGCTAAAATTGTATGGGAAGGTATAACCGTGCTACTTATATTTCAGAAGATATACCCGTGTACTAATAGAAGATTACCCGTACTATAATATATGAATTTCAACCATTTTTGCCAAAATAAAACAGATGACATAATAAATTGAAAATATCAATAATCCCAAGGTAAACTATAAACCTGAAGGCCATAATTGATATAATCCAGTCCAATTAATTATAAACATGGAAATTCTCAATATACTGTAGATTAAATTTGATTCAACATCCCGGACTTGGGTTCATCAAGTAAATGAGCAAAGGATAAAGAAAACTTCAGCAACACATTTAAGCATAAGTAAAATAACAATGCAGCTTATAGCTGTTTTGGGAATACCTGGATTCAGCATATTCTCAAAGCAGTTGTATACTACATTGTTATTCTATCTGTGCTTAAATGCATTGCTCAAGTTTTCCTTAGGGATGCTTTAGTTGTAACTAACATTAAATTTTATAAGTTTAAACATGAAGTTGTAAGTGAATAGTGATAATAAAACAGTATTTTTATTGCATTTCAAATTTTAATTTTATTTCTCTTTAAACCAGGTTTAGTGAGTGTAATGAGCAGGTCTCCTAGTATACTAAAAAAATATATGGTAAAAAGTGATATGAAACTAAAATTTGCATGGTTTTGAATAAGTATGCATGTGCATAACATATCTTCTAACCCAACATGTCCAGACAGTGTGGGCTTTGTCTCACTTTGCTTGTAAAATATTTTTATTAAAAAGTTATTATTTTATAATTTATGTGTTTATAATTAAATATATTTTCATAATTTTAGATTGATTTTGGCCTGGGATATTTTATACAGCAAACCATATTGTAGGATTGGACCTCATATCATTGGAATATTATTAGCATACCTAATGCATTACAACATGCACAAAAAGTTTACTATGAGTGTGGTAATAGAATCTATGTATTTCTATATGTATTATGTATATGATGTATTTTATGTTACATTTTTACCTTTTATTACATGTATCCAAATAAGAATTCTACAATATTGTAAAATATTATGAATTAACTATGTCCAATTAATATATTTAGTGCATAAAATTGTACTCATTTAAGCAATTATGGAACAATTCTTGCTATTAGTAATTCCTTACATATGTGAAAAATGTTGATTATCAGTTTCAATCATAGTGAGTGAATCTTATTGTTTTAAAAATGTGCTTGTTTAAATATTATGTAAAATGGCAGAGTTTCTTTGACGAGGTCCAGATAGTGGAGCCAGTAGGTGCTAGGGTTACCAACTGTCTGTTTTTCAAGTGGGCAGTTGTACTTAAAAATTCATCTATGTCCTCTTGCATATAGCAAATGTCTATTTTTGACAAGCAAGATTTTTCATTTTAAAACTGATAAAAATCAGCGTTTTCAAATTTTTAGATACCACTATTATAGTGTCAATTATTTATAAAAAGAATTTGATTACTTCAGTTTTTAACACTTTACAACATAGTTGAAAAGTGTTTATGACTTTGTTCATTCTGTCTGTCTGTCTGTCAGCATGATAACTGCTGTAAAAATGACTTTATCAAAATGAAATTTTAGTATCTTTTTTAGACGGTCTGTGGGACCTATGGGAATATAAATAAATAATATCACCCAATTAGTTTTGGATTGAACCCGGATTGAAAAAATGAAATACATTGAACCGCATGGGAGTTAATTTTTCAAACATTTTTTAAGCAAATTTGAAATTTACAAATTGCTTCGAAATTTTTTAGGAAATATTCAAATTATCCCATAAAATATATAAAAAAATTTTCAGTAAAATAAGTTAGGTAGTTTTTTAATTAAAAATTATGTAATATAGGGAGAAAAACAAATTCAATTAAATTCTGACTTTTGCTATATCCTCCAGAAAGAAAAGAGATATATATTATATAATAAATATCTTTCCAAGAATTTATTTATTTTGTATGTGAGAAAGGCTTCACATTTTAAAATAAATTTGGTAGATAAAAATTTTTCAAATTTTTCTTTAATTTTATATAACTCTTCATGATATACTTATTTGGTGGCATTTTTAATGCACTTTCCTACGTCCTAGAGAGTTAAAATTTGGTACAGAGTTTAAATTTGTAAAACATTTTATTCTACAAAAATTTGGCGGATCCTTAAAAATAGATCCTACATTTTTTTTTTAAATGGCCTGTAAATAATCCCCGTTCACTTCTATGAATCATTGTTGTAATATTGTTAAAAATTCTAATGTAGGCAGCACATGTCTTTCCCTGCAGACTCATATTCATGTTCTCTTTATTTCTTCAATAATAATTTGAGTTTATCTGCACAAAATAACAGCCATAAGCAGGGCCCGCGCTAGGAATTTAAAACTGTTAGCCAACAAATTAGCCAAATTGAAAAATCATTAGCCAAATTACATGATTATTAGTCAAAGTTATTGTCGCCATCGGTGAAAAAATTTCTACTTTTAAGCCATAATGCAGCTAATAATATTAATTTCATTCTAAACGAGATATAAAGATGGGTAGATTTCAATTTTTTAATCATTAAATAGGCTATTAGTAAATTAAACTTGTATTTACCAATGAAAGATCTCAATGAGTTACAAAAATGACAAATTTATTTTATAATTCACATAGTTTCATTATCATATAAACCAGGCAAGCGTCGAATTTTTGTACTATAACACCAGTTTTCAAAAGCTGCCTTAAAGTTAAAATCTGGCAATCCATATCTGGCCCTTCACTATTTATAAGAATCAAGTCACTGAGATTTTTTACTCTGATGTTACTACTTAATGAAATTTACGTTCTGTTTACTAAAGCCTCTTTCAACGATGGATGTTGTCATAGGACATGTGAAACCAATTCTTGCTACATCCATAATATTTTTATATGCAGTATCATCATTATATTTCTTAGGCACCAAAACTATCTAAGGGATAAATTTTTATGTTGGTTTTAAAATTCAGGCAGGCGTAAGGATCGTATAAAAACAACAAAGATGATGATGAAGATGAAACGAAAACAAGCCAGGCAGGCTTAAAAATTCGTAACAAAAAGATAAACTACGATTCAACTTATGACAAAAACAAAAAACAGCAAGTTGGCATCTGTGATAATATTCAGCAGTGACCTTTTTCAGTTGGTTTTAACTAAAATTAAATGCTTTTTTTATTTACCGTATATACTCGCGTAAGTCGAGAAATTTGTGGGGAAAAAAAAAAAAAAAAAACTTCAAAGAGGGGGGGGGGGTCGATTTATATGCAGAGTCTAACAAAAAAAAACATCGTAAGTCTAAAAGTTATTTTTCCCGTAAGACAATCGATCCTAAAACAATGCGATTTTAATTACACAATCTCACACTTCTAATTTCTCTGCCCTCCAGATGCTCCGGACTACCATTGTATATGCGTCATCAAAAAATATACATACATTTTCGTTCGATGTTTATCACTTATTTCTCTGTTTACGGCTGATCGTTTTCGACAAAAAATGGCTCTTTTCAGAAATAATTCTGTAACACGGATTGTTTAAAACTATAATGCAAGATTTTAAGTTGAAAGTGTTTTTTTGTTTTGTTTATTGGAGAGTATCTAATAACTGTGTTGGGGGTTAACGGTTGTGCGATTCAGGGTTAACAAAAAAAATGGGCTCACATAACGGACGGAATCCAGATAATGTTTCGTTTTGATTGCCAGGGTGGGTCAGGGACGCTTGAGACAGGAATGCGCTGTCTGCCGTCCGTTTTGAGGAGCAGCATGCTGGGAATTAAAGAATACCTGGAGCTTGTCACACGAGAACGAGCGTCCCCAAAACAGACGGGAGACAACGCTCGTATGTCATAGGCCTACTTGTCTGGAATCGGACTTTTATTCCAAATTAAATCAGACTTTTATTCCAAATTAAATAGGACTTTTATTCCAAATTAAATAGGACTTTTATTCCAAATTAAATAGGACTTATATTCCAAATTAAATAGGACTTTTATTCCAAATTAAATAGGACTTTTATTCCAAATTAAATAGGACTTTTATTCCAAATTAAATAGAACTTTTATTCCATATTACTCCCCAAAAAAATATTTACGAAATTTTCACAGTTTCCAAAAAATCCTTCGCCATTTTTTTCGCCAAAGTATTTTTTTTATCGCCAATTTTGCGATCTTTTCGCATTTGGCACGTAGGCGAATGGCTAGCGCGGACCCTGCATAAGTATTTTAAATGACATTGAATTTGCACGTTAAACTTAAATTTGGTTCTCATTTGATAGCTGGACTTATTGTCAAAGGTGGCGTAGCGAAAATGCGAAAAAACTAAAATATCTCAAAAATGACTAGTCCTAGAGTAATGGGGTTAGTCTTATTCTTTTTGTTGTCAAAAATTACGTATAAAATAGGAATTTAATTGATATAATTGAGCACACGTTGTCTTTTGTTTTTATATTTAACGATTTTTGAAGCCATTTTGCAAAAACAGCCCGTTCCTTTTTCCCGAATCGTACTAGAATACCTACAAGTGATTTATATACCAAACTAATTGACCAAATTTAACAAAATTTGGTCCATTAGTTTTTAGCTAGAGTGGATAAATGCAATTTCTGCTGACCATTTCACAAAGACGGTAGATTCTTTTATTATGAATCGTACTATAATCGAATGAACATCAGGGTTTCCTACAAAAAACTTACCTGCCAAATTTTATGAAATTCGGTCCATTAGTTTTTCAGTTAGAGTTCATACAATATTTTCACAGACACACAGATACACCCTTACACACACAGACGTCTCCCTAAAAATAGTTTTTTCTTGTTCTAGAAGTTCCAAAATGTGTAGATCCTTCGAAAATTCGAGTTCCGATCTTCGGCACGATTCCAACACACACATATATATTATCTGTGTATCATCTGTGTATCTAAATTCCGTGCCTACGCAATTACAATAGTTGTGATTTTAAATGATCCCTAAACTTTTATTATTTCTTCAACGAAGCCTAATTTTAACTTATGCAGAATGCAAATATCTCAAGCTATTGTAAGGTGAGTTATATAAGAATTGCTGAATTTTTTTCACACAATGTTATTTAGCTCTGAAGTCTGGAATACAAGTTATATGAATGAAATATTCATTGATTTTGCATAGAGAATCAGACGATTTATATTTCGATACAGTTTTAAATATTTAAGTATGATAAATTACTGTAGTACTGTGATAATGTAAAAGATATCACCACTGAATGTATCACATTTTAGAATTTTGTAAATCAAATTGCATTTCAGTTGGAAAATGTTTCATAAGCAATGCTTATGCATGATTGATCTTTCTTGTTCTATTTAGCGATTTTAAATTAATAGATGTTTTTGGATGTAAATGATTTATAGAACAATCTACATCAAATATGTAACTACAATCAGAATATCTCTATATTAAACAAGAAAGATCAATCATGCATAAAGCATTGATTATGAAACACTTTCCAACTGAAATGCAATTTTATTTAAACATCTCTAAAATGTGATACATTCAGCGGTGATATTTTAAAAGTTATCACAATACTACAATAACTTATTATATTTGAAAACTTCATTGAAAACAAGTGAACTTTATTCAAATAACGTCATCGAAATATAAATTACTTGGCTCTCTATATAAAAACAGTGAATATTTCATTCATAAACTTTTTTCCATTCCTTTCATTCAGCAGCCATATTTTTAAAATTATCACAATACTACAATAATTTATTTTACTTAAAAACGTAAAACCATGGAGGTAAAATTAATCTCTAACTCCATGCTTAAAGTTTTATCAAAATAGCAATAACATGAAATCGTCTGCTTTTCTATGTAAAATCAATTAATGTTTCATTCATATCAGATATACTGCAGACTCCAGAGCTAAATAATTTTGCGATAAGGAAATTCAGCAATTCTTCTACGACGCTTCTTACAACTTGATGTGTTTACATTCTCCATATGTGAAAGTTAAACTTCGTTGTTGAAATGTTCAAAGTTTGATGATCATCTGAACTCCAAAATATTGTAATTGCTCTATTTCAGAATATGGATGCACAGAAATTAAGTAAAAATAAAGTGGTTTTAGGACTAATACAACACTAAATATAATTTAAAAAGAACGTTAAAAATCACGATTTTGACACAAGATGGATGCCATATTTTATTTTGAAGTGGGTCAGTGATCTTTTCATATAATACGGATGCAATTATTATTTTATTTTTTATTTGAAAAATTACCAAACATATTTTGCTGAAACTGTTTTTTATATATTTTATGGGATGATTTGAATATTTCCTAACATTTTGAAGCAATTTGTGAATTTCAAATTTGCGTAAAAATTGTTTGAAAAATTAGTTCAGTGTATTTCATTTTTTTAACCCGGGTTCAATCCAAAACTAATTGGCTGATATTATTCATTTATATTCCCATACATCCCACAGACCGTCTCAACAATTTTGTTAAAGTCATTTTTATGGCAGTTATTGTGTGAACGGACAGACAAACAGAATGAACAAAGTCATAAACACTTTTCAACTACCGTATATTCCGGCGTATTGCATGCACTTATAACACCAAAAATAAGTTCGGAAATTACGAGTGCGTGTTATGCGCCGGATATAAAAATTATAGCTGCAAGAATGATGAGAATGTATACTGAAAGAATGAGAATGAAATGATGAGAATGTATACCATACCTGCCAACTTTTACGCATTATGCGTAAAATGTACGCATTTTAACTGCTCTTTACTCTTTTACGCATATATCGCTATATTTTACGCATTTCCGCATTTATTTGAATTTTTTAACATTACTAGGAAATCAATCTTTGGCGAAATTCTCCGGCTTTTTTTGTTTGAAATTTACCAATTAACTAGACATGGTATAGTTCCTCGGAAACACCGATTTTCAGCTTTTTTAGCACTGATATCTACCATTCCCAGGATCGTAGTAAATCCATAATAAAATGCAGGGTAATGCCAATCAAATTAACGGAGATTTACGGCCGCGTGTAATGTAAATTAAGATCTGAATTGCTTATTTTATGAAAGTAATAAATATACTTCTTTAAAGGTTGTCTAATTCAGCATAAATCGCTAAAATGTTATTTTGTTCATTAATTTCGCATAAACTCTGCGATTGCATAATTCAGTTTGTTCTCATGAATCGCTGAGAGTACAATAGTATCTTTTTCCATCCATCTCAATCTTCTAAATATTGCATTTTTGATTGACTAAACTAGCTTATTTTCATATTCTGATTAATTACTACAGTTAATTTCTTAATTATTTTCGCATAAACAGTGCGATTGCGCAATTCAGTTACTTCGCGTGAATTGCCGAGAGTATGTTAGTATCTTTTTCCATCCATCTCCATTATTTAAATGTTGCATATTAGATAGACTAAACTAGCTTATTCTCATATTATGGCTAATTATTAATGTTAATTTTTAACACTTTACAACAAAGTTGAAAAGTGTTTATGACTTTGTTCATTCATTCTGTCTGTCTGTCTGTCCGTTAGCACGATAACTGCCGTAAAAATGACTTAATCAAAATGAAATTTTAGTATGTTGTTCAGACGGTCTGTAGGACCTATGGGAATATAAATGAATAATATCACCCAATTAGTTTTGGATTGAACCCGGGTTGAAAAAATGAAATACATTGAGCCCTATGGGACCTAATTTTTCAAACATTTTTTAAGCGGATTTAAAATTCACAAATTGCTTCGCATATTTTAGGTAATAGTCAAATTGTTCCATAAAATATATAAAAAAAAATTCAGCGAAATATATTCGGTAGTTTTTTAAATAAAAATTAAAATATTAATTACACATCTTATATGAAACGATCACGTGACCATGATATGAAACGATCACGTGACCATGATATGAAACGATCGCATGACCCACTTCAAAATGATATATGGCATCCATCTTGTTTCAAAATCGTGATTTTTTAAAGTTCTTTTTAATTCATATAGAGTGTTGTATCCGTCCTAAAACTACTTTATTTTTGCTTAAATTCTGTGTATCTACATACTAAAACAACACAATGACAATATATTTGAGTTTAAATTCTCATTCAAATTTGATTATTTCTACAACTAAGCCTATTTTTCACCTATGTAAAATGTAAACAGCAAAATATGTAGAATGAGTTGTATTAGAATTACTGTATTTCTTTAACACAAAATAATTCAGTCCATGGAGTCTGCATGGCTGTTATGAATGAAATATTAATTGATTTTATAAACAGAAGGACGATTTTTTTCGATGAAGTTTTAAGCACAGAGTTTATGAATTGTTGCTCCATGGTCTTAATTTTTAAATAAAATTAATTATTATAGTATTGTGATGAATGAAATGAATGAAATCCTGCTTTTATAGAGAGATACAGGCGTGTTATTTTTTCTATGACGTCATTTGAATTTATTTCAGTTGTTTTCGATGAAGTTTTCAAATATAATAAATTATCGTAGTATTATGATAGTTTTAAAAATATTACCGTGGAATGTATTGCATTTTAGAGATATTTAAACCAGGCAATTTATATTTCAATGCCGTCATTTGAATGAAGTTCATTTTTTTCAATGAAGGTTTAAGTTTTCAAATTTAATAAATCAATGTAGTATTGTGATAAGTTTTAGAATATTACCAAGGAATGTATTGCATTTTCGACTTTTTTAAATAAAATTGCATTGAAGTTGGAAAGTGTTTCATAATCAATGCTTTAAGCATGATTGATCTTTCTTGTTTAATTATATTTGCATAATATAAATTTTTCTATTTAAAAAATGGGTATGAACTCTGAAGGGATATTTTCCAAAAAGTGGTATTAAAGCAATGATTTTGGCAAATAAAAAGGAAACCATTTTGGCAGGAATATAATTCAGTGCTATATATATATATATATATATATATATTTTTATTAATGATCAATATTTGTTACTCTTTTTAGTGAAAACCTGTGTTTTTCCAAACATTAATATTTGTTTTCATTATAAAGTAATTCTCACCCGATAAAACCTTTATACATTTTTTGTTTTATAATTTATTGTCCTGAAATTTTATAAAATTGGTGTCCTGAATTTTCATATTCTACCAGTACTATGCCTGGTATTTAATGCAGGTACTTGTACATAGTTAAATTCATTAGAAATGGCATTCACCCAAAATTTTACACATTCCAATTTTCTCTGTTTGGCAGGTATGGTATACTATTATTCTATATACTATGTGTACTATGTATACTACTATATATACTATGTATACTACTATATATACTATGTATACTACTATGAGAAGTATACTATTGTTCAAACACCTGGCGAAATCCTTTGAATAAATGATTTCAAAAGTTAAGAGTATTGCACATGTAATTTTCAGGGTTTTCCAGTAAAAAATGGATGCGCGTTATACGGCAAATATACCTAAAAATTGTAAAATGCAGTTTAAAAGTATATGTGCACGTTATACGCCGGAATATACGGTATATTGTAAAGTGTTAAAAAAGTAGTGATAAATTTTGTGTTCCTCGAGTTTCTTTGTCTTATACCGCAAAAACTATAGCATACAAAAATATAAAATTTGGTACATTTGTTGAGAAATAATAGGGGAACATGTTAAAACAAACCATTTTTTTTATTTAAGCTTTAGTTTAAGAAACATTTAATGCCAAATTCAAAGACAAAAGATTTGAGCTGTGAGTTTGCATCCTCGACAGACTAACAATAGCAAGACTATAAATTTTTGCACTCATGTACCTACATAGTTAAATTTTTGTAAGACAGTGTTCTTTTCTAAAATTTTGATGTAGTTTATGTATTATTCTACTTTGCATGCACTTTTGGAGGGAAAAAAAAAATTCTTCTGTATGGACGCATCCCTCAAATTTCTCTGTCTCATACCGCAAAAATTATAGCATGTGGAAATATGAAATTTGGTACATTTATAGAGACATCACTCTGAAATAAACTATTTTTCAATTCAAGCTTTAATTTTGCTTGAAGCATTTTGCAAAGTGAGATCAACAAGCACCAGTAAGTAGGATGCAAAGCTTCCCAACTCACAACGTGAGTTATGCAAGTTGGTGAAGCATAGCAAGCATGGGTCGGAGCTCCCTCCCTCCTTCTCCCCCCTAGTGCTATAGAAAATATAGTAAGATATAAATCTACATAATACAGAATTATTCTTAGATCCAATATGATGTAATATTTCGTTTGATATATTTTTGCTTCTCAATAAATAACATGTATCTGCAATTTAAAATATTTCATTTAAAAATTTGACGTTTTTAGACTTTGCAACTATATCTATGCATATATATGTGCATTTGCCAGTAGACAAAAGGCAAAAAATATCTTCTTTGGGATTGTTGAAAATTGATAATCCTATTAGGCTTTCATGCCAGATTACTTAAGAGAGCACTATCTAACTATTAGGATATCTTGTGCTGCATTTTATATTGGAAAATTTTCCACAACCATTGAAAATAATGAGTTATGTAGAATATTGTAATGTTATGTAGTATATTTTATAAGAATAAACGTCAATACATTTATTCATTTATGAAGTAAATTTAAAGAATGTAATTTGTTAGAAATACAGCACATTTATAACATTGACGATTCTCTTTAAATAATTAGGTTTTTATAAGTAAATGTTGTAAACAAAATGTAGATTTAAAAAAAAAAACACTTGTGTATACTTTTATATTGTTTTGCTGCTTAGTAAACAATTTAATATACATTTCATTTCAGTGATTTTTTATTATTTAAATGCTAAAATTAAAATTTTTAAAAGAACTGCATCAGAAAATAATATATCAAAGTTTGTAGTGGTATTTGTATTTTCTTGTGAACATATACAAACTTACATACTCATTGCCATGTCCTCTTTAACTGTAGAAAGACACAGAATCATGACTGAAGAATGAATTTTCTTTTTGAGTATTGTATACTTTGTGACCTCTTCCCTTTGGGCTCATCATTTTCAACTTTATGAAAGAAATTATGCACTTTTATTTGGAGAAATAGAAAAAAAAAAATACAAATATATGTTAACTTTTAGAAAGCAGCAGTTTTTCCTCTAACTGCGAATTTTTTCTAAAAGTGAATTTTTTTCAAAATTTAAATTTAATATAAAGATTATACATAGTTTTTTTTTTTTTTTTTTTTTCTCTATCTGTAGTAGGCAACCAAGGAAATGATAAGATGATCAGAACCCATATGTGAGTGAGAGTAAGGGTGCAAAATTTTGTCTTAAGAAATCAGTCTCTGCAGACAAGGGGAAATATTTTTCTTTAATTTTTTAACTGTTTGATATCTGAAATTCAAATGTATTTCACCGTTGCTAAAGATTCTATGAGAAGGCAGTGTTGAAAATAATTAATATGTACCTTTTAAAAGATTTTTTTATTTCAAGCTACTGGACTCTTTTTATTTAAATTCTTCAATAAACCATTGAAAATAGAATGATTGATTTTGTATCATCTCTTACTAGTGGTGTTATCGTTTTTTGTTAAAATACTTGTTTTAGGAGAAATTTTTTACATGATAGAAATACATGGTGCTGACTACATATACTGTCCATAAATTGCATGAGACATACATTGATAACTGCTTTTGAATTATATATGAAACTGTTGTACTTAATCTATAAAAACTGTGAGCATCAAAACAGATTTCATTAGAAATCAGCTGAGGATACTACTTTTCTAAATCCTGAGAAAAGTACTTTAAGTTGAAAAAAAAAATGAAACCTTCCTTGCTTTATAATGAGTGTTAATACATATATCTATCATTATACTTTATGCAATTTAATTCACATATTTTGAACACTACTTTCAAAATATGAATATATTTATTTATTTATTTTTTAGGGAATGCAGGTAATTGGATGGTGCCTTGCAGCATTTTGTTCTGCTAGTGTAATATATGGTTTATATCATGTGAAACCAAGTTCATCTTTGCTGCATCTCTATAATGCACTTGGACGAAGCTCTTTTAGCCTTGGTGTTGGATGGTTAATCTTTTGTTGCCTTACAGGACAAGGAGGTTTTTATTTATTTCCTCTATTTTTCATTGCATTGTCGTGATTATTTTATTTCTCAGTTCCGTAACAGATTTTTTGCTGAAGTTTAATTAAATTTATTGCAGTTAAATTTTGTATATTGATTTGTTGTTTTCTTACTTGTTTTTGTGGTTGTAATAATGTGATTGAAAAACCAGTGAAAAGAACTTTTTAACAGTGGTTATAACATATGCACAATAATAACAGAGATCAACATTTTGTATTTTTGTTGATTTTCAAATGATATTACACAGATGCTTTGTTAGAGAACTTAGCACTGCTTTTCTTTATGTATCAATAAATTCTGCAACCCCATTTTAAATATTTTTATCTCTAATACTTCAAAGGTATTGATGTGCCAATGACTTGACCTGCAGAAATAATTGTGGGTTGAAATCCATCAAAATGTTGCCATTCATAAACAAAGTGTTTAAAAATATTACGAAAAACTTTAAGAAAAAACAATCTCTGGGTTAATTTAAAGAATAAATGTATGGTGCACATCTATGTACATGCCATTTATTTTGATGCGTGATTTGTATCATGGATTGATCAAAATCTTGTATTCCCAGTAAAAAAGTTTTTAGAAATAATGTATAGATTATGCATAATAGTTTTAAAATTAATATAGTGAAAATAAAAGTATCCTTATTCTTATTCCTTTTTTTATATCATAAAAGTATTTTATTATTCAATTTTGCATTTCTTATTTATTTAAAATTTATAAAAATGGAAAGATTTCTCAGATTTAGTAATCACTAGTGTTTTCTTCAAATTGTATAGTTTATTAATTTATTGAAATAGAAAAGATTATTGGAATGACATAAGAGACAGTTATTGAATGGCACACAGATGTAAAACTAATATGGTAATGAAATAATTTCTATATTTTTTTCTTTCTTTATATATTTTTATAATTAAATTCATAAATTATTAATAAAAATATTACACTTCAGGAGTCTGCTCATGAAACGTTTATGATCAATGAGCAGACTCAAAATCCAGTTCAATTCACTTCAAAATTTCAAATTCAATAGAAGTATGAGATTTGTTTATGTCAATTGAATCAATGTAATACTGAATATCTCCACGATTGTGATTAAAATAAAATGTACATTATAATTAAAAAGTCTTTTTCATTAGTTTCACTTTCTATGTGTGATATATGATAGCATTTAATTATTTGATGTCAATAATATATTTTAACTGTGTATACACCCAACTCTTTTTTTATACGGGAGATATGTTCCTCAGAAATTTGAGTAAAAAAGATAAGTTTCCTATAGTAAATTTGGGGATATGTTCCATGTTATCCGAAAACCATGTAAGATGAAATAAAGAACTATATTTAGTTTAAAAACTGTGTAAAAAAGTGCTGAAAACTGTAAAAGTTCTGATATGCATACGAATTGTATATACATACATATGCAATTTTATTGAACAATAATACTTAAAATACATAATTCATAGGTAAAAATAAGTAGCGCAAGCAAAAAAAAAAGAATCTGTTAATCCAAAATTAAGAATAGAAAACTCAAAATTAGAAATAGAAATAAAGAAATAGTATTTAGTTACATAATTATTCGTTGCTACTTAATAATAAGTGCAATTGTTTGTGACAAACTGGACCAAAGTCATTATATCAATATTGTGAGCTAATAAACTTAAACAATTTAATGATGCAATATGTTATGTAAATCTCATACGGAACGGGTAGGTAAGAGTTATCGAATAAGGAGATTCCCCTTATTTGATAACATTATAGCAGTGCACAGTGCTGCCTAATTTTTTAAGTGTGGTAAAAACGTGAATTTTTTTGATACATTGGTACCAAAGACTGCAATTTATACTAGACCGCACATGGTCACGTACATAAATATAAGACAATGTCTTTGAAATCGTGTTAGATCAAATAAATTTTTCAAAAAAGGAAGATTTTTTGAACCGTGTAACTTCAAATTTGTGTAAAAAAAAAATGCATGTATGAAAAGATTAGGTGTACTTATTCACTTCTCCAGCATTGTTTTATTTTTACATTGTATGAAAGTAAGATATTTTATTTGGTTACTCCTGAGGAAATGGTTGTTGTAATTGTGTTGTGAAGGTTGCCATTCAGAATAAAATGTGAAAATCACAAAAAACATGAATTAGGCAGCTAATGAATTTCAGAGATAATAATTTCATACACAACTCCTAAATTATTTTTATAATGTGGCAAATTTTTATCTTTTTTGGTTTAGACCAATAGTTTTTAAACTTTTGTAATCCACATTTGCTTTCTTTCTTTCTTATTTTTTTTTTCTTTTTACCTCAAAATAAATTTAAAGGTCCAAAAATCAAATAGTGATGAGCAGAAAAACTCAAATTTGAACATGAAATTCTATGTAATACCAATTAGGGATGCACCAGATGTCAGTTTGGCTGGATACCAGATGCTGGATATTCAACCAAATTGAAAACCTGACATCCGGGATATCTGGCCGACAGTATAATTTTCTTTTAGAAATCCTAAATAGTTACTATTTCATTATTTCTATTCATAGGTGCAACCAGGGGGGTGATTTTTAAGGTAAAAAAAACCCTCCCCCCCAGAAGCCCTCAGTTTATAGTAATTTTAGTTCTAATTTCATGGTTGTAACCCTTTATGGAGTGAATACCCCCCCTCCATAGAAAAAATTTCTGGTCTCGCTACTGTTCTTATTTAATTTTTCTTCTCCTTTTTTTTTTTTTTTTACATGATTATAACTAAGTTAAATTCTTAATTCAGAAGAAATACATATTTTAAAGCAACTAATACAAATCAAAACCAAAACCAGCAGTAGCCACGAGACTGTTAAAACTTTTAAAATGGCCATCAAAGCTTAAGCGTTTATATACTTAATGATTATCGACTGGTTATTAATATAATTACACTTGTTAACTTTTTAATATTTAGTAGCCACTGCTTAAAATAAAATTCCAGTTTTGATTATAGCAACTAAGAATTTAAAAACCTTATCACTCTTTAAATTACTATATAATATCACAGATAACTTCATAAATTATAAAAATAGAAATAAGTACTTTTAATTCCAACATTATAATTTGTTGTAATGTTGTCAATAAATTAAGAAATATATGCAGTGGAAAACAATGAAATAACAAGCTTTTCATCATATCAATGGACATTAATTCAAAACTGCTTAACTCTACTTCAACCCTTTGAGGAAATAACCAAGCAAATAAGTTCCTCAAAATGATTAATTTCAGAAGTAATTCGTATGGTTGTAACATTGAATAGATATTTGTCAAAATCTGAAGTATTTGGTGTCGAAACAATAAAGGATACATTAAAAGAAAACATACATAAACGTTTTTCAACGATACAGCTGAATGAACATTTTTCAATAACAACCATTTTAGACCCAAGAATCAAAATTCATTTTTTCGATAAAGATCAGGGTTATGATGGAATGATTAAATCTTCTTTATTATTGATAATGAAGAAAGAAGTTCAAGCTTTGAGTTCTCCTGAAGAAAACGAAGAGTCGCTCCTAATAGAATCAAAATTTCAAAGTAATGGAAATTCTAATCTTGTAATTTTTTTTAATCCTACGCCCGTCTGCGGCATCTCTGCCATCAATCGACAAGCAGCCCAATAAAATGAAGAAAGAGTATAAAAACGAGAGTAAAAATTAGCCTCCATAGAGTTGTCTGTAGCAAACTTTAAAACAATGGGGCAGTTCTTGAGGTGGTCACCGTTCATATCACCCTGGAGGCACAGAGGACAGCAAGCTGTATCCTTAACGCCTATATGATGTAAATGTTTTTGCAGATAATCATGTCCAGTTTTCATATGAAAGCAAGCAACTCCAACAGACCGAGGCAAGGAACTAGGGATTTTATTACACTTGTTGAGCAGGATTTTCCAACTCTTATCCATAGCAGTATCAACATAAAAGGATAATCTATTTACTTTTATTTTATTGTAAATAATTATTTTAATATTTCGGAGAGGCAGGGGGGTATCAGGCTGTACCATAAGAGAGCCAGCCTTGGCAAGTTTATCCGCCTGCTCATTCCCAAAAATATCACAATGGCTTGGAATCCACTGAAGGGCAATGCTTTCTCTGGTTTTCTTTAAATCAAGAAGTTTCATTCTACAAGAATGAACCTGGGCATTTTCGTTATAGTTCAAATTGATAAGTGACAAAATAATAGCCTGTGAATCAGTAAAAAACACAATATTATGATCAAGGCTGTCTGTTAATTTATCAATTGCATATGATATAGCCGCAATCTCACCATCAAAATTGTCACATTACCGTCAAACAGGACAGCTAATACTAAAAATATTTGAATAGGCTCCAGCACCGGCATTTTTTATCGCATTTTCGACTGAACCATCGGTATACACATAGAGCCACTTGTCAAGAGGGTATCTGCTTTGTATAGTAGCCAGTGCAGCGCTCCTTAACTCACTCTTTCTAGAAAGCTGTTTATTTACATTCCAATTAAGATCCAGATGTCCTTCCAACCCTCCGTGACCCAAAACAGGATTCCATTCTTGTGGGAATATCATAAGTATCATAAAGATCGTTATAGTTGATAGGAAAGATGTATGGGTTTTTAGTCTCTCATTTGCTGGCCTATAATAATTTAAAAAGTTATTTTTTCTGCTTAACATTTTTTCAACAAGGCATATGGCACTCCTTTGGCATCTTTCACTTAAAGGCTCTAATTCAGTCTGAGCTCCATAGCAACTATAGGAGTTGATTTAGCACCACCAGTGATCAATCGTAGCATGTTGTTTTGGAAAACATTTAGCTTGTTTCTAGCAGAATCTGAGGTGGTGATCAAAACTTCATTTTTATATTCCACATCAGGGTGAACATAACTTTTGTAGGCTGTACACAAAACATCTTGAGTCACGCCCCAAGTGACACCAGCCAGATGTTTCAATAGCCTTGATCTCGAAAATCCTCGATCAATGGCCGTATCAATTTGCCTCCTCCAAGTCAACTTTGGGTCTAGATGAATGCCCAAGTAAACAGTATCATAGGTTCTATTTAGACTTTTATCCCTATAGTGGAGGCGAATTTCATGATATTTAGTACTAAGCAAAAACAACTGGAAAGTGCTTTTTCAGTATTTACAACCATATTATTTTCATAAGTCCAGGCCTCAAGAATATCTAAGGCCCGCTGAAGGGCACCCTCCAGGCCAGTCACGTCAGATCCAGTAGTACTCATTACCATATCATCAGCAAATAACAAAACATTTACGCCCGGGACAGACCTGGAAATAGTGTCTATTACATCATTGATCATTATATTAAAAAGAATCGGGCTCAGTACAGCTCCCTGGGGTAAGCCCTGCCTGGCCTGGAGATAATCTGACACAGTGTGGCCATATTTGACACACAGAAATCGTTGGTCAAGAAAACTTTTTATCCATTTATAAAGGTTGCCATAAATACCAAAGGAAATAAGCTTTCTAAGCAATCCAGCTCTCCAAACTCTATCGAAAGCATTTTTAAAGAGAGAGTCCACAAATATAGCAAGAGTACTTTGCTTTCTCTGAAAGCCATCCTTAATCTCTTGAGATAAGCGGACCAATTGTTCGGTAGTGCATCTATGTCTGCGGAAACCTGCCTGTCTATCAGAAATTATACCAGTTTCATCCAACACAAACAGTAATCTGTTTGCTGTTAATCTCTCAGTTAATTTACATATTATGTTTGTAAGAGAGATTGGACGATAACTATCCAGTTTATCTGCAGGTTTGTTATGTTTGAGTATAGGTATAATCATAGCCTTTCTCCAAGCACTTGGGAAGCCATTTCTCCAAGTTTGGTTTATAAATGCCAACAAAGCAAATTTCGCAGAATCTCCAAGATTTATAAGGAACTCCTGCACTCTTGTCCTTCACCACTGTTCCAAGACCATTTTTCAGCTCCACCATACTGAAATCAGTATTAAAAAGTTGTTAAAATTTTGGCGTATTTTTATCCTGTAATGGTCTCAAGTCACTTTTTTTTATTTTATTAGTAGGTCTGAAATTACTAATCCTAGCATAGTGCCCACAAAAGGCGCTTGAAATGTCCTTATCGGTAATAAGTTCCTTAGCACCTATTTTAATTGGCTCATTTCTTCTGATTTTCTGGTTATTCATCTGTGATAAAAACCTATGAGCCTTTATGCCATCTCTTCTGATGTCTAATTTTTCTAGAAAATTTTTATATGATAAACGCTTTGATTCAATTATGGATCTTTTTAAAATAGCCTGAGCCTTACGCAGAGCTATACAGTCCTCACTAAGACCAGTACAACGAGCCCTCTGGCGAGCTTTATCTCTGTCTTCCTTGAGTCTCTGCAAATCATCATTCCAAAAAGGAGTATATTTCTTTTGTTGTCCCCTTGGGACACAAAGAGAGGCACATTTCAAAATTGCAAGGGTAAAGAGTTTCGAAGTATATTCGAGATTTGGCAGAACCAGAGAGTCATTAATATGTCTATCAGTGAGGTCCTTAAAGTTTCTCCAATTTGCTTTTTTAAGGTTCCAATTGGTCCGGCGAGGCTCCCTATAGGGAGACCCATGACTTACAATAGTAGCTAGGAGTATTTGATGTCCAGCACCACCTGGACTATCCATTAATTCATGATGGATTTTACTTGTTAACGCTGGGTGGGCAAGGAGTAAATCAGGATGAGAGACACCCCCACCAAAAGACAGGAAAGTCTGAGAAGCATCATGATTTTCACTGAAATCGATAGGGTTAGAATCAATAAGATTTTCAACTATACCACCAACAACATTTATTGCCCGATAACCCCAGCAAGTAGAGTGGGCATTAAAATCCCTGAGAATAAGTGATCTGTTATCCCAATCAAGCATAATTCTTTCAAAGTCGGGCTTATTATTTGGAGGATTGTACAGGAAAAATATTTTAAAAAGAGTCTCTTGCCTCCAAATATACATATGTACAAATTCTAATTTATCCTCAGTAGTCATCTGGCGGTAGTTTGTTAATTTTGCCTTTAAAGGGAATTTTACAAAAACAATAATGCCGGAAGCAATTTGTCTTGAATGCTTTAACATAAACTTCTGATATCCAGGGATGTTAAAATCAACCTCGTTGTCCGTAGCAACACGACTCTCAACAATGCCCATTACGTCTAAATCAAACTTTAAAATAATAGTCTTTAATTCAGTAAACTTGTCATGAGTTAATCCACCAGCATTCCAAAAGGAAATCTTAAAAGCTGGTTTAGTCCTAGTCTTGGAAAATACTTTTTGTTTCATATCTCTCATTTTCTTCAAATACCCTCAAGAACTTGTACTTATCACCCAAACAAATTTCTTCTCTATACTTTCATCAAAGAGGGCTACTTAAAAGGCAATAAGCTATCAGTCGTTTAGTGTAAACAGGGGGCACCACTTGAAGGCGACTGATATCACCCCCCCCCCCCCCCTAATCTTGCAAATAATCCTACATCTTTTTGGGGTTGCTTTACTGAAATAACTGTTAATTCTAGCATATCACAATTACAAGTGCAACAAGGTGACAAGTCAGCTTTCTTTGAAGAGTTGAGAAACCATCTTTCACAGCCAGTAATTGAAAGAAAAATGTCACTATTTCACTTGTGGAAAATGAATAGGAGTAATTTACCTTATTTATCACAATTGCTGAAAAAGTATCTCGCCCCACCATAAAACAGTGTATATAGTGAAAGACGGTTTTCTGAAGCAGGAGTAATTTATGACAAAAAGAGAAGTAGAATTTTGCCAAAAAATGCAGAAAATTTTAATCTTTAAAAAAATTTTTTATGACGTTTGAAATATTTGTGTCTCTTGAATGTTTAATTACCAATTTAAAAAAAAAATAGAATGCTGTTGATGGGAAATTTATTTTTAATTTGTAATGTAAATCGTAAGTTAAAGTAATATTCATTGTCAAAGATATTGAATGTAAAGAAGATATTTTAAATTTATATTAAGTAATAAAATGAAGGTTTAGTTTAAGAAACTATAATAAAAATTGAGAAATCTGAAAATTTTAATATTACTATTAATTGAGTAATTAAAAATACTTATTTTGCATATTATTTATATGACCGGATATCCAGCCGGATAATCCTAATATCCGATTACTGCCAAA
Source organism: Amaurobius ferox (assembly GCA_951213105.1). Taxonomy (NCBI): domain Eukaryota; kingdom Metazoa; phylum Arthropoda; class Arachnida; order Araneae; family Amaurobiidae; genus Amaurobius; species Amaurobius ferox. The sequence goes on along the minus strand of OX578139.1, from coordinate 99,156,055 downwards.
TATCCGGCTTAATAGCCGGATGGGCAGGATATAGGATGTTTACCGGATATCCATTGCATCCCTAATACCAATCAATAAGTTCATTTTGTTCTACAGTAGTAAAATTTTATGGAAGTGCTGCATTTAATGGATATTTGACCCAATTGAGTTGGTTAACATGTGACAGGCCAAACAAGTTGATTGCCAGCTAGCAGAAACTACCAAATGGAGGTCACTAACATCTGGCCCATTACTATAGCATTTAAATCAATTCTTGCAAAACTGTCACAATGTCTGACCAAACACTGCCCAAGGAGCTATGCTGCGCTGTTTGAAAACACCTGGTCTAAGCTATATGGCCAATCTGTACCATTTTATCTAGAAATTCATTTTGTTTAATATAGAGGAGTATTAATAACTTTTCAATGTTTGATATTTAGCGTAAATTTGAATTTTCACACTGTCTTAACATGCATTTACTTAATTATTAATTGGTAAATCTGTTCTGTGAACTTTTTGATTACATTTCCCAGAGCCTATTTAAAAATTTATTGTATATATCTATTCTAATTTTCTTTTCCCTCTTTTTCATAGGTTTTATTAATACATTTCTGTCATACAAGTTATGGATACCTCTTAGTCGCCTCACTTTCTGTGCCTATTTGTTTCATCCTCTTGTTATGAATTGGTATTTTCAAGTGCAACAAGTCCCCCTTTTCTTCTCTCACAGTACCATGGTATGATATTTCTAATTCATTTGTGTGTATGTGATTGTTTGAAAATATGTGTTTTGCCTTCCTTGCTTAGAAATATTAATCTTCTGGTGAAAGCAAGTATTATATTTTAAGTACTGGCAACATTTCTGTCCCAACGAATTCTTTGAATCTGTACTATAGATTTACATATTTATTACAAGAGTCTGGACTTGTAATTTTGCCCAAAATTTTTGATTGACTCTTGAACAAATTCAAATTCAAAATATGACCATTTATTGAATTTATGGTTGTCCCCAGCATGACCTCAGAATCCACTGGGTTCCTTTTAAAAACATTTTATTAAACAAGAAGTCTTAATCTGCAGATTAGCCCAAATTTCTTTGCCTAACTCAAGAACACATTCAAATTTGAATTATGACAATTTATTAAATTTTATAGCTGTCCTAAGCTTGTTTTCAATATCAACTTAGCTGATTATCACAACTTTTTTTAAACTACAGGGCTACAGATTTAAAAGTTTTTATAACTCAAGAACACATTAAAATTTTAATTATGACATTTGAATTCATCGATCTGTTGTTCCCAGCATGTTCTCAAAATCTACTCAACAGAATTTCATTCTTTTATTTTTAAACAAAAGACACCTTTCATAGAGTAAATCTATATTTCCCATAGCATGTGTTTAGCCATGCTTTGTTATGAACTGAATCATTTAGAAATTTTAAATTGTATATAAACAAATTCTGAAAGCTGTACATAAGATTGTGAGGAAAATTAATTACTCCCAGTTGCAAAATTTTTGCAGCATGTTCAGTTAATCTATATGGAAAATCTAAAACTTTTAGATCCTTAACTAAATGTGAAAACAGTTTGTATTTTATTCGAATGAAAAATATATGAAATAGATTAATTCCCAAAACATTTATTTCAATTTCATTCCTCTCTCTTATACCATGCAGCTGCTGTGTTTCAACTTGTAGTAATTGACCTTGCGATAAATGACAACAAAGTATCTTTTACAAATTGACTCCAGTAGTCAAAGGATTGATCTTTATATTTTTATAACAATATCAATGATATTTGTAAGATCATTTCTATATATTTTTGAAATTGTTGCAGATCCTTCTAATATGGAACTAATTTTTCAATCGAATATATCTGCCCCTCTACAATCTGAGACACCTCCACTCCCCCCCTCTCTTTTGAAGCCCATTATGTTTCGATCATTGTACGACTTTCATTATTGTCTTGTTTATAGCTAAACTACTCCCACTGCATTATTTGGAAGTTCAAAACTGACATCTTTAAGAACCCTCTTAAATATTCATATTATACCTGTCTTGATATTTATTTATATTCCAAATTTGGAAAACTCACATTCCGCAATTTAAGCATTCAGGATCCACATCATATTGACAATATTTAGAATCAAAAGAAATCTCATATTTATCATTTCAGGGATCAAGAGTTTTTTAGAACCTTTCAATTTCAACAATATCTTTGGATATTAGAACAATTTAAAAGATGCATATTCAATAATGAAGAAACTAGGAGCCCTATATATACAGAGGGGCTCTTCATTATCCCTCCTTTGCTATATTGATATAATGTTTGCATTCTACAAATTTCTCACTTTTTAAAAATAATGGTTTAACATAAGATACGTCATCATTATGTACCCTAAAGTCACTATGATAGTGCAATGCCTCAGTTACATCGTATGAGACAAATGAGTGAAATGGAGTTAGACCTTTTTGGAATTAAGCTTTTTATCACCCAATGCAATTTTGCACGTTTCCTTTCACTTTTTATTTACATTTGCTTTCAGCTCAGAAATCATCATTTTGATTTTATTATTTCCATCGCTCCAATTATATGATTATATTAGATGGTTTGTCTATTTTTTAATATTTTACATTATTAATTTTAATTGTTCAGTCATTTCTTTGTTTGAGGTCTTTTCATAAGGATGGCAAAAAATTATAGGCATAGAAGTTAAGACTCGAATCTTGAAATATTGTTCTTTAGCAATTTTTAATATTACAAATAAAAGAAAGAAAAAAAAATTATGTATTTGATTAAAAAACTTTTAGTAAAGTCAATAAGTAATGCTGTACAAAAATCTGTTACTTTTTCTATTGAAGAATTTTGTTGTTGCTTTATAAGGGTTTGTAGAATTTGATACTAATTCAGTAAAAAATGATCATTAAAATAATTAGTCACCTTATATGGGTGGTTGTTAAGGAAGATTTTACTATATTAGAAGCTTTAAGTCAGAGCTATTTATAGATCTGAATGCTTTATGAATGTTCCTTCTGATTTTTATCTCATTTTCCTAGTTATCTAGATTTTCTGTTTAACTAGATCATTTCTTATCCTATTTGTATTTGAATAATCGGGAATTTTTTTTAAGTTTTGATCATTTTTCTTCTGAATGGATTTATATAGATGTAATTCATGTACAAAAATATTGTTTTAAAAATACTCAATGTTTTTTATATTTGCATTTTTTTTTTCTACACTGAATTATTATTTTTCTTTTTCAGGTTGCTCTTTTTATATCATTTTTGTTCATATCTTATGGGGTTGCATTTGTCATCAGTATTATTTTTGAAGCACCTCTTATTAATTTAGAAAAAATAATCTATAAAAGGTGATATCAGCTAATATTTAGTGATATAATAATTTCATTTCCAGCTAAATATTACATATTTATCTGTTAAGTTTGTTTTGTATAACAATTAAAATCACTATTTGTAAAATACATTTTATAGATATATAGATAATGTTTATTACTGCGATAGACAACATTAATGTTGAGATAAAAAATAACTTTATCACACTGTGTATATTAAAGTAGGTGCTATAATTTTATCTTCTTGGTGCTGTTTTTATAATTTTTTATTTCATTTTTGTGAATTTTTTATCTTTCAAATGTAGTTGCTATTATCATTTTATCGAATTAGTGCTAATTCAGGAATTACTGTGGAATTATGTTATATTTTTCAAACTCAATCACCAAATGCAATTTTTATTCACTAAGGACTAAGAAAAGTTCCATCACTAAATTTTATATCTAGTATAAATTGAAAAAAAAAAAATTATAATTCTATAAATTCCAAAGAATATTTTGTAACAATCTAAAGCCTGTCAGAAAAATAAAGTAGCTTTATGAAATCTTTGTGTTTGTATTCTATTTTTATGGTGTGTCTGCCTATCGCATGGATGCAAAAATATTTTTTGAAGAAAATGGAAAATATAGATTGTATCCAACACGGGTAGAAACCGTTACATATTTGAACATTAAAAGAATATGAAGAATGACTGATTGGGTGACATATCAAAATTATCGAGCACTTCTACTACAGTTAGAATCTAGGTTTTGGTGTCATTGGACTCATTTTAGCTTCAAGACAAGAAAAAAAAATCTAAAATTTTGAAATTTTGAATTAGGGGTGACTGTGCAAAGAAATAATAAAAAAATCAAAATTACTTTGCTTAATTATCGAGTACTGGAATACTAACTAGAATCTTGGTTATGGTCTCATACAATCTATCTCATCTTCTTGGTTAATGGAAAAATCTAATATTTCAAAAACTTTGAATCAAGGGCAATGATGCAAAAGAATAATAAAAGCCACTTTGCTCAACTATTGAGCATTTCCACTCTAGGATCGCATTCAACCCATCTCAGCTTCTAGATCAACAGGAAAAATCTAACTTTTGAAAAATTCGAATTAGAAGTGATGGTACAAAGTGATATTTATAAAATATCAAAACTATTTAGTACTTGCACACTAGCTAGAATCTTGATTTTGGTCTCATTCAATACGTCTTAACTACCAGATCAACAGGAACATCAAAAATTTGAATTAGGGGAGACGGTACAACTGGATTTTCAAAAAACTGACACATTTCTTTGCCTTTCAGAAATAATAAAGGCACTTTTATATGCTTTCACTGCAAATCAGAAAAATTAAACAAACCATTTTGTTATGTACTGAAATAAAATCCAGTATATCTTCCCATGTAACATGTGAATAAAATTATAAAATGTGCTCCCTTTTTATGCTTAAATTTAAAAGAATTTTTGATATTCAAGAAAGTTATCAACTTTTGTTAAGTGTGTAGGAATCACATACAATGACCACTAAGCATTATGAACATGTGAAGTGCGAGAGAGTGGAAATGGCTAGTTAATTTTTAAAGCTTTCCCAAATTTGTGCAAATTCAATATTTTTAATTTAGATAGCAGTGGAAATGACCAAATCTGTTTAGCAATAGCCAAAATAAAATTTCTATTCCAAACTACAAAAAATGAAATCAACAGTATAACAATTGTTGTAATTTATCATCCTGTACTCTGCGAAATTTTGTTCTCGAAAATATCAGTTTGTATTTTTAAGTATTTTTAAGTATTTTGTATACAATATGAATTTTATAATTCATATTGTATACAAAAAATTATTTTAGAAAAGACAAATTATATAGATTATGTTTGGTTCTTTTAATTTATATAATAAAAGAAATATCTGTGTGATAAAAAGATTCGTTCAGAAGATGCGAATAAAAGGCTGGCAAACTAATTTAACATTAGGAGCATAGTACTTTATATACTCATAATTCAGGAAAAGTTCGACCAAAGGATTTTGGTATCGGAGCATTTTGATTTAGATTTGAGATCTGGTATCAAAATTGGGTGTTGCCATTGGAAATTTTGAAGGTGTGCATTTAAATAGGAAGATCAGCCCCCTTATGCAAATCAAGCTTATGAATTTCTAGAGGATGTTATTCCCTATTGAATGATGTATTTGAATTTGCTCTACTATAAATGAACCTCAAATGATAAGGAGTAGTCCTTTTTTTTCTGCAGCTGTATGTATGTAATTACTTTAAAAAATTCAACTATTATAAATATGTTATTTTCTGCATAATTGTGCTAATTAATGATCGAACTACTTTTACTGTTTTAATTTGCCCATTATCATTTTTGTTTGGATAAAGAAAGTAGAATGCAAAATTATTATTATTGCATAAATTGGTTCTGGAATTCATTTTTTTTTTCTTTATTTCTTCCTTTATATATATTAATTTGAGCTGTATTACATCACATTTATGGTTTATAGATTATTTTCTTTATTTGATGACTTTATTCATAAATGACGCTTAGTTGTCCAAATTCCAAAAAGTCTTAAATATGTCATGAATAGTTTAATCAAGCATAATATATATTATTTTATTAATTTTTTTATAAAATAAATTTATTTTTTTATAAAAGTATAATACACAAGGATTTAATTAAAGTAGTTAAGCATTTATTTTTTTTCTATTTCAATTAGTGTGATATTTATGCACCATTTTTTTTCTCTAATTTTATCAGCATCTAATCAGCTTAACCCATTAAATGTCAAGTCTCCCATTTTGTGAACCTCTAGTTAAGATTTTTTTTTTCTCCATAAGTTATATAAATATTTACAAACAAATTTTTTATTTGAATTTTGAAAGTATGAAGCATTATGTGAAGGTTTTTCAAAAGGATATTTATGAAATTTATTTTTCTTACAACTGTATGAATATGGACAAAATTGTCTATTTCTAATTTAATGTATGAAAAAAAAAATCAAAAATCAAAATGTATTCATGTGAATTGCTTGAGTTCTACAGAAAATGAATGTGAATATTACTGTGAGTTTTGCATTCCAAACCAGGAGCAATTAAATTATTTTAGCATTGTTTTCTAATCATTTAGTTTGAAAGGTCCCAAAATATATCCATAGTTCCTCTATATCAGGGGTCACCACTGACCTCTACTATAACTGGATTGTATATGTTTGCCTCTACAAATGGAGCATGGGCGCATGACGTCACACGAATTTTGTCCTTACAATTCCAGAACAAAATAGTCATATGCTTAGTAGTATGGAAATTTTCATTATTTCTGCATTAGAAACTGCTGCTTTAGAAATTTACAATTGTTTAACCTCTAATTTTAATAGGATACATATAAATTTATGTTCTCTGATTGATATTTTTAATTTACCGGAAAATAAAATATTCACTTTCAATAAAATATATACATGATTTTTTTTTTTTTAAGAAAATTTGTTATGTACCTTTCCTTTCTCAATCGAATATATTCTGCAGAATTTTCTAGTAAATGTATACATCTTCAGAATGCTAGCTAGTGACTACGAAAATGAATATTAGTGTACATTCACTTAAAATCACTTAAAATGCACTTTAGCAAATGAAATCTTTAAACATGTATTGTTACTCAAGTATTCTAAATAACTCATTTTCAGCACAAAGGTAAATTTCAATATTTAATGGGTTTAGTTTCAATTTTTGTTTGCCATCATCGTAAGTTTACCATTACCTGCTATAGTAAAAATAATGCCCTTTTGCCCTTACATTTCTGTACATTCTACTATAAAGGCTGTTTATTTATGCTCGTGCCCATGCTGTATAAAGTGAAGAAAATTCTCCCAACCACAAGGACACCTGTGGGGCAGGTAGGCATTCACTTTTGACACATACTGCTCAGTCTGGTTATAGTAGAGGTCATTAAGTACATGCTGAATTAGTAATTTTTTTCACTAGTCACTCGGTAAATGTACTTTTTATTTTCTAAATAAAATATTCAATCACCAATTTTTGATTTTCAATTGAAAATTAGTTTTGTTATAAAAGTCCCAAAATAATTTTTTAACAATCCCTTAGCACATCCAAGAAAAACTAGTAGTACATAATTATTTATACACATTAAGTTAAATCATGATTAGCATGCATTCCCATAATGATAGAAAAGAGAATGATTATTTCAAAAAATCTAATCTTTCTAATGCATGACTGTCCCTACTAATTTACAAATTTTGGAAAATGACACAAATTATAAGCTTTATTAATACTTATTAATGTTGAAAATCAATCAATAGCCATTTTTTTTTTATTAGGGGCTAAAATCAATCAATAGCCAATTTTTTTTGTTACGCGTAAAAATAGACACATTAATTTTTAGGAAAACTATTTGATTCTTGTGAGGATATTATTCCCCTGTGAAAAAGTTAAATTTCTATCACCTGTGATAATGCCTAAACAATGTTATATTTCTGATTAAAAGTACAGAGCATTTACTCATTTAATAGTATGGAACATATTTAATTTTTTATGATTTTTTGTTTTGGATCAATAACATGGTATCTCATTAAAGGCACTTGTTAGTGTTCAAATGATATCATTAACTTTGACGTAAAAAAGGACTTATTAAATGACTGTTTATTATTTCACAACATAATTTCTTAGGTTTTCTGCTTTATTATAAATCGATATATATTTTATGGTTACTGAATAAAATAACCATACTAAAATTTTATTTTTTGTCTTTAAATTTGTTCAAAAGTTACGCCCTTAGATTCAGAAGCAGACATCATTGAATAAATGGTTAATTCATATTCAGAGATTCTCTAGATGTGTAAGTCCAGAAAAATCCCCAAGAGTCGATTTTCAAACCCCTTTATAATATTTCCCTTTACATATAGTATGCATTGTAGGGAAAGTAAAACTATATTTACACATTAGGAACATTTACAATAATTTCATTTGGCAGTCATAAGGAATCATTTCACCAAGATTTTTGCAAAATCTTCTGTAAAATAGCCAAAAAGAATCTTTTCTTTTTCAAAATTGCTAACATTACCCTGTTATACATTAATGTAATAAGTAAAATACACTGTGCGAATGATAAGGAAAACTAGAGCAACGTAAATAAGCACAAATAACACAATAATGCAGTATATAGCTGATTTGAGGATACGCTGGATCCCCTTCGTCAGTGCAAGAGAACCGACAAACCTGAAGTGGAAAAGAAGAATGGGCATAAAAGAAGCAGAGGGGATTATATACCCACAATCTAGATTAAGAGAGAACCAATCAGAAAGTAGCATGAAGTAACAGTCCAACCAATTCGAAACAAGAAGTAACACACAAGACTGGTGTGCATCAAAACACAAGGCGAATATCAAATCAAGTCTGAACAGGAGTAAGTGAGACCCAACAAGATGAAAAATAGATTAAAATGACACATGAAGAGTTCTAGGGGCTTGGTAGTCCAGTGGTTAATGCGCAGGAATTGCACTCGGCAGGCCCGGGTTTGATTCCCTCCGCTGCCAAAACTGCCGCCATGTTCATGCGGAGTATGATCATGTTAAACTTGTGGGTCTGTAAGTCCTTCCGAGAGGTTGGTGGTAGGGGAAGGAGGGTACGGTCCCTGTCCTGTGGATGCCTCCCCCACTGGGTTCCGGTCTAAATTGGGTGGCACTTTCTGGTCGTCCAAGTAGTTACCTTAGACCTTTCTGGTATGTCGTGCCAGCAAGTTTGCCATGGTCAGAATTTTCAAGGGTAGAGAACAGACTGATTATCGAAGGCGGCTAGTAAATAATAAAAGGCAATGTCTCTGTGTGTATCTTATACACTATCAGCCACCGCACGTCGGAGTACTATGAAATTTGGCGATCTGAGATCCGGGGGAGGGGGGGGGAGGTGACATGTCAAAACTGATTTTTTAAATTTGAATGTTTGTTTTTGTTGTTATTTAATGTTTTATACGATTTCGACCGTTTTTTCCCTTTTTTCTCCACCATCCAAACGGTGTAGAAAAAAACAATTCACACCACCGGAAGAGCAGACAATTGCGAGTAAAAATATATCAATTTCAATATTTTTTTAAAGATTTTAAAACAAAAGTCACTTTCGGCTCAAAAAAACGAACTTTCGTTTTTAAATCCTCGCATCGGAAAAAGTTCCGACATTTTCGACTAATAATTTACATTTTTAGTAAGCTCAAAGATCTGGCTTTCTTACAAGTCCAATCTGGTCAATAAATAATTAAAAATGAGCCCAGTATCGGAATTTTAAAGAAGTAATGATTTTAAATTTCTCGGAAAATTCTCGCGGAAGATCCGATTTTTCTCCCGCCGGAGACGTCACGTGTTTCCATGGAGACGGGTTAGAAAATTACGTGATATTTTAAATGATGGAATTAAGAGTTTAGCATATGATCATTTTAAATGGATATTTTAATTTATAGATATTTTAAAAGGATATTTTAATTTTATGGATATTTTAAATGATGGAATGAGGATATTTTACATGATATTACGTTATATTTTAAATAATGAAATTAAGAGCTTAGCATATGGTCAAATTAAAATGTAAATTTTTTATGGTCATTATAAAATTTAAATTAGCACGCGGGAATTGCACTCGGTGGGCCCGGGTTCGCGACTCCCGTCACTGCCAAAACTGCCGCCGTGTTCACGCGGAGTACGATTGCATTAAACATGTGGGTTCGTAAGTCCTTCCGAGAGGTTGGTGGTAGAGGAAGGAGGGTACAGTCCCTATGGATGCCTACCCCACTGGGTTCCAGTCTAAATTGGATGACACTTCCTGGCCGTCCAAATAGTTACCTTACACCTTTCTGGTAGGTCGTGCCAGTGAGTTTGCCACGGTCAGAATTTTCAAGGGTAGCGAACAGGCTGGTTGCCGAAGGCGGCTAGTTAAAAATATTTCGCACTTTCGAATATAATATTACGTTGCTTTGAAATTAGCTCACATCGAAAAAACAAAACGGAGCTATAATTCAAAATAGAGCCATAACAATAAAAAAATAGAACAAAGTTTTTAAATAAAACACAAATAATTTTTAAACACACTTCCACAAATGCATTTGTTCTCTATAACCCGGGAGATTAAGATGCAGACCACCGAAACACACAATAAATTGTGTAAAAAGGAAATAATGCTTTACTTGAAGTTTCTACATGCTCGGACTGGCTCATTCCGCCATTCTGGATCAAAAACACAGATCCGATATGACTTGGCGAATAAAGGGCTACTTTGTACGAAGCCGTTATCTCTAGTTTGGCGCTTTCATATTTGTTGAAAATCCGTGAGGCCGATTAACTATGGCAATTTGAGGTATTGAAAAATCATGGTCACTGCTGTAGTTTGTGAATTTTTGAGTATAAATTAATAGCCGTAATATCTACGGATAGTAAATCGAAAAAGTAAAAAAGAAAGAACGATCTGAAAACTAAAAAAAAAAGAAAAAATGATGACAAAAGTTCTTTTGTACAAAATTGTAAAACACAACTAATTTTTATTTACATAGAATTTTTTGTATGACATACTTGTATATTTTTTAACTATCATAAATTAGATATAGATTTTCTTTTTGCTTTTTCAAGACTTTAGTTGGATAATCTATGTCATATCTTCGTTATTTTCTCTTGAAAATTTGACCGCATTTGATTATCTGCATTGTAGTTAGTATAAACATTTTCCCCACTTTCATAAGTTACGTCCTTTCATATTCTTCAACACGTATCATTCTTAATGAGGGTGGTAATTAATCTCTACCCAGGGCCGATCCTAGGGTGTCGGCCGCCCGCGTGCAAAGACCTAATGTGCCGCCCCTCTAGAGAATTTTTCATATTTTGACTAATACTTAACGTTGACGTTATAAATTCATCTACCTGTATAAGAGTAAAAACTAAAACATTAATAAAAATGCAAATAAAATTTGAAGTGCAAAACTTTATTTTTTGGCCAGCTAATAGATTATAATAGCGACAAAATACTTTAACAAAATAATAAACAAACAAACATATTACCTTTGAAATAAAAATAGACATTTTATAATTAGAAATGCAAAACAACAGTATTTACTCAGAAAATATAATCTAATAAAAAAAAGTACTAAAGCATAAATCTCGTGAAACGAAAAGTATATAAATCAGTCCTTCTACAAAGACTACCTAATAATTAACTATAAAATAACTTTTCTGGCTTTCTGAGAAGCAAATTTGTCAATAATTTCGGTGAAGTCAATTTTTTCAGAGATTTCGGATTCAATAGAGATGATGTCCAAATCTGAAAACCTTTCTTCTGTCATATTATTTCTCAAGTGATTTTTAATAATTTTTAATTTACTGAAACTTCTTTCACCTGAAGCCACAGAAACAGGTAAGGTTAAAAAATTTCTTATTGCTAGAGCAAAATTTGGAAAACAGGGAATGAGTTCATTTTTGACTATAATTTCTAATATCTCAATTGGCAGTTTTTTACCTGGAAAAATATCTTTGAATGAAGTTATTTCATTAAAGAGTTGTATACCGTTTATATCTTTCACAATACTTCCTTCCTCCTGTACCTGTAACTTAATATCTAAGTCTACGCAGGCTTTCATGAGATCATCATTAGAAATGTTGTGAAACTCATACAGAAAGCAGAATATTAAATGGCACTCAGATAATAAGGTAAATCTTTCATTTACCGAAGAGATCGCGTGATCAAGAATTGCAAAATAGAAAGCAGTCTTGAATTGCTGGAAGGGATTTGAAACTGGTTCATCACTGCCCTCTTAATCAAATAAACGGACCTTTTTCCTGAGCTTCGACATGGGAAATTCGGGATCAATACCTAAATCTCTAGCAAGTGTTGTTGCTGAATCGACAAATATTTTGAAATTATCGTCAGATCTTTGGGAAACTAAATATTTTTTAAGATTATCTAAGCCTTCAATGAATGCATTCCGCGATGTTTAATTTAGGATTTTGAAGCATTTTACTCAATACATCAATTCTTGATAATAAATCATCCCAAATTAAAATTGAACACAAAAATTTAAATGTTTCAAGACTTTTAATTATTGATTCAGCACCCATTTTTGTTTTCATGTCTCTGGTGGTATCTTCAATTAAGGCATTTAATGCGGTAATAATGTTTTTAACACTTTACAACAAAGTTGAAAAGTGTTTATGACTTTGTTCATTCTGTCTGTCTGTCTGTCTGTCCGTCCGTTAGCACGATAACTGCCGTAAAAATGACTTAATCAAAATGAAATTTTAGTATGTTGTTCAGACGGTCTATAGGACCTATGGGAATATAAATGAATAATATCACCCAATTAGTTTTGGATTGAACCCGGGTTGAAAAAATGGAATACATTGAGCCCTATGGGACCTAATTTTTCAAGCATTTTTTAAGCGGATTTAAAATTCACAAATTGCTTCGAAAATTTTAGGCAATATTCAAATTGTTTCATAAAATATATAAAAAAAAATTCAGCGAAATATATTCAGTTGTCTTTTAAATAAAAATTAAAATAATAATAACACCTCTTATATTAAGCGATCACGTGTCCATGATATGAAACGATCACATGACCCACTTCAAAATGATATATGGCATCCATCTTGTGTCAAAATCGTGATTTTTAAAGTTCTTTTTAATTCATATTGAGTGTTGTATCCGTCCTAAAATTACTTTATTTTTGCCTAAATTCTATGCATCTACATACTGAAACAACGCAATGACAATATATTTCAGTTTAAATGCTCTTCCAAATTTGATTATTTCTACTATTAAGCCTATTTTTCACCTATGTAAAATGTAAACAGCAAAATATGTAGAATGAGTTGTATTAGAATCGCTGTAATTCTTTAACACAAAATCATTTAGTCCATGGAGTCTGCTTAGCTGATATGAATTCATTGATTTTAGAAAGAGAAGGACGATATTTTTCGATGAAGTTTTACGCATAGAGTTTACTTACTTGCAGCTCAATGGTCTTAATTTTTAAATAAAATAAATTATTATAGTATTGTGATGAATGACATGAATGGGGGAATTATTTATGAATGAAATGTTGCTTTTATAGAGAGAGCCAGGCGTGTTATTTTTTTATGACGTCATTTGAATGGATTTCAGTTGTTTTCGATGAAGTTTTCAAATATAATAAATTATCGTAGTATTATGATAATTCTAAAATTATTACCGAGGAATGTATAACATTTTAGAGATGTTTAAACCAGGCAATTTATACTTTAATGCCGTCATTTGAATGAAGTTAATTTTTTTCGATGAAGGTTTAAGGTTTCAAATATAATAAATTAATGAAGTATTGTGATAAGTTTTAAAATATTACCGAGGAATGTATTGCATTTTAGACATGTTTAAATAAAATTGCATTGAAGTTGGAAATTGTTTCATAATCAATGATTTAAGCATGATTGATCTTTCTTGTTTAGGTCTTGTTTTAGAGGTCTAATAGCATTGATACGACTTTCCCACCTTGTTTCACTTAATGGTTTTAAAGTTAGACTTTTCACGTGTTTCTTAGTATATCCCATCGATATGAGGACGCAGAAAAGTAATTATATACCTCTTGTACCATATCAAAAAAAGCAGAAATTTCACCACTGGAGCTGGCAGCGTCATTAACGACGAGATTTAATGTATGAGCCGCACACGGCACGTATAATGCTCTAGGATTGATATCGAGAATCCGTTTCTGAAGCCCTATATTTTCCCCCTTCATGTTCGATCCATTGTCGTAGCCCTGACCCCGTATATCTTTAACTTCGAGCTGCAGACTAGGTAATAGCTTCTCTAATAGAAAATTGCACAGACCTTCTCCAGTGGTATTAGTTACTGGAAAAAATCCTAGAAAAAATTCTAAAATATCTACCTTACCATCAGCAGTGTTCACACATCTAATTACAAACATTATTTGTTCTGTGTGACTAATATCTGGTGTAGAGTCGAGAATTATAGTGTAATATTTGGCTTTTTTGACAATGCGTATTATCTCATTACGAATAGATTCGGCTAAAATATTAATTATTTCATTTTGAAAATGCTGCCCTAAGTAGTGTGGAATACGTGTTTTGTTATCTTTGTATTTACTGACATTATTAAGGTGTTCTGAAATAACTGGATCAAATTTGGCCAACATCTCCACTGCCTTTAAAAAATTACCATTATCTCTATGATACAATTTCGTACTACTTCCTCTGAATGCCAAATTTTGACAGGCTAAAAATTGTACTACAGCAATCATTCTTTCAATGATGGCGCGCCATCGCTTTTTCTCCCGATTGTAAACATTTTGTTGTTCCGCGTCAATAGTACAATTTTTTTCCAGCCTCGTCTTTATTTCGCACCACGATCTTATAGAGTTTACGTGTTTTAGAGTGTTTTCATGCTTATTAAGGTAATCCGAACAATGGCGCCAATCAGAAAAGCCAGTACTTACAAGTTGTGTTGAACTATCTTTACCAAACAATTTACATGCAAAACAAAAAATACGATTTAGTTTTATGGAATATCAGAGCCACGCGCGATTTATTTTCTCTTCGTTCACTAAAGTTTTGTTATAATATAAACAGCTAAATTTTCTGCCACTCTCATCGACCGGAAATTTAAAATTTGCTACTTGTTTGGGACCATGTTCTACCAATAAATCAATATTTTTTTCGTTAAAATGTTAGGCCAAGAATATTACGTTACCTTCATTTTACTCTTGATAGTAATGCCTAAAAACTAAATAAATTGAAACCCGTTTTAGATGCATTAGTTTCAAAATTTAAATTTGTATACACTCCTGATAACTGATTTAAATCTATATACACTCCTGATTAACTGATAACTATTTAATTCAAGGTAAGTTATTTTTAATACGCTAAAATTTTTAATATTTTGATCAACGAAAATTTGAAAGAAAAATATACATCAAATAGAAAATAAGAATTTCCTTTATTCCTGAAAATAGTAGAATGCTGTGTTGAGCGGGTGATTTTTAGTGAATTTTTTTCGAGAGTTAGGCTTAGCGCAATAAAATTGCCGTCTCCTGGGAACAGTTCGAAAAAGAAACGCTTCGTCGTTTGGGCCGCCGCAGTTCCGGAATGCCGCCGTCGCGAAAGGGTTAACTTTGCCGAAATAATTCAGTTCTAATTTACAAAGGAGACCGCTAAAATAGTTTTTTTTTACCATTGATCTGCGAGCCGCGTGCCGACCGTGGTATACATAAATAAGCCGCCGCACAGTGGAACGAAACATCCTTAGGCATCTCAAAAAAATGCCTCTTGGCTATTTTTTTAGATAGAAATTTAAAATTTGGTATCCTTTTCTATGCCGTATTGCCGGCTCTGCCACGAATTTTGCTATCAAATGAAGGATGTGTGTAAAGAGTAGACATTAATGGGCAATGGACCAACACACTGTGCACTAACATTCTATTTTTCTTAAACTATGGGATTTATTTTGATTTTTCAATAACTATTTAAAATTCAGCATATTTATTCGACTTATAAGTTTTAAAAAATTTTGCTTGATTGATAGAACTATATGCGGCCTGCGGCCGCCCCTTGTTTTGGCCGCCCGCGTGCGGTGCACACGCTGCACACCTGCTAGGATCGGTCCTGTCTCTACCGTAAAAGTGGAGTATTCATAAACATTTTCCCTATAAAATAAAATGATTTAAAACATGTAAACAAGCATAGATTAATAAATGGTATTGATTGAATTTCATTTTACACATTGAATATACTTATATTAAACCATGGATTTCTTCGCAAAAGTTGGCAAGTTTATTTAGAAAAGTTTTTCTTTGCGTTCAAAGTCATTTTTATTCTCACTCTCGCCATTGTAATCAGTATAAACATTTTCCTCACTGTCTTTAAAATGCGTTCGTTCATATGCTTCAACATATATCATTTCTAATGAAGTTGGTACTTGATGTCTCCCAAATCACTTAGGAGGGTATGTGTTAATTTCAATGCTGTATCCGTTATCTAGGGATTTATCCAATACAAGCGTAGCTTTTGTAACTTTATTCCATATTCCACAAATAAAAGATCTGCAAGGCGGAATAGTACTTCCTTTAATCTTACTAAGAGAACAATCAGTTATGGGTCTACATGCATTCATGAATTTTTGAAATCATGCTTCAATAACAGAATTTTAATTTATGAAAACATTCATTTCACAAAGATTTCAAAAACCTTCAAAGTTTCTTCATCCAGAGAACACCATCATTCTATTCCTTATACCCTAACTATGAAAATGCAGCTTGGACGGAATTGTTCTTCTTTAAAATCTTTAAGGTAGGAATCTTTCTTTTTCTGCGTGTGTCGGGAAGAAAAACGCATTATGATATATCAAAAAACATTAAATCATTCTGAACTTGTAAAGTACTTAAAAATTTTGCAAGAGTTCTAAAGTTCCTAACACCTGTAAACATTCTAGAAATAAACTGAAGTGGACCTTTTGACCAATTACCCTATGTGTACAAATATGTACTCCTGTAAAATATTAAAACTGACACTTTCCTAAAAATAAAAATGCATTAAAGTAAAAGAAAGAACACAGATTTTTAAGTTTTCAAAATCTAACGTTTATTAAAATTTAAACTTCATTTTTATAGAATTTTCGAAACATTTTACAACTTTTAAACATCTCATTAACTAAATAAATCAAATTAAACATCTTAAATAATTTAAATAAATTGAATTTATACAAAGGGCGGTCGTTTAGTGGTTAGTACAAACGTTAGAATATTAAATTTAAAGTTAACAATGTTAAAATTATTCAATTATTTGTCAAACTTGAATTTTGAGTAAAAGAAACATCAGCTAGCCAAACAGAAAATTTAGAACAAAAGTTAAAGAAAACCTCAGGTTCAGGTGACCTAAAATATATAGGTCTAAAGGGTCTTATTCATTAAAACTGAAAACAATTAGAATAAAAACATATTTTAACTATTGAGAAATATAATTAGAATTTGGAGGGAAAAGAATAATATCACCAAGGCTCCAAGATAAGCTGCAAAGATCAGCGGAAGGAAGAATCATCAGAAGAGTCACCAAACGTAAAGCAGATCCAGAGAACACCTGAAGAGGGAATCCATGACACAAGGTCACAATTATGTCCAGCAGAAAATCCGGAAAAAGACCGTTCCACGAGATTCAACTCCAAGGGGATTCTCCACACCAGCCGGACGTCAAGCAATAAAAAATCATTTCTCCCAACTGCTGCACCGGACTACTGACATCAAAATAGAAAACAAGGCATATGTCCGTCTTAAATTACTTCGGAAATGTGAATTCCATTCATCATTAATAGAGCTCGCAGTTTGTCAGGATAAACAAATTTATAATTGGCCGGTAGGACTTCCTCGGCCGACATCACATAAATCGCGGAACATCTTGGATCAATATTTAGATGATAGGAAACGGAAGACAGGTATTCCAAACATCTCTAATCGGTCAATGAAGACACTATAATTTCAGATGCTCTTGATTGTTTAGATTAAACATCGCCTCCAAGACGGGAAAAAACAGATTGAAGACGCTACAACTTCGTAACAGATCAGACGTTTAATTAGCCTGGATAAACATTTTTTTTTATATGCAGCGTTAAGAGCAGAGTTACGCACTTGAGTCATAACAGGAAACTTGAATCGTTAGCTAAACATCGTAAATTAAAAGCGATCAAGGTTAAAAGTTACGAAATAAAAACATTCCACAGAATGTTGCCTAACGGCACAGGACAGTTTAATAGTTTACATCCCTAAGTTCTAATCAGAAGAGGAGCGAGGGCTGAAAAAGAGCGCGAGTTTATTTATATGCTGCGAAACATCGCTGCCACAGATTGCAAACAAAATTATCGATGAACGATAAAATATTTAATGACAGACGATTTTAATTTTACGGTCAACCAATTAAAAACACTAAATTTTAAAGAAGAGAATTGGAATTTCAAAGCAGACGGAAATTAAAAGAAATGAAGTAAAACGATTTGGAATATACGAATTCGGCAACAATTTAAATATGAACGATTCTGAAATATTCAAAAAGCTGAAAAATTGCGATGAATTAACGAATTTTTAACCGAGAGCAATAAATTTGGAATCAAATCAAAGGAAATAAAAAGGGCAATAAATGGAATTGCAAATTAGCCAATTTAAATAAATTTAAATTGCTAAAACCTAAAAAGAACGAACTTTCGCCGTTTTTAACACAAAACCTATGGAATAGAACCTATTTGAACAAAGAATATCAAAAATCTAAACAATTGGAAAATGGAGAGTGACTATGTAAATAAGACCTTAAAAGAGGATAACTATGTAAATAAGACCCCTGAGCACGTTTAAACTAAAAACAAAATTCCTAAAATTATTAAATATCCAAAAGTAATAACCCAACACGTGTAATAAGCCAGTAAAGCAATGGCATGCAGGAAGACTCTAGTTTAACTGCATAATGTTAACTAGCATGATGAAGACTCTAGTTTAACTGCTAAATTGCGTTCATCAATATTTAGCAAATTATTTCTTGATTGGAAATCTACTTGTTTCCAAATATTCATGTCATCATTTAAATTTGAAATATTTCCCAATAAAATTATTAGTGTTATTTGTGCAAATTAAATCCCTAATTGGAAATATACTAGTCTTATTTGCTAGGTGATAAATTAGCCTAGAATCAGCTTCTTCATGGGTATACGTCATCGTACTATCTTCGGAACTGCGGGAGAGCTCCCTTGAAGTTGTCGTTTTTGAGGGTTTGTATGGAGTCAGTATTTCATACAATCATGTCCTCGCATTTCTGGTCCTGAAATGGAATATTTCTAATCAAGATTGCAATCAGTATACTTTGCTGGGATTGTTTTTCTTACATGCATTTCGATATCTTCCTCCAATTTTTTGTGGAGTCAGAAGGCAGATTCTAATAAGTCTCTTCAAACTGGGTGAAAACATCATTCATATAGTTTTTGACAAAAAAGTAATACCACCAATAAAAGATTCTGCCTGCTAGAAATAAAATGACAAGACTAACTGATTGTAATCTCTCTTTAGCTCCATGGTTTATACATTTTTCTTATTTGGTATATTTATTTCAACTTCTGGCAGCAATCAGCTTTTCGATAAATTTCATTTGATTGTTGGTATAAGGTAGCAAATACAAATGTTTTACTCGCCATATTTTCCGGAAATTTTAGTAACAGGAACGATAATTTTACATTAATGTTATATTTTTAAGTACTTTGCGATGGAAACAAAAGAAATGCAACGTACAAAAGGCGGCCTTACAAAGCTAGGCGAAGCAAAACTTGTCGAAAGATTGTCTGAAGAAGTCAGGTGTAAGTTAATATCAAGATAATTTATTTAAGTAAAATCTATTGTTTTTTTTTAACAAACTTTTGAACTTTGGTGCTGATATAGTTGAAGAAAGTGACGATGTAAGGACGTTTGGCAATTAATATTTTAAATATTGATTATTCCTATAAATAAAAAGTCAAACATAATGTAACACTGCTTGCTTTTAGATATACCAAGAAAAGCGTGGATCTCAGTACATAGCATGGGAACAAATGTAGTATAAACCCTTTTTTCATTCTTGGCGATTTTAAGTGAGATTCGGACAATCCCTGCTATGGTTTGGAGAGCATTTCATTCTGGCAACCCCTTCAGTGTTTTCTGTCGCCAAGATAAAAATTGCAACATTGCATTCTGCAACGTTTTCCGCGTTTTTTTGTCAATCTTTTGTCGCCAAGGTAAAAATCGCCTTTTTGTCAATCTTTTGTCGCCAAGGTAAAAATCGCCATTTTGTCGCCGTTTGTGCAACAGTTGATCTGTAGCAATTCAAACATGGGTCTAAGCCCGCTACAAAAACATCACAGAATCCGGTTCCGCTATCTGTCGGAGGTCGCACGTAGCAATAGCCGTTTGTGCAACAGGTGGTATGTGGCTCATAGAATACATAAAAATTAGAAAATTTTCCTATTTTTACCTTGGCGATAAAAGGGCGATTTTTACGTTGGTGACAAAAGGGCGACAAACGACGACAAAAAGGCGACAGAGGGCGAAAACAAAACGCTGAAAACGTTGCCAGAATGGAATGTTACGATTTTTACCTTGGCGGCAAAAGACGCGGAAAGGGTTGCTAGAGCTGAATGTTCTCTAAATCATAGCAGGGATTGCCATAATCTCACCTAAAATCGCCAAGAATGAAAAAGAAATTATACTACATCTGTACCATATAGCATGTTTTACTGGCTTCTTGTACAAGACAAATACATCAATTTAATAAACAGGTATATTTGACAAGCAAGGAAGATTTGGCGAACAAAGGAATGTCCAATTAAAAACTTCAACCTTGAGTTCAAATCAGCGGGGACCTATTCCACCTTAAAATATCGGGCAAAAGTTGAATGGCTATTATTGGGCATAGGTGAAAAATCGAGAAGTTTTATGGGTACTGGCTTGCGTGGACACTTATTTAAATGTTAATTGAGATGCCTTCAGGGGTATTTATTCATCAAGTACTTAACCGCCCAATTTTACGAGTCTTGGGCTAGTGTCTGGACTACGCAATCGGAGAATAATTTTCTAAAAACGTAAGTTTGGGGCCTCGACCAAACAAAGGGCCCTGAGAAGTATCTTGTTTTAATATTTTATATGTAGACATTTAACATTACATGGTTAAGCTCGGATTTTCTTTGCTAGTTTTGTCTTACAATCAAATAGTGTTCACATTTCAAATAATTTATCGCTTTAATAAGAATATTTTAAAAGAGAAATACAAAATAGTTAAGGACCCTTTAGTTAGGAATAACATCTTTGTAAAAGAGCAGTATATTAGATTGTTGCTTTTATTATCGCATCGATCCTGCTCACGCAAAAGAAAAAAGAACCCACATTTAGCAATTATCGATGGGGGACGTCACTGAACTAAATTTTACCTTTGAATTATTAACCGAACTGAACTATACATAGTGTTAGTACATTAATCTTATACGAGGTAGGATTTGAAAGTTCCCGGACTGAGTCTATAACTTAAAAAATATTTGCAGTAGAGCGACTGCGATAACGTTTCTGTGTTACTAAGTTCTTCCCCTATTCTAAAAGTGGTTTAACCCAAATCACGTGGTCGGTGGCTTGCCACGGTGTTGTATTTTGTAGACGGGTGTACTTATTAACCGGCGATTGAAAGAAATGGCGTTCTTTGAGCAGAGAATTAATATCAAATTTTGTGTTCGCTTGGGAAAGACTGCTACGGAGGTTTACGAAATGTTGAAGCATGTGTATGCAAGTTTTTGAGTGGCATCGACGTTTCAGAGAAGGCAGGGAAGTGCCGAAGACGACGAACGCGTTGGCCATTCGCAGACTTCCCGCACAGCTGAAAACAGTTTTCTGCGACGGTACGTGGGAACAGTCCGCACACAATAAAGGAAATAGCAGAATCAGTTGGGATATCCGAAGCCACATGTCAACGGATACTGACTAAGGATCTTAACATGCATAGGGTGTGTCAACACATCGTTCCCCGCATGTTAACCGAAGACCAAAAGGAGTCAGATCATGTGTACTTTTGCATGACAACGCTCCTGCACACCTATCCCTCCTCATCGCTGACTTTCTTGCGAAAGCGCAAACAACTGTTTTGCCACATCCTTCTTACTCCCCTGATCTCGCCCCCTGCGACTTCAGCCTATTTCCTGAACTGGCAAGTCGCTTGCAGTGTCGTCGATTTCAATCCGCAGATGAAGTTAAAAGTGCATCGCAGGCTGAATTAAAGGACATGGCTAAAAATGGATTTCAGAAGTGTTTCGATGACCTTTACAAGCGATGACAAAAGTGTGTTGTTGTGCAAGGGTGTTATTTCGAAGGAGGATGTGTTTCAGCATTTTAATTGATAATATTTTTTAAGTTATAGACTCAGTCCGGGAACTTTTGAATCCTACTCCGTAGATGGTTCTCATATGGTACGCTATACTAACGAATAAGAAATTAAGAAAAATTGACACCAGCTGAGTGGTAAGACTGAATTTATGCATCTCCACAGAGGTTCACAAAACTGTGGCACCTAGCCGATTACTTTTACTTCTCTTGCAGGTATCAGTTATAGCAGATAATTAGACCGTTTTCTTAGACTTGTTATTTTACTGCGCAACTTCTTCTAACTGAATTTTTTTTCAAGTGATCCTATAAAAATGCAACCTTCTATTTTTCTAAACTCTGCCCCCTCCCCACCTCGTAGAGCAAACATACATGAAGAGGATTCAGTTGCTCATTTACTAGTACTATTATCGTACAAAATATCACAATTAATTGCATGTGAACCCGATGAAGTAGAAAATAACTATGGGCATGCCAAAAATTTATTATTAAGTTAAGCCCGTAGAAATTTAGACAAAAGTTTGTATATCATCAAAAATCACTTAAAAATACTTGGCGCGATTTTACTTTCAAATTCGAAGAATGAATCAAAGGAATTAGATGTAAACAATTTCGAGAAACTTCAATTTGATTAAAACATATCAATTAAAGAGAAAGGTTCTAAATGAAATTAAAGATCATATTTGGATGATTGGTCGAAATTTGTGTTGTGGGAGGGGGGAGAATTACGCGGTCAGTTGAACATCACCAGTATTTTGAAATTACGAGGAAAAACAAACAAACAAATAAATTCAATGTACTAAAAGAAGTAAAAGAAGAGGTTCAAACAGTAGAAGAATGAGATAGGAGAAAACTTGCTGATCTTGATATTTGTTATAACTACTATAAGAAAGGACATTTTTCGTATGACTGTATAAAACCTAAACATCAAAAAATTGTACAAAGTATAAAAAATAAGGTCATGGCACTAAAGATTGTACTGAAACTAAACATCCAATTTATTTATGTATTTTGAATGTTACACCTTTGCATCAGTAATTTAAATTCACAAGTGTTGATGGGTTAAGTTCAATTTCGTCTATTATCGACACAGGTTTGAGTGTAAGTTTAATGAAACTTAAATTAGTATCAGCTCTTAATAAAACTATTGAGAAAGAAGCACCAGAAAACTTGAAGAGTATTGGAGGTAATTTAATACCTTACAGTGTAGTTTATTGCAATATTGTTTTTCAGAGTTAAAATCTATTCTCTTGTTGTTCCTGATGATAGTTCTAAAGGGCCTGCTGTACTTACTGGGACAAATGTTATTGATCTTCCAAACGTACCATCAATAAGATAACAAGGAACTTCTATGTTAATAAATGAAAACAATTCTGATTTATTAGAAAATTTTAATCTCGAAAATTATTCGAATTACAAAGCAAAGTGAAGAAGCTGTGATCGTGGGATCTCATAGTGTACAGTTAGTTAATTCTGTGAATGATGATATAAATTCTAATTCCTTTATTAATGAAGAACAGAACTCCCGAGGTAATGAAATACATATTCAAAATGACGTAGCATGTGTTCCAGTCATAAATTTTACCAATAGTAAAATTCGCATAAAAGAAAATAAAGTCGTCCTTAGAGGGAATGTGATTCCAGTTACAGTAGTAAGTAGAGAATAATGTAAAAGAAAATTTTGATAAAATTTACATAAAAACTACAAAAGTTGATTGTAATGAAAATGAAACATTTGATAATTTTTTTAAATTCAATGAAAGTTTGCATATTGAATTAGATCAGGAACCATCATTTTGTGAACCGTTAAGTCAAATAAAAGTCGGATACTCAGCTCACGGAATCAGGAGCACAAAAGGTGTGATCTTTTAAATACATTCAGAGACTGTATTGCAATGAAAACCAATGAGTGGGGATGCATCAAAACCACAACTATGAAAATAACGGAAGTTCCTGGACGCAAGCCAGTTTTGCATGCTCTATACCGTACGTCATATCACGAACGTGAAATTTTACGAAAAATTATTTCCGAACTGAACTGAAAGAACAAGGTGTCATTCCTAACAGTACTTCGGATTATAGTAGTCCTGTATTGTTAGTAAGGAAGGAAACAGGATATTATCATATGGCCATAGACTATCAAAGTTTAAACACTCAAATGGTAAAAGATAAATTTCCTTTGCTCACATTGATGATTTGATAGATTAACTGGATACAATATTTTCTGTATTCTTAATGCTTCACAGGGTTTCAACCAGATTCCTCTACACCCAAAGTTAAAACACAAAGCAGCAATTGTTACACCCAATCGTCATAATGAGCCAACATGATTTCTTTTTGGATTGACAAATGGACCTGCTGTTTTCCAAAGAGCCGTGATAATGGCTCTGGGTGAGTTCTTGTGTGATATCATAACCTGCTTTGTCGATTATATGCCCATAGAAGCTGAAACATTCGAGAATTTGATGACTCGATTGCAAAAAGTTCTGACGAAACTTTGTGAAGCAAGAGTGACAACTTGCTACAATTTCAGAATTTCCACCATCACGAAATGTGGGAAAATTGAGAAGATTTCTAGGACTTTCTAGTTTATTTTGCAGATTTATTGAACGATATGTCCTATTAGCATCTCCTAACCTAATTGTTGAAGAAAAATTCTGCATTTGAATGGACTGCGGATTACCAAAAAGTGTTCGAGAAATTAATGTTACGCCTAACTTCTAAAATAACTTAACCAACCATGATGAAACCGAACTCCACACATATGCAAGTTCAATCGGATTATCTGGTATGCACCTGCAGTATGATAAGGATAAAAGATTTTGTCTAGTTTACAGTGTAAGCTGTCGAGAGAGTCTCGATGAAGTAGTGTACTACCCCAGTCGTTTTGAATTATTTGTTGCTGTTTTGTCAATGGTAAGCTTGCGACCATTTCTTATTGGTAAAGATTTTATTCAAAAGGACTATTCAGCGATAACATTTCTTGCTACTCAAAGGAATCCCAAGTCTCAGCTAGTCCGGTGGGCAGAACTCTAGAGCAAGTTCGAATATGGAGTAAAACATCGTGCACGAGATAAATTGTGGCCGGTTGATGTCCTTAGTAGAGCACCTGTAGAAGACCGAAAATTTAAGTAAAAGATTCACCTACAGTATTGTATATTGCTACTGAAAAGATCAGGTAGCCTTACTCCAATACCAGGATAAAGAAGTACAAAAATTTTTTCAAACAATAACTAATCCCCCAATTAACCGAATCCCAGCAGATCGTCAACTTACCAATCAGTATAGTCTAGAAAACGGAATTCTTTATAGATTAATAACAGATCGTGATGTAACTAAGAATATGCTTGTTTTGCCTCGACCCATGCGGAAATATTTAGTTATCGGCTACCACAATTTTGCTGCATACTTTGGAGTCGATGGAGCTCGACAGATAGATAATTCAAGAAAAAATTTTGGTTTCCAAATATGGCGAATTACATAAAGCAGTATATACGACAATGTGTTAGCTGTGCTTTTAACAAAGTTCCTGCTTGAGAAATTCAAGGTAAATTAAATTCAATTACCCCTGAAAGTAGAACGTTTGAAATTATCCATATTGACTTTCTTGGACCCTTTACAGCCATTTCTTGCAGAAACACGGAAGTTTTTGTCAGAGATAATTTATTGAAGTTCATACGTTTCCGTACTTGTTCTATATGCACAATGGCTAATGTAATAAAATGCTTAAATGAATTTATCAAAAACTTTAGTGCTCCAGTGCGGGTAATCTCTGATCGAGGAACATGTTTTACATCAAAAATATTCACTGAATATTGCAGTAAAAGAAACATTAAACACACATTAATTTGCAGTCAACGACCCCAAGCAAGTGGTCAAGTCGAAAGAAAAAATCGAATTTCGATCCCTGCCATTACTGCTAGTTGTAAAAAAGATAGCTAAGAGGATTGGAACAAATTCTTGACAAAAGTCTAACGTCAAATAAACTGGATAACAAACAAATCCACTGGCAAATCTGCATTCGAGTTACTGTATGATTATGTACCAAAAAGAACTAATGATTTTCCAATTGATCTGTAATCGGAAGCAGGAAGATATTGTGAACCAAAAATCCTGCAGACAAAAGTAAATGGCACTATTTCTGAGTCTCAAGCTAAAATGAAGAAAAATTACGATAAACGACATTGCCCTGCTTTTAAGTATGAAGTAGGTGACGTTGTCTTATGATGCACTTGCATGAGCACACTGGTAGCAGTACAAAACTACAAGTACGATACAGTCGACCCTTGGTGGAAGAAGCTGTTTAACCCTCTGAACACAAAGTGTACGATCTGAGGAATATTGGACAAGGACGAAGACAGCGTTCAAGTTATGAAGCTATTGCACACGCTTCGCAATTGAAGTTGTTTCAATTAGTGAACGGCGAGGAACATTACGAAGTTGAGAGCTGAGGATGTAGAGGGCCAGACTACCTCAAATGTAACATAGACAAGGACATCTATTTTGTCGGTACGGCTGACTGCAAGATTCATACAGGAACTATTTTCTTTTATATTCATTTTATCTCAATAACCTTGCGCGCGCTGTACTCATTGAGTCATATAATGTTGTTGTGTACGACGCTTGATGCACACTTTTGATGTTACGGTACATTTGATTTATTACGACGCGATGTAATTAATAAATCGTTAACTTATGATAGAATTTATTATTCATTGAAATTCTTCTGCCTGATACATTCCTTATAGTATATTTCAATCATAAGGGTATGTTTTATATGATAATATGTGTATATCATAAAAGAAGGTATTATTCAATTCTGTTATAAGAATTGAAAGTTAACGCATTGTTTTTACAGTGTACAACTGATCACAGTTTCATCATGTGACAAGATCATCTTCGAATTTATGTAAGTCTGAATAAAAATGAGTCACAAATATTAGTTATTAACACTTTACAACATAGTTGAAAGAGTTTATGACTTTGTTCATTCTGTCTGTTTGTCCGTTAGTACGATAACTGCCGTAAAAATGGCTTTATCACAATGAAATTTTAGTATGTTTTTCAGGCGGTCTGTGGGACCTATGGGAATATAAATGAATAATATCACCCAATTAGTTTTTTATTGAACCCGGGTTGAAAAAATGAAATACATTGAATCCTATGGGATCTAATGCTTCAATCATTTTTTAAGCAAATTTAAAATTCACAAATTGCTTCGAAAATTTTAGGAAATATTCGAATTATTCCATAAAATATATAAAAAAATTTTAGTAAAATATGTTAGGTAGTTTTTTAAATAAAAATTATTTAATATAGGGAGAAAAACAAATTCAATTAAATTCTGACTCTCGTTATATCCTCCAGAAAAAAAAGAGAGATATATTATATAATAAATATCTTTCCAAGAGTTTAATTATTTTATATATGAGAAAGGTTTCACATTTTAAAATAAATATAGTAAATAACAATTTTTCAAATTTTTAAATAAAATAAATTATTATAGAATTTTGATGAATTAAACGATTGGAAAAATGATTATGAATGAAATGCTGCTTTTATATAGAGGCGATTTATATTTCGATGACGTCATTTGAATAAAGTTCATTTGTTTTCGATGAAGTTTTCAAATATAATAAATTATTATAGTGTTATGATAATTTTAAAAATATTATCAAGGAATGTATCGCATATTAGAGATATTTAAACTAGGCAATTTATATTTCAATGCCGTCATTTGAATGAAGTTCATTTTCTTCGATGAAGTTTTCAAATATAGTAAATGTAGTATTGTGATAATTTTAAAAATATTACCGAGGAATGTATCGCATTTGAGAGATGTTTGTAAAAAATTCCATTGACGTTGGAAAGTATTTCATAATCAATGCTTTATGCATGATTGATCTTGTTATTGATATATAAATATTTGATTCCGCACATTAAAGGTAAATTAATGTATTTTTAATGTAATTTTATTGCAGTTGACCAGCGGGAGCTATGGAAACTAATTTCCATATACAAGCGATACTTAAAAGGTACTTGGTACATGGATTTCCCTATTTTTTGCGAATTCATGAACAATGCTCTTGGTTTTACAGAAGATTTCTTTATGAACAGACGTAAGTATCTATATTATAAATGAAAAGTCAGCTGAACTGTTCTGTCAGCGCATGCAAAATGATGACAACTGAATTTATTTTTGTACAATTGTGCTTTCTGGCAGTTTCATTTCCTCAATATTTACACCAGGACAGTCCCAAAACGGTAGGCGCTATATGCGCAGCGAACTCTCAACAAATTTTGAAAAATACAGAGAATGCGCCGCGTAATCTCAAGGTCTCAAAAAAGTTTCTGTATTTGCTGATTTTGGGGCAACTTTCAACAAAGTTCAGCCTTTTGTAGTCTTTTTCAGCCGTGTAATGCATCAATTCAATTCCCTCCCCCTTCTAACGAAGATATCTGCCCCAAATATTTATTTCTAGTAATATTTTATATTAGTTTCTAAGTTACTACAGCTACAGGTTATTAGCTAAAAAGTGAACGTGTAAAAGAATTGACAGCGAAGTAATTATAATTTTTTGACCACTCTTCTCTACGTTGTAAAGGTTTTTTTTCCTAATGTTTTAATAAAAGTGTAAACTGATGTTGCCATATGATGGACATAACTTTTTCATAATATTAGGAGGGTATTAAGGAAGGAATGAGAATTATGTATGTAGGCAATATTAAAGTGAGTAAGTAAAAAGTTACAAGGAAACAAAAGTAAGTGCAGGAAACAAAATAGAAAGTGTTCCAAGTTGCAAAATGATCCATATCTGTTAATCTATTAATACACACACACACACACACATATATATATATTAATATATGTCCTGTTAAGTATTAAGCTATTAATATTGTGAAAAGTGATTTATGGGCTTAAAAATGACAATTATATGGCCTAAATGATTCGAAAATTTTTATGGGGGGCAGCGCCCTCTTTTACACCCCCACCGCCCCTTGGAACCCCGTAATTTCAATACTCTTTAAATGAGACAGCACCGCATACTCTCAATAACTTTCTTCAGGACAGCCCTGATTTACACCCACTATAAATGGATAGGGTCAAAAGCCGGCTTCCCAATAAACAGTTCAATATTGTTTTCTCTGCTAACATATCCCATTCATTTCCGTCCTTTAAAATTAAATAATGTTGTGTGTTTTGAGGAAAATGCTGTGAGCAACCTGAATTATTCTTTAAGTATTCTAAAAACATTGGAAAACATATTAAAGTATCTAGAATCTGAAAAAAAAAAACGCTAAAATCCCGGAAATAAACTAAAATAATGCACCTTCTGACCAGTAATTCCTTAAAAAATATCTAAACCTTCAAAAAGTCTAATACGTTAGAATGTAAAGGTAATTAAACTAAATTTAATCAATTAACATAATTTTAAAACAATTAAATTCCCAATAACTTTGTTACAAACATAGCACAACCCAGGTTCATGTGACTTAAAATATAAAAGTCAAGGAGACAATATTCTCATTAGAATTATCAAACTTTAAACGATGTAAAAATAAAATTATTGAAAATTAGAAAAGTTGATTTCACCAAACGGTCCAAGGTCAGCAGCGGCTCAGTCGAAAAGACATCGAGGGAAATTCACTAAACTTCTTAAAGGAAAACACACTACTGGAAGACAAAACTTAAGGCATAGGATAAGTTATATCCAGCAGGTATCTGGAAAACACCCACCACAAATTCCAATCCATCAGGGTGCTCTGAACAAGCAGGACGAAATTAAATTAGTTCTCCACACAGTTGCAACGATCGTCTAGCATTAATATCTATTTGGTACACGGCTTGATAGTTCGTTAACCCCCCCTGGAAAAATCGAATTTTTCAAAAACGTTCTCTAGAGGGGGGGGGGGGGGGGTGCTCCACACCAAAACGTTCGAAAAGTGAAATGATAAGAAACCGTGCTTTGCGATAAGATAGAGACTTCAAATTTGGTGTATGGGTAGAACGTTCGAAAAGAGGAAAGTGTTCAATTTCAGATTTCAAATATTTTCTACATAAGGGGGTGTCGCACACCAAAAAGTTCGATTTACCGAATAAATGAGAAACGGTTCCTTTAAAAGTTGACAGAGGTTTGAAATCTGGTATATGGGCTAAACATTTAATTGAAACACACAAGACGAATATAGTTTTACAAAAAAGTTCTTTTAAGAGGGTGCTCCAGAGCACAACGTTCGAAAGGTGAATTGATAAGAAAACATACTAAGGGATGAGATAGAAATTTGAAATTCGGTATACGGGTAGATAGTTTAGAAGGAAGAAAGTGTACAATTTCAATGTTCCAATATTTTCTACTTTAGGGGCTGTCGCACAAAAAAATATTCGATTTTTTGTATGAAGTAGAAACACCCCTTTTAGAACTATTCCTAATTTAGGTGGTGCCGCACACCAAAATGTTCGATTTTCGGAATAAAGGAGAAACGCCCCTTTTAAAACGTGAAATAGGCTTGATATTTGGTATATGGGCGAATCAACTGATAGAAAACACAAGAATAGAGTTTTTCAAAAATGTATATTTAAGGGGGTGGATACTCCACACAAAAACTTTCGAAAGGTGAAATGATAGAAAAGGCATGCCCCGCGACGAGATAGAGACTTCAAATTTGGTGTACGGGGAAAATGTTGGAAAGGAAAAGAGTGCGCAAATTCAGCAATATTTGCTATTGTAGGGGGGGGGGGGGGGGCCGATCACTAAAATATTCGATTTGCCTAACAAATGAAAAACGCCTACTTTACAATGTGATAGAAGTTTGAAATTAATATATGAGCTAACCATTTGATAAAAAAACCTAAGATTATTACGATTTTTCAAAAATGATCATTTAAGGGGGTGCAACACAGAAAAACGTTCGAAATATAAAGTAATAGAAAAACATGCTTCACGATAGGATAGAGACATCATATTTGGTGTACTGGTAGATAGCTTGAAAGGAAGAAAGTATGCAATTTCAGATTTCCAATATTTGCAACTTTAGGGGTTCCGAACACCAATATGTTCGATTTTTGGAATACATGAGACACTCTTCTTTTTAAATGCGGTAGAGGCTTGATATTTGGTATATGGGCCAATCATCTGATAAGAAACCCAAGGCGAACAGAGTTTTTCGAAAATGTTCATTTATGGGTGTGCTCCACAGAAAAAAGTTCGAAAGGGGAGATGATAAAATAGCATGCTTCAGGATGAGATAGAGACTTTAATTCGGTGTATGGGTTGATAGTTTGAACGGAAGAAGTGTGCAACTTAAGTTTTCGAATATTTTCTTCTTTTGGGGTTCTGCACACCAAAATATTCAATTTGCCGAATAAATGTGAAACGCGAATTACTCAAAAATTTACATTATTCAGGGGTTGCTTATTGCAAGACCTTTGATTTTCAACGGGTATTTGGCTGGTTCAACTCATTAGGGGTACTGAACATTTGATTGTGTATAAAAAAACAATAGGCTACCAGTAATTCATGGATTGTAATTTCTGTACCAAATTTCGTTCGAATCGGTCCATTCGTTCGTCAATTATCGTCTCCACATATTCACTGACACACACGCACACACACACACACACATACTTTCCACACACACACACACACACATACTTTCCACACACACACACACACACACGCACACACTTCACGCACACGCACACACTCACTTCACAAACACGCACACACACACACACACACACACACACACAAACAACATTTCAAAAACGTCTGATTCGTGTTCAGGGATGCTTGAAACGTGCTCTCCCGTCGAAAACTCGAATTCGAATTTTCGACCCGTCACAATACTTTCCTTATACATTATATGTATATAAGGAAAGGAATGAAGCACGATGTTTTAGATTTAGAATATACAAATTCAGCAAGATTTAAAAATAGACGATTCTGTGAAATATTTAAAAAGCTGAAAAAAGTAGAATTTAAATGAGAAATCGCTTTAAATTAATGAATTCTTAAACGAAAATAACAAATTTAGTATTACATGAAAGGTAATGAAAAGGAGAATAAAATATATTACAAATTAGCTAATTTAAATAAATTTAAATTACTAAAGCCTAACAAGAACGAATTTCTCCCATTTGAAATATAATAATTATGAATTAGAATGCCTTTGGAATAGAAGAATATTAAAACCTATATGAATGGAACAAAGATAACTAAAGTTAAGAAAAGGGTATATTAATACGTAAATAAGTCCCCTGAACCCGTTCAGACAAGTAAAATTCCTAAAATTAGCAGCAACCCAACAACTGTAATGCATTGGATGTTTTAAGGATAATAAACGCCCAATGTTTCAAATTGAAATTTAACATCATCAAAAATAATAAATGTATATTTATAGTATGATTGTCTTGTCTGTTAATAAACATTATGTTTTAGTCTTTTTAGCGGCTGATACTAACAAAGATCGCCATATAGATGTGGAGGAATTCATTCGAGTAATCGCAATCATGCTGCGAGGAGCTAGGAAAGAGAAAATAAAATGTAGGTACTTCCCAAAATGTATTTTTTGCATATAACTAATAATTGCTCTTAAAATTTGGGTAGATTTTAGATAAAATAATTATCTTAAACTGCTGTAATAATCAGCGTAAAGGAAAAACTTCGTCAATAAAACAGCATAAGACAAGCTGTATCACCTTTCTAAAAGCGCATTGTCAGTATGTCAGAGTACCAAATGTAGCACCAAGGCAGATTGGAAATCAATCCATGTAATGGATTGATTTCCAATAAAGTCATATATAACAACAACACCGAGGGCTGAATAAACCCATGTATTCGACCATGCTGAACCTACATCTAAAATCCGTTTTTGAAATTAACCCTTGGATATAGAGAAATAGCCTCTCAAAGTTTGACTTTTTAAAATATTTTTGTGTTTATAATATCAGGCCGAAGCATAGCCACATCATGATGCAATTGCAAACTATATTCAGCTCGTGGAGTTAGAGATGAGACCCACCTTCACGATTCAGATGAACAGGAAAGTTAATATTGAGATGCCATCTCAGTTTAAAAATTCAGAATATGAATATTTAAATCATGGAGTTGGCGAGACTTTCTTCTTACTTTATCTTCAAATTCACGTTTTAAACAATGCAATTAATGCAAACTTTGATGACAGATAGATTGGTTGGAGCTGAATTGTATGACCCATAAAGGTAGAGAGAGTTAGTGCCTTTTCTTCTGACCAGAAAATGAAAACTTGAGATAAAAGTTTGAGGTATTAAACTTGATAAATTGGTATGTTAGAGGGTTCAGGGGGCGTAAATAACTTGCATAGTGGTAGGGATTGGTATAGTATGAATGTTTTGGTGGGGAGTCGTATAAGAAATAGCAATATTGAATGGGAGGGGTGTATGACTCGCACGTGTCTGAGGATATTGAGAGCGGATGGGTGGGTCGACGGGAGTTATCTCAGCCGGTTTCTGTTTCCCATGCCATGGGTGTTGTTGTTGAGACCCAGACCGTCCGACCTACCAGAAAGGTGTAAGGTAACTGTATGGACGGCCGGGAAGTGCCACCCAATTTAGACCGGAACCCAGTGGGGGAGGCATCCACAGGGACCGTACCCTCCTTCCCCTACCACCAACCTCTCGGAAGGACTTACGGACCCACATGTTTAACGTGATCGTACTCCGCATGAACACGGCGGCATTTGTGGTAGCGTGCAAATCTAGCGCACAAACCACGGGGATACCGCACCCGAGATGGCCAACAGCACGCGGTGTTCCGAGGTGGTCACCCACCAAGTACTAACCGCGCCCGATGCTGCTTGACTTCGGTGCCATGCCATGGGTGTGGTGTACTTGGACGGGCGTAGCGCACGCAGCGCGTGGACTTTGCTGGTATTTAGAAAGATACACTTTTACTGTAAAGAAGACATCATTTAATCCAGAGGAAAAGGGGAAATGTCATTCAACAGAAAAATGTTCATGTGACTTAGTAAAAAAGTCATTGCAAATCCGACTGCAGTAAAAACTAAACGAAAAAACAGTAAGGTCGGAAATAGAGGGAAACGAATAACCGAAAAATGCAAAAACTTTGCTTCAATCACGGTAAAAATATATAACTGTAAATATAGGAGACTGCACAATTAAGTAGCATATAATAAAAGTTGAAGATAACAACCGCTTTCGCTAAATGAATTGTCCAACTATAAAATGAAAGGAAAACGGAGTAGTTGCATTTAAAGGAAACGAAATTTTTGGAAATTAAATGAACTGACTTCATTCAGAGTAGTTATGAATAACGGGAAAACAGTCAGTTTGAAGAGAAAACAATAAGTTTTGTAAAAAATAAATAAATAAATAAAGTAACTATATCCATAAAGTATGTTTTTTGCCTCAAAACCCCTTTGTTATTTTCACATATTTTGTTTAATGCTAATTTACTAACCAAGTTAAATTTTTCACGAGATTTGGAAATTATTTCAATATCTTCCAAAACCGGTTGATACCATCATATTTTGTGTTTTATGTTATATACTAACAAGTTCTTTTTTTTTTCAGTTTCTTTTAATATAGTTTGAGTATGCATTTTAAAAAGATATTGATTTTATTTATAAAATCTTTCATTACATTTTTATTGTTTAGAAAATTATGCAGCATATATTAAAATATTTTAATATTTATTTCTGAAATGTACTAACAAGAAAACGAAAGAAAAGTATATATAAAAAATTATTTATTATTAATATGATAATCGGAACAGTAGTGAAGAAATATCATTTAAATAAGAAAGACCGTGAACTTTACATTTTTTTTCGCTATGCAGTCTGTAGAACCGTATTGATCAGGATAGGAAGGTTAGCAGTTGGAGTTACATTGGAAGCAATGGCTAGATCCATAGGAAACAATTGCTAGATCATTAACGTTTATGTCTGAATCAAAGTGTTGAGTTTTAATCGTGTAAATAAACTGTATTGGAACTCCCAGTACAAAATTGACGCTAGTGAACCGAGATAAATGAAGGAAAAAAATCCCTAAATGAAATGTTGCTTAACTGAAATACATTTTTATATCAACAATGTTATTCTAATTGTTTTTAAGTGTAAGGTATTACATTTGATAGGAATATAGAATTTATAAAGTTATTACAGATCACAATTTTAATGTTTCGCAAGAAAACAATATATTTGAATGACAAACGTGTACGAATAGTTAACATATAAACCCAAGAAGAGATAACATCTTATATATAGGATATGATTCGACATTTATCATCTATAAAGAGGTTAAGCTGAGGCCCATACTCTCATTACTTTACTCCGAATACAGTTTTTAAGTCAGAGGCGGTTCATGACTTCAGGAATGGGTGAAGCAGATTCAGCAGCGGGAATTCCCCCTCCTCCTCGACACCGAACGTCATCAAAACACATCATGCTACTGACACAAGTGCTGTCAAATATTATCTAAAAATAACCAAACGAGTCTAAAAAATTCACCAAATAATAAAAATAATAATAACCTATTCAGCCGATAACTTTAAGTGAAGCAGCGCTTATCCTGCGTCACCGGTTTCACATCAAGAGCCGCCACTACTTTAAGTTTCCAATTTCTGTTAAAGCATCACTTTGGGACTTCCAATCTCTACAACAAAATTTGTTTTCATTTTAAATTCACTTTGAACGGTTAGATGCCAGTAACCACATATAATTTCTTTTAATTACGAATTTTATGTTTAAAGATATTTATATGACTTAAAAAGCGCCCTTTTCTATCATTAGAATGCTGGGGAGGGGGGAGGGGGTAAATGCAGTTTTGACAAAAGAAGCAAGTACTGAATAGGTTTTCACAGCGTCACTTTTGCCCAGAAGCGCTCTGTTGTCTCTAGTTTTCACAACCATCAACTCAACTAAGTTAATAAGCTTCATTTCCAGTCACTTTCTTTTCTTCAAATTTCATTTGCAATATTTCAAACTTCTCAAACAGGTGGACTGAACATTATTTATTATAACCTTAAGGGCTTTGGAACAGATCATTGAAATATTTTTCAAAACATATTTTTTTTTGTTTTCCGTGGTATTTTTTGCCAATCCTAAGGCTGTAATTGCAGACGACTGAATTTCCATCAAAATATTTTATGATCTTACAACCATCCATTATTCAAGGCATATAAGTACATACTAATATAAAACAAGAAAGATGAATCATGCATACAGTTTTGATTATGAAACACTTTCCAACTTCAATGCAATTTTATTTAAACATCTCTAAAATGCGATGCATTCCTAGGTAATATATTTAAAATTATCACAATAATACATTAATGTACTATATTTGAAAACTTAAAACTTCATCGAACTTCATTCAAATGACATCATTGAAATATAAATTGCCTGGTTTAAACATCTCTAAAATGCGATACATTACTCGGTAATATTTTTAAAATTATCACAATATTACAATAATTTATTATATTTGAAAACTTCACCGAAAACAAATGAACTTTATTCAAATGACGTCATCGAAATATAACACACCTGGCTCTGTCTATAAAAGCAGCATTTCATTCATAAACATTTTTCCATTCATTTTATTCATCACAATACTATAATAATTTATTTTATTTAAAACTTATAACCATGGAAGTACAAGTAATTTAATTCTATGCTCAAAACTTCATCAAAAAATCGTTTGCTTCTCTGTAAAATCAATGATTGTTTCATTCATATCAGCTATATTGCAGACTCCATGTGCTAAATAATTTTGTGTTAAAGAAATGCAGAAATTCTTATATAACTCATTCTACATATTTTGGTGTTTACCTCCTCCATAAGTGAAAAGTAAGCTTCGTTGTAGAAATAATCAAAGTTGGATGATCATTTAAACTCAAATATATTGTAATTGCGTTGTTTCAGTATGTAGATGCACATAATTTAAGCAAAAGTAAAGCGGTTTTAGGACGGATACAACACTCAATATGAATTCAAAAGAACTTTAAAAGTCACGATTTTGACACAAGATGGATGCCATATTTTATTTTGAAGTGGATCAAGTGATCTCTTCATATCATGGTCACGTGATCGCTTCATATAAAATGTGTAATTATTATTTTAATTTTTATTTGAAAAACTACTGAATATATTTTGCTGAATTTTTTTTATATATTTTATGGAATAATTTGAATATTTACTAAAACGTTCGAAGCAATCTGTGAATTTTAAATCCGCTTAAAAAATGTTTGAAAAATTATTTGTTGATCCCATAGGGTTCAATGTATTTCATTTTTTCAACCCGGGTTCAATCCAAAACTAATTGGATGATATTATTCATTTATATTCCCATTGGTCCCACAGACCGTCTGAACAACATACTAAAATTGCATTTTGATAAAGTCATTTTTACGGCAGTTATCGTGCTAACGGTCAGACAGACAGACAGATTGAACAAAGTCATAAACGCTTTTCAATTTTGCTGTAAAGTATTAAAAAATGGCTAAATTGGTGGTTTTGAGAGATTGCCTTATCTTTCATATACCTTTTTTCCTGAATCTCCGTTGGTCAATTCACTCAAGACTCCAATGAATAAACCACTAAATTTTAGTTATTTTGGTTTTAGTCTGCATATTTTGGAGAACTTAGCTAGATCTTAACGTAGTTACAAAACTCTTCTACACGTATTGAATGACGTTTACAATAATATAATTACATTTTAATATGGTGTTTCTCTTTCAGTGTGTTTCACCTGCTACGATTTGAGTGAAAGTAATGAATTGACTCGTGATGATATTATAGCGCTCTTAGTTGAAGCAGTAACTGAGGTGAATATATGTTTAGTTTCAATACAATAGCTTATTAATTTATTATAAGAACTAGCAGCATACCCGTTCTTCGTACGGAGTATATAATATAAAGAAACTTGAAATTCATAATCATGCCCAAATTCTTATAGTATACTAAATGACATGTTTAATCAAAATATTCTGTTAAAATATTTAATATAATGCTCCTAAAAAGAAGTTTAAGAATATCTGTTCTCGCTATATAAAATTATCTTCATGGACATATCTGAAGAATAAAACATCTTGGACCCCTTATGTAAGCAAATATAAAAAAAAATATGGAATTGAATCAATATATGCAAAATAAAAGCGTTAAAATTGTATGGGACCCGTACTAATTATATACGCGAATATTTGAAAATATAACCTGTATTAGTAGATTACATGTATAAATTGAAAATACCAATAAACCCGTAATCTTTAAATCTGAAGACAGTCATTTATTCCAATATATGTCAAAATTAAAGTGCTAAAATTATATGGGAAGATATACACGTACTACTTATAATGTCCGATTATTAGAAGACGATTACCCGTTTTGCAATATGAGTCACAAATGTTTTTTGGTAAAATACAACAGACGACGTAATAAATTGAATATATAATTAATCCCTTTAATCTTCATACCAGAAGACTGTACTTGATTCCAATATATATGCCAATATACCTGTACTACTTATATTCTCGTAGGTTAGAAGATATACCCGTGCATTCCTAGAAGATTACTCGTACAACGTACAATATGCGTGTGTCAGCAATTTTTGCCGCAATAAAACAATGGCGTAATAACTTAAAAATATCAATAATCCCTGAATCAATAATTCCGGAAAATATCAATAATAATAATGTTTAAACCTGAAGAGTATAATTGATATTATCCAGTCCAAAATGAAATGGTAATGAAATTTATTTTATATACATATCTTCATTATTCAAATCGGAAAGGATTTAATAAAAATCGTCTGCCGCATAAACACATTGGATTTAAATCCGTTGCTAAGCGACATGATATCATTTGCTTCAAATAAATTGGTAGAAAAAATATCGTCTAAATAGTTATATTTCTATGAAACATTTGGCGACAGTTTCGTCAAATAAGCGACATTTTAAAAAATCGCCAAATTTATCGCCAAGTGGGACTGTAGAACTGACAGTTCCACTTTGCGACAAATTGACGAAATATCATCACAATACTATCCCCTAACAAAAAACAATTAATATCATTTATGTAGCGCAATTTTATCAAATTCAAGATATTTTTATAGATTTGAAAACATTTTTATCAATTTGGTGACATTTTAAAAATTCGCTAAATGTATTACTAAGTAGGATGGTTGGTCTGACAGATAAATGCTAACCAAACATCATTTCAGTACTCTCTTCTAACAAAACAAAAAAAAAATTTCATTGATATGTAGAAGACCCAAGCCACACGACCAACCCGAAGGTTTATAGCAGCTGTTTGTGTGTCGTTTATATCAATTTGGCGACATTTCCGTCAATTTGGCAAAGTTTAAGAAAAGTTGTCAAATTAGCGATATCCCTCCAAATTCGTAGCTTTGAATTTGCAGATCTGAATGAAACATTCTTATCCCGTTTCAATATACTAAATGAAAACACTACAATTGTATTAGAAGATATACCCGCTCTACTCTTTTTCTGTTTCAACAACCGGCTATATGAATTTATTGGCTAAACACAATATATGAGTTTAGTAGCTAAATACGATATAAGCTTGAAAACTCTTTGCCAAAATAAATGAAATTGATGCACGCAGTCAGAAACTAATATAATTAAAAGAAAAATCAAACCGTCCATTCATAAGATATACTTTTATATCCATTTATCCATTTATTTATTATTTAAATCGAAAAAAAATAATAAAAACATTAACAAACACATTTAATTTAATTGCGATGCCGAGCAACATGATATATCCTCCTAAAATGTTAAAATTTATGAACCACTAACAGCACACCCGTTATTCGTACGGAGGGTATAATTTAAAGAAACTTATAGTTCGCAATCATGTGCAAATTCTGTTAAAGTATTAAATTTATTGCTCCTAAAGAGAAGTTTAAGAATATATGTTCTCACTATGCAAAATTATCTTCACGATCAGATCTGAAGAATAAAACATCCTGCCCCCTTTTGTAAGCAAATTTACAGAAGAAAAAATAGGAAATGAATGAATATATGCAACCCCGTACTAATTATATTGTCGCAGATCAGAAAATATGCCAATGTGTTAGTAGAAGATTACCCGTATTACAATATGCGTCTCAAAAATATTTGCCAAAATAAAAGAGATGACGTAATAAATTGAAAACATCAATAATATCCGTACTCTTTATACCAGAAGGTCGTAATTGATTCCAATATATGCCAATATATATCAAAACATATGTCAATATACCTGTACTACTTATATTCTCGTAGATTAAAAGATATACACGTGTATTTGTAGAAGATTCGTACAACATACAATATATGAGTTTAAACAATTTTTGTCATAATAAAATAAATGCATAATAACTTGAAAATATCAATAATCCTTGAATCAATAATAACCGAAAATATAAATAATAATAATTTTTATACCTGAAGACCGTAATTGATATTATCCAGTCAAAAATGCTATAAGAAAAATCAAATCGTTCTTTTCTAAAATATATTTTTATATCCATTTATTTATTATTCAAATCGAAAAAATAATTATTAAAATTAACAGACAGATTTAATTTAATTGCGTTTCTGAGTAACATGATATAAGATAGAATCTTATAACATGTTAAATATGTCATGTCTTATAACATAAACTGCGAAATTAAATAACGATTTTGATTTCTCTATACTTCTCATTGTTCCGTAAAAGCTTGTTTTAAATAAACCATGAACCATGGAGATAGATTTCCCCTTTAAATCATGTTTCAAACAATTCATTTTTTCAGAAAGTGACTAATTAACGCAAAAAATCTCCCATCAAACTCAGAGATTAAATTTTAATTCACTTTCAAACGATTTTCAAGCTTTTCGTTTGGATAAACCACGGAGTTAAGGAGTAGAACTCCTAGGAAAAAGTTCCGTTTTTCATTAATATCTCGACAACCCCAGGTCTTAGAAACTCAAAACTTACACAAAATTTATGGGGGGATATTTTAAGGCTATTCACCAAATTTCATTAAATTCGGTTCAGCCGTTTTTCCGTGATGATGAGACAAACGAAAATTTCGTTTTTTACTAATATCTCGAGAACCACTGGTCGTAGAAACTCAAAACACGGATATAATTTTAAGTGGGGCTATTTCTGGGCTACCCACAAAATTTCATCAAATTCGGTTCAGCCGTTCTCCCGTGATGGTGTGACAAACAGACAGACAGACAGACAGACAGACAGACAGACAGACAGACAGACAGATTTTCATTTTTATTTATATAGATAACCCATTTCTCCCTGTGTCTGTCCGTCTATAGGTCCATCTTTGTAACGCTTGGCGAAAATTTTGGCAACGAATTTGGCGGAATATCGCCAACTTGGCGATTTTTCAAATATTATGAAATTGATGAAAATGTCGCCAAATTTATAAAAATGACGCCAAATCAATGTAATTAATTGGTTCGAAAGGGGATAGTACTGTATTGATGTTTTAATATCGTTTGTTTGGCAAGACAAACCGTCCACCTTGGCGGCACATTTGGCGACTTTTAAAAATGTCCCCAAATTTAACAAAATATCGCCAATTAACGAAACTGTCGCCAAATCGATAGAAATGTCGCCAAATTGATAAAAATAACACCAAATCAATTAAATTAATCGTGTTTTAAAAGGGGATAGTATTGTAATGATGTGTCGGTAGCGTTTGTACGTCCAGCCGTCCCATTTGGTGATAAATTTGACGACTTTTTTAAATGTAACCAAATTGATCAAAATATCACCAAATTAACGAAAATGTGGCCGAATTGAAAAAAATCTCTTCAAATCAATGAAATTGTCATCAAATTGATGAAAATGACCACAAATCAATGAAGTTAATTGTGTTTTGAAAGGGGGATAGCATTGTAATGTTTCAGTATCGTCTATCTGTGACTGTAAACATCCCTCTTGGAGACAAATTTGGTGACTTTTTAAAATGTCGCCACATCAATCAAAATATCACCAAATTAACGAAAATGTGGCCGAATTGAAAAAAAAAATCTCTTCAAATCAATAAAATTGTCATCAAATTGATAAAAATGACCACAAATCAATGAAGTTAATTGTGTTTTGAAAGGGGGGATAGCATTGTAATGTTTCAGTATCGTCTATTTGTGACGGTAAACATCCCTCTTGGAGACAAATTTGGCGACTTTTTAAAATGTCGCCACATCAATCAAAATATCGTCAAATTAATGACAATGTCGTCAAATCGTTAAAAATGTCTCCATATTGATGACTATGACTCCAAATCAATGAAATTTATTGTGCTTTGAAAGAGGCTAGTATTGTAATGATGTTTCGGTAGAATTTGTCTGTCTGTTCAACCGTCTTACTTGGCGACAAATTTGACAATTTCAAAAATGGCTCCAAATTGATCAAAATATCGCCACATTAATGGAAATGTCATCAAATCGAGAAAAAGTTAATATATTGGAATGACTATAAGAATCTAATATAAGAATAACCCATTTCTCTGCCCGTCCGTCCGTAACGTTTGGCCAAAAATTTGGCGACACATTTGGCGGGATGTCGCCAAATTGGCGATTTTTTAAATGTTGTCAAACTAATGAAAATTACACTAAATGGGAGGTAATGTTTTGCACATTTTGAATTCCGTCATATGACGGGCATGCCTTCTAGTTTTCCTATAATGAGATGTATTTTGTGCAAAATAAAGTAATGAAAAGTATTATATGGTTTTCATAATAAATCAAGAAGTATCGATGAAATGTTGTTTTTGTGTACCTCATGTCAGTAGCGTAACGTATTATTCTCGAACTCTCCCGCTATATGTAATTTCGGGCCTATTTTATCGCGATTTCTATAATTACTTTCCTTCTATATATAATGTATAAGGAAAGTAGTGTGACGGGGGTCGAAAATTCGAATTCGAGTTTTCGACGGGAGAGCACGTTTCAAGCATCCCTGATCGCGAATCAAACATTTTTGAAGTGATGTCTGTGTGTGTGTGTGTGTGAAAGTATGTGTGTGTGTGTGTGTGTGTCAGTGGGTCTGTGGAGACGATAAATGACGAACGAATGGACCGATTCGAACCAAATTTGGTACAAAAGTCACAATCCGTAAACACTGGAAGCCTATTGTTTTTATACGTAATCGAATGTTCAGAACCCCCCTGCATTTTCGAATGAAATTTTGAAAAAATCGTCAAAAAATCAAAACCACTAATAAAGTTACGCAAATAGACATTTCTTATGTAATTTTTCATTAGAAAACGATTGACGTAAATTTTAGAACGCTAACATAACCGTTCTCGAGATATTGCACATTTTTCAAAAAAAATTATCAAAAAGTCATATAAAATAGAAAAAAAAATCTATTGAGAAACATGTTCACTTTTCATATGTAATATCATGCGATAAATTGGGTGACATCATTCTCGTGGATCTAGCTCGTTCCATTCATGAAAAAAGATACTTTGAGTAATACTTTTGTATTTGAACGTCAATAATTATTTATCTGCTGTAAGAATAACTTATTTCTTCATCCACAACGCTTGGAGAGATTTTGGCGACGAAATTGGCGGAATATCGCCAACTTGGCGACTTTTTGAAATGTTGCGAAATTGACGAAAATCTCGCCAAATGGATAAAAATGACGCTCAATCAATGAAAATGACCACTAATTGTCGAAAATTCAATATCTTGGAAAGAATATTAGTATCTACTATAAGAAAAACCTATTTTTTTTACTGTAAAAGTAGTAAATTCATTACATTATATAAGGAAAGTCATGTGTTGCACACATCAGATTTTTTAAAAATAATTTTCGGTTCCCTTTTGCCGGGCCGAAATAACCGAATAGTCAAGATATGAAGATTTAACGTGGAAGTCCCAAGCGATCTCCGTCTCTACTCGGGAGTTCGGATCTACAGATTTGGATAACCCCGAAGCGGCAAACCATAGGTTTATGCCCAAGGCATTTATTTAGGACTAGCCGCCTTTGGCGACCAGCCTGTTCGCTACCCTTGAAAATTCTGACCGTGGCAAATTCTAACCGTGGCACACTCGCTGGCGCGACCTACCAGAAGGAACGACCTACCAGGAAGTGCCACCCAATTTAGACAGGAACTCAGTGGGGGAGGCATCCACAGGGACCGTACCCTCCTTCCCCTACCACCAACCTCTCGGAAGGACTTACGGTCCCGCATGTTTAACGTGATCGTACTCCGCCTGAACACGGCGGCAGTTTTGGCAGTGGCGGGAATCGAACCCGGACCTACCTAGTGCAAATCCCGCGCGCTAACCACTGGGCTACCGCGCCCTCCGCGACAATCTCCATAACCTTCTTTTTATTCACCCAATTTAGACCGGAACCCAGTAGGGGAGGCATCCACAGGGTCCGTACCCTCCTTCCTCTACCAACAACCTCTCGGAAGGACTTACGGATCCACATGTTTAACGTGATCGTACTCCGCGTGAAAATGGCAGCAGTTTTGGCAGTGGCGGCAATCGAACCCTAGCCTACCGAGTGCAATTCCCGCGCGCCAACCACTGGGCTACCGCGCCCTCCGCGACAATCTCCATAACCTTCTTTTTATTCACCCAATTTAGACCGGAACCCAGTAGGGGAGGCATCCACAGGGTCCGTACCCTCCTTCCTCTACCAACAACCTCTCGGAAGGACTTACGGATCCACATGTTTAACGTGATCGTACTCCGCGTGAAAATGGCAGCAGTTTT
Source organism: Amaurobius ferox (assembly GCA_951213105.1). Taxonomy (NCBI): domain Eukaryota; kingdom Metazoa; phylum Arthropoda; class Arachnida; order Araneae; family Amaurobiidae; genus Amaurobius; species Amaurobius ferox. The sequence goes on along the minus strand of OX578139.1, from coordinate 99,111,098 downwards.
GGCAGTGGCGGCAATCGAACCCTAGCCTACCGAGTGCAATTCCCGCGCGCCAACCACTGGGCTACCGCGCCCTCCGCGACAATCTCCATAACCTTCTTTTTATTCACCCAATTTAGACCGGAACCCAGTGGGAAAGTCATCCACAGGGTGCGTACCCTCCTTCCTCTACCACCAACCTCTCGGAAGGACTTACGGACCCACATGTTTAACGTGATCGTACTCCGCGTGAACACGGCAGCAGTTTTGTCAGTGGAGGGAATCGAACCCGGGCCTACCGAGTGAAATTCCCGCACGCTAACCACTGGGCTACCGCGCCCTCCGCGACAATCTCCATAACTTTCTTTTTATTCACCCAATTTGGACCAGGACCCAGTGGGGGAGGCATCCACAGAGACCGTACCCTCCTTTCCCTGCCACCAACCTCTCGGAAGGAATTATCGACCCATATGTTTAAGGTGATCGTACTCCGCATCAGTGGCGGGAATCGAACCCAGGCCTACCGAGTGCAATTCTCGCGCGCTAACTTCCCGCGCGCTAATTTAAATTTATAACGACCATATGCTAGGCTCTTAATTCCACCATCCTCGTTCCATCGTTCCATCATTTAAAATAGCCATAAAATTAAAATATCCATTTAAAATATCTATAAATTAAAATATCCATAAATTAAAATATCCATTTAAAATAAAAAAATCAACCATATCGTTCCACCAATCCATAAATATAATAATTTCAAATACATCACCACAATTCAAACCACCATAATTCAATCATTTAAATTATTTAAAATATCCATTTAAAAATATCCATTTAAAATATCATATAAATATAATAATTTCGCCCGATGTATACAACACTTATGCTCGTAATTCAGTTAAAACCGAAAGCGCGGTCTCCATGGAGACGGGGAAGAAACTAATGCGGATGGGGGGAAAATGCCTTTGAGGAACTGAGCCGGTAGCCGACAAATTTAAAATCATGGCGTCTTTAAAATTGCTATCCTGAAGGCAATTTTCATTATTTCTGGACCAGATTGGACTTGTAAGAATGCCAGATGTTTGACCTTTCTGAAAATGTAAATTATTAGTCGAAATTATGAGTACTTTTCACGATGCGAGAATTTAAAAACCAAAAATCGTTTTCTTGAGCAAAAAGTGACTTTTGTTTTAAAATCTTTAAAAAATATTAGAAATCGAAATTCAGATTTGAAATTGATATATTTTTACTCGAAATTCTCTGCTCTTTCCGATGGTGTCATTTGTTTTTTTCTACGATGTCTGGATCGTGGAGAAAAAAGGGCAAAAAGGGCAAAAAACGGTCGAAATCGCATAAAACATTAAATAAATAAAAAAATAATTAAAATTTTAAAAATCGGTTTTCACGTGTCCCCTTTCCTCCCCCCCGGGTCTCCGATTGCCAAATTTCGTAGCTCTCCGACGCGCGGTCGCGAAACGTATAGTGTATAAGACAGACACATTTAACGTGGAAGTCCCAAGCGATCTCCGTCTCTACTCGGGAGTTCGGACCCGATAAATCTACAGATTGGGATAACCCCGAGCGGCAACCCATAGGTTTATGCCCAAGGCATTTATTTAGGAAGATGAATGGTTTATGCCGAATTCTGGGGAAAGAAGCGGGACATCAACTGCTAAGCAAGACTACCGCCAGGGGAGCGAGGTCAGCGAAACCATTCACCGGGTGGTGTCCGAAGATGGTCCCGCCGAGTCTCGATTTCTGCCGGGTCTGGAAACAGGCCACAAAGACACAGTTCCCCTCCGCTACCTGGAAGAGTCTACTTCATGATTACTGGGTCAATCCACAGATTATTGTACCACGTAGGTGAGGTAGGTTTGAGGCTATAGAAGCGAGTGCCCTTCCGATGTGCGGCGTCATCCCTACTGCGGACACGAAAAATCTACATGCCAGAATGTTCGTTTGAGAGCTAATGGATTAGGTGAGGTCCCTATGATTCGTGGTTTCGGTTTAAATTGGGTGACACTTTCGAGGCCGTCTAAACGGATACCTTACATCTTCGAGTAGGGCAGGAGGTATATAGTCTGGATAGACAGGAAGAGGATTCCTTTTAGCCTGCCTCTTCATACACCCGTTGGCATTGACGATTATATTATTTTCTATTTATAAGCAACGAGTGGAACCCGATGTGATAATTTGGGAGTGAGAAGTTCATTCATCAACCGTCTTTTTATGTACAATACTCGACGTTTGCTTTTCTTTGGGGGGCTACGTCACTTCTTAAATTTTAAAATTACCTGACGAGTGGCGTAGCACAGCATATGATAAATATAAATCTGCATTTTGGGAAGGCCGTTTAAGAATGAAATCGTGAAAACCGGCTCTGTATATTTCGAGCAACACGCCGGGAACAGATGAGATGAATTCAATAAGTGATCATAATTCTAATTTGAATGCACTTTCGAGCTAGGCAAATACTGTGTCTTTGTAGTACTTACCTTCTATATGTTTTAATTAAAGTCATTTTTTTTTTGCTAAAAGTTTTTTTTATATTTTACTTGTAGAAATTAAAATCTACTTGTTTAATACCATGAAAAATGATGCCTTGCATTGTCAGTAATAGTAAACACAGCGTCCGCCGCTTAGGGCAGGGTAAGGCTGGTGATCACATGGGTTAGCTGTCATAATGCTAAATTCTCGGTCACTAGAGGGCGAACACAGTTGTACTTCCTTTACTTCTACTAAATCCAATAATGCGCCGAAGCAAATAAAGAAGGAAAGCAGATAATAATCATAAGAAAGATGATGATCATGAATACTGCCTAATCTGTGTAGAACATTATTCTAATAGTCGCTTGAAAGAAGTATAGATCATGTGTCAAGAGTGTAAAAGGTTGGGCCCATATACAGATTGCTCTCCAGGTATAAACTAGTAAGTAGAAAGTGTGAGAGAGATGTTCCACGTGCACGCTCCTTGATCCTGCGAGACCAAATTTCTTTTATATCTTAGCCCTCCCCCCCCCCCCGGAGAACCAGTAAAATATATATTATTATTATTACTTAAAGCTCTAAAAGATCTATAAAACGAAGAGTTAGGAGATTTTTAGTAAGTGTTAACAACCCGTTCAAGTGTTCTATTTTTTCTGGTTAAGATTTTTACTAGGGACCCTGTCTATTCAAATATAGAATTTAAAAATAACATATATACTCGATTTTAGAAGAATAGTAAAACACTAGCCGAATACCCGTTGAAAATCAACGGTCTTACAATAAGCAACCCTTAAATAAAAGTTTTTGAATAATTTGCGTTTCACATTTATTCGACAAATCGAATATTTTAATGTGCAGAACCCCTTAAAGAAGAAAATATTGGAAAACTTAAATTGCGCACTTCTTCTTTTTGAACTATCTACACGTACACCAAGTCTCTATCTCATCCCGTAGCATACTATTTTATCATTTCCCCTTTCGAACGTTTTTCTGTGGAGCACATCCATAAATGACCATTTTTGAAAACCTTTGTTCGCCTTGTGTTTTTTATCAGATGATTGGCCCATATACCAAATATCAAGCCTTTATCACATTTAAAAGGAAACGTGTCTCATTTATTTGGAAAATCGAATATATTGGTGTGCGGCACCCCCTAAAGTAGCAAATATTGGAAATCTGGAATTGCACACTTACTTCGTTTCAAACTATCTACCAGTACACCAAATTTGAAGACTCTACTCAATAGCGAAGCATGTTTTTCTATCATTTTATCTTTCGAAAGTTTTTCTGTGTAGCACTCCCTTAAATGAACATTTTTGAAAAACCGTATTCATTTTGGTTTTTTTATCAAATGATTAGCCCATATACTACATTTTAAGTTTTTATCCCGTTGTAAAGGAGTCGTTTTTATTACTTCGTTAAATCGAATATTTTAGTGAGCGACACCCCCTATAATAGCAAATGTTGGAAAACTGAATTTGCACACGTTCCTCTTTTCCAACTACTTACCCGTACACAAAATTTGAAGTCTACCTCATAGCGAAACTTGCTTTTTTCTACCATTTCACCTTTCGAATGTTTTCGTGTAGAGTACCCACCCCTTAAATATACATTTTTGAAAAAGTTCATTCTTCTTGGATTTTCTATCAGATGATGCGCCTATATACCAAATATCAAGCCTCTACCACTTTTTAAAAGACGCGTTTCTCCTTTATTCCGAAAATCGAATTTGTTGTGCGGCGCCCCTTAAAGTAGAAAATAATGAAAAACTGAAATTGTACACTTTCTTCATTCCAAACTATCTACTTGTACACCAAATTTGAAATCTCTATCTCATACCGAAGCATGTTTTTTTTATAAATTGACCTTTCGAACTTTTTTCTCTGGAGCACTACCCATAAACGAACATTTTTGAAAAACTATATTCATCTTGGGTGTTTTCATCAAATGATCAGCTCATATACCAAATTTCAAGCCTCTATCAAATTTTAAAATAGCCGTTTCTCATTTACTCGGCAAATCGAACATTTTGGTGCGCGGCACCCCTTTAAGTTGAAAATATTGGGAATATGAAATTGCACATTTTTTTCCCTTTCGAACGATTTACCCATACACCAAATTTGAAGTCTCTATCTTATCGCAAAGCATGCTTTTCTATCATTTCACTTTTCGAACGTTTTGGCATGGAGCACCCTCTCTGCAGAACATTTTCGGGAAATACGATTTTTCAAGAGGATTTTATCGAACGATTGACCTGTGTACCAAATTACAAGTCTCTATCTATTCGGGAAGTGCCCCGAAAAAGCATGACGACAGACAGACGGACAGACGGACACTTGGTAATTAGTATATTTAAATTTTACCCATAAAACATTGATAACTGAAATAATTCTTATTTGTGCAGACACCCTACAAAGAAGTAAATCCAGATGTCGTACGTGATTTGGCTGAAATGATGCTCACCAGAATGGTATGTTGTAGAAAAATTAGGGATATATAGAATAAAAAAAAAGAACATTTCTTCTTAAAATGTATTTTTGAAATTAGCAGAAAATATCGAATTTAAGGATTTTATATGTAAATGTTTGTAGAACCATGCTTATTAAGGCTGTCTATTTAAGGAATAACTATATACGTCTATGACTTAATAATTTCATACTTTATAATTACAAATTTAGCAGATTTGATGCTTTTCAAGTCTGAGAATCATGCACCATCGATGCCATTATGCTCTCCATCAGTACCGAATATCCGTTACACTGACAGCAAAAAACTGAAAGTGTAACTTTCTGCAATGACAGCAAATAAACAAGAAGAAACTATGGTATATCTGTTTTGTAAGTCCCTGTGGTGATTGACAAAATCAGTCGTGCCTTGAGACTGCCATTTGGTTTATGAAAGATCGAACTCGAACTCAGCTAGGGGCAATGCATATTCACGAAAGATTATGCAGGTACTAGTGCACCTGTAAGGAACCTCTAAAGCTTCATAGAGTCCTCCCAGTTTTCTTTTTATTTCGGCGTCACCCTCGCTATCATATCCATGCCTCAATACCTCAACAACCATTGCTATGGACATGCAGTTAGAAAGAATGAAATAAAACTCCTATGGATGAAACGCTTGAAAATGCCACAATTCTTTGAGAATTATATCTAGGTGTCGCTAGTGTTAGTAAAGTAGCTGCTACTATTAGTTGACACAATAGAAATGCGTAGTAATTAGAATATGTATTTTTCATTGTCTTTGAATTAAGAGTTCCCCAATTATGAGTATAATTAACCAATATTTTTTCATAGTTGTAGGGTAAAGTACAGAATGCAGGGAGATAAAAATAAATTGAAAGGTGAAATTATTTTGAATACGTAGGAATATTCTTTATTATTTCATTTCTACTTGCATTGCGATAATAATTTATTTTTACAAAATTGACAGTTTGCATAAATATTTTAGGCCATTCACCATAGAAATGCATACAACGTAGGGCTACTTATATTATCCCAGCACCACCTGAATAATTGCCTCAAACGATATTGGCGTTTTCCTAATATGGCGTTTTCCGAACGAAACTTTATATGGAAGGCAATAAATATCCGTCAAAAAGTCGTATTATCAGGGTCCGTAACATGATGACACTTGCAATTCTTATCAAAGCACACGGTAACATTTCTTCTCGAATTCAAATACGCATTCTTGCAGTTTGAATAAACTGTACATTATATTCATGTGAATGTAAGTGTTTATTTTAACTTGCTCAAGTTTTAACTCCTTAGTTTTACCTCCATGGTTATCGAAATATTTTCATGCGTAAATGCATATATGTATATTGTATAGTATTACAGTTGATGTTAGTTTTAAATATTTTTTTATTTCTAGCAGCATCACTCAAATGATCATTTGCTAAATCAACCTGTAGTATCGTGAACCATTTAGTCGTCACATGACGTTGCCCTGACGGAAAAGTAGGGGCGAAACACACTATGCTCAACAACGCAACATCCATGCCCGCAGGTGGGACTCGAACCCACAACCTGGCGGCCGAGCTGGCACGAGGAAACGCTTGCCTTGACCGCTCGGCCACCGCGTCGGCTGAATTTCAAATATAAATAAATTGAAACGCTACTTTGTGAAGCAAAGACTAATTTTATTATTCAATTAAAAGTGCACGTATTTACAAAATGCCTGCCAAATTGGGTATTTTCTTTTTCTTCCCACTCTATCTGTTTTTAGCAATTGCCAAGTTATCCTGGGTTGATCGAAATCGCGTTACAACAGAATTGACAATTTAAGCATCTATTTCAGCAATTGGTATAATAAAAAGTACCAACAGCTATCTACAATTAAAGTGGAACTTGGAACTTGAAAATATTATCTGATTATTTCCATTTTAGGGGGGACACAGCATAATAAATTTCTTCAGGAGGTCCGGCACCTTTGAAGTATGGCTGGCTGTCAGTCACCACAAAGACTATCAAAGTTTTGATTTATAATAAGCTTTCTTGAAAATTATGCAATGTAAGGGAGTTTACGATTATTTGTTGCTGAATTGCTCTAGTAAGAGCAAAACCTGTCCACTGCTTCTATAGTTGTTCATGATTCAATTGTCACATTTTTATGTTATTATATAGTGTAGATAATTTAAATGTTGTATATGCATGTTTACTTTCTCATGCGAAGTATAGAGAAAGTATTGTTTTCACGAAATTTTTCAATTTCGAGATTTTAATGTCAGTATATGTTTCAGGATTTACTGAACACATTTTGACTACATTTAAAGTGATGTCAGTCTGTCTGTGGTCGATTCTTTCTGCACACGATAACTGTCACAAATATTAATGGATTTTCACAAAGCTGTATATTCGGCTTTGGCGTGAAAAAGTCTAGAACTAGGTATAATTTTTGACATTCGAGTGAAAACTTCTAAATGTATTCGAAATTCTATATTTTTTCTTAATGTGGTAGCATAGCGCACAATTTGAAATAATGTGCATAAAAGAGGTTATTTAAGGCTTAATGATCACGGAACTTAACAGTTTGAATCAGTATAGTGATAAAAAAGCCGCGATGCAATTTTTGTGTTCGTATTGTCATTCTCTCGGGGGAGGGGGGAGAGGTTATCCCTCCAAGGAGGTACAGTTTCAAACTTACTATCATTCGAAAGATTATTTCAAGTCCTTCAAAATGAGAGTTAACATGTTATAGTTTCGATCATTTTGACCAACAATACAGGTTTTCCAATTTTTTTTTTCTTGAAAAATTTGCAAAAAAAAATTGATGACTCATAAATTGATCCTGTTATGAGAGGGTCGAGTTCATCCACACTCCAGTTAATTAAATATGAACTTTTCTTATGTGTTTAAGTTGAATCTAATACCAAGTTGACGGAATTGATATTTTCGATAATTCTCCGAATTTATTTTCTGTAAGGATGAAGATCGTGACAGTGGTGTTACATTTGAAGAATTCGAGAAAGTCTGTCTGAACGACTGGCTTCTGACAGAATCTTTCGGGCAATGCTTACCGGATCACAGAGTAATATGCTTCTTATTTTGATGAAATTTGTGTTCTTCTTTCTGATGAACTATACATATTTCTCATTATCTTAATTATATGCACAGTCGGCCATATAAAAATCTAAATACCACTACGTTATTCATGCCACTCCAGTCGTATATTCAAACCAAAAATATCATTATACCCCGAATTATGTCTACTATAAATAACCGTACCTAATTTGCGTTAGGCTTCTCCTTCATATTGAACTTGACATTTATTCGATATTTTTAAAGAACAACCGGTTTTGATAACAAATTCGGATTTTCCAGGTCAAAGTAGACCAAATTTATATAGATTTAAGTATTTTACTTAGCCTGTTGTCGAGTTATGAGTGTTTGAAATTTGGATATTCTAACATTCAATATTCACAAATGTAGTCACAAATGTCACATAAATAGATCTCTTTTATCTCTTCATCCAAATGTTGCCGAGTTATGAGTGCTTGAAATTTTGATCTTCTAACATTCAAATTCACAAAAATACTCACAAATATCACAAATATATTAAATGATAGTCAAATAAATAGATTTTTCTCTTTTATCGCTTCATCTAATTGTTGCTGAGTTATGAGTGCTTGAAATTTTGATCTTCTAATATTCAATATTCACAAAAATAATCACAAATATCACAGAAATTTTCAAAAATAGTCACATAAATAGATTTTTCTCTTTTATCGCTTCATCTAAATGTTGCCGAGTTATGAATGCTTGAAATTCGGATATTCTAACATTCAATTTGTGCTATATTCACTTTACTATACTTTCCGATCAGCTTATCAAACAAATTCCTATTTCATAGTATGCTATTAAATAAATCAAACAAAATATATTTCTCTCACTTGCAAATAAATATTATTTCTCTCACTTACAAACAAATGGCATTTCTCTCATTTGCAGACGAATATTATATATGTAATATATAAAATATAGAATACATGTTTGAATAAATCAATTGAAACGAATAATTTTCGGTAGTGCTCTATGCAGCAACATTTTTCCCATCGTAGGTGTTGTTGTTGAGACCCAGACCGTCCGACCTACCAGAATGGTGTAAGGTAACCGTTTGGACGGCCGGGAAGTGCCACCCAATTTAGACCGGAACCCAGTGGAGGAGGCATCCACAGGGACCGTACCCTCCTTCCTCTATCACCAACCTCTCGGAAGGACTTACCGACCCACATGTTTAACGTGATCGTACTCCGCATGAACACGGCGGCAGTTGTGACAGCGTCCAAATCCAGCGCGCAAACCACCGGGCTACCGCGCCCGAAATGTGCCAACAGCACGCGATGTTCCCAGGTGGTCACACACCCAAGTACTAACCGCGCCGAATGCTGCTTGACTTCGGTGATCTAACGAGAACCGGAGTTTTCAGCACGGTAGGAAAATTTTTCACACCTCCATCGTAGGTGTTGTTGTTGTTGAAACCCAGACCGTCCGACCTACCAGAAAGGTGTAAGGTAACAGTTTGGATGGTCGGGAAGTGCCACCCAATTTAGACCGGAACCCAGTGGGGGAGGCATCCACAGGGACCGTACTCTCCTTCCCCTACCACCAACCTCTCGGAAGGACTTTCGGACCCACATGTTTAACGTGATCGTACTCCGCATGAACACGGCGGCAGTTTTGGCAGTGGCTGGAATCGAACCCGGGCCTACCGAGTGCAACTCCAACGCGCTAACCAATGGGCTACCGCGCCCTTCCATCATAGGTGTTGTTGTTGTTGAGACCCAGACCGTCCGACCTACCAGAAAGGTGTAAGGTAACTGTATGGACGGCCGGAAAGTGCCACCCAATTTAGACCGGAACCCAGTGGGGGAGGCATCCACAGGGACCGTACCCTCCTTCCCCTACCACCAACCTCTCGGAAGGACTTACGGACCCACATGTTTAACGTGATCGTACTCCGCATGAACACGGCGGCATTTGTGGCAGCGTGCAAATCTAGTGCGCAAACCACGGGGATACCGCACCCGAGATGGCCAACAGCACGCGGTGTTCCGAGGTGGTCACCCACCAAGTACTAACCGCGCCCGATGCTGCTTGACTTCGGTGATCTAACGAGAACCGGTGTTTTCAGCACGGTACGGCCGTTGGCCCTCCATCATAGGTGTGAAAAATTTTCTGCAGTATTTTAAATAAAGAAAAGTAATCAAACCTGCATCTTTTTAAACCTTAAAAGATTTTTAGAAACCCTTGAATGTCGAAATCATTAAACCTTCGTCAATATTTAAATAACTATAACTAAATTGCTGTACATGGGACACCCTAGAATTCAAAGGCCCTTGACTTAGATGCGGGTTTATAACCCCCTTGATAAGATGGTTATACTAAGAATTAGCAATTTAACAAAATATAGAAACTTCTAAATTACAATATGTTTAACCTTTCTTTTATACAATTTTAAAAAATCGACCTTGCTTGGTTTCAGCCATATACCTCTGGTGGTTACAGTCGGAATCCTGCAAAAATATATTTCTTCATTATCCCGTCATGACAAATCCAATGATAGCAAAAGTGGGTCTTTTCAGATGACATTTTGGAAATAATATAAAACCGAATTTGAAGGCGAGTTTTTACGCAAATTGCATGCATATTTACTTATAGTAGATAATTATTATATTTGCTTTATTTAATTCACAGACGTTTTGTAGTCCAGACCGGTCAGCCTATATAAATAAATGTACCTGGCCTGTTCGGGCATTTTCGTGAAAACTAATATTGAAAAAGAATCCAGTTTGAGCAAAATAGATCTCTATGAGCTATGAGGAAGCTCCCTAGTTTTCTCTCAAAACTATGCCATTAGAAAAGACTTTAAAATTAAATCTATCAAATCCATTATGGATAAATGTGCCAAAACTTTTTTTCAGATGTGCCATTCTAAAAGACTTCAAAATTAAATCTATCAAATCCATTATTGGAAAATGTGTCAAACTTTTTTCAGATGTGCCATTCAAAAAGACTTTAAAATTAAATCCATCAAATCCATTATTGGAAAATGTGGCAAAACTTTTTTTGAGATGTGCCATTCGAAAAGACTTCAAAATTAAATCTATCAAATCCATTATTGGAAAATGTGATAAATTTTTTTTCAGATGTGCCATTCGAAAAGACTTCAAAATTAAATCAACTAAATCCATTATTGAAATATGTGCCCCAAATTTTTTTTTTAAATCCAGTGTCCTAAACTAAGCACTCTTTTCCCCATCCCACGGCCCAAAAGAACAGAGAAAACAATCGCGAGCCATGCTCTATGACACCTCCCTCCCCATTACCTTATAAATTAAAAAGAAAAAAAAAATTCCATTCTTTCCAAATCCTCGCTATATACATGTCTTCATCAATTTCTGTTTTTTTTTTCGGTGTGACCATAATAGTCATCCCTTTCGCTATCTGATCTATTTATTCCTTAAGTCAAAGCCTAAGCAGGGCTGTCTGTGGCTAGAAGCACTTGACTCTCTTTCATTCCCGGGAGATGGTAGTTTTAAAATTACGTTTTACTCGCTTCGAATTACTCGTTGCAACATTTTTCTCTATATTTAAATTCCGTTTACAGCTTTTTTATCGTTCATGTAAAAGTTTAAAAATATTATTTTCATTTCATTCCTGTTTAAATTATGTTTCGTTTACAAATATTTGATCCAACTAGGATGTTGAAGTTATTTAAATTAGGAACTCCTCAAAATACACGTCGGCTGACGGGGTCATATCAGTTTTGTTCTTATTTCTTATATTGTCCACAAGAAAATTTACCCGACGTTGCCCGGGAGTTAAAGTAGGGATAAATTGAATTCATTAATCTAAATAATAACAAAATATACAAATTTTATTTATATAAATAACAGTGCAAATTGCATGCGATCTACATACACCAGAGCAACGGACGCGATATGACCCTTTCCCAAAATTGAAAATTACATCCTACCTCCTACGAACACCGAAACCCATTTTGACGTCTCATGAAAGCGCAAAAGAAACAACGTGAATGATACGGCCCCATTAAAAAATTATTCCCTTCCCCCCTACCTTTAAAACATCTCAGATCTCGTGCGACTAAGCAAATAAACAAATAAAATCTTCAAATATATATCCCTTCTTTAAGCGTATGCACAGCCGCCGAGAGGAAAGGTGAAAGAAAATCTCATTCTTTATCCGTACAACGTGAGGCATCGAAAATCTTGCAGGTTCGTTCGCTTAGTAAACCACCAAAATTAAAATTACTTATAAAAAAAAATGTTTGTTAGAATCCGAAGATATATATAAGGTTATTTTTTGCAAAATCATAGATAGCATTGTCTTAATCTTAGTTTTCATTTTTTTCTTTTTTTTTTGTATTCGAAGAAAGAATAAGCACATAACCTAAAAGATGCAAATTTCGATGTGTTGTCAAAAAAATAAATTAATATGAAGAAATTTAAATATCGCCGAACTTTCTTTAATATTTCGGATGGTGTCAAGATGGACACTCTACGAAAATATTTCCGATCTCTAAGGAGTTGCTTTGTGTAAAAAATATCTAAACATAAAATAACTAAAAAACTAATTCGAATTTAAAAAAAAATAATACCAAGATGCACCTGTGTATATCGAGCGTACCACAAATCATGGCAGTGCGACGCTTAAATTTCCCCTTACAGACCGTTCACAAACAAAACAAAATCCTCCTTTGTGTAAGATATAAATTTTTGAAAATTATTAATTTCAATTACTTCTTTCATTACTCTGCTCAAATAATGTCATTCATATTAATAAAGATTAAAGCCACATGCTAGGAACTCCAAGAAATTCAAATCGCCAGTTTGAGTCATATCATCTACTACTCTTGCTGAAGGTCAGACAACTGTGAAAGCAGTTCAAAGATGGCTAATATTAAGAATGGCATTGCAGTCCACAGTTTCAAACGAATCAATTTTCGTACGCTCGAACTCAGTTTCGAAAACGTGATTCAACTTAGGCTAAATATTTTTAGATTCGTCAAATCGTAATTATAGTTAGGATATTATTAAGATATGTAGTAATTATATAAATTATATATTGTTGTTGTTGTTGACAAATGCCGGTTGTTTGACCGCTAGGCCATATTAGACAGCAAGCTCTCCAGTATTTCTCTATTGATGAACTAAAAGTCACTAGTGTAGGACACTCGTCTAAATGTTTTCCAGACCTAGGCTAACCCAGGTCACATAAATTATAAGCCGGGAAAGCAGCAAGTACAACTCGATGGAGATGAGCCCTGAGACAGTCATGACCAGTCAGAAGATTTTTTTTTTATCAAATGAGCAGGCACTTGACATTCATCTTTTGCTTAGACATCGGCCAGAACGTGAACCATTTAGCCGTACTAGGACGTTGTTCCAGGCGTACCAAAGGGGGCGCGGAACACACTGTGCCCAACAACACAACATTCATCCCTTACGTGGGACTCGAACCCACACCGCGGCGGTGAACGATTGCTTGGAAATGCTCGCCTTGACCGCTCGACCACCGCGTCGGCCCGGTCAAAAGATTGAACCTGGCAACTGCTTCTCGTTAAGGAGCTTCTGGAATAACTGAAATGATCCTGCTGGAGATGCTCTATGATAATATAATTATATTTAGAATATTATTGCGATATGATAGATATTTTGATCACTTGAAAAGTGGATGTTGCGATTAGAAATTTCGGAAATAATATAAAAATAAATATGAAGCCGATCCCTTAACAGATCAGATGTATATACATTGATAGCACACATTATTCCAAATCTAATGATGCTTTCTATTCGTCTGTACGAGCATAAATATCCGACGTGAATAAAATGCGGTGTTCCTATACTTTTTTGACCGACTGTACAAGTTGCTATAACTCTATTTCACCTATTGTTATTCAAAGTATGTTTCCTTTACAGTTTCGCGCAGCTTTCCTGATTCTTTTAGAGACAGACGAATATGCGGATGCTGGGGTGTCTGAGTCAATCAACTAATTGTGTTTAAAAGGTGGAATATTATTTTGAAAGGCTAAATATATCAAAATTAACATTTTCTTTACCATATTTTTGACCACTTTCTATTTTGTGAGTTTTTGAAAAAACCTCATTGTATATTTTATCTTTTTGTCAGTGGAAATAAAATTTATTGCATTTTAAAAGCATTTATTTCTTTTTACACTGTTTTATTTAGGTTGGTTTCTTCGTTTGAGTCAAATCTTGAAATCAATTTTTGATTCACTTCTATCGAGCTGATTTTCTTGAAATTTGCACACTTATTTACAATGACAATACAACCTTTCATCACATTTGAATTAATTCCTTTCCCTGGTTCTGACCCCTCCGTCCCCCCAGAATATATATACACACTCACGGACAATGGAAGTTGCGCACCAAGAAGGAAGCATAGGAGGGTCCTGAAATTATATTTATGGAAGAATACTGATGAATGATATATATGATCATAAAAACAGCGCAGCAGAACACGTACAGAGAGAGCTGTGGTACACAGTCCGGTCATCCTCAATAGCGCGTCGCACCGCCTTGTGCTGTGATACAAACAGCAATGCGATCCGGCATGGTGCCGAGCAAACGCCTGATGTTGTCCTATGGCAGACGAGTCCACACCTGTTGGACGTTAAGTTTCATATCCAGAAGTTTGCGGCAACGAGGCAGCTGATGTTTCAACTGGTCTCACACATGCTCGATAAAGGACAGGCCTGGGGAGCGGGCAGGCCACGGAAGTGTCTGGACGTGACTCAGGCAGGCCTGAACGACCCGAGCCGTGTGCGGACGGGGAATATCCTGCTGGAATTGAGAGCCTGGAATTCCATCAATGAATAGGAGCACATGGGGCCGTAGAATCTCATTCACGTATCGCTGGCCCATCAATGTTTCAGGTACCACTACTAGAGCGGATTGGCTGTCGTAGATTATGGCTCCCCAGCCCATGATACCTGCAGTGGGGCTGGTGTGGCGCTCGATAATGAGGTTGAGATTGTAGCGTTGTGCTGGAGATCCCCACACCAGGACGTTGACCATCGGTCCCCAAAACGAAGCGGCACTCATCGCTAAATACCACACATCCCCAATCTGTGGCGTTCCACGCTGCTCTGCACCACTGCAACCGGAGCCGCCGCTGCTCCCTTGTTAACGGTAGCACACGTAAGGGACGCTAGGATCGCAGATTCACTTCCTTCACACGCCTGGATATGGTTCGTGGGCACACAGGAGCCGCTATGTGTGCTGTATCGCGGACCGGGTCGCCGAGGGATCTATACGTGCCTGCCGCACAATCATTCGATGCTCTCAACTCGTCGTACCTCTCAACTCGTCGTATGCGTAGTCCGTCTACAGCTGGTCCTCCGTGTCTGGGTGGCGTCCCGTGACGAGTGCTCCCAACACTGTCAGACGGTACAGTCTGAACGATCTACGTGGTGGGCTATCTGGCGCGCTGACCAACCTGCGGTTTTCAGCCCGATGATCAGGCCTCCTATTTACATCATTTCGCGGTTGTACCATGTTTTCTTCTTGGTGCGCAACTTTCATTGTCCGTGAGTATATATATATATATATATATATATATATATATATATATATATATATATATATAAAGTCGGTCGCATATTGAACATCTTTTAACTGTCTTAGAACAATGAGATTATGTAAACCAAAGGAGATTTTACGCGTCTGTTCTATTTTTTAGATTAGTTAATTTTAATAGATTAAAATTTATTAGATTTTATTAGATTTAATTTTAATAGATTAAAATTTTCCATTGAACTAAGCTGTGTGCCAAATGTCAGATCTTTAGGACGTAGGAAAGTATGGTAAAAGTACCATCAAAGAAGTAGACAGAGGTCATGAGGAATTCAATAAAAGGTTTTTGAAATGTTTGTTTGGATATCTGATGAAAAATTGATTACACAATCGCTAAAGACCAAAAAGTATAAAATAAAATATTATAAGAAGCTTTTTAAGTTACACGGTTTTGTAAAATGCACTAAAAAGTAAAAAACAAAAATTTATCTATCGCAACATTCTTGGTCATATGCAACTATTGTTAAATCAAAATTGCCAAAGAAAAATGTAAATAAATTGAATGCAACCTCTTCACTCTATTCCTTAAAATTCTGTCAGAGTTCAAATACAATTATTTTATGGGCGCCTCACGGTTTTATTTTTAGTGGCATATGACCAAGAATATTGTGATAGCTAACAATTATTTTTTACTTGTTAGTGCATTTTAATAAAACCGTGTAACAACGTTTTTAACACTTTACAACAAAGTTGAAAAGTGTTTATGACTTTGTTCATTCTGTCTGTCTGTCTGTCTGTCTGTCTGTCTGTCTGTCTGTCCGTTAGCACGATAACTGCCGTAAAAATGAGTTTATCAAAATGAAATTTTAGTATGTTGTTCAGACGGTCTGTAGGACCTATGGGAATATAAATAAATAATATCACCCAATTAGTTTTTTATTGAACCCGGGTTGAAAAAATGAAATACATTGAACCCTATGGGACCTAATTTTTCAAACATTTTTTAAGTAAATTTAAAATTCACGAATTGCTTCGAAATTTTTAGGAAATATTCACATTATCCCATAGAATATATAAAAAAAATTCAGTAAAATATGTTAAGTAGTTTTTTAATTAAAAAAATTATTTAATATAGGGAAAAAAACAAATTCAATTAAATTCTGACTTTTGGATATCTTCCAGAAAGAAAAGAGAGAGATATTATATAATAAATATCTCTCCATTTGTTTAAACTTTTTGCATATGGGAGTGGCTTCATATTTTAAAATAAATTTGGTAGATAACAATTTTTCATTTTTTTTAAATTTTATATAACTCTTCATGATAAATTTAATTGATGGCATTTTAAATGCACTTTCCTACGTCCTAGAGAGTTAAAATTTGGTACACAGCTTAAATTTGTTGAACATTTTATTCGACAAAAATTTGATGGATCTTTAAATATAGATCATACATTTTTTTCGAAATGGCCTGAAAATAATCCCCGTTCACTTCTATAAATCATTGGTGTAATATTGTTAAAAATTCTGATGTGGACAGCACATGTCTTTCTCTGCAGACTCATATTCGTTCTCTTTATTTATTCAATGATAATTTGAGTTTATCTGCACAACATAAGTATTTTAAATGACATTGAATTTACACGTTAAACTTAAATTTGGTTCTCATTTGATAGCTGGACTTATTGTCAAAGGTGGCGTAGCGAAAACGCGAAAAAACTAGAATATCTCAAGAACGGCTAGTCCTAGAGTAATGGGGTTAGTCTTATTCTTTTTGTTGTCAAAAATCACATATAAAATAGGAATTTAATTGATATAATTGAGCACACGTAGTCTTTTATTTTTATATATAACGATTTTTGCTGGCCATTTCGCAAAAATAGCCCGTTCCTTTTTCCCGAATCGTAGTAGAATAACCTACAAATGATTTATATACAAAATTTTGTTAAATTTGGTATATAAATCACTTGTAGGTTATTGAAATATTATACTCCAAATTTTGTTAAATTTGGTTCATTAGTTTTTAGCTAGAGTGGATAAAGGCAATTTCTGCGGCCATTTCGCAAAGAAGGCAGATTCTTTTATTGCGAATCGTACTATAATCTAATGAGCATCAGGATTTCCCACAAAAAACATACCTACCAAATTGTATGAAATTCGGTCCATTAGTTTTTCAATTAGACTGGATGTAATATCCACACAGACATACAGAAACATACACAGATACACCCTTACACACACAGACGTCTGCCTAAAAGTAGTTTTTTCGTGTTCTAGAAGTCCCAAAACGTGGAAGACCCAGACCGTCCGACTCGTCCAGAGGACTTAGAGTAACTAGTTGGACTAAGTCCCAAAACGTGTAGATCCTTTGAAAATTCGAGTTCCGATCTTCGGCACGATTCCAATACTTTGAGTACATACACATACACATATATATTATCTGTGTATCTAAATTCCGTGCCTATGCAATTACAATAGTTGTGATTTTAAATGATCCCTAAACTTTTATTATTTCTTCAAGGAAGCCTAATTTTAACATATGCAGAATGCAAATATCTCAAGCGATTGTAAGATGAATTACATAAGAATTGCTGAATTTTTTTCATACAAAATTATTTAGCTCTGGAGTCTGGAATACAAGTTATATGAATGAAATATTCATTGATTTTGCATAAAGAATCAGATGATTTATATTTCGATACAGTTTTAAATATTTAAGTATAATAAATTACTGTAGTACTGTGATAATATAAAAGATATTACCACTGAATGAATCACATTTTAGACATTTTTAAATGAAATTACATTTCAGTTGGAAAGTGTTTCATAATCAATGCTTATGCATGATTGATCTTTCTTGTTTTTTATAATATTTTATTCTTCAGTTAGATTGACTGGGCAAAAAGCATGTGTTAAATAAAGTATATTAATGGTGCTTGCTCGTATTAATCATTCCTAAACATTAATTACGTGTTTACAAAGTAATATAAGTGTATTACGTTGTGTTTATAAATGCAATGCCGTACAACATTTTCAATAGAATTCATTTTACACGATTCTATAGAAGTAAGAATGCGCTCTATATAGTTTATTTAGTGTCAGCCATTTCCGCCCAAGATTCGCTAGGGCGTAATGACTAGTGGTTACAAAATGTGACATCACACGTTTAATAAAAATTTTAAATATCATAAGCCGTTTCAAAATAATACATAAAAATGGTGCAACTTTTTTTAATTCTGTTAACATGAAAATCTCAGTATGTAGAACAATATTTTACCTCATATCTATGTATGTATTATGAATGTTTTTAGACATTTTCATATACAAATTAATCGTTAATAAAAATATAAAAAATATAATTTCAATAGTTTGATTAGAAGAATAGTCGGCAGATGATTTTGGTATTTGTGAAGATATAGAATTATAACCATATTCTATTGAGCTCTGTAAAGTTTATTTAGTATTAGCCATTTCCATCTACGCATCGCGATGGCATGTACTGTTACTGTGGTTACAAATGAAATCAAAAACTGCATAAAATTGAGACATAAAATATAAAAAAATAATCTGCTATAACAATAAAAATAAATTAAAATATGTCAATGGTTAATTGTACATTATATATAGAGTTCTGCGCATGATGGTATGGGAACGAATCATGTGTGTTTAGCTGTTTTCGGTTTGCAGTGGAAAGAATGATTTAAAAAAATGTCGGGATTTGTAAACTTTTCGAACTAGATTCCAAGGTTTTAGATTTTTTATCACTTATAGGTCAAATCCCATTCCACTTATATGCAAAGTTTCAAGTTTCTACCTTCAGCAATTTGGGCTGTGTAATCCATAACCTAGTTAATCAGCTGTATGTTCTAGGGATTTTATCGAGGCCTTTGTGTCTATATTTAATAAAAATAGTTTTTGACCTAAAATATAGAATTTATATGATACCTTTCTACAGATTAGATTTCATATTATATCACATTTGACTGTGAAAGTGCAAGAAATATTGTACAATAACATTTGATATAATTCATATTCTTATTAAATATCCCACGTTGGCTACCATAACGTCACAAATCAAGAAACCTCATTTTTCAGTATGGGTTTTCAGTATTCATACAAAAAGATAAAATCTTTAATTGTCTATATCCCTTAAAATAATGCGAAAATGTTCGAATTCCTTTTGCTTCCATAGTGGCTGGAACAAAGAGGCACATTAAATTGTGTCACTCTTGTTGATTAAATAAAATTGCGATTTTTTGAGCTGTGGTACTTTGATTTTGAGTTGTGTGACATTTGATTTTGAGTTGTGTTATATTTATTGCTGAGTTATATCACATTTGTTTCTGAGTTATGTCACATTTGTTGCTGAGTTATGTCACATTTGTTGCTGAGTTATGTCACATTTGTTGCTGAGTTATGTCACATTTGTTGCTGAGTTATGTCACATTTGTTTCTGAGTTATGTCACATTTGTTTCTGAGTTATGTCACATTTGTTGCTGAGTTATGTCACATTTGTTGCTGAGTTCTGTCACATTTGTTGCTGAGTTCTGTCACATTTGTTGCTGAGTTCTGTCACATTTGTTGCTGAGGTATGTCACATTTGTTGCTGAGTTATGTCACATTTGTTGCTGAGTTCTGTCACATTTGTTGCTGAGTTATGTCACATTTGTTGCTGAGTTATGTCGCATTTGTTGCTGAGTTATGTCACATTTGTTGCTGAGTTATGTCACATTTGTTTCCCAAATAATTCATAAGTTTCTATTTGAGCACATTTTATTTGAGTTCTGCGCTCGACTAACCAAATTCGCTTTTCGAATTACTTAAAAATGTTCTCAATCAAACGAACCTTCCTGTACGAACTCTAATGTGACACTGTTCGTGATTAATTTTATTTAAAACTGGTTCATTTCTCTAACGACACTTTTGCTCTCTCTGGCGGCAGATTTTGCAGTTACAGAAGTGCATGGTTATAGCACCTATAGCTATAGTTTCGATCGTTACTAAGTAATAGATGGAATTAACTCAAAATCATCATTTTCTGAGTTGTAACGATGTTGTAGTCAACTTGAGATACGAATGAAAGTATGTTATATTTGATATAATCTGGTATCTGGGGCTTTCAGTATAATCTCTGAAGATGCAAACAAAAAAAATCTGATGTGGGCAACACATGGCTTTCCTTACATAATGCAATGAATTTATTACATTTACAGTAAAAAAAAATCTGATGTGGGCAACACATGACTTTCCTTATATAATGAAATGAATTTACTACTTTTACAGTAAAATAAATAGGTTTTTCTTCTAGTAGATACTAATATCCTTTCCAAGATATTGAATTTTCGACAATTAGTCGTCATTTTCATTGATTTATCGTCATTTTTATCCATTTGGCGAGATTTTCGTTAATTTGGCAACATTTCAAAAAGTCGCCAAGTTGGCCACATTCCGCCAAATTCGTCGCCAAAATCTCGCCAAGCGTTATGGACGAAGATATAAGTTATATATATATATATATATAACTTATTAGATATTGAATTTTCGACATATATTATATAACTATTATTATATATTTATATATTATATAACTTATTAGATATTGAATTTTCCATAATTAGTCGTCACTTTCATTGATTTAGCGTCATTTTTATCCATTTGGCGAGATTTTCGTTAATTTGCAACATTTCAAAAAATCGCCAAGTTGGCGACATTCCGCCAATTTCGTCGCCAAAATCTCGCCAAGCATTATGGACAAAGCAGTAAGTTATTCTTACAGCAGATAAATTGGCGTTCAAATGCAAAAGTATTACTCAAAGTATCTTTTTTCATGAATGGAGCGAGCTAGATCCACGAGAATGATGTCACCCAATTTATCGCATGGTATTACATATGAAAAGTGAACATGTTTCTCAATAGGAATTTTTTTTTTATGTGACTTTTTCATAATTTTTTTGAAAAATGTGCAATATCTCGAGAACGGTTCATGTTAGCGTTCTAAAATTTATGCCAATCGTTTTCTAATGAAAAATTACATAAGAAATGTCTATTTGCGTAACTTTATTAGCGGTTTTGATTTTTTGACGATTTTTTCAAAATTTCATTCGAAAATTTAGGGGAGTTCTGAACATTCGATTACGTATAAAAACAATAGACTTCCAGTGTTCACGGATTGTGATTTTTGTACCAAATTTGGTTCAAATCGGTCCATTCGTTCGTCAGTTATCGTCTCCACAGACTCACTGACACACACACACACACACACACACACACACACACATACTTTCACACACACACACACACACACACACACACACACATACACACACACAGACATCACCTCAAAAATGTTTGATTCGTGATCAGGGATGCTTGAAACGTGCTCTCCCGTCGAAAACTCGAATTCGAATTTTCGACCCCGTCACAATACTTTCCTTATACATTATGTATATAAGGAAAGTAATAGGTTTTTCTTATAGTAGATATTTATATTCTTTCCACGATATTGAATTTTCGACAATTAGTCGTCATTTTCATTGATTTAGCGTCATTTTCATCCATTTGGCGATATTTTCGCTAATTTTGCAACATTTCAAAAAGTCGCCAAATTGGCGACATTCCACCAAATTCGTCGTCAAAATCTCGCCAAGTGTTATGGATGGAGAAATGAGTTATTCTTATAGCAGATAAATGAATATTGGCTTTCAAATACAGAAGTATTATTCAAAATACCTTTTTTCATGAATGGAACGAGCTAGATCCACGAGAATGATGTCTCCAAATTTATCGCATGGTATTACATATGAAAAGTGAACATGTTTCTCAACAGTTAATATATTTTTTTTATTTTATGGGATTGTTTCATAAATTTATTTAAAAAATGCGCAATATCTCGAGAACGGTTCATGCTAGCGTTCTAAAGTTTAAGTCAATCGTTTTCTAAGGAAAAATTACATAAGAAATATCTATTTATGTAACTTTATTAAAGGTTTTGATTTTTTGATGATTTTTTAAAAATTTCACTCCAAAATTTTTAGGGACTTTGAACATTCGATTGTGTTTAAAAACAATAGGCTTCCAGTATTCACGGATTGTGATTTTTGTACCAAATTTCATTTGAATTAATCCATTCGTCCGTGAGATATCGTCTCCACAGACTCACTGACACACACACACACACACATACTTTCACACACACACACACGCACACATAGACATCGCCTCAAAAATGTTTGATTCGTGATCAGGGATGCTTGAAACATACTCTCCCGTCGAAAACTCGAATTCAAATTTTCGACTCCGTCACAATACCTTCCTTATACATTATGTATATAAGGAAAGTAACGAGTTATCTTCAAAATTAAGTTTATTGCTTTCTTTGAGAGGGAGATCAATTAGGAGACCACTTATTACGCGAGAGATTATTTTATCAATTCATTCCACACACTATCTGTAAACTTATATTTAGGACGTATCAAAGGAACTTATTTAGAGCGTATCACACCCACATTTTACAACTGGCATGATTGTGCATGGAAAAAACAGAGCGCGGGAATTATTTTAGTTCAAAACAGACGATTTGGAAGCAGTGTGGTTTTATCTGTCTATGTATTATTTAGGAACGTTTATATAGAACCCGGCCAACGTCGGGTAATTCGTACAAAGATATAAAATAGCTTATGCGTAATGTTATTTGGCATAATTCGTTTATAATATATTCTACGAATTTTGCCAAGGGAATTCGTTGAAGTAAGAAGTCTTACCTTGATCTATTTAATTCGAAACTCAATAGGTCTCTGAAGAACATTGTTTGAAATTTGTGTAATACATTTCAATCGATTTGTTGTATTTTTTACAGTATTGTCGTTTCCACTGACTCACAAACGATGTACACAGACATATAGAAACATACACATATTAAAAAACTATCAAATTATTATTCAATGCTGACCAAAATACAGGGTCTTTCAAAAGTCCGTATAAATTTTAAAAATTCATTAAAAATCGAAAAATCATCGCATTGAGGTACGGTTTGTACCATAAGTATTGCTAGGACGGGGGGGGGGGGGGGGTTGACGTGAAATAAAATTGTAGTTTAAAAAATCACCTATAGGTGGTGCTGAACGTATTGGAAAGACAATTAAAATAACTTACTGCACGTGTCAAATCGTGTGGCAAGCCTAAGTAACCCTGAACAGGTGATAGGACCTTTACCTTTTAGATTTTTCCTAAATTAGAATTTTCGCAAAGCATCTGATGCTGATTCGCCGCTCACGTAATATAGCTTCACTAACAAGGCTATCACGATCAAAGTTAACATTCCTGCAGAAATTTCTTCTTTGCACCGTTTACTTATGAATCAAATGAAGAATCTACAGAGCACTACAGCTCTTTTATAACAACCTCATTTGCATACTTCTGGAAGATGTATTCGGGTAAGCGCCACCTATAGGGGATTTTTTAAACTACAGATTTTTTTCAGATAAAAAAGAACCCCGTCCTGACAATACTTATGGTGCAAACCGTAGTACCTCAATGTGATGATGTTTCGATTTTTAATGAATTTTTAAAGTTTATACGGAATTTTGAAAGACCTTGTATGTTAATCCACCAAAATTCCTGACTTGGAGTTTAACGAAGACACAGCCACAATACGTTTCCGTTGCATACTATATACTATAAGAAAATTAATGATTAAGCATATTTATTCCAAATCCAAAATACTAATAACGTACCTAACGAAAATATATTGATGGAACAGCAATTCTAGAACAAATGTAGTTGTTATGAATATTTCAACAACGCATTTTATTGAAACTAGAATACAAATTGAAGAAATGTTAATTTATATATTGTTTGCTCTTTTGTTATATCAATCTGGCATTTATTTTTCGTTTTTACTGCTTTCAATCTTTTTGAACTCCCAAAAAGACTTAAAGGGTGAGGCCCATATATTTTCAATTATGCTGCATGATATTTCCCTTGTCATTGTTAATTTCCTTATATATATAATATAATGTATAAGGGAAGTATTGTGACGGGGTCGAAAATTCGAATTCTATTTTTCGAAGGAGAGTACGTTTCAAACATCCCTGAGTACGAATCAGACGTTTTTGAGGTGATGTCTGTGGGTGTGTGTGTGTCAGTGAGTCTGTGGAGACGATATCTTACGAACGAATAGGGAGATTCAAACGAAATTTGGAACAAAAATTACAATCAGTGAATGCTGGAAGCCTATTGCTTTAACGCAATCGAATTTTCAGAACCCCCTAAATTTGCCGGTGAAATTCTGAAAAAAATCAAAAAATTTAACGGAACTAGTCAAAACCTTTATGCAAATAGTCATTTCTTATGTAATTTTTTTATTAGAAAACGATTGACACAAACTTTAGAACGCTAGCATGAACCGTTCTCACGATGTTGCATATTTTTACTTTCCTTATATATATAATGTATAAGGAAAGTATTGTGACGGGGTCGAAAATTCGAATTCGAGTTTTCGACGGGAGACCACGTTTCAAGCATCCCTGATCACAAATCAAACATTTTTGAAGTGATGTCTGTGTGTGTGTGTCAGTGAGTCTATGGAGACGATATCTCACGAACGAATGAAGCGATTCAAATGCAATTTGGTACAAAAATAACAATCCGTGAATACTGGAAGCCTTTTGTTTATAAACGTAATCGAGTGTTCAGAACCCTCCTAAATTTTCGAGTGAAATTTTGAAAAAATCATCAAAAAACCAAAACCTTTATTAAAGTTACGCAAATAGGCATTTCTTATGTAATTTTTCCTTTAAAAACGATTGACATAAACTTTAGAACGCTAGCATGAACCGTTCTTGAGATATTGCGCATTTTTCAAACAAATTTATCATAAAATCCCATAAATTAAAAATAAATATTAACTCTTGAGAAACATGTTCACTTTTCATATGTAATATCATGCGATGAATTGGGTGACATCATTCTCGTGGATCTAGCTCGTTCCATCCATGAGTAAAGATACTTTGAGTAATACTTTTGCATTTGAACGCCAATAGTCATTTATCTGCTATAAGAATAAGTTATTCCTCCATCCATAACGCTTGGCGAGATTTTGCGGAATGTCACCAACCTAGCGACTTTTTTAAGTGCTGCCACATTAATGAAAATATCGCCAAATGGATAAAAATGACGTTAAATCAATGAAAATGGCGACTAATTGTCTAAAATTCAATATCTTGGAAAGAATATAAGTATCTACTATAAGAAAATCTATATTTTTACTGTAAAAGTAGTAAATTCATTGCATTGTATAAGGAAAGTCATGTGTTGCCCACATCAGATTTTTTTAACTTTGCGACAGTATGCACCCATTTATATATGTACTATATTCATATAAAGGAGTTCAAGTATCAAATACAACCAATCACGCTGCATTGAAGTTTTAAGGTAAAGCAAAAAAAAAAATTCAATTCATTCTTAACTGATTCCACGTGAAAAACATAATGTTGCATGTAATTATTGGAATATTAAAGCAGTAGATTCTTAGTATAGACAAATTCACAAGCTGGTCACATGTGTTTTAGCGATTACGAAAACGTGATGAAAACTTCAGTGTCATCAAAAGCAAAAACTTAGGCTAAAGAAATGATCAAAGGAACGAAAAAAAATTTCAGTGCCGTTTTAAAATTTATAATAACGACAAATTTTATTAAAACAAGAAACAAAAAAATGGAGACTTTTCATTACATAGCATCGATCGAATATATACAGATATAACTATATATACAGATATAAAATACTCTAAATTATACTCTGTGCTTGTAAAATACTTGTGATTGGATGTATCGATTACAATGCTAAAACTTCAAGCACATGTGAACATGAAAATAGAGAAAAAAGAATGACAAGTTATACAAATTTTGCACAAAGGAATGATTTCTTTTGGTTTTTAATCTGAAACCGACGAATCCCCATATCAAATGGAAAGTATAGATAGAAATTCATTTTAACATCATTTTTTTACACTGAATAAGTATCACATTGTTGATTACATTAAATATTTTTTCTTTCACAAAATTTAAAATATATTATTTTAAAATTTATATATTTTGTCGATTTATGTACATTTGTCCGTGGTTCGATTTTAGGTCAATAATCGATAAATGTTTTAAATATTTGCGATGATGAAATATATGTTTTGTATATGTTAGATATTTACATCTTTTTCATATGCATTTGTGCTGTTTGTCTTTTATTATAAATGCTTAATTATATTTTCTCGAGTTTTGAACCGTATCTTTTTTCCTGGAGCATAACTGATACATCAAAAAGAGTAAACCAAGATTAAGGATTAAAAATTTGACATTTTCATATTTTGCATTATGTATTAATATATCTAATCATATTTATAAATATTTTAATTACATAGTGTTTGAATTTTTGTAGTCAATCGTAAAATTTTAACAGATGCATATATAATGCTGATTTGAAATAATTTCACATTTATGTATTGACGTTTTGTATTTACTCTTTTATTTGAAATATATGTTCAAATAAAATTTAATAAATAAAAATTACTAAATATTTTTGGTGACAATAGATTAATTGGATGGGGATGCTTTTGAGTAAATAATATAAAAATAGCGAGAACTTCTTTTATCACACATTCAATTAATAGGAAGAATGTAATTCTTGTATTATTTTCATTTGACTGTGTATTATTTTTGAAATTTTCTCATATATTATTTGCTTATTTGTATATATAGTTAGTTCTGAGACATTTTGTTGAATATTTGAATGGCATTTGCTATGATTTTATACTTTATATAATGAAAAGAACACGACTGACAACATATTTGTAATCATATCAAAACAATTATCTAATGAGTTTAAACCATGAAAAATGCAGGACATTTATCCTAGTAAGATATTGAAAGAGTAGAGTTATAAGTGAAATAATTAATGATTACGAAATTTCTTGATATTACATACGTTGGATAATTTTCTACATTATAATTATTTTCTTATTTTTAATGATAGAACACATTTAGATATTATACTTCAAACAGAATGATCAAATGATATCTTTACAGTAACATCTTGAATATTATATATAATTTGTAATGAATTATAATTTACGCAATGCATTGTTATACGAAACAATTACAATGCTCCTAAAATTACACTGGATGATCTAAAACCGCATAAGAAAATTGCTATCTAAAAGTTTCAAAACTTGAACATATGTAGCAAAAATGAATGAAATTGAGCTCAGAAAATTGCATTTCCGATTCATTTTAAAAATTTTTCATACGATTAATCACAGACTTGCAAACACATCAAAACAGAAGGTACATTTCAAAAATAAAATGTTTAAAGTGTTTAATTTATAGATTTTAATCATATGCGGCTGTATGTAGCGGTTTTATAAACAGAATTTGCAATGCAAAACATGTGTATCATTTATCATTTTCATGGATTTTTTTTTTTTTTTTTTTTACGAAATATTTTATCTTCAGTAAGAGAGCCTTTCCAGGCTGTAAAAGAAACTTTCACATACATTGAAGTGCATATGAAAAACATTAATCAAATAACAATCATATTTTATCACAGAAATTTTTCCTTTATAGGTATTTCTTACATTATGTAGCAGCATAATAATGAAAACTCAGAAGTGTAAACATGACTTGCAAATAATGAAACTATAAATGGTGTTTCGTGATACAAAAATAGAAATTATTCAAAGAGCTAACAAGAAATTGAGATCAATATAGAAAGTGATGACTAACTGGAAATAACTTTTATTGTTACGATGGTACTTCCAAGATAATATGAATCTGTGAAAATTTTATGTATTTATGTTGATTTATATGCAGTAAGATTAACTATAGACCCACAAGTAAAAAACGAGAGAAATCTAAGCTATTTTGTTCTCTATATAGCAATGTGGCTCGAGTTTTTCTTTTACCCTCTTCGTACTGAATTAGGGGAAAGCATGGTGATGGTGATTCTAATTTGTACCACTTTTCTTGATAGATATGTAAAATAAGTAAAATTTAGATATGTAAAAATGAAGCAAAATTCTTACTTTAACTGATATATCTTAAGAAAAGTATAGTGAGCGTGATTTAATCACAAGCGAGTTTTCACCGTAAATACATCAGTGGGATATTCAGATACCAGAAACGACTCTGGTTTGCTGGTGGCTGTATGTGTGTCAAATCGTTGTCCCTTTATAGTTTGAAAACCACTTAAATGATTTGATCCAAATTTGGGTGGTAAATAAAATAGCATCTCTCAGAGATAAAATACCCACTTGCTATGCGTGGAAGGCCTTAGAATTGCTCCGATTATCCAACTTTTCGGTATGCATTATTTTATTAAACTCACTGTATCACTTTGCTATTTCATTTACTTTTTATATGCATTCTAATTTGATTTTGTTCCATTTTTATGTATTGATATTCATCTGATTATCAAGTATCTCAGCACCTAATGTTATTCATAGCTTCAACATTTTTGGTAAACTTAATGTTAAGTTTGAAATAATACAGAATTTTTAGATGTACATAGTTTTTTTTTTATACAGCAATATTTTTGTTGCTTTTCATAAACACGAGATAATTTTGCGGACGTTCATTTTCTCTATTTATTTCCATTTTGCTGAAACAGTTTGCAGAATTTACAGACTTATGCTGTGTTATGTAACACTATTGTTCAGAATCACTGTCTAAATTTTATTACTTAAATCATTTAGAAAAATAAAAGGAACTGAAACTTCTTTAAACTTGCAAGGTTTCAGTCGCTGTGTCTTAAAAATATCTTCCACTAATCTTATATTATTATTCATATTTCATCCTTTTATGTGACCGTCTTAGGTGGTTAAACATTTCAAGAAATTTATTTCCGACAGAAGGAGTTCTTAAATTTAATTTACGGAATTTTTCTTCTTTTGTGAAATTTTCGTCTTTTGTGAAATTTTCATATGGCCCTTGTCTAAAAAACGTCTTGCTTCCTGTGTCTACTTATATACATGAGTGTGAATATTTTAGTACGATATGCGAAAACCAATTGACTTTAATGTTTATGTTTTTAATAAGTTTCACAGACAACACATGGCGATTCTAACACTTCACTTCATGTTTATATTCGAAACGACCTGTGCTCGTTTTAAGACAAATATGGCATATCTTGGACATCACCGGTATACTATATCAGAACGTCCAGTATTTGAAGTTATGGGACATATCCTGATACTAGCGTAACTACAGAGAAAACGAAATGGCAAATTCCAGTGGTCTCTAGGTCTAAGAAGTATTCTTTATAATAACAGAAAAGTTAACTTTCAGAATTTTTGAATTGTATTATGAATACTTTTGAGCTCCCACACTTCTAAATGCGTTACTATATTCCGAGGAAATGTAACATGAGAAAATCTGAAACTAGTCGTCTAGTACTGTCCAAAAAATTTCCCAGTGTAGTTATTATAGACCTGTTCTAAACCTAAGTTTAGTTAGTCTAAAAACATTCCAAGCAGAGCCCTGTGCACGCCCTCAGGAAGCAACGGAAATGTCATGCTTTCTCTGAATGCGTATCATGTAGAATCTTGTAGACGAACGACTATGCTGTCTGAATAGCACCGATTCATATGTTCCTGGAAGTACCAGCTCTAAAACGAGCAATATAAAACTAAAACTAATCATAGATTCACCTTTCACAAGTGATAACATAAACATATTAAGCTCTGGAACTGTAGGAAAGTATAAGCATTCGTGAGAGTGTGTTCAAACTATTGCGATCATCAAACTATACACCAGTGATAAGCAAAACGTAAAGCTTAAAATCATGCAGTGTGCATGTCGGAAGTGTTCCTCTAACCTGTTCATTTGGCACCACTTGTTTAAATTTTTTTTTTGGCCAACATGCCACAGTAGTTAAAAATTTTTAAATGTAAAAAGCGAAGGAATGATCAATGCTGGAAACAGAAGATGTAATCATATGAAACATTCCAATTTGGCAGCTAATTTGTATTCAGCTTCGGCGTTATTGTAAGAATCAATTGCCTGAAAGAAAGAGAAAGATAATTCTGTTAAAATGTGAAATTTATTTTCATATTGATCGCTAGTAACTAAGAATTTTACAGAAATAACAGTATGTTGATAATAAGATTATACTGATAACATCGTTAGAGATGATTGTTGGAATAAAAAACACCATAATTTCTAACCTGACTTATGAGAAAACCACAAATATGCTTTAATTATAGACTGAATATGAGCTGCACAAAGTTTCTTTAAAATAGTAATAAATATATGTCGCATTTACTAACTGTTTATTGTTGCTGACAATAGAAAATATACGCTGTAAAATAAACTTTCTAAAATATTGGTAGTGGATTGGAATTTCTCGAAGGATTTTTCAAATAGCAAAGTATTTTATAGAGTAACATATTATTCCACAGCAGTTAATTAAATCCACAGCAGTTAATCTGCTGTGGATTTGTTATCTTTGTATAAAAAGGTTTTATTGTCTTCATGATGTGAATATTTTGGGTAAATATTGAAAAATATTTTCATACCTTACAGAAGTTGACAAACAAATTTGAATGCATGTTTTTTTTTAAAATGCCTTCCACAAATGGATAACGCAGTTGAATACAACATGAAAAAATCTGATGTGGTCAGCACATGACTTTCCCTGCAAACTTATATCCACGTTCTATTTATTTCTATTAAATGTAATTCACTTTTAATTCAATTTTCGTTCTCATTCGGTAACCGGGCTTATTTTCAAAGGTGGCGTAGGGAAAGTACGAAAAACTAAAATATCTCGAGAACGGCTAGTCCTAGTGTAATGGGGTTGGTCTTATTCTTTTCGTCGTTAAACATTACGTATTAAACGGGCATTTAATGGATATATCTAAGTATACCAAGTTCTTTAGTTTAGATTTTGAAGATTTTTGCGGGCCGTTTTGCAAAAAAAGGCAGGTTATTTTTTTCCGAATCGTACCAAAATCTAATCAGCACCAGAGTGACCTATACGTGAGTCATCTACCGAATTTTGTGAAATTCGGTTCATTAGTTTTTCAGCTAGAGTGGATACAAGCTTTTGCGGGCCATTTCGCAAAAAAAGGCGGGTTCTTTTATTCCGAATCGTACCCAAAACTAATCAGCCCTAGCCCCGCCCACAAGTGACTTACCTACCAAATTTTGTGAAATTCGGTCGATTAGTTTTTTAGTTACAGTGGATACAAAATCTGCACAGACAGACAGACAGACACACAGACAGACACACAGACAGACAGACAGACAGACAGACAGACAGACAGACACACAGACACACGCACAGACGTCACGCTAAAAATGGTTTTTTCGTATTCTAGAGGTCTTGAAACGTGTAGATCCGTCGAAAACTCGAGTTGTGATTTTCGGCATGATTCCAATACTTTCCCTATACATTACCATGTATTGCAGGGAAAGTAAAATATGTGGTAATTTGAAAGTCAAGATATTTTATGGAGATAGAATAGATATTTAGAATTTCGTAGTAATGCTTCAACTAAGTTCTAGTTAGCTTTGTTAATCCTGTTTTAGGGCAACATTTACAACACTATTTTCGTTCAACCAAAAAACAATAGTATCTTGACTTTTTTTGTGTACTGTTTCCTTCTTGTTAAAATAGTATTTCAGTAACAGCTCTTTTGGCTACCATATTTTATTTGGAGCTTATGTTATTTTTTATATCTAAGTTTCGTGAAGGTAAAATGTGGTTTACAAATTAAAGTTTAAAAATAAAAATATTTAATTTATGAAAAAGTACAACTTCAAGATCACAACTTCAAATATTGCGAAAGTTTAGCAACAGACGTATGTTTCGAAAATGCTTGTTTTGGAACAAAACATGTATGTCTGTTTACTACATTTTCGTTGCAAGCATTTTACGTTGTGGTCTAGTTATTTATCATTTGTGCTTAAAGCGACGTTCTGTATTTTTTTAGTGCCGATGAAATATATTTGAAAATAAAATCATGTATATTGGTTGAGAAACGAACACTTACTAATTCAGTTTCTTTAGCAAGATCTTGTAGCTGTTTTTCATGCACCTTTTTTAATTTTTCTTTTTCTTTGCTTTGTTTAAGGGCAGCTGTTTTTCGTTCTTCAATGAACTTCTTTGTATTGTTACTGTTCTTTTCCCTGAGTCTCCTATTGAGATAAATGAGAGTGTAATGAACAAATCTCTTATTAGTTGGTATTAGAATGTTGCTTCTTTTAATGCAGAACACCAAAAAATAAATAATATACTTTATATACAGGGTGGTCCAAAAGGTCTTAGGTAGGTCAGGCATGCAAAAGCAAGCCCGTTTTGCATACGAACGTGTGATCACAAACGCCACCGTGGACTCAAGGACGGGGGGTTAGTAAAGTGCCCAGGAGAGGATAATATCCTCCCTTTAAACTTCAGGCGAAAAGGAAAAGGTCAGAAAATAAATTACTAAAATAAGCTTTTACAACTATGAGGTGCTTGGGGCGGGGGGGGGGGGGGGGCAATGACCGAAATCATGCCCGCAGGGCCTTGAGCTTGAGCATTGCCTAGCAGAGTAAAGGGGAAAGGCTTGCCAACTATTCGCGAATTCCCAAAACCGAGGGAGGGGTCCAGAAATGGTTAAAAGTCTGTATCGGAAAGGAGAGCAGACAAAAACCATGCTAGACGAATCCGCCTTTTAAGGCGGAAGAAAATATCGAGCACGGATCGCGCAGGTAACGACCGAGGGCGATTTCGCGCTCCCGGATTACCAGATCGATAGCGTGGGATACAGTCGAGCGTAGGATTATTCATGCTTCTCAGACCTCTATGGTATTTAAGATATAAGTTTTTGACATGTTCCAAAAATGGCCCAATTTTGAGGCACGCCACCGTGGAGTACTACAGATGCAGGAAGAAATAAAAGGAACGGTTTGCAGATAATACAACACAGGTTTATTAGATATAACAATTACAAGTATCAATTACAATTGTTTACCATAGTATTAAAGTAGGTGTTCAAAGTTCTTGCCATCCGCAGATATGCATGTTTAGCAACGTCGACGCATGAATTGACGAACGTGTTCAAAAATGCCAGTCCGCTCATGAACGCGTGCTGCTGCTTCAATGACTCTAGTGACAAGGCCAACGTTAGATGTTACAAGGGCATGTAATTTACTATTAATTTTGTCTACATAGTTAAAATTAAAAACTGTGTTCTTAATTCCAAACATATCTCTGATAAAATTACTTAATGGATGCGTCGGTTTTTGCTTTTAACGTTATGGTAAATAAAATTGTATTCAATAAATTATTATCAATATATTTCTTTTAGTTTTTACAGTTCTCTTGCTATGGGAAAAAAACTTTCCTATTTTGTTTTTATTTTGATCTTTTTTTTTCTTTTACTATTGAACTTTTGTTTGTATATTTCTAAATTTACTATTGATTTTCTGTTTTGCCTTCCATGTGTATCAATATTTTTTAATTTTTCCAACTTATTCTGTTTCTCATAATAACAAATTTTTCCAACTGTGCCTAGTTGGACGTACTTGTATGATTCATTTTTCTTTTTTATGTTAAACTGTTTGTGTTAACTAATATAATTCTTCTGTTGTAAACCTTTAGTTTTCATTAAATGCAGGTTGATAGTGATGGGAGGATTGGGGACCTTTTCCTGGATAACATACTTAATGCTTGTGGTTATCCCTTTCCATCCACACTTTTAAGCTGCTCTATACTATCTCGGGTGAGTCATACTGATTGGGTTTTTAGAGGTATCGTAATAAGGCTTTTGACATAACCTCAATCAATGAGGGGCACGTTGGGGGACTGTGGTGACCAACTAACGGGTCGTTACCGTCCGATCCATCTCGCAGGAAAGATCCTATTGAGATAGCCCTACACATCCTGGCTAAAACATGCACAGTTGCGGATGGCAAAACATTTGAACACCTACTTTCATACTATGATAAACACTTGTAATTGTTATGTCTAATAAACCAGTGTTGTATTATCTGCATTCCTTTCTTTTTGTATCTTCCTGTATCTGTAGTGCCCCACGGTGGCATTTGCGGTCACATGTTCCTATGCAAAACGAGCTTGTTTTTGTTTGACTGACCTACCTTTAAAGTTTGTCTAAGACCTTTTGGACCACCCTGTATAGCGTATATTAATGTATGAACGTAAAACACTTTCCCTAAATTATCTCGCGTTCTAATAATATAATCGATACCCTTAAACTGGTATTCGATTTGAATTTAATAGGTTTCGTTGACTAGCTGTAATTCAATGGACCCACGTCGTAAGTCGGGTCATCCTTATTTGGACAAAAGAAATAAGACGTCCTCCGATGAAACATTCTTTTTCGTGTGCATCAATCGATTTGTCACTTGGAAAGCCTTTTTGATACAACTTTTAGTATTTTTACCATGAACAGTTTTTATCGGTTGGTAACAGGTCCATCATATAATGAAAACTTGTTCTAAAGAATTTTATACAAAGGTCTCATAAAACTTTTTTTCTCATATAGCGTTCTGCTTTTAAATACAGTTTGAAGGCCTAAATAAAATATTGTTATGAATATTTCTTCTAGTAGATTTTTATTTTTTAATTTAGTAGAAATTAAAAATGGTCTACTAAGAGAGCAATAGGCAGGATAACGAATAAGTTGATCCAATCGTAGCTTCTTCATTGTAGGGTCCTGGACCACAATACCTATATACTTAACTTAATTAGACCCTGTGCTTTCTTACTTGATGCAAGATAGTTTTAGAAACGTATTTCGTACACGGTGTTTCAATAAATAAGTTACAATGAAATGGTATAACGTGTTACCTTTCCCTTTCAGCCTTGTTGCGAAGAGTTTTATCACTGGCTACTTCTCTGGCGGTTTCAACGGATACTTTGGCTTGCTTTCCCTTCATTTCTTTGTTTTCTCTGAAATGTAATAGATATATAATGCATATATAATATGCTTGAAGAATGAAAAAGAAAACAAGAAAGCACTTATTATATTTAACAAATTGTGGTTTATAGAAGTTTATATAATAATTTAAGTTGAATTAATAAATTCATTGCCTCTCGATGTGCGTCTGTTTATTGGTTAATTTCTTGGTATATTTCTGGCCGTTCTTTGTTACAAAAAGTGAGTACTGTATATATATTACATTTGTGTCTCGGGAAAGCATAGCAACATGACGCCTCCGAGTTCACCGCTAGCTATATATACTTGGAATTGCTTAGTCTTGCATCTCATTAGCTTTTTGCCCTTAAAAATGTTCCAATAAAATACACTCTATAACAAAAAAATCGCCGCACCAAGAAGGAGTTGCCCTATTGCGATAAAAATTGGTGGATGTGAAGAACATTCATAGAAAAAGAAACGATTAAAATTTCAGAGCAACTTAATGAATTAGAGTTTGACCGTATACAAAGGGAGGAAGTCAATACGGCGTTGGTCCACCTCTGACCTGGATGCAAGATGTCACCTGGCGTGGCATAGACTGATAAAGTTCACGGATGGTGTCCTGCGGAATGTCTTGCCAAATTGTCTCCAACTGTCGGGCTAAATCGTCAACATTCCGAGATGGTTGCAATCGCCTTCCCATAACGTCCCAAATGTGATCTATGGGAGAGAGATCAGGAGACCTAGCTGGCCAAGGAAGTGTTGGGCAAGCTTGAAGATAATTCATAGCAGCACGTGCCGTGTGCGGCCGGGCATTATCTTGTTGAAAAGTAAGTCTGGGGTGTCGCAAATGGAACGGTAACACAACCGGTCATAGAATGTTGTCTACGTACCGCTGTGCTATCAGTGTGCCAGAAATGACTACCAAAGACGTAAGATATCTGCAGTCGAAATGCAACAGAAATTTTGACCAAAGATTCAGAATCGCTCCTTATATACACCTGCTGAATGCGCAGTTCCGATGCACTGGAGCTCCCACTTTTTATGCAATGGACACCAAATTTTATTCATTTGCGTGTTTGCTCATAATGTCTTTGCATATGAAATTTCATTACAATCCGACAACTCCTTCTTGGTGAGTCGATTTTTTTGTTATAGAGTTTATAATAGGCAAATAAAAGGTAGATAAAGAGGTTAGTTTTATAATTATATCAAGCTATTCATAGCTAGTAACTCTGTTATTCTAATGAAAATTGAATAGAACTAGAATACGAAAGCATTTGACATTAGTGTTATACCATTCTCTACTCAATAATAGAATTTTAAAGTACTACATCATTTACCTCTCGAATTTTGCCTCGAGTTGCTTCATTTGCGATGCTTGTGCAATTTCCATAAGCCTCTGCAGGATCTCTCGTTGTTGGATAAGGTGGTTTTTGAGCAGTTCCCATTCTTCTTTGCGATGACGTTCCATCATGGCCGACCACTGTTTCATCTGAACAACTACAAGTTCTCGAATCTCTGGATCGTTTGCGATGTCTTCACTACTGAATATCATAAATAAAAAAATGCAGAATTAAATTTTACTCCACCAAACAAATTCATATAAAGACCCTGCATAACTTTTTAAACGATTTTTATTTTTTTTTCAACCATATAAGAAATTAATTTATTATTCCCTATATGGAATCAATCTATTATCTCTCCTGATAAAATCGTCTAATAGAAAGCTTAAGGGATAGTTGTTTTTGTTGAGACCCAGACCGTCCGACCTACCAGAAAGGTGTAAGGTACTGTTTGGACGGCCGGGAAGTAGCTTAAGAGATAGTAATTTTTTTTATCAAATGACCAGGCACTTGACTCTCATCATTCGCCTATACATCGGCCAGAACGTGAACCATTTAGCCGTCCCAGAACGTTGCCCCAAGCGCACCAGAGGGGGCGGAACACACTGCGCCCAACAACACAACATCCATGCCTTACGTAGGACTCGAACCCACAACTCGGCTGTCGAACGATTGCTTGGAAACGCTCGCCTTGACCGTTCGATCACGGCTTCGACGAGATAGCAATTATTTAAACCATTCTTATTATGAATAGGGTAAACCTATAAGTAAATCAGCAGAGAACTGGAATCCTGATGACCTCATGATTTGTACCTTATGCTTTGTAATTAAGTGGTCTTCCTAGTGAATTATCGTTGTCTTGTGATAGAACCTCACATTATCGTACACTTAGGGAGTGAAAATGACTAGCAGTCTTATCAACAGTGAAACTAGCTATATTTTGAATATCAAGAATATCAAATCAATCAATACCGTCACATTACAAGTTCTATAATGTGTATAATATATACGTTTAATTTGCACTGCAAATTTAAAGTAAACTATAAGATCATTAAATTTCAAGGCGTACGAATTTCACGCAGTGCGTCTTGGGTGAGGGATGTGTAAATTCAACTTGCAGCTTATATCTAGTCATATACCCTATCGTTGTTAATAATTTCTATACGATCGCCTAACAAAAGCGAAATTCGATGACAAGTACAGTTTCACAAAAAGTAATCGAACACAAGATAGCAGCAAAATCTTAGTACTAAGCATATAAATTAGTTTCCCAAAATAGCATAACTTTGTGAAGACTATTGTAATTTATTAATGCAAGATACTTCACAAGGTGTGCTGAGGTAAAATTTAAATACTGTTTAATATTTTTTGTTTTAAATTGAACAAATGTTATAAATCAAAATATAAAAAATTATTTTAAATTAATATATTTTTTATTTTCCTTATATACATAGTATAATGTATAAGGAAAGTATTCTGGCGGGGTCGAAAATTCGAAGTCGAGTTTTCGAGGAGAAAGCACGTTTCAAGCATCCCTGATCACGAATCGAACATTTTTGAGATGATGTCTCTGTGTGTGTGTGTGTGTGTGTGTGTGTGTGAATGTATGTATGTATGTATAAGTGAGTCTGTGGAGACGATATCTCTCGAGCGAATGCAGCGATTCGAATGAAATTTGGTACAAAAATTACAGTCCGTGATTACTGGAAGCCTATTGTTTTCAAACACAGTCTAATGTTCAGAACCCCCTAAATTTTCGAGTTAAATTTAAAAAAAATCATCAAAAAATCAAAACCTTTAATAAAGTTACGCAAATAGACATTTTTTATGTAATTTTTTCTTAGAAAACGATTGACATAAACTTTAGAACGCTAGCAACGAAAATCTCGTCAAATGGATGAAAATGACGCTAAATCAATGAAAATGACGACTAATTGACGAAATGTCAATATCTTGGAAGGAATATAAGTGTCTACTATAAGAATAACCTATTTTTTTTACTGTAAGAGTTGTAAATTCATTGCATTATATAAGGAAAGTCATGTACTGCCCACATGAAATTTTTTTTATTTCTTCTGGAGTACTATAGTTTGATTATATTTTCGAAGGGTTGTTCTTTATGTCTCCCTAATGAAATCGTGATTCGATCATAATTTCTACACATTTTCTTAAAATTATTAATTACTCTAAATCCCTAACAAAACGTAACTACCCCTAACAAAAGCGAGATGTAGTCCTAATTATTACTTTTCTTGACAAAACGCAATTCATATAAGATCCCCTAACTGGTGATAGTGGAACACTGTCCATATTGAGAACATTGATTTTATAATATCGTATACATTAACTTTAAGCAAAGCAACTAAATTTGGTGCCAATGAAAATTACTCTCAGATCAGCTCTCGAAACTATGATTTCTTGAACAGGAGAAAGTATTTCTGTAGGATTATCTGTACAGGTTTTGTAAGACAATCTCACACTATTTAGAACTAGGCTTTGAGAGGCAGCTAGCTACCTGAAATAGCGGCTAGAAACACAATTCTCGATACATTATCAGTGTACTGGAAAAGTAGTTTGTCTGTAACTTTGCAGCGAGCATTGATTAAATCTGAATCAGTAAATGTAATTATTTGAAGATAAATTTCGTGTTTGGAGCATATCAAAAACGAGTTTTAAAATTATTCGGGGTTAGTTTAAAATTATTATTAATTCATCGGGCAAACTGTTTAATTTCATCTCGAAACATTGCATTTCGAGATGAAATTAAAAAGTTTTCCCGATGAATTAATTAAATTGGGTTGGATGTTTCATAAAGAGCAATATGTAATGATCTTTTTCTTAAGTTTTGAAACGATGTTATAAAATTTAAGACAAAACATTTTAAGTATTCTTACTTTTTAATATTTTTCATGGTTTTATCAATGGCTGAACATTGTTGCTTTTGCACGACCGTCTTTTCTTTGTGTTGCTTCCTTCGCTGAGAATCCAATTCCTTTTGTTGTTTCCTCATGAGTTTCAAGAATGCCTTCTCGTTTTTCAAGCTTTCCGCTGTGATAGGCTCAATTTTGTAGTCATCTGAAAAACCATTTAATTCGCATCACTTGATAGGGCCATAAGATTTCAAATACGCACAAAAAACATGATTTGTTGCATGGGCGCCTACTTGAAAAGTTATTGGAGGTTCTAGAAATTTGAAATCAAATGACCTATGCTTTCTTCAAAGGATTTAAATTTGATTTAAATTTCATTCAGTCAGATTATCTGAAACAATAAGAC
Source organism: Amaurobius ferox (assembly GCA_951213105.1). Taxonomy (NCBI): domain Eukaryota; kingdom Metazoa; phylum Arthropoda; class Arachnida; order Araneae; family Amaurobiidae; genus Amaurobius; species Amaurobius ferox. The sequence continues at coordinate 99,071,044 of OX578139.1, read as the reverse complement.
GTCTGAAAGGCTAAAATGAAACAAATTGTAGTTAAGTACAGAAAAATATTTTCTTTATTTAAATTTTGATTTTGTAGTCGCCAAATTATTGTATATATTATACAGATATTGCGTGAATTTCCAATTCAAATATCTTTATAAAATTAACAAAAATGCAAAGTTCAGTTTTAGGTATTTTTACCAATGTTAACAAAAAATGTTAACAAATTTGTATTTAAATCATTTTTGAGTTAAAATCTTATCTTCCGAATACAATAAGCTGTCTGAGGTGTAAATTTCATTACGCAAATAGTAAGCAGGGAATGAATAATGAAAAACTGGAATTGATAACAAAAAATAAAATTTATACATAATGCGTACATTTTCCTAACTAAATACGCGCAAAAATATTTGGGGTTCAAGGAAACCACAACAAAATTATTTGGGGTTCAAAAAGTGTCACGAACCCACGAAGTCGGCGCTGTTGATGTATTATGTCCAACACAACATTTTTTACAGCTATCTTATTGCTATCAATTAAATAAGCATGACAATAACATGAATAAGAAAAAATTTTAATTCCATCGCACCGAAATTCGATTTCTGTTATTACAGAGTAAAAAACATATCAACAAAAATAAAATATTGTTTGACTCCATGTTGCTGAAAACCATTCGCGCATCTCGTGTAAAAGTAAATTTCTAATATATAAAGAATGGCTCCTAAAACTTCTAAACAATGGTGTTTATTCATTTCCGATCAGAAGACTTCAAAAACTTGTACTGTTTGATAATTGTTCTTTTTTTATCATTTTATGCATTGAAGACGATAAAGTGCAATACACTATCGTGGTGATTTAGAGGAGAGATATTTAAGTTTAGGGCTTCAACATCCTGCTTGCATTTCAATATTTTAAAGTTGGATCTGAATGCGCCAATTTTGAAAGAAGATTTTTTCAAAGTGAAACAAGGTTTTTAGTTCTAATTTTAACATTTACGAGTGTTTAGAAACAAAACGGGAATTATGGTATGACTGAATCTGAGTATAATTAATTCGAATTCTTAGTGTTTACAAGTTAGCATTAGCTTATGAGTTATGAGGTCTGCTGTCATACTAAAAATCACGGCAGATAAATATAGTTTCAAAATTTCTCAGGCAAGAATATTAGAAGAAGAAGAAGAAGAAGAAGAAGAATCTTAAGCTATTTAGCTACTCTGGTGGTATTAAACGTAATAATTAATATAAAACCTTTCTTATCTTCATCCTTCTTCGTAATGGAGTTTGTGGTTCCTAACTGGAGGTCTTTGGTCTGTATATCCGCTTCTTCGATGCCCATGGCTCGCATTTGAGCCAAGCGCTTCTCTTGAGCGGACAGAAAGGCCCGCGGATCGGACAACGCATCCATCAAATCTAAAAAAAGAAGATTATCTGAATTTTCCAGCACATTCACATGAATTTCCCTACAGAAAGAGTAGTTCTTATTGCTCTTTCATTTCTGAACACTTTACAACATAGTTGAAAAGTGTTTATGGCTTTGTTCCTTCATTCTGTCTGTCTGTCAGTTCGCACCACAACTGCAGTAAATATGACTTTATCAAAATGAAATTTTAGTATGTTGTTTAGATGGTCTGAGAGACATATGGCAATATAAATGAATAATGTCACCCAATTAGTTTTGGATTGAACACGGGTTGAAGAAAGGAAATACATTGAACCTTATGGGACCTAATTTTTCAAACATTTTTTAAGAGAATTTAAAATTCACCAATTGCTTCGAAAGTTTTAGGAAATATTCAAATTATCGCATAAAAATATGAAAAACATTTCGGCAAAATGTATGCGATAGTTTTTTAAATAAAAATTAAAATAATAATGACACCCATATTATATGAAGAGATCACGGGATATACTAAATAAAATATGGCATCCATCTTGTGTCAAAATCGTGATTTTTAAAGTTCTTTTTAATTTATATTTAGAGTTGTATCAGTCCTATAACCGCTTTATTTTTGCTTAATTTCTGTGCATCTATATTCTGAAACAACGCACTTACAATATATTTGAGTTTAAATGATCATCAAACTTTGATTATTTTTACTATGCCTAATTTTCACTTATGGAGAATGTAAACACATCAAGCTGTAAGATGAGTTGTATAAGAATTGCTGATTTCCTTTAACGCAAAATTATTTAGGTCTGGAGTCTGCAATACAGCTGATATGAATGAAACATTCATTGATTTTTCATAGAGAAGCAGACGATTTTATAGCAAAGTTTTTCGATGAAGTTTTAAGCATAGAGTTAAAGTACTTTTACCCCCATGCTTTTAAGTTTTTAAGTAAAATAAATTATTGTAATACAGTGATGAACGAAAGGAATGGAATAAAAGCGTGTGAATGAAATATTTACTGCTTTTACATAGAGAGACAGGCGTTTTATATTTCAATGACGTCATTTCAATAAAGTTCATTTTTTTCGATGAAGTTTTTAAATATAATAAATTTTTGTAGTATTGTGATAAATTTAAAAATATTACCGCCGAATGTATCACATTTTAGAGATGTTTAATTAAAATTGCATTGCAGTTGGAAAGTGTTTCATAATCAATGCTTTATGCATGATAGATCTTTCTTGTTTATATTCGTTCAATTGAGATACTATAAAGAAACACACCCCTTTTCATGCGATAAACATTAGGCAGACGATTCTGTCTGCTAAAAATTTTTTTTGGGAAACAAAATCATCTTGTCTTAGTAAAGAAAATAAATTGTTTTCAACCTGTTAAAATGATTAAATAAAGCAGTCAAATAAGATAGACGATTGTTGCGTAGATACTTGCCACACGTCCGGTCAGAACGCATAAATTATTGCTAATCTTCATTTCACTCAAACTCGACACTAGCCGTATTGTACATTGCAACATAAAAATCAGCTACATTAAATAAGAGGACACCAAGTTAAATATAAAATAAAAACAAATTTATTTACAAAGATTAAAATAATAAAAAACCCATTTAAGATCCTAAAGTAAAATAAAATATACACAATGTTATCTCACAAAACTACTTTCCTTAAAAACAATATTAAAGTGCACAGTTAATTTCATTAAGAACGATATCATCTCTCATTCTGCAATGTTAATTCTCATAAATATACATCATTAAAACATATAACTATATGCTCCCTCCAAAAATATAATTAAAATTATTTGCCTAAATATGAGCCTTTGCTCAAAAAAATACTTTGTCTGACTATTTGGATAATCGAGAGAGAGAGATACCAAAATGTTGTAAGTGATATGTATAGTCATATCTCGGGACTTTCACGACCGGGCTCCAACGACCGGGTTGGGACCCCGGTTTTCCGACATCCTACCAGTTATTTTGGGACTTCTTCACACTTCAAAAATTCGAAAATCAAGTGTCGATACTTCTCTAAAATTCCCTCTCTCTCTCAAACATCTGAAAATTGTTACCTCCTACACTTTTACGTCCCTGTTTGTAATTGGTTTAGCAATGTAGCCCCTTCTATGTAATTGGTCAGCATAGGGTTCCATGTATGTGTTATTGGCTAATGTCATCACAGAGGTTTGATTAGAGGCCCTGAAATTAATGTATCAGCTGGCTTAGTTTCTCACACTCCCAAGGCACGCGTGCATCCAGTGGCGGTCAAGAGATCAACTTTTCTTTCTAACCCCCTTTTTCGGCGCCCTCTGTAATTTTAGCGTATCCGTTCACGGAGCTACAGAGGCGCTGATCTATTTCCGTTCCAGGTGGCTGGTCGGGGAAACTTATATACATTGCCTAAAACACAGAGGGACCATCTCCATAGGTGGTGATCCTTCCAAATCTTACGATGTTATATTTTGTTAGACATAACAATGTAATAGACGATTTTTATTTAATGTCTTTCAATTTGTTCAATAAAGAAACTGTTATACAAATTAATTGCAATACATTTATGTTATATTTTATTTATTCCATCAGTTCATCCAATGGAAACGAACAATATATTCTTGAGTTATTTGTTTTACTTTGACAAAGAGCAGTATTGCAAACATCTGAAAGAAACTAATTATGGTTAGATTCTTAAAAAAAATACTAGATTTCATGGATAACCTTTATATGCTGTTGCAAACACGATTTTATGGCCAGATTGAGCTATTTTGGGGTGCTAAACTTTCCAAAGAAACTGGCAAAATCTTACCATGAAATGTCCAAAATGGCAATCATGGCAAAAAGGTCTTCCAATTAATATATATTGCCAATAACGTTTCTTCCATTGTTGCAACTTGGTACTGGATAATATTTTAATTTCCTCATTTTGACATATGACCAGCGTTGATGATACATTTTTGCAATTCGGTAAATAAAAGGGACCAGAATATTTTATTCTTTTAATTTTGCAGAATTTAATATTCAGTTAAATTTTTATGAAAAGTACAGATATTTTAAACATTTCTATTTTAGTTATTTTACAGGCCAAGGTAAATTTTTGAACGACAATGTAATTTCAAATGCAATTATAATTTGAACATATTTTAAATTGCTAACAATGTCTATTATATCTACTGATAGAGTACAAAAATGTGGAAGACTAAAAACAATAATAATTGCGACAGAACTCTGTGAAGTGAATACTTACCACCTAGTCCATCCGGCACGTAAATTTTGAGTTCAATGCAGATGAACAGCATCGCTAGGGACATGTGAAAATTTCCTTCCGTTCTTAAAGAAACATGGCGATAGCCTGAAAGGGAAGCGTTTTTGAATATTGCAAATAAAATTAATTTAATTTTTCTAAATACATAGTATTATCTGAAAGCAATATTCAGATTTTATAGATGTATTTAAACTGTATATGAAAAATATTATAAACTATCAGCGGTGGGTTTTGTCATATGAGGCCAAAATGGTTTTGCACAAATAACGCCTTTAATATAGGCAGGCCTATGGTGACTAAAATAAGATGCGTGATTAAAACAAATTAATCTTTCTACGTTACGAGGGTAAATTGTTTGTGTACAGAAAAATTATCTTATTTGCTGCAATTTAATTAAAAATTGAAATATGTAAAAATGCGAGAATTAAATTTTAATAAATTTCGAAAATATCAAGTAGGTGCGTCAAACGAAAGGGACCAGTAGGATTAAGAGAAAATTAAAATGTTATGATTTTGCATTCTGTATATGAATCAAGTAATTTTAACTGCGGAACCATTAACAGTGCTGATATACACGTACCCTCTGCTCAAATTATTTATTTTTTATGGGGCAAGGGTAATGTGTCAAATCGGAGAATAGTTTAGAATTCTGTTAGAATTTGCACTTATTTTAAATCAAGAGCAAATTTTGATACATCTACTGGAATTGTATATTTTACAATTAGATCCGGAATTGTATATTACTTTCCTTATATACATAATGTATAAGGAAAGTATTGTGACTGGGTCGAAAATTCGAATTCGAGTTTTTGACGGGAGAGCACGTTTCAGGCATTCCTGATCACGAATCAAACATTTTTGAAGTGATGTCTGTGTATGTGTGTGTGTATGTGTGTGCGTGTGTGTGTGTGAAAGTGTGTGTGTGTGTCAGTGAGTCTGCGGAGACGATATCACACGAACGAATAGAGCGATTTGAATGAAATTTAGTACAAAAATCGCAATCCGTGAATACTGGAAGCCTATTGTTTTTAAACGTAATTCAGAACCCCCTAAATTTTCGAGTGAAATTTTGAAAAAATTATCAAAATTCAAAACTTTTAATAAAGTTACGCAAACAGACATTTCGTATATAATTTTCCTTAGAAAGCGATTGACATAAACTTTAGAACGCTAGCATGATCCGTTCTCGAGATATTGCACATTTTTCAAATAAATTTATCAAAAAATCCTATAAATTAAAAAAAAATATTAACTGTTGAGAAACATGTTCACTTTTCTTATGTAATATCATGCGATGAATTTGGTGACATTATTCTCGTGGATCTAGCTCGTTCCATTCATGAGAAAATATATTTTGAGTAATACTTTTGTATTTCAACGGTAATCTGCTAAAAGAATAACTTATTTCTCCGTCTATAACGCTTGGCGATATTTTGGCGATGAATTTGGCGGAATATCGCCAACTTGGATTTTCGTTTTATTAAGTCAGATCGGGTTAATTTGTCCAGTTGTTGTTAAATATTTCTTATTTGATGCAATTAACTATTCTGAGCATTTCATGTTTTAGCTATTTATTAGCTTAAGGTTGAAGATATGCTACTATTCCTACTTAAGGTAGAGTTATATTGCTGAAATATATAAATCTCACAGAATGTGTGAAGAATATAAGAGACTGGCTGTCTTTATGAGATTTTTAAAACTAAACAAGGACCCAAAAGTAATCATCCCGAAAAGTACATAAACTTTCTGTAGCTATTCATGGCTTATATTTATGTATAATGCATAAACAGTTTTCAAAGAGATAAGTACGTTAATAATATAATGTTTAGAAATATAATTCGTATTAAAATTTCTCTAAAGAGTCATTCTTTACCTGCCTGCAGGCCATCCAGAGGGAGAATTCTCTGCCCTAACATTTTGCTGTTTTCATCATACACTGCAATACGAATAACGGCCAGATCTGGGAGCACTACCTAAGAAAAGTCATGCACTTAATAACGTTTTAATCTATATATATATATGTATATATATATATAAGAGAAAGAATAATATATATATATATATATATATATATATATATATATATATATATATATATATATATATATATATATATATATATGTATATATATATATATAGTTATTTATATATCATCAATTATTAAAATTTGTTATAGTAAAAACGACGGCATGACAAAAATTTTGCCACCAACAATTAACAAAGGATCTAAATTCAAACAGACCAAATATGAACTTGAAAATAATTAGAATTCAATTATAAACAAAATTATACTCCAACTACCTAGTAGAAATCTTGCACCAAACAACACAGGACTCGTGGACAGAACACGCCATAAAACGTTGCATTACAGTTCGATGGGAAACGCTGTCGTCACAGCCAATAGCAAAGTGTTTGAGTAATTTTTACGTATTTTCTCTACTGGATTTTATAAAAAATTATTTTTTGAAAGATTTTCAATTGGATATTGGAAATCATCTAGAAATTCCCTATAAATATAGATTGATTTCACATGTTTTTAATATATGCGGAAATTGTCCATTGGTTACCTCGCATGACACCATTTTCTCTTATATAGGTATTCTAGTCACACTAGTTGCTACCGCTGCTGCAGTTTAGTCTTTTTACTAGTATATGGTTCTTATTCGGCATTATGTTCTTGGAATTTCACGTTGAAGAGCGAAAACAAAAAGTTTTCGAAAATATAATTTGCTTTTGTAATTTTATTTATGCGTCAGTTCTCGTTATAATCGCTTTCTTTATTTATTATTGAGGAATGTCACGTTCTGTATTATAAACATATTTGATAAATAAATGTAAAGATACATAAAATCGAGCTTGCTAGCTGTTCAATTGAATTTAAGGAATTCGTGAAAATACACTGTCACACAAGACGACTCCACTCGCCTTGAAGTGCCGAGAAATCGTTTCATCTGTCAGGCTAATGGCCCCTCTAAACCTAAGTAACAGCTGCACATACTCGGTAAACATAAATGCGGCGACTTAACTGCGGCGACTCATTGCACTTACTAGGAACGCATTTACTACGGTGGTCACGTGGTCACGAGAGGAGACTTGTGTGACAATGCATTCTCATGTGGGTCGCTACTAGACTATAATTAGTCATAGGTTGAGTTAAGGCTCCTCTATATACGAGCTGACTCATCAAGCATATTGAAGCCCACCGTAGCTGGAAGAGCAGTCCATTAGCATTAACTCTATTCGTATTTTCACTTTAAGAAGTATAATTGAAATATTTATGGGTGGTTGCTCTGCACCGAACTGCTTTAATCATTCTAGAAAGGGTTTTTGGCTATTTCGCTTTCCTAGAAACGAAGAAAGAAGAAAACAATGGCTAATAAATGATTGGATACCCGGTAATGGAGAATACTTGTGCGAGCTAAATTCTACAATATTCTAATTGAAACTTCTTTTTTTATATAAAGTATTTATTTTAAACACTTATTTTAGAATATCTGTAACTGTAGTATGAAACCCTATGGGCTTCAATATGCTTGATAAGTCAGCCTGTAGTAGAGGAGCTCTAGGCTGAATTATGTGTTGAGGATATTACCTCAGGCAGTGTTCATGTGACTGGCTTACTCGCGGCGAAGTCTTAAAAATAGTAGCTAAGTATAACAAGCTAACAACGGCCTATTGATGTGGTGAGTTAGTCGTTGCTACTAGCAGCTGCAAGTGAAATCGCCTTATGTCACAGAGGTTTAAGACTTGAGCAACCGCGCTGTGAATGCTTGAAATCATTCTATCAATAACTCATGTCTATGCCGAGAATAAAAAATGAAAATACTCTTTCAGGCAATTAAAATTGACCATGTTGAATTAAGTCTCAACACATTTACTTTTCTAAAGACGAAGGGCTCCTCGTTGTAGACGGGGTTGAGCCCGTTGGCGGGCACCAGTCGCGTTCGGAACTCCTTTCGAATGGTGTCGGTGGGCAGCCCGTACATATCCACTTCGACGTAGGTGCCGACTTTCTTGTCGGAGAGGAACTGGCCCGAGATGACGCGCACCGAGCACTGCGCCGCAATAACCCCGTCCACGGGTGACTCGGCAAACGGATCGAACGTCTTGTCCGGACGCCGCATGAAGTCCGGTTTCAGCAGGTACCTAGATGAAAAAGATCCCGTGCAAATAGGTGAGAAATGGAACATAATATGCAATTTGGGAAGTATCTACGACACCCCGTTTTCATTTTAAATTGGCGCTAAATGGTGGAACGGCATTTTCCTTGAGGAAATGTGGGTAATAATTATAAAACGAACTTAGGTTAAGATTTGAGAGACAGGTCATTTTAAACACAGCGAATGGGATATTTTCTGTGATATGGACAAGTCGCGGACTCTAAATAAATTGCCCTCTGGCAGGTGGAATTTAAAACCGGCCGTTTTTTCGGCCATTTTGTCAAAGCGGCCGCAATTCGTGCAGAAAGGACGATTAACGCGTAATTTTCAAACTGGTTCACGTAATCGGTTAGTCATAGGGACTACCCCGTAAGTTAGTTCCTTTATATATTTAATGAGTCATAATGTCGTAGTTCTTCCGATGCTATGGTGAAATTTAAGTACTATACTTTGCATTATTCGTTAAATAACTGTATGCGGCTATTTTTTTTTAATATGCGTACTTTTAATCTTTCAGTGTATCCTTTTTATGAAAATGATCCTTCTACCAGATCATACTGTTGATAAAATTATCTTTCCTAAATTTAATGGAGAGATCCGATGATTTATCACAGGGCTCGAGGGCTAAAACATGGGAGTAGCACTGACTTTTGATGGCTCCTCGAATTCGTACTCTGTGAGACTGCGAATGGAATCCAATGGCACCATAAACATGGCACTTGGCGCTGTACTGGTTTGACGTTGATAAATGCACGCTAAAAGCTCTAGTTTACTACTATGTCATTGAATACACGTGTGACTACCATGATGCAGCAAGTTGAATCGTAACTCATCAGAAAACACGACCTGTTGCCATCCATAATGCAATGTATATTTTAGAAGCTCCATTGCCCTCTACGTAGTCTGTGGGCGAGGATTCATAGCAATTGACTGTGAGTAACCAGTCCGGTGTTAAGCAGACGACATTAAACTATGCTAAAAAACAAGCCTGACCTGTAACAGTGCTCTATTACTGTACTCATACCGTGGAGGTCTGATCGGTCACTGCGATGCTATGCGGTAGAGGTGTCTGGCGTCCCAGGTAGTCGTGCGATTCTGCATTCCAGTTCCCAGAATTCCGTGCGTCCGAGTCATCGCTGAAATAACGTTTCATCCGGTACGAGTAGAAATTTTGTGGTAAGAAAATCTTGGATTTTGCAATCGAACAATCTTTCCTCGATCAAATTCTGTCAGGCGTTCGTAATGCGACTTTCTTTGGAGACGGGACATAGTGATACATACGAAAAACTCTTTTGACTAAATGCTGGCTCTTCACTGATTGCAGCATCTCGTTTGTGCTACTTATTTGCAATATTCAAGATCGGTAAGTTCAGAGTTCACTGTTTCGAAACTGCACGCGCATTTTCACTGGCATTATAATTATTTGCAAGTCCCGAACTGGTGTATGTACCCTGTAATCTAATACCATCACTCTATCATGGTGCTTGCAATTTTCACAAATAGCAGTGTTATTTAAAAATAATCTTATTGTGTAGCAAATACTTAACATCTAAATCGGAATTTTTGGATTCAGTGACCCCCGACTATGTATAATTTTTCATAATTCTGCGTAGATACATTTCCTTTATTTACTATACTAAAGTGCATAGGTCTTACCCACAACCTCCATTGTATTCAAACTTTCCTTGATTAAGTTGCATAGGTAGGTCCGGTGTTTGAAAGTTCAATGCCACCATTTGGCAACCGGCATTCCAGAAAATCTAGGCAAATGAGTAGCATGTAAGTTTGGCTACATTATTACAATATACAATGCTACTTAAGAATTTCACATTTAAACAATATAAGAAAATTTATATGGATTATATATATACTCCCAGTCTTAAAAAATGATAGAGCTTAAAAACAATTTCAAATATTCTTTAAAGATGTTAAATACATAAACGTGTACGTAATAAACATTAATTTCAAATACATATTGATATATACAACTTATGTCCATAGTTAGCTGGAAAAGATTACTTAAAAAATTTAAAACAGAAATGATTTATATGTAAGTTTTGAGTTTTTAATGGTAACTTTTACTAAAAACAATATATCCTGTTTGCTAGGGAAAGAAAATAAAACTTCATAATTCCAACGAATGATAACTGGTTCCATACATTTTAGAAACTTTTCAAAATCTGCTGTTTAGAAAGCATTTTTATTTTCATAATTCAAATATAAAGTTAGTTATAATACTTGTAGTTACATTTAGGACACATAAATCTTAATTTCGAAGTCATCATTGAATCATGAAGTTATCTTTTGATATCGTTGTCTGATGAGACTTTTGTGTGATTCGACAAACACGTTCTCAGAAAAGCGATTCTGGGGAAACTTGAACTACAAGCTATCTCTTACAGTTAACAAAAAATATCGCTCTTTCACCTCCTTGTGTTCTTTCAGCACATGAGTTCATTCGCCTTACATGGTTTTCTGTAGGAAAGCGAAATAAAGCTGCGTTTCGAACAGTCAGACCATCATTTGTGAGAATCGTCTTAGTACTAATAAATAAAATGATTTCATCTGCTTGAAATTATAAGTATCTCCTTGTATTCACGCGCTTTATAAATTTACCTTTTATTTACTACCCTTTGTTATTATAGGCGTAGCTAGGGTGTCGCGAAAAGGGTGTTCGGTAATCAAATGGGGGTTACAGTGCTAGATATTGCTCAGCCAATGTGGCTAACCAATGTAGTTTTTAAAATAATTTGGGTTATGGCTCCCAACCTCTTGACTAAGCCTCTAGTTGTTGTAGAACATTTGTTCATTACCAATTATTATGTATCCTTTAAATATCGCAGAGTTGTTTTGGGGGATTTAGCGAAATGAATTCAAACAATGGAAGATGACTCTAAATTGTGTCTGACAATAAAAATCCATACAAAATATTGTATTTTTTACAAAATACTTTAGAACTACCTATGTTACCGACAATAAAAGTACTTGCGGCTTTTGAATTCTGGTTGTATTAAGCAACAAAACCCGAATCATTTACTTCAAGAAATTTGGAGGATGTTTCTAAAATATATGAAGGTAGAAAGGAGTGCACGAGAGAAATATTTATTTAAAAGGATTTGTACGACTATATAGTTTAGGGACCTTCGATGCAGATTTAGAAGCTGGATAGATATGTATTAATGCTGGAAATAATTGTAATGGGTTTCAAATACTCCTCGATCATTTATCAGTTTTGATATAGTTCAAACGGAAACTTTTCATCTGGGAATATAGAATTTCAACTCCAATTTAAGCAAATGCTATCAAATAAAGCAAAACATAAACATATTTCATTATTAAAATATAATTACATGCAGTCGCATATAATTTAGAGAATTGAAATCAACAGACAATTTTACTAAGTAAAACAAAGAAATCGGTAAATCGGAATAGCTTTTATTACCATATCTATTACATTGGAGTTTCCATACACTCATGTTTCCTAAAATCTAGGAATTTTTTAACTTAGTATTTCGTTAACGTAGGGTAATATTTAACTACAGTCCATTTTTATAATTGTCAGTAACTTATATTGTTCACTCATACATTAGATTTTGAAGCAGCTAGTAACTTACAATAAAATATTTGAATTCAGCTAGTAACTTTCAATAAAATATTTGAATTCAGCTAGTAACTTGCAATAAAATACATTCACTGTACACTTTACCTGTGGAAGATAATTACTTGAGTCTGCTCTTGTACCCTTAGGGTAGATTCGGCTGAGTTGGCGCTTATTATAACTTAGACAATTAAGAAATTCTTGTAACAGAATAATTACATCAATGAATATATAACATAGAAATATATATAGTGAAAGGCCAAATTATTATGACCATCTGAATACCATTTCTACTTATGTTTCACTCACTATAAACTCTTAACTTCCGCACTCAAACAATTCACATTTCAGTTATTTCGCTAATGCTTATATTATTGCTTCAAGAGCCCACGAGTATTCCAAGTTTAATCTGTCATATCGCGTCTTTTACTCATTTTCTTGATGCAATTTATTAGTCTTTGCATGATATTCACTATCTTTTGTTATACTGATACAGTGGTATAATGTTAGCAATAACTGCGGGATTGTTTCTTTGCATAATATGGATTGGTTGTTGGTCATAATAATTTGTCCACTCAGTGTATGTATATAAATGGTCTTATTTCTGTTAATATCTTGAGAAATAGACGGTACAAGAGTTTGTAGCTAAACTAACAAATTTAGGAGGCCCAACAAAGAAACAAGGAGGACTACATATTAGTCCTAATAATAATAATCTGCAGCCTTATAGTTCATATAGAATATTTTGAGTGAATTATGTCTACCTTAGCAATGCTTTGACTATAAGTCTATCACATTGCTAATCTTCAAACTTATTGTAGACTTATTTTCAACCTTAAGATTTTTAAGAAGATGTATATATTTTTTAATTCATATATAAATAGAAACTAGGTATTTAAGAGAAAATCATGTTTAAGCATTCTTCTTGCGATGAAAACCAGTAGACAATATCCAACAAACTAAAATCAAGATATGATAAAATGCGGTTCGATTTCTTATGCCAGCATAAGAGCTCAAACAAATTTCTTGAATTTGAGTTCTTCAAGTTTCATAAGTTATAAAAAAAAAACCACGCAATTATGCCTGTTTAGATACATTGATACGAAATCTATTTGAAACTTAAAATGCTTTTAATTGCCACTTTTTCTTTGCTTTAAACTTGCAAATTATTATGAAGTTTATGATGCAAAGAATAAAGAAGCGTGGTGAAAATGCATCAACAGATATGACGAATCACATGTAAAGGATACTTGACGAATTCTATTGCTTGTGATTTCAAGTAACCCAAGGCAGTGTTCTCGGCGAAGGAAGACATATTGAAATGCAAATTTTTTTCTGAAAAGAAAAAAAAAATCAGTATATTAGTGAAGCATACTGTTTACCAGTTAGATGTAATGCTTTAAAATACCTAAAGGTTAGTTCTTTATAAAAGTAAATAGATAATTAAATTATATTTAGTAGCTTAAAAAAATGCAATTGAGTTCTAAAATTTCTAAAATTAACTGTTTGGGTTTAATGAAATTTTGCAAATAGGGTTTATTGTGCAGTTTAAGATTCTATAAAATATTGGGAAAGTTACATTTCATTTTATTTCTTTACAATTCACTTCATCAATTTTTGAATAAAAATTATTATTGCATATTTTTTTTACTGTCATAATTAATAATGCACAGTTTAAAGCATACCAAATTATGATAAAAAAATAAATATAGCAGATAGTTTTTAGGATACATTTACTTTAAAAGGTCAACATTTCTGCTGCCGATTGTTTAAAAGAGAATTAACGCATAATTCTAAAGATTTATATCTAGAAATTTTTGGATGCAACAAACCAATCTATGTACAAAATACTGTCGTGTTTTATCAGAGAAAGTCCATATTTTGTCAAATGGTGGTGGTAGGAAGGTTAAATGCAAGTAAATTATAGCCAGCAATGTAGTTTTTTGTAGATTAAGAATGCAAGGTGAACATTGCTAATCAAATAATTGGAACGCCGGTTATTTTGTGCCGAAACTTTTTAAAGCATTGTAGATTGAAAATTGTTTATACAGTGTGTAACACAAGTGATGAATGATGAGTAAGGAAACAATATTGAAGATTTATAAAACTTTATACAGATGTTGGAGAAAAAAGAAATTGTAACATGGCCATTATGTTATTTTATGACGAATCTTAACAACTAATCTGCAAAGAATAAGCTAGTAACAAATTACAAATACTGCAGCAACAAAACCAATATATTTAAAATAATCCAGTAAACTCAATTTTCAATAGTACAGCGCTTTGTGAAATGTATTAATTTCCTTGTGAACTTGAATTGTATGCGCATTTGCTTTTATTGAGGTAAAATTGCAGTAAATTTATTAAAGTTCATACAGTTTTATAACAATAAAATTAAAGTTTCTGAGATTGTAGTCCCAATTTCGGATTACATTTTAATATGATTTTATTTAGTTTCATTTACGTGTTGTTTTCATGAAGTCACTTAACAGTGTTAAATAGTAGGAGTGAGTGGGGGCATAAGCGGTTACTACCATTTCCGGCTTATTTAGTTCTACCACCTGGTAACAGCTCTATAAAATCTACTGAGTTATAGAATTCGGATTTCAACTGAAGTGGCCATTTGTTGTTTTCAGAAATTTAGTGGAGAATTTTTACCCAGAAAATTTCGACGTTTATCTTTAATTTTGTATAATCTTTTAACAAATCTACTACAGATAAAGAATTGGTAAGTATAGTGGTTATTTTTCATTCAATAATTTTTGAATTAAATGTGAAATTAAATTTGTGCGTAGAATGTAGCTCAAATGACTACAATCCCTTGAATGTGAGGCTGTGATGTCTCATCTTTTCTATCAGAGCCCCGGTTATGTCTCACAGTTTTCTCAGTTGAGTATTTCTAGTTCATCCCTGACAATCCACTGCTTTTGATCACTGATGTCAATACAGCACAAAGAAAAAGCGTAAAGTTAATGAACGTAGCTCGTGAAAATGTGAGTTCACCATGTTTCCTCCTACATTAAATTCATCTCATGCAGTCTTATAATGTTGTCTTCATGGTGCCATTAAGCACTTACTACCAGCAAAAAATAAGAAAGTAGCTTCGCTCTATACTATTCGATGTAATACAATTTACATAGCTATAACTTTCTTATGAGGACTATTCACACAGATATAAACTTCTGAGTAATTAAAGCTTAACTTAAGTAAACTTCTGAGTAATTTAAGTTTAACTTAAGTAAACTTCTGAGTAATTCAAGAGCTTCGCTCTATACTATTCGGTATGATACTATTAACATAGCAATAAAATTTCTTATGAAGACTATTCACATAGCTATAAATTTCTAACTAATAGCCTATGTGAGGGCAGCAATAATAAAAGGGGCTATAAATTGCTCTGAAAAGACTGGTATTGGTCTATTTGATCGATATTTTTCCAGATCATTTATTTACCCTCCTTTAAAGTTACTAGCAGGTCAAAGACTAATTTTGAATACACCCAAAGCAAAATCCTTTTAAATATAACACCTATTACATTTCATATATTAAAACTTCTGTGAGCAGTGAAAATATCCCACATTCCACATGCCATTTGCATGAAACTAGTACTATAAGCCAATTTCTCCGGGAGTCCAAGCTCCAGACTTCAAGTCACTAGCCAACATTATTTATCTCAGTACCACCTAAAATGATATGGGCAGTGAGTCAGAGAGATACATTTTCTCTAACAAGAGGTAAAACATTAATCCTTGCTTCTTTTCTGTCTAGAAATGAATTAGAAACTGTCTTAGAAAAAGAAGAAAGTCAGAATAAAGCACTAAAAAGAACCATTTTCCAGACACTTGCGGTTTTTTTAGCCAAACCCAGAAGTGACTTTTTTTAAGCAAACAATGTCACACAGGTTAAATGTTTTGCTTGCGAATTTTATAATTAATTAGTTGCAATTTACAAAAGTATACTTTTTTTCTAAACATAGAAAGCGCTATAAAGATTAATATCAGACGGTAAAAAGCAAAAATGATTTAAAATTTTTACTGAACAAATAATGCAAAATGCAAAGGTTATGTAAAAAATGTCGCATTCGTTACAGTATGAAAACCCTCTGATGTGGCAAGCACATGACTTTCGCTACAGACTTAAAGTTTTCATTTATTCAGTTTCTTTCTGTAGATACATTAAGTTGACTTTTATTATACAATAACGCATGAAATGTAAAAACTTTATATTACATTGAATTTCAATCTCATTTTTTTTTTATTTAGCGACTTGGCGCATTTCGAAATAACGCCATTCAGCCAAAGCATGAAAAACAAAAATATCTCAAGAACAATTTATCCCAGAGTATAGAGGTTGGTTATATATTCATTCTGTCACAAAAAAATTGTGCTGTTTAAGATAATCATCTCGTTTTTACGTTTAAGCATATTTAGCATTTATTTTCAGATTTTGTCGATTTTTTGCTGAACAATTTCGAAAATTAATGGTAGGGCCTGTTTTTTCCAACCATACTCAAATCAAATTTGCATCAGGAAAGCGAATAAGTGACTTAAACACAAATTTTATAAAATTTCGAGAAATGGTTTTTGAGTTAGGGTGGCGACATACATTGAACAGATATATATACACAGACGTTACGCCAAACACTATTGATTCGTATTAGAAGACACAAAGCGTATAAATCCATCAAAAACTGTCATTCCAAGTTTCACCCCCTTTCAAAACTTTTCCTAGTAATAATGTCTTTATTGAATCTTTGGTTTCAAAGCTTTCATTGTTGAATTTGCTTATTTCTCTATCTCTCAGATTTGGCTAAGTCTTTACCAGTTTAAAAATTAACAGAAGTGTAGTTCAACTCGACTTTCACATATCAAAATTCCTATCACTTTCCCTGCAATACTTGGTAATGTATAAGAAAAGTATTGGAATCGTGCAGAAAATCGCAACTCAAGTTTTTGACGGATCTAATCGTTTTGGGACCTCTAGAACACGAAAACACTATTTTTAGCGTGGCGTTTGTGTGCATGTTTGCGTGTCTGTCTGTGTGTGTGTGAGTGTGTGTCTGTCTGTGTAGATTTTGTATCTACTCTAATTAAAAACTAATTGACCGAATTTCATAAAATTTGGTGGGTAAATCCCTTATGGATGACCGTGGTGCTGATTAGTTTTAGGTACGATTCGGGATTTTTTTTTTTCGAAATGGCCTGTAAAAATTGCCTGTAATCACTCTAGTGGAAAAACTAAAGGACTGAAGTTCACAAAATTTGGCAGATTAATCACTTGTAGATTAACCTGATGCTGATTAGATTTTAGTACGATTCGGGAATTAAAGAACCTGCCTTTTTTTGCGAAATGGCTGGCAAAAATCGTTGAATCTAAAAAATAAAAGACTACGTATGCTCAGATATCAATAAAATGCCTATTTTATACGTAATTTTTGACGTCGAAAAGAATGAGATCAAGTCCATTATATACTCTAAGACTAGCCGATCTCGAGATATTTTAGTTTTTTGCATTTTCCTTACGTCACCTTTGAAAATAAGCCCAGTTACCAAATGAAAACGAAAATTGAATTAAAAATGAAAATTCAGTGCAATTTAAAATAGTTATGGCTGTTATTTTGTGCAATTAAACTCAATTTAACGAATTATTGAAGAAATAAAGAGAACGTGAATATGAGTCTGCAGAGAATGTCATGTGCTGCCCACATCAGATTTTTTTTTTTTTTTCAAATTTTACAGAAAAAAAAAATTGAAAAATTGGTGTCGTGGGTTCAAATGATTACAACTATAGCGTGTTACCCTTCACTTTGGGAAGCTTAAAAATACTTCGACTGATAATATACTTTACAATGTAACCCCCCAGGGGATTTACTCCCTCCCCCCAAGAGTGATAATGACGTCACGAACAAAACAAATTGCATCGCGGCTATTTTTCACAACAATGATTGAAACTATTAAGGCTCATAATCATTGGGACAAAAATAAACAATTTTATGCATGATTATGTCAAATTTTGTCCTATGCTGCCACGTTAGACATATATAAAATTTCGAACAAAATTCATAGTTTTCACTTAAAGTTAAAAGCAGTCTATCTAGTTCTAGGTTTTTGATTACAAAGTTGGATATAAACTTTCGTGAAAATCCATTAATATTTGTGGCCGCTATCGTTTAGAGAAAAAATCAACCACAGACAGACGGACATTATTCCAAAAATAGACAAAACGTGTTCAGGAGGTCTTTAAACATAGATTGGCCTCAGACTCTTGAAATCAAAAATTTTCGTGAAATCAATAATTTCTCAATGCTGCGTATGAGAGAGTAATAATTGCTTTTATTTTAGTTAGCAGTTAATGTGCTCACATTCACAAACACACATACACTGACAAAAATATACATAAACATTGGTTCAAAAGTGTTCCAAAAACGTTCAAAAGGTCTATAAACTTGTATTTCCGTTGAAATTTCAAACTCGTAAATTTCTGAGAAGACTTTCTCTAAACTATTGCGTCATAAAATAAGAAATTCATCTTATTTGCTATGATGAATATAAAATTTTATAATCGTTCTAATAAGCGAAGTATGGTATTTTTCTTTACACAAATACCCCTATTTTCGGAAAAATATTCAATGCTTGTCTTGTGGTTATGAAACCTTAAGCAAGATGTTTTACTGCCATGGTTCACTTGGCCAGGAGCCATTTATAATTTGGCAAAGTTCCTCTAAATGTCATTCGATCTCTCGTAGTTGTTTTGAGTGTTAAAACCCGTGTGACATTAATAACATTTAACGGCTGCTAAGGCAAGGCAAATCTATGAAGAGTGCCAGAATTTATGTTTCTTCACTTTCATAGTTGATCTCCCCTACCCCGTCTCCCTCACACACGTACGGATGCACTGATGCACACACATACTAGGTAAACAACCAAGGTCTGACTACCTCAATGGGCAGCTGCCTTGGGTCCCCACATTAGAGGGGCCCCAAATTAAATAATTGCAACATCGAAAAATTAACGGTTGCTTCCTCAAACGAAATAAAACGAACGAATTTCAGAACGAAATAAAATGTATGCAATGCGTACAGGTTTTCTTAGCAAATAGATTCACTTTGGAGACATATAGGGTTTAACCACACCAATTTAGCATGTCGGCTATGATAAGAAAGTTGCCAATAATTTAAATTCCATTAAAATATATTAGAACCACATTTTGTATACCTCTTTCTAGAATGCAATTTTATTTTTGAAAAATACTTTTATTCATTTCATATATATTAAGAGGTGTAGAGAGCCCCTGAGGAATGACCTCCCCGGGTCTCAGTTAGGTTAATTCGGAACCTGAAAACAACTTTGGAAATGCAACAAGTTACCGGTCCTCTGTAACTAATGAAAGTAGTTGTACCTCGCTTCCGTTAGTGCTGTCGTGTCATTTGTGTCATCCCAATATTTTAAAAACCAAATTTATTTTTTAAAATTTTTCCAAAATTTTCTTTGCTTTAAGCGATCACCAGTCTCAGGGTCCATTTATTACTGTCACCATTGTTGCCGTCTTAGACAGGTTTCACTGTCTAGCGTTTTCATTATTTATAAAAGTATTTAATAAATTATATGATTAAAATTATAGGATTGTAGCATTTTTTCGGCTTTTTTTAGTCAATATCTAGTTAAACATACAAAGATTGGCTGGGCTGTTTGCAAAAGTATCTAAACTGATATCGCATCGGATCAGGCAATCAGAAGAATAAACAAAAAATTCTGATGTGGGCAACACATGACTTTCCTTATATAATGCAATGAATTTACTACTTTTAAAGTTAACAAAAATGGTTTTCTTATAGTAGATACTTATATTCTTTCCAAGATATTGAATTTTCTTCAATAAGTCGTCATTTTCATTGATTTAGCGTCATTTTTCTCAATTTGACGAGATTTTTGCTAATTTGGCAACAATAAAAAATGTCTCCAAGTTGGCGACATTCCGCCAAATTCGTTGCCGAAATCTCGCCAAGCGTTATGGACGGAGAAATAAATTATTCTTACAGCAGATAAATGACTATTGGCGTTCAAATACAAAAGTATTACTCAAAGTATCTTTTTTCATGAATGGAACGAGCTAGATCCACGAGAATAATATCACCCAATTTATCGCATGGTATTACATATGAAAAGTGAACATGTTTCTCAATAGGAAATATATATTTTTTATTTTATATAACTTTTTGATAATTTTTTTGAAAAATTTGCAATATCTCGAGAACGATTCATGTTAGCGTTCTAAAATTTATGTCAATCGTTTCCTAATGAAAAATTACATAAGAAATGTCAATTTGCGTAACTTTATTAGCGGTTTTGATTTTTTGACGATCTTTTCAAAATTTCACTCGAAAATTTAGGGGAGTTCTGAATATTCGATTGCGTATAAAAACAATAAGCTTCCAGCGTTTACGGATTGTGACTTTTGTACCAAATTTCGTTCGAATCGGTTCATTCGTTCGTCAGTTATCGTCTCCACAGACTCACTGGCACATACACACACATACTTTCACACACACACACACACATACTTTCACACACACACACACACAGACATCACTTCAAAATTATTTGATTCGTGACCAGGGGTGCTTGAAACGTGCTCTCCCGTCGAAAACTCGAATTCGAATTTTCGACCCCGTCACAATACTTTCCTTATACATTATGTATATAAGGAAAGTTATAATGACAGTCGAAGGTGGAGGTAAATCAGTATGTACAATTTATAGTGTATATAGTGACTGTATATAGTGACCATTGGATAATGTGAACGATCACTGAAAATTTATATATTAATTTTAAATTTTGGCCCCGTTATATAATTCAACCAATTTGCAATCGACGATTTCATTCATATTTTAATAACCGGTTTCTGGAAGCCAGTGCGTACAATTATACAGGGTGTCTCAAAAATATTGAAACGGGCTTTAATTCTTTTCCTGTTGGAGATAAGTGGGCAATATAAATTGCAAAAATGTTGAATGTTAGGTAGGAAATAAGGCCACGTTAATGAAATAGTCCTCCCATTCATTTTCAAAAAGTTACACTTTTTAAATTTTTATACGATTCCCTTAGACAAATTTGGTCAATCAGAAAATTTTTATTTTTAATGCAACAAGATCATTAAAAGAACCGCATATCTGTATCATTAAAATCAACTGAATTATGATAAAGGGAAAAATCTGACTTATTCCACTTTTCTGTACCATGTGAAAGTCTGTTTCATCAGTGAAAATAGGGATCAAAAACAAATTGACGATGGAAATTATTTAGATAAAAAAAGTACTTAAAAGTACTTAATTGTTGAAAAGTACTTAGTTTCAGAGAAGGATGAATATCTTATATTCGGCCGAGAGAGAAAGAGAGGAGAAAGAGAGAGAGAGAGAGAGAGAGAGAGAGAGAGAGAGAGAGGGAGGGAGAGAGAGAGAGAGAGCTCTCATTGAAAAATACTTAAGAATCCGCGATTGCATCATGAGTCTACGCGAAATTCGCAAAAATGTCTCCTATGTATTATCATTCAGTTTTATCTTTTTCGTGATATGTCACAAATTTGCATTTCTAATATGATCCATGGTCCCATGCGATTTTTTTTAATGATCTCTTTACATTAAAAATAAAAAATTTTCGATTGACCCAATTTGTCTAAGTACCTTACTTTCAACATTTTTGCAATTTACATTGCCCACTTATCTCCAACAGGTAAAGAATTAAAGCGCGTTTCAATCTTTTTGGGACACCCAGTATAGCGTATATAGAGACTGTATATAGTGATCGCTGGATAATTTGAATGATCACTGAAAATTTATGTATTCGCCTAAAATTCTGGCCTCGGTATATAGTTCAACCAACAATCACCGGTTTCATTCATACTGTAACAAGGGATTTCTAGAAGCCAGCCAAATGCTCCCACTATTTTAAGGAGGTTCAAAGTGATTTCGATCGCTATTGGCTGAAATCGGTGAAGTTCACATATTAATAGTGATCTGATCTATTGCAGATTTCATTAATTGTGGTATCTTACCTTCAGCAACATCGAATCCTAGGAACTTGACTGGTTGTGCGTAGTTGACCAAGGAGGAGAGATAAGGGTGCACGTGCACTGTTGCCCCCGTGTACTTGTAGTTTGCAATGGCTTCATCCAGCTGCGGTGCCTCCTGCGTAGTGAAGCAAAAGCATTCAAAAGGTGAAAAGCAATTTCAAAACTTAGGCATGACCTATTGCGACTGAATCATGTGAGAAAATATAATTTTTCAATGGTTTGAGGTGGCTGGGATTCCAAAAACTAAAGAAAAGATTAGAACTACTTTCTTTAATTATATCTCTGATAAATGTATAAAATAATGAGACATAGAACATTTGATGTGATCAAAAAATGTAATATAAACAATGTAACTGGAATGGTTTTAAAACTGTTGTTTTTTAATTTCAAATATATACCCGTTCTCTAGAGTTTTTTTTTATAACATGTGAATTTTTTTTTTATCTAATCCTGAATTTGTTAGAAGAATATTTTAATTTGGTAGAATCTGGAATACTTAAGCTTTAGAGTTAAAGAAATCGTTTCGTCCATTTCTATGTTAAAAGGAATCCTAAATTTGCTTAGAACTGTAAACAAATAAATAATCTACAATAAGTTTAATCCCAACCTCAACTAACATGTTTAAAACAGCAAATTAGATGTAATCTACTATTACATCTAATTTGTGGGGTTTGAACTTTCACGAACCTCTTTCATACAAGTAAACACTAAACGAGATTAATTGGAAGAGAATTGAACTACTTTTTCATATATATTGCGGACGTGTACTAAATACTGGAAATTATATGTTGTGTCACACAAAATGCCAGTGGAGCTGGACAAAATCCAAGAGAGGCTACAATGAAATTCAACAGTCCTAAAAAAGGGGATCACTAATTTTTCTTCGGGGGAGTGGGGGACAGAGATAATGCACTAAAATATTACACTTTAGTATTTAATTATTATTTTTAGTATTTTATTATTGGAGACCATTATTATTATGGGTTATTGAGTCATAGTTTTTGTACCGCAAAGCCTAATAATAACTAGAAACTGTAAACTTTATTAGTTATTATTATATATTACAATCCATATAAATTACTAAATAAAGTGTTAAAAATTTTTAATTGTATAGCTACATTTATAAGCTAATATTTAATTCTGAAAACCCCTATAGCTACTATATACATCAACATTAATACATAATAATTGCAATTGATTTTATTAGTAACGAAGCTGTTAATCAATCAAAGAAAATTTCTCAAAATTAATGCAAGTTAATGTGTAATATTAATTCTATAACGACTCATCAGTTAATTTCAACTCTATAACATATAACGATGAACCCCGCAATAAGTCAAAAGTACCCTAAATACTATTGTCTTAATTTATTTTTTTAACTTTTAAATTTTTAAAAAGAAATAAATATGTAAATATATTACTGATTATCAGTACAACAACAAAATCAGCTGAATTAAAACATCTTATTTATTTACTATACAAAAGGTTAATATAAAGGCTATATACAAAGTTATGTATCAAAAATTCTCAAAAAGCAATTTTTCATGAAAAAATTGGGATGACATGCTGGATGAAATTTTATATCACTTTTGAACATTGAATCTTTTTTTTTATCAAGGACACTGTGTATACTTATTGTAACTCAGTTGCATCTGGTCCCTGCTGTCTTACAACTGCCCTGGGTATCTTACTACAACTTTGATTTTTTTGGAAAATATTGTACATATCCTCTCAATTTTAAGCATTAATTCTAAACTTCTATGAGCTCTGGTAACATATTTAACCTGGCATTTTCCAATTGCTAAGCATGATTATACACAGTTGTTGTACAATTCATGTTTTATCCTTTGTTGAACATTTCTAAATAACAAATCTGGACAACTCTGTTAAATAAGATCTAGCATACGACTAAAGCGTACAAAAACGAATTCTTAAAATGTACAAACACGAATTGAAAATAATTATCTGAAGAAGTATACTCTAGAATATTTATGCTTGATATACGATTTTCTCTTACATCATACATCTCATATGAAATGTTCAATTTAATCAGTAATAAATATTAATAAAATAAATGTTAAAACACGCAATGTCATATCATACATAGCAGGAATAAATTAGAAATATAATAAGCACGATTTCTCCGTTTTATATTTTTGTGTCCTGGTAATTTGCTTCTTAGTTTTAGATTATATTTAAGAACACCGTTAGTTTTTAGCTCTTTGCAATGTTCACAGAAATTTTATGTTGATAACTCAGTATCTGTATCAATTAAATTCCTCTTGAGGCGAATTATCTAAAAATATAAAAGGATGCGTAGTTAAATTATATCTGTTTTAGTAGCTTTAATTTGCAGTTTTACTTTGTAGTTTAGTAGTTTTACTTTGTAGTTTAGTAGTTTTACTTTGTAGTTTAGTAGTTTTACTTTGTAGTTTAGTAGTTTTACTTTGTAGTTTAGTAGTTTTACTTTGTAGTTTAGTAGTTTTACTTTGTGGTTTTACTTTGTAGTTTAGTAGTTTTACTTTGCAGTTTTACTTTGTAGTTTAGTAGTTTTGCTTTGTAGTTTTACTTTGTAGTTTAGTAGTTTTAATTTGTAGTTTAGTAGTTTTACTTTGTAGTTTAGTAGTTTTACTTTGTAGTTTTACTTTGCAGTTTAGTAGTTTTACTTTAGTAGTTTTACATATTCTTGTATAACAATACTTTATTAGTTGTCAAAGCATGATTTTAAGGTCAAGCCTATTAAAACGCGATTTTGCATTTGTGTAATATTGAGCGTGGATGCAGTTTTGTGTTGAACAGAAAGTGAAATGTCACAAAATAGTGATAATGCATCGAATTTTAGCAGTCTAGTTTTATTTGAAAATGTGTGACTACGTACAAGATAAAATTTAGGAATGAGAACGAGCTTGAATAAAATCAATATGAGACAAATAAAACAAACTGGGATTTATAGTAAATAAAATTCTCAAATTGAAATATTCTATAAAAAAAAAACACACACACACACTCTATATATATATATATATATATATATATATTATTTTTCATGTTTTACAAGTCGTTTCCAAAGAAGGACACATTAAATAAAAAATTGTATTGACGGTCTAAAGAAATTACTCATATTGTATAACTTAGCATACACTGAATGTACAAGTAATTAAAAGAAACTTGTTTAAATCTATACTAATTAAACTTTAATCAAGCATGGTTGTTTTTGACCTTTATGTCTGGAGATTTTGTCGATCCCCTGCATGACGATCCGCCATTGCAAATGCTTCCTGTACTAAAACTTACCTTCTTTTCTGCAACAGACAAAAGAAAAGAAAAAACACGTCATATAAATAAATACAAGTTTCAAAAATATACAACCGCAATACAACATAAGTAAATCCTATAACATTTCATGTACACATTTAAAAGACTGTACAGTTTAGATCCGGAATTACACCATTTTTCAACATCAGTGCCTGTATCCGAACATCAGCATTTAAATCACTTTTTAAAACAACCTTAAATTTTTTTTGCGTACATTCGGAAATTATATACGAAAATTTTTGCACCAAATTTATATATGCATTGTTGCGAACGCGCAGTGTTTTGTTTGGCGCCTCCTCTTTTGTCTGTCTGGAAAGCCAGGCGAAGAAAATACAGTGTAGAGCTCCTTAATACAGTACATGAAGTCAGGGTGACGCGTGGATGACGTTAGACCAGGGTTACCAGATTTTCCAGTTAGAAGAAGAGTTGCCAGATTTGACGATTTATCGCCAATTTGGCGACATTTGGTGACTTCCGGGATGTTCTAGAAACTTCTCAATAGAACTATTATTCTTTGAGATATAGAGATTTCAAGAAGTTTCTATGGAGAGACTATAAGTAGGACTCACCCCTCCGTTGTAGTGGAGTTGACGAATGGGCATGACATCAGCTACGTTGGACTGTGGTTTTTGTCAATGTTTTGAGAATAGTACCGACTATTTTGAGAAATTACTTTCGTCAACATTCTGTGAATAATATCGCTTATTCTGTAAAATTAATAGAGCGTTTAAGTGCTATTTGATTGTATACTGTTCTTGTTTACTTTGTGCTTGTGAATAAACGTAAGTTATTCAGAAACTTGGACTCGTTCTTGTATCTTGCGTGTATACCCACGATTCTAGAGGATTCGTTTCGTAACAGTAACCGAGATCTCGGAAAGAGGAGGGAGGGAGACTACGGTTCGGAGACAATGTTTGATTTCATTTTTAAATATGGATAACTAATGTACTTCTGCTAATGAGGGAATACTTCTGCTAATGAGGGGAAAAGGATCTCTTGTTCCTCACCCTTGAATATGCTACTACCAAGTATGACCAAGTACTAATTATACTGTGTAGAATATAATTCTTGAAAGATGAAGAAATATTTCTTATTAAATAAAAAATGTGTGGTTCGGCCCATGACGCAGCTGTCAGATTTGTCTGAAAGCTTCAAGTCACTTACTTGCAATAAAATATAATCTTTTTCGCGTACTTTTACTTTTCCTGCAATACATGGTAATGTATAGGGAAAGTATTGGAATCATGCCGAAAATCACAACTCGAGTTTTCGACGGATCTACACGTTTCGAAACCTCTAGAATACGAAAAAACTATTTTTAGCGTGACGTCTGTGTGTATGTCTGTGTGTCTGTGTGTCTGTCTGTCTGTCTGTTTGTGTGTCTGTCTGTGCAGATTTTGTATCCACTCTAACTAAAAAACTAATGGACCAAATTTCACAAAATTTTGTAGGTAAGTCACTTGTGGGCGGGGCTGGTGCTGATTAGTTTTGGGTACGATTCGGAATAAAAGAACCCGCCTTTTTCTGCGAAATGGCCCGCAAAAGCTTGTATCTACTCTAGCTGAAAAACTAATGGACCGAATTTCACAAAATTCGGTAGATGAGTCACGTATAGGTCACCCTGGTGCTGATTAGATTTCGGTACGATTCAGAAAAAATAACCTGCCTTTTTTTGTAGAATGGCCTGCAAAAATTGCCAAAATCTAAACTAAAAAGCTACGTATGTTCAAATATATCCATTAAATGCTTGTTTAATGCGAAATTTTTAACGAAGAAAAGAATAAGACCAACCTCATTACACTAGGACTCGCCGTTCTCGAGATATATTAGTTTTTTTCGTATTTTTCCACCCCACCTTTGAAAATAAGTCCTGTTATCAAATGAGATCGAAAATTGAATTAAAAGTGAATTACATTTAACTGAAATAAATAGAACGTGGATATAAGTTTGCAGGGAAAGTCAAGTGCTGCCCACATCAGATTTTTTTTCTTGTGCGTGCGAGGGTTACTCTGACTGATATCTACAATGCTCTTCTCCAGAGTTTAGTACATACCCAAGTTCCAATATTAAGGTGCACTGGTGCACATGATGTAAAATGTTAATTTTGACATCTCCGATAACTTAATATAATGATTGCACCAAAATAATTATGTCAAACCATGTTTCAGAATGTCCATTTAGTATCTATCAAATCATAAAAATAAAACTAACATCTCTGTCTGTACGCCGACATTTAGCGACATTCAGCGAACGCATTTTGGGAAATGTGGCTATATCGATTAGCGCAATACAGATCAAGGTAAGTTGGCGATAAGTAGAGAAACTGTTTGGAATTTTTTTCTAAACAGTTTTGGTACTTTTTTCTATTTTTTTTGTACTTTCTTCTATAAAAATATTTTTTTACTTAACAGATATATTCTACATTATTTTTAACACGAGTTTTACTTTCTCCAATGAAGACATTATTCAAAATTAAAATGCTAATTTTGTTTGAAGTGGATATCTTGTATATAAGCAGGACTTAACACTGACAGCTGATGAAAAATGGCGCCATTCACAGATACAGATCGAACACTTGCAGCAAAAGCACAGTTTATTTATTGCACAGCAATTTCAAGCAACTTCCTATTAAAGAATGAAAGCTAAACTATTGTTCCTAAATATCTCACCACTTTATACGGACTTCGGAACTTATATCCAGAGGAACCGGTCAACACAAAAATAAGGTTCATAAAAACTGAGAAGTAACCAGGAACAGTCACGGGTGGAGCACACAAAGAAACCGGTAATAAAAGAACAAAAATGTACACAAAAACCACCACGGGGCGGCATTCCATTGACAGTCCAAATGCATAACTAAAATAAAATCTGAAAAAATAAAGTATGACACAGGGTTCTGTTCACAATTTAATCAAAATTAATGAAATCACAAAGGAGAAAATACATACAATACAAACTGTTCCTCTTTCCGGGTATATTTTGAAGATTTTTGTAAGAGTTCTCAGAAGAATATACTACCCTGAAATCTCATGGAGCGAACATCCTGTGTTCAGACAAAAATGGTCGCTAAGATTAGTTAATCATTAAATAAATGCTGCATCTGTAGATACGATAACATAATTTATAGGAGTAGTGATAAGCGATTTGCAGGTATAAATAGTAAAAAATACTTGAACAATTTATTAAGGGGAGATAATAGTTTTAACTTTGCGAATTATTTTCGAATATTATTTTGAAAACTGCATTGCATTTTAAGGATTAATTTAAAGCAAACCGCATCAACATCAGGCGCAAATTAAGGATACATGGATTAAAATTGAATTTGTATACATCGCAATTTCTCAAACAGATTGACCTGTCTTTAAATCCTTTTTCTTCAGTTTCAAACTTTTGTGTCTATCCGCATAATTACAAATACATTTATTATTCTAGTTGCTTAAAAATTACTTTTCATATTGAACTAATGCATGCACTAAATCTAAAAGTTTTAATTTTTGAAAAAAAATATATATAATAAAAATAGTTTTGTTTGATGTAAAAAGAAAATATAGAAATTTGTACTATTTAGGATTTAAAAAAAAATACATTTGGTAAAATATTTTTGAAAACTTTAGGTTTAGAGCATAAAAGCATTAAATAGCTTCCCTTTAATGAAAAAAAAATGTTTCTGGTGACTTTAGCAAAAAAAAGTCTTTAGGGCTGTGAACTATGACATATTTAGTGAACTATTACATATTTAGTGAACTATGACATATCTTACGTCTCAATCATACTGCTCTTATGGCTCACACAATTTTTTATTTGTCTAAAGAGGAAATATAGTCATTAAATATAGGTAAATTAACTGTAAACGAGTCAAATCATGGCGGGGAATTGAATCACCTATTTTCGATTGGGCGAACGACGCTTTATCCAATCATCTATTCAGACTATTATATTTTACTCAATATTTTAATTAACCCTTGTCTAACTTTAAAGCTAAAATTTTAAATCCGTCTTGGTAAAAAGTGGTTACTAAAATTCGTAATCATTGGATTTGAGTTGTCGTTAAAAGGGATTTTACCTCGTTATTCCTGGCCAGTGTTGTAAAAAAAATGGTAGAAAAATATTACATTGCAATTACAAAGCATTTTTTAATATTTCCATGTCTACTTCAGATTTTTAAGAATCGAAAATTTCTGTTGACAAATTATTGACTGTTTGTAATAAAAATGCTCCCAGTCTTAAATGCATGTGTAATCCATATTTTAAATTTAAGTAACTCCTGCTTTTTAACACCAAAATAAATTAAAAGTCGTAGTCGTTCATGCCACTTAAGATTTTTTTGTATTTTCAGTCATAGCTTATTGATTAAGCACGTTTAGTCAATGGTTTTAGAATAAATATTTAGTATATACTCCTAGTAACTAAATCGTCGAGGTGTTGATCTCAAGATTCAAAGGCTGGAGATTCGAGTCCCTACTTCGATGGACTTCATATACGGCAGATATGTTAAACACTGCTTTAGAGGAAGTTAGTAATTAGAGAAAGTTATATAATATATGCTGATACTTTTCAGAATTTCACTTTCATATTCGATATTTCATAAAACGAATTATAATTTCATGTCTTCCAATCGATTTACTAGATCATACATGCATTAGAACGTATCTGGTGTTTTCTATCAGATAGAATAACCTAGACACGTTAGCTTTTGCATAGTATATTCATATTTGCAAGAATAATATTTTAGGAATGCCACTTACTGTATATATATTTAAAATAGTAGATTATATTCCATTTCTAGTCGGTGTAGTATTAGTAAAGGAATAATTAAAATTTT
The DNA here is from genome assembly GCA_951213105.1 of Amaurobius ferox. Taxonomy (NCBI): domain Eukaryota; kingdom Metazoa; phylum Arthropoda; class Arachnida; order Araneae; family Amaurobiidae; genus Amaurobius; species Amaurobius ferox. The sequence continues at coordinate 99,040,439 of OX578139.1, read as the reverse complement.
CCCCTCACATGCAACCCGAATACAGACAAAAAATTCCTCTACTTTCACTTTCACCAAGATGCTATTTGGAAAATAGTACCCTGCTTCTGTTAATCCATTTATTTTAAAAATATGTGTTGACATACATTAACCACTATCATTCCACATAACAATATGTGGACTGTTAATTACTGCCATTAGCAATTGAATGGCTATTTATATAAGCTGAGGAATACATTTTAGGATCGGTCTTTTAATTCGAGATTGAATAAAAAATGAGATCCAAGTTTTTCAATCATAATTTTAATTAAAAAATACGTGTTTACAGGTACCCAGTGTTTTTACCAAAAATAATACCTCGGTATCTTAATTAGTGTCTATATTTAGAGACAGGCAATTTATATTTTCTAAGATACATCTGTTCTGGATGAATTCTAGTTTATGACTTTTCAAAGATATTCTAAATAAAGTGAGACGGTAAGAATTACCTCCATCTTGGACTACATCGTCAGTGATGAGGCTGAGGTCAAGAGCAGCGTCTTCTTTCTCGTCGTCATCGTCATCATTTTGCAGTTGACCTTTGCGCCAGAGTTCAAGTTCCTCTGCAAAATAACGAAAAAAAATATTAAATTAGTGAAGTTGGTTTACCAATGCGGATTGTTGCACTTGGGGCATGTATTAGATTGAAAAATGGCGGAAATAAACCTATGAGAAAGAACCACACTGCTTGGTGTACCAGGCTGTTTATTTCAACGTTATTGATTCTACTGCAATCTTAACAGACAATATTTAGTACAAAGATACTTTATTAACAAGTGGTGTAATTCACGAGGACAATATTTTCTCCAGGCACACTCTTTTCCACATCAGCAACAGACGCGGGTTCAACTAGGCAGAATAAAGGATCTTCACTGAAGACTACAGCTTTCAGTACTGTAGATAAGAAGCTCTGTGTTAGCAATCCCTCCGAGTTCGGGGGTATCATGTGTTAATTGCAGTCCATGAAACTACTTTAGTAAACCTGTGCTTACATCTGGTAGATTTCAATATATTGTCTAATAGGGATGTTCAAACAGCTAAATCTATTGAATGCTCAAACTGTTGCCCGCGATTCCACATGTGATTAGTGACTAATAATTTCATTTACACGTATTGGCGTATGTCTGACAGCATCATATAAACTACGTGTGTATGCTCCTTTTCACAGCCATCTGGTATCTTGACCAAGTTAAACCACGATGTAGCCTGAATACAATCCACATGAGTAGATTTGAAATTTTTCTCCAAAACCATTAATCTTCTGAGAGATATGAAGACATATCTGCCAGGAGCTTTGTCCTTTGAAATGATTATGTCAACTACAGATACTATGTTGCATCTTTCCGTAACATATGCACCAAGCAAAACTATCGTTGCCAACAAATAAATGTCATATCGCGGAAAATACTCCTCGGAAAGAAATAGTGTAAGAAAAAAGAAGATGAGGGTATGTGAATGTTTTGGAATACATCGTAATACATGGTGATTCAAAAGTTCGGAGCAAAAGAAAAACGCTATAAAAAAGCAGCAGCGCCCCCCAGTGTCGAGATTTTGAACTATTTTTTTTTTTTGCATGCCATATAAAATCCGCCACCACAGTGAATATTAATCTGCAAACCGTACGTCCCTCCGACCCATATATAATTTTTTATAGCGTTTTATTTTTGCTCCGAACTTTTGAATCACCCTGTATGTACTGAAATATTAGTTGGCGTTAGCAAATATGCAATAATAAGATTTAATGATATTTATATATGTTTTTAAATAAAATCTAGCCTGTCAAAGTAAAATAATCATTAATTAAGCCATATCGTTAAAGATACATATAACTCAGTGATGAATCATGTAGAGATAAAATTTTCTAACATATGGAATATTTTTTTTCAAACACTTTTGTTCATCTTTTTTACTCCCGCTACTAATTTTCTGATCAGAATTCTCTCATCACCAGAATAATACATTGGTAAACAAGATTTCATTGGTAATGAATACTGGTACTGCTATTTCACTCATTTAATTCGAATGATTTGGTTATATAAAGTGTGCATACGTCATATGCCCATTTGTATTGTCTTAGGGCACACCTTTAAATGTCATTGATTGCCCTTAATGATTATTTTAATGTCTATCAGTGCATGTTTTTAAATTATTTAAATTAATGAATTATTTATGTATTGAAGAACTTGATATTTATTTTGAATTTAAATTTGAAAATTATTCTGATAGTTGCAAGTGAAAAGGAAATAAAAAAAATTATTGAAAATTAGTGATTGTGGAAATTGTAAATAACAAACTCAGTAATAAATGGTACATTTTGGAAAATATTTAAACGATTATATGTCGAAGACATACCATACAAATAATTAAATTATTATACATTGAATTTCTATCTTATACTCCAGAACTCAGTAAGTTTTGAAATCCAAAAGGTTCAAAGACGCTAGCAAAGCCTGAGAAACTCGAAGCGGCCAGGATGGAAGTAATTTTGTATTCTCATAAACCCAGCGTGCGTATCCTGTTGAATTTGAAATAGATTCTCGGAAAAGCAAGTTGAAATTAAGCTAAACTGTCAAATTTAGTCATTCAAATTTCTAGTAAAACGGATTTTAACTTTATTGAAGTTTAATTTTAAGATAAAGAACATTTTGGCAACATGATTTGGTAAAGAAGGGTAAACTAGAATTTCTGCTTTTAAGAGGTTGCTAGAAATCTGTTTGTAACATAAATTGAGTCTGAAATCTTAAGGGGTTTTTTCAATTTTTACTGCTACTATACCTTCTTTAGCAACGGCATAACATTTTCATGAGTTATAAGTTAAACTTTCTAAGAATTTTTGCAGTGTAAGCTTTCATAATTCATCACTATTCTTGTTTTGGTCTTATTGAGCATGTTCGGAAGAAATACTCACGCTTCTCAACTTCTGGGCGTAGCCTCTTGTTTTTGATGATTACCTTTCTCTTAGTGTAAAATAAATGCAGTCTGAAATCTTAAGGTTGTTTCAATTTTTAATGCTTGTTTTACTTAACAGGAACATTATACCTTCTTTATCAACGGCACAATATTTTCATGAGTGATAAGTTAAACTTTCTAAGAATTTTTAGTGCAGCTTTCACAATTCATCACTATTTCTATTTTAGTCTCAATGCGCATGCTACAGATACTCACGCTTCTCAACTTCTGGGCGTAGCCTCTTGTTTTTGATGATTACCTTTCTCTTAGTGTAAAATAAATGCAGTCTGAAATCTTAAGGTTGTTTCAATTTTTAATGCTTGTTTTACTTAACAGGAACATTATACCTTCTTTATCAACGGCATAACATTTTCATGAGTCATAAGTTAAACTTTCTAAGAACTTTTAGTGCAGCTTTCACAATTCATCACTATTTCTATTTTAGTCTCAATGCGCATGCTACAGATACTCACGCTTCTAAACTTCTGGGCGTAGCCTCTTGTTTTTGATGATTACCTTTCTCTTAGTGTAAAATAAATGCAGTCTGAAATCTTAAGGTTGTTTCAATTTTTAATGCTTGTTTTACTTAACAGGAACATTATACCTTCTTTATCAACGGCACAATATTTTCATGAGTGATAAGTTAAACTTTCTAAGAATTTTTAGTGCAGCTTTCACAATTCATCAGTATTTCTATTTTAGTCTCAATGTGCATGCTACAGATACTCACGCTTCTCAACTTCTGGGCGTAGCCTCTTGTTTTTGATGATTACCTTTCTCTTAGTGTAAAATAAATGCAGTCTGAAATCTTAAGGTTGTTTCAATTTTTAATGCTTGTTTTACTTAACAGGAACATTATACCTTCTTTATCAACGGCACAACATTTTCATGAGTGATAAGTTAAACTTTCTAAGAATTTTTAGTGCAGCTTTCACAATTCATCACTATTTCTATTTTAGTCTCAATGCGCATGCTACAGATACTCACGCTTCTCAACTTCTGGGCGTAGCCTCTTGTTTTTGATGATTACCTTTCTCTTAGTGTAAAATAAATGCAGTCTGAAATCTTAAGGTTGTTTCAATTTTTAATGCTTGTTTTACTTAACAGGAACATTATACCTTCTTTATCAACGGCACAACATTTTCATGAGTGATAAGTTAAACTTTCTAAGAATTTTTAGTGCAGCTTTCACAATTCATCACTATTTCTATTTTAGTCTCAATGCGCATGCTACAGATACTCACGCTTCTCAACTTCTGGGCGTAGCCTCTTGTTTTTGATGATTACCTTTCTCTTAGTGTAAAATAAATGCAGTCTGAAATCTTAAGGTTGTTTCAATTTTTAATGCTTGTTTTACTTAACAGGAACATTATACCTTCTTTATCAACGGCATAACATTTTCATGAGTGATAAGTTAAACTTTCTAAGAATTTTTAGTGCAGCTTTCACAATTCATCACTATTTCTATTTTAGTCTCAATGCGCATGCTACAGATACTCACGCTTCTCAACTTCTGGGCGTAGCCTCTTGTTTTTGATGATTACCTTTCTCTTAGTGTAAAATAAATGCAGTCTGAAATCTTAAGGTTGTTTCAATTTTTAATGCTTGCTTTACTTAACAGGAACATTATACCTTCTTTATCAACGGCATAACATTTTCATGAGTGATAAGTTAAACTTTCTAAGAATTTTTAGTGCAGCTTTCACAATTCATCACTATTTCTATTTTAGTCTCAATGCGCATGCTACAGATACTCACGCTTCTCAACTTCTGGGCGTAGCCTCTTGTTTTTGATGATTACCTTTCTCTTAGTGTAAAATAAATGCAGTCTGAAATCTTAAGGTTGTTTCAATTTTTAATGCTTGTTTTACTTAACAGGAACATTATACCTTCTTTATCAACGGCATAACATTTTCATGAGTGATAAGTTAAACTTTCTAAGAATTTTTAGTGCAGCTTTCACAATTCATCACTATTTCTATTTTAGTCTCAATGCGCATGCTACAGATACTCACGCTTCTCAACTTCTGGGCGTAGCCTCTTGTTTTTGATGATTACCTTTCTCTTAGTGTAAAATAAATGCAGTCTGAAATCTTAAGGTTGTTTCAATTTTTAATGCTTGTTTTACTTAACAGGAACATTATACCTTCTTTATCAACGGCACAATATTTTCATGAGTGATAAGTTAAACTTTCTAAGAATTTTTAGTGCAGCTTTCACAATTCATCAGTATTTCTATTTTAGTCTCAATGCGCATGCTACAGATACTCACGCTTCTCAACTTCTGGGCGTAGCCTCTTGTTTTTGATGATTACCTTTCTCTTAGTGTAAAATAAATGCAGTCTGAAATCTTAAGGTTGTTTCAATTTTTAATGCTTGTTTACTTAACAGGAACATTATACCTTCTTTATCAACGGCATAACATTTTCATGAGTGATAAGTTAAACTTTCTAAGAATTTTTAGTGCAGCTTTCACAATTCATCACTATTTCTATTTTAGTCTCAATGCGCATGCTACAGATACTCACGCTTCTCAACTTCTGGGCGTAGCCTCTTGTTTTTGATGATTACCTTTCTCTTAGTGTAAAATAAATGCAGTCTGAAATCTTAAGGTTGTTTCAATTTTTAATGCTTGTTTTACTTAACAGGAACATTATACCTTCTTTATCAACGGCATAACATTTTCATGAGTGATAAGTTAAACTTTCTAAGAACTTTTAGTGCAGCTTTCACAATTCATCACTATTTCTATTTTAGTCTCAATGCGCATGCTACAGATACTCACGCTTCTCAACTTCTGGGCGTAGCCTCTTGTTTTTGATGATTACCTTTCTGTTAGTGTAAAATAAATGCAGTCTGAAATCTTAAGGTTGTTTCAATTTTTAATGCTTGTTTTACTTAACAGGAACATTATACCTTCTTTATCAACGGCACAATATTTTCATGAGTGATAAGTTAAACTTTCTAAGAATTTTTAGTGCAGCTTTCACAATTCATCAGTATTTCTATTTTAGTCTCAATGCGCATGCTACAGATACTCACGCTTCTCAACTTCTGGGCGTAGCCTCTTGTTTTTGATGATTACCTTTCTCTTAGTGTAAAATAAATGCAGTCTGAAATCTTAAGGTTGTTTCAATTTTTAATGCTTGTTTTACTTAACAGGAACATTATACCTTCTTTATCAACGGCACAACATTTTCATGAGTGATAAGTTAAACTTTCTAAGAATTTTTAGTGCAGCTTTCACAATTCATCACTATTTCTATTTTAGTCTCAATGCGCATGCTACAGATACTCACGCTTCTCAACTTCTGGGCGTAGCCTCTTGTTTTTGATGATTACCTTTCTCTTAGTGTAAAATAAATGCAGTCTGAAATCTTAAGGTTGTTTCAATTTTTAATGCTTGTTTTACTTAACAGGAACATTATACCTTCTTTATCAACGGCATAACATTTTCATGAGTGATAAGTTAAACTTTCTAAGAATTTTTAGTGCAGCTTTCACAATTCATCACTATTTCTATTTTAGTCTCAATGCGCATGCTACATATACTCACGCTTCTCAACTTCTGGGCGTAGCCTCTTGTTTTTGATGATTACCTTTCTCTTAGTGTAAAATAAATGCAGTCTGAAATCTTAAGGTTGTTTCAATTTTTAATGCTTGTTTTACTTAACAGGAACATTATACCTTCTTTATCAACGGCAAACATTTTCATGAGTGATAAGTTAAACTTTCTAAGAACTTTTAGTGCAGCTTTCACAATTCATCACTATTTCTATTTTAGTCTCAATGCGCATGCTACAGATACTCACGCTTCTCAACTTCTGGGCGTAGCCTCTTGTTTTTGATGATTACCTTTCTCTTAGTGTAAAATAAATGCAGTCTGAAATCTTAAGGTTGTTTCAATTTTTAATGCTTGTTTTACTTAACAGGAACATTATACCTTCTTTATCAACGGCACAATATTTTCATGAGTGATAAGTTAAACTTTCTAAGAATTTTTAGTGCAGCTTTCACAATTCATCAGTATTTCTATTTTAGTCTCAATGCGCATGCTACAGATACTCACGCTTCTCATCTTCTGGGCGTAGCCTCTTGTTTTTGATGATTACCTTTCTCTTAGTGTAAAATAAATGCAGTCTGAAATCTTAAGGTTGTTTCAATTTTTAATGCTTGTTTTACTTAACAGGAACATTATACCTTCTTTATCAACGGCACAACATTTTCATGAGTGATAAGTTAAACTTTCTAAGAATTTTTAGTGCAGCTTTCACAATTCATCAGTATTTCTATTTTAGTCTCAATGCGCATGCTACAGATACTCACGCTTCTCAACTTCTGGGCGTAGCCTCTTGTTTTTGATGATCACCTTTCTCTTAGTGTAAAATAAATGCAGTCTGAAATCTTAAGGTTGTTTCAATTTTTAATGCTTGTTTTACTTAACAGGAACATTATACCTTCTTTATCAACGGCACAACATTTTCATGAGTGATAAGTTAAACTTTCTAAGAATTTTTAGTGCAGCTTTCACAATTCATCACTATTTCTATTTTAGTCTCAATGCGCATGCTACAGATACTCACGCTTCTCATCTTCTGGGCGTAGCCTCTTGTTTTTGATGATTACCTTTCTCTTAGTGTAAAATAAATGCAGTCTGAAATCTTAAGGTTGTTTCAATTTTTAATGCTTGTTTTACTTAACAGGAACATTATACCTTCTTTATCAACGGCACAACATTTTCATGAGTGATAAGTTAAACTTTCTAAGAATTTTTAGTGCAGCTTTCACAATTCATCACTATTTCTATTTTAGTCTCAATGCGCATGCTACAGATACTCACGCTTCTCAACTTCTGGGCGTAGCCTCTTGTTTTTGATGATTACCTTTCTCTTAGTGTAAAATAAATGCAGTCTGAAATCTTAAGGTTGTTTCAATTTTTAATGCTTGTTTTACTTAACAGGAACATTATACCTTCTTTATCAACGGCATAACATTTTCATGAGTGATAAGTTAAACTTTCTAAGAATTTTTAGTGCAGCTTTCACAATTCATCACTATTTCTATTTTAGTCTCAATGCGCATGCTACATATACTCACGCTTCTCAACTTCTGGGCGTAGCCTCTTGTTTTTGATGATTACCTTTCTCTTAGTGTAAAATAAATGCAGTCTGAAATCTTAAGGTTGTTTCAATTTTTAATGCTTGTTTTACTTAACAGGAACATTATACCTTCTTTATCAACGGCACAGCATTTTCATGAGTGATAAGTTAAACTTTCTAAGAATTTTTAGTGCAGCTTTCACAATTCATCACTATTTCTATTTTAGTCTCAATGCGCATGCTACAGATACTCACGCTTCTCAACTTCTGGGCGTAGCCTCTTGTTTTTGATGATTACCTTTCTCTTAGTGTAAAATAAATGCAGTCTGAAATCTTAAGGTTGTTTCAATTTTTAATGCTTGTTTTACTTAACAGGAACATTATACCTTTTTTATCAACGGCATAACATTTTCATGAGTGATAAGTTAAACTTTCTAAGAATTTTTAGTGCAGCTTTCACAATTCATCACTATTTCTATTTTAGTCTCAATGCGCATGCTACAGATACTCAAGCTTCTCAACTTCTGGGCGTAGCCTCTTGTTTTTGATGATTACCTTTCTCTTAGTGTAAAATAAATGCAGTCTGAAATCTTAAGGTTGTTTCAATTTTTAATGCTTGTTTTACTTAACAGGAACATTATACCTTCTTTATCAACGGCATAACATTTTCATGAGTGATAAGTTAAACTTTCTAAGAATTTTTAGTGCAGCTTTCACAATTCATCACTATTTCCATTTTAGTCTCAATGCGCATGCTGCAGATACTCACGCTTCTCAACTTCTGGGCGTAGCCTCTTGTTTTTGATGATTACCTTTCTCTTAGTGTAAAATAAATGCAGTCTGAAATCTTAAGGTTGTTTCAATTTTTAATGCTTGTTTTACTTAACAGGAACATTATACCTTCTTTATCAACGGCACAACATTTTCATGAGTGATAAGTTAAACTTTCTAAGAATTTTTAGTGCAGCTTTCACAATTCATCACTATTTCTATTTTAGTCTCATTGCGCATGCTACAGATACTCACGCTTCTCAACTTCTGGGCGTAGCCTCTTGTTTTTGATGATTACCTTTCTCTTAGTGTAAAATAAATGCAGTCTGAAATCTTAAGGTTGTTTCAATTTTTAATGCTTGTTTTACTTAACAGGAACATTATACCTTCTTTATCAACGGCACAACATTTTCATGAGTGATAAGTTAAACTTTCTAAGAATTTTTAGAGCAGCTTTCACAATTCATCACTATTTCTATTTTAGTCTCAATGCGCATGCTACAGATACTCACGCTTCTCAACTTCTGGGCGTAGCCTCTTGTTTTTGATGATTACCTTTCTCTTAGTGTAAAATAAATGCAGTCTGAAATCTTAAGGTTGTTTCAATTTTTAATGCTTGTTTTACTTAACAGGAACATTATACCTTCTTTATCAACGGCATAACATTTTCATGAGTGATAAGTTAAACTTTCTAAGAATTTTTAGTGCAGCTTTCACAATTCATCACTATTTCTATTTTAGTCTCAATGCGCATGCTACAGATACTCACGCTTCTCAACTTCTTGGCGTAGCCTCTTGTTTTTGATGATTACCTTTCTCTTAGTGTAAAATAAATGCAGTCTGAAATCTTAAGGTTGTTTCAATTTTTAATGCTTGTTTTACTTAACAGGAACATTATACCTTCTTTATCAACGGCACAGCATTTTCATGAGTGATAAGTTAAACTTTCTAAGAATTTTTAGTGCAGCTTTCACAATTCATCACTATTTTTATTTTAGTCTCAATGCGCATGCTACAGATACTCACGCTTCTCAACTTCTGGGCGTAGCCTCTTGTTTTTGATGATTACCTTTCTCTTAGTGTAAAATAAATGCAGTCTGAAATCTTAAGGTTGTTTCAATTTTTAATGCTTGTTTTACTTAACAGGAACATTATACCTTCTTTATCAACGGCATAACATTTTCATGAGTGATAAGTTAAACTTTCTAAGAATTTTTAGTGCAGCTTTCACAATTCATCACTATTTCTATTTTAGTCTCAATGCGCATCCTACAGATACTCACGCTTCTCAACTTCTGGGCGTAGCCTCTTGTTTTTGATGATTACCTTTCTCTTAGTGTAAAATAAATGCAGTCTGAAATCTTAAGCTTGTTTCAATTTTTAATGCTTGTTTTACTTAACAGTAACATTATACCTTCTTTATCAACGGCATAACATTTTCATGAGTGATAAGTTAAACTTTCTAAGAATTTTTAGTGCAGCTTTCACAATTCATCACTATTTCTATTTTAGTCTCAATGCGCATGCTACAGATACTCACGCTTCTCAACTTCTTGGCGTAGCCTCTTGTTTTTGATGATTACCTTTCTCTTAGTGTAAAATAAATGCAGTCTGAAATCTTAAGGTTGTTTCAATTTTTAATGCTTGTTTTACTTAACAGGAACATTATACCTTCTTTATCAACGGCACAGCATTTTCATGAGTGATAAGTTAAACTTTCTAAGAATTTTTAGTGCAGCTTTCACAATTCATCACTATTTCTATTTTAGTCTCAATGCGCATGCTACAGATACTCACGCTTCTCAACTTCTGGGCGTAGCCTCTTGTTTTTGATGATTACCTTTCTCTTAGTGTAAAATAAATGCAGTCTGAAATCTTAAGGTTGTTTCAATTTTTAATGCTTGTTTTACTTAACAGGAACATTATACCTTCTTTATCAACGGCACAACATTTTCATGAGTGATAAGTTAAACTTTCTAAGAATTTTTAGTGCAGCTTTCACAATTCATCAGTATTTCTATTTTAGTCTCAATGCGCATGCTACAGATACTCACGCTTCTCAACTTCTGGGCGTAGCCTCTTGTTTTTGATGATTACCTTTTTCTTAGTGTAAAATAAATGCAGTCTGAAATCTTAAGGTTGTTTCAATTTTTAATGCTTGTTTTACTTAACAGGAACATTATACCTTCTTTATCAACGGCACAACATTTTCATGAGTGATAAGTTAAACTTTCTAAGAATTTTTAGTGCAGCTTTCACAATTCATCACTATTTCTATTTTAGTCTCAATGCGCATGCTACAGATACTCACGCTTCTCAACTTCTGGGCGTAGCCTCTTGTTTTTGATTATTACCTTTCTCTTAGTGTAAAATAAATGCAGTCTGAAATCTTAAGGTTGTTTCAATTTTTAATGCTTGTTTTACTTAACAGGAACATTATACCTTCTTTATCAACGGCACAACATTTTCATGAGTGATAAGTTAAACTTTCTAAGAATTTTTATTGCAGCTTTCACAATTCATCACTATTTCTATTTTAGTCTCAATGCGCATGCTACAGATACTCACGCTTCTCAACTTCTGGGCGTAGCCTCTTGTTTTTGATGATTACATTTCTCTTAGTGTAAAATAAATGCAGTCTGAAATCTTAAGGTTGTTTCAATTTTTAATGCTTGTTTTACTTAACAGGAACATTATACCTTCTTTATCAACGGCATAACATTTTCATGAGTGATAAGTTAAACTTTCTAAGAATTTTTAGTGCAGCTTTCACAATTCATCACTATTTCTATTTTAGTCTCAATGCGCATGCTACAGATACTCACGCTTCTCAACTTCTGGGCGTAGCCTCTTGTTTTTGATGATTACCTTTCTCTTAGTGTAAAATAAATGCAGTCTGAAATCTTAAGGTTGTTTCAATTTTTAATGCTTGTTTTACTTAACAGGAACATTATACCTTCTTTATCAACGGCATAACATTTTCATGAGTGATAAGTTAAGTTTTCTAAGAATTTTTAGTGCAGCTTTCACAATTCATCACTATTTCTATTTTAGTCTCAATGCGCATGCTACAGATACTCACGCTTCTCAACTTCTTGGCGTAGCCTCTTGTTTTTGATGATTACCTTTCTCTTAGTGTAAAATAAATGCAGTCTGAAATCTTAAGGTCGTTTCAATTTTTAATGCTTGTTTTACTTAACAGGAACATTATACCTTCTTTATCAACGGCACAGCATTTTCATGAGTGATAAGTTAAACTTTCTAAGAATTTTTAGTGCAGCTTTCACAATTCATCACTATTTCTATTTTAGTCTCAATGCGCATGCTACAGATACTCACGCTTCTCAACTTCTGGGCGTAGCCTCTTGTTTTTGATGATTACCTTTCTCTTAGTGTAAAATAAATGCAGTCTGAAATCTTAAGGTTGTTTCAATTTTTAATGCTTGTTTTACTTAACAGGAACATTATACCTTCTTTATCAACGGCATAACATTTTCATGAGTGATAAGTTAAACTTTCTAAGAATTTTTAGTGCAGCTTTCACAATTCATCACTATTTCTATTTTAGTCTCAATGCGCATGCTACAGATACTCACGCTTCTCAACTTCTGGGCGTAGCCTCTTGTTTTTGATGATTACCTTTCTCTTAGTGTAAAATAAATGCAGTCTGAAATCTTAAGGTTGTTTCAATTTTTAATGCTTGTTTTACTTAACAGGAACATTATACCTTCTTTATCAACGGCACAGCATTTTCATGAGTGATAAGTTAAACTTTCTAAGAATTTTTAGTGCAGCTTTCACAATTCATCACTATTTCTATTTTAGTCTCAATGCGCATGCTACAGATACTCACGCTTCTCAACTTCTGGGCGTAGCCTCTTGTTTTTGATGATTAACTTTCTCTTAGTGTAAAATAAATGCAGTCTGAAATCTTAAGGTTGTTTCAATTTTTAATGCTTGTTTTACTTAACAGGAACATTATACCTTCTTTATCAACGGCATAATATTTTCATGAGTGATAAGTTAAACTTTCTAAGAATTTTTAGTGCAGCTTTCACAATTCATCACTATTTCTATTTTAGTCTCAATGCGCATGCTACAGATACTCACGCTTCTCAACTTCTGGGCGTAGCCTCTTGTTTTTGATGATTACCTTTCTCTTAGTGTAAAATAAATGCAGTCTGAAATCTTAAGGTTGTTTCAATTTTTAATGCTTGTTTTACTTAACAGGAACATTATACCTTCTTTATCAACGCCACAGCATTTTCATGAGTGATAAGTTAAACTTTCTAAGAATTTTTAGTGCAGCTTTCACAATTCATCACTATTTCTATTTTAGTCTCAATGCGCATGCTACAGATACTCACGCTTCTCAACTTCTGGACGTAGCCTCTTGTTTTTGATGATTACCTTTCTCTCAGTGTAAAATAAATGCAGTCTGAAATCTTAAGGTTGTTTCAATTTTTAATGCTTGTTTTACTTAACAGGAACATTATACCTTCTTTATCAACGGCATAACATTTTCATGAGTGATAAGTTAAACTTTCTAAGAATTTTTAGTGCAGCTTTCACAATTCATCACTATTTCTATTTTAGTCTCAATGCGCATGCTACAGATACTCACGCTTCTCAACTTCTGGGCGTAGCCTCTTGTTTTTGATGATTACCTTTCTGTTAGTGTAAAATAAATGCAGTCTGAAATCTTAAGGTTGTTTCAATTTTTAATGCTTGTTTTACTTAACAGGAACATTATACCTTCTTTATCAACGCCACAGCATTTTCATGAGTGATAAGTTAAACTTTCTAAGAATTTTTAGTGCAGCTTTCACAATTCATCACTATTTCTATTTTAGTCTCAATGCGCATGCTACAGATACTCACGCTTCTCAACTTCTGGACGTAGCCTCTTGTTTTTGATGATTACCTTTCTCTCAGTGTAAAATAAATGCAGTCTGAAATCTTAAGGTTGTTTCAATTTTTAATGCTTGTTTTACTTAACAGGAACATTATACCTTCTTTATCAACGGCATAACATTTTCATGAGTGATAAGTTAAACTTTCTAAGAATTTTTAGTGCAGCTTTCACAATTCATCACTATTTCTATTTTAGTCTCAATGCGCATGCTACAGATACTCACGCTTCTCAACTTCTGGGCGTAGCCTCTTGTTTTTGATGATTACCTTTCTCTTAGTGTAAAATAAATGCAGTCTGAAATCTTACGGTTGTTTCAATTTTTAATGCTTGTTTTACTTAACAGGAACATTATACCTTCTTTATCAACGGCACAGCATTTTCATGAGTGATAAGTTAAACTTTCTAAGAATTTTTAGTGCAGCTTTCACAATTCATCACTATTTCTATTTTAGTCTCAATGCGCATGCTACAGATACTCACGCTTCTCAACTTCTGGGCGTAGCCTCTTGTTTTTGATGATTACCTTTCTCTTAGTGTAAAATAAATGCAGTCTGAAATCTTAAGGTTGTTTCAATTTTTAATGCTTGTTTTACTTAACAGGAACATTATACCTTCTTTATCAACGGCACAACATTTTCATGAGTGATAAGTTAAACTTTCTAAGAATTTTTAGTGCAGCTTTCACAATTCATCAGTATTTCTATTTTAGTCTCAATGCGCATGCTACAGATACTCACGCTTCTCAACTTCTGGGCGTAGCCTCTTGTTTTTGATGATTACCTTTCTCTTAGTGTAAAATAAATGCAGTCTGAAATCTTAAGGTTGTTTCAATTTTTAATGCTTGTTTTACTTAACAGGAACATTATACCTTCTTTATCAACGGCACAACATTTTCATGAGTGATAAGTTAAACTTTCTAAGAATTTTTAGTGCAGCTTTCACAATTCATCACTATTTCTATTTTAGTCTCAATGCGCATGCTACAGATACTCACGCTTCTCAACTTCTGGGCGTAGCCTCTTGTTTTTGATGATTACCTTTCTCTTAGTGTAAAATAAATGCAGTCTGAAATCTTAAGGTTGTTTCAATTTTTAATGCTTGTTTTACTTAACAGGAACATTATACCTTCTTTATCAACGGCACAGCATTTTCATGAGTGATAAGTTAAACTTTCTAAGAATTTTTAGTGCAGCTTTCACAATTCATCACTATTTCTATTTTAGTCTCAATGCGCATGCTACAGATACTCACGCTTCTCAACTTCTGGGCGTAGCCTCTTGTTTTTGATGATTACCTTTCTCTTAGTGTAAAATAAATGCAGTCTGAAATCTTAAGGTTGTTTCAATTTTTAATGCTTGTTTTACTTAACAGGAACATTATACCTTCTTTATCAACGGCACAACATTTTCATGAGTGATAAGTTAAACTTTCTAAGAATTTTTAGAGCAGCTTTCACAATTCATCACTATTTCTATTTTAGTCTCAATGCGCATGCTACAGATACTCACGCTTCTCAACTTCTGGGCGTAGCCTCTTGTTTTTGATGATTACCTTTCTCTTAGTGTAAAATAAATGCAGTCTGAAATCTTAAGGTTGTTTCAATTTTTAATGCTTGTTTTACTTAACAGGAACATTATACCTTCTTTATCAACGGCACAACATTTTCATGAGTGATAAGTTAAACTTTCTAAGAATTTTTAGAGCAGCTTTCACAATTCATCACTATTTCTATTTTAGTCTCAATGCGCATGCTACAGATACTCACGCTTCTCAACTTCTGGGCGTAGCCTCTTGTTTTTGATGATTACCTTTCTCTTAGTGTAAAATAAATGCAGTCTGAAATCTTACGGTTGTTTCAATTTTTAATGCTTGTTTTACTTAACAGGAACATTATACCTTCTTTATCAACGGCACAGCATTTTCATGAGTGATAAGTTAAACTTTCTAAGAATTTTTAGTGCAGCTTTCACAATTCATCACTATTTCTATTTTAGTCTCAATGCGCATGCTACAGATACTCACGCTTCTCAACTTCTGGGCGTAGCCTCTTGTTTTTGATGATTACCTTTCTCTTAGTGTAAAATAAATGCAGTCTGAAATCTTAAGGTTGTTTCAATTTTTAATGCTTGTTTTACTTAACAGGAACATTATACCTTCTTTATCAACGGCACAACATTTTCATGAGTGATAAGTTAAACTTTCTAAGAATTTTTAGTGCAGCTTTCACAATTCATCAGTATTTCTATTTTAGTCTCAATGCGCATGCTACAGATACTCACGCTTCTCAACTTCTGGGCGTAGCCTCTTGTTTTTGATGATTACCTTTCTCTTAGTGTAAAATAAATGCAGTCTGAAATCTTAAGGTTGTTTCAATTTTTAATGCTTGTTTTACTTAACAGGAACATTATACCTTCTTTATCAACGGCACAACATTTTCATGAGTGATAAGTTAAACTTTCTAAGAATTTTTAGTGCAGCTTTCACAATTCATCACTATTTCTATTTTAGTCTCAATGCGCATGCTACAGATACTCACGCTTCTCAACTTCTGGGCGTAGCCTCTTGTTTTTGATGATTACCTTTCTCTTAGTGTAAAATAAATGCAGTCTGAAATCTTAAGGTTGTTTCAATTTTTAATGCTTGTTTTACTTAACAGGAACATTATACCTTCTTTATCAACGGCACAGCATTTTCATGAGTGATAAGTTAAACTTTCTAAGAATTTTTAGTGCAGCTTTCACAATTCATCACTATTTCTATTTTAGTCTCAATGCGCATGCTACAGATACTCACGCTTCTCAACTTCTGGGCGTAGCCTCTTGTTTTTGATGATTACCTTTCTCTTAGTGTAAAATAAATGCAGTCTGAAATCTTAAGGTTGTTTCAATTTTTAATGCTTGTTTTACTTAACAGGAACATTATACCTTCTTTATCAACGGCACAGCATTTTCATGAGTGATAAGTTAAACTTTCTAAGAATTTTTAGTGCAGCTTTCACAATTCATCACTATTTCTATTTTAGTCTCAATGCGCATGCTACAGATACTCACGCTTCTCAACTTCTGGGCGTAGCCTCTTGTTTTTGATGATTACCTTTCTCTTAGTGTAAAATAAATGCAGTCTGAAATCTTAAGGTTGTTTCAATTTTTAATGCTTGTTTTACTTAACAGGAACATTATACCTTCTTTATCAACGGCACAACATTTTCATGAGTGATAAGTTAAACTTTCTAAGAATTTTTAGTGCAGCTTTCACAATTCATCAGTATTTCTATTTTAGTCTCAATGCGCATGCTACAGATACTCACGCTTCTCAACTTCTGGGCGTAGCCTCTTGTTTTTGATGATTACCTTTCTCTTAGTGTAAAATAAATGCAGTCTGAAATCTTAAGGTTGTTTCAATTTTTAATGCTTGTTTTACTTAACAGGAACATTATACCTTCTTTATCAACGGCACAACATTTTCATGAGTGATAAGTTAAACTTTCTAAGAATTTTTAGTGCAGCTTTCACAATTCATCACTATTTCTATTTTAGTCTCAATGCGCATGCTACAGATACTCACGCTTCTCAACTTCTGGGCGTAGCCTCTTGTTTTTGATGATTACCTTTCTCTTAGTGTAAAATAAATGCAGTCTGAAATCTTAAGGTTGTTTCAATTTTTAATGCTTGTTTTACTTAACAGGAACATTATACCTTCTTTATCAACGGCACAGCATTTTCATGAGTGATAAGTTAAACTTTCTAAGAATTTTTAGTGCAGCTTTCACAATTCATCACTATTTCTATTTTAGTCTCAATGCGCATGCTACAGATACTCACGCTTCTCAACTTCTGGGCGTAGCCTCTTGTTTTTGATGATTACCTTTCTCTTAGTGTAAAATAAATGCAGTCTGAAATCTTAAGGTTGTTTCAATTTTTAATGCTTGTTTTACTTAACAGGAACATTATACCTTCTTTATCAACGGCACAACATTTTCATGAGTGATAAGTTAAACTTTCTAAGAATTTTTAGAGCAGCTTTCACAATTCATCACTATTTCTATTTTAGTCTCAATGCGCATGCTACAGATACTCACGCTTCTCAACTTCTGGGCGTAGCCTCTTGTTTTTGATGATTACCTTTCTCTTAGTGTAAAATAAATGCAGTCTGAAATCTTAAGGTTGTTTCAATTTTTAATGCTTGTTTTACTTAACAGGAACATTATACCTTCTTTATCAACGGCACAACATTTTCATGAGTGATAAGTTAAACTTTCTAAGAATTTTTAGAGCAGCTTTCACAATTCATCACTATTTCTATTTTAGTCTCAATGCGCATGCTACAGATACTCACGCTTCTCAACTTCTGGGCGTAGCCTCTTGTTTTTGATGATTACCTTTCTCTTAGTGTAAAATAAATGCAGTCTGAAATCTTACGGTTGTTTCAATTTTTAATGCTTGTTTTACTTAACAGGAACATTATACCTTCTTTATCAACGGCACAGCATTTTCATGAGTGATAAGTTAAACTTTCTAAGAATTTTTAGTGCAGCTTTCACAATTCATCACTATTTCTATTTTAGTCTCAATGCGCATGCTACAGATACTCACGCTTCTCAACTTCTGGGCGTAGCCTCTTGTTTTTGATGATTACCTTTCTCTTAGTGTAAAATAAATGCAGTCTGAAATCTTAAGGTTGTTTCAATTTTTAATGCTTGTTTTACTTAACAGGAACATTATACCTTCTTTATCAACGGCACAACATTTTCATGAGTGATAAGTTAAACTTTCTAAGAATTTTTAGTGCAGCTTTCACAATTCATCAGTATTTCTATTTTAGTCTCAATGCGCATGCTACAGATACTCACGCTTCTCAACTTCTGGGCGTAGCCTCTTGTTTTTGATGATTACCTTTCTCTTAGTGTAAAATAAATGCAGTCTGAAATCTTAAGGTTGTTTCAATTTTTAATGCTTGTTTTACTTAACAGGAACATTATACCTTCTTTATCAACGGCACAACATTTTCATGAGTGATAAGTTAAACTTTCTAAGAATTTTTAGTGCAGCTTTCACAATTCATCACTATTTCTATTTTAGTCTCAATGCGCATGCTACAGATACTCACGCTTCTCAACTTCTGGGCGTAGCCTCTTGTTTTTGATGATTACCTTTCTCTTAGTGTAAAATAAATGCAGTCTGAAATCTTAAGGTTGTTTCAATTTTTAATGCTTGTTTTACTTAACAGGAACATTATACCTTCTTTATCAACGGCACAGCATTTTCATGAGTGATAAGTTAAACTTTCTAAGAATTTTTAGTGCAGCTTTCACAATTCATCACTATTTCTATTTTAGTCTCAATGCGCATGCTACAGATACTCACGCTTCTCAACTTCTGGGCGTAGCCTCTTGTTTTTGATGATTACCTTTCTCTTAGTGTAAAATAAATGCAGTCTGAAATCTTAAGGTTGTTTCAATTTTTAATGCTTGTTTTACTTAACAGGAACATTATACCTTCTTTATCAACGGCACAACATTTTCATGAGTGATAAGTTAAACTTTCTAAGAATTTTTAGAGCAGCTTTCACAATTCATCACTATTTCTATTTTAGTCTCAATGCGCATGCTACAGATACTCACGCTTCTCAACTTCTGGGCGTAGCCTCTTGTTTTTGATGATTACCTTTCTCTTAGTGTAAAATAAATGCAGTCTGAAATCTTAAGGTTGTTTCAATTTTTAATGCTTGTTTTACTTAACAGGAACATTATACCTTCTTTATCAACGGCACAACATTTTCATGAGTGATAAGTTAAACTTTCTAAGAATTTTTAGAGCAGCTTTCACAATTCATCACTATTTCTATTTTAGTCTCAATGCGCATGCTACAGATACTCACGCTTCTCAACTTCTGGGCGTAGCCTCTTGTTTTTGATGATTACCTTTCTCTTAGTGTAAAATAAATGCAGTCTGAAATCTTAAGGTTGTTTCAATTTTTAATGCTTGTTTTACTTAACAGGAACATTATACCTTCTTTATCAACGGCACAACATTTTCATGAGTGATAAGTTAAACTTTCTAAGAATTTTTAGAGCAGCTTTCACAATTCATCACTATTTCTATTTTAGTCTCAATGCGCATGCTACAGATACTCACGCTTCTCAACTTCTGGGCGTAGCCTCTTGTTTTTGATGATTACCTTTCTCTTAGTGTAAAATAAATGCAGTCTGAAATCTTAAGGTTGTTTCAATTTTTAATGCTTGTTTTACTTAACAGGAACATTATACCTTCTTTATCAACGGCACAACATTTTCATGAGTGATAAGTTAAACTTTCTAAGAATTTTTAGAGCAGCTTTCACAATTCATCACTATTTCTATTTTAGTCTCAATGCGCATGCTACAGATACTCACGCTTCTCAACTTCTGGGCGTAACCTCTTGTTTTTGATGATTACCTTTCTCTTAGTGTAAAATAAATGCAGTCTGAAATCTTAAGGTTGTTTCAATTTTTAATGCTTGTTTTACTTAACAGGAACATTATACCTTCTTTATCAACGGCACAACATTTTCATGAGTGATAAGTTAAACTTTCTAAGAATTTTTAGAGCAGCTTTCACAATTCATCACTATTTCTATTTTAGTCTCAATGCGCATGCTACAGATACTCACGCTTCTCAACTTCTGGGCGTAGCCTCTTGTTTTTGATGATTACCTTTCTCTTAGTGTAAAATAAATGCAGTCTGAAATCTTAAGGTTGTTTCAATTTTTAATGCTTGTTTTACTTAACAGGAACATTATACCTTCTTTATCAACGGCACAACATTTTCATGAGTGATAAGTTAAACTTTCTAAGAATTTTTAGAGCAGCTTTCACAATTCATCACTATTTCTATTTTAGTCTCAATGCGCATGCTACAGATACTCACGCTTCTCAACTTCTGGGCGTAGCCTCTTGTTTTTGATGATTACCTTTCTCTTAGTGTAAAATAAATGCAGTCTGAAATCTTAAGGTTGTTTCAATTTTTAATGCTTGTTTTACTTAACAGGAACATTATACCTTCTTTATCAACGGCACAACATTTTCATGAGTGATAAGTTAAACTTTCTAAGAATTTTTAGAGCAGCTTTCACAATTCATCACTATTTCTATTTTAGTCTCAATGCGCATGCTACAGATACTCACGCTTCTCAACTTCTGGGCGTAGCCTCTTGTTTTTGATGATTACCTTTCTCTTAGTGTAAAATAAATGCAGTCTGAAATCTTAAGGTTGTTTCAATTTTTAATGCTTGTTTTACTTAACAGGAACATTATACCTTCTTTATCAACGGCACAACATTTTCATGAGTGATAAGTTAAACTTTCTAAGAATTTTTAGAGCAGCTTTCACAATTCATCACTATTTCTATTTTAGTCTCAATGCGCATGCTACAGATACTCACGCTTCTCAACTTCTGGGCGTAGCCTCTTGTTTTTGATGATTACCTTTCTCTTAGTGTAAAATAAATGCAGTCTGAAATCTTAAGGTTGTTTCAATTTTTAATGCTTGTTTTACTTAACAGGAACATTATACCTTCTTTATCAACGGCACAACATTTTCATGAGTGATAAGTTAAACTTTCTAAGAATTTTTAGAGCAGCTTTCACAATTCATCACTATTTCTATTTTAGTCTCAATGCGCATGCTACAGATACTCACGCTTCTCAACTTCTGGGCGTAGCCTCTTGTTTTTGATGATTACCTTTCTCTTAGTGTAAAATAAATGCAGTCTGAAATCTTAAGGTTGTTTCAATTTTTAATGCTTGTTTTACTTAACAGGAACATTATACCTTCTTTATCAACGGCACAACATTTTCATGAGTGATAAGTTAAACTTTCTAAGAATTTTTAGAGCAGCTTTCACAATTCATCACTATTTCTATTTTAGTCTCAATGCGCATGCTACAGATACTCACGCTTCTCAACTTCTGGGCGTAGCCTCTTGTTTTTGATGATTACCTTTCTCTTAGTGTAAAATAAATGCAGTCTGAAATCTTAAGGTTGTTTCAATTTTTAATGCTTGTTTTACTTAACAGGAACATTATACCTTCTTTATCAACGGCACAACATTTTCATGAGTGATAAGTTAAACTTTCTAAGAATTTTTAGAGCAGCTTTCACAATTCATCACTATTTCTATTTTAGTCTCAATGCGCATGCTACAGATACTCACGCTTCTCAACTTCTGGGCGTAGCCTCTTGTTTTTGATGATTACCTTTCTCTTAGTGTAAAATAAATGCAGTCTGAAATCTTAAGGTTGTTTCAATTTTTAATGCTTGTTTTACTTAACAGGAACATTATACCTTCTTTATCAACGGCACAACATTTTCATGAGTGATAAGTTAAACTTTCTAAGAATTTTTAGAGCAGCTTTCACAATTCATCACTATTTCTATTTTAGTCTCAATGCGCATGCTACAGATACTCACGCTTCTCAACTTCTGGGCGTAGCCTCTTGTTTTTGATGATTACCTTTCTCTTAGTGTAAAATAAATGCAGTCTGAAATCTTAAGGTTGTTTCAATTTTTAATGCTTGTTTTACTTAACAGGAACATTATACCTTCTTTATCAACGGCACAACATTTTCATGAGTGATAAGTTAAACTTTCTAAGAATTTTTAGAGCAGCTTTCACAATTCATCACTATTTCTATTTTAGTCTCAATGCGCATGCTACAGATACTCACGCTTCTCAACTTCTGGGCGTAGCCTCTTGTTTTTGATGATTACCTTTCTCTTAGTGTAAAATAAATGCAGTCTGAAATCTTAAGGTTGTTTCAATTTTTAATGCTTGTTTTACTTAACAGGAACATTATACCTTCTTTATCAACGGCACAACATTTTCATGAGTGATAAGTTAAACTTTCTAAGAATTTTTAGAGCAGCTTTCACAATTCATCACTATTTCTATTTTAGTCTCAATGCGCATGCTACAGATACTCACGCTTCTCAACTTCTGGGCGTAGCCTCTTGTTTTTGATGATTACCTTTCTCTTAGTGTAAAATAAATGCAGTCTGAAATCTTAAGGTTGTTTCAATTTTTAATGCTTGTTTTACTTAACAGGAACATTATACCTTCTTTATCAACGGCACAACATTTTCATGAGTGATAAGTTAAACTTTCTAAGAATTTTTAGAGCAGCTTTCACAATTCATCACTATTTCTATTTTAGTCTCAATGCGCATGCTACAGATACTCACGCTTCTCAACTTCTGGGCGTAGCCTCTTGTTTTTGATGATTACCTTTCTCTTAGTGTAAAATAAATGCAGTCTGAAATCTTAAGGTTGTTTCAATTTTTAATGCTTGTTTTACTTAACAGGAACATTATACCTTCTTTATCAACGGCACAGCATTTTCATGAGTGATAAGTTAAACTTTCTAAGAATTTTTAGTGCAGCTTTCACAATTCATCACTATTTCTATTTTAGTCTCATTGCGCATGCTACAGATACTCACGCTTCTCAACTTCTGGGCGTAGCCTCTTGTTTTTGATGATTACCTTTCTCTTAGTGTAAAATAAATGCAGTCTGAAATCTTAAGGTTGTTTCAATTTTTAATGCTTGTTTTACTTAACAGGAACATTATACCTTCTTTATCAACGGCACAACATTTTCATGAGTGATAAGTTAAACTTTCTAAGAATTTTTAGAGCAGCTTTCACAATTCATCACTATTTCTATTTTAGTCTCAATGCGCATGCTACAGATACTCACGCTTCTCAACTTCTGGGCGTAGCCTCTTGTTTTTGATGATTACCTTTCTCTTAGTGTAAAATAAATGCAGTCTGAAATCTTAAGGTTGTTTCAATTTTTAATGCTTGTTTTACTTAACAGGAACATTATACCTTCTTTATCAACGGCATAACATTTTCATGAGTGATAAGTTAAACTTTCTAAGAATTTTTAGTGCAGCTTTCACAATTCATCACTATTTCTATTTTAGTCTCAATGCGCATGCTACAGATACTCACGCTTCTCAACTTCTGGGCGTAGCCTCTTGTTTTTAATGATAATCTTTCTTTTCAGCTCGTTCGGGCCCGGAAGAGGGACGCCAGCCTCCATCTGCAAGAGAGATAGGAATTCAGATTTACTGTAATAACTTGACACAGAAAAATATATTTAAAAAATCCCTTCGCATATTTGACAAACAATAAATATAGCGAGTATCTTTTTAACGTTTTACAAATCATTTAAGTAATATGTATTATCTGTTTGCACTTTCAGTATTCGATTTACAGTATTCAAAGTATTGCTGAATCTAAATATTTTTACTTTCTATAATTCTCTTTACTTTCTCCCATAGAATATGTGAAAATCTGATGTGGACAACACATGACTTTCCTTATATAATGCAATGAATTTACTACTTTTCCAATAAAGAAATAGGTTTTTCTTATAGTAGATATTTATATTCTTTCCAAGATATTGAATTTTCGTCAATGAGTCGTCATTTTCATCCATTTGACGATATTTTAGCTAATTTGGCAACATTTCAAAAAGTCGCTAAGTTGGCGATATTTTGCCAAATTCGGCACCAAAATCTCGCCAAGCGTTATGGATGGAGAAATAAGTTATTCTTAGCACATAAATAACTATTGGCGTTCAAATACAGAAGTATTACTCAAAGTATCTTTTCTCATGAATGGAACGAGCTAGATCCACGAGAATAATGTCACCAAATTTATCGTATGATATTACATAGGAAAAGTGAACATGTTTCTCAGCAGTTAATATATTTTTTTTAAGTTATGGGATTTTTTGATAAATTTATTTTAAAAATGTGCAATATCTCGAGAACGGTTCATGCTAGCGTTCTAAAATTTATGTCAATCGTTTTATAAAGAAAGTTACATAAGAAGTGTCTATTTGAGTAACTTTATTAAAGGTTTTGATTTTTTGATGATTTTTTCAAAATTTTACTCGAAAATTTAGGGAGTTCTGAACATTTGATTGTGTTTAAAAACAATAGGCTTCCATTAATCATGGATTGTAATTTTTGTACCAAATTTCATTCGAATCGCTCCATTCGTTCGAGAGATATCGTCTCCACAGACTCACTGACACACTCACACACACACACTCACGCACACGCACACATCTTTCACACACACACACACACGCACACATACTTTCACACGCACACATACATACTTTCACACACAAACACACTCACACATACTTTCCCACACACGCACACACACATCACCTCAAAAATATTCGATTCGTAATGAGGGATGCTTGAAACGTGCTCTCCCGTCAAAAACTCGAATTCGAATTTTCGGCCTCGCACAATACTTTCCTTATACATTATGTATATAAGGAAAGCAAAAAGGAAAACATTCTGATGGAGGCAAGAATGTGACATTGAAATGTTGCCTAATCTACACGTTTTGAGCATTTATGAATACGAATCAACCATTTGTTCAAGGATGTTTGTGTGTGTATCTATGTTTGTGTCTGTGTGTGTGTGCGCGTGTATGTATGTGTAAACCATATCTCTCGAAGAAACTCAGCCATTCCAAAAATGTTGATATGATTGTTTCAATTGATGAACGCCAGAGGCCAATTGATTTTGAAGTGAATAGAAGTCCCTCATAGTTCTGAAAATCGTAATAACACGATAAAAATTTATTATATTTTAAATTGTTACTGAAATAATAATATGCTATTTTTATTTAAAATCGAATGAAATTATCTATAGGACTATAACATCCGCTAAGATATTGCAAATGAAAAATAAATGAAAGAAAATAGAAATAACCACGTAAAATAAATAAACTCACGATTATCAAATGAGGAAATTCTGTTTTTCAAACTAAAAATTAATTCACCTCATTTGTTTAGAAATTTTCATAAGCTTTTCAGAAGATATTGAAAATTTGACTCTTCCTCATACAGCACGGTATCTCACAAACAACATATCGAATGAAATTTTACATAATTATTTCACTTAATCAACGTCAGAAGGCTGATTCATTGATTTTCGGGACAAATTTACCAAACATTTTGAAAAAAAATTGAAAAAAAGAACACGCTGACTATCATGTCTTTTTCTATCTCTTATCAAGCAAATAATGGATTGCAATATAAGAATACCAGAATATACTCCAGAATATTTGAAATTAAGGAAATGTGTTATTAAAACATATTTCTTTTGTAAGTGCAAGGTAATTTATATTTGCATGTTAAAATACTACATGAAATGTGAATGATAAAATATGCTCACAAACTTCATGCTTATATATAACTTTTGAGCAATTTTGTACAGTAAGACTCTTCACATAACTCATCTGCCAAGTTTTAACATATGCTATATTATAATCTAGAGAGTAATATCTTTTTTGTTGCCACAGAAGATGAATGTAACACTATAAGAGCAACCAGTACAATATATACAAGAAAATAATTAAGTAAGATTTGCTTACTGGATATCCTTGTATGGGCTCCCGAAGCAGCATGTCACCAAGACAATCATCACAATATTTTGCTAACTTGTACTGCTGTTTCTTACTAAAATATACAAATCAAACATAGAAAATGAAAATCTTTAAAATAATGACAAATTTCCAGTGATGATAAACCAATCCCTACCATGACGAGTTGATTATCTAAGAATATTCTCGTGCTAATCTCACTCTGAGGTGCATCAACTTTCGAGCCATTTTGAAATTCTAAAATGGCAGAATTTTTTAGTACACATTCGGTTTGTTTTTAAACCTGTTTTACCTGTAAGGGCTATTTTAAAAAGACTGCACTGTTAAATATTTCTTGAGCATTGGTTGAGGTCCCATGCTTCCATTTTAAGAAAAGTTTTAATAAAGGTAAATTATCATCGTATGCAAATATTGACCATGCGACAGATTTGGTAAAAAAAAAAGAAAATAATTTTTTACTTTAATTAATTTAATTAATAAATAAATTAATTAACTTAATTAATAAATTAATTAATTAATTTTATTAATAAATAAAATAATTAATTTAATTCATGAATAAACTAATTTTATCAATTTAATAAATTTTTTATACAAAGTATGGTAAAAGTATTTACCATAGTCCAATAAATTAAACAAAATAAGTTTCATTGTCATACAAGCAAAATTACTAAAAACTATTTAAACTTTTCGATGGATAAGTGGGGACTATAAAACTTTTGCTAAAAATAGGTGGGTGCGCATGTTAGTTTTCGAATGCAAATTTTTTCTAACGAAATTCAATTTTTGTACAACCCCCTAGAATCTAGGTTTTTGCTGTTTCTTTCAAATGGGGAAATATGGTTTAAGTCCTATAACATTGGCAATTTTTTAACAGTTAATTTTAACAGTTATTAGAGAACTAGTCTTTTTAGTATCTTTAAATAAAAAATGAACATTTGACTAATTAGAAATTCTTTTGGGGAGGGTCAGTATAAAATGCTAAATTTTGCCCTTTTATGCTAAAACGTGTCATGTGACCGAAATTTTTGTAGTCCTAAAGTCTGTTTTGAAGAATTTATGTTTTGAGCAACCTGGAAAACTATAGAGATATGAAGCGTTTCGCACTATGATCAAAATAGAGCTATTCTGAAATATGACGGGACGACTCAGAAATAAGCCACGGATCTGCCACTGGATGCCACTGAATGGTACGCCAATGGATATCCAATGGAATCTGCCAATGGTATGCCACTGAAGGGGTAAGTAAAATTCATGTGCACAGTGTAATAAATAATTTAATTTTGTTGTAAGAGTTTCTTTGTTCTTTGAGTGATTTGTATTTCAAGTATAAAAACTGATCGATCTTTTTATTTTCAACAAAATATTCATTGTAAGATTTTTTTAGAAAGTTGAGAAGAATGTATTTTTTTTTCTCTTTGGAGTGACAATAGGTCTATCTCATATTGATACCTTACGAAGCTACGACAATGTTCATCAAAATAATTTTACTATTCATATTTTTCAGTATATAAAATATTTATATTGTTTTTATTTATGTCTGTTAAATTATTTTTTTTCTAGGTCTATAATGACATTTTGATAACTTACTTATAAACTTACTCCATGCTATCTATGTATACACCCTGTGAACAATACTTCACTAAATTAAGAAAACATGCATATTAGTTAATTTAAATTAATTTTTACACAATTATTTGTTGCTTCCCGGCCGTCCAAATAGTTGCTCTTAGTCCTCTGGACGAGTCGGACGGTCTGGGTCTTCAACAATTATTTGTTGCACTTGTGAATAAACATCAAATTCGACTCGTAGTATAATAACATTTTCACAAAAATAACAGGATCAAAATTACGTATTTTAGTTGATTTCCCAATTTCAATGCACCATTATGTTTAAAAACAAACTTCATTTTCCTCTATGCATACATATGTGCTGATACCTATCTGTATACATTTTTATTCTGTATTGATACCTCAGTGGTATTAATGGGATAATGGCTTAATTTTACCACTTAACAATATCTGTCCAAGTAATTAGTTTTTAATGTAGAATTTAGTTTCTTCATCTGGCAACACTTGCAGAAATGACTGTGGAAATATCTCCAAACTGCTGCCATTCGATTGCTAAAATTCGCGAAAATGTTTTAAACGTTCACGAAATACTTTTTAAAACTCAACCCGCGGTTTGGTTTAAAAAAAAAGTATTTTGATATTTTCACTGGGGGAATGCTGTATTGAAGCGCAATTTACTGTAATGAATATATTTTTTTTATCCAATGACCAGGCACTTGACTCATCGTCATTTGCCCATAATCGGCCTTATACGTGATCCATTTAGTCGTCCTAGGGACGTTGCCCCAGCCGCACCAGAGGGGAGCGGAACACACTGCGTCCACATCACGACATCCATGCCTTACGTGGGGCTCGAACCCACAACGTGGCAGTTGAGCGATTGCTTTGGAAACGCATGCCTTGACCACTCGACCACCACGTTGGCACTGTAATGAATATGGTTTACCTTATTAAATGCCGTAAGACATTTGTTTGCATATGTTGTTAATGCATATTGGTTCACCGTGATATTACTAAATAATACGGCAAACCATTATAATGTATGTCGTTATGTAGCATATTAGCAATTTTAGGTAATGAATTTTCAGTACTGCTGAGCTAAATAAAGAGCAAAGCCGCTCAAACAATGCTTGCTGCTTTACTGGTAGTACTGTTTTAAGCTTTTTGTTTCTTTTATCCGTGATTTAGTGAGAATACATATCATATCACTGATGACGAAGTACATTCACGTGTTCCTGGAGATAAAAGTAAAATTTTATAACTATATTGTATCCATTCTTCGTGCAGAATATATAATGTAAAGAAACTTCGGTGACCGACTTACGGTGAACTTGTAATATTTGAAAACTTTATTTTCGAAATTTTATAATAATTCTCACGAACAAAAAGGAAGTGAGCTTTCTTGTACTGGGAACCTCAACTTTTGTTCCGACTAGTTTCAGCTGGAATTGGGTGGAAACGGTAAGTACTGGCGAAAAACTAATGACCTTGAAATATCTCTTGATTTGAGAGTGAAGATCCGTAGAAAAGAAAAATCCCAAACTTTACATGGATTAGCATGTTTGGTAGCTCTTATTTGAAGTATAATATGTATATTTACATAGTATATATACATAGTGTGTGTGATTACGCAGAAACAAACGCACATGTGGTATGTTTATGTAAAAATGACGCAATATCATATTCATGATTGTACATTATTTTTATATTGGAAACCAAATATTTTATTACGAATACAAATTACTGTATGATGAAATTACAATTATTCAACATATTCTTAGCAATAATGATACTTTTCGTAGAAATCTGTGAAACAGGGGTGTTTTGCACCAAGAACATCTCAAAAATAGAATGTTAGTACATAGTGCACATTGTGGATTTTCTATAAGGATGTGACGGCAGCAAAATGTCAAAGGGATTTTTTTCTACAGATCTCCACACTCAATTCTAGAGATATTTCAGGGACATTAGTTTTTCGCTAGTACTTACCGTTTCCACCCAATTCCAGCTGAAACTAGCCGGAAAAAAGTTGAGGTTCCCTTGTGAGATAATGAACAGACAGACAGAGAAGAACAACTTACAATTTCATTTATATAAATAATTCTTTTACAATTAAACAATAGATTCTTTATAGACTGTATTTCTGATTCTCTTACTGAAAGTGAAAATGAAAAAATATATTTTATTAATGGCCCTCGAGCAGGCAATATACTGTTGGCTATGCAAAACGCAGCAGGTACTTTTGCATATCCTCACAGTGCTAAATATATGCCTTTGCTTCCTCTGTCTGTCCTTTCTTATAAAGATTATATAATTTTAGAGATAATGGTCCAAACAACGATTGGGTCACGTTATCGGATTTTTAATTGTACTTATTGTAGAGAGGCTCAAAAACCAATTAGGATATGTTAGTTTGAATACTTAAACGACGATTGTATCCCATTTATTTGAAAGATCATATAGTGATTGGGTCACGTTCAAAGTGAAGAAATACTCAGACGGACATGAAGACACGTAAGTTTTAAGTGGGGTCATGCCAAGACTACCCATCGAAATTTCATGAAATTCAGTACACCCGTTCTCCCGTAATGTTGAGATAGACAGACAAACAGACGGAATTTTAATTTTATTTATACAGACAAAGTCCCAAGAAATATTACTTATTAAAAGCAAAAATGTGTAGTAACCGAAAAATTCTTTATGAACACACAAATAAAAATATTTGTGGCTAACCCTTCCATACCTTTGTCATGAATAATTGTGAACTAGTATATACTCAGGGAAAAAGTATACAAAATCACTAATTTTAACTTTTAGAATTGTAATAATTATTCACTATTATTGGTTATTAGTTTTAAATAGGTATGTAGCAGGTACCAAATAACTTACCTGCAATGATTTTCAAATGAAAGAATAATTGGATAATCTGACGTAACGAATGCACAATCTCTTATTGCAGCTATCACATCCTGAAAAAAGGAAAAGCGTCAGCAGTTTACACTTAAATTCTTCTGTCCGACATATATACAAAAACGTCACTATAAATCTGATTTATGAAACACTATATCATCAAAAGTATTTGAAGAGCCAAGATAGCCCAGTGGACATGCCCAGTGGCATAGCCCAGTGGCATACAATACACACGGGTTTGATCCCCGCTGTCCAAAACGACCTGCGTGTCCACGCGGAATATGAACTCGTTAAATATGTAGATTTCAAAGTTCATCTGGGAGGTGATGACTTAGGGAAAGGATGGTGCGGTGACTGTGTTTGCTACCCCATTGGGTGCCAGCCAAAATTGGGTACCACTGTCCCGGCCGTCCATAAAGTTACTTTACACCTTTGGCTATATCGGACTGTCTAGGTAGTAAAAGAGTATTCAGACACCTTAAGCAATTCACATGTTGTAGATTCACGAATGCCATGTTCCAACTGCATGAGAGTCTGTTGAGTTGTTTTGTGCTTGCAGCCTGGAATTTGGTAGAATTTTTAATATTCTGAATCTTTCCTATTATGCCACTTTTATGAAATGGGTATCTGTCTCTTACATCAGATCAAAGTTCCTTTTCAACCTTCGCGGCGTTTACAAGAATGGTTTGTGAAAATTGATATGGAAATGTTGGACTACACTGTTTAAAATTCATATCTGGGCACCATATAACACTTTGAAAAAAAAATGCAGCTCCTATTTTGATCTCAGCCTAGGTAATCTTTCAAAGCTTCTGTTAGAGATTCTTTGTAAGAAGATTGTCTGAGCTTCAGGTTGACCTCAGTTTTGACCATTCTGTCCAAGCTTAGTTTCGTTTGGTAAATGGGCAGAGAGTGGAATTTAAACAGCCTCGCCTGACATTTCCATCTGTCTCCACAAATTATTGTTATGGACGCCGTGCTTTCGCTAGGAGTCTTCCAGAACTGGAAATGACAACGATCCATTCCATGAAAGTGGCAAGAGGCAAAATTGCTCAAAATAACTGGCAAAATGTTGAATTTAATTTTATGGGTTCAAAAATCAATGACTCAAGTTCTATACTTCTGAAATAAAACATTTCTGGATCTACAATATGCGGCCTCAATAAAGGTGACCGAATACTTTTAGGAATAAAGTGTATGTTATAATGCAAAATCATGTGTATAAAATTTATTTAGCAATTATGATTAACAAGCGTAGTTTGTATATCTGCCCTACAATGTCAACTTCATATTAATATTCGGCTCATCTACCATGTTTCTGCCGTTTGGAATCTTTCTTCCTTTTTAGCTTTTGTCTCTACTTTCTTTTTAGCTTTTGTCTCTACTTTCTTTTTCGCTTTTGACTCAACTTTCCTTTTAGCTTTTGTCTCTACTTTCTTTTTAGCTTTTATCTCTACTTTCTTTTTAGCTTTTGTCTCTACTTTTTTTTAGCTCTTGTCTCTACTTTCTTTTTAGCTTTTGTCTCTACTTTCTTTTTAGCTTTTGTCTCTACTTTCTTTTTAGCTTTTGTCTCTACTTTCTTTTTAGCTTTTGTCTCTACTTTCTTTTTAGCTTTTGTCTCTACTTTCTTTTTAGCTTTTGACTCCAAATAATCTACGGGATGATACTTTATACACATGTTAAGCATCATTTAAAAATTTGATGCGGACAGAATATCACTTTACCTACAGGCTCTCTTTACCTACAGACTCTCTTTATTTTCTCTTTCCGAATCCATTAAATTGAGTTTTCATTGCTCAAAATAGCATGGATAATACGGAATACGAGCCTATTATTCTTTAATCTATTGAAACTGGATCCGACTTCTTTACGTGCACTTGAATTATATATATTCTATAATTTAGAAAAAATAATTCCAATATTGTTTTAGACTAATTGAGTTATAAAAGAAATACATAACATGCCATTATTTAATATATAATGATTTTAAAAAGAACATATTACTTGAACAGTAAAAAAGAACTAATTTGTGACAAAGTTGACGATAAAAATTTGTCGGTCATTATATTGTTCTTTGACCAGATAGGCGGAATTAAATAATTACCAATATCCAATGAAACTCAAATCGTTTGATATCTGATAAATATATATGAGCGAATAGTTCACTCATGAACAGACCTAGTCATGAAAAGAAAACGAGTGAAATTTGAATGCATAATTTGGACCACAAGGTAGATTTCTCATTTTGGGACTCCGCCATCAAATTAAATTTCAAAAGTGCTAAAAATGTTTGAGAAATACCAAAAAAGACCTAATAAATTTATTCTCTGAAAGAAATCCCTCAAATATTGTCTGAAAATTCTTTCAAATATTGTAGATAAAAGTAGTCTAAAACGAAGCACGTTACGAAATGTTTTAACATATCTTCAATAGACGAATTTAATACCCAGAGAAATATTTCATTTTCAAACAAGAGATAGCAGTGCAGAAATCAGAAATCAAATTGGTTATACTCAACTATTTAAATATACCAATAAGAAAAATACAGTTTTTTTTTTTTTTTTTTTTTTTGCTTTGAAGAATTTCTGATTTTTATAAATTAAGCTTTATTTTATTGCCAAAATCAACTTCTTCCTCATAGTATTCGCGAATGAGATAGCAGAACACAGATACAAACTTACATACATACATAGGTATGATGACACATATTAATAGTACAGATAAAGAAACTTGACGTCATCTTTGTTCTACCTTGAACATAATGTCTGTACACATGGCCTTCCCGTGGGTAATGATTGGTTCTTCATCTTCTCCTTTTCCATCCCAACAATCTAGCTCAACGCACCTAATCCACAAAAGAGAAAAGAGTCAAATGTCTTCAAAAGGAACAATACTAGGGAAGTTCAACAAAGGTTTGTGTTAAGAAGAAATTAAAGAATAATTCATATTTCAGGGAATAATTTAGGGGTCCATGAGTTAAACATTTATTAACATCGATGAAAGTAGCAGATATTCATATTCATCGCTGTTCAGTTTTGCAAGTCAATGGGCCAAATTTTCGTTCAAAATTCTTTTGAAGGCCATAATAAATAATGATTTAACAATAAATATTTTACTAATTATTAATTATAATAATATATTTTATTTATTAGCTTATTAATTATAATTTTTTTAGGATTGCCAATAATTACTAAATTTCAACAAGCGATATTTTTTTCAGAGTGCAAAAGATTCGCAATTAATAAAATGAGTAACACTGCAGTTAAGGTATTTCAAGAAAACTATTTCTTCACAGTTTTCTGCTAAGCAATCAGCCATTCTAGTATTGAAAGGGAGGTACCGTATATTTTCAAACAAATCGATAGAGGAACCAATGTCGTATCCAGGATTCTCCAAAGCGTACAGGAACATATACATATTTGAATTTATCAGAACAAAAGGGGTTGCATTTGCATGATGAATTTCATACTTTTGCCAACATTTGCTAACTGTTTAGCTATCGCCTCGCCTTCTATCCTATGAATGATCGATTTATGATAGCGAAGGAATTAAATATCAATAAGTTGTATGTACTTGGTTGCTTTTGGTGATATGTTGCTGTTACATAGGGCTTTATTGAGGAATTAAATCCATACAAGAATAGGAAACGCAATACATCACAAAAAGATCAAAATACAACAAACAAAAACAGTCAAACAACAACGAAGGAAACAAATTACAATTCAAGAAAACAAATAAACAACAGCTATAAACAAGGAAGAAAGAGGGGTAGAGTTCGATCACCAAGAGTTCATGCAAGTCCTTGCATCCCAATACAGTTTGCCAAGGTCACCACTCTTTGAGACTCTTGATCGAGTCCTGTGCACACAAGAAGGTGTCCAGCATTCATAACGCCCACATTACATATCTGGCACACATTCGCAGGTCGGATTCCGATCCTATTTAAATGCTCCGCCATGCAGTCGTGTCCAGTCTTTAATCTGAAATTAGTCACAGCCTCCTTACGGGGCCTGTTGCAAAAATGCTTCCAATGGTTTTGGATATTGTCCCAAGGTAATATTGTCCAAGGCTTTCGGTGATATAACGGGAATTTCTATGCTTTTGTTAGGAATCACTTTTTTGGCGTTTCTACATCTTTCTGAACAGACAAGGAGGAGTAAAAGTGTTTTTCCATCGTTTTGGGAAACGTCAAAGGTAAACACATTCCTATACGAGGTTTTAATGTGACTGTTCCAGAAGTACTAGTTCCAGAAGTACTAGTTTCCACAAGTACTAGATCCAGAAGTACTAGATTCCAGAACTGCTAATTTCTGCGTCCTCATCTTTTCCGACTCAAAATCAGCATAGGACGTGGTATTAAGTTCCAACACGATTTTAAGTCAAAGCATTCCCCTTATTAGTGTCATTTAAATAACGCTCTTCGCTTTTAAATAAATAGGATAAAGAAAAAGACAATTCGTGTAACATTATTTAAAGCCAAATTTTAATAACTGTTTTATTTAAAAAATATTAAAATTTAAGGGTCTTCCACCAGTTAATAGATGTCGCTGAAAATCAATAAACATTATATATTTACTTAAAAAAATCGAAGCAAATTTTGTATTCATTACTCAATTTCAACAAGAGATACGGCTGTACACTCAATGATGGAGACAGAAATTTTTCAAAAACAGTTTATTCAGATTTGGGTTTAAAATGCGCACATCCATCAAAATACGGGAGTAGGATTTTAGACTTGAATCACAATATATTTTTTTATACATAAACTATGTATTTTAAGGAATGAAAGGAAATCTGACACATGATTTTCCCTATTTAATAATGCGATGAAAATACTTCTTTCACAGTGAAAAAATGATGTATAACATACACGGCATAATTTTTTTAACGTTAAATTGTAGATTGCCGCATTTTTAAATGACAACAAGCAGAACTATTTCGAAGTAACCAATTAACCTATATTTCGAACAACTCTAAACTTAACAATTTTCAATATAGTTAGCATCCGCAATAAGCAATACAGTCCATATATTAAAATATTTTAATAATTTATAAATTTGGAGGCATATTTTTTTAATTTAGCATCTATTTTGAAATGTTGATGATATTTTAGTAAATTTGGCACCATTATAAAAATAATCGCTAATTTGGCAATATTCTGGTAAATTAGTCACCAGGTTTGCC
Source organism: Amaurobius ferox (assembly GCA_951213105.1). Lineage (NCBI taxonomy): Eukaryota > Metazoa > Arthropoda > Arachnida > Araneae > Amaurobiidae > Amaurobius > Amaurobius ferox. Next base: position 99,004,572 of record OX578139.1, on the reverse strand, counting down.
AAATTTATCGCCAAGCGTTACAGACCGACGGAGATAAGATCATTTCTTAATATAAGTAAATAACTATTGGGGAATTGTTGGGTATCAAAATACAAAAGTATAACACAAAGTATCTGTTCTTACGAATGGAACGAAAAAAATCAGCAAGAATGATATTAACAAATTTTTCGCATAATATTGCATATGAAAAGTAAACATATTTCAGTTAATGCTTTAACTTCATGAAAAATGTTTGATAAATTTATTTGAAAAACGTGCAATATCTCAAGAATGGTTCATACTAGCGTTCTAAAGTTTCTGTTATTAGTTTTCTTGTAATACATTGCATACAAAAATGATCATTTGTGTAACATTATTGAAAATTCTGATTTTTCAAAATTTCTTTCCAAAATTGGAGGGTCTTTAGAACATTCGATTGTGTTTAAAATCAATAGGGCTCCAGATTTCACCAACTGTAATATATGTACCAAATTTCGTTCGAAATTCTATATTCGTGCGTTAGATTCGCAGCCTCATGGATACATACATACACACACTTCACCATTAAAACTTTCCAAGCGAGTTTAGATATGTTTGAAATGCACACTTTTGTCAAAAAGTCGAAAATTCGAATTTCCGACCCGGTCACATTACATACTTTCTCTATACATTATATTACATACATAGAGAAAGTAAAAACGGGTGAATATCAAGCAATGTAACACTGAAAATGAAACACGAAATGTTTCATAAAAAATCTGATGTGGGCAATACATGACTTTCCTTATATAATGCAATGAATTTACTACTTTCACAGTTAAAAGAAATGTTATTCTTATAATAGATACTTATATTCTTTACAAGATATTGAATTCTCTTCAATTAGTCGTCATTTTCATTGATTTAGAGTCATTTTTATCAATTTGGCGAGATTTTTGTTAATTTGGCAACAATTAAAAATGTCGCCAAAATCTCGCCAAGCGTTATGGACGGAGAAATAAGTTAGTCTTACAGCAGATAAATGACTATTGGCGCTCAAATACGAAAGTATTACTCAAAGTATCTTTTTTTATGAATGGAACGAGCTAGATCCACGAGAATTATGTCAGCTAATTTATCGCATGGTATTACATATGAAAAGTGAACTTGTTCTCAATAGGAAATATTTTTATTTTATTTTTTATAACTTTTTGATAATTTTTTTAAAAATGTGCAATATCTCGAGAACGGATCATGTTAGCGTTCTAAAATTTATGTCAATCGTTTTCTAATGGAAATTTTATATAAATAATGTCTATTTGAGTAACTTTATTAGCGATTTTGCTTTTTTGACGATTTTTTCGAAATTTCACTCGAAAATTTTGGGAGGTTCTGAACATTCGATTGCGTATAAAAACAGTAGACTTATAGTGATTACGGATTGTGATTTTTGTACAAAATTTCGTACGAATCGGTCCATTCGTTTGCCAGTTATCGTCTCCACAGACTCACTGACACACACACACACACATACTTTCACACACACACACACACACACAGCCATCACTTCAAAAATGTTTGATTCGGGATCAGGGATGCTTGAAACGTGATCTCCCGTCGAAAACTCGAATTCGAATTTTCGACCCCGTCACAATACTTTCCTTATACATTATTCATATAAGGAATATAAGGAAAATAATAAATTGTCACTTATTATTTAAAGCGATATTTAAAATCAATTAAAATTATGAAAAGTAGCGAAATTAGAAGCACAATCGAAACATTGATTCAAAGAATGCAGCAGACATAGACACTTTCAATAAATATTTTATATTAAAGGAAAACAAAAATCTACTGTCTGTTTTCGAAAGTATGGTGCCTCTAAATTACGTATTGCCTAGCAACGTTAACTTGAGCTTTCGCATTTTACTTAGGTGCGTGCAATTCTGGCCAAAATACAGCATATTTTAGCATAAGTTATATGGAAAATTAGATATGTATATAAGTGAATGACCCAAATTTCACATGTATACCACACGTCTTGCATTTTGAAAGGAAAATGATTGATGTTTGAATTGCTTTGACTGGAACAACAAAATAAAGCTTTATTTAGTAAACATCAAGCAGCGATGAATACAGTTTCTGTCTTTTTATTTTCAATGGTATAAATATGGTATTTGATCAGGAGTTTGTATAAAAGGCTTTTATTAGAATTATATTTTTACATTTTGTTTTTTCTTATGAAATTTATTAAACTCATTTTGTCGACAAATTGGTCCCCATATCATTAAAAGCTTTTGGAACTAATCTATATTTACAGCTAAAAATACTGGATATTAAACAGATTTATAAGGTTCAGCATTAGTTTAAATGGCTTATAATTTATGGGTGGCAAAATGTTGCTGTTCTACTGGTTTTGAGAAAAACATTTCTTTGAAACATCTATTTCTGAAGATCTATTATCTACTACTGTCGCAGGACTACTATCTATTTCTCCTATTTCTATTCTCTATTTCTCAGGATGGAGCTCAGATGATGAGTGATCTAGTTTCAGCATCAAATTCTGAAAAAAAATGAGGATAGATTTTTTCACTTCCGGTTCAAAAATATGTTTCAATCGAACTATTTTTCAATTGACTATTATTCAAAATTTATTTTTTCAAGATTGGCTATAGATAGAACTTAGATGATGACTGATTAAATATAGGACATGGAATACCGAGGCGTTTCCACCAAAGATCTCACTTCCGGTCACATTCACTTCCGGTCACTTTCACTTTCGGTCACTTTCGATCACTTTCACTTCCGGTTCACAAAATTTCCTTAAAACACATATTTCCAGAATTGGCTATAGATAAAGTTTAGACGATGCCTGATATGGATTCAGCATCGGCTGCCCGAGGTCATAGAAGAGTTCACTAAGGATTTCCATTTCCGGTGTTGGATATGTCATTTCTGCTTTTTCCAAACACTCCATGAAATAAATAATTTTGCGTTAAGGAAATACAGCAATTCTTATACAACTCATCCTACATATTTTGCTGTTTACATTCTACATAAATGAAAAATAGGCTTCGTTGCAGCAATAATCAAATTTGGGTGATCATTTAAACTCAAATATATTGTAATTGCGTTGTTTCTGCATGTAGATGCACAGAATTTAAGCAAAAATAAAGCAGTTTTAGAACGGATACAACACTCAATATGAATTACAAAGAACTTTAAAAATCACGATTTTGAGACAAGATGGATGACATATTTCATTTTGAAATGAGTCACGTGATCTTTCCATATCATGGTCACGTGATCGCTTCATATAAGAGGTGTAATTATTATTTTAAATTTTATTTAAAAAACTACTGAATATATTTTGCTGAAATTTTTTTTATATATTTTATGGAATAATTTAAATATTACCTAAAATTTTCGGAGCAATTTGTGAATTTTGAATCCGCTTAAAATGTTTGAAAAATTAGATCGCATAGGGTTCAATGTATTTCAGTTTTTCAATGTATTTCAATGTATTTCATTTTTTCATTTATATTCCCATAGGTCCTACAGATCGTCTGAACAACATACTAAAATTTCATTTTGATTAAGTCATTTTTACGGCAGTTATCGTGCTAACGGACAGACAGAAAGACAGACAGATAGACAGAATGAACAAAGTCTTAAACAGTTTTAAACTTTGTTGTAAAGTGTTAAAAAGTCATAAACACTTTTCAACTTTGTTGTAAAGTGTTAAAAACAGATTTCCCTCTCGTATTTTAATTTTCATAAATTTTTATTTTCGCATTACATATCCAAAATGTATGCAAAGTTTGCAAATATATACTAAGATGTATGCAAAAATGTATGCAGGGATAATAAATTGACGAAAACCAACATTTCTTAAACTTGCATTTGTTCCATTTACATTCTAAACATGTTTAATTATCTTTCAAATTGTTTTCAAACTTACTGTTGCATAGCACACTAGTACGCCAAATTTTATATTTTCATATTTAAAAATATACGTAAAAATGTTCGAAGTATATACGTTCGAAGGCTTTGCTAAAGCCTTTATAAGTTATCTTTCTAGGATGCATATTCATGAGAAAGCTTTACACCCACCTGAACACAAATGTTCATGGTGGATTCAATAAGGCAAACTAATAATTTATAAAATAATTAACGCGGTTTCAGAAGCGTTATTTAAAACGCAGCTAAAATGTGATTTTTTTACTTTCTTTATATACATAATGCATAAGGAAAGTATTGTGACGGGTTCGAAAATTCTAATTCGAGTTTTTGACGGGAAAGCGCGTTTCAAGCATTCCTGATCACAAATAAAACATTTTTGATGTGATGTCTGTGTGTGTGTGTGTGTGTGAAAGTATGTGGTTGTGTGTGTGTCAGTGAGTCTGTGGAGACGATATCTCATGAATGAATGGAGAGATTCGAATGAAATTTGGTACAAAAATCACAATCCTTGAACATTGGAAGCCTATTGTTTTTAAACGTAATCGAATGCTCAAAATCCCTCTAAATTTTTGAGTGAAATTTTGAAAAAATCATCAAAAAATCAAAATAAAGTTACGCAAATAGACGTTTATTCTGTAATTTCTCTTTAAAAACCGATTGACATAAATTGTAGAATGCTAGGATGAACCGTTCTCGAGATATTGCACATTTTTCAAATAAATTTATCAAAAAATCCCATAAATTAAAAAAATATTAACTGTTGAGAAAGATGTTGATTCTTCATATGTAATATCATGCGATAGATTTGGTGACATCCTTCTCGTGGATCTAGCTCGTTCCATTCATGAGAAAGGAAACTTTGAGTAATACTTTTGCATTTGAACGCCAATAGTCATTTATCTGCTATAAAAATAACTTATTTCTCCGTCCATAGCGAGATTTTGGCGACAAATTTGGCGGAATGTCGCCAACTTGGCGACATTTTTAATTGTTGCCAAATTAACAAAAATCTCGCCAAATTGATAAAAATGACGCTAAATCAATAAAAATGACGACTAATTATCGAAAATTCAATATCTTGGAAAGAATATACGTATCTACTATAAGAAAAACCTATCTCTTTTTGCAGTAAAAGTAGTAAATTCATTGCATTATATAAGGAAAATTATGTGTTGCCCACATCAGATTTTTTTTAAATTCAACCAACTTTATCCCAGCAGTGCCAGAAATTTCTTATTTAAAGTGAAGTCTGTTTTCTAAAGTTAAATATTATGGTGCAAACAAAATTGCATGTTGCCTAGCAACTCGAAATTAAGCTCTGCATTTTGCTTAGATGCGTGCAGTTGTGGTCAAAATATAGCATACTGTAGCATATGTTGTACGAAAAATTAGGCAAACATGAAGTAAAATGTCTGAGATTTTGTTCATTATTTAGTATGAACACATTATCATTTTGAAAGGAAAACGATTTATGTTTAAACTGTTATGACGAAAACAGCACAATCTTTGTTTGGTAAACATGAAGTAGTTAAGAATTGAATAAATGCTCTTTTTCTTTTTCAAATATGAGTATATGCCATATGATCGACATGCATTTGCTTAAAATGCTTTATCAGTATTATTGAAACATATGTGGGAATTCATAAAATTTAAATATGATTTCTTAAAAAACATTCTATATATGAAATGTTGTGAGAAGGAAAAAAATCATTGGATTTCGATAATTTTAAAGCAATCGATAAACATAAGAGACCTTCAGAATGATTAGAAAAGGAGATGGATCTTTAAAGTTTGAACATTTCATTCTTAACACTTTACAACAAGGTTGAAAACTGTTTATGACTTTGTTCATTCTGTCTGTCTGTCTGTCTGTCCGTTAGCACGATAACTGCCGTCAAAATGACTTAATCAAAATGAAATTTTAGTATGTTGTTCAGACGGTCTGTAGGACCTATGGGAATATAAATGAATCATATCACTCAATTACTTTTGGATTGAACCCGAGTTGAAAAAATGGAATACAATGAGCCCTATGGGACCTAATTTTTCAAACATTTTTTAAGCTGATTTAAAACTCACAAATTGCTTCGAAAATTTTAGGTAATATTCAAATTGTTCCATAAAATATAAAAAAAAAATCAGCGAAATATATTCAGTAGTTTTTTAAATAAAAATTTAATAATTACACCTCTTATATGAAGCGATCACGTGACCATGATATAGAAAGATCACGTGACCATGATATAAAAAGATTACGTGATCCACTTTAAAATGATATATGGCATCCATCTTGTCTCAAAATCGTGATTTTCAAAGTTCTTTTTAATTCATATTGAGTGTTGTATCCGTCCAAAAACCACTTTATTTTGCTTAAATTCTGTGCATCTACATACTGAAACAACGCAATTACAATATATTTGAGTTTAAATGCTCATCCAAATTTGATTATTTCTACAACGAAGCCTATTTTTCACCTATGTAAAATGTAAACAGCAAAATATGTAGAATGAGTTGCATTAGAATTGCTGTATTTCTTAAACACAAAATTATTCAGCTCATGGAGTCTGCATAGCTGATATGAATGAAATATTCATTAATTTTACAGAGAGAATGACGATTTTTTTCGATGAAGTTTTAAGCATAGAGTTTAATTACTTGTAGCTCCATGGTCTTAATTTTTAAATAAAATAAATTATTATAGTATTGTAATGAATGAAATGAATGGGAAATTGTTTATGAATGAGATGCTGCTTTTATAGAGAGAGCCAGGCGTGTTATTTTTCTTTGACGTCAATTGAATGCATTTCAGTTGTTTTCGATGAAGTTTTCAAATATAATAAATTATCGTAGTATTATGATAATTCTAAAATTATTACCGAGGAATGTATCGCATTTTAGAGATGTTTAAACCAGGCAATTTATGTTTCAATGCCGTCATTTGAATGATGTTCATTTTTTCGATGAAAGTTTAAGTTTTCAAATATAATAAATTAATGTAGTAATGTGATAAGTAAGGCGCGGATTTTGATGACCTAAAAATTCACTAAAAATGCCCTTAAAATAGTGAAAATGCCTTAAAAAATGCCCTTAAAGTTTTACATTATTATGAACTTAAAAAAAGAACGACATGAAAAATAAATTTAGTTAATGCATGATACAACTTTCGAAAGTTTTGAGTAAATACAAATAATTTAAATTGTTGTAATAAAAAAATTTTATGTATAAATACTTGGCTTAAAACTTTTATTAGCCTAAACTGCGATAATTTAATTTCGCATGATAACATCGGAATTAAATTGAATTATTAGGTGTTTCCTAATGTTCTCAAATGTAAAAGATCTTCTATTGTCGGAATATAAGTTTTTATACTGTGAAAATACCTGTTTGCACCACAAAACGGGAAGAAGTGTTGCGGCCCCGGGGGTTTGTTTGTAAAGATGCTAAGACGGGAATTAGCAAAAACACCCATTTCAACAGAAAGTATAGAAAACTAAAAATGAAAAAAAATCCCTAAATATAGGAAATCTTATAAAAATGCTGAATATTGCCTCAAAAATGCTAAAAATGCCCTGAAAATGCTCAAAAATGCCCATAAAAGGGAAAAATTAAAAAAAATGCAAAAAATGCAAAAAAATGCAGATTTCATCAAAATCCGCGCCTTAGTGATAAATTTTAAAATATTACCGAGGAATGTAATGCATTTTAAAGATGTTTAAATAAAATTACATTGAAGTTGGAAAGTGTTTCATAATCAATGCTTTAAGCATAATTGATCTTTCTTGTTTAATTAATCAGAGTGTTGCTCAACTGGACTTTTTCACGCCAGAATTCATTCCTTTTTCTCAAATTTTACAAGAAAATTTTGAAAAGTCGGTATCGTGAATCTAAATTATTACAACTAAAGCGTATTACTTACTCTTCACGGCTTCTTTAAGGGGCGTCTTCTTTAAAGGGCGTAAAAAATTTTTCTATTAATACTATACTTGAAAATGTACCCCCGGGAGAATACTTTGCTTCCAATGGGGCGGCAAATGGCGTCACGAACAAAAACATATACCATTGTTATTTTTCACAACAATGTATGTTATTTTTCACAACATTGATTGAAACTATTAAGTCTCGTGATCACTGAGCCATAAATAAACCCTTTTATGCATGATTATGTAAAATTTTGTCGTGTGTTGCTATGTTAAAAAAATATAAAATGTTGAATAAAATTCAAAGCTTTCTCTCGAATTAAAAAAAAAATTCTATCTAGTTCTAGATCTTTTGATAACAAAGCCGGATATAAAATTTCATGAAAATCCATCGATATTTGTGGCTGCTATCGTGCACACAAAAAATCGACCACAGTCATCAGACAGACAGACAGAAGGGCATCACGCCAAAAACAGCCGAAACGTGTTCACAAGGTCATAAAAAACATATATTGGCATAAAAATCTCGAAATCGAAAATTTTCGTGAAAACAATACTTTTATAATACTACGTATGAGACAGTAAAAATGGAAACAGAAATGCTAAAAGTTAAACAAATGGCCATTTTATATGTAATTTCAATTTAAAAGCGAATGGCATTACTAACAAGATGCGCCAATATGACCCATTATCAAAATTTCACACGATTTTGATCTAAAATAAAAGAAAAGGATACACAAATTAGATATTCCCACCATTATCAAATGAGTGGATGTTTTGTTTGTACTTGAAAGTAGCAAGGAATTAAACCATAGTCACAGATTTATTACAAATCTTTTTCAAAGGGTAGAAATTTTACTTTTCTACAAAGAGCGTCCTATCCCTTTAAAATAAGTGATTTTCACAAAATTATTTATGCTTCCTTTAATCATTACGAACCATAAGCGTTTTGAATTTCAGCGTGACTGAGTCCTAAGAGAGTCAATAATTCAAAGAACAATAATAACTTATTTTGCTTACAATCATGTCGAACATTACATCCTATAATTTTTAAAAGACATAAATTCTGATGAGTCAATTTGACATTGTTATATGAGAGATTTACAGATTGTTATGCTGCATTTTATACATATTTTAGTATTCGAAATATTTAGTAGATATTATAAGATATGTACAAAATTTCTAAAATTATTATGAATGTCAAGCAAAAAAATGTTGGTGAAATTCTTTGCGATTAAATAAGTTTTAGAATTAATCTATTCAAAATGAAATATTATTTTGTTTTAATGTACAAATAAAATAAGAGAATTTTGTGTCATTTTTCAGAATGAATTGATGAAAATGTATTTCTAACTAGAAAATGTATCCGGATTTGCTCGGGATTGAAATCAAGAATTAATTGCAATTATTCACTCAATTTTTCAAACAGCAAAGTCGCCCCCTCGCTAAGTAGGCGGAATACACCCTAAACAAGCGCCTAAACACGGATTCACCCACTAATATTATCACATAAGATAGTAGTTTATAATGTAAATGTATAATAATGTAATATAGCTTTGTAAATGCATAATGCATATGTATAATGATAGTAATGTATTTTTTCAATATAATTTTATTATTCTTTTTCTTTTAGAAAACTGAATATATTATCTTTTTTGAACGTTGCACATTAAGTTAAGAAATTTGAAATTGTTGAAGTTTACTGACTGTATTGTTGACTTGTAGACCATTTTATCTATGAGCGTTCTTCTTATAAAAGGAAGTGAGTGCTTGCTCGTTTTAGAGGGTAAAAGTCGATATGAAGAATATAGTATTTAAAAAATGAAACTAACTGATCAAATGCTAAACCGAACGGAACGATGGGACAACACAAACAAATCAAGATAAAAATAGACAAATGAGAACAATCACAAGCAAACGGAAGAACGTGGTTGATCACCCTACTAGTAATCACATTTGTAAACCTAATTTGATATTCATTGCATCTGTCTCATTAACAAGTACATTTTACGTGGAATTTTTATTCTGATATATAGAATCAACAAATTCCTTGATTTACACGAAACCATATTTTGAGATGTCTGAAATCAAAATGGCGCATGGCAAAACTGATATTACCACTCGTTGAAGATGCCAGTCATGGATGGCAATGTCCACTTTCCTACCCACCTGGTTTCGTATACTATACTGCAATACTTTGATACTGATTATCATGTTACTCTAACTGAACTGTATTATAAGCCTTAAATGGATCGTATTGTACTTTAAATGAATTGTATTGTACTTTAAATGGATTGTATTGTACTTTAAATGGACTGTATAGGGACAGTCTAAACCATTCCGCCTTTATGGTTTATACCACTTTAATGGTTTATGCCACTACAAGAAATAGACAGTATCACCCATTGTTATGTTCTATAATTAACTTGATTAAAATATACAATAGTACTGATCACAATACAGGGGGAATAAAAAATGATGGGCCAAACTTTACGAGGTGGTAGCACACACACCAAACCAATCATTTTTCGTCATAGTTTACAGGGTCGGAAATGAAACGTAAAGGCGATGGATTGGGCGAGGTGGTCCCATAGCTTAGTCCCCACGATCGCCCGATCTGTCGTCTCTTGACATTTTTGTGTGGGGATATCTCAACAGTCTCGTCTATGACACTCCCCTTGAATCTAAAAAGGAACTCGTCACCAGAATTTCGGCCGCTGCTGCCGAAGTGCGCGACATGCCTGGTGTGTTCGAAAGAGTTCGCCAATACCTCCTTCGCCGCTGTGAGACGTGCATTCAGGTTGGCGTTCGCTTTTCAAAGTCATTACCGCAATTATTTTTTATTAAATGTCATTTTATAACTTCTAAGTCATTCTCGTGGATTGTATTGTACTTTAAATGGACTGTATAGGGACAGTCTAAACCATTCCGCCTTTATGGTTTATACCACTTTAATGGTTTATGCCACTACAAGAAATAGACAGTATCACCCATTGTTACGTTCTATAATTAACTTGATTAAAATATACAATAGTACTGATCACAATACAGGGGGAATAAAAAATGATGGGCCAAACTTTACGAGGTGGTAGCACACACACCAAACCAATCATTTTTCGTCATAGTTTACAGGGTCGGAAATGAAACGTAAAGGCGATGGATTGGGCGAGGTGGTCCCATAGCTTAGTCCCCACGATCGCCCTATCTCTTGACATTTTTGTGTGGGGATATCTCAACAGTCTCGTTTATGACACTCCCCTTGAATCTAAAAAGGAACTCGTCACCAGAATTTCGGCCGCTGCTGCCGAAGTGCGCGACATGCCTGGTGTGTTCGAAAGAGTTCGCCAATACCTCCTTCGCCGCTGTGAGACGTGCATTCAGGTTGGCGTTCGCTTTTCAAAGTCATTACCGCAATTATTTTTTATTAAATGTCATTTCATAACGTCTAAGTCATTCTCGTGTTTTCGCCTCACCTCATCGGTTTCATCATTAAGCGCCCACTGGCGTCTCTACGTTTTATTTCCGACCCTGTGAACTATGACGAAAAATGCTTGGTTTGGTGTGTGCTACTGAGTTTGGCCCATCTGTTTTTAATCACCCTGTATAAAACGAGGTGCTTCACTAAATTCAAACCAGTTCAGATCAGGAAGGTGGATCCGTACCTGCATCCCGCCAGCAACACTTGTCGGTACATCTCGACGGACGACCTGCCGCCGAACTGTCGCCCGGTCAAGTAAGTGTTATGCGAGGAGTTGATGTAATAGTGAGCTAGAGGTTGGTCCATTTCCATATAGATGTCCAGGCGGTCCAGAAAAACGGGCGCGTTCTCGTCCGACATCAGGTACCGGATCAGACCGTCCTGGCTCAATAGACCTGAAATACGAGGAAAGAAATACATGAAATACAAACTGCTAACTATCTTTTTGTAATCGAAGTTCTACATTTTTCAGTGTCTTATAACAATTCAAACATATTAAATGTTGTTTATAAATGCAAAATTAACTAAATTATGAAAAACACTGGTTATTAATGAGTTAATTCTTGAGTTCTAGGTGTGGTTTGAACCGAGTTATAGTTTGATTTTCAGTGTTAAATTGATGACTGAATTTTCCCAGGGAGTTCGACAGTTATAACGACGCAGAGACCAATTTACTGATAGGCAATTTTACTGACTAAGTTCTCTGTTTGGACCACCATTTCAAACAAGGTCACTCCCCCTCCCCCCACAAAATTTTTGATATTTTCTTTAATTTAAAATTTAATTTAAATGTTTCTTTAATTCAAATGTTAACTCAATGCCAGCCAGTTTAGGACTTTCCAGTCTAAATTGGGTGGCACTGTACCGATCGTCCAAACAGATACCTTACACCTTCGAGTAGGACGGACGGTCTGGGTTGAACATCAACAACCGGTTTAAACGCAACCTTTGGGTAGTATCCCAAGATATACCAAATGACAGTGTAGAATTTCAGAATATGTGAGAAGAAAAATTCTGAAAAATGTCTATTACTTAGATATATTGGATGTTCTTAAACTGTATAAAATAAGAGGGGTGATAGTACTCATCCAGACGAACAATATTTACTATGGAATCTAGGGTCGCATTCCACTCTGAGTGTCAGAAAAGTGTAAGTTAAAGTTGAACTTTCAACAGTGAAAATAAGGAGAATTAACGTAATCAGAAGTTGCACAATTCCATTTATTTACACCAGAGAAAGACTCAAAGTAGATGATCAAAGTGATGGCTAAGGTTGCCGGTGCAAAATTCACACCGGTGAATGAACGACTGGGGCACCCTCTCGAAGACACCTAGTGTCGTGGTGTTTATCCTGTCCGCTGCAACAAATATTCTTGCGACGAGATTTTCTACGGAGTCCACAGGCGTCTCGTACACAAATGATTTTATGTGTGCCCCCAGAAGAAGAAGTCCAGTGGGTTGAGGTCCGGTGAGCGTGGACACCAAGTCACAGGTCCACTATGTCCAATCCACCGTCCGGTGCATGTGGCATTCAAGAAGTGTCGAATGACACTGGAAAAGTGTGGTTATTTGATTCTTCTCCGGAACGACAGCTATGTCGTCCGAAGTGGCGACTTGTGCTTGTTGAACGTGTTTCGAAGTTACTCTTTTCTGACATTCAGAGTGGAATGCGACCCTAGGTTCCATAGGAAATATTGTTCGTCTTGAGGGGTAGTATCACTTCTTCTCTTATTTTATCAAAACAGTTTACGAACACCCTGTATACACTTAAAAGTAGTAAAACAAGGAAGCATTTCACAAAAGCCCTGTACCACAATATCAATGTACGTAATATTTTGATGATAATTCACGTATTTTGAACCATTACATTATTTTTATAATAAGAAATATTTATGAATTTAGAGGTGACAGTAAACTATTACATATCGAAGAGTTCTGTTTAAAATGTGCCGTAAGCCGCATTTCACTAAATAATGTTGTGCAATAGCACCACACAACTGTCTAATTATACACTACATTACAATGTAACGTAGGACAATAAATAATCTTGATATATTTTTTGTAGGCACAATAAAATCATTGAGTTCGCTAATTGACCGGTTTCGTTCCCAAAATAGAATTATACAAATGATTTCGTCATAAAATGATCAATATTCATTGCTGGTCATTGACGCGCATGAAAAACCATTTAATTATACGTATTGAGTCATCCATTTTCTAACACACACGCACAGGTTTTTTCTAACACACACGCTCAAACCCACACGCACAGACATCCAACTTAACACTTAACACTTTCACACATGAGTACCTTTCGTTGCTAGTTCCGTGTCTCTTTCATAGGTGGCAATGATTTCTCTGGCTCTCAACTCGTCATAGAATGGATATAAAATTTCATTTAATCGTGGATCTCTTTGTTTCTAAAAAGAAGAAGAGGAAGAACTATTTGAAGAAGTTTCACTTACTGCATGAATGGCAAAACATATCACACATTTTACAAAGGCATACTTAACTAAAATCGATAAAATCGGTTGCATAGTAAAGTCAGCTATATTTTAATTGTAACGTGTTTGTGCTTATTCAGATCGTCTAGTAGTCCCAGGCTGAAATGGTAGATTAAGATCTGGTAGAAGTTCTGGTAGAAGGCTGAATCTTTGCACGCTTAAAATATCGACTAGAAACAGAACCTAATGGAGGCCGTAGTTTGGTGTCGCCCTCCCCGGGACAGAGAAAATGGAAGATGGCGCTACGTATCCCTGAACACAGAAAAACGTGAAATTTTATTAAAAAAATCTTGAAATATTATTAAGAGTGTTAGTTTATCTGGCTTTGAGAGGTTTAAAAACAAGTTATGCATAAAATTCTACTATGGCCCGCCATAAGTTCACATTGATTTTATCTGGTCCGCAATAGGTACAAAATTATGTCATCTAACCCGATGCTTCAAACTTTTGGTATAATTAAAATGATCTGTAGATTATCCCCAACTGTGGCATTTTTAAGAGATTGATTGACATTTAGAAAAAATTCTGGGCTCAAACCTTTGAAATTCGACGGTTTATTTAGAATGTCTAAAGAATTTATTAGAAGAAATAAAAAATATTATGGAATTTTTCCATTTTAATTTCTTTTGCTGATATGAAAAAAAAAGAAGATAAAAAAGTGAAGAAGCTTAAACTGTCATTCTAACTGCAGTTTCGCACTGTAAGCACAAAAATTTGCATAAACCCTTGGTTTGCAGCTACTATGTTCTGGGCATAAAAGGGGATAAAACTGGGAAATTTTCATTCTTATCAGCGATGGCTGTCACACTGCCAGAACGCGCTTTGCTTGTGAAGCTGTTTTATGAAAACAAAGGACATGCTGCAGCTGCACTTCGAGAGTTTCGTCGACGTCGACTTAAGAATTTGTGCAAAGAACCATTACTGCCACGAGCTCTCAGGAGAATGATCGCTCGATTCGAGAAAACTGGACATTTTGGAGTTTAGCCGGGTCGAGGACGCAAATTGACTCGTTCAGATATCGTTGACGATGTTGCCACCGCTATTATTGAACAATCAATGGATAACGTTATACGCAGCATTCCCTGCATCGATAAGGTACTTGTAATATGAATGTTTGGTACGTTCGAATAAAATGTGTTACAAATGTGTATTTTGTGTCTTTCAGCATATTTTCTGTTGTACAGCGCCACCTATCGGTGTTTCTGGAACTAATTTCTTTTTCGCGTAATCCCTTTCCCCATGTCTTGAATAGTATGTTCAACAATTTTGGAGCCTTTACACTGAGTAGTTCGATCTATAGAGAGCTCAGAGTGGGGGTGTTTTAATTCTGACCACCCGGTATATATTAAAAATACAATATTGTGGCGTGATTCCATGTTTTGAAATGTTATTGTTTAAAAAGGTATTATTCAATTTACAATCTAAAGCAATTTCAGCTGTTTTCCTGGAGCATCAAATGCTTTTTAAGAGATTTATTTTTATAACTGCCTACATCATCTCTCAATTTAAGCACCAATGAAAATAGACCATCATGTGTTTATGCTATCATTATTGATATCTTCGCTTCATTTCTTCCATTTCAGAAAAACCAATCTTTTACCAAACTCATTGCATCTACATTTTCTGTAAAGTAGTTTAAATGGTAATATAGGAAATAGATTTTGATGCCCATATTGCTTCTTAAAAACTCCAACTTTTACACCATATCATCCCCCCTTTCTTCAGCACCTCCTCACCATAAATATAGGAAATTGAATTGGGAACATTTTCACATCTCCTGGATGAACTGTATTTACTAATCATTATTACTTCAAGAATATTAAAATATGTACGAACAAATTCAACTAAAACCCACAAGGACATAAAAGGATGCTTAGACTAACACCTTACAAGTGCCCAGTAATGTTTAAAAAAATATTAATGGGAGCGTCCCAGTATCTGTAGCCCAAAGGCCTGCAAAATCATAATTCAATCGAGCACATTGGTTTTACCATTTGACACCAAACTGCTTCACAACAAGAGTGCAGAATGACAAAAGAACTATTGGCTCATGCAGTCAATTTCAACCCGCCATATATCAGCTTTTAATAATTGAGATTATTTAATGAAGATTCAACGGGAAAAATTCTGCATAATTAAGAGAAATGTCAGGACAATCATCTCCTGATTTTCTCTACCTATTTTTCATAAGCTTATATTTAAAATTTGATTTATTAAACGAAACATTTTCAAATCTATTAACTGCTTATTCTATTTTCGATACATATATCTAATCATTAAAAGCACGTTAGATATAAGATATTTTACTAATTTGTACTTTCTCATGCTGTAGAATATAGTATATCTATAGAATATAGTATAGAGAATTTCTTGATTTCATGAAAATGCCCATTTTCGAGCTTTTGATGCCAATATATATCTTAGTAGCTCCTGAACACGTTTTGACTATTTTTTGGGTGATCGCCGTCTGTCTGTTTCTCTGTCGTCTATTTGTGGTTGATTTCTTGTGTACATAATAGCTGATACAAATATTTATGGATTTTCACGAAACTTTTTATCCGGCTTTGTCAACGAAAAATGTAGAACTAGATATAAATTATTCAAATTTGAGCGGAAACTTTGAAATTTATTAAAAAATTTTTATTTTCTTAACATGGCAGCTTACAGAACAAAATTTGACATAATTATGCATAAAAGAGGTTATTTATGGCTTTACGATTGCGAAACTTATCAGTTTCAAACATTGTAGTGAAAAAAAGCGGCGATACAATTTTTGAGTTCGTGATATTACTAGCCCACCTCAGGGAGGGGGGGGGTGCAAGTTACCCTTCAGAGGGAGTACATTGTCAAACTTGTCATCAAACAAAATATTTTTTCAAGCTCTTTAAAATGAAGAGTAACTAGTAATCATTTGTACCAATAATAGAGATTTTTCAAAATTTTGAATTTGCTAAAAAAAAGTTAAAGTCACACGCTACTTAAAAATAGATTCTGATATGTGAATGTCGAGTTGATCCGCAATCCAGTTAATTTATTTTTTGCGTTTTTCTCTAGCTCGCTTTTATTTTAGAATACCGATATATTTCATGAGACCGGTTAAAAATACCCTTTGTCGATAACTTGAAAGCTCTTCCGCAAGTGCACTCCGTAAGTGTACACTTGGCGATCTCCATTCTGGGTAATTTAAATAATATTATACTCTAGCAATTTTCCGCTAACGTTCGCGCAAGAAAAATTACCACTAAATAAGTCATCTACATACTTGATAAATGCTCTGAATATCAAAAACTGTTTCAAAGTTAATAATAAAAATTGCTCACATTTTATAGTTCTGAAGAAGGCTAGGATAGGTCACATAGTCCCACAGGCCTACTTGAATAGATTTTACCTAGCTGACTCCAACAACTGTCTTGTTTGCTCTGTCGAAGAGGAGGAGACTCTGGAACACATCTTAATCTTCTACACTGGCGAGAACATTTTTAGAACTGTTTTAACAAACATTTGTATTCTTTTGTCTATTTTGTCTGTCTTGCATAATGTGCATTTTATGTGTATTGCTATTTCAGTCTATATAAGACATCGTGAAATCAATCATTAATGCGCTGGATTGGTATGTCAAGTTGTATTGTATAGTTCTGATGGAAATTGCGGTCTGTAAAATAATATTTCATCTCTGATGACTGTATATAGACCCATTTTCAAAGTTTTAGACATATATATATATAAATAAAACCGGATTTTGAATTGCATTTATTGTAGAGAGGTTCAAGACATCCAGTTAGTTTGGAGTCTCCAATAACTATTAAATCATGTTAGTTTGGAGTTTCAACCAAAGATTGTATTCCGTTTATTCTAGGCTAGTATAGCGATTGGATAACTCTCGAATAGTCAGAAGGAGATAGACAGATATAGAAAAGGACAGGCGGATGCTTAAGTTTAAGTGGTACCAAGATAACATATCAAAATTTCATGAAATTCAGTGCAACCGTTCTCCAGTGATGACGAGACATACAGATAAACATATGGATTTTCAGTTTTATTTATACAGATTTAAATAATTACATACCTTATTTAAGAAATTAATCAGCTGCTTTGCAGTTATAGTGTCACTTTTCTCTTGAGTTCTGAAAAGAGAAAAGGACATACGTCCAGTAAAATATGATTTTGTCTAACATTACTCGTATAATCGAAATATACAATTCTTTTGAAACAGATACGTAATAAATCAATTCGCAGATGTTTCTATACACACTACATTATTATATATATCACTACATTATGATATTTCACTACATTATGCAAACTTATAAAAACAGTAGCGATTATTTTAATTAAGTTTTAATAATTTATAAGACTAATAATCGATGTATAATTAATTATTGCACTAAATAATAAACAAATATTAAAATACCTTCTGTAAATATTGTTACTAAAACTAGTTATTAGCAAATTCTACTTAATATGCAGTTAAAAAAGCTGTTTTTTTTAAATTATTACTTATATTCAAGTTCAAAAACAAGAAATTAATGTGTAACTAGTACCAAATCTGTTAAAAGTAATTAGAATTCAAATATGATTTTAGTCAAAGGTTCCACCATAAAAAAAATACTAGGTATTTCAGGCCCGTGAGAGGAAAAAGTAATATAGGGCAGAATAATGTAAATTTATACTAACATTTCTTTATTTATTTTCATCAATATGTTTGAGGTACTAAAAATTAGAACGTGCAATCCCAATAGTTTACCTTCTAATATCACATCGTATGTCAACAGCAAAATTTTATATACGAGTAGTTTGTCATTTTCAACACTTTCTAACATAGTGTTTATGACTTTGTTCATTCTGTCTGTCTGTCTGTCTGCCTATCCCTTCGCACGATGATTGCCGTAAAAATAATTTTATCAAAATGGCATTTCAGTATGATGGTCAGACGGTCTGTGGAACATATGGGAATGTAAAAGAATAATATCATCCATTTAGTTTTGGATTGAACCCCGGTTGAAAAAATGAAATACATTGAAGCCTATGGGATCTAATTTTTCAAACATTTTTTAAGCGGAGTTGAAATTCACAAATTGCTTTGAAAATTTTAGGAAATATTCGAATTATCATATAAAATGTATAAAAATAGCTTCAAAATATGTGAAGTAGTTTTTTAAATAAAAATTTAAATAATAATTACACCCATATTAAAAGACAGGTCAGTCAACCAGTTGCTCATACCCTAATGTGAGTCGGTTGGCCTGGGACTTTCACCCATATTATAAGAAGAAATCACGTGGCTCATTGAAAAAAAATATGGAATTCATTTTTTTA
This sequence comes from Amaurobius ferox, assembly GCA_951213105.1. Taxonomy (NCBI): domain Eukaryota; kingdom Metazoa; phylum Arthropoda; class Arachnida; order Araneae; family Amaurobiidae; genus Amaurobius; species Amaurobius ferox. The sequence continues at coordinate 98,985,436 of OX578139.1, read as the reverse complement.
AATAATAATTACACCCATATTATAAGGAATATATACCCATATTATAAGGAATCCGGCCACACAGAAAGCTACCATTAGCCTATGGGTTGGTCGTGTGGTCTGGGCTTTCTACCCATATTATAAGACAGGCCAGTCAACCAGTTGCTCATACCCTAATGTGAGTCGGGTGGTATGGGACTTTCACCCATATTATAAGAAGAAATCACGTGGCTCATTGAAAAAAAATATGGAATCCATTTTTTTAAATAACAATTACACCCATATTATAAGACAGGCCAGTCAACCAGTTGCTCATACCCTAGTGTGAGTTGGGTGGCCTGGGACTTTCACCCATAATATGGAATCCATTTTTTTTCGCTTAGTAAAAATTGTGATTTTTAAGGAACTCTTATATTTATATTTAGTTTTGCATCCGTCTTAAAACCTCTTTATTTTTGTATATTATCTGTGTAGCTAAATACTGTGCTTACGTAATTATAATATTTTTTATCTTAAATGATCACTAAACTTTGATTATTTTTACAACGAAGCCTAATTTTGATATATGCAGAATGCAAACAACTCAATCGATTGTAATTTTTTTAACGCAAAATGTTTTAGCTCTGGAATCTTTAATATAAGTGATATGAATAAAATGTTCATTGATTTTACGTGGAGAAGCAGACGATTTTATATCATTGCCTCTTTTGATGAAGTTTTAAATTTCCAAGTAAAATTAGTTATTGTAGTTCTGTGATAATTTAAAAAATATCACCACTGAATGTATCGCATTTTAGAGATCTTTAAATAAAATTGCATTTCAGTTGGAAAGTGTTTTATAATCAATGCTTTATGCACGATTAATTTTTCTTGTTATTACACTATGCTTGGAAAAAATTCCTATTTAAAACTATAAAATATTCTTTTTTTTTTTACAAAAATAAATTTTCTATTAGATTCAGTCACCACTGAAAATGCCAAGAAAATGTTAAAGATCACGTTAGAAAATTCTCGTCTTACATATTTTTGAACAGTTCTTCGATGTCGCTTCTCGGGCAGAGTTTATTATACAGCTGGTGGAATTTTTCGAACGTAAAATCTTTTCCATCGATGACATCATTCTGAAAAGAAAAAAAATTATTTAGTTAAATTTAAAATTGATTAAAATTTGTGAATGATATTCTGAAGTTAAGAAAAACCATGAAAGGGCTAAGCTTGCTGTCATTTATCAAGACATACCTTTCCGTTTGGCAAACCAACTTCTCCTATACACTGATAGACTAGCTTCTCTGTTTTACCGGATGCAAATGTTTGTGCGATTCTGAAAAATAAATATAAGTTCAGTTCAAAGCATAATACAAATTTACGATTGCAAAAATATTTTGAAAAAAAAAAAGAACTGAAATGCAAATATCTACTCGAGTTTTTCGTACATTCATACAGGGTTAGCTTAAGATGCGAGTTTGAAATCCGCCATTTGAAAAAAAAGACCTCCAAAAGATTGATGAAGAGAATAAAATAGCAAACTGAACATCGATCAGTAAACATTATGATCACTAAACATTACGATCAGTAAACATTACGATCAGAAAAAAAATAAAAACTTGTAATTTCCTGGAAAAATAAACTGGGTCTCAATATTTCTCTGAAATTAAAAAACCACAACACAGAAATGGGTAATTGTTATGCTGAAAATATTTGTCCTATAATTTATATTTTCATATTTTTTAACATTTGTAACAGCTGGATTGTCACTGGAGCCATTTCAAATATCAAAATGTTTAAAACGTGTTATTGGTACTAATTTAAATACAAAATTTATTAACGTAAAATGGGAAATTCAATGTAGAGTACTATATCTTTTAGTAGTTTTCCAGATTAGAATTCCAGTTTTTCAATTCTTCCACAGGGATGAAAAAAACAGAGAGAAGGGGTTAAAAGGTCTTTCCAGATCATCCAGAAGTCCCAAGTGTATATACTGATAGTATCGATCATGATGAGCTGAGTCGATTTATGATTGGACTTTTTTGACACAAAGCGCCATACATTGTCAAAAAAAATAAAACTCTTTAAAAAAATTTCAAGTTAATTTTTTAACGTTGTTACTTTCCATGTATTTGACAGAATTAAACATTAGTCTACACATAAATTGTTATTTATTTATTTAATACATGCATATGGCCTTACATTACCGTTACCTAAACATACGGACATTTTTTCAGAACATGCGGATATTTTTTAGAAAGTGTACAGAACATTTTAAAACTTGCTTTCCTGTTAAATATTGTCGAATTTGAAAACGTCCAGGAAACAATGCTTCCTATATACTACAATACTTTGAAAGAGTGAAAAATTGGTGCTTCCTTTATGATTCTGATCTTACTTAAAATCAACAGACTTCTAATAGTTGTCATTTGGAATAATTATTCCTAATTTTCTCTCAATCCCTAACCGGTTTCGATGCATATCTTTCTGACTTCAGAGAAATCGAAATTTCTGATTTGCGAAGAATGGCTTATGATAACTCCTAAACCATGATGCGAATTTATGTTTAAAAGTACGTTTTCTCCTTTAATAATACATTCAGTCGTTGTTATGACAGTATCCATTTAAACCAGGGATCGTCAAAGTGGTCGATATCGACCCATAGGGGTCGATGGGACAATCTAGGGGGTCGATAAATGACTGTTGGATCAAAACGGGGTCAATAACATCTGTGAAATACATTGCGTTATGTATATAACATTATATATAAATGCTGTATATTTTATATTTGAAACAACATTTTGTATATCTTTAAGTAAATAAATTATTATTAATACACGACCTTGCAAGGGATTTAAGATGCAAACCTCTGAAATTCTTGAACTTCTAAAAGGATCTGTCTTTAAAATTTGCAATAAAAAAGAGTATCTCAAATACTATATCTTTTATTCATAATCATAATCTATTATTATTATTTTCATTGTTATTCCGGCAAAATTCATTTTCATTTAAATGTTTCCTAACGGGTCCAAAGACAAAGGTTAAGGTAAGTTTATAATTATAATACTTATTATTATTGTTATTAGTAGTATACTTTATATAATTAGTTTAAAAATGTGTTAAAGTTTTTGAGTCAATAATAAATCTGAAGTTTCGTGAAGGGCTTAATGAGTTGAAGAGTTTGCAGGCTCCTGGTTTAGACTGTCAGACTTTCTAAGTCGTTTAGACTGATCCCAATCGATAATAGTTCCCGAGAAATTCTTGTACTAGGAGTCTATTGCTGTTTTACAATAAACTATTATTGAAATTGAAAATCATAGTTTCAATTTCGTGAAGCATTAAAATAGTATTTATTAACACCATTGAGCATAAATCAACCTAATTCGTTTACTGACCTGTTGCCAACTTCGAAAAATAAACTTTTGAAAATACTTTGAAAATGAATTTCCTATGAATGGAACTTCTTATAAAGATCATATTTTTCATTCTGATATTTTGCAGGTTTTGCTACAAATACAAAAGGAAACGTTATCGTCTCAATAGCTCAATGGATAGAGCATAATTTTGCCAGCCGGAAATCTGTGGTACAATTTCCCACTAACACAGAAGTTTTTCACAATGGAGCCCAATCAACTTAATACAAATGTTATATAAAAACTGACGGGAGAAGACTGATATCTTAATTATACTGAAATTGGAATTTTCATAAGATACTGCTATTTACAGCAGCGATCACAATTCACAGAGAGTTACAACAAGCAGGGTACTTTCCTATATAAAAAAGCAGAAAAATGAGGGGTTTCATCAAGACCTAAAGTTATACTTCAAAATGAAATATGCAAAAGACGATGTAGGGTCGACTCCACATACAGAAGGCAAAATAATCATCTCAGTAGTTTAGTGGTTAAGAACGGTGTCGACTGGTCAGCCGGAGATAGGTAGTTCGACAAATGTCTTTTGTAATTCCATATGATACAAGTAGTCTTAAACAAATAAAAAGCCTTTCAGTCCAAAATATTTAAATGATTAAACATCAGCTTTAGAAGCATTAAAAACGTTATTTATAGCATATCAAGCGTGTTGTATTACATTTTACCCTTTAGCGTCATACGCCTATTATCAGAACACAAATTAATGAAGACCCATATTGTTAGATGACATGCATATCCAATGCTCACAGAAAGGAATTTTAAAATGATATAAATCAGAACGTTTACAGTGAGGATACATGTATAATGTTTAAACTGTTTCAAAAAATTAAGACATTGGAAAATTTAAATTGCCATAGAAATGTATAAGAATGCGTATCTACAGAAAATACTTTGTCTCAAATGATGTCACGATATAGGTAAAAGAAAATAGATTTATAAAGGAGAAAGGCCCTAGGTTTAGTACAGAGGATGACAAGAAATGTTTTGTCAAACAGAGGAGTAAAATGTTCCTTGAGGACGATGTGAAATAAAGCAGTAGATGTTTTTTATTTGATATGTCACATTGATGTTCTATCAACCTAAGACGTGCAGAACATTTGTTGCTGTCAATATAACATTTATAGATGTGCTCACCCAAGATAAAGAATACTATACAGGGTGTCCCAAAAAGATTGAAACGCGCTTTAATTCTTTATCTGTTGCAGATAAGTGGGCAATGCAAATTGCAAATATGTTGAAAGTAAGGTAAGAAATAAGACGACGTTAATGAAATAGTCCTCCCATTAATTTTCAAAAAGTTACACTTTTTAAATTTTTATCCGACCTCCTAGACAAATTTGGTCAATCAGAAAATTTTTATTTCTCATGCAACAAGATCATTTAAAAAAACGCATATCTGTATCTTTAAAATTGAGCGAGTTATATTTAATTGAAAATTGAACATTGTGAATGGGGGACCATATATCAAATTAGAAATGTAAATTTGTGACATATCACAAAAAAAGATAAAACTGGATGATAATCCCATAGGATACCCAACCGCGTAGTGAGCACCACTACTTTATATGATCTCTGTCTGTGTAATGCTTTATTTAGATACATTTGTGCTAAAAAAAATTTACACATATTAGCGTATTTTTGATCTAAACTATTTCCATCATCAATTTGTTTACGATCGCTATTTTCACTGATGAAACAGCCTTTCACATGGTACGGAAAAGTGGCATAAGTCAGATTTGTGCCCTTATCATAATTTAGTTGATTTTAAAGATGCAGATATGTGAATTTTTTTATTGATATTGTTGTATTAAAAATAAAAATTTTCTGTTTGATCAAATTTGTTTAAGGAGTTCGCATAAAAATTTAAAAAGTGTAACTTTTTGAAAATGAATGGAAGGACTATTTTATTAACGTAGTCTTATTTCCTATCTTACTTTCAACATTTTTGCAATTTACATTTCCCACTTATCTCGAACACGTAAAGAATTAAAGCGCGTTTCAATCTTTTTAGGATACCCTGTATACTCCCCAGCTTGAATTATAGAGCTGCAATTAAATTTATCTACGCGAATTCTACTGAAAATTGCAATGCCAGTTGAGTGGATAAATTTATAGTTAAAATCATGACAAAGGTGGACCAAATACAGCAAAATTCTAGGAGTGCACGGAAAATGATCTAAATAGTAATTGACTGCAAGATTGTGGTAGAACTGACTTTTGAAACAGGAAAATTGAGCGGATACGGAAAAATATTTTAAAGATGAAATTATAGGAATATATGACTTTACACTCCAACTGGAAAATGAAACACATTTATTCCTTTAAACATTAAATTGTAGAGCAATCGTTAATATTTTGCTTACGGGTGGGACAGCGTCCATCCCAAACTAAGAACCTCCCATAAAGACAGGTATTTGACATACCCTATCCCAAATAGTTTTATTCCCCTTTGCAAGGACGCCGATGACCGCAAAGCGCCCATCCCAAACGGGAGGTTCTTCGTTTGGGATAGACGCTGTCCCACCCGTAAGCAAAAGGTTAAAAGCTCAGCAAAAAGTAGACAACAAAGACTGCCTTAAATGGAATATAAATGATTGAGAAAGCTGAGTAGAAACTCGTTTCATATGTTTTCCTTTCAAAGCCACGGATTTGCTTTATACTCAGTAATTTTTAATGTCTCTAGTATAATGAGTGTACTTAAAACCATATGTAGAATAGCAAATCCTTGTTACCTTTTTATTGGAAGATTTCCGTCAGGATCGACTAAGTATCCAAGCTTCATCCAGCTAAACAAAAATTAATAACAGCGTGCATAAGACACATCACATTTTACATAATATATTTTAACATTTACAAATATAAATATTTTCAAAGTATGGAAAAAAATAAAATTTCGAATCATCAAGTTAATGAAAATAATCAAAAAACAATTGTATGGAATTGATAAAAGAAAAACAGATGAAATCCAAGTAATAATTCTATACACGTGGACAAGGTTCAGGGCTAAATCATGGATTTGTTCACTTCTTTAAAACTCTTTCTCAAATTCAAGTGTCTTATAGAAGCAAACACAAAAATGCATGTTTCTGAAGAAATAGATAGATTATATCTGTAAACTATATATATATATATATATATATATATATATATATATAAATTAGTAAATCCAAAGTTAGAATGTATGTAGTAACTCATTATATATATATATATATATATATATATATATAAACATATATTACCGGCAAAGTGTGAAAAGCAGGTATTGAATAGAATGCCTAGGGATTCGATAGGATGCGTAACGTTTCTAGGCAAGGTATGAAATGTCTGTTTTATTTTATTATTTTACATACCTTCCCTAGGCATTACATAGAATGACAAATCCTATTTCGGCAAAGTATGGGAAAAGTTTTAATTGAAAAGATGCATGTGAAAATATAAGAAGTACAATATGTAAGATACGGGATTTTTCTACAGAAAGAAAAAAAGACCAGTACTGGACTTCAAGGTAGACTGGAATGAGAACAGATGTAGTATCATTTTCATCACTTTTTAATCACCTTTTTCATTTTCGGTGATTTTAGGTGAGATTTTAGGCAATCCTTGCTATAATTTGGAGAACATTCCATTATGACAACTCCTTCCGCGTCTTTTGTCGCCAATGTAAAAATCGTAACATTTCATTCAAGCAACATTTTCCGCGTTTTTATTTATCTTCTATCATCCTTTTTTCACCGTTTGTGCAACAGTTAATCTGTAGCAATTCGAAGATGGGCCAACGTCCGCTTCGCGGGCTTAACTCGCTACGCTCGTCCATTGAAAAACATCACAGAATCCGGCCCCGCTGACTGTCGGAGGTCGCACGTAGCAATAGCTGTTTGTGGAGCATGTGTTCTGTGGCTCATAGAGCACAATATGAAAATCAGAAAACTTTCTGATATTAACCTTGGAGACTTTTGACGCCCTTTTGTCGTCTTTTGTCATCCTTTTGTCGCCAAGGTAAAAATCAGAAAATTTCCTGATTTTTATGTTGTGCTCTATGAGCCACAGAACACCTGTTGCACAAACAGCTATTGCTACGTGCGACCTCCGATAGTCAGCAGGACTGGATTCTGTGATGTTTTTCGGCTGGCTTAGGCCCATGTTTTAATTGCTACAGATCAACTGTTGCACAAATGGCGAAAAAAGGAGGACAGAAGATTAACAAAAACGCGGAAAACGTTGCCAGAATGGAATGTTGCGATTTTTACCTTAACGACAAAAAACGCGAAGGAATTGCCAGAGACGACTTGTTCTCCAAATCCATATTTTCCAAATCCATATATATATATATAGATTTGGAAAATATGGATATATACACATATATATATAATCTTCTTTTCTGTCTGTAAAACTATTTCATATTTACATATTTTTATAGTATATGGAGCATAACTGTAACTATTACTACCAATTAAACTGACTTTTTTCTTGGAAATTCTATCTTTTAGAGATTGAAATATTTTGTAGATAAGAAAAGAAGAGATGATATTTTAAGATTAGAGATGGAAATACTGCTGAATGTGTCTCTTTGACTATCATAAGAAACAAATAATCAGCGCACGCGACCAATTACAACTAGTCGACTTGAGAAACGAATCCTTCAACTCGCCACATTTTTGCGTGTTTTGTATATTGGACCACTCAACTAATAGTCGGATAGATACAATGAAATCTATAAAGTCAAATACACTCTTCTCTGTTATCTAATAAAGATTAAAAAAACATGATATTGAATGTTATTTCATATATTCATGGACTTACTGCTTTTTGAGGCAAGTCATGGGACAGACATTATTGGCTTTGATGTTATTCGTGATGGCTCGAAGACCTGCTTGCCATTCCTGTTTTACAAAAGAATGAATATTTTTAATTTTTCACCTACAAAACTAAAATACATAATATATGTGTTTCAACAGACATTATTCAATCTGTACGTACAAAAACTAGCAAACGTTAGATAACTAAGAGTAAATTTAAACTATCTTTTAATTAACTCGTCAAAATTTAGCTTAGATGTCAATCCATTTTTCGCAAGTTAACATTACAATTCTTTTTGACGATATTGTGAGTATTATTCGGCTATGAATTTGGGGATTATCTATAGGTGTTGAAATCCAAAATGTGTAAAACAAATACCCACATTTAAAAATTTCTCTTCGTGTTCTAACAATTTGCTGTCTCCCACGTTTCAACCTGTCTCATTATTTTTTCACTGTTTTTTTTTTAATAAGTTTCCATCCACTGGACAGTAGATTATTGAGTGTGAATGAGCAAACGTAGTGAAGAAAGAAGACAAATATTATAATAAAAAATTAGGAGACGAATTTTACGATAAAAAATTAGGAGACAAATAATAGGTTGAGGAACAGCAGTGACGACACTTGAGGTGAAGTAGATAACGCTGGATAAGCGCTGCTTCACCTAAAGTTCTCGGCTAAATGCGTTATAAAGGGTGTCCCAAAATTCACGCAAGATTTGAATTTTGCGCCATTTGTGCGATAAAGTGTTGGCAACGAAAAGAAAAACGTGGCAGCTGACAGTCTAGGGTTACTAAAAATGGAGCGCTACACCTACATGGAAGAACAACGCGTTTTCATTGTTGAGCAATATTTTAAAAATAATGAAGGTATGGCATATACAGTTCGCAATTTTCGCAAATGCGGCACCATGGTCAAGAATTGGACATTTCGAGAAACTCTCTACAGCGTATTCTAACGAAAGATTTTCATCTTCATGCTTACACAATTCAATTGACTCAAGAACTGAAGCCTACTGACCACGCACAGCGAATAGAGTTCGTTAAATGGATTATGGAAAAACAAGTGGATGCTGATTTTTCGAATAAAATCATCTTCAACGATGAGGCTCATTTTCATCTTGATGGCTCGGTTAATCTACAAAATTGTCGCATTTGGGGTTCAGAAAATCCACGAGTGATTATTGAGGAACATATAAGGAGGAAATTGAGCGCTGTATCAACGAAATTCAGCCACATTTATGCAAAACGGTCATGGAAAATTTCAACAAAAGAGTGCGTATGTGCCAGCAAAGCCGTGGAAGCCATTTACTCGATTTGCTATTCCATACATAACCCTATACTGTATACTTTATAAAACAATAAAAAATTTACAATTTTTACTTTCCTTATATACATAATGTATAAGGAAAGTATTGTGACGGGGTCGAAAATTCGAATTCGAGTTTTCGACGGGAGAGCACGTTTCAAGCATCCCTGATCACGAATCAAACATTTTTGAAGTGATGTCTGTGTGTGTGTGTGTGTGTGTAAGTGTGTGTGTGTGTGTGTGTGAAAGTATGTGTGTGTGTGTGTGTGAAAGTATGTGTGTGTGTGTGAAAGTATGCGTGTGTGTGTGTGTGTGTGTGTCAGTGAGTCTATGGAGACGATAACTGACGAACGAATGGGCCGATTCGAACGAAATTTGGTACAAAAATCACAATCTGTAAACACTGGAAGCTTATTGGTTTTATACGGTATCGAATGTTCAGAACCCCCTACATTTTCGAGTGAAATTTTGAAAAAATCGTCAAAAAATCAAAACCGCTAATAAAGTTACGCAAATAGACATGTCTTATGTAATTTTTCATTAGAAAACGATTGAAATAAATTTTAGAACGCTAACATGAACCGTTCTCGAGATATTGCACATTTTTCAAAAAAATTATCAAAAAATTATATATAATAAAAAAAATATTTCCTATTGAGAAACATGTTCACTTTTCATGTGTAATGCCATGCGATAAATTGGGTGACATCATTCTCGTGGATCTAGCTCGTTCCATTCATGAAAAAAGATACGTTGAGTAATACTTTTGTATTTGAACGCCAATAGTCATTTATCTGCTGTAAGAATAACTTATTTATCAGTTTATAACTCTAGGCGAGATTTCTGCGACAAATTTGCGGAATGATTGCGGAATGAATGCGATTTAATTCGCCAACTTGGCGACATTTTTAATTGTTTCCAAATTAACAAAAACCTCGCCAAATTGATAAAAATGACGCTAAATCAATGAAAATGACAATTGAAGAAAATTTAATATCTTTGAAAGAATATAAGTATCTACTATAAGAGTAATATTTTTTTGAACTGTAAAAGTAGTAAATTCATTGCATTATATAAGGAAAGTCATGTGTTGCCCACAGCAGATTTTTAATTATAAACCTGTGTTCATCAAAATTACTTCTTGCGTGAATTTTGGACACCCATTATTTTTATTATTTGGAAATTTTTTCAGACTCGTTTGGCTATTTTTAGACAATATTTGACAACACTTGTGCCAATAGAGTGAGTGATATGTTTTGATGGTGTTCGTTGTGGAGGAAGAACAGGGGGAATTCCGTCACTGAAGCTGCTTCACCCATTCCTGAATTAACGAGCCGCCAATGAGGAACAGTGTTTCAGTGTGTTCGAAACATATAAACCCTTCGATAACTTGACTACCAATTATCGACTCGATTCCAATACTTCCCCTATACATTACCGTGCAAAGTTAGAAAAGTAAGAACCCTATGAAATCGGATCAAATGAAATAAGAAGTGTTGGCGTATTGACCTATAATTGAATGAAACCAAACCGCTTAAACGCTACCGTAAAAAAAAATGTATAATTTGATACCATGGCAGGATATCCGTCCATAGCAGGAAAATCGCAGTTCGAGCTTAAACTCAGATAAAGAACACTCTAAATACCAAACAGAGCAGAGGATATTAAAGAATTTAGATTTCTAAATACAGCTTTCTGCGTAGGCGAGGCTATGTCTCGCGGTAACACATAATACGGTGCTTTGTTTATTGTCTGGATATAAGGGTGGCATTGTTTTAAATGTGTATATTTAAAATGTGAATATGTACGCATGTCATTTGTCTAATATTTTAAGAGGTTTTTATAAAATAGATATCAATATGTTTTCTTAAATAAATATACAAATTGCTACTTTTACTGGAATCTTCATAAAAATCATTAATAAGTAACACTCATTTGGAAATATGCCTCTCTATGCGTCTATCTGTGTATATACGTGCATGCATGTCTGTGAGTCGTTAATATGATAACTCAAAACCAAATGCAAGTACGGCTATGAAATTTTATGTATATATATATATATTTATATATATATATATATACACATATATATATATATATATATATATATATATATATATATATATATATATATATATATATATATATATATATATATATATATATATATATATATATATATATATATATATATATATATATATATATATATATATATATATATATATATATATATATATAGTGTGAAAATTATGTATTAATTAACTATATCTTATAGTGTGAAAATTATGCTGAATTTTAAAAGATGGGTTTTATTCACTATTTGAACTGACAAAATTGCTATTTGGTTTTTTATTGAATTATACTAAATAACCACCTTGAGATTGATTTCATACATTAGTCGTTTTATGGCATCAAATTGATATTTGGTTTTCATTTGTATTATATAAAAATAACCACATTAATAATGATTTCATACACTAGTAGTTTTAAGGTTCGAGTCAATGCTGTTTCCATGACTATCACAGTCAGGTTTGGGAAGAATTATTTATTTGCACATTTCTTTTATGGAGTTTTAATATCGTTTTGAAAATAAATTATATAACCATTTACTTAAAGTTGCCATACAATAGTTTTAATACGCTGATGAGGGATTTTGTCCCCCCCGCCTTTTTCAGATCTATGGATTGTTATAAGTGTTGTTTAGTGTAAATTAAGGGATTTTATTTTATTGACTTGGTTTAATTGTTTTTACGTTTATTAAGGTAATGGTGAGTGTCTTGTTCGATGTGGTTTGAAGGTTTCGGCTACCGGGAGCGTTTCGCCATGGCAGTAAAAGCTTTAACCGGAGAGTTGGGGGTCGCAACTCCCCCCGGCCGTCACTTCATATATACTCTTTTAACATCTTTTTGAGTATATAAGTGCTTGTCCTTTTTGGGAGATTATTTAGTTATACACTTGTATAAAGCAGCATGGCGCTTTACCATTGTATATATAGTGTTCTTTTAAATTTTTGGAAGTGTGTTTGGCTTTTAAAGTCATTTTTTACATATTTTTATTTATATATATATATATATATATATATATATATATATATATATATATATAGAGAGAGAGAGAGAGAGAGAGAGAGAGAGAGAGAAACAGACATTTTTTATTTTGTAATTCTCATAATTAGAATTCAAATGATGCGCATTTTAATATGTTCATCGCATTGTTTCCTATGAGAAAATGATAATTACAATATACAGTATACAAGGTGCCTCAAAAAGATTGAAACGCACTTTAATTCTTTACCTGTTGGAGATAAGTGGACTATGCAAACTGCAAAAATGTTGAAAGTAAGGTAAGAAATAAGACTACGTTAATGAAATAGTCCTCCCATTAATTTTCAAAATGTTACAATTTTTAAATTTTTATAACGACCCCTTTAGACAAATTTGGTCAATCAGAAAATTTTTATTTTTAATTTAACAAGATCATTAAAAAAAACCGCACTGAATTATGATAAAGGAAAAATCTGACTTATGCTATTTTTCCGTGCCATATGACAGGCTGTTTCATCACTGAAAATTGGGATCATAAGCAAATTGACGATGGAAACTGTTTAGATCAAAAATACCTTAATATATGTCAAAATTTTTTATCTCAAATGCATCTAAATAAAGCATTACACAGACAGAGATCATATAAAATAGTGGTGCTCACTACGGGGTTGGGTATCCTATGTATTATCATCCAGTTTTATCTTTTTTGTGATATGTCACAAATTTAGATTTCTAATTTGATAAATGGTCCCCATTCATAATGTTCAATTTTCAATTAAATATAACTCGCTCAATTTTAAAGATACAGATATCCTGGTTTTTATAATGATCTTGTTGCACTAAAAATAAAAATTTTCTCATTGACCAAATTTGTCTAAGGAGTTCGTATAAAAATTTAAAAAGTGTAACTTTTTGAAAATGAATGGGGGGACAATTTCATTAACGTAGTCTTATTTCCTACCTTACTTTCAACATTTTTGCAATTTTCTTTGCGCACTTATCTCCAACAGGTAAAGAATTAAAGCGCGTTTCAATCTTTTTGGGACACCCTGTATATGGACAAGTGATCTTTTGTTATTCAAATCACATAAATTAAATAAAAATCATCTGCCACATAAACACATTTAAATTATTTCCGTTGCTAAGCAAAATAGTAGAATTTTCTTCAAAGAAAATTTCGGAAAATAAATTGTTTACCCTATGGTATTTCAATGGGAGTATTTTTTAATTAATATCTGGACTGTTACTGAGCCTAGAAACTCAAAACATAGACGAGGTTACCCACAATGACGTAGATAATAACCCTATCAAATTTGAAAAAAAAAATCTTTCAAAAACTATGGATTTGTAAACGGAACATACAAACAAGCAAACAAACAAACATACTTTCCAACTTATACATTTTATTCATATGATCACACATTTGTTAAAATAATTCATTAGAGTAAGTAACGGTAATTTACACAGTAAGCCCCGGAATTTCCTCTTTTTTTCATGTATATTTTAGTGTCTGTTGTTACACTGTTAATACCCATCTATTTATGACCGATGATTATTTTTCTTTATATAAACAGAAAGACCTAAATTGCTAAATGTTTCTTTCATCAAGTAGGGCTGCTCATAGGGGGGAGGGGGGTACGGACACCACCACCGGTGTGGAAGCGGGATCGAAAGAGAGTCCTGAACGGCAAAATTTTTTGAGGAGGTGGGGGGGGGGGGGGAGAGAAAATATAAAAATTCACAAATGAAGGAAAATCAAACTAATAAAGTTGAAAATGTTTGTCGGGAGTCCACATTTTATATGTTCGGCCCTACATCAAGTGAACCGTGTGGGATTTGCAACACTAAAACACCACTAAATTTAGATTATTTTTTTTTTACAATTTCAATATGCAAAATATTGATAAATATATGTCACACAAGAATTATAAGTACATTTTCAAATTAATGAGAGAAAAATGTACTGTGAAATGATATATAACATGTTAGATACAAAATAACTATTAACTAGCATAATCATTAATGAATCCGAGGAATATTGTATGGTTTAGGATAATATATATAATTATAAATTGTATTATTCATCATAATGCTCTTTAAAATGTGATCTTTTTAGGCATATTTTGCGTATATTCTTCTTACTATGATATTGTCATGAAATGATATAAGCCTAGAATATGATAAATAGTAGACCAAAAGTAAAATGTGTTAATCGTTACAAGATCACATTTTTTTTACAGAAAAACACAGTAATACAGAGTGTCCCAAAAAGATTGATACGCGCTTTAATTTTTTACCTGTTGGAGATAAGTGGGCAATGTAAATTGCAAAAATGTTGAAAGTAGGGTAGAAAATAAGACTACGTTAATGAAATAGTCCTCCCATTCATTTTCAAAAAGTTACACTTTTAAATTTTTATACGGCCCCCTTAGACAAATTGGGTCAATCAGAAAATTTTTATTTTTAATGCAATAAGATCATTAAAAAAACCGCATATCTATATCTTTAAAATTGAGCGAGTTATATTAAATTGAAAATTGAGCATTGTGAATGGGGACCCTATATCAAATTAGAATTGTAAATGTGTGACATATCACAAAAACGATAAAACTGGATGATAATATATGAGACATTTTTGCTAATTCCGCGTAGGCTCAAGATACAATCACGGATTCATAAGTACTTTTCAATAACTAAGTACTTTTTCAATAATTAAGTACTTTTAAGTACTTTTCTTTTTCAATTCCCATCGTCAATTTGTCTATTTTCACTGATGAAACAGTCTTTCACATGGTAGGGAGAAGTGACATAAGACATATTTTTTCCTTCATCATAATTCAGTTGATTTTAAAGATACAGATATGCGGGTTTTTTTAATGGTCTTGTTGCATTAAAAATAAAAATTTTCTGATTGATCAAATTTATCTAAGGGGTTCGTATAAAAATTTAAAATGTGTAACTGTTTGAAAATTAATGGGAGGACTATTTCATTAACATAGTCTTATTTTCTACCTTACTTTGAACATTTTTGCAATTTATATTGCCGACTTATCTCTAACAGCTAAAGAATGAAAACACTTTCAATCTTTTTGGAACACCTTGTATATATTAATGTAGTAGCATAATGCAGTAGTATAATAAACCAATAAACATAGTATAGCAGTATTAAAATCAAGGGAAGAGTATCAAAATAGATTTTTTGTTTACCTTTGCTGTTTCAACGTCGGGGCATATAACATGTGTGTAGTTGATATTGACCATGTCTGATCCACTACAGATGGTAAGGCTGACCTCTTCCAGGTTGGATTTGCATTTCGCTTGGAGTTCGGAAATAAGTTTAGCATCCTGTAGTTGAAAATTGTTCGAAGTGAGATTTTTGCTCATTATATGCATTTTAAAATCAGAAATTAGAACTTTTAAAGTCAAAGACATACAGAAATAGGTTTAAAAGCCCTTTATTAAAATCTCCTTTTTACGACGTACAAAATTACACGGCTAAAGCGCTTTCAGGCATCAAAGCGCATTAAACAGTATGGAAACACGTCAACTAATTAAAACTTTTAAAATCAAAGACATCCAAAATTATGTTTAAAAGTCCTTTATTAAAATCGCTTTTTTACGACGTACAGAATTTCACGGCCAAAGCGACTTTCAGGCATCAACGAGTATTCAGGAATTAGAACTTACAGATCTGGAGCTTACACCTATTGTATCTTAACATATATTATGAATGGTTCTAGTTGACAGAAATTAAAAATGGACTAACAGTTTCACAGCTGATTTTAAAAAACAGAATTGTTGTTTATGCCAAGTATGAAAGTTCCATGTGACGTCAAGTTTACTGTATGTCCTTGAAGTAAAAAAATCTGATTTGGGCAGCACATGACTTTCCCTGCAGACTCAAATTCATATTTTCTTTATTTCTTTAATAATTCGTTAGATTGAGCTTAATTGCACCAAATAACACTAAATTTGCATTTTTAATTCAATTTTTTATTTTATTTGGTAATTGGACATTTTCCTGAAATCGGCGCAGAAAAATTGCAAGAAATCTCAAATATCTTGAGAACGATTAGTCCTAAAGCATAATAGAGTGTGTTATATTTTTTCCTCGTCAAAAATTGCGTGTAAAACAAGAATTAAATTGATATATTTGAGCATATATAGTCACTATTTTCAAAGATGGCGTAGAGAAAATACGAAAAAACTAAAATATCTCGAGAACGGCCATTCCTAGTGTAATGAAGTTGGTCTTATTCTTTTCTTCGTTAAAAATTACGTATTAAACGAGCATTTAATGGATATATTTGAGCATACGTAGTTCTTTATTTTAAATTTTGGCGATTTTTGCAGGCCATTTCGTAAAAAAGGCAGGCTGTTCTTCTCCGAACTGTACCAAAATCTAATCAGCCCCAGAGTATCCCACAAGAAACTTATCTACCAAATTTTATTAAATTTGGCAATTGGTATTTTAGCTAGTGTGGATACATGAAATTTTTGCTGGCCATTTCGTAAAAAAAGCAGGTTGTTCTTTTCCGAATCGTACCAAAATCTAATCAGCACCAGGGTCGACCACAAGTGATTTATCTACCAAATTTTATGAAATTTGGTCGATTAGTTGAGTTAGAGTGGAAATATAAAATTTTGGGGGCCATTTCGTAAAAAAAGGCAGGTTCTTCATTTTCGAATCGTATCAAAATCTAATCAGCAACAGGGTGACCTACAAGTGACTTATGTACCAAATTTTGTAAAATTTGATCAATTAGTTTTTTAGTGACAGTAGATAAAGGCAATTTTGAGGGCCATTTCGCAAAAAAAGGAGCATTATTTTATTCCGAATAGTACTAAAAACTAATCAGCACTAGGGTCACATACAAGTGACTTACCTACCAAATTTTATGAAATTTGGTCCATTAGTTTTTGAGTTAGAGTGGATACATACATTGCACAGACAGACAGACACACAGACAGACACACAGACCCAAATACACACAGACAGACACACAGGCCCACATACACACAGACAGACCCACATACACACAGACAGACACACAGACGTCACGCTAAAAATAGTTTTTTCGTATTCTAGAGGTCTCGAAACGTGTAGATCCGTCGAAAACTCGAGTTGCGATTTTTGGCATGATTCCAATACTTTCCCTATACATTACCATGTATTGCAGGGAAAGTAAAAATAAATATTTTGCTTTAATTTGGTCCAAAATATATAAAAGATTCTTATAATGTGAATAATATTTACGGTTGGGATATATCTTATGAAAATTACATACTTTTTATGTTTTACGAGGTATAACATGCTGAAATTGAAACGATATGAAAAATGTAAGCACTTTGGACACTTATATCTCCGGACCTAATAGATAAAAATGTAAACGAGTTTTACTAGTTTTCTCAAAAGTAGGGTCTTATTTATGAATATATAAATATAATTTTAATATTTTATTCTTTGTTTTTTTGAAAAATCTAAAACGGTTTTGTCTCAGTTATGAGATTTTGCCTAACTTTCCTTATTTTCTCATACGAAATATCTACCCAACCATAATAGATATAAAGAATAAGCAACAACCATATTCAGTAGGGAATACAGTTTCTTATTAATAATTTGCTTATACAATAGAGTTCGAGGGATAGTCTTGTTGAAGAAGATTGAAAAATTTCTGTTTTTCAAGTTTGTATTGCTTTTATCTAAAAAGTATAAGTGCTATGAGAAATAATTTATAGCCCTGTAAAAGTTCTACGAGGATATGCTATATGTATATATACATATATGTGTGTTTATAATTGGATATTTGATCAGATTCTTAGTGTTTAATTATAGTGGTTATGATTTCGATATTTTAATATTTTGAACTATCTTGAAAAAGTGGTTATGATTTCGATATTTTAATAATTTGAACTATCTTGAAAAAGTGGTTAAGATTTCGATATTTTAATATATTGAACTATCTTGAAAAAGTGCTTATGATTTCGATATTTTAATATTTTGAACTATCTTGAAAAAGTGGTTATGATTTCGATATTTTAATATTTTGAACTATCTTGAAAAAGTGCTTATGATTTCGATATTTTAATATTTTGAACTATCTTGAAAAAGTGGTTATGATTTCGATATTTTAATATTGTGAACTATCTTGAAAAAGTTGTTTTGATTTCGATATTTTAATATATTGAACTGTTTTGAAAATGTCTAAAATATTAAAGTTAACTAAAATAAATAATGTTATTCATGAAAAACAATCCCAGATTCGTCGTAATGGAGCCACAGCCGATTTTTTATGATTAAATTTTAAAGGATGATATTATTTATTACAATTATTACAATATTTTACGATAAATATTTAACCAATATTACGCTGAATATTTAATCGATATCACGATAAATATTTATATCAATCGTAAAATTTCTCCTTGTGATCTTAGACATATATTATAAATTCCAATGAGTAAAATATGAACCATACACTACAAAATGTGATGTACAAAATTTCATGGTACATATGGAGTAATTAATTGTGTGTAAAAATATCGAGACAAAGTATATAAATAATTTATAAGTTCGCCATATATGACTATAATTATTTTTGAACAAATATACAGGGTGTCCCAAAATCATTGACCTCAGCTTTTAATCCTTAAATATTAATCTTCGACATATATAATAAATTACAAAGTTGCGTAAAAAAAGGGTACAGAATTTTATGAAATCGATAAACATTTTCAAGGGAATTAAATTTTAGGAAATACAAAAATTTAAATTTTTATACTGCCTCCATACAAAAACATTTCCAATGAGTAAAATGTTCCCCATACACTAATAAGGTGATGCACAAAATTTCAATATTCTATTATAAAAAGTTCCAGGGAAATGAAAAGACAAAAATACTGACTTAAACCACTTTTCGATGCATCGACATGGGTTCTCAGAGGGTAAAAATCATGTCTGCAGACCGCGTTTCAGGTATCATACACAAATTACGAAAGAAAACAGTGATTACATAAATAAATAATAATTTTGCTATTTATTGGTACAAAAGTATCTACACTGTGTAGAAATAATAACTTTACACAAAGATTTCAAAACTTGTTCAAAATGTTTTCCATCCATGCCAAAGATCCATTAAGGATAAGAGGCTGATATTATTTGCCTATGATGCATTTTTGTGTTGCGTCATTTGCACTCTTGCTGCAAACATTTCAATTTCAATTTGTGATTAATCCCTCACCAACTTTGTTTAAACATATCTCTGGGATTTTTTATGATAAAATGATGAAATTTTGTACATAAATTTCTTATTGTATGAGGCACATTTTACTCATTGGAAATGTTTTGTATGGGGACCGTATACAAATTTAAATTTTGTATTTCTTCAAATTTAATCCTCTGAAAATTTTTATCAATGTCATAAAATTCTGTATCTTTTTTACGCAACTTTGTAATTTATTATATATGTCTAAGATCAATATTTAAGGAATAAAAACCGAGGTCAATGTTTTTGGGACACTCTGTATACCTTCTTATAACTTTCTTAAATTTCTGTGAACTAAAAATTCAGCTGCGATTGTACTTGTGCACCTTCTTAACATCGTATCTTGTGTTATTTTTGTCCTAAAAATATTTTTTGCAGGGCAGGTTCGAACGTTCAACAATTAATAAAGATCTATAAAGTTATATATAGTAATACCCAAGAAGAAAAGAAAACGTAGCTAAGCCTCGTTGTTTTACCCAAGAAGCATTTAATTACGGCACAGCTATTATTGCATCAGAGATTATTGCAATGCGAAAGATTATTGCATCAAAATCAAATGAACTATGAACATCGAAACATTTACGATTTTGGCTGCTTATCAATTATTTTGCATTGGATAAATTAAGATGCATATCTACTTGGAAGTTAAAAGAATATGGGTGGTTAAAAATAACAACCACCTGAACACATATGCCTAAAGCGTTTCCTTGGATGATGACTAACAGGATGTTTTTAAACAAGAATTAACATTTAATGTGCAATCGATAATTAAGTACCGAATTCATAAATGCGTATTACATTCATTGTTATTTAAAACTTTAAAATACTGAATATATATAACATAATGTAAAGGATAATTTTATATAATTTTAACGATACATTTCATAAAAGAAATGCACATATATCGAAAGAAGAAATGTAGGTTAAATCAATAATTAATTTGACAAAATGATTAATAATGAGTTTTCGACTGAGAAAGAGAGAGAAATAAGAATTATTGATTAAAGATGAACGTACTTTGGGCACCCCTCCAGCTCTGATGTCATTGACTTGAGATAATTCAAGAGCCTGTCCATCCTAGAAAAAATAAATCCATTAAAATATGTGGTAATATAAGGTACAATTATATAATTCTGTAAAAGGACGATTTTCACGTCGTATGTGGTAATATAAGATACAAATATATAATTCTGTAAAAGGACGATTTTCATGTCGAAATTATCTATGTAAATTGAAAAAGTTTCTATATTTTGTGTTAAATATTTCGCAATTTAAATTGTATTTCTTTACATTAAAACAGTTTTTTACGATATTGATTGATTTAGAAAAAATATTTTTTCACAAAAAATAAAATATGTTCAGATAAACACATCGTGTTATTCAAACAAATGGTGTCACTAGGCATCCTCTGAAATCGTGGACGTGCACTCAGGATGCAAGAATGCGTCCAAATTTCTAGATGACTAACAATTTTATTCACAAGCACAGCCTTAATAAGAACAATATACAGTAAAACAATACTTAAATGCTTTACTAATTTCACAAAATAACTGATACTATTCTCAAAACATTGACGAAATTAATTGCACAAAGCAGAAGCTACTATTTTCAAACCCTTGATATAAATCACAGGTCAATGTATCTCGTATCACGTCAACTGCTCTCCAACTGAGTGATGATTCATTTTATAAAAATAGAAACACCATAGAAACTTCTGGAAATCTCGAATATCTCGTAGAATATTGATTATTTTGAGGTGATTCTCGAACCATCAGGAAGTAGCCAAATGTCGCCAAATTGGCGATAAATCCCAAATATGGCAACCCTTCTTTGACTTCCGACATTCTGGAAACTCTTGTTTCACGTCATGGAAAAGCCTGTACGTGTGTTTTCTCCTTCTAGTTCTCAAAAGAAAAGACTCCATTGAGGGAATATTACACATTTGCAACAATAGTATCAACATTTTGATATTACTGCTTACCGTAAACACTTTACAGTTACATCACCTCGTACTAATTATCTTCCTAATCAAAATTTTGCCACATTCAATACTTATATCTACCGTGCTAATAAATTATGCTCTAATTATGACTCGGATAGTAATTTTATGGCATGTAAAAAAGTAAAAATTCCAAAGGTCATCACGGGAGTAAATCGTAAAATCTTGCAAAATTCCGCTGACGAAAATTTATACTAACAATTCTAAACAAAAAGTCTACCAATTACGAAGCAGTATTGCAAATGTACTTCGTAACTCAATAATCACTATATTATATTTTTAATTCATACTTACATTTATAAACCATTCAAATAATGACAATGTTATTAACGCCTTTACATGATCTCAAGATTTTCATTTAAGTGGACGGCATTTTGACACATTTGATTGTATTGTACACAGCATTTTATTGACAGTATTTTTTACTATAGTGTACATACACAGAATTTAATTTTCAATGCAGTGTCTGTTGCCCTTTAACAGGTTTTTTAATGTAGAAAAGTATCGTTAGACATCGAGACTGTTTCTGGTACTGACAAACAACCGATGGTAACTTTATGTAGTTTATGAAAATGACCTTTTTTGTATTCCTAAAATCTATCAAACTTACGCTGACACGAAAATGTTTAATACTCGCTTTATATGAACGAAATTCATATTTTAGTGGGTCCTCATCATCACATAGGAATGTGGCTGAAAAAAAATAAACCTTCTTCGTCGATCTAAAAAGTCCAAGGGCTTATTTATACTTAATATCGAAAATATAGCTTATAATAAACATATCATATAGATCATAATAAACATATCATATAGTTCACAATAAACATATTTAATATTCGCGAAATTTCAGCCCCCCCCCCCCCCTCCAAAGAAGGAAAATTCGCGAAAAAGAGTCGAGAAAATTCGTGCTATCAAACAATAATTTTACAGTTATAATAAAAATTATATGATAATAGGAAAGAAATCTAAAATTCGCGGATATATTTGGCATTCGCAAAATTTCAGAAAACTCCCTAAAATTTGCAGAAATTCACTCTGAGAAGTAATTACTAGCCTTCTTATGACTTATTCAAGTCTGAGCTGGATTATTTAAAAGCTGTTGACTTATATCGTAGATTCTCTCTCAAAACTGTTGACCGTGCTTGTACTAAATTTTCTAAGCCAAAGAGTCGCCAAAGAGTCAAAGAGTCAAATCAAAACTTTTAGCAGTACTGTTTACTTCCCATTCCATCCCAATATTAGTCAAGCACTTGTTAGAATTTCCAATGCATTTGAATTCAAACTTATATTCTTCCTTATTAACAAGATAAATTTATCTTGTGTTAGGAATACTATTTAAAAGTTCAATAATTAGAGCATTTATCATCTTCTTCAATACGGACTTTCATATATTGGTCAAACTAAATGTCTTTTGAAGTATTACTTGAAAGAGCACTAAAATCACCCCTAAAACCAAGAAATCAATAAATCTCTTATCACTCTTAATCACTGTTGGATGACTAGTCACCGGTTTTAAGTTTTCTTCTCCTTCGATTACTTAAAAGTGCTCTTATGTTTTCTATCTGGATTTTTTTTTATTAACACTTTACAACAAAGTTGAAAAGTGTTTATGACTTTGTTCATTCTGTCTGTCTGTCTGTCTGTCTGTCTGTCTGTCTGTCTGTCTGTCTGTCTGTCTGTCCGTTAGCACGATAACTGCCGTAAAAATGACTTAATCAAAATGAAATTTTAGTATGTTGTTCAGACGGTCTGTAGGACCTATGGGAATATAAATGAATAATATCACACAATTAGTTTTGGATTGAACCCGGGTTGAAAAAATGAAATACCTTGAGCCCTATGGGACCTAATTTTTCTAACATTTTTTAAGTGGATTTAAAAGTCACAAATTGCTTCGAAAATTTTAGGTAATAGTCAAATTGTTCCATAAAATATATAAAAAAAATTCAGCTAAATATATTCAGTAGTTTTTTAAATAAAAATTAAAATAATAATTACACATCTTATATGAAACGATCACGTGACCATGATATGAAACGATCACATGACCCACTTCAAAATGATATATGGCATCCATCTTGTTTCAAATTCGTGATTTTTTAAAGTTCTTTTTAATTCATATTGAGTGTTGTATCCATCCTAAAACTACTTTATTTCTGCTTAAATTCTGTGCATCTACATACTAAAACAACACAATGACAATATATTTGAGTTTAAATTCTCATTCAAATTTGATTATTTCTACAACTAAGCCTATTTTTCACCTATGTAAAATGTAAACAGCAAAATATGTAGAATGAGTTGTATTAGAATTACTGTATTTCTTTAACACAAAATAATTCAGTCCATGGAGTCTGCATGGCTGATATGAATGAAATATTAATTGATTTTATAAACAGAAGGACGATTTTTTTCGATGAAGTTTTAAGCATAAAGTTTATGAATTGTATCTCCATGGTCTTAATTTTTAAATAAAAGAAATTATTATAGTATTGTGATGAATGAAATGGAGAAAGTTATGAATGAAATTCTGCTTTTATACAGAGATCCAGGCGTGTTATTTTTTCTATGACGTCATTTGAATAAATTTCAGTTGTTTTCGATGAAGTTTTCAAATATAATAAATTATCGTAGTATTATGATAGTTTTAAAAATATTACCGTGGAATGTATTGCATTTTAGAGATATTTAAACCAGGCAATTTATATTTCAATGCCGTCATTTGAATGAAGTTCATTTTTTTCAATGAAGGTTTAAGTTTTCAAATATAATAAATCAATGTAGTATTGTGATAAGTTTTAAAATATTACCGAGGAATGTGTTGCATTTTCGACTTTTTTAAATAAAATTGCATTGAAGTTGGAAAGTGTTTCATAATCAATGCTTTAAGCATGATTGATCTTTCTTGTTTTTCATGTCATTGAAATGAGTAATCTGATTAACGATGTCACTGACACCAGAATTCTCTGAAATTTAGCAAGACTATAGAAATTTAGCTAACTTTTGTTTTTCGTTTTCGTTCGGTTTTTGCACGCTGAGTTCAAATACTCGTTATTTTATTAACACTTTACAACACAGTTGAAAAGTGTTTATGACTTTGTTCATTCTGTCTGTCTGTTTGTCTGTCCGTTAGCGCGATAACTGCCATAAAAATGACTTTATCAAAATGAAATTTTAGTATGTTGTTCAGAGGGTCTGTGGGAGCTATGGGAATATAAATGAATAATATCACCCAATTAGTTTTGGATTGAACCCGGGTTGAAAAAATGAAATACATTGAACTCTAAGGGAACTAATTTTTCAAACATTTTTAAGCGAATTTAAATTTCACGAATTGCTTCGAAAGTTTTAGGACATATTCAAATTACACCATAAAATATATAAAAAAAATTCAGAAAAATACATTCAGTAGTTTTTAAAATAAAAATTAAAATAATAATTACACCCATTATATAAAGAGATCAAGTGACCATTATAACAAGAGATCACGTGACCTACTTCAAAATATAAAATGGCATCCACCTTGTGTCAAAATCGTGATTTTTAAAGTTCTTTTTAATTTATATTTAGTGTTGTATTCATCCTAAAACCGCTTTATTTTTGTTTAATTTCAGAGCATCTATATTCTAAAACAGGCCAATTACAATATATTTGAGTTTAAGCGATGAATGGTATCGATCTTGTGTCAAAATACTGATTTTTAAAGTTCTTTTTATTAATTTATAGTTTTGGGTCCGTCCTGCAACCGCTTTATTTTATCTTAATTTCTGTGCACGAATATTCTAAAACAACGCGATTACGTACAAAATATTTTAGTTTAAATGATTATCAAAATTTGATTATTTCTACAACTAAGTCTAATTTTCACTTATGGAAATTGTAAACACATTAAGCTGTAAGATGAGTTGTATAAGAATTGCTGAAATTCTTTAACGCAAAATTATTTAGCGCTGACGTCTGCAATATAGTTAATATGACGCAGTCATTGATTTTACATAGAGAACAGACGATTTTATAAGCAGACTTTTTGATGAAATGAAATTACTTTTACCACGCAGTTAAATTACTTTTACCTCCATGTTTTGAAGTTTTTAAGTAAAATAAATTATCGTAGTCTTGCAATGAATGAAAAGAATAGAATAAAAGTTTATGAATGACATTTTTATTGCTTTTTCATAGAGGGCCAGGCGATTCATATTTCAATGACTTCATTTGAATAAAGTTCATTTTTTTCAATGAAGTTTTCAAATATAATAAATTATTGTAGTATTGTGATAATTTAAAAAATATTACAGCTGAATGTATCGCATTTTAGAGATGTTTACACAAAATTGCATTGCAGTTGGAAAGTGTTTCATAATCAATGCTTTATGCATGATTGATCCTTCTTGTTTATTTTCTTCTTATTTGCTTTTCATATACATGTGTCCCTGATTTTCTATTTTACTTTTGTTTTGGTTGCCTTTCGTCACACTAAATGGCGCCACTGTATTGGTTTCTGTCGTTTAGCATTTTCTGCCTGATTGACTTAATATGTGGTTATTTCAACGTTATAGTTCAAGCTCACTCCACTGAGAAAGGGAATTCCCTGATTTCTGAAACGTAAGTATGTTTTTTACTTTTATATGTGTTGCATTTTACGTTGTGATCCAGTTTATTACATTCTGCATTCATTTTTATGAAATATATGCAACTATATGCTGCATATATTTCGAACATATATAGTAAAAGATGATTGATTAGTGCAACGATTCTCAGTTTAACGAATAAAATTGGTGGTTCCTTCCGTTTCACTAAATCATACCATCTGAGTATTTTACTAATGGTTCATGAAAGCATAAATACATAAGTTTCAAACACATGTTAAACTTTCTGTATGCAAAACATATACTTGTATATTCATGTTTTACAGATATATTGAAAAATGACTTCGCAGTACAATATTATAATTTGGAAAATGCTCATTCTCTAGTAACATACCAATATCAGTCTAAAATTAGTCAAATATTAGTCCATTATTTTATGTATTGGCATTTCATTGACATTTCCAATGTAACGTGAATGTAGCGTGAACATATCTACAGAGCAAAATTAAAAGCTCGATTATTTTCAGTGCTTTATAATTGACAGTAAAAGCTTTTTAAGATTTTAATGAATTTCAACCAAAGTACAACCGCATATTTACATCAGAGCACTTTGTTTCATTACTAAATTTAGGAAATATTTCCGTATAAAAATCAATTCAATTCTACAGAACGAAATTAAAAGCTCGAATATTTTCAGTGCTTTATTATCGTCAGTAAAAGCTTTTTAAAATTTTTAATGACTTTCAACCGAAGTACAACCGCATATTTACATCGGAGCACTTTGTTTCATTACTAAGTTTAGGAAATATTTCCGTATAAAAATCAATTCAATTCTACAGAACGAAATTAAAAGCTCGATTATTTTCAGTGCTTTATTATCGTCAGTAAAAGCTTTTTAAATTTTTAATGATTTTCAACCGAAGTACAACCGCATATTTACATCGGAGCACTTTGTTTCATTACTGAGTTTAGGAAATATTTCCATATAAAAATCAATTCAATTCTACAGAACGAAATTTAAAGCTCGATCATTTTCAGTGCTTTATTAACGTCAGTAAAAGCTTTTTAAATTTTTAATGACTTTCAACCGAAGTACAACCGCATATTTACAGCAGAGCATTTTGTTTCATTACTAAGTTTAGGAAATATTTCCGTTTAAAAATCAATTCAATTCTACAGAACGAAATTAAAAGCTCGATTATTTTCAGTGCTTTATTATCGTCAGTAAAAGCTTTTTAAATTTTTAATTACTTTCAACCGAAGCACAACCGCATATAAATTCAAATCTACAGAACGAAATTAAAAGCGCGATTACTGTCAGTGCTTAATTAACGTCAACAAAAGCTTTTTAAAATTTTAATGACTTTCAACCGAAGTACAACCACATAATTACCACGGAGCACTTTGTTTCATTACTAAGATTAGGAAATATTTTCGTACAAGCCAATAACATCGATAAAGTCTATTTCTGTCTTAAAACATTGTAAGATAAAGACTGACTAGCGGAATATATATTTCACCCTCAATCAATAACGACTCGGTCATTTCTCTCCAAGAGATATTAAAACCAAATACCAAATACATATTGACGAAACAATGTCAGTTCTATATATAGCATGAAGCATTTGCTATGTACACCATCGAATTTCATAACATTATTTCTGGAAAGCGAGCTTTCAATTAACTGAATAGCCTTACCCGCCCTTCACTTTTCCAGTAAATGAAAAATCCATATTCGTCGACCTTGAAATGAGCGTTCGGTTCGTAAGCTGCTTGTTCCTTTTCCTGAAAGTAAAAAGGAAACTTTATTATAAATTCTGGAGGATATTATATTAGATATTAAATTCATCTTATGACGATTTATATTAAGTTATGTAAAATATTTCCTCTCCTTTGCCCTTCAGCAAATCTTACGTTCTAAATATCCCCTGTGAAATATTTGAATCGAGGAGGTGCATGCAGACCATGCACCTCCTCGATTAATATTAGTAATTAATAATAATTATTATACTCCCTAAATAAAGATAATAACTATACCACCCTTAACAAAACGCAATTAATTTAGGAAGTCCTGGATCCCCTAACAAAATGTAACCGTCCTACGAATAGTGAAACTCACTAAATTTTGAATTAAGAATATTAAATTGATTTCCACAAAATTACAGGAATTATCAGAGAAATCAACTTTATATATCAAGAAATTAAATTTTCGTCAATTTGGCGACATTTTCTCAAAATTCACCAAGCTGGTTACATTCCGTGAAATTTACCGCCAAGTTTTCCACATTTGTTGCCAAATAGGATACACAGTCTGACAGGAACAGACATGGTCTTTTCTTAAGCATTGTTGCTGTTTATGTGAAATTTTCAGGAAATCTGCATTGGAATGGAAAGAAACGCCGTATGCGGGTGTATTTGGGTCATAGAAGAAGAAAACAATGCAAAATAAGGATAATAGCGACTTTTATTATCCAAAGAAAAGGGTTGAAAGAGAAAGGGTCACAATACGAGTGTCAACCTCTGAAACAGAATGATTTAAACAATGTGATGCTGCAGTTATATACGGTGTGTGGGAACCTTGGGTAGCCGGACATGCTGCATAACAATTTTCCATACTTTTGATGAGGGTTTGCATGAGTTGCGTGTTCAAAGAGTTCCAAACCTCACGGAGAGCAGTTTTCAATCCCAGAAAGGAGCTTGGTGGGTAGCAGAGGGCTGCAAGATGTATCCCGAGCATATCCCACAGATGCTCTATTGAATTAAGATCAGGAGATTTATCAAACCACTGCATGTACTGGATATCTTCAATTTGAAGGAAGTCGTCGACCAAGGCCGCGCAGTGAGGAGGCGCGTTAAAATCCATGAATACAAATTCGGGACCAATAGCACCTCGACACAATCGAACTGTAGGCTCAAGGACTTCGTCTTTATATCTTTGACCGGTAAGCGACCCCTTGTCAATGATGTGGAGATCTGTGCGGCCGTCCATCATGATGCCTGCCCAGACCATGACTCCCCGAAACGGAAAACGATGTCTTTCCTTAATGTTTCCCGGATGAAAACACGTTCCACGTTCTGTCCAGATCGTGGCACGACGAGAATCAATGTGCAGGCTAAACCTGGACACGTCACTGAATATGACATTGCCCCACTGTTGTCCACTCAACTACCGATGTTCCAAACTCACTGTAAACGCGCGCATTTCTATGCAGACGTCAGGGGGTTACAAACTGCTGGTCATCTGGCATAGAGACCAACGTGTCTGAGTCTCCTGTAAATAATTTGTCTCGAAACAGTAGCTCCTGTGGCGGCTGTCAGGGCTGAACCCAGTTATCTGGCAGAACGGTTTCTCTGACGTCGCACAGTTATCACCAAATATAGGTCTTGCCGAGCGTTTGTTACCCTTGGCCGACCTGGTACTGGTCGTCGGGTAACATCTCCAGTTCTTTGGAACCTCTGCTACAGTATGAAGATCACACACAGAGAGACATTCAGAATTCGAGACGCTTCGGTTTGGGATCGAACGGATTCCATCATTCCAATAATTCGTCCCTTCAAAAACATGTCCAGTTTTCATCTTTGTGATATCTTTCGTCCTTTTTGCTTATTAACAACGCTCCGAACCACAGCAATTGCGAAATTCTGCCTCAACTGGCCATGCCGCTCGAGACCGTTTTATACTCGTTCCGACGTGCGCCTTTGCTTTGCGCATGTCGACGTCGACTGAACTGTTTTGCATATGCACAATGATTCACCTTCGTTTCACGATTCTCCACAACTGATTGTGAGCCATTGTATCCATATTAACTCTTAATTTATCGCATTTTACGAATTATGCTTAACTTTTGGACATGAGTGTAGTTATAAAATTTTATCGAAATGGAATCATTTTCGTCCGTAAAAATCAAACAATTCGATATAAAATAATTTAAACTCTGGAGGATATAATACTAAAATAATTAAAAGATAAAATAGAAATAGAATAATTTTTACCACTTATGAAGTGTTAGGGAGAAATTTTAAGAGATTACCTATTAACCTAAATATTTCTGAAGCTAGTGGAAGCAATAATATTAACTTCAATATAACACTTAACTAAATAAAATGATCTACTTATTTTATTAGAAGAGTATATTGTATTTGAAAAATGCGAAATTGTTTCAATCTATTCTATCGGTATTGTGAGATGTTTATGAATATGTATTTATTTAACTCAAATGTTATCCAAAGACGCACAAAGTATACAGTAAATCCTTTTTAACGACCATTCATATTAAATAACCTACTCTCTTATAACGATCTCTCTTATTATACGACCAACTCTCTTAACGACCAACACTCTTAATGACTACAATTTTACAGAACAATTTCCAACTCCCATTGACTAAATGTTGTTACTAATCCAACTTGTTTGGAACTAAGTCAGGACAAGCCCCTATGATCAAAGTCAGAGAGAGTGACGCTTCTGTTGGTACAAAGACTCCAGAGGCCGCATGGTAGAAGTTTGATTTTTGCCTAATATCACCCAATTTAGACCGGGACTTAGTGAGGTGGCAGCCACATGGATTAAACTACCATTTCCCTATCCCATCACCTCTTGGGAGGGTTATCAGACTTTCAGATGTATCAGATGTATGTTTTGGATGGTGTCTGGGATCGACATCGAGACCATCCTTTAAGAATGGATGATCTAAAGGATTCATAAGCATGCAATGCACTAATAAATATGAGCGAGTAAATCTTACCTCTTCCCACCTGTCAAATATGCACCCCTTCAGCAACGCTGCTGGGACTGGCCGTTGCCAGTTAAATTCATAGAGTTTAGTCATAATGTTCTTGAGTGGACATTCAGCATGCTGAATTGAAAAGAGGAGGCTCCAGATCTTTTACTTGAGCATCCATCTTTATTTCAAACCTGGTAGTACTCCTGTGAAAAAGAAACAAATAAGACATACTTTAAATGAAACTTTTACATTTAATACATTTGAACATTGACTATATGGGATGAGCATTTGACTACATTTTGAAATATATGAAGTACCTGTAAATCTCTATTCGATTTTCTTATGCATTCATATGCCATAGTGCTTTGTTCTAATTCACACGTTCTGGTAAGAATTGTATCATAATCATTATCAGAATGAAAATAAATGATGTATCTATTCAGATTTCTTACTTATTCTTTTTAAATTATTTGTGAAATTTATTTAAAAGTTTTCCTTTTCCCGTTGGCAACCCCTTATTGATGCAGATAGGTGCATTTGACTTATCTGTGTCTATTTGAAACTGAAGTTAAGCAAGGTATCTAGTTGCATGTTTGATAACTGAGACCTTTGTTTCATGAAAGTAATAAAACCCTCCAAAATATCACGTGATAATCAAATAGAATACTGTTGCAAATTTTCAAAGTGGCGTAGTTCCTTTCTTTCGACCCATTTTTGAAGTCTAGCGGAATTAAAAGCAGGGTCGAACATCAGTCCTGCCAGCGTTCTGGCTTTTGATGTACCAACGTAAGTAATGCCAAGACCAAATTCGTTGGGACCGATATCAACCACTGTTAATTTCAAAGTAATATTTTACTATCGATAGATACTGATAGCACATAAAGCTAAAGGCATTTACTTACGAGTACAGTCCTCATAGGCGCCTACTGCGGGGGTGCTTGGGTGCTCCAGCAACCTCCGGGGAAATTTGGGGGGTGCTCAGCACCTCTCAAAAATTTATCATTAACCAATTTTGTTATGTGCAATAACAGATGTTCTAGCTTCCTTTGGTCTGGATATCAAAAATTGCAGTGGCTAATGCTACGATGGAGCTGTTAACGTCAGCGGTCATCTTTCAGGACTGCAATCAAGGATTTTGTCGATTGAGCCAAGGGCTATTTATATTCATTGTTTTGCACATACTTTAAATTTGGTAGTGCAAGACAGTATGAGCAAATTACAAATAATTCGTGATTACTTAACTTTGGTGCTCGAGTTAATATCGTTTATAAGAGAATTTCCAAAGAGATTAAAAATTTTCCGAGTTCAGACGATACAGTTTTCTTGCGACCATTCTACCCAACTAGATGGTGTTTGAGCTGTTGCTCCATTTCATCATTGGAAATAAATTATGAAACAGTTCCTCGAAGATATGTGCAAGGAAGTTAATGAAACAGAAGCAAAAGCTAACGGCTTTCTTATAAAAAAATCAAAAATTCAAATTTTTCTTTATTTTTGTCTTTCAAAGAGTGGAAACATTAAATATTACTCTCCAGAAAACATCCTTGAACTTTCAAGATGCAAATAATTACATCAAAAACTCAGTAGAATCTATTCAGACTCTGAGAGAAGAAAATAATTTTGAGGATTTATGGGAAGAAGTAATAAAAAAGGTGCAGAGTTGGATTTAGAAGATCCTGTCCTTGCACGGATTAGAGAAATTGCAAAAAGATTTGACGCGGGAAGTGATCCTCATCAGTTTCAGTCACCTAAATAAAGATATCGTCAAATTTACTTTCAATTAGTGGACAATGTCATAAGTTCCCTAAAAACAAGATTTGAGAAAACGGCGATGGAGCATCTTTCAATGATTGAAAATTTTGTCCTCAATAAAATTAAAAGTGACGAACAGATAATATATTTTTACGGTTCGGATTTTGATGGCAAAAATTTGTCGCTTCACCAGGATATGTTTTGGGACACAGTTATGGCGAATTCTGCAGAAATTAACAATATATACGGTATAGTTGAATTTTTTAATATAGAAAAGAAAACATATGTCTCTACTCGCTTATACCAGAGTTCTGTAAATTAATAAACCAAATATTAACAGTTTCGGTTACATCCTGCACAGCTGAAACATCTTTTTCTACTCTCTGATGACTCAAGACTTACTTCAGATCTACAATGCAGCAACAGAGACTAAATAGAGTGGCTATTCTGCATGTTCACAAGCAGATAGCTGCCAAAATGAACATGGATTTAATCGCAGACGAGTTCATAAAGAGAGCACAAGTCCGATTAAATACATTTTGTATAAGTAATAACAGGAATCACTAGCAAATGAGAGTGTAAATACTTTTCTCATTCATGTTATTACTTTTTTGGGGGCATTTGCCCCCCATCCTGGATTTCGGTCTGGAGATGCCCCTGATGGGGATATAAGATCTGCATGGGTTTATGTTTCAACTTGATCAATTTTGAAAACCTTGTAAGACTTCATTAAATTCATGATACGCTACCATTTTCCCGAGAGATTAAAAAATTTTAAAGACATTTTAACTTTTGAGTAGCCCCCGAAATTTTTGAAAGTCGGCGCCTGTGACAGTCCTTGCTGTTTAATGTAAAAGAGGCTATAACTGATAGTATCGTTCTGATACTATCAGTTACAGCCTCTTTTACATTACAGTTACAGCCTGACCATTATAAATAGTCAGTCAGCCACTCTGGAATAGCTTACCACAATATTTCGCTTTTATTCCTTGCTAGGGTTATTAAAAACATTCTGTCTGGTGGAAGAATCTTCTTAGATTCATTTTCACCATAGCCTGAACATTATCTAACCTTTGAACTTAGATATCTCAGTGCATATATCAAAATTTAAAAATTTTTAAATTCAAGCTTTGATATGACCTAAAACATGATTAGTTCAAGCTATGGTCAAAATTTTATTCAAATTGATTGACTTTTATAATGTCAACGAAACTTTCGCACACAATCAGATCTGACTCAGTGTTATGGAAGCTGCGCCCAGAACTCGCTACTCCTCAATAAACAATCAAATAATAGTTTTTATGTCATGAGCATAAAAATAGTTTTCATACTTATGGCATAAAAATAGTTTTCATACTCATGGCATAAAAACTATTTTTATGCCATGAGCATCTTTAATTATTCAGATTATCCTATTATTATAATTCCTCCCTTATTCAATAAACATTATGTTGCCAAAAGTATCCTGACACTTAGGCTGAAAGAAGAAACTTACATTTATTTCACGAAATCAATACGTTCGCTAGTTTACAGACCTTGGATATTTATAGATTTTTTTCCAGAACAAAATATTCCTACTGCAAACCTAGTTGTACAAGACCAAGAGTTTGGATAAAAGCGTATTGTTTGTTCTTTGAAGATATATTTCCAAGGCACATTTTTTATTTCTATAGATATTTCTTTGCTTACAAGAATTACACTCATATAGTCTCTACCTTTCTGGTTGGTCTGACGGTCTGGGTCTCAACAACAACTCATGTAGTTTCCGGCCACTCATCAGCAGCTGTATACCCTTTGGGTCTGTCGAGTGGCCTGGGTCTCTAACTCATATAGTTTCTAATAAAAAGTTCAGACCCATTGTGCAGTTTGTAGAGATTTTCTAAGTATATGTGTAGTTTTTATATACTGCACAATTTATTTGCCAACATATCTTTAGAAAATAATTTAGGTGTACATAAATCTGAAATTAATAAAAACGTGACAAGACAAATCTTATTTTCTAATAAATGATTATTTACTTTTAAGAAGCAACGATAATTTCAGGGAATATATAAAAACAGCAAATTTTACGGAGCATTTTTTAAGACTTCTGATGAAAGACACTTATTAATGATGATCATCAACTGAGAAACACATTAACATATGATACTTTTGATACTAAAAATCAAAATTCCAAATTTATAATTATCAACTGCAAATCGTATCATAAATGATGTCTGGAGAAACATACTTGAACATAGCTCCTAAGAATTAAAAGAACTTTTTTTGATAATTTATTTTATTTTTAATGAACTTTTATATATATTTAATTTTTATTAAATGTAAAATGAAAGGACGGCATCAAAATAATGTTCCAGAACTTTTGTTAACACTGTCCATAAAACTGCGGTTTGTTTTCGGATACTGAAGGATGTGGCAATAGTTATATAGCACATTTGAATTAAAGGATTGTACTATAAATCTGTTCTATTTCGTATGTCATTCCATTTGTCATTGGGCCTCGCCCTCTTTCATTCATAAGACACCAGAGTTGCCAAACTACATCAAACGATTAATTGAGTTCTTTAGCCAGGAGATATTCTGTTTTAGGATCACTAGTTGAATTAAGTTGTTTTAAACTTTAGTTACTTTTAGTGCATGTATTTAGCTACTTAACTGTGGTCCCATTATTCGACTGTCACTAAAAAGTTTTAAGTTAGAAAATAATTAAATGCTGTATAATTAGTATTAATAGTATTAAATAAAATATTTTATGCTCATTTTGTTTTGAGAGAAAAAAATTATAAAATTGATGCTAAGAGAGTTAAATGAAATTGATATTAATGAAACAAAGTTAAACTAGTTTTAAAAACGTTAAAAATTATAAACAGTAAAAGTTAAAATATTTTATAATATTTTTTTCCCAGTTAAGACGTTTTTTTAGACAGTAACTGTAAATTGCTTTTGAAAGCTACCTTAACTGGTTAAAAGAGTTTAATGAGAAGAAGATATAATAAAAGCAATGCAATTTAAATCACCAAGAAATTCAAACCGCATCAACAGATATAAAAAAAACCATATCAAAAAAAGTTCTTTTAATTCTTAGGAGCTATGTTCAAGTATGTTTTTCCAGACACAATTTATGATACGGTTTGCAGTTGATAATTATAAATTTAGAATTTTGATTTTTAGTATCAAAAGTATCAGATGTCAATATGTTTCTCAGTTGATGATCATCATTAATAAATGTCTTTTATCAGAAGACTTAAAAGATGCTCAGTAAAATATGCTGTTATTATATATTCCCTGAAATTATCGTTGCTTCTTAAAAGTAAATAATCATTTATGTAAGAAATTAAGATTTGTCAAGTCACTTTTTTATTAATTTCAGATTTATGTACACCTAAATTATTTTCTGAAGATATGATGACAAATAAATTGTGTAAACATACCACAATTTAATTGTGTATATAAAAACTACACATATGCTTAAAAAATCTTTACAAACTGCACAATAGGTCGGAACTTTTGTGAATAGAAACAAACACGAACCATAATCACAGATGAAACATGTAACAAGAGTGCACAATTTGAAGCTTATGAATAGAAAAATGGATTTGCAGATGAGATTAGTGATAGGCATGCTTTTGTGGTATGTTTATACGTATCATAGATCCTCATTGTATAAATCTCATTGATCCTCATTGATCCTCATGATCTCATTGATCCTCATTGTATAAATACTGTGTGATATCAACGTAATCAATATTTTGCAGTGGCCGCTCGTGACTTCATGAATGGCTGAAGCAGATTCAGTGGCGGGATTCTCCCCTCCTTCTCGATAACGAACATTATCAAAACACATCACGCTACTGGCACAAGTGTTGTCAAATAATATTTAAAAATAGCCGAAAGTGTCTGAAAAATTCGCCAAATACTAATATTAGCTCATTCAACCGATAACGTCAGTTGACGCAGGGTGAAGCTCTGCTTCGCCTGCGTCACTTGATGAGCTTCCATTGATATTTTTTGTATTACAAAATTAATTATTTTTGTCTTATAATTTCAAGTTATAATATACCAAAGATAAACTCATAAACTGATTAATATATTTTATGTCAATAAAGTATTTGAAAATGGGATATATATGTGTAAAAGATAATTATATCACAATTCGAGAATATAACGATCATAATATGGTTAGATTAATGAAGCTTATGGCGGCACTCCTTCAGCTAAATTACCGAACAGGAATATTTACTGTACTTGGCAATGACTCTAAATATTTACATATGACGAAATGGCAAAGCCTCTGCGCAGGCATGTAAGCAAGCTCAGAACATTTTTCGGAACATTCTTATTTTTTATTACGTACTACGCGTTGAAAGTAACACTGTTTAAGTCATGTTTTTGTAAATAAAGTTATCTTTTATATACAGGGTGATAAAAAAAAGATGTGCCAAACTTTACGAGGTGGTAGTACACACCAGACCATCCGTCTCGTCCGAGGACTTAGAGAAACCATTTGGATGGCCGTCCTGGTTTGGTGTGAGTAGTACACACACCAAACCAGGCCGGCCATCCAAATGGTTTCTCTAAGTCCTCGGACGAGACGGATGGTCTGGGCTTTCGACACACCAAACCAGGCTTGCTCATACCCTAGGGTGAGTCGGGTGGCCTGGGTTTTCAACACCAAACCAAGCATTTTTCGTAATAGTTTACCCGATCGGAAATGAAAGGTAAAGGCGACAGTGGGTGCTTAATGGTGTCCATAGATTGGCCTCCGCGATCGCCCGATTTGTCATGTCTTGACTTCTTTTTGTGGGGATATCTCAAGAGCCTCGTCTGTGACATTCCCCTTGAATCTGAAGTACTCGTCCCCAGGATTTCGGCTGCTGCTGCTGAAGTGCACGACATGCCTTGTCTGTTCGAGAGAGTTCACCAACTATCGCCGCTGTGAGACGTGCATTTAGGTTGGCGGTCGCTTTTGATCCATTGTAATTATTGTTTATTAAATGTCCTTTTATTACTTCCAAGTCATTAGTGTGTTTTTACCTCACCTCATCGGTTTTACCATTAAGCGCCCACTGGCACATTTACGTTCCATTTCCGACCCAGTATACTATGAAGAAAAATGCTTGATTTGGTGTATACTACCACCTCGTAAAGTTTGGTCCATCTTTTTCGAATCACCCTGTATATTTTGAATTACCCTCCAAAGTGTCAAATAATGCATTTCTGCATTGCGCATTTGCTATATGCTATTATAAATTGTAGAATTCCATCTATTTGGATCAAAATTTCCTAATCCAGGAATGTCATAATTGATTTCCATAGATAACTCTTATTCTTAGAAATGCATGAAATCAATTTGTTTACTTAAATTGGAATAAGAAACCCCTGCATTTGATCTAGATTTCTTTAACTTATTTTTCGAGATGCAGGTATATTATTAGAGTTCCCATCACTTCTGCCGTTTTAAGAACAGGCAACAAGTTCTTAAAGAGTATTTTTTAGGAAGAAAGATAATTTAAGTTGTTTTTATGATTTTAAGAGAATCCGGGACAGAAAATTGTATTTCTAATTAATAGTTTTATTCAAAAATATTAAAAACAATATTTTATTTGTGCGTAAACATGATGTGTGAAATAAATAAAAAATAAATAAATATTTTTATAAATATTTAAAACTTTGAAAATTAAAATTATTAAGTTAGATATAATTATGAATACACACAGTCTATTTACGAAATAAAGATATTTTTCATTAGAGAAAAGCTTGTTCTTTAATTTGTCTTTAACATCTTTTGATATATTGATAAAAGGAATTAAATAAAATATTATAAAGAAAAACTCTCTTTTTATGTATACCAAACACCATGAATTTAAAATTTGCATATTTATGTACAAATCCTGAAGTCAAATTAAGTTAATATTATAGACAAATTATGTCGTAGTTGTAACAAATCTCATAGTTCTAAATTTTTTTATGAATTGAATCAGTTTAAACATTGCACTTTTAAGTTCATTCGTTTTATCAGAAAACAAAGTATTTAAAGTTTATCTTCCTAAAGTTTGAATTAAAAGATTTACGCAATATTTATGTGATTCTATTCTACACTATTTGAACTTTTGTTGGCATATTAAAAAAATATTCATTTTTGCGAAAACTGTCCT
The DNA here is from genome assembly GCA_951213105.1 of Amaurobius ferox. Taxonomy (NCBI): domain Eukaryota; kingdom Metazoa; phylum Arthropoda; class Arachnida; order Araneae; family Amaurobiidae; genus Amaurobius; species Amaurobius ferox. The sequence goes on along the minus strand of OX578139.1, from coordinate 98,946,409 downwards.
GGAACAATCGAAATTTGCCTTTAACAAAAGTTTTAATACTGTACGTAACGAAAGCTATGGTATCAATACATAGTAAGTGTCGAATACAATATATCGATACTACATATCGATATATTGTATCGATCTATTGTAATCAAGTACAAAACATCATTACAGATTTTAAAAAGTACACTTTTTCCATAAATGTTTTGAGGCACATACCTTAGTCAAAAGCTTTCTCGTTGGGCATAAGTGTTTCAGAAAATATTTCTTTTAGATCAACATGATTTTTTACGAAGACGAAGGGACGTCTATATATTTTCACACATAAACTTTAAAAATATATAGACGCCCCTTATAGAAAAGAAAGCAGTTGACACTAAGTTGACGAAACTTGTCTCAGAAAATTGGGAGTATAACTGGCAAAGATTGCAACCTGGCCACACGCGTGTTTCAGGGGAAAGCAAATATCAGGGGCTGTAAATAGAGGATCCCTATCAGATATCAACCAGTCAGAAGATTTAAGGAGGATCCAAAAAGTATTCCATATTTTACTATAGGCTAGAAAAATATAATACAAGAGTATGCGATTGGTTGAGGAAAAATATGGGCAGGCCACACCTCGAAATCTGAAAAAAATAATAGATACGAACAGAAAAGAGTCTTTAGATCATTAATTTCGTGAGCAGTTAAGGTTGATTGTTGACTGTGCAAATGTGTGTGAATTTAAAAGGGTCCAGAAATTACCAATCCGGGGCTAACAAGTCACAAGGGAAAATGCAGGTGTCTTACTTTAGTTGTTCTCCCTAACTCAAAAATTTAATAAGTTTAGATATATTATTCAAATTAATTCAAAAATTAATATGACGATAATTTTAAAGGAAAAAAGTTACGATCTCGTCTATTGCTATGTTATATCAAAGGACTTGATATTCCTCTTGAGGTATATAATAATTACCACGCAAATGTCTTAGTGTATTTAATTATTTAATCAATTGACAAATAATGCGCTATGTTGTAATAATGTTGATAATAAATTAATATTCTAAATGAGGAGTGACATTTCTATATCTTTCGAGAGCATTAGTTTACTACTGATGCAGCTATATCAACAAATTCCACGTAATTATAATACCAAATGAATTGATGGCGTAAATTCCGTTCAGAACAACAAATTGCACATAATTATAATACCAAATAAATTGATGGCGTAAATTCCGTTCAGAACTCATTCATTATTAAACAAATGAGTTGGAATCTAATCCGTCCACAATAACAATTTTTAGAAGAAAACCACACCTTCTAATTACTATTTAAATGTTTCCATCCACAAACTGTTTTTTCAGTCCCTGGAGGTCGCATGACAACATATTTGACGGAAAAGATCCATGGAATCCATTCCGAATCTTTTTGAAACAGTTACATTCAAACGCACTGTTTCTCAGGATGTCATTCTTTTTGTCAGTCGGCCCCGCCTTCTTTCATTCATAAGCCGCCTGAAGAGTAAGGAAAGCTCGTCGAACGCATCAAAGGATTGATGAAGCTATTTAGTGGAGAGCGGAAACATTTGATTTCGATTCCTTGTAGCTGCATAAGACGATTTAAATGTCAGTTTGATTCTTCTTCAGATTTTTAGACGCATAATAATTAACTTATTGTTAAGGATATCGTTGAAAGGGCCAAAAGGGAATTTCATTTATGATGAAAAGATTTAAAGCTAAAAAATTGAGGAACTGATTGCAATAATTGGCTCAGGAGACATTACAGATTTAACATGCTAGAAAAACTCGAAAGTGACCCAAGTTCAGATTTTTTAAATACACCAGATTCGAAAAACTGTTTAAAATTGTCAGACCAACAGAATTCTATATACAAATATCCTTCAAAGTATTAAAAGACCCCCAAAACTTCGGAATATATGGTCCCTAAGTGTATACGTTAGGTTTTCTAAAGTAAAGTGGCAGTGAGACCAAATAAAGCAATATTTGTTTGCATGTAATACGCCATGGTTTGAAGCTGCACTGCACAAAGATTCAGACGAGTAAGTTCCAAATTTGATATTTTACTTTAACAATGTTTATGACCCATAAATTCACCAATTTGCAATGATATCAACAAGTTGGAGTCACAATGTCCACATGGGCGTAACCCACCGAAGAATCTACGTTAAAAAAGAGGGAATCCAGTCAGGACCGGCCTAAACCATCATGGAGGCAAGGCAAGGCAAGGCCAATTAAATAGGGGGGATACAACGAAGGCGTGTTTCCCCGAAGCAAGGTAAAAATAGAGATCGCCTAACGAAAACGAGGACGAAAAGCAGAAGAGAAATGATGTTCGAGATGAAACATAAAAAGATTCAATGTGTGAAAATGTAAAAGTGCAGTCGTGTTAATAGACTCCGAATGAAATACAAAGTCGAACAAATTCGCTCCCTAGTGTGTCAAGTACCCCAAGTCAACAACCCAGACAAAGTGTTTGTTTTTTAGTGCATTTAAGGCCAGTGACAGGCGAGTGTGAAAATTCACCGGACGTTTTCTCTACAAGAAACGCTGAAGCAGAGATTCCCAAATATCTAATGATACACGAAGTCCGGTGCGTTTCACCCGCCATCTAGGTGCCCACTAGCAGACAATGTATTTCAGTGCAGTAAAATGGAAGTTGAAGTAGCAGATATGCCAGTCTGTATATCTTATGTATATAAAATCAAAGAAAAAATAGAAGATATTGGATACACTCATTAGTTAGTGATCGGTTAATTAATTAATTACAAATAAATATTAAATGTAAAAATGTTATGTGAAGAATGAATTTCCCCAAATCATTTTGAAGAATTGCAATAAATTATTGCCACATTGTTTGAATGTTCTGTAGATCTATAATTATGGTGTATAAATAATCAAACCATTGCATCTTGATGGATATATGCGTTTTGAGCATCCCTGAATACGAACAGACTATTTTACGCACGTTCCTATCTATCTGTGAGTGCATCTTTAGAACAAGTTAATAATATTGAAAAATAATTTGGTATGATTATAGCAAACGGTAAATGTCAGAGACTTATTGCTTTCTGGAATGAACAGACCAAAGGAAGACCATTATTTTATCTCTCACATTTTTTGAAATTCGAAACAAAAAGTAATATAAACGTCATAACACATGAAAATGTTAAGGAAATAGATATTTAGTTAACGCAAATGGCATCACTTATAAGATGCCGTCCTTGAGATATTTCATGTTTTTCATCTAAAATGGAACAATTCAGAAAAAATAAAATAAACTCACTATCAATTATTATAATATAACCCAAAATGAATAGCCATCATTATTTAGAAATCATCACGATATTCTGTCGATATATTAAAATGAATATTATTTTTCTACATGGAGTCTAATCAATCAACCGAATTGAGCAAATCGAATAAAATTTTGTGTGATTATTTAAATCGATGAACATCAGAGGCCTATTCATTTTCGAATTCCACGGAGAATGCTCTCCATCTTTCGAACATCTATTTCAGAAAATCGAGTAAACATTATAAAAGCATAGTGACAGAGAAAAATATTACGAAAATAGGTATTTAATATGGGGTTTTTACTTAAATGCGAATATTATCATTATAAGACGCTGTTCTGGAATTTTATGATTAGAATACGCCGTTCTCGAGATAGTTAATGTTTTTTTTCTTCATTGGAAATAAAATAAAAGAAACTGACTACTATTATCAAATGAGTAAATGTTTCGTTGTACATTCCTACTTTTAATTCGAAAGGAATGGAAGCAATTATTAATTATTTAGAAATGTACAAGAGACGTCCTAGAGATATCAGAAATTTTATTTCTTTTCTACATTTAGCGCTATGTCTAACAAATAAAGCAAAAACAATAAAATTCTGTACGATTTTTTCCAAATAATAAATGTCAGTAACCAGTTTATTATCAGGAAGCTCAAACCAAATAAACACCTTCAACGTGTCGAACATTTATACATGTCAACAATATACTTGTTGGTTCTCAGCAATATTTTTTAGCATAATCGGTATTGTTCTTCTCTCATCAATTAAAAATTCGTGAATCTACAGGGAAAGTCCTATGTTGGGCACATGTTTATTTTTACGAAATTATAAATGAGGGGCGCTTGTAAAATTTCGCATCAGGTACCAAATTATCTGGTCTCGGGCCTGGGCACTGGTATTTTTAAATGTTATAAACATGCATAAATGTGTATGGGCCGAAATATTATAAATATATATAAATGCTCAGTAGTATATTTTTCATATTCATATTATAACATTCGATTTAAGTACATTTCATATTCATTTTGGCGAATCATGTTATCTGATATTAAATAAATTTTTCGGTATTAAATCCTTCAATCAAATGTTGACAAACATCTGTCCAGCTACTTTTTTTAACACTTTACAACAAAGTTGAAAAGTGTTTATCACTTTGTTCATTCTGTCTGTCTGTTTGTTAGCACGATAACTGCCGTAAAAATGAGTTTATCAAAATGAAATTTTAGTATGTTGTTCAGACGGTCTGTGAGACCTATGGGAATATATATGAATAATATCACCCAATTAGTTTTGGATCGAACCCGAGTTGAAAAAATGAAATACATTGAACCCTATGGGATCTAATTTTTCAAACATATTTTAAGCGGATTTAAAATTCACAAATTGCTTCGAAAGTTTTAGAAAATATTCAAATTACCTCATAAAATATATAAAAAAAATTTCAGCAAAATATATTCAGTAGTTTTTTAAATAAAATTAAAATAATAATTACACCTTTAATATGAAGCCATCACGTGACCATTATATGAAGATATCACGTGACCCACTTCAAAATAAAATATTGCATCCATCTTGTGTCAAAATCGTGATTTTTAAAGTTCTTTTTAATTCATATTTAGTGTTGTATCCGACCTAAAATCGCTTTGTTTTTGATTAAATTCTGTGCATCTACATACTGAAACCACGCAATAACAATATATTTGAGTTTAAATGACCATCCAAATTTGATTATTTCTACAACGAAGCCTAGTTTTCACTTATGGAAAATGTAAACAGCAAAATAAGTAGAATGAGTTGTATAAGAATTGCTGCATTTATTTAATACAAAATTATTTAGCTCATGGAGTCTGCAATATAGCTGATATGAATGAAATATTCATTGATTTTACAGAGAAAAGGACGATTTCTTGGATGAAGTTTTAAGCATAGAGTTTAATTACTTGTACCTCCATGGTCTTAAGTTTTAAATAAAATAAATTATTATAGTATTGTGATGAATGAAATTAATGGGAAAATGTTTATGAATGAAATGCTACTTTTATAGAGAGATGACGAGAGATTATATTTGGATGACGTCATTTGAATAAATTTTAGTTGTTTTCGATGAAGTTTTCAAATGTAACAAATTATTGTAGTATTATGATAATTTTAAAAATATTACCGAGGAATGAATCGTATTTTAGATTTTTTTTTTTATCCTACGTTGGGGCGGAAGCCACATCGGCCATGAGCCCTCTGGCAGCCCCCAAAAAACCAGCCTTGTTATAAAAGTTGTCAAGAAGAGAACAATTCATAAAGATATTATTTTAGAGATGTTTAATCCAGGCAATTTATATTTCAATGCCGTCATTTGAATGAAGTTCATTTTTTTCGATGAAGTTTTAAATTTTCAAATATAATAAATTAATGTAGTATTGTGATAATTTTTAAGATATTACCGAGGAATGTATCGCATTTTAGAGATGTTTGAATAAAATTGCATTGAAGTTCGAAAGTGTTTCATAACCAATGCTTTATGCATGATTGATCTTTCTTGTTTCATTTCTATCTTTGTAGTAATCCCAGCTTGGGCGTCACAATTCAGGGCGCTCCGAAACATATAAAATAAGTCGCTCGATATCTACAACCTCCATACTATTCATTAGAGCGATTCAAAACGTGTACTCTCCCGTCAAGATAACCGATGTGTGTGAACTCAATGCTATTCAGCAATCTAATTGAGACCGGCGCCAAAACGCTCCAGTCTGAGAAACTTCCAATCCGTTAACGTTCTCGTTTGACGACCGCCAGGCATTCTTTTATTGCCCAGCACGCAGCGTCTCCAAAACGGACGGGAGAACGCCCGTCTGTCATAGGTCTAAAATACTCACAAGGTATGTTCCACCTCTATACTTTAAGAACTGGCCGAGCGCAGTACTTTAGCGTTCCAGTATATAATTCATTAGTCTTATCTCTCCTCCTAAGTCTATTTTATAAAAGATTAAATCGGTTTTTAGCGTAAAGTAGTATTTGTAAATTTTATGTTAGAATCTTTGAATGCTACCTAAATAAATATTATAATTTAAAAATATAAATATTGTAGTCAATGACCAATAATGCATTTTACAGATTAAGTAAGTTGCCGACGTGGTTGTCGAGTGGTCAAGGCAAGCGTTTCCGTAGCAATCGCTCGACCGCCACGTTGTGGGTTCGAGTCCCACGTAAGACATGGATGTTTGTGTTGTGGGCGCAATGTGATCCGCCCCCTCTGGTGCGCCTGGGGCAACGTCAATGGACGGATAAATGGTTCACACTCTGGCCGCTGTAATAAAGGCGAATGACGAAAGTCAAAGTACCTGGCCATTTGAAAAAAAAATAATAATAATAAGTAAGTTGACTTTAGCTGTGAAGATAAATTTTGAGAGTTATTTTCGGAAGATAATTCAGTGCAAGCAGTCAGCAGTACACTTACAATATCACAACGCAGCTCTATAATGATCATTAGAAAACTTACCACTATACTTTAATATATAATAATAGACCATTACTAAAACAATTTATTTCATGACAACGACAATGACCCATCGAATAATAGTGATTTCTGCGCCATTAGCAGAAAATTTAAGATATAAGGAACAGGAAGAAACTCGTTCACAAAGAAAAATGTTAGTTACAAAGTTGTAAAGCATTGTCTAATTAGTAGGAATCGGTATCAGCCGGTATCTGTACCAGTATTGGTATCGGTATGGATATTTCATGTACGCTTTTGGTGCGCCTGTACGCATTTCGTGCGTCTTTGAACGCACGAAACGCGTACATGGAAAAGAAAGCAGTAAATGCCTGTCACACTTCATCGGTTGATTGTTTTTTTTTTTCTTCGACCCAGACCGTCCAACCTACCCGAAGGTGTAAGGTATCTGTTTGGACGTCCGGGCGCTGCTAGATGTTGTAACACTGTGACACATTTCATGCTTGTCAAAGGGTGTGATAATATTCTTTTTCGAATTCAAATATCTATTGTCGTTGAAGGAAGCCATTTCAAACATAATCTGCATTAGATTTCTGTGCATATAAGTGTTGTTAATGGTATATTTCCTGAACATGGCAGCAAATCCCCGATAATCATTCTGTGTGGGACAAGATAGCTTTGTGGTTAAATCCGAAGGATCGTACACGGTAGACCCGGGTTCGGTTCTCGGTCGAACCCTATTTTCCTGTCCACAGAACTTATCTGCGTATCTACGCGGAGTATGGGTACATTAAATCCGTAGGGCCGAAAGTCCATCCGAGTGGTGATGAGTTAAGGGAAGTATGGTAAGGTATTTTTGATTGCTCTTCTCCCCATTTTGTTCCGATCTCATTTACCTTACATATTTAGGAAGGTCGGACAATCTGGGTAAGAAAAGAAAGCATGTGCTCAAAAAAGCCTTCAGTAACGGATTTAGTGTTGACTCCTACTCATTCAACCGCTTTTTCACTTTGTAATTGACATTTTTCTTATATCTGGATTTATTGCAGCGCTTTGTTATTAATTTACCAAATTCTCCACTAAGGAAGCTGAAATCATTTTTATTCGCTCAAGCATAGTCGCTTTACTATAAATAATCCTAATATTTCAAAATCATTTGTGTACTCAATGAATTTAGCATTTGATTGTAGGGAAATGCAATGAAAGTCGAGGGTCGTACAGGACAGAGCACCAGGCGCGAAGCGCCTTTAATCTCCAGTTTCAATATGTGGTTCTTATCGTCAAACTGTGACATTAATTCAGTGACCCTAATTGGAGGTTCGAGGTTTTTATTTACTACTTTTTATTATTTGTCCTAGCTCCTAGTGTGGCAGTTTGTTGCACATTTAGAGTTTAAGCAATTTGGGGGGTTGATGCAGATCTAAGGGTTACCTAGCGTTTTGGCAGTTTGGAGTTTAGAATATTTTTTTTATAAACTAATAGTCGCGAGTTTTATTTAAAATCAGATGTTTGAGGTGGGATCTTTTAATTCCGATTATCGATGTTTAAAACAGCGCGGGGTCTCTTACGAAATTTGGCCTTGCGATGATCATAGTCATTGGGAAATGCAAGTAAAATAAAGTAAAATATTAATAAATATATACTTAAAATTTTAATAATTAAAGTGGTATTTATACTTTTCGAAATTTCGGTATTTTATTGCGCGTAGGCTAACCTTTTTGATATGAATCAATTTAAATAATTCTTACATTTAAACAAAGATCTCAACAGTGAGTGTATATTGCTGATTCCAACATGTATAGAACATGTATAGCCCAGGCATTTCCATGCAGGGAAACCAACATAGGGATTTATTCTCCACAATACAAAGGCTTCTTTTCTTTAATATAATTTTATCCTAAAATATACAATTATGCAAACACACTGAGGTAGTGACATAGAAAAAAGTACTTCTAGTGTTTTCACAAGAAAAATGAGGATGAAAAGTATTAAATTTAAAAGTTTAGATCGTTCTCTCATTGCAGATAGCAATACCCATAGATCAGTTCTTATGCGCTCATCAACATGGAATGGCCGATACTTACAATGGCATTTTGTAATAGTTTTATATTTTGAGGCTCACATATAGTCATTTATTATGATAAGGATTTTACACTTTAAAATGAATGAGTTATTCTGTATAAACTAACAAGTTGATAAAAACGCCAAACCTCAATTTAAATGGTTTCAATTCAATCCAGAAACATTGTGCTGTAGATCTCATATATTATTATTTTGCTGCGAAAAAAGTAAAATAATTACCTTGTGTAGAGTAAGTCATGTGCGGTCCACATCAAATTTTTTAAAAATACTTTTGTATAAAAACATTACAAGTTTCAAAATGCGTTAAATAAATTTCTTAAAATCCCCTTGCAAATTTCACAAATTCCCCCCTCCCCCAGATTATTAATACCACTATTTTCCTCCAGATACATTTTGAGAAAATACATACATCTGTGCCTTTCACAAACATTTGAACTTTCAAATAACACATGAGGAAGTAAAATCCGTTGATACAAAAGACAAGGAAGTGTCAGAACTCGGCAAGAAATATGTGGGGAAAAGAGAATTTCGAATGTCAAAAGAACGCAGGCAGAATAAGGAGGAAAACGGAGAACGACGATTTTGGTCTTGACAGATGTTGCCGCATGTTCAGAAAAGCTGCTGCCAAAATGCGTGTTTCCACATGACATTGAAATTGTTTTTCCTATGTTCTTTATACTTGTTTTGAAATATTTTGTCCTCAATTTTTGTGCAAAACTATTGAAATTTTGGGGTGCAAATTTAGTATTTTTAACACTTTACAACAAAGTTGAAAAGTGTTTATGACTTTGTTCATTCTGTCTGTCTGTCTGCCCGTTAGCACGATAACTGCTGGAAAAATGACTTAATGAAATTTTAGTATGTTATTCAGACGGTCCGTAGGACCTACGGCAATATAAATGAATAATATCATCCAATTAGTTTCGGATTGATCCAGGGTTGAAAAAATGAAATACATTGAACCCTATGGGACCTACTTTTTCAAACATATTTTAAGCGGATTGAAAATTCACAAATTGCTTCAAAAGATTTAGGTAATATTCAAATTATCCCATAAAATATATAAAAAAATTTCAGCAAAATATATTCAGTAGTTTTTAAATAAAAATTAAAATAATAATTGCACCTCTTATATGAAGCGATCACGAGACCATCATATGAAGAGATCACATGACCCACTTCAAAATGAAAGTTGGCATCCATCTTGTCTCAAAATCGTGATTTTTAAAGTTATTTTTAATTTATATTGAGTGTTGTATCCGTCCTAAAACCACTTTATTTTTGCATAAATTCTGTGCATCTACATACTGAAACAACGCAATGACAATATATTTGAGTTTAAATGCTCATCCAAATTTGATTATTTCTACAACGAAGACTATTTTTCACCTATGTAAAATGTAAACAGCAAAATATGTAGAATGAGTTGTATTAGAATTGCTGTATTTCTTTAACACAAAATCATTTAGTTCATGGAGTCTGCATAGCTGATATGAATCAAATATTCATTGATTTTACAAAGAGAAGGACGATTTTTTTTCGATGAAGTTTTACGCATAGAGTTTAATTACGTGTAACTCCATGGTCTTAATTTTTAAATAAAATAAATTATTATAGTATTCTGATGAATGACATGAATGGGAAATTATGTATGAATGAAATGCTGCTTTTATAGAGAGAGCCAGGCGTGTTATTTTTCTATGACGTCATTTGAATGAATTTCAGTTGTTTTCGATGAAGTTTTCAAATATAATAAATTATCGTAGTATTATGATAATTCTAAAATTATTACCGAGGAATGTATCACATTTTAGAGATGTTTAAACCAGGCAATCTATATGCCAATGCCATCATTTGAATGAAGTTCATTGTTTTCGATGAAGGTTTAAGTTTTCAGATATAATAAATTAATGTAGTATTGTGATAAGTTTTAAAATATTACCGAGGAATGTATTGCATTTTAGACATGTTTAAATAAAATTGCATTGAAGTTGGAAAGTGTTTCATAATCAATGCTTTAAGCATGATTGATCTTTCTTGTTATTTTCTCATTATATTGTATAGAAAAATTTATCGAAAATGTTTATATCTTATTTGACGGAAAAATAAATTTTAAGACCTCCTGGAAGCATTTCGAACAATTAAAAAAAATATGCAGATCTGTGTGTGTGTATGCGGGTATATCTGAAATTTGCACGTTCTGAAGTCTTTACCAATTTCTTAGGTGCAACCCAACCCAACCCTTGCGCCATGTTGGACCGAATTTCGGACTGAGCTTGGGCTTAGATTTTAAGACGGGCCAGACAAGGACGTTTCCAGAAATTTCATTTCGGGGGGAATCCAAAGTATAGGGAACTTTTAATCAAAAAAAAAAACCGTTTGAAAAAAACCCAACTAAACTTGACTAAAACTTGACTAAATTGATACTGGATCACAATTGAACGAGAAAATACGAGAGCACAGCAAGGACGTATCCAGAAATTTCATTTCGGGGGGGGGGGGGGACGAATCCACCGGACCCCCCTCTATGAATACGGTCCCCTCTATGAAAATACGGCCTCGGGCCGTATTCTAAGTTTTACTGTTTGTAGTTCTGCGTCAATCTATAGAGGGCGCTCCTAATGTAGAACTACGAAACAATAGTTTGTCTCAACGCTATAGAAGCGTTTTCTATCAAACAGCGCGGAACTGCGGTCGACAAGCTTGTAACAGTGTCCCAGATCATTCGTATCCAATGTTTAAAAATTGCATATATGAAATTTAATAGAGTATATCAATATTTTTCTGTTGAAAACAGCTATGTAAATGTAAATATTTAAAAAAGCTATTGCTTTAATTTAGGGAACAAAAATTGCACAAATACATATTTTTGGCACTTTTGGCTTAAAATCTCTTTCAGACCGAACCCGACCGAGACTGACTGGTTTTCGGAACGGGCAGGGCTCATGTTCTACATTTAAACATTTATTCGAGCTTAGGCCTTGTTCGAGCCGTGGTACTATCAGCTCAGGCCGGGTGAAAGGGGGAAATTTTGACCCGTGCCGGCTCTAAAACTAGTTTAATATATTTTGCGTTTATGTATTTGTTATTTAAAATACTAACGAAATTTTAAATATAAACCGTACATATTTCCCCATGTACATTTCTAAATATAAACCTGTCGTAAAATTCAACTGGTAAGTATTTGTAAATACTTACCTGCCATGTAATTACAAAAAATATGTCTGTACAGACAACTCGGAATAATTACGTATTTCACTTTAAAGATTGCGAATTTGTTAACTGCATATTTCCAACCTCCAACTTTTGGAACACGTGTACACCCTATTCATTCTTGAGAAATAATTAATTGTTTGCTGCACCAACGTTGAAAGTAAAAACCTATTTGAGAAAATGAACATTCAAGGAACAAAAGCGCTGTTTTTCATCACAATAAGTACACCACCCAGTGGAGGACAATACAAGAGGGTGAGTAAATTTGCTTTACGGTGTATTGATTTTTTGCAAATTTGGGGCGAACATTAGTAAAGAAAGGTTTAGGTGCCCCAGTTTCACGCCCATCACTGGAAAAGGTCACTGCAGAAGAACACATTTAATTTTCTGGAGGCTTCACTTGAGCAAAAATAAATATATAGTAAAAATAAGTCGGAAAATATGTTTATCTCGTTAAGTACGTATGGGTACGTATATGATTAAGGTTTAGATATCTGAAAAACTAGCAGGGCATGAGTCGGACATTCAATAATACCCGAAAACAACGATCCTGATCAAATTTGTAAAGTATTTAATATGGATATAGATCCTAAGATGATCCTGGTGCATTTGTAAAGATTTTAACACGGATATTGATCCGAAGATGATTCTGGTGCATTTGTAAAACTTTTAATACGGATGTTGATTTGAAGATTGTATATTTGTAAAGTTTTTAATATACGAATATTGCTCCGAATATTATACTGCTGTATTTGTAAAGTTTTCAATGCTGATATTGATCCGAAGATGATCCTGGTGTATTTGTAAAGATTTTAATTCGGTTATTGGTCCAAAGATAATCCTGGTGTAGTTGTATTTCTGCTAATCCATATTTATCAAATCATTAGGTTTATTGTTAGGTGTTTATTTTTTACAATGGAAATTGTTTGTTATTACTTTAATGTGTTTTAAATCAGTTCAAATCGAAGTGACTGTAAAAAGTGTGCATATTAGAAGCTTCTCATATTTGCAAATTGTTTTTATATGATGTCGTAGCAATATGGATTCTCGAGTAATACAAATTACTGACTGGGTTGCGGCGTTATCTTTTCATAACAATTGGGAAACATCGCGCATTAAATTATAAGTAACAAGAAAGATCAATCATCCTTAAAGCATTGATTATGAAACACTTTCTAACTTCAATGCAATTTTATTTAAACAAGTCTAAAATGCAATACATTCCTCGGTAATATTTTGAAACTTATCACAATACTGCATTAATTTATTATATTTGAAAACTTAAACCTTCATCGAAAAAAATGAACTTCATTCAAATGACGGCATTGAAATATAAATTGCCTGGTTTGAACATCTCTAAAATGTTATACATTCCTCGGTAATAGTTTTAGAATTATCATAATACTACGATAATTTATTATATTTGAAAACTTCATCGAAAACCACTGAAATTAATTCAAATGACGTCATAGAAAAAATAACACGCCTGGATCTCTCTATAAAAACAGAATTTCATTCATAACTTTATCCCATTCATTTCATTCATCACAATACTATAATAATTTATTTTATTTAAACATTTTGCTTAAGACCATGGAGCTACAAACAATTAAACTCTATGCTTGAAACTTCATCGAAAAAAATCGTCCTTCTCTTTATGAAATCAATTAATATTTCATTCATATCAGCCATGCAGACTCCATGGACTAAATTATTTTGTGTTAAAAAAATACAGGAATTCTAATACAACTCATTCTATATATTTTGCTGTTTACATTTTACATAGGTGAAAAATAGGCTTAGTTGTAGAAATAATCAAATTTAGATGAGCATTTAAACTCAAATATATTGTCATTGCGTTGTTTCAGTATGTAGATGCACAGAATTTAAGCAAAAATAAAGTAGTTTTCGGACGGATACAACAAGCAATATGAATTAAAAAGAACTTAAAAAAATCACGATTTTGAAACAAGATGGATGCCATATATCATTTTGAAGTGGGTCATGTGATCGTTTCATATCATGGTCACGTGATCGTTTCATATAAGAGGTGAAATTATTATTTTAATTTTTATTTAAAAAACTACTGAATATTTTTCGCTGATTTTTTTTTTATATATTTTATGGAACAATTTGAATATTACCTAAAATTTTCGAAGCAATTTGTGAATTTTAAATCCGTTTAAAAAATGTTTGAAAAATTAGGTTCCATAGGGCTCAATGTATTTCATTTTTTCGACACGGGTTCAATCCAAAACTAATTGGGTAATATTATTCATTTATATTCCCATAGGTTCTACAGACCGTCTAAACAACATACTAAAATTTCATTTGGATTAAGTCATTTTTACGGCAGTTATCGTGCTAACGGACAGACAGACAGACAGACAGACAAAATGAACAAAGTCATAAACACTTTTCAACTTTGTTGTAAAGTGTTAAAAATGGGTTATAAAAATTGTAAAGATTGGGGGAATGAAATTAAAATACAACTTTCTTCTTTATTCTGTAAATATCTTTATCCAATAAAAAAACATCAAAATTTTCATTTTGATGTGCATATTTTTAACTCCATTTAGTTTCAATTTAACGGTACTTTTTAACGGCTTAACAGCACATTCCTGATTTCTGTACAAGGAATTGATATATAAATTAATTGACATATAAAAGATCTCAGTGGCATGACAAATTCTGAGGGAGGCTATTCAGGGATTACGGGAAACGATATTTCCTTCAAGAACACGCACCGAAATACCTGCTTGAACTCTCAATAAAAGGCTGAAGCTTCAAACTTTGAAAAGACCAAAATACACCAGTTTTGAGTACCGTTGAAGCTTTATTTTTGGATTTTTTAGGTCTGTGTCCCTGATAACTACACGCTTACACTTAACAGCAAAGTTGCTAAACATTTTTTTTCTTAAAACAGCTTATTTATCATAATGTGATTTATAAAATTTTAAATGATACAATAGAATTCATAGATACAATAGAATTTTCATCCTCGTGTTCATGTTTCACAATACATTAACTTTAATTCATTTTCACAAATATGTGCAGTTTCAGTTCATTTTCACAAATAGGTGCAGTTTTTGAAATAACAGGGCATTTAAAAAAAATAATTAGTTTCTTCCTAATGGATGTAGTATCTCTCCAGGACGAGACGCTACAAAAAAAATCCATTTTGAAGTTCTGTAAATCGGACAATTTTTGCTGCCTTAGATGGTTTAGACGGCATCAATACAAAAAACATACTTTTTAGTTTGTAAAGTTTATTAAAGCATTGAAGCAATGTTCATAAATTTGAAGAGATTTCATTATTAAAATAGTGAAAGGGGAATTTCTATTTATAGTTACCTCTAGAAGATTATGGCTTGAAGCAATGACAGCTTTCCGTCATAAAGGGCAAGTGCTGTGAGTGTAACCGGAAGCAGATTTCTGGCACACTTAAAGGACTCTCAGATAAGAGAAGTTCTTCACACGGAATGAGGCGCATGGACACGCGACAAAATCATTTATTTCATGACGTCGAACAATTGCTAAACCTCTTCATAAAGCTTAGATTTTACTTTAGACGAGATATTTTTATTAATTATTTAGCAATATTGCATCTGTAAAAACCTAAAAATTATGTAAATGTCTTCGCAGCTTTTTAAAGTAACCATAAAGTAACCATAAATAAAGTTAAACATATTTTCTAAATTTTAATGTTTTAATCTAATAAGGAAAATTAATAACTCGTCTTTGTAAGAAAGCAATCCTGATTTTAAAAGCGAAGAAACATTTAGCATTATCCTAAACGAAACATTTATTATTTATTATAAATGGCCAGATATTTTCCATCACTCGGCTATACATCAACCAGCATCGTGAACTATTTAACCGTTACATGACGTTTTTCCAGCGCACCCGTGGAGGCGAAACGCCCTGCGCTCAACAACACAACATCCATGCTCGCATGTGGGACTCAAACCCACAACTGGGCAGTCGAGCGTGCACTAGGAAATGCTTCCCTTAACGAAACCCTCGGCCTTAACGAAACATTATCCTAAATAAAATAAGCAGAATCGGAAAAATCTGAATTTGCATATCTGAATTTACACGCTGAAATTAGAAGAAAGACAATGTTTCACCCGCATCATCTGTACAAGAAACGTCTACCCAATTCGAAATGGGTAGTTCAATTCCTGAGACGCAAATAATTTAAATACTCTACTGATATTTATATTACTAATATATTATCTCAGATACCAAACAGTGTAACTATCTAACTCCTATCTAGATAATTATAGCGAATACTGAACGATGCGTATTGCTTTAATGACCCAATTCTGCGCAACTTTTAATTCAACAAGAATGTCCTATTGTCTGTTCCTGTAATACCCTTACTAGCGTACCTCACGGCGTTTGGTGTAATAAAAATTAAGTAATATCTACTCCTCATGCTGATAGATATTAGAAAGAAGTTTGACAGTTAGCGATAGTTCACTTTGTTACATAGCTGCAATTTTCACAGCGTTTAAATAGCGAATCTAGAAAATTGCGAAAACCTTCTATAACATCCGACCAACAGAAAATTTCAGTCATACAAATAGCAGATCATGGAAAATTATCATTTACTATAAAATATAATGAGCTAAGGAGTTTCTATTTTTAAACCGCGAAAGCGTATATGCATAAGAAAGGCAAATATCTCTGTCTATCTATAACTGTTGGCAACAAAATTGGGACAATAACGCCAACTTGGGGTCTTTATGCGGATTCTATGAGTATGAGGTGCATAAAATTATATAAAAGATTCCCTCCCATGCAGCACTTGCATTCCTCAAATTTACATACATATACATACTATGCATCTCTCCCGATCAATGTTGTGTATACGACCCCTAATATTACTATACGACCTATTACTAATCAATATTACTATACGACTCCTAACAAACCATAAATAGTATATGCTTCATTACCAAACCGAAATTAGTTTACGACTCATTAATAAACAGCAATTTTCTTACTGATCCCTAACATAAAGCAATTACTATACCACCACTCATAAAGAATTACTTCACAGTCCCCTAACATAAAGCAATTATATTATCACTCCCTATAAATAGCACAATTACTTTACGTCTCCTTAATACAAAGAAATGACTTTATCACTTTCTGCTTTATCACATGTTACTATTTCGATACCCTAACGCAAAGAAAACAATTACTTTACAACCCTACATTCAGCACCCCCACCCTTACAAAACGCAAATTCTATAAGACCCTTAGCAAAAACGCAAGTGTCTCATGAACAGTGAAAATCGCTATATTTTAAATCAAGAAGAGTAAATCAAGAATAGTAAATCAAGAATAGTAAATCAAGAATAGTAAATATCTATATTTTACATCAAGAATAGTAAATTAATAACTCCTACAAAGAGAAAAGAGATTATCAGAAGTAACATTTAAACTTTTGATCGCTGGATTGCGGGTTCGAATCCCGCCAGCGGGCATGGATGTTGTCATGTCAAGGCCAAGTCAGACTTTCGCCCTTCGGAGAGCCTCTATAAAAGTGAAGCTGCAATTCTTCTCCCCTTCGCCTTGGGATACCCTGTGGGGGGGGGGGGGGGAGGTATCTTGTGGACGTGGAGCGTAGGCGCCCCTTCTCCACGCGGGAATTAGTAACGAACGAAACTTTTGAAAACATTGAATTATCATTATCTTGGCGTTATTTCGCCATATTTATCAGCAAGTGTAACAGACAGTGTAGCTTCAGATATGTATACGATTGGAAACTAATTTAAGACGTGATGAATTTTATGTTACTATATGCTTTGCAAAAAGTTTTATTCTAATAAATGCAAAAATTAGTGTTAAATTCCATTTAGAAGTCTGTTTAAATAACTTTTAATACTGAATATTGTAAATATAATGTTAATAGTACATCTAAATTTACTATAGAGTAAACATGGAATATATTAGATTTTATTTGTCATGATCAAAGTGTTGATTTTTAAATACTTTCAAGCATGTTTGTTATGGTTATACAAATGATACTTGGCGTGCCAGTAATACTCATAAAATATGGCATTGATACACGCCCCATACAGTAGTATTACAACAAACATTGCAACTTAATTAAGCTTTAATATTTTTTTTTTGATATATTTTCATTACGGTACCTTTTTTTTTTTTGCTTGTCAGTAGATGAAAACAACTTCTACATCTTTTACATCTCCAATATCAAACAATGTACTACTCTCTGCCTCCTGACCACCATAATAATTACAGTAAGACACTTATTGACTTAATGGTCTATTACCGCACGGGCCCATGACTCAACAAGTCTGTCCTTCCATTGTCTTTCTTTGCGAAATTGTCACTAACGTTGCCTCACGGCATTTGGCGTGATAAGAAGTAATGAGTCGAACAATTAATATAGATAATCTTCCAAGTCAAACAGATGGATCTTTGCGAATGAATTATTATAGGCAGTTTCGAAAGTGAATTTTCCATTTGTGACATAATTGATATTGTACCAATGTGTAGTTCTGGTTTAGATAGAAGGCAAATTATTTACCATTCATCTTTATGATATATATATATATATATATATATATATATATATATATATATATATATATATATATATATATATATATATATATATATATACATATATATTTATATATATATATATATATATATATTTATATATATATATATATATATATATATATATATATATATATATATATATATATATATATATATATATTTATATATATATATATATATATATATATATATATATATATATATATATATATATATATATATAAATATATATATATAATATATATATATATGTGCGTATATATATATATATATATATATATATAGAGAGAGAGAGAGAGAGAGAGAGAGAGAGAGAGAGAGACTTTGTAAGTTAAAAGTAAAGTGAAAAAACTAAAAGTGTCTAAAAAAATGTTGGCATTACGATTACTAAATTTAAATGGAAATATAAGCTATTTATCCTGAATTAGCAAATTATTCATTAAAGTATTATTATAGTTGGGAAAAGAAAAATATGTTGGACACTGGAATATTTTCAATTTTTTTTATGTATATCTAAAATGTACACAAACGTTTTATATATCAAAATATTAAAAAAAGCCTTATTGATGTTCTCATAAATGCATGTTTATATTTATCTAAGATAAGCAATTTTATTAACATAAAATTATCATTACTGGAAACGTTTTGTTCGTGATACTACTTCGTAATACTACCATTTCCATTACACACCTTTTGCGCAGTATAATTTCTCCAAATCTATACTTTTCCATATTCGGCATAACAGTTACTGTCACGTTACTTATCAAAACTTTACATTAGATGTACTTAGACATCTTTGAAGGAAAAAATATTTTTATAACTTTGAAAGTTTTAAGCACAAAAAGAAAATGATAGTAATCACTGGCAAATTTTTTAAAATTAAAGGTTTCAAATATTTCAAGCATTAAGCCCTCATTTTGAATTTAGTGTAATCGTGGAAATAAAAGTGATTGACATGATGATATTGGTAGTGTAATAGTAAAGTTTTATGTGCTATATTTAGTTTCTTGTCAAAATATTTATTTTCCAACGTAATTTTACGAGTTACGTAGTTAATAGCATAGCTTGTTTCTATGTAATGTAACTCATAATGTAACTCCTGTTACTTATAATGTAACTCGTAAGTTTAATCCATGTGATTAGTTAACCCCATTAAGTAATTAGATATATTTATGTGCCAGAGTTGTTCGACAAGTGGACTGAGGACTACGACTGGCGATTTTCATAAACATCTCATTCCTTAAATACATTATAAAAAAATCTGATGTGGGCAGCACATGACTTTCCTTATATAATGCAATGAATTTACTATGTTTATAGTAAAAAGAAATGGATTGTTTTTATAGCAGATATTTATATTCCTTCCAAGATATTGAATTTTCGTCAATGAGTCTCCATTTTCATTGTTTTAGCGTCATTTCTATCCATTTGGCGAGTTTTTGTTAATTTAGCAACATTTTAAAAAGTCGCCAAGTTAGCGACATTCCACCAACATCGCCGCCAAAATATCGCCAAGCGTTATGGACGGAGAAGTAAGTTATTCTTTCAGCAGATAAATGACTATTGACATTCAAATACAAAAGTATTACTCAAAGAATCTTTTTTCATGAATGGAACGAGCTAGATCCACGAGAATGATGTTACCCAATTTATCGTATGATATTACATATGAAAAGTGAACTTGTTTCTCGATAGGAAACATTTTTTTTTATTTTATATGATTTTTTGATAATTTTTTTTATAAATGTTCAATATCTCGAGAACGGTTCATGTTAGCGTTCTAAAATGTATGTCAATCGTTTTCTAATGACAAATTACATAAGAAATATCTATTTGCGTAACTTTATTAGAGGTTTTGATTTTTTGACGATTTTTTCAAAATTCCACTCGAAAATTTAGGGGGGGGGGTCTGAACATTCGATTACGTTTAAAAACAATAGGCTTCCAATGTTTACGGATTGTAATTTTTATACCAAATTTCGTTCGAATCGGTCCATTCGTTCGTCAGTTATCGCCTCCACAGACTCACTGACACATACTTTCACACACACACAGACATCACTTCAAAATTGTTCGATTCGTGGTCAGGGATGCTTAAAGCGTGCTCTCCCGTCGAAAACTCGAATTCGAATTTTCGAAACAGTCACAATACTTTTCTTATACATTATATGTATATAAGGAATATAATATATTTAAGGATTGAGATCATTTTTTAAAGATACTTTTCAATAATATAATGAAAAAGTATCTTTTTATAATGTATTTAAGGAATGCGACGTTCATGGGTCTCAAATCTTCTTTTATTGCAAAATATAGTCCGTAGTCATTAAGCGACATCATTGGTACCGAATAACTAATTAGAGAGATATATCTTAGAAATTATACATATTTTAATCTTCAAACCACAATTCAAAATGCACTGTATATTTGCAAATCAAAGTATTTATATAGTCTGCATTCTGCAATTAACCATATGAAGAGTATAAAGCTTTTATTTTTATTTCAATGGTCCAACTAGCACATTAATCGCACTTTTACACTAAACACATACCCAGCCAACGGCCCTAACGTGCTGAAAACACCGGTTCTCGTTAGATCACCGAAGTCAAGCAGCATCGGACGCGATTAGTACTTGGGTGAGTGATCACCTGGGAACACCGCGTGCTGTTGGCACATTTCGGGCGCGGTAACCCGGTGGTTTGAGCGCTGGATTTACACGCTGAGACAACTGCCGACGTGTTCATGCGGAGTACGATCACGTTAAACATGTGGGTCCGTAAGTCCTTCCGAGAGGTTGGTGGTAGGGGAAGGAGGGTACGGTCCCTGTGGATGCCTCCCCCACTGGGTTCCGATCAAAATTGGGTGGCACTTCCCGACCGTCCAAACGGTTACTTTACACCTTTCTGGTAGGTCGGACGGTCTGGGTCTCAACAACAACAACTAAATACATACCCTTTCCAATCTATGAAACCAAAACACGAATACAGAGATATTCAATTCAACGACAATGGATAACACAATTATGGTCGGTTCCAAATCATTTCATAGTTTTCTAAATAGAGCGACACCTCTGTCGCTCATAAACAGAAGAAGCTTTTAAGATAAACGAAAAGTTACAGTGAAACTAGGTCTAGTTTGTAAAAATAAAATACATACTGCCTTTTCATGCTTTGCGCTTCATGTTTTCTGAACTAATGTCAACACGTCCATTACAGAGTATTTTGGATCATGACCAGCAAAATGACATTTCTGTTTTACCCAAATTGCTTTCGTTGAAAAGCCTGCCATTCAAAGACGTGTAAATAGTTGATAATTGCCTTTGTTGAAAATGAATGTTGCGCATAACACATTTTTCAACTTTATTACTTGCCTTACATGCTTAGTATAATGGATAGAGGAAATATGGTGAGGGGACCTGATACTAGAATGAGATTTTTCGATGCATTTACAGGTTTGAGGCAGTTTTACTTTCCTTATATACATAATGTATAAGGAAAGTATTGTGATGGGGTCGAAAATTCGAATTCGAGTTTTCGACGGGAGAGCATGTTTCAAGCATCCCTGATCACGAATCGAACATGTTTGAAGTGATGTCTGTGTGTGTGTGTGTGTGTGAAAGTATGGTGTGTGTGTGTGTGTGTGTCAGTGAGTTTGTGGAGACGATAACTGACGAACGAATGGACCAATTCAAACGAAATTTGGTACAAAAATCACAATCCATGAACACTGGAAGCCTATTATTTTTAAACGTAATCGAATGTTCAGAATAACCCTAAATATTCGAGTGAAATTTTGAAAAAAATCTCCAAAAATCAAAACCGCTAATAAAGTTACGCAAATAGACATTTCTTATGTAATTTTTCATTAGAAAACGATTACCATAAATTTTAGAACGCTAACATGAACCGTTCTCGAGATATTGCACATTTTTCAAAAAAATTATCAAAAAGTCATATAAAATAAAAGAATATATTTCCTATTGAGAAATATGTTCATTTTTCATATGTAATACCATGTGCTAAATTTCGTGACATCATTCTCGTGGATCTAGCTCGTTCCATTCATGAGAAAAGATACTTCGAATAATACTTTTGTATTTAAACGCCAATAGTCATTTATCTGCTATAAGAATAACTTATTTCTCCATCAGTAAAGCTTGGCGAGATTTTGGCGACGAATTTGGCGGATTCTCACCAACTTGGCGATTCTTTTAAATGTTGTCAAATTAACGAATATCTCGCCAAATGGATTAAAATGACGCTAAATCAATGAAAATGACAACTAATTGTCGAAATTTCAATATCTTGGAAAGAATATAAGTATCTACTATAAGAAAAACCTATTTTTTTTAAGTAGTAAATTCATTGCATTATATAAGGAAAGTCATGTGTTGCCCACATCAGATTTTTTAAATATAATTTTGAGTACGTTTTGAGTGAACGTTTTGAGATCATGCGTATGTGTATGTATTAGTATGTACCAGAGGAGTATTCTAAAACCGAATTTGATATGTATTACCTCAAATCACTTATTTAAGAGTATAACAACAAAATGTTTATTATTTAATTTCATAGTTTAATTTTTTAATTTTCAATTTTTAATTATATTTTGCCATGATCGGGACATGTGAAATATCCCATCTTTAGGTTCAAGGTACTATTATCCAACATGTGCATTTCTAAATTGTGTGAAACTGGATAAAGTGATTTCATTTTATGCATTTATATGCATAAACACTATTTTATAACCCTCCTCTCTCTCCGTATATATATATATATATATATATATATACAATGGAGCACCGTTTATACGTTTCTCAAGGGGAATTCGAAAAAGATGTATAAATGGAAATACGTATAATCGAAATTTTATGAAACAATTTTGATTATTGCAAATATTTAATGCTACAAATCATCCTAATTTATTTAAAAGTAATACTTTTATTTTTTTAAGATATAATCTCTATTGAAAATAATATTTAGTAATTTTTTATATTTTAACTTTTACAAT
Organism: Amaurobius ferox; assembly: GCA_951213105.1. Lineage (NCBI taxonomy): Eukaryota > Metazoa > Arthropoda > Arachnida > Araneae > Amaurobiidae > Amaurobius > Amaurobius ferox. Next base: position 98,922,777 of record OX578139.1, on the reverse strand, counting down.
CATAAAAATGAAAAAAATCATACCTTTATTTGAATTTCATACATACATATCTTAAGTAAATACACATCTTGTTTTATACGATTTATGTGCATGCAGGTAGATGTTAATTAAAAAAATCTTTAATCGTCGTCTGACGTGCGGATTGAATGGGAATAATGAGTACAGCATTATGGTTCGAATTAAAGTTTTTGGAAGTTTTTCACTGGTGTTTTGACATTCAAAATAAGTTCTAAGTTTATCAATGGAGTCCGTAGAGTCATTAAAAGAAGACGGGATAACTTCTTCACATTCTTCTTCATCATCATCGCTACTTAAATTAGCACCAGATAATTTGTCTTCTATTAATTCATCAATTGCAATTAATTTCGAAGTCATTACGCGGGTATCATAATTCACATCCCCTCGAAAGTAACTTCTGATCTCAGGAGATTCCAGTCTTCTTCATCCATGATCACAGTTTCATTAGTTCCAGCGTTGGTATCACTGTCATCGATGGCATCACCTTAATCTAATTTTGGATCTGGAACCCTCCTTTAATGAAACAATTTTTTATTGTTTCAGACTTGACTTGAGTCCATGCTAGGGAGATCGTGTTTATCCCCTGAAGTGCGTTTATCTTTCCTTGGGTATTTATTTCCTGTAGTGATGCTTTGAAGGGCATGTTGAATTAAACTCTTTCTGTAGCACACTTTTAAATTTTTTATTATTCCCAGATCTAGGGACTGTAGTTTGCGCGTGTAATTTGGTGGAAAGAAAACTACTTTCACATTTTTCAAAAAGTCGGTCTCTTGGGGGTGAGCAGTACATTGATCTATAAAAAGTAAAATTTTACATTTTTGTTGTTTCATATCTTTATCCAATATTTTTGAGCCATTCAGTAAAAATTTTAAAAGTCATCCACGGTTTTGTATTTGCTTCACAACCAACTAGCAATATTTTAACTTTTGCAAAACACCTTGGCTTTCGTGACTTCCCTATGATTAGAGAAGTCATCATATCACTTCCATCAGCGTTGGCACAAAATAAAACAGTGAGGCGATCTTTAGATTTTTTTTTCCACCATTGCAATTGTCACACCTTTAAATGTGAGAATTCTTGCAGGTATGAGATGATAAACGATGTCTGTTTCATCAACATTGTAAATGTCCTTCAGCTGGTATCCATAAATTTTGTTCAGCAAATTTTTTAACCATGCGTTAACAGTTTCAGTTGGAACATCTTTAGATTCTCCACTTACCACTTGACTTGAAATTCCATGTCGCAGTTTGAATTTGTGAAGCCATCCAGTTTGAAAACATGCATCTTTTACATCCAATTTCAATGCAATTTCCTTTGCTTTTTCCATGAGCATAGGCCCACTCACAAGCACGACATGCACGATTGCACGATTTGATGCACGACATTGTGTTAAAAACTGAAGCAAAATGTCCATGTACTTCAAGAAATTTGCCTTCTTGCACCCTCAGTTCCTTAGAAACAGAGTTTCCGCAAGCTGCTGCTCGGTCCTCGAGTTTTTTTCTTTCATAGACAATGGTTTTCTGAGTAGAAACTTTAATATCCAGTTTTTAGGAAAATGTACTTTTGTTAATCCTGTACTTTTGTCAAATTCTTTTTCTTATCTTTTAATGTAAGTGCTTTACGGTTTCGGGACATTTTTGGAGAACGTTAAATTTTTAAGAAACCAGCAGAATGATAATAATCAACAGACTGAACAGAAATACTGAAACGTGAGTTTTCAAAAGCATAGAAATTCGCTTCGAAAACGGACTGCTTATCAAACGAAATAATCTGGTGAATAGACCCTTTCATTGTTCGTTCTTCCCGCAGCAGGTGCAGTTTAGGGTTGTCATTTAAATTTGATAGCTTGAGCGAGAATTCTTTGGGAATCAATAAACGCGCGAAATTTGTAACTGTGGTAACCTATGTAACAGTAGTCAGAGTACCTCTACGCTTGTGGTGGCAATTCCCAAATGTTCTATTCGAATGAAAATTTTCGAATTTTAGAAAGATTTATCAGCGGGAAAACGACGTATAACCGAAGTTTTGCGTCATGTAAACGAAATATTTTATCGTTACATGGTTAGGAATGAATTGGGATTGTGCTGAAACGACGTATAAATGTAAAAGACGTATAATTGAGAAACGTATAAATGGTGCTCCACTGTATATATATATATATATATATATATATATATACCATGCTGAAAAGAAGAAATAAACAAAATCAGGCTTAATTTGGAGGCTAATTCAGATTAGATTCCTCTTCAGGTATGAACATTCAGCCTAAATTAACCCAAACAAATGTTTTTATGGATATAGCAATAGTTCGTTGCTATAAATATCATGACCCAGATTACAAGCAGAGATAGATGATAATATATATATACTATATATATATATATATATATATATATATATATATATATATATATATATATATATATATATATATATATATATATATATATATATATATATATATATATATATATATATATATATATATATATATATATATGCGTGTGTGTGTGTATATACATAATATTAAAAATATTTAATTATATTTCAAACCGATACGTCTAAAGCTTTGTAATATCAAAGGCGCCATGCCGCTCTTTTAATATAAGCTAAAATAGTATTTATAAAGGGTGAAGGTATAGATTGAACATAAAAGGGGGGGGAGAAAAATAAAAGGAAAAGAAGGAGAAAAACAAGAATGGGGGTAAGTACCTGTAAGTACCTGTAAATACTTCCCTCCATTCTTGTTTTTCACCTTCTTTCCCTTTCATTTTTCTTCCCCCCTTTTATGTTCAATCTATACCTTCACCCTTTATAAATACTATATATATATATATATATATATATATATATATATATAATTCTGGAGTTCCATTTATGTCACTTAAAAAATGCTGCACTTCCGTTCAGAGCATTGCAAAATATATTCCAGTATTCCATTAAGTCCATAGAGTGGTCAATGTCAGACTGAATTTTTCACTCGAATGAACGTGTGGGCATAAAAGTTTTATATAGGAATGTCATGTTCTCAATTCCAAATGAAACGAGAGATTATCCATTTATGGCCATCACGTCTAGACGTGGATTGCTTTCGAAATGGCAGCAGTCATTGGAATTTCGTAACGTCAAGGGATTTTCCCCTGTCAGGGATCAATGAACACATTTGCGCAGTTCTGTTAATTGGAATAGTTTGGAAAGAACACAATATAAAATTCAATAAACTTAAATAATTTAGCAAATATGTATGAAATGACTAGAACCTATAATTGACAAGTATGACTATCTAGGTTTTTGAATGCAGGGGATAGAAGAAATAATTTCACAGATGGAAAAATGGATAACCTATAAAGTAATGGCAAAATTAAAAATTTCGTTTAACTTTGTCGGTAAATTAAAAAATATATATAAATTATAATCACTTGATGAATTTCGTTAAAATTAAATAGCTATTTAAAGACATCTAATATTATGATGACTGCAGTTCTTATACCGATTCTTTTGATATGCAAATGCGATATCTAATGACCAACTCCATTAATTTTTACATGTTATTTTCGAGAAACTTTCAGAAGTAAACGTTGAATATCGTCATATATCGAAGCTTTCCTGTGAGTGTTCTTAGCATTTAACCTGACTGTGCTTTGTTTTGAAAAAATGATAAAATGTAACTTTTCTACTTGATAATTAAAAGTAAACCACTGCTTTCTGTTTAGTATTACAAAATGAAACTTTCAATAATAAAAATGTCAACATAGCAACATTCTACAGAATCCTAATCAACAACCCCTAAACTTTGAATATGAATTTCCCTATATCATATTTTAACTAAAATATTATAAAACTGTAAACATGTTTGAATATTCAACTAAATTTAATTATTTAACTTTCTTGAAAAAAATGATAATTTCCTAAACAATGGTGGTATTATATAGTATTTAGAGGATTAAATATTTAAACTAAACTGTAAATGTTAATGACATTACAATAGTTTTTACTGCCACAGATAAGCCAAATCTGTCAATACAGGTGTCTGCCAACTTTAAAAAAGAATCTTTTAAAGAAATTATATTTTAAAAAACGTGATACGAATGGTCTAGATACTACTACTAAGTCTAAAAACTTATTCATTATGATACAAATAGAACTAAACACCATGGAATATGAATGTCTGAGAAAATCGAGTATAGAGATTCACACTTCAAATATTTATAAATATAATAATAAATCTTCACCTATCAATCTTGCATTTAAACTTTTCTTCATCTCCATCATGAAGTGTGACAAGTCGTGAAAAATGATTTTCTAAATAAAGCACTTCTTGAGCATGAAACGCCGCCCCATTACTTATTCAAGGGTTCCAAGAAGATCATAACCCATTCCAGTGGCCTACTTGCTGGCAGAGTGCCCAGTATTTGACTGAGGCCGCGTAAAGATTAAAAAGCATCTGATGTGGGCAGCTCATGGCTTTCACTTTAGACTCAATTTCATGTTTCTATATCGATTTTTCCTATTATATTGAAATATTATCGTATATAAAAATGTAAATAGATATTTATTTGAAATTGCGCAGAAAATTTACAGTTTTAGGATGATTTTCTTTTGTATTTGAAGCAAAATCTCAAATCATGGTCTAAAGCACATTTTCTTCAAAATTGAGTTTTCCCGAAATTTTGTGTCTTTTGAACTGAATGGTAAATTTAGTTCTAGCTAAATCATCTGGATGGTACTGAAATGCCCTATAGAGCAAGCAAAATACACTATATGATCAAAAGTATCCGGACACTTTGGATGTTAGAATGTTTTTCGAATTTCTAAAAAAATACTTTGGAAGTGTTCTGTAACTTTGGCGATGTGAAGAACATGCTTGAACGCACACTTTCCAGTAAAGTTTCGGTGACTCATTTCATTTAGGGGACTACCAAGCTATTGAAAAGGGGGAAAACTACATTTGATCACCCTGTATCATAAAAAGCTGGAAATGATTTGTAACTTTCACAAAATAGTTAACTAGCTTTTTTCAATGTGTATAAGCATTTTCGTAAAACAAAAACGTATATTCATGAAGACTTAAACGTTTCTTAAAAAAAAACCAAATTTTGTTACATGTTTTTTGCTTACAATATCCATAAGTTTCAATCAAATTTCACGAAACTTGCACAACATTTGCCAACGTCAAAGAAAAACATTATACTTCAATTGAAAATTAAAGGAATGAATATATGATGAGATATAAACATTTGAAGAAACTAAGTTTTTACTGCGCAGGCGCGAAACATAGTAATAGTTTTCTTTTGTGATTTTGCAGTGAATACTATAGGGTAACTTCTATAAAAAATCTACTGGAATATCGCCAAAATTCACAAAGATATCGACAATATAATGATCAGTTTTTCTCAGACTCTCTGAAAGTACCTGGATGATAAGGGGGATTCCACAAATTGACACTTTACAAATTCATTGGACACCCCTGTTCTGAAAATGAACTAGTCCAATTCTATGCAAATAATGATCACCACGTGCAAGGTGTCCGGAGACTTTTGACCCTTAGAGCACGTTTCAAGCATCCGTGATCACGACACGAACATTTTTGAGGTGATGTCTGTATGTGTGTGTGTGTGTGTGTCAGTGAGTGTGTTGAGACGATATCTCACGAACGAATGGAGCGTTTCGAATGAAATTTGGCACAAAAATTACAATCTGTGATCACTGGAGGTCTATTGTTTTTAAACACAATCGAATGTTCAGAACCCCCTTTAATTTTCGAGTGAAATTATGAAAAAATCATCAAAAAATCGAAAACCTTTATTAAAGTTACGCAAACAGACATTTCTTATGTAATTTTCCTTAGAAAACGAGTGACATAAACTTTAGAACGGTAGCATGAGCCGTTCTCGAGAAATAGCAGATTTTTCAAATAAATTTATCAAAAAATTCCATAAATTAAAGAAAATATTAACTGTTGAGTGAGACACATGTTCACTTTTCATATGTAATATCATGCGATAAATTTGGTCACATCATTCTCGTGAATCTAGCTCGTTCCATTCATGAGAAAAGATATTTTGAGTAATACTTTTATATTTGAACTCCAATAGTCATTTATCTGCTATAAGAATAACTTATTTCTCCATCCATAATGTTCATAACGTTTGGATAGATTTTGGCTACAAATTTGTCGGAATGTCGCCAACTTGGCGACTTTCTTAAATGTTACCAAATTAACGAAAATCAATCTAAATGGATAAAAATGATGCTAAATCAATGAAAATGACGACTCATTGAAGAAAATACAATATCTTGGAAAGAATATAAGTATCTACTATAGGAATAACCTGTTTTATTTTTACTATAAAAGTAGTAAAATCATTGCATTGCATAAGGAAAGTCATATGCGTGCCACATCAGATTTTTTGTATACCGGCATCTTAAAATAGAAATATGTAGAAAATGAAACAATATTTTCACTAAGTCTGTCCCCGACTTTGTCTCCATGTTTCTGTTTCCTAGTATGTCATTTTTACTTTCTTTATATACATATATTGTATAAGGAAAGTATTGTAGCGGGGTCGAAAATTGGAATTCGAGTTTTCGACGGGGGAGCACTTTTCAAGCATCCTTGAACACGAATCAGATGTTTTTGGGATGATGTGTGTGTGTGTGTGTGTGTGTGTGTGTGTGTGAGTGGGTGGGTGGGTGTGAAAGTATGTGAGTGTGTATCATTGAGTCTGTGGAGACGATAAATGACGAACGAATGGACCTATTCGAAAAAAATTTGGAAAAAAAATTACAATTCATGCAGACTGGAAGCCTGTTGTTTTTATACTCAATCGAATTTTTCAGAACCCCACTAAATATTCGAGCGAAATTTTGAAAAAATCATCAAAAAATCAATACCTTTAATAAAGTTATGCAAATAGTTATTTCTTATGTAATTTTTCATTAGAAAACGATTGAAACAAATTTTAGAACACTACCATGGACTGTTCTCGACATATTGCACATTTTAAAAAAAAATATCAAAAAATCATATAAAATAAAAAAGATATTACCTAGTGCGAAATCTGTTCACTTTTCCTAAGTAATATCATGCGATAAATATTGTGACATCGTTTTCGTGGATCTAGCTAGTTTCATTCATGAAGAAAGATACTGTAGCTAATACTTTTGTATTTGGCCGCCAATAGAATTACATATAATGCAGTAAGTAGAACGTATCTCACCACAGCGCATCCAGAATTATTGCTTCAAACGATTTTGACATTTTCCTAACATGAAATTTGAGCTCCTTTCTTTTATCTCAGTCTTTTATCTATGGCAGACCGGCTCTCTTGCCATTACAATACCGATCGACCGTACTAAGAAGCACATTTCTAAATTATAAGTTCGGACTCGAAGCTAGCTTTTTGGCTTAAACTTATAGCATCGGGCTGCGGCACTCGTGGATCCGGTTTCAAACCTGAGCAGAGAGAGCTGGTTCTCGCAGTGGTGAATCCGTACGGTAAAGCGAAAAAACTCGCATGCTTGTCGAAGACGATTGCAACATCTCGTAGGAGATGGTAGCACCACAAAAGGCGCATTCTCTCTCTTCTCCAGGCATCAAAAGACTGACATCATGCCACGGGTAGTTGCACGATCGAAGTACACTCTTCGTCTGCTGGGCCGGACAAGCTCGCAACTCAAGTTTCCTGATTAAAAGAAAATATACGGGCTCTTGAAGCCGACTTCGCCGTTTTCACAGACTCGTCGCTTCTTATAGGAGAGAGAAACCGACTCTTGCGCCCTTCCAGCACCGATCGGCCGTGCTAAGCAGCAGATTCCCGAATTGTAAATTCGGACTCGAAGCTAACGTTTGGCCTAACCTTATAGCATTGGGTTACTACACTCTTAGCTCCGGGTTCAAATCTGAGCATTGACCGCCTATTCTCGCAGTGGTGAAGCCGAACGACAAAACGAAGAAACATGTAACCTTCTCGACGACGATCACAAATCCTCTCTCAAGATAGTAGCACCACAAAAGGCGCATTATCTCTCTTCTCCAGTCTTTTCCATCGTCAGTCTTTGCCACCGTCATCGAAGTGCACACTTCGCCGGCTGGGCCGGACCCGGTAACTCAAGTTTCGCGATTGAAAATAGGCGGGCTCTTAGGGTCGACCTCGCCGATTTTGCAGTTTCTTCCAGGAGAGGGGCTCCTGTGGCATTACTGCACCGATCGACCGTTCTAAGATGATCGACCGTACTAAGATGATCGACCGATCGACAGCACAGTCCCAAATCATAAATTTGAACTAAAAGCTAGCTTTTGGACTAACCTTATAGCATTGGGCTACGACACTCGAGGCCCGGGATCAAGTCCGATTGGTTGCTGCTGCTCCTCGCACTTCTATGGTTTCAAAGATAGTAACAACCATTTCCACCAAGCCTCGCAGTTGATCTGCATGTTCACGCAGTTCGACAAGTGAAATGAAAAATACCTTTCTAAATAAAGCCCTGCTTCAAAACGCACCCCATTATTTATTCAAAGGTTCAGAGTAGAGCATAACACTTCACAGTGACCGGCTTGCTGGCAGGGTGCCCAGAATTTGACTGTGGCCACACCAAGAATAGAAAACAGAGCATCATTTGAAGTAATTTGTATATTAACGCTCTAATGTTATCCATTTTATTTCTAACTTCTAATCAAAAGGCAGGTTTCAAAACAAGATAAAGGCCTGGTAAAGCTATGTTACATACTAACAGCTTTGTAAAACCTTGTTGATTCGAAATTTAATATATGAGCTACTTCAATATTAATTCATTAATTATATTACTTTATTTAATGCAATGATATTTTTAGTAGTGGTGTAATTTTTTGACATAGGAATATTTATTATCCTCCAAAAAGTTAACAAGGCAATTATTATCACTTTTAGAATGCGACGTTAAGCGTCACGTGTAACCCAAAACACATTTCTTCTGCAAGCGATATCAACGTTTGACTCTGTGAAGATCATATTACAATGAATCATCGCTTTAGTCATGTGTGTTTAATTTTAATATGATAAAAAAATGGAATCATATTATCTATATTTCAATTTGAATGAATTTATGTGGCTTTAAATAGTAAAAGTAAAATATTTTGAGCGAATGCAATACAATAACTAAAATTTTGGCCTCGAAACTCTGTAATTTCGCTCGTAGTTTTTAATGAAAAAGACGGTGCGATCGGAATAGCTTGGTGATTTTAAGAAATATTTTCCCTTTATAACAAAATTTAAAAAATAAACAAAATATTATCAAAATTTAAATAATTTTAAAGAAAATAGAATTTTGCTTTCTATTAAAAACTTATTATTTCAAATTTCAATTCTTGAAAAGCAAATTAAGCTTTGTCAATTTTTTAATATTACAGAAGAATAATCAAAAATAAAAACAAACAAAATATCTAAACGTTAACACAATTTTTATAAAATTTAAATTATTGAAAACCAAACAAAATATTTTTTAAATTTAAACTAAAAAATGAAAAATTGTTTTAAATTAAATTATTGAAAAATAAACAAAAATAATAAATTGTAAACAAAATATTTTTGAATTTTGAATTATTAAAAAGTAATTTTTTATATTGCGTTTTGTTACGTTTCTCGAGCAATCATGCATTTTTCGTTCGAAAGAAAGAGATGCGCCAAAATGTCGACAATCTTTTAAGTTCTCCAACGGAAGTTAGTAAATTGCTAAAGTACCTATTTCTTTAAATCAATTTTATACATTTGGAAAGTTCATTTTTTCCACGTTTACTTGTTTGTCAGTTTTCTGTACCGAATTGTTGCATCGATGCAAAACAATTACTCAATACTGTTTAGAAATTTCAATAGCGTAAAATGAGCTTCAATTTCAAAATATCTGATGTGGGCAGCACATGACAGTTACAGACAAACGGAGAGAAGAGTATTTCTTACATAATAGAAGGTATGCCCGTCATATGACGGAAATCAGAATTTACGAGACATTACTTCTCATTTGGAGTCATTTTTATAAATTTGGCGACATTTTTGTCATTTTACCAACATTTAAAATAGTCGCCAAGTTGTCGACGTCCCGCTAAATTTTTCGCCAAGAGTTACGGGCGGACGGGCGTAGAAATGTGTTATCGTATGGTCTACGCTTTTGTTCTTTCCAAGATATTGAACTGTCATAATCTAGTCGTCATTTTCAATGATTTAGCGTCATTTCTATCAATTTGGAGACATTTTCGCTAATTTGGCAACATTTGAAAAGTCGTCAAGTTGGCGACATTCCGCCAAAATCTCGCCAAGCCTTATGGATGGAGAAATGAGTTATTCTTGCAAATGACTACTGGCTTTCAAATACAAAAATATTACCTAACGTATCTTTCCTCATGAATAGAACGAGCTAGATCCACGAGAATGATGTCACCAAATTTATCGCAAGATATTACTCGTGAAAAGTGAACATATTTCACAATGAGTAATATATTTTTTTTATTTTATATGATTTTTTGATAATTTTTTTGAAAAATGTGCAATATCTCGAGAACGGTTCATGCTAGCGTTCTAAAATTTGTGCCAATCGTTGTTTAAAGAAAAATTACATAAGAAATGACTATTTGCATAACTTTATTAAATGCTTTGATTTTTGATAATTTTTTCAAAATTTCACTCGAAAATTTAGGGTTTTCTGAGCATTCGATTGCTTATAAAAACAATAGGCTTCCAGTATTCATGGATTGTAATTTTTGTACCAAATTTCGTTCGAATCGGTCCTTTCGTTCGTCAGTTATCGTCTCCACAGACTCACTGACACACACATACACACACAGACATCATCTCAAAAACGTCTGATTCGTGTTCAGGGGTGCTTGAAACGTGCTCTCTCGTCTAAAACTTGAATTCGAATTTTCGATCCCATCACAATACTTTCCTTATATATTATATGTATATAAAGAAAGTAATAAAATGCATAACTAATTTGATCTCATTTTTAACACTTTCCAACATAGTTGTATAATGTGTTTATGACTTTGTTCATTCTGTCTGTCTGTCTGTCTGTCCGTTCGTACGTTAACTGCCGTAAAAATGACTTTATCAAAATGAAATTTAGTATGTTGTTGGTATAATATGGTCTGTGGGACATATGGGAATGAAAATGAATAACATCTAAATTTTCTGCTAACGCTATTACAATGTTTTTGATTTTAAATTATCACTAAACTTTGATTATCCCTACGACGAAGTCTAATTTCTGTAACATGCAGAATGTAAACAAATCAAGTGATTGTAAGATGAGTTATATAAAAATTGCTGAATTTATATCACACAAACTTATTTAGCTCTGGAGTCTGGCATGTACGTGATATGAATGAAATATCCATTGAATTTACATAAAGAAGCAGACGATTTATAGCATTGTCTTTTTTGATGATGTTCACTTCTAGCTTCTAGTTCAAGTTTTTACATAATTTATTCACACTTAAAACTGTCCGGCCGTCCAAATAGTTGCTCTTAGTCCTCTGTGACGAGTCGGACGGTCTGGGTCTTCTACACTTAAAACTGTGAACAAATGTATGCATTATTTTGTGCAGCGGTTATTGGGTCAACACTTCTTAAACATAAACAGATGCGCACAAAGTCATCAGTAAGTGTTGGTGAGGACTTTTAAGCAGCCCTGTTGTTTCAAAACTTCAAATTCTGAAACATGCTAGAAGAACAGTACTTTACCTATACGTTGGTATAAGAAAAAGAGATACCAAGGCACAGCAATAATATTGGAGAAATATTACATATATTGATTCTGCTGAATGTCTGTATTAATGACAAAACGTTCACATGGCAGAAATAATGCAATCTTACAACATTATGGTTCTGCTACAGGGAGAAACATCAACACACAGCTAAGCCGTAAGAATATTCCAAATCGTTTAGAGACTTCAACTTTGCAGTCGTCTGCTATAACTTATTTATTCTTTGAATAAAAGTGCGGAGAATTTTTTGAAACGCAGAATGCCTGGCAGCGTGCCCGCCGCGCTAGCAATTGTTTTTGTGGGTGACAAGGTCTGCGAGATGTCGCGTGATTGACTCACATTGGGAGAAATGAAAATATGTCAGACCGAGAAATTGGCGTTTAAGACATTTTCATTTCACGATGAAAGTTTGTCGCAACAGAGAGAGGTTATTGTTCTTGATACTGTAGCAGATAAAACTTTTATTAGTTCTATAGAATGAGAAAAAGAAGTATTTCTGTAACTTTATATGGATATACTGCATGTCTTATAATTTTCATTTTCTTATTTATGGCCAACTAGATATTTATGGGAAAATATTTTAGAAATATTTTAAGGATATATGAACAAATCATTAATTATTTTCATTTGCAAAATACATACATACATACATATATATATATATATATATATATATATATATATATATATATATATATATATATATATATATATATATATATACATATATATATATATATTTATATACATATATATATATATATATATATATATATATATATATATATATATATATATATATATATATATGTATGTATATATATATATATATATATATATATATATATATATATATATATATATATATATGTATGTATGTATGTATGTATGTATATATATGTATATGTATATATATGTATATGTATGTATGTATGTATGTATATATATGTATATGTATATATATGTATATGTATATATATATGTATATGAATATATATGTATATGTATATATATGTATATGTATATATATATATATATATATATATGTATATGTATATATATGTATATGTATATATACATATATATATATATATACATATACATATACATATATATATATATACATATACATATATATATATATATGTATATGTATATATATGTATATGTATATATACATATATATATATATACATATACATATACATATATATATATACATATACATATATATACATATATATATATATATATATAATATGAAAATACCGTGAAATATAATATTATAAAATCATCAGAAATCACACTTAAAAAGCGCAAAGCTGCACTAAAAAGAGGATTAAAAAAATTTTCAAAATGAAAAGAGGTATGGATGGAAACAATATACCAAAAGATGGCCGGGGGGAGTTGTGACATATATATACATATATATATATATATATATATATATATATATATGTATATTTGGTCCATTTAATTGTCATACTTTGAAGATGTCTCCTGATGTTGTTAGAAACCCTCACTACTTTGGAAACGCCACCTAAAAACAACTATTGTGACTATAAACTTAGCCGTTGTATCTTTTGTTTCCAGAGCTCAATTTTGAGGAAATTAGAAACCGGAAATGTGTTAAACTGAATATATCAGTACTCATAGAGATAGGCAAGTAATGTGACACACACCACGTTTTTTTTTCCTTATACCGCTATCGCAGATATTAGCTATTCCATGCTGATGAGTATATAAAAAGAGCGAAATCGGTCCGTGGAGGATGTTATCTGCAAGGGCAGCATAATTCTAACTTTGGAACTCCCACGAAAAATATGCTGTCTCGCCACCAATAGTGTTTGATTCAATATTGCTGGAAATACGTTTAAAGTTTAGAGAATAATTTTACGCTCAGCAACAAAATTAAATACAGTTCAGTATATTAAATATCATTGCATATTTTAGCTTTCTAAATGCGATATAGAAGAAATTGTGCATTTTTGTTTTCAAAATAGTTCTTCTTTGAAGAAAATATCTCACTGTTTTATGTTTTATGCTTCTAAACAAAATATCTATGTTGCATATACACACACGTTGAATTCTTTATTGATTTATACCGTACCCTTCACAGTAATGTTCTGATAAGAATATTTACAAAGGACATTGGTTGCGTGCATTTACATGTTACATAAGCCGGATGTGTGCTTGGCATTTAATGGTGATATGTTATCAAACAAACGCAAGACATTCTCAGATTAACCTGTTCCGGTATTTTTCAGCCTCATTAGAGCTCCACTTTATTATGGAACCTTTATTTTCCTGCCAGCTCCGTGCTAATTTTCACATGAGATCTTCTGTATAATGATATTTTCATGAAATACTATACTTTATCAAATTTTAAATTTCTATTAATATTTCTGTTATCGAAAATAAAAGAAATTAAAAGTACATCATTGGTGGAGTAATCATAGAGTGGATGTAATTCGTGATTTTAGTACCCATCAAAGGAAGAGTTGAAAATCTTGGGGTTATATTCTCTATGCAGCATTCAGTGAACCAGCTTTGTTATACAGGGTGATTTAAAAGTTCGGAGCAAAAGTAAAACGCTATAAAAAATATCTATGGGTCGGAGGGACATGAGGTTTGCAGATTAATATTCACCGTGGTGGGGGATTTTGTGTGGCATGAAAAAAAATTAGTTTAAACTCTCGACACTCGGGGCGCTGCGGCAGTTAAAGCCATGGAGGTGACTTATGCATGGAGGTGATAGTACACGTGACTGGCTTGTGAGATCCCCAGATCTCACACCTAGTGATTTCTCGTTGTTGGGGATAACTAAAAACACGGGTCTATAGAGGAAAGCCCCAGTCCTTACCAGCACTGACAGACGCTTTACGGCAGGAGGTAGCAGCCATTCCCGTTAATACGCTGCTTTATTCTGTATCAGTCGTAATACCGCGACTTCACTCAGTACTGGAATGTGGTGGTGGACATTGAGTACTTGCAGCGGTAAATCATGTTGAAATAAAATATCTCATTTCACAATTATTACCTCGCATTGTTTTCTTCGCAGCAGCGCTCCCCTAGTGTCGACACTTTGAACTATTTTTTTTTCATGCCATACAAAATCCCCCACCACGATAAATATCAATCTGTAAACCGCATGTCTCTACAACTCATAGATATTTTTATAGCGTTTTACTTTTGCTCCGAACTTTTGAATCCCCTGTATAATATGGTATATGATTAGGGATCATCAACATCAAATACCCGATGACTGCATGTACAGAACCATGGGTGCCCATAAAACTTTTCCATGGGGGTGAGGGCAAATCACTGACTTCAGTGGGGCCTGAAGAATAATATTTACAACATCGACTAGCTTGATGCCCAACTTTGTGACTTTGAATTGTACATCTTATTCTTGAGTTTGCCCTACTGACGTCAATGGTTTGCACACACACCCTGGGAAAAGTCCTATGGGCACCCATGGTTCTGCTTATACAGTTAATGGGCATTTTGTTTCTTTTTAAATTCTTCAAATATTTTAAATATTAAATGTTTGTTTTCGTGGACTCATAAATGATAAAGCGAATGATTATTTAAGTAATCACTACGCATGCCTCAAACATGGGATCTAAAGCTTTTTGCCTTTCAACGACACTGATTGGCCAAAAAGAATCGCGCTGTGATTTGTTAGATAGTTCTCAATACTTTATGAGTGAAGTCTTATTTCTACCTCAACAATGATTTTTACTTTAAACAATTGTAAGATTTCAGCAATGCGTTGATATAAGCTTTTATTTAGTAACAATGCGTGTTTGAGGTTCTTTATTGAAACAATTCATATTGATCTGCATAATAAAATTATTTCCAATTAAGAAAAGTTTGAAAACGTATTTTACAGCTGTAAGTCGCAATACCAAACTTGGATATGCCATGTCAAGAGTGATTGGGTTGAGCGAAACATCAGAAAAAAGGTCCTTCAATTTATAGAATTAACAATATTATATAAATAGTTTCATATACCAGGATAAATTTGAAGAGATATGGGCAATGGATCATAAAAGTACAGGAAAATATATGGCACTGAAGATAAAGCAAAGGGTCTGGTCAAAAAATAGGAGAACTATTCACCTGGCATACTTAGGAAAATGATAATGGTATGTCTGTCATCGAACAGTTTCATATATCAGAATGGGACATTTCCATTGTGCCTTATTTTAACAAAACTCTGCATTGGTATTTTATAAATCCGTCTTCCTTGAGGAAAAAGGAGTTCCAAGTGAGAAAAAAGTGGATAGAAGACGTGTTGAAAGGCCTGTGTTGCTTAAATGAACAGGAATTTTGCTATTTGCATCTGCGCTCAATTAAAGTCCATATTTCCCAGTCCAAGTTCATCTTAGGAGATCTATCCTACACAGATGAAGCAAAATATCCAGTCAGGAAGTGAGTGTATTTCAACTATATTATATCTGTGCAAACAGGACTGGATTAGGCAATAGGTAATCTAAGTGGCCACTGAGGGCATCATCAAAGTAGAGGTGCCAAAAGTAAGAGCAGAAAAAAAATATTACCTTTAAATATTTAAAAAAAAAGGAAATAAATTAATGCATTTAAATTCACATATTTTCTTAATTATTCAAATATGGTATTTTTAAGCTAATACTATTGCATATTAAAATTAATCGTTTGTAACGAGTGCCTTGCTGAGATTTCCCACCCTCCCATAGACTTATCTGGACATCATATTTAATTTTATAAATTTCAGACATAACTGGCTTATTACCACTAAGTCATTACCACTAAGCTTCGTTCCCGTAGCTCAACAGTATAGCGTCGGATAGCCAGTTCGGAGATCCAGGATTTGATTCCCGGGGGGGGGGCAGCAAGCTCTTTATAATAGCGTCCGAACAAATCAACCCTGTAGGTTAGTGTAATGATGTCGGAGGTCTGAAAGTGATCCTAGTACGACTACCACGAATGCAGTGGACTCTGGAAGATTGAACGCAGATTTCAAACTGAGAAGGATAACGGCCACGAGGGATATTAACCTAGATAAAAATAGTAGTAGAAAGAAGCTAACCTAAGGTAAAAATAGTAACAGGTGGTCAATTAGATTGTCCGTTGCCCGCCAATCTGACTTTAGAGGGTGCGGAGAATGCAGAGTCTATTTTGCCCCAGTAGCTCAACGGTAGGGTGTTGGCTGGCTATTTCGGAGATCCAGGATTCTTATTTGGAGCAGCAAGGCTCTTTACAAATTTCCAGATTCAGTCTTCTGGAAGTTCTGAAAATACTTTTTGAAAAACTTCAATTTATCCTTCCCAGGGGAAAATTGGAAATCCGGTAAAGTTAAGTTCTTTACGATACAATAAGTGAACACAGATTTAGCCTTTTAGATAGTCGGGGGGGGGGGGATCTTCTGGAGGGGGGCAGGCCTTTATAAAATAATTTTCTCTCTAAATCAAAAATACTTTGTGCAGTTCATTGATTGTCCAGAAGACCCCCCCAAATTTTCGAATGAAATTTTGAAAATATCAGATTTTTCAATAATGTTACGTAAGTAATCATTTTTATGTAATGTTTTGTTAGAAAACGATTGACGCAAACTCTTAAACGCTAGCATGAACCGTTTTTGAGATATTGCACATTTTAAAAATAAATTCATAAAAAAATCACATAAAATTTAAACAAGAAAGATCAATCATGCTTAAAGCATTGATTATGAAACACTTTCCAACTTCAATGCAATTTTATTTAAACAAGTCTAAAATGCAATACATTCCTCGGTAATATTTTGAAACTTATCAGAATACTGCATTAATTTATTATATTTGAAAACTTAAACCTTCATCGAAAAAAATGAACTTCATTCAAATGACGGCATTGAAATATAAATTGCCTGGTTTAAGCATTTCTAAAAGGCGATACATTCCTCGGTAATAGTTTTAGAATTATCATAATACTACGATAATTTATTATATTTGAAAACTTCATCGAAAACAACTGAAATTAATTCAAATGACGTCATAGAAAAAATAACACGCCTGGATCTCTCTATAAAAACAGGATTTCATTCATAACTTTCTCCCATTCATTTCATTCATCACAATACTATAATAATTTATTTTATTTAAACATTTTGTTTAAGACCATGGAGCTACAAAAAATTAAACTCTATGCTTGAAACTTCATCGAAAAAAATCGTCCTTCTCTTTATCAAAATCAATTAATATTTCATTCATATCAGCCATGCAGACTCCATGGACTAAATTATTTTGTGTTAAAAAATACAGGAATTCTAATACAACTCATTCTATATATTTTGCTGTTTACATTTTACATAGGTGAAAAATAGGCTTAGTTGTAGAAATAATCAAATTTAGATGAGTAATTAAACTCAAATATTCAATAATATACTGTCATTGCGTTGTTTCAGTATGTAGATGCACAGAATTTAAGCAAAAATAAAGTAGTTTTAGGACGGATACAACACTCAATATGAATTAAAAGGAACTTAAAAAAATCACGATTTTGAAACAAGATGGATGCCATATATCATTTTGAAGTGGGGCATGTGATCGTTTCATATCATGGTCACGTGATCCTTTCATATAAGAGGTGTAATTATTATTTTAATTTTTATTTTAAAAACTACTGAATATATTTCGCTGAATTTTTTTTTATATATTTTATGGAACAATTTGAATATTACCTAAGATTTTCGAAGCAATTTGTGAATTTTAAATCCGCTTAAAAAATGTTTGAAAAATTAAGTCCCATAGGGCTCAATGTATTTCATTTTTTCGACCCGGGTTCAATCCAAAACTAATTGGGTGATATTATTCATTTATATTCCCATAGGTTCTACAGACCGTCTGAACAACATACTAAAATTTCATTTTGATTAAGTCATTTTTACGGCAGTTATCGTGCTAACGGACAGACAGACAGACAGACAGACAGAATGAACAAAGTCATAAACACTTTTCAACTTTGTTGTAAAGTGTTAAAAAGCACTAATGTGAAATATGTTCACTTTTCATATGTAATATTATGCTATAAATTTGTTAACGTCATTCTCGTGGATCTAGTTTATTCCATTTACGAGAAAAGCTACTTTAGGTAATATATATATTTTTTATTTTAGCCGCTAACAATTCGCCAAGAGTCATTTATCTACAATTTGAATCGCCTATTTCTCCATTCGTAACGCGTGACGAACTTGGAGAAATATTGCCAACTTCTAGATGATGATTGCCAAAGACTAGAGATTATATACTTCTCATTTTATAACGATTGTCATGAAAATCTTTATTTAAATATATTACGTAGACCACCTAATATATGAGACATACTTAATATGTGCATTTCTTATACTCACAATAACTACGTACAGGGGGAGTTATCATAATAGGAATCACGTTTCCATTGCAGATAACAGCATTCATGGACAAGTTTTGCAAATTCCATGGGAACGTTAATATAAAATGGACGATATCAACAAGGAAGCAAGAAAATTTGATACGAGTATGTGTCATACATTTGGTAACTCTACAGAGTTCACTTAACCATGCAGCCGGCTTCAAATTTTTTCATATGAAATTGAGCTTGGATCCCACTAGGCAACAACGGTCAACGTGTTGTATGAAAAATAAATTTTAAGTCGGCTTCTTGTTAGAACACAATTTGTTGGTCTCCACAGAGGCTTACAAAATTGTGTCATATTGGAAGTTTGTTTTCATGCTGCTATTGAATATATCGACAATTCCATGCTGATGTGAGCATTATAATTATGAAACCAGTCCATCCATGCTGTTAAGTGCAATTTTAGCACGATCCTAACAAATTTTTTAGTTCATTTTAAGATTATATTAAGTTGGTGCTAAAAGCCTCTTGTAGGTTCGTTCATAAATGATGCGCTGGGGATACTCGACGGCGTAATGGAAGTTTCTAAAATTTATCTCGCAATTAATTTAAATAAGCTTTTATATTTTCACCACATAACAATTACAAAAGGCGATTTTTTTTAGTCACTTTAAGAGTCCCCCATCAAAACATTCTAAACAAGACAAAGCTTTCAAAACAACGGAAGTCGAACATTAAATGTGTATTTTTGTTCTTCCGGCGTTTTGTATTGAATAAGGGTCTATAAATAAACACAAGTTGAGGCTCTCCAACAAGGGGCGTTCCCGGCGCCCAATTAGAAACTTAAAAAAACCCTGTGATGCGTGCTCAGAGAGGGTGTTGGGTTTCTCGGCCGCAAATCACGCACAAAAAATGGCCCTTGCTTTGACGGAAGCATATCGATTAATCGATAGTGTCTTGGCTTCAATCAGGCTGACTGCAGAGATCCCATGAAAGTCCAGTCTTGGCGAAGATTTCGTCCAATCTGTGTGACGATAATCAGTTGGCAGGATGAATTGTCACGTGATTGGACTTTTGTGTTGACATAAAGGATGGCAATGTGTCAGTTACTTAGTGAAATAATGACAGGATGTGAAATAGTGTTTGGAATAATTTTGGTTCTATTAAATACGTGATTGTTGCAAGATAAATATTCATTAATGTAATGAGAAGTTATCATAAGAATGTAAGAGAATCTTTATCCGATCTAGTGGTCCCCAGCCGGTTGTTTGTAAACATCCCGTAATCGCGCCTTAAAAGTATCATCTTCTTTTTCTACCTCCCAATAGCGTAACTTAGCAATATACAAGATGTTTCAAACATAATGCACAACGAAATGACTCTTAAACGATTGGTCGTAGACCCATGATTTCAATTAATTTAAGAAATGCTTCAATTATGGTGCACTACCATCGTATGTAAATTTTAATCATAATGATACCTTTTAGTAAAAAGTGCATACTGTAGCTTTTTACGGACCCCCTAAAAAATATTCAATTATCAAAATATTTCCCATGGCAATAAAAATATAATTCATTTTTCATAGCCATGGTCTTTCAAAACAATTTCTATTGTAATTCGATGAACATTATCTGTGATATTATTAATTAAAGTTTTCGACTGATAACTGGGGACTGTATAAAAAGTCTGCTAAAGATAAGCGCGCATGTAAGTATTCGAATAGAAATGTTATCTAACAAAATTCAATTTTTATACAACCCATGAAATCTAAGATTTCCCCGTTTTATTTCGATCGGATCAAAGCGGTTTAAGTCTTATAACTTTGATAATTTTTTACGGTACAGTAAATAAATGAGGAACAATTAAATAAATGAGGAACAATTAAATAAATGAGGAACAATTAAATAAATGAGGAGCAAGTTAAATAAATGAGGAACAATTAAATAAATGAGGGACAATTAAATAAATGAGGAACAATTAAATAAATGAGGAACAATTAAATAAATGAGGAACAATTAAATAAATGAGGAACAATTAAATAAATGAGGAGCAGTTACATAAATGAGGAACAATTAAATAAATGAGGAACAATTAAATAAATGAGGGACAATTAAATAAATGAGGAACAATTAAATAAATGAGAAACAATTAAATAAATGAGGAACAGTTAAATAAATGAGAAACGATTAAAAAAATGAGGAACAGTTTGTTCATTGAAATTTTCCGCATAGAAAGTTTAATTTTATACAATTTACTAGACCATACGTTGTAATCGTAGACAGAAAATCTATTTTATTCAAAACATCTCTTAAATTGAAACCATGGGTTTGCGACCAATCAATAATGAGACATTTTGTGACGCAATCTTTCTGAAATACCCTGTATATTAAATAGCTGTAACAGGGACCCATAGACAATTAGTATGTTTCAACATTCTAATTTATGCATTCCTCGAACAGAAAAAGCTATTAAATTATAACAATTCAAATTAAATTATATTCTGATGAAGGATATTCCAATGGAAAATATTCTGTTGTAAGCTATTTGCAATTCGTAAATTGTTAACCTCCGTAAATTATCTAGAGCGTGGCTAAACTCGATCTTTCTATAACCGATTTTTTTTTTTAATATTATACAGAAAATTTTGAAAAATCAGTATCGTGGGTTTAAATTATTACAATTATAGAATGTTATCCTTCACTATAGAGAGCATGAAAAAAATATTTCGATTAATATCATGCTTGACAATATACACCCGGGGGAATAACTTGCCCCGAAAGGGGGACTAATGACGTCACAAACAAAAAAATCTGATGTGGGCTGCACATGACTTTCCCTGCAGACTTATGTCCACGTTCTCTTTATTTCAATTAAATTTAATTCACTTTTAATTCAATTTTCGTTCTCATTTGATAACTGGACTTATTTTCAAAGGTGGCGTGGAGAAAATACTAAAAACATTAATATATCTCGAGAACGGCTAGTCCTAGTGTAATGGGGTTGGTCTTATTCTTTTCTTCATTAAAAATTACGTAATAAACAAGCATTTAATAGATATATTTGAGCATACGTAGCTTTTTAGTTTAGATTTCGTCAATTTTTGCGGGCCATTCTGCAAAAAAAGGCAGATTATTTTTTTCTGAATCGTACCAAAACCTAATCAGCACCAGGGTGACCTATACGTGACTCATCTACCGAATTTTGTGAAATTCGGTCCATTAGTTTTTCAGCTAGAGTGTATACAAGCTTTTGCGGGCCATTTCGCGAAAAAAGGCGGGTTCTTTTATCCTGAATCGTACCCAAAACTAATCAGCACCAGACTCGCCCACAAGTGACTTACCTACAAAATTTTGTGAAATTCGGTGTATTAGTTTTTTAGTTAGAGTGGATGCAAAATCTGCACAGACAGACAGACACACACACAGACGTCACGCTAAAAATGGTTTCTTCGTATTCTAGAGGTCTCGAAACGTATAGATTCGTCGAAAACTCGATTTGTGATTTTCGACATGATTCCAATACTTTCCCTATACATTACCATGCATTGCAGGGAAAGTAAAATTGTATCATGGCTATTTTTCACAACAATGGTTGGAACTATTGATCTCGTGATCATTGAGCCATAAATAAACCTTTTATGCATGATTATGTCAAATTATTCCCTATGCTGTCATGTTAAAAAAAACATAAAATTTCGAATAAATTTTGAAGTTTTTATTTAAAATTTTTTTATCTAGTTCTAGATTTTTTTGATAGCAGAGGAAGCGGGATATAAAGTTTCATGAAAATCCATTAATATTTTCTGACTGCTATCTTGCACACAAGAAATCGACCACAGTCATCACAGTGTTCATGACATCATTCCGCATATAATCAGGAGGTCTTAAGTTTTCAGGAGGACTTAAAACATATACTGGCATCAAACTCTCGAAATCGAAAATTTTCGTGAAAACAATTCTCAATACTACTTGTGTGAAAGTAAAAAATCTGATGTGGGAAGCACATGACTTTCCCTGCAAACTTATATCCACGTTCTCTTTATTTTAATTAAATTTATTTCGCATTTAATTCAATTTTCGTTCTCATTCGGTAACCAGACTTATTTTCAAAGGTGGCGTAGAGAAAAAACAAAAAACTAAAATATCTCGTGAACGGCTAGCCCTAGTATAATGGGGTTGGTCTTATTCTTTTCTTCGCTAAAAGTTACGTAACGTATTAAACAAGCATTTAATGGATATACTTGAGCATATGTAGTTCTTTAGTTTAGATTTTGACGAGTTTTGAGGGCCATTTTGCAAAAACAGGCAGGTTATGTGTTTTCGAAGCATACCAAAATCTAATCAGCACCAGGGTGACCCATAAATGACTCGTCTGCCGAATTTTGTGAAATTCGGTCCATTATTTCTTCAGTTAGAGTGGATACAAGCTTTTGCGGGCCATTTCGTAAAAATAGGCGTGTTCTTTTATCCCGAATCGTACCCAAAACTAATCAGCACCAGACTCGCCCACAAGTGACTTACCTACAATATTTTGTGAAATTCGGTGTATTAGTTTTTTAGTTAGAATGGATACAAAATCTGCACAGACAGACAGACAGACACACAGACAGATGTCACGCTAAAAATGTTTTTTTCGTATTCTAGAGGTCTTGAAACGTGTAGATCCGTCGAAAACTCGAGTTGCGATTTTCGACATGATTCCAATACTTTCCCCATACATTACCATGTATTGCAGGGAAAGTAAAATGGTGAACACGAGAGTTTAATAACGCCACCCGAGAGGACATGACTAAGGACGTTCTGCAAATTATAGAACAACTAATAAGAAAGATTCAGGCAATTTCGAATTTGTGAGAGAGTTTTAGAGTTTAAAATTAGCTTCAGAACCTGGTAGAAGAAACAAAATGCGTCGGATGATCACGTGTTCTCAGATATCGAAATTTCTTTAAACCAAATCCCAGCGACGAGGTGATAGAAGTAGTATGTGACGATATGCAGATGTAAGCCACAAAATCTTTATTTCCTTTTCACTCTACCACAAGAATGCAATACAAGTCATAAAAAGTAAAAGTTTGAGAATGAGAAATCTCCCTCTGATTTATTTGATTGTAAAAGGGATGAGGAACATCGTAAAACATGTTATAATGAAATTACTTTCTGAGATGACAAATTGTGTTTTTTTGTACATGCCCCATCATTCATCCACTGCTGGTTTACCGCGAATACTTGAAAAAAAAAGGAGTTTTTGTTTATTTTCATCATACCATTCCTTATACCCAATAAATATACTTTTTCTACGTATAACATTCATACTCATGGATTTATAGATTTATAGACAGAGCTGCAGTTTGCTGTTACATTTCTCGTTCTTATTCTGTATTTTTATGTATTTTGTCGCTTTTTGTCTCTCCTGTGGTCTTTGCGTTGTGTGTTTTTATACACTAGTGAAAGGTCACTGTATCAAGTGCTACTACTAGAAATAAAAAACATTCGTACTCATTATCTTTTAAGTTTGTTTGAATTAATTAGCTAACCGGAAAACAACTTCAGAGCCCTCAGCAAGCATGTCTTGTGTATACTAACTCACAGGAGAAACTTTATTAAAAAATAGTCAATTTTAGCATTATATTATCGCCTTTGAAAAATAGTAGTGTCATTAATAGTGCCAATCTTAAAAGAAAATATCTGTCCATCTGGGAAGTTTATAGCAGGAAAATTAAGCTTCGTACGGCCATGAAATTTGGTACACAGGTACTTCAGGACCCAAATAGGTGAACATTTACGTTATTTTTTTTTAAATTTCGAATTTTTTATTTATTTAAAAGACTGGAATTTCCTGTGCGACCTCTAAAATGTCAATAAAATAGGTGAGAAAAATGCAGTTCAAATTTCATTCGAGGCACGGTGGCAAGATCATAGACAACAGTCTCGGTCGCGAAACCGGTATTTCCAGGCGGATGACGCTTCATATATATTAGGGTGCATGTGTACTTCCGCGGAATCGCATGTTTCATTAGATTCGCCTGTTTCATCGCCTGTTTCTTCTTTCAACTGTGACTCTCATATTTTTTGTTTTTGAGGAAAGTGAGTGCGATTTTATTCGTGCAATTTTCGGATCGAAACTATTTTAAATTGTGATTAAAAGTATTATTTAAGCACTGGGTGCTTGTTTAATTATTTATACGTAGTGGACGTTTATTTAGAACCCGGAAACGCAGGGTAATTCGTTCTAGTTGAAAATAAGTGATAGTTTAAAAATGTATCGTTCCGTAAATCAGGAATTTTATTTTTTATCTGAATTTGCGAGAAATATATGATACACACACACTCTTTTCATACTAGGGACATAGTCCAGAAAGTTGCAGGCCATAAGCTGCATTGCATACAAAAACTTTGTCAAAAGAATATCCACGCCAAACTCTATTCCAACGTTTTCCTGCCTTTTATCCCTTTTGCCTGATTCTGACTATAGTATAGCATTACACATACTTTATTAACTATATTTTTCAACACTACATACAAGGTGCAACTTTGTACTGAGACAATTATTTTGGTTAATATTAATTCATTTTAGATTAAAGCGACCAAGATATTTTTTTTCGTCTTCGATTGATATCAAATTTTTCGCAAGTTGTACAGAAAACATAATACTAGCTATTTCCAAAATGTATCACCAAATATTCATTTGAAGACCGTATGGAATTGAGGTAAAAAATTAAAATATGTTTAATATATCCAATGTATTAGTATTCTACATTCTGATAACTCAATTATCGGAATTCTGCTACTGCATCTTACGGTGTAATTATAAACTTAATGTTTAGATCGAAGAGTAGGAAATTCTTGCATTTGCAGTCGAAAATTCTGTAGGAAATGTTTGCAATTCCCAGAAAGTAATGTTTTAAGTTATTGCCAAAATACAGCATTAGTCGCCATGTCAAGAGATAAAAGATAGCCCATTATAAAACTTACGTCAAAAACTTGAATAGCAGATAAGAAGTATAATGATACATGCAACATTGGTCGCCACTTAATGCATCAAGCAGCACTTAAACGCGAAGATATTATCTGATATAGAAATGGATTTATTCTGTAATTCTGATATTTCTGGTTGCAGTGTAAAAGCGGAAGAAGAATCGAGATTTTTCTACATAAACGGAGACGTATTTCCCTAAATTCGAACGAAATACGTATATAAGGTGGCAAAATTTTAGGGGATGTAAAAGATACAACAAAATAATTCAAAAATTTCGAGGCGAATTTGTGTTCCAAGGGATTGAAAGCATTCTCATTCTATAAAATATTAAAAGATATACAATTTCTCTAGCGCTTGCAGAAAAAATTAAAACTAACTATGGTGCCCTCAATAACGCTCAGTTTTTAACAGTCATTTTTTACTATCCCTTTTTTAACTGTCACCTTTTAGTGGTTCCTTTTTTAGCGTTCATTTTATAGTAGTTTAGGAATACTGTACACGAAAATACAAATATACACTGCACCTAGGAACGAGAATACAGATATACATTGTTCCTAAGATCTCAACTCAAACATCTCAATAACTTTGTACAGAAAGGTGCACGCAGTCTATCTTTTGTAAATTGACCGTGCCGCATACATTGGAGATGAGCAGTCAATGAAATCGCATTAGAATGTTTTTGATCATTTTTATTTTTTTATATACATTTTACATTCCTTATATACATACTAGTATAATGGTGTAAGGGAAGTATATGTATATAATGCATAGGGAAAGTATTGTTACGGGGTCGAAAATTCTAAATTTCGGCGGGAGAGCATGTTTCACGCATCCCTGAACACGAATCGGACGTTTTTGAGGTGATGTCTGTGTGTGTGTGTGTGTGTGTGTGTCCGTGAGTCTGTGGAGAAGGTATCTCATGAACGAATGAAGCGATTCGAACGAAATTTGATACAAAATTTACAAACAGTAAATACTGGAAGCCTATTGTTTTCAGTCGTAATGGAATATTCGGAAGACTCTATTTTATAATGAAAAATGTTAATCTAAAACGTTAAATGTTAATGTTAACCTAAAATGTTACTCTAAATGTTAATCTAAAACGCTCTTCATTTTCAGGTTTTGTTAGAAGGAAGAATTTTGCGTCATTTAGGCATAACTTTCATGGAAATTTCAAACCCCTCGTAATACATTCCTGATGCTACACATCAGTGACGCACTCCAGAGTGAGTAAAAAATTTATTTGTCCTTTAGATCTTACCCGCGTGAGAAAGAATCACGATTTAAAAGCGTCATTTTTAAAAATTACTCGCACTCATTTGAAACATTTTTCTCCCCTTTCTAGGTGCCAATTAGGACATGATCCATCAATTACAGATGAAATCTTCTGGCAATTTCCCAAATGCATTCTGGCTGGAAAGGTGAGTGAATGTTCAAAGGACCGCTGTTTGTTTTTGAAGGGTATAGGGTGAAAGATAGCTGTTAAAATGTATTCATTGATCGTAATGCATTTTGCGCTCGTGAAAAATATTCAATTGGAAAGTAATATACGTAGTTTATATACAATCCAGTGAAAATTTTAGAACTATCGGGTTAACAGCTTCACATCAAACTCAGAAAAAAATATTTTATCCATAAAATACTATGCAACTATGCCTTATTTTCATTTCGCTCATCTAAACGACCTCTGTATTTTGAGACCGAGATAGCTCAGTGGTTAAAGCATGGGTAAAGCGCACTGTGGGTACGGGTGAAAATATCACTACGAGGAGCATGAATAAGTTAAATCCGCAAGTCTGAAATTCCGTCCGACAGTTGAAGGTTTAGGGGAAGGATGGTACAGTTCCTGCGGTTGCCACCCCATCTTTATCTAAAATGGAAAATACCATAAAAAATATATGTTAACTACTATCAATTATGTAAACAATTTATACGTAACCAAAAATATTTGAATACTATTGTTTAGGAGTTATCACTAGCCGTTTGCGAAATATCATTGGAAACACACATATACTATATAGTACGCCATCTGATACGCTATATTTCTTTAAAAATTCAAGCATATCGAGGGAAATTCAGTACCATTTATCCAAGGAATAAACATAAAAGCATGAAAGTGTGTGTCTTTCTGGTGTTGATGTGTTTTTTATTGTACAGAAGGAATATTTTGCATCCAAAACCGGTTGATACTTTTATTACACCATGTACCGAAATTATATATAAACTATAACATTCAAGAAATAACCAATACATATGCATTATGATTAAGCATATTATCAAAACCAAAAGAGAGCAACAAAAGATGGGGTTTGGAAAATTCGGTTGGGCAGATATTATATACAAGCAGTTGTATGGATTACATTATATAAACTGCCCATAACATAGAAACAAAAGTATAAAACAATAAAGACAATTATAAAATCATATCAGTAGTTAATTGACTTGCAATTTGCTTTTATTAATTTAAAATCGTAATTAGACATTGAAGCTATTAAGATCCGTGAAACCTCAGCTTGTTGTGCCAGGTCTCCAGTGTTTGTAGCTTTACTTGCTCAGCACAGTACTAGAAAATTATCTCTAATTAGTATCTATATTACAAATTACATTACTTTACAAGTTTACTAACAGATTTAAGTCTGAACTTCGGGATTGTGATCGCAGGTGTCTATATTTCTATTTAAACCAAGCAGTTGGCCAAATGGAAATGCACTATCTGCTTGTAAAATCCAATCTTTACCATATATGTCTTCAGATATAACCAGAAGATAATTTTCGAATAATTTTTTATATATTATAACATTTTGACGTCCTGATAAGAAACATATATCTAATTGTTTATTCCAATCTAAAGCAAAGAACTACCATTACAAACCATCAGCCCCTTGAATTTTCCACAGTTGTCAATTTTCATGGTGTAGATAGATGATGCCAACAATACTTCAACCCATAAGGCCAATGCAAATTATATATTTTCCTTACTAAAAAGTTTCCTTACTGCTTTCAATTTCATATGGCTTTTAAACCAATCTCTTCGCAAAAACTGCTTGAATCTAATTTGCGTTCAGCAATGATAAAATGAACGTAATGTATTTCAACAAAGATTTTGTGATTATTTTTATTTTGTTATGTCTAAGGTATTTATATTAATACCAAAAAATACGGAAATTATAAAGCTTTCCATTGATATTTTATACATGTGTTGGAGTAGTAATTATATTAAAATGTGTATTCACTAAAATATCTCATTTTTGTAATGGTAACAGAATATAGTTGATGATAACAGAATGGTAACGTAATGGTAACAGAAAATAGATGTTAGATTTCGGGGTAAAAGGGAGTATATTTTTCCCAACAGCTCGCGTTTGCCAAATATCAAATTGCTGGTATTTTTTCACATTAAATCCGAACTATATCAGAAACGGTTCTAGGTACGAATTTGCAGTAAATTAGGCGATTGTTTGCGTTAGAAATTTATATATAACAGATCAAAAATGATTTACGCACGATAGAGATAAATATGTGTTTTCTGTATTGGTGTGATTATTTGAAAACTATGGCATATGAACAAAAAGTAGCAAAAAGCCACTTTAAACTGAGACATTACGAATGAGCTTCTAATATTGATCAGATTAGTAGTTTGATATGTAGTTATATGTTTTTCCTAATGATTCATAACAAGGTTACAATAACTGGTAATGTTATTTGATTTATAATTTTGGATTAGAGGGGGGGGGAGGGGGGCCATTCGATTAAAATTATTAATTATTTATTGATTTCTTATTATCCTACTAAATTCCATGAGTATAGAATGCGGTATGCTAAACATCAAGTCAATATAAACAAATATATATATATATATATATATATTTATAATACATATATTTATATATAAATATAAATATATTAATAATATATATGTTCCATCTTATCTTTAGTGCAGTGGTCCTTATATGAAAGTGTCATCGTCTCTAGCCTATTAAGACATTACTCAATTTCAACTGGAAAACGTAACAAAATGCTTTCCTAATTATGAAAATATTTTTATTATTAAATATTTAATAAAATAAGAATGTCACATATTTCTCATTATTTTGAAATATTTCATAGACAAACATTCCTAAATAAATAATGTTCGTGCTGTACAACATAATCCCCCTTTCCAATGTTTTTATCAATATTGTTATGAAAGTGTCTAACATTTAGAGCAGGAATACGAAGTACAGTGATTTAAGCCATTGGATTTTATCTAAAATAACAAGAAATGCTTGCCATCTAAAATAACAAGAAATGCTTGCCATCTAAAATAACAAGAAATGCTTGCTTAATGCTTACGAAAATATATTTTCGGTGTGTACTTTACGAATCCCGCAAAAACAAAAAATATAGTACATGATAGTATTAGAATAGGAAAGGATTTTGTACTTCCTCGTTTAGTTTTTGGTTTGTATGGAATTGAAAATTAGCTTTTTAGTAAACATTATAGCGGTCTAATAAGCTTTATTCTTTCTAGTAAACTCTATAAATATTATAAACTCGCCGCCATCAGCGACCAGCCTGTTCGCTACCCTTGAAAATTCTGACCGTGGCAAACTCGCTGGCGCCATAACCGCGTGGAGTTCTTATTGACACCCAGATCATTCGAGCTACCAGAAAGGTGTAAGGTAACTATTTGGATGGCCAGGAAGTGCCATCCAATTTAGACAGGAACCCAGTGGGGGAGGCATCCACAGGGACCGTACCATTCTTCCTCTACCACCAACCTCTCGGAAGGGCTTACGGACCCACATGTTTAACGAAATTGTACTCCGCGTGAACACGGCGGCAGTTTTGGCAGTGGCGAAAATCGAACCCGGGCCTACCGAGTGCAATTCCCGCGCGCTAACCACTGGGCTACCGCGGTCTC
Organism: Amaurobius ferox; assembly: GCA_951213105.1. Taxonomy (NCBI): domain Eukaryota; kingdom Metazoa; phylum Arthropoda; class Arachnida; order Araneae; family Amaurobiidae; genus Amaurobius; species Amaurobius ferox. The sequence goes on along the minus strand of OX578139.1, from coordinate 98,891,788 downwards.
AACCCCGTGGAGTTAACAAAGTTTGGTTTAGTTTAATGACGTTGAAACTAATAATGAAATTTTAAGATGAAAAATAATGTTCTAGGGGGGGGGGGGTTCTTGAAAATTGATTTGTGAAATGAATTAATTCCAATGTTTGTGAACTGTGAGATTCTAAGGATTTCTGTACCTGTAACCCTACGAAAAGAATCCCATTGATGTGCACTCACAGCCGGGATCAGTTGCTCCTATCTTTTTCATAGAGGTATGTTCCAATATTTTTTGTTTTACATATATGAAATTGTATCCGGTTGTCTAAATTTTTTGTATTGCATCGCAAATTGTGAATTCCCATGCTTGATACCCATGAATATTCTGCTTGATACTTGCTTCATGCTTGATACCCATACATATTCGCATGGGTGTCAAGAGCTTGGCCCAAATGTATCAGTTAGATACCACCAAACACTAATTCGGTTTATAATTGTCCCTAGACTAAAAACTGTCCCCATAGCAAAACCGTGCGTCTGCGTGTGCATGTGGGTGAAAAATCGAACTGCTTTTGCCGTTTTGCCGAGAAATTGAAAATCATGACTTCCTGAAAATACGGATCCTGTGGCTATTTTTTCTTATTTCTTGACCAGATTGGGCTTGTAAGAATGCCTGATGTTTGAGCTTTCTAAAAATGTAAATTATTAGTCAAAATTGTCGGTACTTTTCCCGACGCGAGAATTTAAAAAAGAAAGTTCGTTTTTTTGAGACAAAGGTGACTTTTGTTTTAAAATCTTTAAAAAATAATAGAATTTGTCCCTGAGATTTGAAATTGATATATTTTTACTCGCAATTGTCTGCTCTTTCGGTCGTGTGATTTGTTTTTTTCTAAGACGTCTGGATGGTGGAGAAAAAAGAACAAAAATCGGTCGAAATCGCATAAAACATTAAATAACAAAAAAAATAATTCAAATTTTAAAAATCGGTTTTCACGTGTCACCTCCCCCCCCCCCGGGTCTCCGATTGCCAAATTTTGTAGCTCTGCGACGCGCTGCCGCTGAGCCTATAGTGTATAAGACAGATACACACACACACAGACGGACATTGCATTTTATTATACAGGGTGAGTCGGAATTGTTTTTACAAAAGCAGAGGGGTGATAGTACCCCACCAGACGATCAATAATTACCATGGAACATAGGGTCGCATTGCACTCTGAGGGGCAGAAAAGAGGCGCGTCGAACAGCGTCGAGCATGACGCAGTCAGCGCCTCGGACGTCACTGTGTACCTGCCTACGTAGTATCTCCTACGCCAGACACGAACGCAGTTACCGTATGCAAATGTCTCAAGGTCTCAAGGACGGGGTATACAGAGTGCCCAGGAGGGGAAAGGATTCCCCCCTTTAAACTCCGAGCGAAGAGAAAAAGAAGTACTAAGAAAGAGAAGCATAGGTTAAGAGAGACATCAGAGCTTTGCTTGGGGGGGAGGGCGACGACCTAAGTCGAGCCCCACGCCAAGTCTTACAGAAGGGGAAAGGTATGCTAGGGTCCAAGCAGGCACCTAGCGAGAGTAAAAAGGAAAGAGGGGGATAAGCGCGTCCCGAGGAACGCAGGGCCTTGAGCTTGAGACGGCATGTATGCAAATGTCCAGGGAGCAGAATCAGCATAACTGGCTCCTAGTAGGTTCCGGCTATAGCCAATCAGAGCACACGTTGCCCTTTAAAAACCGACACAACTTAAACACTGCAAGTTATTCCAGTGATAACTTCGTCCGACACGTTGCGTGAATGCTATGGCGGAGTACACCTACGAGGAATTGACCGACATGCACCTCACATACGGTGAAGCGAAAGGGAATGGACGCGCAGCACTAAGATTGTACGAGCAGCGATTTCCAACGCGTCGTATTCCCAGTCATTCTACCTTTGCCAGTGTCAATCGACGACTGCGAGAAACCGGGTCGTTCGCCATCGCTAACAACAATGCAGGACGTTCGCAAATTGCACGAACGCCTGCACTGGAAGAGCGAATCCTGACGAGATTTGCAGCAGCTCCGTCCACCAGTACGCGAGCGGTGGCAGACGAAATGGGTGTTTCTCAGAAAGTGGTGTGGCGTATTTTACACGAGGAACGCATGCACCACTACCACGTGCAACAGGTGCAATCTTTGCACCCAGATAATAATCCCCGCCGGGCAGCCTTTGCGCAGTGGATGCTCGGGATGAGAAATACCGATCCAGGATAACCTGCATTAGTTTTATTTAGCGATGAGGCAACGTTCAGCAGAGAAGGCATTTTCAACATGCACAATCAACACGTGTGGTCAACCTGAATCCCCACTGCACAACCCATCGTAAACACCAGCACATATTTACCGTGAACATCTGGACAGGTATCCTTGGTGATTACCTGGTCGGTCTGTCCATCCTGCCAGACCGTTTGTCCGGCGCAACATACCGTATCTTTTTGGAACACGTGCTGCCCAGTTTATTGCAGGCCGTTCCGCTCCCCATCCAGAGCGACATGTGATTTATGCACGATGGAGCCCAAACAATTTTCAATCACGGTCCGGAACTCATTGAATGCCACATATCCCGCACGCTGGATCGGACGTGGCGGACCTGTGGCGTGGCCTCCTTGCTCACCAGACCTCAACCCACTGGACTTTTTCTTCTGGGACCACATGAAATCTTTAGTGTACAAGACGCCTGTGGACTCGGCGGAAGATCTCGTCGCGCGCATCGTTGTTGCCGCAGACCACATTAACACAACACCCGGAATCTTCGAGAGGGTGCGTCAGTCATTCCTTCGCTGGTGTGAACGGTGCAACGACACGCGTGGTCGCCACTTTGAGTATTTGCTGTGAGTTTGTAGCTGCACAATAAATCTGTTTGTGCAACGTTTGGTATCGTTCATTCGCTTTCCCAACACTGGTTACGTGCAGGTTCGTATTCTAATTTTACTCTTTTCTGCCTCTCTGAGTGCAATGCAACCCAATATTCCATGGTAATTATTGCTCGTCTGGTGGGGTCCTATTTCCCCTCTGCTTTTGTAAAAACAATTCCGACTCACGGTGTATATATATGAAGCATTTAAAACGGCATCAGATATTTTTCAACAGGCATTTAAAACCATTTTGATATATTATAATCAAATAAATTATTAAAACATGTTAAGCAAAATAATTTAGTTAATTTAAACTAGCAACTACCGTATAATCTAAATTAAAAATATATATGATATACTTAAACACAAACAACATGAAACTTATTTAGCACTTTGTAAGTAAACATAGCTGAAATATGTTTAGCTCTTATTTGTACAGATACATTTGGCGAATAATTCGGTCGCCAAAACGAACCGTTTGAATAATATTGCATGTATACAAATCATTTAAACGAATTTGACTAAATATCAGTTTCTTTTGAGTTGTCTGATTTGACGATTTATCGCCAGTTGGGAAACGCCTAGAGAACCGCCTAGAAATAACCAATATTCTACGAGAGATTTCCAGAAGTTATTTATAAAGAGTCCATAAAAGAAGTCATCACTCAGTTGGAGGCTAGTTGGCGTGATACAAGCTACATTGAACTGTGATATTGGTCAATGTTTTGAAAATAATAGTGTCTGTTTTGTGAAATTAAATGCGTCAATGTTTCGATAATAGCATCTATGGTTTTATGTAATTAGTGGAGCATTAACCTACTGTGAATTTTTCATGTTTACGTTGCGCTTGTGAATAAAAGTGTTAGTTATCTAGAAATTTGCACTTTTTTTTGTATCCTTAGCACGCACCCACGATTTTAGAAGATACATCGTAACAATATGACGCACTTTAAATAAATCACTGAATTTTTTACTGATGTCATGGAAATGAGTGGATCATGCAATTTATTTTTTAGTACCACTGTAGATTTCAAAATCTTATATTCAGCTAAATGTTAATCTTTGAGATTCAACTTAACGTTAATAACTTTATATCGTCCGAATGATGTTTTGGTATTTATATAAATTTGCTGCAGTCTTATTTACGCAGCTTTCTGGATTTATGTCGAAAGCTCTACTCTCGGCAACGATTACTACTTGCTTAGTGTGATCAATGGAAGGGAGTCCCTAGTCCGAAGACTTTAACCTCTGGTATAATGCCTATATTTGATATTCATGACATAAGTTGAGCAGATGTCGGCAACGATTAAATGAAAACATTATTTATGTAAAATATAATTTTTAAATATTATCGCTACTTATAGACCGTACGCAAAAAATATATCACTTTTAAATTTTTGTAATTCTATAGAGCGATATAATATTGTTATCCGTTTTAGGCCTAACTACGGTTTGCCCAAACGATTACTATCAAAAACATTTACATATGACCTGTCAGATCATAAATGAAACAAAATTAAATTTAAATTCAAAATGGTAGAATGGACAATTCCTATTAAAAAAAAACCTCTTAAAACTAATTTATATTTAAAGAGCATTATTTTCTGATTCCAAATATCCAATCGAAAATCTCTTAAATTATTTAATTAAATATCAAGAAAAGAAAAATCACAAAATCTGTGCAAACACAAAACTTGTGATGTAATTTTCACCGTTGGATCTGTGATGCAACATTCTTTCATGTGCTTCGAGCTGGGATATTTGCAAAGTAGTTAAGGTTTAATTTTGTTTACAATTAAATTTTTACATTTTTACTTGGTCTGTTTGAATTTAAATCATTTGTTGATTATTTTATTTTATTGTAAACATGGATCCTGGTTTGTTAAAGCGTAATAGAACAATAGCGTAAAGCGTAATAGAACATTGCGTAAAACTTCATAGAAAAAAAATCGTCCTTCTCTTTGTAAAATCAATGAATATTTCATTCATATCAGCTACGCAGACTCCATGAACTAAATGATTTTGTGTTAAAGAAATACAGCAATTCTAATACAACTCGTTCTACATATTTTGCTGTTTACATTTTACATAGGTGAAAAATAGGCTTCATTGTAGAAATAATCAAATTTGGATGATCATTTAAACTCAAATATACTGTAATTGCGTTGTTTCAGTATGTAGATGCACATAATTTAAGCAAAAATAAAGTGATTTTAGGATGGATACAACACTCAATATGAATTAAAAAGAACTTTAAAAATCACGATTTTGAAATCACGATTTTTTTTTATATATTTTATGGAGCAATTTGAACATTACCTAAAATTTTCGAAGCAATTTTGAATTTTAAATCCGCTTAAAAAATGTTTGAAAAATTAGGTCCCTTAGGGCTCAATGTATTTCATTTTTTCAACCCGGGTTCAATCCAAAACTAATTGGGTGATATTATTCATTTATATTCCCATAGGTCCTACAGACCATCTGAACAACATATTAAAATTCCATTTTGATTAAGTCATTTTTACGGCAGTTATCGGACTAACGGACAGACAGACAGACCGACTGAACAAAGTCATAAACACTTTTCAACTTTGTTGTAAAGTGTTAAAAAGGAGTCGGAATTGGCCATTAGTGCCAACAAGAAAATCAAACAAAAAATGTATTACAATATCCATATTTTACTTGGTGACTTTAGCATCTGCGGAAATAATCATTTGGAATGTAACCACGTACAACTTTATCCTCTCTTTAAAATTTCTTGGAAGTAAAAACTATTGGGATGCCCCATAAAAGGCATTAAATTAGAAAAATGGGAGTGTCCAAATGTAGGCGGGCCAAATGTGGGCGGGTCATAGGCCTTATACACTTATTAATACTAAACAACTGGACGCGTCTTTTACAATTAAATCTTGTAGATATTTTGTAAATAACGTATATTTTGTATAATGGAACATAATTGCAAGATTTTAAATTTCTTTTAATATGCTCAAGTTTCTACTAACCAATTTGGCTGGCCATTTATTAGAACTTACCAACCAAATAAAACGGAAAAAACAAGCAGGGATAAATGATTTTACTGCTTCGTCTCGGATGTTCAACCAGCATTTATTTTAGGACATTTAGGCTGGAAAGGGAGTGAACAGAATCTTAGAAGAGAGCTATTACACATATTTTATATATAGTATTTGATTCAATAACAGCATGTCTCTGTGTAGGCAGCATACATCCTGTGAGGCTTTGGTTACGTAGCCGAACGTCGAATTTCTAGAAGATTGAGTAAATACCAGCTGCTAGGTAAGGTTCTCAGTCACGAAACAAACAAATAAGGGAGAAATGCTACACAATGTAACAAAATTCAGTTCACAAAATTTCGTTTTAATACTGCCAGTGCAGTTGGTGGCTATTCGGCGCTAATGATTCCTAATGAAGATGAAAATTTGATACTGTTTACTAAAGAACCTAATATGATACTTATAAAATAACTAATTTATTAACCTTTGCTAGAAATTCATTCAGGAACTGTAGAATGCTTAAATACATTAAAGTTGTTTAAATTATTTAATTTAATGGCATGGCGCGACCCACAAAATTATTTCCGCGGGCCATAGCCGGAGAACCCTGCAGTTTTCAGAAACGTTTGACATTGATAATGCAATCATAGTGTTCGAGTTAATGGCTATAGCAAGCAGCTATATCATCCGTAACGTCAACTATGAAGACATTAATCTTTAGTTGATTTTGTGATAGCCAATTGAAGATATTCTGAAAACATTAGTTTTGTTATCTTCTCAATGACGCATTCGTACTTACTTTAATTTGCTGCGGCTTTAAGAAGCACAGCGTTCAGAATTCCTTTTTTTTGTTTAACGCTGCAATCACCCGAAACTATATATCATATATGATATAGTTATAAAATATTACCGGTGCATATGGAAGAAATATTTTACTTTTTAATTTTCGCAATCTCATATTCTGTAAGGTGGTAGATGTTATTCGTTTCAATCCTGGTACAGACAAATGACTGTCATCGAAAAATTTGACCTTTGACGGGTCGGATCATAAATAAAATAAAATGAAATTTAGATTTGAAATGGCAGAAGTAGTGCCAATATGAAATCCACACTGAAAAGTTATTTTATTCATGCATTTTTTCTTAGTCGCTTCAGCACCTGCTAAAATAGTGTTTTAGAATGAAACCATATGCTTAAAAGTTTACCCCTCTCTTTCATATTTCTTACAAAGGAACACAATTCCAATGCTTTAAAAAAACTGATTTTAAAAAACGACAATGGTCAAGAGTGAACGTCATCATATGCACTATTGATGCTTGTCCCAGCTTTTATACCATGGACAATTCCCGCATTTTTTTAAAATTATTTTATTCGATTCGAAATGTTTCAAAATGGACAAAATCATAAAATTATTCTCCACGCTTTATTTATTTATTTTTTTTAAATCAATGTTCGCCTTTCTGGTTTTTGCGAGAAAAGGATTCTTTTTGGCGTGCATGGAATGAGACGTCATGATGCTCACTTCAGTAAATTCGTGTCTTCGAGAATAGGTGAACAAGTTTGTTAGTAATCGGAAAGTCCTGCTAATTATAATTGTTTCTTCAGTCCCAAGATTTGAAATTGTTGTAATTATTGTATCGTTACAATGCGCACGACTACTAGTTCTACATCATCAGATGAGCCAACAGCCCTACCGTTCTGAAAACACCGGTTCTCGTTAGATCACCGAAGTCAAGCAGCATCGGGCCCGGTTAGTACTTGGGTGGGTGACCACCTGGGAACACCGCGTGCTGTTGGAACATTGCGGTAGCCCGGTGATTTGCGCGCTGCCACAACTGCCGCCGTGTTCATGCGGAGTACGATCACGTTAAACATGTGGGTCCGTAAGTCCTTCCGAGAGGTTGGTGGTAGGGGAAGGAGGGTACGGTCCCTGTGGATGTCTCCCCCACTGGGTTCCGGTCTAAATTGGGTGCACTTCCCGGCCGTCCAAACGGTTACCTTACACCTTTCTGGTAGGTCGAACGGTCTAGGTCTCAACAACAACAACAACATCATCAGATGAAATATTTATACTGTGCCCCAAAATGATGTTCTTTGTAAAAAAGGTGTTAGGCGATGAAGCAATACAGTAAACAAATTTCACCGCTGTCATCAAAGAGTTTTAGTTACGTATGTAATGGTAATAAATCAGTTCTTTGTAAACTGCGAAAGTCCATTACTTCAGCACTCTATGCTTTGTTTGCTATTGCGGATGAATTTAACAAGAAAGATCAATCATGAATAAGCATTGATTATGAAACACTTTCCAACTGAAATGTAATTTCATTTAAAAATTTCTAAAATGTGATACATTCAGTGGTGATATCTTTTACGTTATCACAGTACTACAGTAATTTATTATACTTAAATATTTGAAACTGTATCGAAATATAAATCATCTGATTCTTTATGCAAAATCAATGAATATTTCATTCATATAACTTGTATTCCAGACTCCAGAGCTAAATAATTTTGTGTGAAAAAAATTCAGCAATTCTTATGTAATTCATCTTAAAATCGCTTGAGAAATTTGCATTCTGCATATGTTAAAATTAGGCTTCGTTGAAGAAATAATAAAAGTATAGGGATCATTTAAAATCACAACTATTGTAATTGCATAGGCACGGAATTTAGATACACAGATACACAGATAATATATGTGTGTATGTGTATGTACTCAAAGTATTGGAATCGTGCTGAAGATCGGAACTCGAATTTTCAAAGGATCTACACTTTTTGGGACTTCTAGAACACGAAAATACTATTTTTAGGAAGACGTTTGTGTGTGTAAGGGTGTATCTGTGTATGTTTCTGCGTGTCTGTGAGGATATTACATCCACTCTAATTGAAAAACTAATGTACCGAATTTCATACAATTTGGTAGGTATGTTTTTTGTGGGAAATCCTGATGTTCATTAGATTATAGTACGATTCGTAATAAAAGAATCTGCCTTCTTTGCGAAATGGCCGCAGAAATTGCCTTTATCCACTCTAGCTAAAAACTAATGGAACAAATTTAACAAAATTTGGTGTATAATATTTCCATAACCTACAAGTTATTTATATACCAAATTTAACAAAATTTTGTATATAAATCATTTGTAGGTTATTCTAGTACGATTCGGGAGAAAGGAACAGGCTATTTTTGCGAAATGGCCTGCAAAAATCTTTATATATTTAAATAAAAGACTACGTGTGCTCAATTATATCAATTCAATTCCTATTTTATACGTGATTTTGGACAACAAAAAGAATAATACTAACCCCATTACTCTAGGACTAGCCGTTCTTGAGACATTCTAGTTTTTTCGCGTTTTCGCTACGCCATCTTTGACAATAAGTCCAGCTATCAAATGAGAACCAAATTTAAGTTTAACGTGCAAATTCAATGTCATTTAAAATAGTTATGGCTGTTATTTTGTGCAGATAAACTCAAATTATTATTGAAGAAATAAAGAGAACGAATATGAGTCTGCAGGGAAATACATGTGCTGTCCACATCAGAATTTTTAACAATATTACAACAATGATTTATAGAAGTGAACGGAGATTATTTTCAGGCCATTTCAAAAAAATGTATGATCTATATTTAAAGATCCATCAAATTTTTATCGAATAAAATGTTCAACAAATTTAAGCTGTGTACCAAATTTTAACTCCCTAGGACGTAGGAAAGTGCTTATAAAATGCCATCAAATAAGTATATCATGAAGAGTTATATAAAATTAAAAAAAATGAAAAATTGTTATCTACCAAATTTATTTTAAAATGTGAAGCCTCTCTCATTTGCCAAATGTTTATATATCTGGAAATATATTTATTATAAAATATATCTCTCTTTTCTTTCTGGAGGATATCCCAAAGTCAGAATTTAATTGAATTTTTTTCCCTATATTAAATGATTTTTAATTAAAAAACTACTTAACATATTTTACTGAATTTTTTTTATATATTCTATAGAATAATGTGAATATTTCCTAAAAATTTCGAAGCAATTCGGGAATTTTAATTTTACTTAAAAAATGTTTGAAAAATTAGGTCCCATAGGGTTCAATGTATTTCATTTTTTCAACCCGGGTTCAATAAAAAACTAATTGGGTGATATTATTTATTTATATTCCCGTAGGTTCCACAGACCGTCCGAAAAACATACTAAAATTTTATTTTGATAAAATCGTTTTTACGGCAGTTATCGTGCTAACGGACAAACAGACAGACAGACAGACAGACAGAATGAACAAAGTCATAAACACTTTTCAACTTTGTTGTAAAGTGTTAATAAAAACAGATTTAAAGTAGATTATTGACGTTGTCCCCAATTTAGTTTATGATGTTCGCAGATAATTTTACATATATAAAAAAATTCTTATACTTGTATACTGCAGTAAGCAGTTGCAATTTTCATTAAGTACATGTAATTTTGAAAAGTTATAGATTTTATATAGAACAAGAAATTAAATCATAAATTTAAAACATTGGGCAAAAGGAATAAACATTATATGGAAAATAATTTAAATTGCTAAAACTATTCAGAAACATAATTTAATTACTGCTTATTATAGGTAAAACAATAATACATAATGCTCGTATTATAAGAAAGAATTTAAAACTTTTTTTAATTTAAAATAAGTTATTAAGCATTATTTTTAGAATCCTCACAGTGCATATACAACCAAGATGTTCTTGCAAATGAAAAATTTATTAAATAAAATAATATATACACATAAAAAATATACATATAAACATAAGCAAATATTACACCGCTCAATGGACACTTTCGGTTTTAATTTATAGTATAACACATTTGTATAAAAAAGATTATTTGAACACGAAAAGTTACGGAGCACATTACAGAAACAAAAACAAAAACAAAAATTGGCAGTGGCTGTACTCCGATGGACCGCAAATAAAACTCCGTAAAGTTCAATAAGTTTATTCGCCTTTTTCAAATCCATTTGTTTCGTTTACAGACTTTCAAAGCTCTACAAATTACTTACTAACCGTTTATAGCTAGCTAATGTGTTTAATTTTCACCTCGATTTCGTCTGGATATTTTGACCATAGGCTTTACGTCAAAATATGCAATTATTACTTTCCTTATATACATAATGTATAAGGAAAGTATTGTGACGGGGTCGAAAATTCGAATTCGAGTTTTCGACGGGAGAGCACGTTTCAAGCATCCCTGATCACGAATCAAACATTTTTGGAGTGATGTCTGTGTGTGTGTGTGTGTGTGTGTGTGTGTGTGTGTGTGTGTGTGAAAGTATGTGTGTGTGTCAGTGGGTCTGTGGAGACGATAACTGACGAACGAATGGACCGATTCGAACCAAATTTGGTACAAAAATCACAATCTGTAAACACTGGAAGCCTATTGTTTTTATGCGCAATCGAATGTTCAGAACCCCCCTAAATTTTCGAATGAAATTTTGAAAAAATCGTCAAAAAATCAAAACCAATAATAAATTTACGTAAATAGACATTTCTTATGTAATTTTTCATTAGAAAACGATTGACATAAATTTTAGAACGCTAACACAAACCGTTCTCGAGATATTGCACATTTTTCAAAAAAATTATCAAAAAGTCATATAAAATAGAAAAAAAAAATTTCCTATTGAGAAACATGTTCACTTTTCATATATAATATCATGCGATAAATTGGGTGACATCATTCTCGCGGATCTAGCTCGTTCCATTCATGAAAAAAGATACTTTGAGTAATACTTTTGCATTTGAACGCCAATTTATCTGCTGTAAGAATAACTTATTTCTTCGTCCATAACGCTTGGCGAAATTTTGGCGACGAAATTGGCGGAATGTCGCCAACTTGGCGACTTTTTGAAATGTTGCCAAATTAAAGAAAATCTCGCCAAATGGATAAAAATGACGCTAAATCAATGAAAATGACGACTAATTGTGGAAAATTCAATATTTAATAAGTTATATAATATATAAATATATAATAATAGCTATATAATATATGTCGAAAACTCAATATCTAATAAGTTATATATATATATATATATATATATATATAACTTATTTCTTCGTCCATAACGCTTGGCGAGATTTTGGCGACAAAATTGGCGGAATGTCGCCAACTTGGCGACTTTTTGAAATGTTGCCAAATTAACGAAAATCTCGCCAAATGAATAAAAATGACGATAAATCAATGAAAATGACGACTAATTGTCGAAAATTCAATATCTTGGAAAGGATATTAGTATCTACTAGAAGAAAAACCTATTTATTTTACTGTAAAAGTAGTAAATTCATTTCATTATATAAGGAAAGTCATGTGTTGCCCACATCAGATTTTTTTACTAACTTGCTTTTGGTAAATAAATTAAACTCATACAATATATCTAAGGAGATTTTGCATTCAAGTTAATCTATAAAGTTATTTGGTGGCACATACACTTGAATACGTATATTTCCATTTATTCTGTTCAAACCTCACCAATAATTAAACATCTTTAGAATCACGAAGTACATTTAACCTTCTAATTTATTTATGTTTTTTTTAGCAAAATAAAATATATCTTGTGCTTGTGCACCAATATTTCATCCAGGAGTAACTACAGACATTGAGCTGTACCAATCGTGGCATATTAAATGGCATATGGTATTAAATGGCAACGTGGCATATAACAGCTGTCCCATCCATTGGAAAACTCTGATTAAAAAACTAAAGAAGCATCGAAATTATAATCACTCAATTCAAAATCCAATGGCTTTAAAAGAGCTACAAATTGTTGTTTATTGTTCATAGTTAAGACATTTAGTTTTTGAGATATAAGCGTTGCAAATTTGAAAAGCAGAAAATTTTCCATTTTCTTCAAATTTACATGACGATTACTCAAAAAATAAAGGAGCTTTTTTATATTTCGAGTGAAAGTAAAAAAAAAAAAATGAAAACAAGCAAAAAAAAAAAAAACAGCTCGGAAAAATCCTTTAAGTTTTCCGAAAAAGTTCAAAATAGTAAAATATAATATAAACATCATTTTTGTATGTTCATATTTCCAAGAAAACAAAAAAGTTATTTGCAATTTTATCTATCAGGTTCAGAGATATTAGCATCCATAGTGTTTACAATTTTCGTAAAGCTCCGAATTCCACAGACAACACAAACATAAATGTTACTCACATTATAAAAAACAAAATAGATCAATCATGCTGAGCGTTGATTACGAAACACTTTCAAACTGAAATTCAATTTTATTTACATTTTAAACTGCCTCAAAAATTGCCATCGATAAAATTAATCAAAAAAAGCAATTCCAGTTATACAAAATGAACTTTATTCAAATGACGTCATCGAAAGTATAATTTGCAAACTGTTGACGATGTTTTTGTGGTAAATATTACTTCACAATTATAATATTTCATTATTATAGAAACTGCATCGTTTGCTTATCTCATGTTAAATTAGTTCTTCGAAATTGTTGTAACTATGACGAACCATTTTGTCTACATTTCTATGTAAATCAATTAATATTTTATTTATATCACATATATTTCAGACTCCAGAGTAAAATAATTTTGCGTGAAAAAAAATCAGTAATTGTCATACAACTCACCTCACAATTTCTTGATTTGTTTACATTCTGTATCCTATAGTTAAGCGTTAAAATCAGGCTTCGTTGTAGAAATAAAGAAAGTTTAGTCATCATTTAAAATCAAAATTAACTGGAGTGCCGCTCAACTCGACTTTCTCATACCATAATCCGTTTTTAGTAGCTTTTATTTTCTCAAATACAAGGTAGGATCAAAAAGTTCGGAGACTGTGCTAATATATCCAACCCTGATTGGAGGAGAGGGGAACTATTTTACCGTGGCGTAGAGGCATATGTGACGCGAGATGTGAAAAGGAAGAAGCGGCGATTTCCCCAAAGGCTGGTAGAAATTGATATTCGCACGCTGCTCTTCAAACACCATTTCCATTTTCGACGAATGCGAACGAATACAGCTCACTGACATGCATTGTCTGGAAAAATCCTGCACTGCGGACCTGCTTCTTCCTTTTCCCGTCTCCTTCCTTTACATGTGCCTCTACGCCACTGTAAAATTCCCTTCTCCTCCAATCAGGGTTAGAGATATCAGCACTGTCTCCGAACATTTTGATTCTACCTTGTATTACAAAAATAATCTTGAAAAGTCGGTATCGTGGGTCTAATGATTACAATTATAGAGTGTTATCCCTCACTTTAAAGGGCCTGAAAAATATTTCGATTGATACCATACTTGCGATGACCTCGGGTACGAACAAAAAAATCTGATGTGGGCAGCACATGAATTTCCTTATATAATGCAATGAATTTACTACTTTTACAGTAACAAAACAATAAATTATTTTTATAGTAAATATTTATATTCTTTCCAAGATATTGAATTTTCGACTATGAATCGTCATTTTCATTGATTTAGCGTCATTTTTATCAATTTGGCGAGTTTTCGTTAATTTAGCAACATTTAAAAAGTCGCCAAGTTGGCGACATTGTACCAAATTCGTTGCCAAAATATCGCCAAGCGTTATGGAAGGAGAAATAAGTTATTCTTATAGCAGATAAATAGCTATTGGCGTTCAAATACAAAATTATTAAAGTATCTTTTTCCATGGAACGAGCTAGATCCACGAGAATGATGTCACCGAATTTATCACATGGTATTACACATGAAAAGTGAACATGTTTCTCAATAGGAAATATTTTTTTTTTATTTTATATGATTTTTTGATGGTGTTTTTGAAAAATGTGCAATATCTCGAAAACGGTTCATGTTAGCGTTCTAAAATTTATGTCAATCGTTTTCTAATAAAAAATTACATAAGTTAGGGGGGTTCTGAACATTCGATTGCGTATAAAAACAATAGGCTTCCAGTATTCTCTGATTGTAATTTTTGTACCAAATTTGTAATTTTGTACCACACCTCGGTCCTACCAATAATATTTAGGAAAATTATCCTCATCCAATTTCATGCAAAGTAAAAAAAAAAACCTTACGATCAAAATTCACCAAGTTATGAAGCATTAAACTTTATGACTTAAGTCGCTTTTCCACGCATAAAAATGTACCATTTGAGGCAACCAACCAATCAGGGACCATATTGACCAATTCTCCAAGCAACCAACCAATCAGGGACCGTAATGACCATTTCTCAGCACAAAAAGTGCTCCAACTTTAAACAGCTATAAGTCGGTCAATTTTAGTCGTAAAAGGATGATAAGGCTGATTTTTTTATTTTGCATAAAATTGCATAATGATGATTTTCCTAAATATAATTGGTAGGATCGGGGGATTGTATAAAAATTTATATTTCGTATTTCTTTCAAAAATGCATTTATTGATTTAAACTATTTCTATGATAATAGATTTTAAAATTTAAAACATTTTTGCAATTGGTAGTGTATCTCTGTGACTAAAGGTTGAGGAAATAGCTATTGGACATCCTGTATAGTAATTACGTTTGACTCGATAACAGCATGTCTACGGGGGGGGGGGGGGGGTAGACATCAAGCATACATCTTAAGGGGGACGAGGGGGTTTGTTTGTTTGAGACCCAGACCGTCCAACCTGCCAGAAAGGTGTAAGGTAACTATTTGGACGGCCCGGGAGTGCCACCCAATTTAGATAGGAACCCAGTGGGGGAGGCGTCCACAGGGACCGTACCTTCCTTCCCCTACCACCAATCTTTCGGAAGGACTTTCGGACTCACATGTTTAACGTGATCGTACTTCGCATGAACACGGCGGCAGTTGTGGCAGCGTACAAATCCAGCGCGTAAACCACCGGGCTACCGCGCCCGAAATGTGCCAACAGCAGGCGGTGTTCCCAGGTGGTCACCCACCCAAGTACTAACCGCGTCCGCTGCTGCTTGACTTCGGTGATTTAACGAGAACCGGTGTTTTCAGCACGGTACGGCTGTTGGCTGAGGACGAGAGGGTGGCGCTCGGCCAGGTAGACGAACTTCGCATTTCTAGAAGATTGAGCTCAAACTAAATGAAATGTTACGTAAGATTCTCAGTCAAGAAACTCACAGATAAGGGAGAAATACAATACATTGTCACAAAATTTAATTATATACATAATTTCAAATTTTCGTTTTAGTACTACCAGTGTAGTTGAGGACTATTCGGCGCTAATGATTTTTAATAAAGATTGAACTTCGATGTTGTTTACTTCCCTTGACTCACATAATGTGACATTTGTGAGAATCACAATCTTTATTAATTTGTGCTAGAAATTCATTCAGGAAATGTAGAATGCTTAAATTCATTAAGGTTGTTTAAATTGTGTAATTTAATTGCGTGATGGTTTCGCGGCCCATAGCTAAACAGCCCTGAAGTTTTCAGCAACGTTCGACATTTGATATTGGCGAAATAAAATGCAATCAAAGTGTTCGAGTTAATGGCTATTGCAGCCAGCTATGTCTTTCGTATCGTCAACCAGGGGAAATTAACAGGAAGTTGATGTTACCACAGACAATCAAAGCGATTCTGAGGACATTTGCATTTATTTCAATTAGCTGTTTCATAAAGTACAGCTTTCTGGATTTTTTTAGGGACCAACTTGCTAACGTCGGAAGACTAAATAAAATTATTTATTATATAAAATATATTTATAAAATATTATCGGTGTATATAGACAGTGCGCAAAAATATTTTAGTTTTGAATTTTCACAATCTCATATTCTATGGGGCGATAGAAAAATGTTATTCGTTTCAAGCCTAACTAAGGTCTAGTCAAAAGTCTCTCCAAAAATTTGACCATTGAACTATCATTTCATAAATAAAATTAAGTGAAATTTAGGCTTTCAATGACAAAACTAGTGCCAATATGAAATCCACTCCAAAAAGTTATCTCAATTTCCGTATTCTTACTTAGTCACTTTAGCACCTTCGGAAATAGTGATTTGGAATGAAACCATCTACTTAAAAGTTTACCCCTGTCTTTCATATTTCTTGCAAAGGAACACATTTCCAATGACCCAAGAAAAAAATTTGAAAAATGGGAGTGGTCAAGTGTGGACGTCACCATATGCACTATTGATGCATGTCCCAGTTTTTATACAATGGACAATTCCCGCATTTTTAAAAAATTATTTTACTCGATTCGAAATGTTTCAAAATGGACGAAAACATAAAATTACTCTCCAACCTGTATTTCATGTTTTTTATTTGCAAACAAAATTTGACTTTGCGATTTTGAGGGGGGGGGGGCGGATCCATTTTGGCTCGCATGGAATGTTACGTCATGGTGTCCACTTCAGTAAATTCGCGTCTTCGAGAATTGATGAACAAATTTGTTGGTAATCGGAAAGTTCTGCTAATTATAATTGTTTCTTCCGTCCCAAAATGTCGAATTATTATAAGTATTGTATCATTCCAATGTGAACGACTACTAACTAGTTCCACATCATCAGAAAAATTATTTATATCGGTGCCCCAATGTTCTTTGTAAAAAAAATGGTGCAAAGCAATGAAACAAGATAGTAAACAAAATTCGCCACTATCATCAAACAGTGTTAGATATGTATGTAATGGTAATAAATCAGTGAGAGTATATTGCGATTTTTAAAGATTTTTTGTCAGAAGTTATTTTTTATGATTTATTAAAACGAGAAATTCCTTAAGGGGTGTCCACTACTAACTCGGAACTCTATACTTTATTTGCTCTTATGGATAAATTTAAAAACATATTTAAAGTGGATTGCTGACTTTGTCCCCATTTTAGTTTGTGATGTTCGTAGGTAATTTTCTAATATATAAAGAATTCTATGCATGAAAATTTCTAATACTTTAAATTTCTCCTATGCATGAACATTTCTTATACTGCAGTCAGCAGTTACAATTTTCATGAAGTACATGTGTTTTTGAAATGTTATAAAATAGATTTCATCTAAAAAAAAATAAATCATAAATTTTAAACGTTTGGTAAAAGGAATATAAATTAAATGGAAAATAATTTTAAATTGCTAAATCTATTCAAAGTCATACATAATTTACTGTTTAGTATTAAAAAAATAATATAATGTTATAAGAAATAATTTAAATCTGCATTTATTTTAAAAATAAATTTTTAAGTATTATATTTAGAATGCTCGCAAAGCATATATAGCCAAGATGTTCTTGCAAATAAAAAATTTATTAAATGAAAAAATATATACATAAAAAATATATACATAAAAAATATACATATAAACATTAACCTATAAATATTTTTTTTAATTTTAAGGAAATATACACCACTCAATCGAAACTTTCAGTTTTAATTTACAGTATAACAAACTTGTATAAAAAGAGTTATATGCACACAAAAAACTTACGAATCACATTACAAAACCAAAAAAGTACAAGAAAGATCTACCATGCATAAAGAATTGATTATGAAACACTTTCCAACTGAAATGCAATTTTATTTAAACAGCTCAAAAATGCGATACATTCAGTACTGATATTTTTTAAATTATCACAGTACCAAAATAATTTATTATACTTGGAAATTTAAAACATAAAAAAGGTCATGCTGTAAATCGTCTGCTTCTTATGTAAATTCAATGAATATTTCATTTATATCACTTACACTCCAGACTCCAGAGCTAAATAATTTAAACATATCTAAAATGCGATACATCCAGCGCTGATATATTTTAAATCAGCACAGTACTACAATAATTTATTATATTTGAAAACTTAAAATTCATCCAAAGAAAAGGAACTTTATTCAAATGACGTCATCGAAATATAAATCGTCTGCTTCTCTATGTAAAAGTTTGATGATCATTTAAGTTGTCAAACTTTGATGTTCATTTAAACTCAACAATGCTGTAATTGGGTTAGCGCAGAATATAGATGAACAGAAAATACTCAAAAATAAAGCGGCTTTAAGATGGATGCAACGTTAAATATAAATTTAAAAGAATTTTAAAAATCACGATTTTTACTCTGGTAAAAAAAGATGGATGCCATATTTTATTTTGAAGTGGGTCACGTGATCTTTTCATATAATATGGATGTAATTATTATTTTAATTTTTATTTAAAAAACTACCAATCATATTTTGCTGAAATTTTTTTATATATGTTTTATATGGGATAACTTGAATATTTCCTAAAATTTTCAAAGCAATTTGTGACTTTTAACTTTGTTTTAAAATGTTTAATAAAATTAGGTCCAACAGGGCTCAATGTATTTCACTTTTCACAGGTTCAATATATTTCAACAGGGTTCAATGTATTTCAACCCTGGTTGAATCCGAAACTAATTGGGTGATATTATTCATTCACATTCCTCTATGTCCCACAGACCGTCTCAACAACATACTAAAATTTCATTTCGATAAAGTCATTTATACAGCAGTTATCGTACGAACGAAGAGACAGACAGACTGACAGAATAAACAAAGTCATAAACAATTTTCAACTACATTGGAAAGTGTTAATTGGAAGTGAGTGCAGTCCTATCAACAGAAATAATTTTGCATGAACAACATTCTGTAAAATAAAACTCCCGTAGAGTTCAATAAGTTTATTCTCCAAACCGTTTACTGACTTTCGAAGCTTTATAAATTATTCGCTAACTGTTTATATCTAGCTAATACATTTACTTTTCGTTCCGATTGCATCAGGATACTCCGACCATAGACTATTGGTCTCCGGACCACTGGTATACCAATGGTCCGGAGACCTCCGGAGACCATTGGATCGACCATCTTCGACCATTTTGGCTTCACGTCAAAATATGCAATTATTTTACTAATTTCCTTATCGGTAAATTAATGAAACTTATGCAATATATCTGACGAGATTTACATTCAAGTTAATCTATAAACTTTTCTAATCGCACATAAACATGTACTTGAATACGTATATTTCCATTTATTCTTTTCAAGTTCATTTAACCTCCTAGATTTTTGAGCAAAATAATATATCTCGTGCTTGTGCAGCCATATTTCACACAGAAGTACGTACAGACATTGAGCTGCACCAATCGCGACATTTTAAATATTGCAGCTCTCCCACCCACTGGAAAACCCAGGTTAAAAAACTAAAATGTCGAAATTATAACCACTCGGTCCAAAATCCAATCATATACACTTGTAAGGCTTTTAAAAGAGCTACAAATTCTCGCTTATTGTTCACATTTAACAATTTTTGTTATTGAGATATAAACATAACATACTTGAAAAACGGAAATATTTCCATCTTCTTCAACTTGGCAAGACGATTATTCAACTATAAGATCTTTTTTTTTCAAAAATATATATAGATTTAGAAACTAAATTTCCTAATACATATTTTTGTCGTTCAGCATTTATATCTATTTTTTATTGTTTCAAAACTATTTCGAGTGAAAGTAAGAAAAATGAAATACAAAACAAGCGATCGGACAGATCCTTTAAGTTTTTTGAAAAAAGTTCAAAATATTAAAATTTAAAATATATTTTTGTATATTCATATTTCCGACAAGACAAAAAACGTTATTTACCTTTTCATCTTAGGTTCGGCGATATTAGCGTCCAAAGTATTTACATTTTTCGTAACACTCCAAACATCCCAAACAGAAATGTTATTGTCATTATAAAAAACGAGAAAGATTAATCATGCATAGAGCATTGATTATGAAACACTTTCCAACTGAAATTCAATTTTATTAACACTTTACAACAAAGTTGAAAAGTGTTTATGACTTTGTTCATTCTGTCTGTGTGTCTGTCCGTTAGCACGATAATTGCCGTAAAAATGACTTAATCAAAATGAAATTTCAGTATGTTGTTCTAACCATCGGTAGGACCTATGGGAATATAAATGAATAATATCACCCAATCAGTTTTGGATTGAACCCGGGTTGAAAAAATGAAATATATTGAATCCTTTGGGGCTTAATTTTTTAAACATTTTTAAGCGCATTTAAAATTCACACATTGCTTCGAAAATTTTAGGTAATATTCAAATTGTTTCATAAAATATATAAAAAAAAATTCAGCGAAATATATTCAGTAGTTTTTTTAATAAAAATTAAAATAATAATTACGCCTCTTATATGAAGCGTGCACGTGACCATGATATGAAAAGATCACATGACCCACTTCAAAATGATATATGGTATCCATCTTGTCTCAAAATCGTGATTTTTTAAGTTCTTTTTAATTCACATTGAGTGTTGTATCCATCCTAAAATCGCCTTATTTTTGCTTAAATTATGTGCATCTACATATTGAAACAACGCAATTACAATATATTTGAGTTTAAATGATCATCCAACTTTGATTATTTCTACAACGAAGCCTACTTTTCACTTATGGAAAATGTAAACAGCAAATTATGTAGAATGAGTTGCATAAGAATTGCTGCATTTCTTTAACGCAAAATTATTTAGCTCATGGAGTCTGCATAGCTGATATGAATGAAATATTTATTGATTTTATAGGGGGGAAGGACGATTTTTTTCGATGAAGTTTTAAGCATAGGGTTTAATTACTTGTAGCTCCATGGTCTTAATTTTTAAATAAAATAAATTATTATAGTATTGTGATGAATGAAATGAATGGGAAAATGTAATGAATGAAACAATACCTCTAAAATGTAATGAATGAAATAACACCTCTTATATGCAGCGATCACGTGACCATGATATGAAAAAATCACGTGACCCACTTCAAAATGATATATGGCATCCATTTTGTCTCAACATCGTGAGTTTTAAAGTTCTCTTTCAATTTTTATTGAGTGTTGTATCCGTCCTAAAACCACTTCATTTTTGTTTAAATTCTGTACATCTACATACTGAAACAACGCAATTACAATATATTTGAGTTTAAATGCTCATCCAAATTATGTAGAATTAGTTGTATTAGAATTGCTGTATTTCTTTAACACAAAATCATTTAGTTCATGGAGTCTCCGTAGCTGATATGATTGAAATATTCATTGATTTTATGAAGAGAAGGACGATTTTTTTCGATGAAGTTTTAAGCATATAGTTTAATTACTTGTAGCTCCATGGTCTTAATTTTTAAATAAAATAAATTAATATAGTATTGTGATCAATGACATGAATGGGAAATTTCTTATGAATGAAAGGCTGTTTTTATAGAGAGATCCAGGCGTGTTATTTTTTCTATGACGTCATTTGAATGAATTTCAGTTGTTTTCGATGAAGTTTTCAAATATAATAAATTATCGTTGTATTATGATAGTTTTAAAAATATTACTGAGGAATGTATCGCATTTTAGAGATGTTTAAACCAGGCAATTTTTATTTCAATGCCGTTATTTGAATGAAGCTCATTTTTTTCGATGAAGGTTTATGTTTTCAAATATAATAACTTAATGTAGTATTGTGATAAGTTTTAAAATATCACCGAGGAATGTATTGAATTTCAGACTTGTTTAAATAAAATTGCATTGAAGTTGGAAAGTGTTTCATAATCAAAGCTTTAAGCATGATTGATATTTCTTGTTTTCATTTTAAGCTGCTTCAAAATTTCATGGAATTGAATACCAAATTTTGAACTTTTTCGTATTAGATCCGAAATATATCAGAATTGGTTTTAGATACCCGTTTAAAGTAAAATAGGGGATGGTTTGCAATAGAAATTTCTATATAACATAGCAAAAATTAAATAAATAAATCCCATCATGCAAGCGTTACAGGCAAAATATTATTTTACTAATATTATAAAATGTATGGAATTTGAACAAAAATAGTAAAAGTCTTCCTTCAGACTGAGAAGTTTGGAACGAGCTCCTATTATTGAGAATTGGATTTGTGGTTTAACCTGTAATCCTAGCTGTATGTTCTGCCCTATGATTTATAACAACGAAATGAAAAAAATCTGATGTGGGCAGCAGATGACTTTCCCTGCAGACTTAAATTCACTTTTTCTTTATTTCTTTAAGAACTCATTAAATTGAGTTTAATTGCACAAAATGATACTAAATTTGCATTTTTAATTCAATTTCTGCTTTTATTTGGTAAATGGACATTTTTACAAAGGTGGCATAAAAAAATGCGAAAAATCTCAAATATCTCGAGAACGGTTAGTCCTAGTGTAATAGAGTCGTTCTTATTATTTTCCTAGTCAAAAATTACGTATAAAACAAACATTTAATTGATACATTTGAACATAATTAGTCTTTTTTTTAGATATTGGCGATTTTTGCGGACCATTTCGTAAACATAAAACAGGTTTTTTTCCGAGTCGTATCAAAATCTAATCAGCATCAAAGTATCCCAAATGTGATTTATCCATCAATTTTTGTGAAATTTGGTCAATTTGTATTTCAGCGTAGAGTGAATACATGAGATTTTTGCTGGCCATTTTGCAAAAAAAGGCGGGTTCATTTTTTCCGAATTGTACCAAAAACTAATCAGCACCAGGGTCACACCCAAGGGCCTTACCTACCAAATTTTATGAAATTGGGTTCATTAGTTTTTGAGTTACAGTGGATACATGCATTACACAGACACACATACAGACAGACACACAGACAGACACATAGACGTCACGCTAAAAATCGTTTTTTCGTATTCTAGAGGTCTCGAAACGTGTAGATCCGTCGAAAACACGAGTTGCGATTTTCGGCATGATTCCAATACTTTCCCTATAAATTACCATGTATTGCAGGGAAAGTAAAAAAAATAAAAATTTATCTGTTTAATAACTTTGTTGATCAGATTGAACTTGCTTTTGCCCTGAATGAATGCACTGTACTAAAACCCAAAGATGCAGCATTTCCAAATTTCCAAAATTTTTCCAAAAACATGAAAAATATAGGAAGCTATCGACGTTTGCGATAATTTATTTCACATGTGACAAAAATGATTTTTTATTGTGATTCTAAGACTTAGAATGTCCATAAGTGCTATATTTGTTCTGCTGTACATAATGGAGTATGTAAAGAGCCTTGCTGCCCAACCGGTAATCGAACCCTGGGTCTCCAAACTGTCCAGCCGACGCTCTACCGTTGAGCTACTGAGACAAAATTGCAAGTTTTTATCGTCGAAGTGTACTTTACAGTCTCCACGTTCTAATGTTAGATTGGAGGGCAGCTGAAAATCTGACTGACTGCCTATTTTTATCTCAGGTTAGTCGCATGCTAGTCTACTACTATTTTTACCCAAGTTAGTATCCTGCGTGGTCGTTATCCTCTGAATTTGAAATCGACGCTTAATCTTCCAGAGTTCACTGAATCCGTACTAGTCGTACTAGAATCACTTTCAGGCCTCTGTCATTTAACTGTATTTGCAATAAATTCTGTGACGTTGACCATTACATTTTTGTCCTTTTTCTAAAAATTTTCATCTTTGCAAACCCTCGTCCTCTAATAAACCAATTAGGTTCTCCAAAGTTCGTTCAAATCCCCTCTTCAGTAGATAAAATTAAAAACTGTATTCTTGTTGCCATGGAAATTTTAAATAAAGTGACCAAAGCTTATGAGTAGATTCTGCTCTCAATTAATTTTGATCAATGAATCCCTTTATTTCATTTTTATTATCTTACTAGCAGCATACCCGTTCTTCGTACGGAGTATATAATATAAAGAAACTTAAAATTCACACTCATGTGCAAATTCCTATAGTATACTAAATGACATTTTTAATCAAAATATTATGCTAAAATATTTAACATAATGCTCCTAAAAAGAAGTTAAGGAATATCTGTTCTCGCTATTCAAAAGTATCTTCACGGCAGATCTGAAGAATAAAACATCCTGGCCTCTTTTGTAAGCAAATTTACAAAAAATTTGGAATTGAATCAATATATGCAAAATAAGAGCGTTAAAATTGTATGGGACCCGTACTACTTATATACTCGAATATTAGAATATGTAACCTGTATTAGTAGATTACATGTATAAATTGAAAATATCAATAAATCCGTAAACTTTAAACCAGAAGGCAGTAATTGATTCCAATATGTGCCGAAATGAAAGTGCAAAAATTATATTGGAAGATATACCCGTACTACTTATAATGTCGTAGATTAGAAGATATGTCCTAGTGTTAGTAAAATATTACCTGTATTATAATATGAGTCTTAAAAATTTTTACCAAAATGAAACAGATTGATTAATAAATTAAAAATATCAATAATCCCCGTAATCTGCATACCAGAAGGCCGTACTTGATTCTAATATATGCCAATATATGTCAAAATATATGCCAATATACTTGCACTATTTATATTCTCATAGATTAGAAGATATAGCCGTGCATTTGTAGAAAATTACTCGTACAACATACAATATATGAGTTTCAACCATTTTTGCTGCAATAAAACAATGACATAAGAAATTGAAAATATCAATAATCTCTGAATCAATAATCCCCGAAAACATCAATAATGATAATGTTTAAATTTGAAGATCGTAATTGATATTATCCAGCCAAAAATACGATGGCAATGAAATTTATTTTATACACATATCTTCATTATTAAAATCGGAAAATATTTAATAAAAATCTTCTTCCTCATAAACACACTGGATTTAAATCCCTTGCTAAGCGACATGTTACGTTTTGCTTCAAATAAATTGGTGGTCAAAACATCGCCTGAATAATGAAGGTTTGGCCTCTAATGAAGGTATGGCGGCATTTTAAAAAATCACCAAATTTATCGCCAAGTGGGACTGTAGACTTGACAGTCCTACTTGGCGATAAATTGACGAACCATCATCAAAATATTATCCCTTAAAAAAATACAATTTCATTTATTTAGCTCAATTTTATCAATTTGAAGATACTTTTATGGATTTACAAACATTTTTGAACAAAAAATTGAATTTATCGAGACTTTACATTTATAAGGACAATAATATGTAAGAGTAAAACATTATTATGAAATGAATCACTAACCGACTCAATGGAGAAGAAAAGGTGCTAAAGATGAGTTATTAATTGATCATGCTTATTTCTAATAGTTTTTCTCAACAGTCATATAAATTTCTTTGAATCTGTTTAGAAACTAGCCAATTTGGCCCTCTCACAAAAAATTGAATTTATTGAGGCTTTACATTAATAAGGACAATAATATGTAAAAGTGAAACATTATTATGAAATGAACGAGAATTTTCGAATGTTAAATTTTACTATGTTAACACTATATGAACCGATATACAATAAAATATCAGCCATGAGTGTCCTCTCACAAAAAATTGAATTTATCGAAGCTTTACATTTATAAGGGCAATAATATGTAAGAGTGAAACATTATTATGAATGACAGAGAATTTTTGGAATCTCTAACCGATTTAAAAGAGAAGAAAAGGTGCTAAAGATAAATTATTTATTGAGCATGCTTCTTTCTAATAGTTTTCTCAACAATCATATAAATTTCTTTGAAACTGTTTAGAAGCTAGCCAATTTTGCCATTGATTTATCTTTCTAAGCAAGCATTCAATGACGTTTTAAATGAGTTTGAATACGTTATCAACCAACACTTTCCTACTATATATGTTGACACTGCATTAACCGATATACAATGAAATATCAGTCATCAGTGCTCACAAAGAAATTGAATTTATCGTGGCTTTATATTTATAAGGAATAATAAAAAAATACCAAGGAAAAGCATACCTGCAAAAATGCGTGAATTTAAGATTTGACATTAATGGCGGTTGCTAATGTGTGTGAGTGGATTTGGAAGTAATGCAAACTGTCACATTACCCTGACTTACACTAAATTTACTTTATTATATTTCAGACCTAACACCTAAATACATCAATGCATCTGTATCACACTTTCTTCTTTGATTTAAAACATATAAATGCTCTGTAATATTAGGATTGTAATTTCAATTGTAAATGTGACATGAAAAAAATTATCCGGTTTGTGATGCTTAAATTTTATTTGTCTTGACACTTGGAATGAATTCAATACTATATGAATAACAGGCGTTCGTTAGATTATTAGGTATATTTTTCAGTAGAAAAAATTTGTCAGCATATTGTGTTATACAACATAGATTAGATTAAATTCGAAACAGCAAAATAGAGTTTAATGTACTCTTCTGTGAAAAATACGCGACAGTGTATTGAAACGATATTCTTTTTGTTGTTTTTAACAGTTACAGAGGCAGCATTATGTATAATTATTCAAACCTCTTTTATTCCATTTCATATTTAAGAATTTGTATTCTGATTTTAGATATTGATAGATTTACATAGAGACAAACTGACAGATACACAGATATTATTTGGAAAACCATTGACTCGTGTTCATAAATACTCTAAAAGGGAAAATCCATGATAATTTGAAATCCGAATATCTGACTATATTCTATTCCAGTAAAATATGTATTAGAGGAAATGAAAAATCGTACTATTTATGTATACAATTTATTTGTATAATATATTGCATATAATTGCATTTACTTCAGTTTACATTTAAGCAAAACTTATCAAACAGTTTTCTAATTATTTAAAGATTCAGTTTTAAATTCGACAGTACATATTACAATTATTTTAAAGACAATTCATAGGCCTATAAACAGTAAATATTCTCTGTCATTTCAAGAGTTAAAATCACAAAACCTTAGATTAATTCACCCAAAAGTGTATCTCTATGTAGAAGAAACCGGCAGCCAAAAATTTGAATATTATAATATTTAAATTTAAAAAACTTGAATATTATAATATTTAAATTCAATATAGGAAAACATTGCTTCAATTTTGTTATAAAAGTTAAATATTTACTGGCTTTCATATTTACAGTATTGCATCTTAACAAAAATAAATGTAAAAATTAAACCATATGAACACAAAAATATTCAGTTTTAGCTAAACTACAACCTTATTAATATCAATTTTTCTATATGTGTATACTTTTAAGTAGAAAAAATCTTGCAGCTATTTTTGTTCATGAATTAAAATATTTTAGATTGTTTTTATAAATACATTACTCCTCTTTTGCTATAAAAGGTAAATACTAAGTTACTGGTATCCATAATTTTCAGAAATTTACCTTCACAAGAAGAAATATAATCATATTTCTGACATCCACATGTACACCTACACTGTTTCCTGACCTACAGCTTAACACGGCAAAATCCCCCACGTGAAAGTAAATCAAAAAACACCACATTGCCTCCTCAAACAAAAGACCGTCATTCGCATCACAAAAAATCTCAATCACAATGAAAATACGTCATATAACCTTCTCTTTAACCTGGGGTATTCAGGAATGCACCTGTTCTGAGGAAGAATGAGAAGAGATCCAATGCGACCCTGACTCTATTCCGTGCAGACTCAACGGCGCATGGAGTTCCGGAAAACCGCTGTAATCACGAGTCACAACAATAATGAAGCCAAAAGCTGTGAAGTAATATTACATCACAATGATTCAAGCTTTCACTCTGGAGAATTGCAAAAAAAAAAAAAAAATGGGGGAGAGAAAGAGATCACTTACTTGCTGGTCCATCCTTTGGTACGAGTCGGATGGGGAGGATGAGAGAGTTGCTCATCCCTCTGCGCAGACGATCGGGATGCAGGGGATGATGGAAAGGACGGAGGTGCAGCAGGACGATGTAGGGTTACAACTGGGAGGAAGGGGTGGTCGCCAAATTTTGTCGCCAAGCGCATTCGCTGCGTGTTTGTTGTGAATTAATTGATCGTTGGCTTTTGGCATTTGTAAAATATGTTGGACAGGGTGAATGAGAGAGAAACCGCTTTGAATGCATCCGAAGCATTATAATTTACACAGTTCGTGTAATTCATCTGATGATTCAAATGCAATGTAGTTATTTAGTAATTTATAGGTATAATATATCTTACAATAAATAAAACTACTTCTTGCGAAAATATAGCATTCTAATACTTCCTTGCATCCAAATAATAATACTTCTTTGCATCCAAAGCATTATAATTTACACAGTTCGTGCAATTTGTCTAATGATTCAAATGCAATGTAGTTATTTAGTAATTTATAGGTATAATATATCTCACAATAAATAAAACTACTTCTTGCCAAAATATAGCTTTCTAATACTTCCTTGAAGAAAAAGGGCACAGGAAGATTTTGTGACTATTTTTTTAATGATTCGTCTCGGGTCCAGATGATTCAAATGCAATGTAGTTATTTAGTAATTTATAGGTATAATATATCTTACAATAAATAAAACTACTTCTTGCGAAAATATAGCATTCTAATACTTCCTTGCATCCAAATAATAATACTTCCTTGCATCCAAATAATAATACTTCCTTGCATCCAAAGCATTATAATTTACACAGTTCGTGCAATTTGTCTAATGATTCAAATGCAATGTAGTTATTTAGTAATTTATAGGTATAATATATCTCACAATAAATAAAACTACTTCTTGAGAAAATATAGCATTCTAATACTTCCTTGAAAAAAAAGGGCACAAGAAGATTTTGTGACTATTTTTTCAATGATTCGTCTCGGATCCAGACTAGCGTACTCTTAACAGAATCTGTTCAGAGCACACCTGAAGAAGGGCTCAAAACGCCCTTGAAATAACTGCAGTCACCTAATTTTTCTGTGCCTGCTTTCTTCACGGAAGTATTAGAAAGTTATAAGAGACATGTGTTTCTTAACCGTCATTTTATGGACCGGTACCTGCCCTCAGAGTATATTTTAGTTGTCCACGAAATTTAGGATACTAAGAGCAATCCTGAATTTATTTATATATAAAATAAACATTTCAAGAAATGTTTTATGAATGCTCTTCTAAAGCCTAAAATGAGTTTAAATTTGGAGGATCCTTTATTTTTATAGCTATTTCATATGTTGCCTGAAAATGAAAATAAACTGTATTGATAGTACCCATTTTCTAATTATAAATTCTTTAAAATTATAAATTTTGCTCGATTTTTAGAATTAGCTATATCAATACCAATATCTAGCTATAATAGTGCCAATGTTTATTCTCGATAAAATGGAATCTTATTTTGTTGTTCTTTTAAAAGATCAACATTTACGAATCAAATTACAATAACAGCAAAAAATCTGCCCTTTCCAATTTATACTCTACGTATCCTTGACGTTTCTTCTACAGCATCGAAAAATCGTTAATATAAAAACAATATATTTTTTATATTTATGCGTATTAAGCTTAGAATTTAGAAGTTTTATAAATAAGAATGTAGACCTTTTAAAAATCAATCATAATGTTAAATTATTTTGAATTGATTGGAAATATAAAATAAATTATATTTGTGTTTAATTTTTTTTTTTAATTTCCCCCAAAACTACGGAAATTTACCAATCCGTTGATAAAATGTAAAAAATCTACAAGCCTGCTGCACCATTTAGGATGATAACTAATAATTTAGACCAGTGGTTCTCAACAAGTGGTTCTCAATCAGTGGTACGTGCATGACTGGTGGCAAGAGATGAAATAACTGGTGATACATAGCTAATTTGTGCATATAAAAAATTTACCATTTAAAAGTAGTGTTTATTACTTTCCTTATATACATAATATATAAGGAATGTATTGTGACGGGGTCGAAAATTCGAATTCGAGTTTTCGACGGGAGAGCACGTTTCAAGCATCTCTGCTCACGAATCAAACATTTTTGAAGTGATGTCTGTGTGTGTGCGTGTGTGAAAGTATGTGTGTGTGTGTGTGCGTGTGTGTGTGAAAGTATGTGTGTGTGTGTGTGTGTGTGTGTATCAGTGAGACTATGTAGACGATAACTGACGAACGAATAGACCAATTCGAATGAAATTTGGTATAAAATTCACAATCCGTAAACACTGGAAGCCTATTGTTTTTATACGCAATCGAATGTTCAGAAATTTTGAAAAAATCGTCAAAAAGTCAAAACCGGTAATAAAGTTACGCAAATAGACATTTCTTATGTAATATTTCATTAGAAAACGATTGACATAAGTTTTAGAACGCTAACATGAACCGTTCTCGAGATATTGCACATTTTTCAAAAAAATTATCAAAAATTCATATAAAATAAAAAAAAAAATTTCCGATTGAGAAACATGTTCACTTTTCATATGTAATACCATGCGATAAATTTGGTGACATCATTCTCGTGGATCTAGCTCGTTCCATTCATGAAAAAAGGTACTTTGAGTAATGCTTTTGTATTTGAACTCCAATAGTCATTTACCTGCTGTAAGAATAACTTATTTCTCCGTCTATAACGCTTGGCGAGATTTTGGCAACGAATTTGGCGGAATGATGCCAACTTACCGACTTTTTGAAATGTTTCCAAATTAACAAAAATCTCGCCAAATGAATAAAAATGACGCTAAATCAATGAAAATGACGACTAATTGAAGACTATTCAATATCTTGGAAAGGATATAAGTATCTACTATAAGAATAACATTTTTTTTAATTGTAAAAAGTAGTAAATTCATTGCATTATATAAGGAAAGTCATGTGCTGCTCACACCAGATTTTTTATTAATTATACTGTCAATCGTATTTGCTAATATTTATGTTTTTCTTCAATATTTTTGTATTAGAAACTAAATAATATTATGTAATTAACTTAATTAAGTGTATATCGTCTCATTTGTTTGCAAGATATACTTTTATTGGTGGTACTGAAAACTTTTATTTTCGTTTTTAGTGGTACGCATTTATAAAAAAGTTGCGAACCCTTGATCTAGGCCAGTCCTTGAGAACCTTTGTTCTCTAGTACAGGCATACATTGAATCAATGACGGACCAGATATGTTTTTATGCTCGTTAATATAAATTCCTGTTCACTATAACAAGCAAAAATGTGTATTGGATATTTTTTGCAACTTATTCAGAACAGGAGATTTGTAACTTCAGTAATGCTATCTGCATGTGTATTATTTAAGTAGAGGGCGCTTGTTTAGAATTCATGCAACGGTGGATAATTCGAACTAGTGTTTAATACACAGTGTTCAAAATAGTTGGTAACGGGTTTTATTATCCTAGACTAATATTTATGTCTGATAATTGGACTTAAAGTATATAAGCCTGATGATTAGACTTCGAGGTAAAGGAACTTTTTTGAAGTTTAGTAATGTATTAGCATTTTTGCAATGGAGTAATTTTAGTTCAGGAGATTTGTAAATTTAGTGGGGCTTTTATCTGTATGTGTATTATTTAAGTAGCGAGCGCTTTTTTAGGACTCGGACAATGGCGGGTAATTCATTCTAGTGCTTAATAAGCAGTGCTTAGAAATAGGTGGTAACGTGTTAAATTAACCTAGATTAGTATTTAAGCCTGATACAGCGAAACAAACACTCTTAAAAATTAAATTGCAACTTTATTTTGATGCGTTTTATTTTGTTTAATATTATATGATGTACCAAAAAATAATCGTCTTATTCAAAAATTGGCTCAGTTTAGATTTTTTGTTCGTACTATAAATATGTTAACTTTCAGTATTTCAAGTCAGGGGCTTTAGTAGTGTCTGGAAATACTTAACAGATACGATCTTAAGCCGATTAGACTAATTGGACCCAATTGAGTGTTGCGCTTGAAAGTATCCTGTGCCAAAATCTTGTGAAAGTTTAAATAAACTTTGATTATACAAAAAGCTGATGAAATTCATGACAACTCCAAAAAAGCGTACAAAATAGATTGTTCCAATTAAGTACAGAGCAAAGCCCTATCATATTTAGAAGAACGATTTGATTAGATGAATAATTACGCAGATATTTTTAGTTTGTTTGGACATTTCCAGAAGATGGAAAAAGAAACATTGGAAAAGCATGCTTCTGAGTTAGAAATGCCAATGTCTAATATCGAAATTGTTGAAGAATTTCAAATGGTCTTCCATTTGATTGAGAAAAAATACATATATATTCCAGTTTTCATGCCAAAATGACAGCTGCGCTGCTTTTCCGAATCATCATATTTCTCTTATCATATATTTGACAATCCCTGTCAGGATGGCTTCAAGAGAAATGAGTTTTTCAAAACTTGACTTAATAAAAACGTTTTTGTGATCTATCATACTACGACTACGAAAACGATTGAACTGTCTGGCAATACTGTCGGAAGAATGTGAGGAAGTAAGAAATATTAAATTTGAAGGTATTCTTGCTAACTTGACTGAGAAAAATGAAAGAAAATGTTCCTTTCAGTAATAGTATATATTTTTTTCAAATATATTATAAATACTTATTATTATATAATCTCAATAATTTTCAATGTAAATTATTTTCATAAGTAAAAATTAAACTACTGTAATTTGTATATTACTTTGTTTATCTAGCAAGATAAAAAATACTACAACGGAAAGCAGTTTTACTACAACCATAAATATTCCTATCATTTAACTATTTCTGTCACTCATAAATATTCTTGTTATTCAAATATTTTTGTTAACCATAAATATTCCCATAAATATCACTGTCAAATTAGAGCCATACAGTATAAACTTCCTGTATGAAACACAAAATTAACGTAAAAATTGACTTAAAAGTTTTCAGTACAGATACCAGAGCCTTGCAAATGATACTTCCAATCTGCTTTTCCTAAGACCGCCCCTGACATATTTTATAACCCCTTTTAACACTTTACAACAAAGTTGAAAAGTGTTTATGACTTTGTTCATTCTGTCTGTCTGTCTGTCCGTTAGCACGATAACTGCCATAAAAATGACTTAATCAAAATGAAATTTTAGTATGTTGTTCAGAGGGTCTGTAGGACCTATGGGAATATAAATGAATAATATCACCCAATTAGTTTTGGATTGAACCCGGGTTGAAAAAATGAAATACATTGAGCCCTATGGGACCTATTTCTTCAAATATTTTTTAAGCGGATTTAAAATGCACAAATTGCTTCGAAAATTTCAGGTAATATTCAAATTGTTCCATAAAATATATAAAAGAAATTCAGCGAAATATATTCAGTAGTTTTTTAAAAAAAAATTAAAATAATAATAACACATCTTATATGAAGCGATCCCGTGACCATGATATGAAAAGATCACGTGACCACGATATAAAAAGATCACGTGACCATGACATAAAAATATCACGTGACCCACTTCAAAATGATATATGGCATCCATCTTGTCTCAAAATCGTGATTTTTAAAGTTCTTTTTATTTCATATTGAGTGTTGTATCCGTCCTAAAACCACTTTATTTTTGCTTAAATTCTGTGCATCTACACACTGAAACAACGCAATTACAATATATTCGAGTTTAAATGCTCATCCAAATTTGATTATTTCGACAACGAAGCCTATTTTTCACCTATGTAAAATGTAAACAGCAAAATATGTAGAATAAGTTGTATTAGACTTGCTGTATTTCTTTAACACAAAATCATTTAGTTCATGGAGTCTGCATAGCTGATATGAATGAAATATTCATTGATTTTACAAAGGGAAGGACGATTTTTTTCGATGAAGTTTTACGCATAGAGTTTAATTACTTGTAGCTCCATGGTCTTAATTTTTAAATAAAATAAATTATTATAGTATTGGGATGAATGACGTAAATGGGAAATTATTTATGAATGAAATGCTACTTTTATAGAGAGAGCCAGGCGTGTTATTTTTTCTATGGCGTCATTTGAATGAA
This sequence comes from Amaurobius ferox, assembly GCA_951213105.1. Taxonomy (NCBI): domain Eukaryota; kingdom Metazoa; phylum Arthropoda; class Arachnida; order Araneae; family Amaurobiidae; genus Amaurobius; species Amaurobius ferox. The sequence goes on along the minus strand of OX578139.1, from coordinate 98,857,369 downwards.
TTTCAGTTGTTTTCAATGAAGTTTTCAAATATAATAAATTATCGTAGTATTATGATAATTCTAAAATTATTACCGAGGAATGTATAATATTTTAGAGATGTTTAAACCAGGCAATTTATATTTCAATGCCATCATTTGAATGAAATTCATTTTTTTTTTCGATGAAGGTTTAAGTTTTCAAATATAATAAATTAATGTAGTATTGTGATAAATTTTAAAATATTACCGAGGAATGTATTGCACATTTTAGATATGTTTAAATAAAATTGCATTGAAGTTGGAAAGTGTTTCATAATCAATGCTTTAAGCATGAGTTATCTGTCTTGTTCTTTTTTAAAGTGAAAAGGATACTTTGCCAGAATGTCTAGCCATTCTTTGTTAAGTTGTTGTCACACCTGGTCTTGCAAACTACAACAAAAAGATACTAATAGATAACTAAACAATTACAGACAGGTGTACCCACCCTGTGTCTAAAGACTCAACAAAGTAATCTTCTCTTCAGAAATCATGAAAGAAATTAGAAGGATTGACTACAATAGGGCCACACACAGAGAAATTGTTTGGTTATCTTATTTGACACATTTTAATGGATATAAAGGAACGCCTATGGCACCCCTCAGTTTCTTCCCTATTATCCTAAGTAAATGAGTTACTGATAGAATTTGGAAATATTTAGAAAGCTGAGAGTAGCTGATAATAATTTCTTGACTGCCTTAAACCAATCACACCTAAGGTTGGTATGATTCAGAAGCAGCCATTTTAGACAGTTACTTCTACTTGGATGTGTTCCTGTAATATATGTGCTCCTTATAGATAGTTATTTTACTTTGCACTTTGCATTATTACAGAAGAATGCTTTTTTAACACTTTACAACAAAGTTGAAAAGTGCTTAAAACTTTGTTCATTCTGTCTGTCTGCCCGTTAGAACGATAATTGCCGTAAAAATGACTTTATCAAAATGAAATTTTAGTATGTTGTTCAGACTGTTTGCGGGACTCATGGAAATATGAATAAATACTATCACCCAGTTAGTTTTGGATTGAACCCGGGTTGAAAAAATGAAATATATTGAATCCTATGGGACCTTATTCTTCAAACTTTTTTTAAGCAGATTTTAAATTCACAAATTACGTCGAAAGTTTTAGGAAATATTCAAATTATCCCATAAAATATATAAAAGAAATTTCAGCAAAATATATTCAGTAGTTTTTTAAATAAAAATGAAAATAGTAATTACACCTTTTATATGAAGCGATCACTTGGCCATTATATGAAGAAATCACGTGACCCACTTCAAAATAAAATATGGCATCTATCTTGTGCCAAAATCATGATTTTTAATGTTCTTTTTAATTTATATTTCGTGTTGTATCCGTCTTAAAACCGCTTTATTTTTTCTTAAATTCTGTGCATCTACATACTGAAACAACGCAATTACAATATATCTGAGTTTAAACGATCATCCAAATTTGATTATTTCTACAACGAAGCCTAATTTTCACTTATGGAAAATGTAAACAGCAAAACATGTGGAATGAGTTGTATAAGAATTGCTGCATTTCTTTAGCACAAAATTATTTAGCTCATGGAGGCTGCAATATAGCTGATATGAATGAAATATTCATTGATTTTACAGAAAGAAGGACGATTTTTGATGAAGTTTTAAGCATAGAGTTGAATTACTTGTACCTCCATGGTCTTAAGATTTTAAATAAAATAAATTATAGTATTGAGATGAATTAAATCAATGGAAAAATGTTTATGAATAAAATGCTACTTTTATAGAGAGAGCCAGGCGTGTTATATTTCGATGACGTCATTTGAATAAATTGCATTTGTTTTCGATGAAGTTTTCAAATATAATAAATTATTATAGTATTATGATAATTTTAAAAATATTATCGATTAATGTATCGCATATTAGAGATGTTTAAACTAGGCAATTTACATTTCAATACCGTCATTTAAATGAAGTTCGTTTTTTTCGATGAAGTTTTAAGTTTTCAAATATAATAAATTAATGTAGTATTGTGATAATTTTAAAAATATTACCGAGGAATGTATCGCATTTTAGAGATGTTTAAATAAAATTGCATTGGTGTTGGAAAGTGTTTCATAATCAATGCTTTATGCATGATCGATCTTTCTTGTTCTGTCTGTCCCGAGAGAAGAAATAAAAAATCTTACTCCATCAGCTTTTGTCCCGTGTTCGATACTATGAGTGTGCAAAAATTTAGCCTCCTAAGTGACTTGGAGTTGGGGTTGGAGGGAGGGGGGGGGGATTATGGGAGCTTTTGTTAAGGTAAAAACACGTGAGAAATTTATAGTCTATAGCAGAAAATCGAAGCTTCAAACAGCGGCTCAATTCAGTATAGAGGTACTTCAACTTCAAGAATAATACGACTCTGTGAGATTTTTTCTTTCACATTTGAATTAGCTTAAAAGTAATTTAATTTTAAAGTCGAAAATCACATTTCCGCCATTTTGCCAAATAAAATGTATTCTTTCTTTGCCGCCGCAGACGATTATTCGATATCAGGTGTTTTGATTAAATCGCAGACCTTTTGTATCGGTGGAAAAACAGCTGATTGCACATTAAGTGCATTTACATTACGGCTTGCGAATTTAAAAGATTCCGTCCCAATTTCTTTTAATTTGGTATTGCATTATCATTATGAGTATTGAGCTAACATTCGACTTAAATTCGATAAAAATTCAGTGATTCGGTACTAGCTTTTTTAAATTTATTTCGGGGAGAAAAGGAATATCTTTTTTTTATTTTTTGCGACTTCAAGTATTTTCATTCTGTCATTCTGCCAGCGATAAGCGATCAAGAGCTTATTTAGGGCATATCAAAGGAGCTTATTTAGGGCCCATCAAAGGAGCTTATTTAAAGCGGGTTGCACCCACGTTATTAGCATGGTTGTGCCTGAAAAGAAAAATGGGGAATGATTTTAGTTCTAAACAGACTATTTAGAAATTGGTTCTGTTATCTGTATCTGCATTTTTTAAGTAGCGGACGCTTATGAAGTACCCGGGTAATCCTGTGTATTATAACTAATAAATACAAATACGTATAATTTAAAGTTTCTTAAAATAATGCGAAGTATTTTAGAAAAATAGTCTCAGTTCTATGAGTGGTATTTCTGGAAAAATCAAAATAATCAGTTTTACCCATGCCTCGTAAAATAAAAATTCCAAATATAGTTACGAATGTATCTTCTAGAATTGTGGGTGTTTACGCAGGATACCAGAACGAGTCTAAGTTTCTGGATAACTTACGTTTATTCACAAACGTAAGTAAACAGAAACAATATACTATCAAACAGCACTTAAATGCTCCACTAATTACAACAAAATAAGCGATAATGTTCTTAAAATACTGGCACAAATAATTTCACAAAACAACTGCTACTATTCTCAAAACATTGGTAAAAATCACAGTCTAATGCAGATCATGGCACATTCATTCATCAATTCTACTGCAACGGAGGGGTGAGTCCTTTTTATAGTCTTTCCATAGAAACTTCTGGAAATCTCTATATCTCAAAGAATAATCGTTCTATCGAGAAGTTTCTGGAACATTCCGGAAGTCGCCAAATGTCGCCAAATTGGCGATAAATCGCCAAATCTGGGAACCCTTTTTCTAACTTGGAAACCCTAGACTTACGTCATCCTCACGTCATGCTGACGCCATGGACTGTATTTTATTTGCCTGGCCTTCGAGACAGACGAAAGAAGAGGCGCTAAAGGGAATATTGCGCGATCGCAACAATATTAAAATTTTCCTTACGAATTCGTAATTTAAAATAAAAAGTTCCAAATAATTAAAACAGAAATTAACGAAGATATTACAAAATGAATTTAATACATGCCTATTGCAGATTTAAATTCAAGAAATTCGAAGATAAATTTAAGAATTTGAGAGTATTTTAGAGAAAATTTAGCGGTTCGTTTATTTTTGATAAAAATATTTATTATAATATTCAAGATTTGTAGCAAAATATATTCTGTTTCACGATTTTCTAAAGTTAGACCTAAAGTTAGACTTCAAACAATAAATGGAAAATGAAAAATTTTGAACGCATGTTTTTTATATTAATTACTTGTCAACGAAATAAAATTTGCACTATTTAAGGAAAAATAACTCTTCAGAATAGCAAATAAAAGAGAATATCACAATATAAGCATATTTTTCCATAATGTGTTACATATTATTTCAAAATAAAATAAACTTTTATTTTCACACACACAATGGACAATGGAAATTTTGAAACATCGCCTACTATACTAATGAGGAATATTACAAAAAATAAATAAAATAAAATAATAAAAGAATAAAATAATTTTTGGCATTTCTAAGAACAATTAAGCTGTTCTTAGTAACAGCAGAAAATACCGTTATCAAATGCACGCTATACACAGTTTTCATATTTTCCGTATGTGCCCACTCTTTTTCTTTACAAACGCGAAATGAATGATTGGATATTAGAAATTTTGAATGGAACTCGTTGTGTTGATTAAATACTTTCTAAATATATTAAATGTGGTTATTTAAAGAAAAATTAAACTTCTCTTAACAGCAACTGAAACAAGAGACTTTCTATTACTGGAATTTTCCTTTCTTATTCTTACTCTAGGTCGAGGGGTTGACCAAGGTATAAGGGACCAGTTGTGGGAGGAGGAGTGGCCCATTTTATGAACTTTTTTTTTATCTATATTGTGTCTCTTATTTTTACTCTTGCTGTAGGGCTGTAGGGGGTGACCGTGATAAAAGGAGGACGGTGGTGGTGGGAAGGGTTGGAAAGGCTCTTTTTTTCAAATCTTCGTTTTTATCTATCTTAGTGACATTTGCTTATTTTGATGCAAGTTTCACATTGTATTTCCTACTTTTTCGATGGACCCTCTCGACCTGCTCACGTTTAACTTTGACCCACTTTTAATGCTTTGCGACTTCTGCGACCGCTGCGTGGGGGCAGAACTCGTTAAAAAAGTGAGTGTTATAAAAACTTGCTATATTTAGTGACCGCTAGAGGGAAAAACCCGCTAATGAGAGCGAAACCGTGTGCTTTCCGTGCAAAAAATATCTCTTTTTTGCATGTGTCAATTTTAGGTTCAAGAGCTGAATACAGACTGTTGAAAATGGAATAAATATGATGTGTCATTGCTTGCAAAGAAGCCAATTTCAGCATTTTTAAGAAAGATTAAACTCCTATGTAAAGCAACTGTAAATGGTGTCACCACATCCTCTGCTAATATTATTTCATATTTTTCACATATGTCACTCACCTTTACAGATTTGAAACAAATTTAACCTGCTGTGATCTGTTTTCTTCAGTGCGCGCAAGTAAAATTGTTATCAATTATAAGTACGGAAAAGCAGAATTAGGCATTTTATTGCTGTTTTATTGCATTTAACGGTATTTTTGCGACTTTGTTCGTTTATTGTTGAACAAAATCTATTAAACGAAATATCGTTGAAATCTTATAGCATATGCGAATTATGATTCTGAGTAGATTTTGATAGAAAAATAGAGAGAGAAAACTGGCTCTCTCTATTTTTTTTTTTTTTTTTTTTTTTCGAAATGCGTGTCAAAAATCAATAAAAATAGAAATCATATACATACAGTTGAGTGGAACTGACCGGGGCCGGCGGGATTAGTTCTGCTTCACATAACAGGTGAAAATCGTCTGTCAATAAGTAACGTCTAAAATTATTTTCGTTGAAAAAAAAAAAAACAGGTAAGATTTAAGCTATTAAAATAAGTTTGATAAAATATTAAACTATTTCTGTTGTAAAAAAGCGTATCACCCGAAAGCGATTTTTTTTATTCTTTTTAAAATTATTACTATTTGAGACTACTGTCTTTTCCTGTCATTCACGCTAATCTCTGCATTTTATTTTACCAAAACAGGGATTTCAATTTAATCTGAAAGTGCACAATAACGAAAAATAAATATTTTTATATCACAACCCTGCTGTCAATTACAAATGTAACTTCCAAAATAGTCGTTCATAATGGGCGTGATCACTTATTGATGCTTAAAATATAAATCTAATGTCTGTATTATTATTAAGTATGGATGCATATTATTATTAAGTATATATATATATTATTAAGTATGTATATATATTACTATTAAGTATGTATTATTATTAAGTATATATATATTATTAAGTAAGTATGTATATTACTATTAAGTGTGTATTATTAAGTATATATATATTATTAAGTATGTATGTATATTACTATTAAGTGTGTATTATTATTAAGTATGTATGTATATTACTATTAAATATGTATGTATATTAATTAATGTATAGTAGTATTAAATAAGTATTAATATTATATTAATTAATAGTATTAAATAATTATTAATAGATATTAATTATTAAATATTATTATTAAGTAGTATTAAATAAAAATGTCCATGTATGTATATTAGGATATATGTTATGTAAATCTGACAGTTAAAACTTTTGAAAGACCTTATTATAAAAATATTTTAGGAGAACTATGTAATTAGAAATTGAATTAACTCTGCCCAAAAGCATTATTGTATATATGTATAAGAGGTCATAATGGGTTTCTGTGCGCATTAGGTTACTTAAGAACAAAAGCCAGATTTCTCAAGTAAATGAATTTTATGAAAAAATAAAATTCAAAAGGTTAAAACCTGCGATTGAATCTTTTAGAAGAAAAGGGGAAAAAAAAAACTCGTAACTACGGACGGAAATATTCAGTATTTTTTTACTTTACAATCTTATTTATATTCCTTCTTTACATATATAATTTGTTTTCGTTATATTTATTTAATTAAATCATTTTTACTTCAACCAACTTCTATCATTCTAAAATATCGACTCCATAATCGACGCTGATTAAGAACTGGAGCAAAGTGTAAACGCCGTAGATGGGATGTAAGTTGTGACGTCACAAAACCTGCATCTAGGCCCGATAAGAAGAAGAAATCCCGCCGGCCCCGAACTGACTGACTGTCTGGTTAAGGAACACTTTCACAGCCAAAACTATACTGATGGTAGAAACTTGAAATTTTTCATACGCGTGTGACTTGACCCATGAGATAATGAGAAAAATTTAAAATCTTGGAATTTTGTTCGAGAAATCTATAAATTGTGGATTTTTTTTAATTGTGTAAAATAGTTGAGTGAGGCTAGAGGCTCACTATGGTATGACTTACACATCCAAAATTGCTGAAGATAGAAACTTCATACTTTGCACCCATGTGGAACTTGACCTAGAAGTAATAAAAAAAATCTGAAATCTTGGAATTTTTTTAGAAAAATTTACAAATCGTGGATTTTTTTTCAATGTGTAAAACAGTTGAGCAAGACTGGAGATTGGCTATAGTATGAATTACACGGCCAAAATTGCTGAAAGTGCAAACTGCATACTTTGCATTACTATGGAACTTGGCGTAAGTAATGAGGAAAGAAAAATCTTGGAATTTTGTACGAAAAATTTATAAATCGCTGATTTTTTTTAACTATATAAAACAGTTGACTGAGGCTGGAGGCTGACTATGGTATGAATTACACAGCCAAAATTGCTGTAGGCAGAAATTTCATACTTTGCGTTCATGTGGTACTTGGCTTTGAAGTAAGGAAAAATTTTTAAAATCTTGGAATTTTGTTAAAAAAGTTTACAAATCGCAGATTTTTTTCACTGGGTAAAACAGTTGAGCAAGACTGAGGGCTGGCTATGGTATGAATTCCACAGCCAAAATTGCTGAAGGTAGAAATTTCATACTTTGCATTCAAGTAGAACTTGTCCTAGAAGCAATGAGAAAAATCTCAGATTTTGGAATTTTGTTCGAAAAGTTTATAAATCGCGGATATCTTTTAACTATGCAAATTAGTTGTGTGAGACTGGAGGCTCTCTTATGAATTACACAGCCAAAATTGCTGAAGGTAGAAACTTCATACTTTGCATTCATGTGGAACTTGGCCTAGAAGGAATAAAAAAAATTCTAATGTCTTAGAATTTTGTTCGAAAAATTTATAAATTGCAGAATATTTTATCCTAACATTCATTCAGCTATAACTGGCGAACGGTTGACACACAACATTCGCTTTTACACCATCAGCAGTAGAAAAAAGTATTCTACTTTTCTTAATTAATTTTATGGATGTACTATCAACTGCCCTTGAAATATTTTAATTTATTGTTACAGCAGACGATTTTTTTTTATATCATATTATGTTGCATCAATGTATTTAATTATAGTTTTTGATTCCATTGTGGTATGGTTGCAGAGTTATCTTTAAAGTAACGAACTCATTTGTTGGCTATATCTTAAATTAAAGGATTGAAAAATAATGCTACAATTAATTAATTTGTCTGAAATAATTGATTGCGATGAAATAGTGTTTCACATACCATAATTTTCATGTTAGCAGAACTATAAAACATGCGCCATATTTATGCTTAAATGTGACACTGATTTTAATATTCAGAACTTTCATGAAGTATTTAGGTATCATATTTAGTGACCTCGAACCATTTCGTCTGCGCGAAGCCTGCGTGGGAATGTCTAATATAAGTATAAATATGCTTAAATGCTTTAAATAAATGCTTGCTTTATACAGGATATTTTTGTGATAAAATGAATAAAATCGCTGCCATTATGCTAAAATAAACCGGTCTCTCTCTCTCTCTTCTATTTCTTTGTGCCTTTTTAAAATGCACTAAATGGAATTGCCAAATACAAATGAAATAATTTTTATATTGCAAATACTGGGTGTGCTTTCAAAGAAATATATATTTAATCTACAATTTTAAAAGATGAAATTCAAATTAATGTGCTATATTGTTGCAAATGGTAGAAATGTTTTAATGTATTATAAGTGAATACTCATTGTAAAGATAGTCTTACAGGCAACTACTGCAAAAACTTTTAACATCCTGTTTATATAACATTGACTATCCTCTATATCAGTGTTTCTCAACCGCCAGGTCCTGGAAAATCAACTATACCGGGTCGTGACAGATTCTCCAGGAGTTTATCGCTTTAGTTTACCACCATATTTTATGAAAAAATATTCCATAGGGGAAATATTCAAACTATAATATTCGTAAATGTGTCGAAAAGTTCAGAACCAAAACTCTTAATAATATCATCTGTGCAGCAAAAGTCGCATTAAAATTTTTAATATGAATAACAGCCTGCTCAGCTGACTTCTATGGTGAATTACAATGGATAAATAATTTTCTCAATACCGTTTTTTTCTTCTTTTTTTTCAGACCAACATCAGAAAAATTAATCAAAAATTAATTTTATACTGAATAAATATTATAAATTATTGGTGATCAGAAGGGGATATGTCAATGTAAACCAGCACAAATAAATTTGATGATGTTGGCCTGAGGAAATTACAATAGTATACAAGATTTCATTAGTCCAGTGATTGATAGCTTATTTAATATAATTTTATATTTGTCAACATGCCACACGGTATACATAAATGTACTAATACATTTTATGATTATGCCATGAGTAATTATTAATAATTATGTTAGTTAAATATATGAACTTAATTAGTTATTTGTTGGAACCGGGCCCTCGTCTTATAAAAAAAGTATTTACTGGGCCACCGTTTTATAAAGGTTGAGAAACACTGCTCTATATAAACTGGAAGATTAACGTTTAATGATCAATATTTATTGCTAAAATATTAATTTTTGGCATACTGCGAAAAGAGGACGCTTATAGCAAGATTTTTAGCCTAGGTTCTTGAAATCCCCCCTCCCCCCCCCCCCTCACACACACTTAAAATGGTGACTAGTTCTTTATAGAAATTTTCTAAATTAAAAATTAATTTAAAATGTAGGAATAAAAGAATTTCAATTTATTGTAACACAACATTTAAATTGATACTCACAATGTTGAATATTATTTTAACGATATATTTCTACTGTAAAGAGCATTTGTAATTTTAAACATTTTTTTTTTTTTTTTTTTCATATTTCTGAATCGGTATATTGGAGACACTATTTTGAACCGAAATATAAATATTGTGTTAGTAATTCGAGAAGGATAACCAGCCAAATATTAAGTTCAAAACAAATATCTGCCTCTATCCGCAATCCAGATATTGACCCTTTAGTGGCGCCATCTTTGAGAATATGTGAAAGATAATAACGTTTTAAAAGAATTTTGATTTATCATCAAGCATTTAAATTTTGGTTTGATCTAATTATTCTATAAAATTTAAAAAGCATTTGCATTTTTTACAGAAATGCATTTCATATTTTTAAATCGACAGTGGCGAAGTGTGATAAAATAATTTGAGGAGCGGAGCAGAAAACCGGGGATCAAAATGTACAAATAAAGTTTCGTGCTATGTTGCATATGTAATTATGCTATATATTTGAGAAGGTTGCAAATATAATTAAATATACAGTAAACTTCCGATAATCAGCACGTTTCGGACTTTAGCTGTGCCGGATTACCAAATTTGCTAGATTATCGGATGTTGAACTGAGTTAAAAACGGGAAGCATTGATTTAAAACAAAATAATGGAAAATAAATGTGACATTTTTTGCAGACTGAATTACACTATATCATACAGTAGGTGAAAAAGCGTTATAAACTAATTAAAAAATTATAAGATATCTTTCTGCCTCATGATGTTGGCAGCTTTGAACCCGAATGAGGTTCAAAAGGCATGCTGGACTACCTGACGTTCTAAAAAATTTGATACCGAATAAATCGAAGTTTACATTAATAAGTGAATTAGAATTCAAATAAATTAATGACATTTGCAATTTTTTTCAATAAAACCCCGATTTTGCGTTTCTCTGTAGAAACCGAATAAAAAACGTCATATGCGGTAAAGCACATTACACAGAAAACTCCATTTTAATCTATATCAATAAGATTGAAAAACTGTCTGTCTGTCTCATCATCACGGAAGAACGGCTGAACCAAATTTGATGAAATTTTGTGGGTATGCTTGAAATAACCCCACTTAAAATTTAGTTCATGTTTCGAGATTCTATGACCAAGGGTTGTCTAGATATTAATTAAAAACACAGTTAAACATTCCATAGACTTGAGAATTATGCAGACGATATTTTTTCCGTAAATTTATTTGAAGAAAAAAATATCATGTCGCTTAGCAACGGGTTTAAATTCAATGTATTTATGCGGCAGACGATTTTTATTAAATCCATTCCGATTTAAATAATAAACAAGAAAGATCAATCATGCATAAAGCATTGATTACGAAACACTTTCTAACAGCAATGCAATTTTATTTAAACATCTCTAAAATGCGATACATTCAGCGGTAATATTTTTTTTAAATTATCACAATACTACAATAATTTATTATATTTGAAAACTTAAAACTTCATTGAAAAAAAATTAACTTTATTCAAATGACGTCATTGAAATATAAATTGCCTGGTTCTCTATGAAAAAGCAGTAAATATTTTATTCATACACTTTTTTCCATTCCTTTCATTCATCACAATGCTACAATAATTTATTTTATTTAAAAACTTAAAACCATGGATATAAAAGTACTGTATAACTCCATGCTCAAATCTTCATCGTAAAAGGCAATAGAATCGCATGCTTCTCTAAGTAAAATCAATGTATGTTTCATTCAACTCAGCTATATTGCAGACTCCAGGGCTAAATAATTTTGCGTTGAAAAAATTCAGCAATTCCTATACTACTCATCTTACATCTCAATGTGTTTACATTCTCCATACGTGAAAATCAGGTTTCGTAGTAGAAATAATCAAAGTTTGATGATCATTTAAATTCAAAAATATTGTAATTGCGTTGGCGCAGTATATAAAGGCACAGAAAAAAATAAAAAATAAAGCGGTTGTAGGACAGATGTAACACTAAATATAAATTAAAAAGAACTTTACAAATCACGATTGTGACGCACGATGGATGGCATTGATCATTTAAACTCAAATATATTGTAATTGCGGTGTTTCAAAATATAGATGCACAGAAATTAAGACAAAATATAGCGGTTGCAGGACGGATACAACCCTAAATATAAATTAAAAAGAACTTTAAAAATCGCGATTTTGACACAAAATAGATGCCATATTTTATTTTGAAGTCTGTCACGTGATCTCTTCATATGATATGGGTGCGATTATTATTTTTACTTTTATTTTAAAAACTACCGAATATATTTTGCTGAAATTTTTTTTATATTTTTTATGAGATAATTTGAATATTTCTTAAAACTTTCGAAGCAATTTGTGAATTTTAAATTCGCTTAAAAAAAGTTTGAAAAAATTAGGTCCCATAGGTTACAATGTATGCCATTTTTTCAACCCGAGGTCAGTCCAAAACTAATTGGGTGATATTATTCATGTATATTCCCATAGTTCCCATAGACCGTCTGAACAACATACTAAAATTTCATTTTGATAAAGTCATTTTTACGACAGTTATCGTGCAGACGGAGAGACCGACAGACAGACAGACTGACAGACAAAATGAGCAAAGTCATAAACACTTTTCAACTATGTTGTAAAGTGTTAAAATATGTATATGAAATAAATTTTATCGAAATTGCATTTTTGACTTTATTATATCAATTACGGCCCTTCAGGTTTAAAGATTACTTAGGGATTACTAATATTTTCAATTTATTATACCGCCTGTTTTATTTTGGCAAAAACGGTTGAAACTCATATATTGTTACGGGTAATTTTCTATTAGTACACAGGTACTTCTAAATCCGGTACTTCTAACAGTAATTTTCTATTAGTACACAGGTACTTCTAAATCCGGCCACCCAAACTGTTACTCTAAGTCTTCGGACGAGTCGGTTGGTCTGGGCTTTCGACAGGTACTTCTAAAATACACTGACTTCCAAAAGTTAAGCACGCAATGCAAATTTTCATTTTTCGAAAGCATATTTGAATTTGAGTGGCTGAAAATCGCTGCAGATGTAGATGGCAGTATGAAAATATCCTATGTTACAGCCAATCACGATTGACTGTTCGGATATATGCTAATGAGGCAGTCGTTGAAGACGCCAGCATTCTGAAGGATTTGAAGAGGTACATTTAAATGCTGATACGAAGTGGTTATAACTTGTGTAGGATTATTTTTGATGATATTCGTGTTTCTATGGCTGAAAGAAAACGAATGACAGATAGTGAGCACTGGCGCGCTGTCGGGCGTATTGAAGCAGGACAGTTAATCAAAAATGTCGCTATTTTCTTTGATGTTGATCATTCACTAAATTCTCAATTATGAGAACAATTCCAAACAAGTCAAACAGTTGTCCGGAGACCTGTACCCGGTCGTCCAAGGGTTATCAGCCCCTCTGATGATCGGTATATTGCTATAGTAGCTAAGCGGAATCGAATCCACAACTATTACATTCATGGTTGCAGCGGAACTTGGTAAAACAATATCTGCCAGTACTGTGCTCTGAAGGCTCCACCTGAAGGGACATTACACCCGAGTACCACGTTTTTGTGTTCCATTAACCGTCCTAGCCAGAGGCACAAGATTAAAATGGTGTCGTCAACATGTCAATTTGACTGTCTCAGATTGGTGCAACGTCCTGTTCACGGAAGAGTTCAAATTTGCCCTGGAATCAGACGATAAGCGTGTAAGGATCTGGAGAGAACGAGGCACACGCAATCAGGCCAAGAACATTATCGAACATCACGCATTCAGAGATAGCAGCGTCATGGAGTGGACTGGAATTTCATTGGGGTATCGCATAAAGCTGCACATCTTTAAAGCCGGTTCTGTGACGGCTGCGCGATATCGGGATGAAGTCCCAGATCCCATTGCGAGACTCTACGCTGCAGCAGTTGATCCTAATTTCCTCTTTATGGACGATAATGCCCGTCCCTTTTGAGCTAACATCGTTGAAGAATACCTGGAAAGTGACAGTACACCCGAGTATTCTCCCAACTTTAAGCCTATTGTAAACCTTTGGGATGCCCTCGGACGTGCTGTCTCTGCACATTTACCTCCTCCAGCCAGTCTCAGAAAATTGGAAACTGCCCTCTTGGGGGAATGTCCGTTGCTCGCATGCGATGGTTGATCACCTCATTGAAAGCATGAAAAATCGTTGTAAAGTTCGTGTGAAGGTCCGGGGTGGTCACATACCATATTACTGTAAGTTTTGTTTGCCGTTAAACATCATTTTGTTAATGACCCATATGGGATGTCATCGTGTAACTTACGAAAAGTAAATATTTTTTCATCTTTGTGCTAATTTAATTCTTGTTTTCTTTAATGCATAAACACATTTGCTACCTTCATGTACAAGTTTGAGTTAATCAAAGCTTTACTTTTCCATTTTTGTTGATTTAACCGTCCTTGCTTAACTTTTGGAAGCCAATGTATAAATAGCACGGTTATACCTGCCCATACAATTTTAGCGCTTTCATTTTGACATATATTGGAATCAATTTCGGCCCTCAAATTTAAAGATAATTGATATTTTCACTTTATTACGTCAACTGATGTATTTTGGCAAGCATTTTTGAAAATCATATATTGTAGTACGGGTAATTTTCTGCTTATACACGAGTATATCTTCTAATATTCGGTAATATAAGTAGTACGGGTATATCTTTCCATATAATTTTAGCGCTTTTATTTGGCATATATTGATTCAATTTCACATTCTTTGCAAATTGGTTTACCAACAGGAGCAGGCTGATTTATTTATCAGATCTGCCTGTGAAGATAATTTTTGTATACCGAGAACAGAGATTCTTAAACTTCTTTTTATGAGCTATAATATAAATATTTTAATAGAATGTTTTGAATAAAAATGTCATTTAGAATAGTATAAGAATTTGCACATGATTGTGAATTTTATGCTTTTTTAACACTTTACAACAAAGTTGAAAAGTGTTTATGACGTTGTTCATTCTGTCTGTCTGTCTGTCTGTCTGTCTGTCTGTCTGTCTGTCTGTCGGTTAGCGCGATGACTGCCGTAAAAATGACTTAATCAAAATGAAATTTTAGTATGCTGTTCAGACGGTCAGTAGGACCTATGGGAATATAAATAAATAATATCACCCAATTAGTTTTGGATTGAACCCGGGTTGAAAAAATGAAATACATTGAGCCCTATGGGACCTAATTTTTCAAACATATTTTAAGCGGATTTCAAATTCACAAATTGCTTCGAACATTTTTGGTAATATTCAAATTGTTTCATAAGATATATAAAAAAAAATTCAGCGAAATATATTCAGTAGTTTTTTAAATAAAAATTAAAATAATAATAACTTCTTATATGCAGCGATCACGTGACCACGATATGAAAAAATCACGTGACCCACTTCAAAATGATATATGGCATCCATTTTGTCTCAAAATCGTGAGTTTTGAAGTTCTTTTTAAATTTATATTGAGTGTTGTATCCGTCCTAAAACCACTTCATTTTTGTTTAAATTCTGTCCATCTACATACTGAAACAACGCAATTACAATATATTTGAGTTTAAATCCTCATCCAAATTTGATTATTCCTACAACGAAGCCTATTTTTCACCTATGTAAAATGTAAAAAGCAAAATATGTAGAATTAGTTGTATTAGCATTGCTGTATTTCTTTAACACAAAATCATTTAGTTCATGGAGTCTCCGTAGCTGATATGATTGAAATATTCATTGATTTTATAAAGAGAAGGACGATTTTTTTCGATGAAGTTTTAAGCATATAGTTTAATTACTTGTTGCTCCATGCTCTTAATTTTTAAATAAAATAAATTATTATAGTACTGTGATGAATGACATGAATGGGAAATTATTTATAAATGAAAGGCTGCTTTTATAGAGAGAGCCAGGCGTGTTATTTTTTCTATGACGTCATTTGAATGAATTTCAGTTATTTTCGATGAAGTTTTCAAATATAATAAATTATCGTAGTATTATGATAATTCTAAAATTATTACCGAGGAATGTATCACATTTTAGAGATGTTTAAACCAGGCTTATTTCTTTAACACAAAATCATTTAGTTCATGGAGGCTCCGTAGCTGATATGATTGAAATATTCATGTTTAAACCAGACAATTTATATTTCAATGCCGTCATTTGAATGAAGTTCATTTTTTTCGACGAGGTTTAAGTTTTCAAATATAATAAATTAATGTAGTATTGTGATAAGTTTTAAAATATTACCGAGGAATGTATTGCATTTTAGACATGTTTAAATAAAATTGCATTGAAGTTGGAAAGTGTTTCATAATCAATACTTTAAGCATGATTGATCTTTCTTGTTATATTATATATTCCATACGAAGATTACGAAGAACGGCTGTGTAATACGGGTAATCTTCTAAAATCAAGGGTATATTTTCTAATCTACGAAAATGTAAGTAGGATGGGTGTATCTTCCCATACAATTTAAGCACTTTCATTTTAGCATATATCGGCATCAATTACGGCCTTTAGGTTTAAAGATTAGGGGGATTATTAATATTTTCAATTTATTACGTTATGTGTTATTTTTTGGCAAATATATTTGAAACTCATATATTGTAGGCGGGTAATCTTCTAATGATGCGCAATTCTGTATATATTCTAATATTCGAGAATAATAAGCAGTGAATATTCTTCCCATACAACTTTAGAGCTTTTATTTTGGTATATATTGATTTAATTTAATATTTTTTGCAAATTTGTTTACAATCGGAACCAGGATCTTTTTATTCGTCAGATCTTCCTAGGAAGATCATTTTATATAGTAAGAACAGAGATTCTTAAATTTTTTAGGAGCATTAATTCAAATATTTTAAAAGAATTCTTTGAATAACAATGCCATTTAGAATATTATAGGAATTTGCAGATGTTTGTGAATTTTAAGTTTTTTTTTTATATTATGTACTCCGTACGAAGAACGTGTATGCTGCTAGTTAAAACATAAAAATATATGTTCTAACTAGCAGCTCTCTGATCTCTGACAGTGTAAGAAAATAAATATACCACTCACCAGCTTCACTTTTGAACTTTAAATTTTTATTTCTGATTCACATAAAAAAATTCCAAGCGTATTAAATATGTATACATTACAGTCACGATTGAATCAGTTTCCATAAGAACGTTTGTCTTTTCTCTTAATACACAGATACGTAAATTTCTTTGCTATAGTTATTCCATTTCTAATGTATATACAAAAAAATCTGATGTGGGCAACACATGACTTTCCTTATATAATGTAATGAATTTACTACTTTTACAGTAAAAAAAAATAGGATTTTCTTATGGTAGATACTAATGTTCTTTCCAAGATATTGAATTTTCGACAATTAGTCGTCATTTTCATTGATTTGGCGTCATTTTTATCCATTTGGCGAGATTTTCGTTAATTTAGCAGCATTTCAAAAAGTCGCCAAGTTAGCGACATTTCGCCAAATTCATCGCCAAGATCTCGCCAAGCGTTATGGACGAAGAAATAAGCTATGCGTACAGCAGATAAATGACTATTGGCGTTCAAATACAAGAGTATTACTCAAAGTATATTTTTTCATGAATGGAATGCGCTAGATCCACGAGAATGATGTCACCCAATTGATCGCATGGTATTACATATGAAAAGTGAACATGTTTCTCAATAGGAAATGTTTGTTTTTATTTTATATGACTTTTTGATATTTTTTTTAAAAATGCACAATATCTCGAGAACGGTTCATGTTAGCGTTCTAAAATTTATGTCAATCGTTTTCTAATGAAAAATTACATAAGAAATGTCTATTTGCGTAACTTTATTAGCGGTTTTAATTTTTTGACGATTTTTTCAAAATTTCATTCGAAAATTTAGGGGGGTTCTGAACATTCGATTGCGTATAAAAACAATAGGCTTCCAGTGTTTACGGATTTTTTTTTTTTTTGTACCAAATTTCGTTCGAATCCGTCCATTCGCTCGTCAGTTATCGTCTCCACAGACTCACTGACACACACACACACACACAGACATAACTTCAAAAATGTTAGATTCGTGATCAGGAATGCTTGAAACGTGCTCTCCTGCCGAAAACGCGAATTCGAATTTTCGGCCCGTCACAATACTTTCCTTATTCATTATGCATATAAGGAAAGTAAAAAGGGAGCAAATCATAAATGAAAAGCAAAGAATGTAAGCTGAAATCTGCTATGTAAAAACATCTGGTTATTTGAAATGAATATCTTATATTATCCTATATATTACGACACTCTAACTGAGAGAATTTCAAAATTAAATTCTCTAATAACTTTCAAAATTACTCTCCAATTCAGGCCGTAGCCAGGAAGTAGCCCGAGGGGGCTAAGCTCCCCCCCAAGAGGTATACTCAACCCCCCTCTGAAAAAAGTATTAAATTTTTAGTAAAGTTATGAAATTTCATCCAAAGTATCACCAAAATGTTCCATAAAAAATTTCTTTATGAATTTCTTTTCATAAATTACTTTGTTTTAAAATTTTTTTAATTTAGCTGAATTTGTGGTTATACTGATGATGAATTTATTTACATATTTACTTTAAAAGTTTTAAAGATTATGACAATAGTATTTAGGATGCTAATATATTATTACAGGGTTCACTTTAATACATTAGAGTCAAAATCAACTGATAAGTAGTTAGTTAGTAGTCCAGATGCTGCGAGTTCTGTTCCTACAGGTCGCTATTCTGCAATATTGTAAAACTTTTCTGCAATTTTTTCTGATCTTTCTTAAAATTAAAATTAATTGTACAAATGAGCAGTAAACGTTGTGATCTGGCTATGTGGTTACGGTGCTTGTTTTCGAATCCAGATGCTGCGGGTTCTGCCCCCTACAGTTGGTTGCAATATTGTGAAATTTAAACCCTTCTGTTTCTCTGATCTCTCTCTAAGTATAGAAAAAAGCCCCGGATATTGTTGTTAGCGGGCTGGCTCCATGGTTCCGGTGCTGGTCGAACCCAGAGGCTGTGGTTTCAGTTCCTTAAGGTTTTTTTTTAATCTGAGATTTGTTGAATTTTAACTCTTGCTTTAACTCTCTAAGTTTAAATGCATAAATAAGCTCGATGCTGTTAAAGAGCTGCTGCAAATCCAGACGCTGTAGGTTCTGTCCATGTAGTTGGTTGCTCTGCAATGTTGCAAAGTTTTACCCCTTTCAATATTTTCTGATCTCGCTCTCTCTCTCTCTAAGTTCTGCTTAAATATATAAATAAGCTCCGGTTGTTTCAAGCAGGATGGGCCAGCGGTTGATGTACTGGTCTTTTAATCCTGAGGCCGTTGTTTCTGTCCCATCATCTGTTTGATCTACAGTATTGTCAAATTTTACCTATTCGGTTTTCCAGATCTCTTTCAAGTTAAAGTTATATGTTCAAACAAATTAAAATTTTCAGTTGGCTAGCTACGTGATTGCGGCGCTGGTTTTCGAATCTAGAAGCTGTGGGTTCTGTCCCTGCAGTTGATTGATCTTCAATATTCTGAAAATTTCCAGTTTTTATTAACTGCCAAGTTAAATTTAAATATACAAATAAACTTCGAATGTTGTGAACTTGTCGGATCACTGATGCTGATACTGGTCTTTGAATCTAGAGGCAATGGATTCTGTACTTCCAACTGGTTTGTCTAAAATATTATGAACTTTTGCAGTTTTTCAGATCATGTTGTAGGCTGGCTGACTTAGTTACATTGCTGAGGTTCGAATTCAGAGGTTGTGGTTTCTGTCCCTTAATCTTTTTTGACCTGTAATATTGTGAAAATTTCTCTGTTGCATTTTTTTATCTGTAGCCTAAGTTTAAACGTACAAATACTCTCACGATGATTCAAGCAGGCTGGCTCAGTGTTTACGGAGCTGATCTTAGAATACAAGAGTTGTGGTGTCTATCTTTTCATCTGTAATATTGTGAAATTTTACCTCTTGCAATTTTTCTGATCTCCCTTTAAGTTAAGTTTAAATTTACAAAAATCATCGGGTGTTATAAGCGAGCTACCTAGGTGTTTACGGTGTTGACTTTCCAATTTAGAGCTTGAGAGTTCTGTCTCTACAGTTGGTTGATTTGCAATATAGTGAAATTTTACCTCGTTCAGTTGTTATGATCTTTCTCTACGTTTAAATACAAATAAATTCAAGTATTTTTAACTGGCTAGCTCAGTGGTTAATATGCTGGTGTTTGAATCCAGAGGCTGTAACTTCTGTCCTTTTTTGATCTCCAATATTGTGAAATTCTATCCCTTGCAGTTTTATAGGATCTATCTAAGTTTAAATATACAAATAAGGTCGGCAAATTATGAGCTGTCCGGGTTAGTGGTTAAGCTGCTGGCCTTCGAATCCAGAGATCTTGTATCTGTCCTTTTTCAATTTGAAATATTGTGAAATTTCACTGCTTGCAATTTTGTCTGACCTTTAATTTAAATTTAAATGTGCAAATGCGCTCAAGATATTATGATCTGACTGTCTATGTGGCTACGGTGTTCGTTTTCGAATCCATATACTGTGAATTCTATCCCTACAGTTGTTGATCTGCAACATTGTGAAATTTTACCCTTTTTCTTTTATTCTGATCTATCACTCTCTCTCTCTTTCTTATGCTCCGGGCGTTGCGAGCTGTGGTTTCAAAAGCTGTGATTTCTTTATTTAAATTTAAATATACAAATAAACAGATGGCACACAAACTGCCTGGCTGGGTGGTTAAGATGCTGGTTATCGAATCCAGAGGCTGTGGGTTCTGTCCCTACAGTTGGTTGATCTGCAGTATAGTGAAATTTAACCTCTTTCAGATTTTTTTTCAGATCTTGCACTCAGTAAGTTTAAATATACAAATAAACTCCAGACGTTGCGATCTAGCTGGCTGAGTGTTTATAACGCTGGTCTTCGAACTTGGATTCTGTTCCTTCAGTTCGTTGATTTGTGATATTTTATTTCTGACTTTGCAGTTATTTCTGATCACTCTCTAAGTTAAGTTCAAGCATAAAAAATAAGCTTCTGTATCTGTAAGCTAACAGGCTTAGTAGTTAAAGAGCAGGCATTCGAACCCAGAGGCTGTATATTCTGTTCATGTTGGTTTTATATTCATAGACAGTAACCTTTTTGTGTAGAAGTTCTGTCGCCAGAAAAGAAGCTTAACCGAGTTTCTTCATATAAAGGAATTTCTTTGTATAATGAAAACAAAATGTTAAACTGAAATACATCAAAATTGATACGGCAGGTGTCCCCTCTTTGGCTGAGAGGTCTAGGGCGCCAGGTTAGGCCGGGGCTGTTTGCTCGGGTTCGATTTCCGCATTATAGATTAAGTGTTGAAGGACTGTGGGTGTTAGTTGTATCGATCTAGTTAAAGTTAGAAATTTGATTTGGAGTCAGTTTAGATAGGTCTTGGCGAGTTTTTTTCGCGTTCTCTTTACCATTCATTTCTTACTTCTACTAATCTCACTGCACGGATGAAGGAAGAGATGTGGAATAAGTTCTGCTGGGGCTGGTGGGGTTTTTTTTTTGGTGGCTGCCCCACCCTTTCTCGTCCAAAGTTCGTGTAGGGTTGGTTTGCACTTTTTAACCGGTTGATAGCGAAGTAAAACATTTTGTTAAAATTTACTCTATTCAGACAGGGCAGAAACCACAGCCTCTGTAATCAAACACTACCACCATAATAGTGCAGTCAGCCAGTTTTGTCTTTTACCTATAGATTAGTATATTTAAACTTAGAGGGAGATCATATAAAGTACAAAAGCCGAGATTCTTTAATATTTCTTATCCATACAAAAATAGCTGAAATATATGAACTGTGTCGTCACTTCCTGTACGTCATTGTTTCCTGTAAGCCACTTCGAGTGATGCCGAAATTTTAAGAGAAACCAAAAAAGGTACAAGACCTAAACTTCATTACACGGACTCGCATCCGAACGACTAGTAACATAACCACCCAGCCACCCAGCTCACAACCTGAAAAGAGTAATTTTTCAATTTGTACTTAACCTAGAGAGAGATCAGAAAAATTAAAAAAAAAATCCGTTATATTTCAGGACAGAACACACAACCTCTGCAACCAAATGCCAGCACCATAACCGCGCAGCCAGCCAGCTTAGTCTATTACCTATACATTAGTTTATTTGAACTTCATAAATATCAATAGATCATAAAAAATTCAAAAGTCGAAATTCTTTGATATTTCATATAGGACACAATCCACAGACTCTGAAACCGAATATCAGCGATATAACAACTCAGCCACCCAGTTCATAATCTGAGAAGAGTAATTTCTCTATTTCAATTTAACCTAGAGAGATCGGAAGAAGTTCAAAAGCGAAAATTCGTTAATATATCAGACAGGGCAGAAACCACAGCCTCTGTAATCAAACACTACCACCATAATAGTGCAGTCAGCCAGCTTTGTCTTTTACCTATAGATTAGTATATTTAAACTTAACTTAGAGGGAGATCATATAAAGTACAAAAGCCGAGATTCTTTAATATTTCTTACAGAACAAAACTCACAGACTTTCGAACCAAAAATCAGCGATATAACAACTCAACCACCCAGTTCATAATCTGAGAAGTGTAATTTCTCTATTTGAACTTAATCTAGAGAAAGACTAGAAAAAGCTCAAAAGCAAAAATTTGTTAATATTTCAGACAGAGCAGAACACACAGCCTCTGTAACCAAACACCATCACCGTAACCTCGCAGCCAGCCAGCTTAGCCTATTACCTATACATTAGTCTATTCGAACTTAACTTATTGAGAGATCATAAAAACTTCAAAAGAGAGATCATAAAGTTATTTAATGTTTCATGCCAGACACAGACTCTGGAACCGAAGATCAGCGATATAATTGCTCAGGCAGTTATTTCGCGATCAGACGAGCTTAAATGTTCTATTTGAGCGTAGCCCAAAGAGAGACCAGAAAAAAATCAGTAACCCAAATCCTTGAAATTACAGAATCCTCAGCCTCTGGAAATCAACGCCATAACCATTCAGCAAACCAGCGCTTAACCTGAGCAGCTTAATTGTTCTATTTGAACTTAACCTAAGAGAGATAAGAAAATGTATATATAAGTAAAATTACTTAAAATTAATAACTTATATTTTGCGCATGTATAACTTGATAGTTGGAATTATTGTTAGCATCTGCTTAACAACATACTCCATTATATTATATTAAAATACGTTAATTATTATCAATTCATCAATTTGGCGTTATTTTTATAACTTTAAGACCATTTTTACAATTTGCAGATATTTTCGTAAATTCGGTACTAAAAGACGCCAAGTTGTCATTATTTCGCTAAATTAGTTGCCAAAATTTTCTTCATATGTTACTTATTTGATGGTACTTACTACTGGCCAGTTTCATGTAATTTTTTAATATATTTATTTATAAACGTAAAATATTTTGAGAACAATTCAAATTAGCTTTCTAAAGTTTGTCTCATTCGCTTTAGAACACAAAATTACGTATAAAATGATCATTTATTTAATGTTATTGATTGTCCTGATGTTTTCATGTTTTTTTTTTTCAAAAATTCATTCAAACATTTGGAGATTTTCAGAGGTTTGATTGCGTTTAAATCAATAGGCTCACAGTATAGACGAATATTGGATATGTAATATTGTATATGTAATAATTGTCCCAAATTTGAAACTCTCCATTCGTTCGTGAGATATTGCAACCACAGACTCACAGACCCACACACGCACACACACACGCACACACAGACACCACACCATAACCGTTCGATTCAAGTTCGGGGATGCGTGAAACGTTCTCTTCCGTCGAAAACTAGAATTCAAAATTTCAACCCCGTCACAATACTTTCCTAATACATTATAATATGCATGTAGGGAAAGTAAAAATATTTTATACAGACTCAAATTTCATTTAATATTCCTATAAACATATTCTTATTTTCCTTATATACATAAGTATAATGTATAAGGAAAGTACTGTGGCGGGATCTAAAATTCGGATTCGAGTTTTTGACGGGATAACACGTTTCAAGCATCCCTGAACACGAATACAATGTTTATGAGGTAATGTCTTTGTGTGTGTGTGCTTTTCCTTGATTCTGTGGAGACGATATCTCGCAAACGAATGAAGCGATTCGAACGAAATTTGGTACAAAAATTACAATTAGTGAATACTGGAAGTCTATTTTTTTTAAACGCAATCGAATGTTCGAAAGATGCCCCAAATTTTCATATGAAATTTAGAAAAAATCATAGCAAAATCTTCGATAAAGTTACAAAAGTAATCATTTCATATGTAACTTTTCATTAGAAGACGATTGACACAAAATTTAGAACGCTAGTGTGAACCAACCGTTCAAGAGATATTGCCCCTTTTTCAAATAAATTTATCAAAAAATCACTTAAAATTAAAAAAAGTATTAACTGTTGTGAAATACGCTCCCTTTTCATGTATAATATAATGCGATAAATTTGTTAACCACATTCTTGTGGATCTAGCTTGTTTCATTCACGAGAAAAGATATTTTCTCGTGAATGGAACAAGCAGGTAACAGTTTTGTATTTAGACGCCAATAGTCATTTATCTACAAAAAGAATAACCTATTTCTAAAACTGACGACTAATTAATGGAAATTGAATATCTTGGACATAAGGATCGACTATAAGGATAACTCATTTCTCCGTCCATCCGTAACGCTTGGCGAGAAATCGGGTTATCGCCAACTTGGCGACTTTTTTAAACGTAGTCAAAGTGAAAGAAAATATGTCGCCAAATTGATAAAAATGTTGCCAAATAGAGGTAAGATTTTGCAAATTTTGCATTCCGTCAAATGATAGGTATTCCTTCTGGTATATAAGAAATGTTCTTCTCTCCGTTTGTCTCTAACACTTGGCAATACATTTGGCGAAATTGGCGAATGATCTGGCAAAATATCGCCAACTTGGCGATATTCCACCCCAGATTGACGAAAATATCGCCAGATTGGCAAAAATGATACCAAGTTAATGAAAATGACACCTATAATGAATTAGCTATTAAAATATTTAAATGTATGGACTATATTGCTTATGGAGGATGCCATCAAAATTGATAAATGTTAATTTAGAGTTTCGTGAAATATAAGTTAATTGGATACTTCGTTATAGTTTTACATGTTGTCATCAGAAAAAATCCTCAACTGTAAAATTCAACATGAAAAACATAGTACCTTGGATCTTATATATAAATTTTTCGGTGTAAAAAAAGTGAATTCATTGCATTATATAGGGAAAGTCATGTGGCGCCCACATCATTTTTTTTTAATCTTCAAAGTTAGTAATGCTGTGAAAATATTTTTCTTAGAAATACATCAAGTTAATATTTTCCCATTTGATTATATGTTATGGTTTTATAAGAAAAAACCGCCTACACCAGAATTGATTACATTCGTGTGTGAGTATATGTCATGATACCCAAATTTCATTTGTTATTTGCGGAGTACACTTCGATAAGAGCTAGCAATTCCGTCCTTATGGGTGAGCGTCAGTAAATCTTCTGCCCTATCCGCGCTTTGTTAACTTTCGCGGCACACGTTTTTCGCCGAAATTCTGCTGAAACAGTTGCGAAATATTTTCTGATAGGTAAAATGCAATGCTTAGATTATATTAAAACTAAATTTAATACCCAATAAAACATAGAATATATTTTTTATTTTAATCCAAAATACTTTTGGTGCTGCTATCTGTTGTCGTAATTTAATTCATACCGATTATTTTTATTTTTTAATGAGCATTTTTAAATATCTATTCCTTCTAATACAGTATTAAATACAACAACAGATCATATATAATAATGCCACAATCACGGGAAGGTAATTTCTCATTCTATAAATTTGATAAGGGAATCTGAATGTACATCACTGAGGACTCCAGCTTTGTCTTCAAGTCCAAGTTCAATTACGTTTCCGTGATTGTGGCATTATTATATATGATCTGTTGTTGTATCTAATAGCATCTTAGAAGGAATAGAAATTTAAAAATGTTCATTAAAAAGTAAAAATAGTCGGTATTAATTGAATTACGACAACAGATGGCAGCACCAAAAGTATTTTGAATTAAATTAAAAAATATATTCTATGTTTTATTGGGTATTAAATTTAGGTTTAATATAATCTAAGCATTGCATTTTATCTATCAGAAAATATTTCGCAACTGTTTGAGCAGAATTTCGGTGGAAAACGTGTGCAGCGAAAGTTAACAAAGAGCAGAGAGGGCAGAAGATTTACTGACGCTCATCCTTATAGCACAAAGGAGCTTCGGCTGGCCAGTATCAAGAGATACGTAGTTTGGGTCCCGGGTGGGGCAGCAAGGTTCTTTACAATGGCGCCCGAACAAATCAACCTTGCAGGTTAATCGGAAGTCTGAAAATGACCCTAGAACAACTGGATTCTGGTATATTGACCTTCAATTTTAGTTCGAGAGGTCAATGACCATGTAAGAAGCTAACATGGAGGATAAATAAAGCAGTAGGAAGTTAACCTGAAGTAAAATTAGAAGGAGGTGATCAGTCAGATTGTGAGTTGCAAGTCAATTTGGCATTAGAAGATGAATAATGCAGAGTTCACTTTGACAATGAAAGCTTGCAATTCCGTCACAGTAGCTCAACGGTAGAGTGTCGGCTGGTCAGTACGAAGACCTGGTGTTCGATTCCCGGTTGGGGCAACAAGGTTCTTTACATATTTAACTTAATATTTATTTAAATGTTCAAAATTCATATTTATGAAAGCTCTGTATATAAAGACGCCATGTTTAAATGTTCTGCATTTAAATGTTACTTTTCGCTTTAAAACAGATAATCTACACCTTTAGGTATTTTTTAGAAAATCACGTTACGTCAGAAAATCACGTCATTTTGCGAAGCACTTGATATTTCCCCAAATCGTCGAAGTTGATTGGGGTGAAAGATTTGTTGAAAATAAATTTTATATTTGAAATGCACTCCATTAAAAAAATTTCATTTTCTCAAATCTCTCACTTTCATTAAAAATCACTCACTTTGATAATATTTAAAATCGCATATGAGTGCGTATAGGGATGCCGAAATTTCATTTGCTATTGTGAGTAAATTTACATTTCTGTATATCGGCAACTGTAGTTTTGGGGGGAAGTTACATATCTTTAGTGTATACCACGTTACTATTTATTCCATTTGATTATTTGTTTTGGTTTTATAAGAAAAAAATCTGCAGACACCTGAACTCGTTAAAAATTCAATATAGAATGAATATTGTGATGCCAAAATTTCATTTACTATTAAAAGAAACTAAATATTTCTTTAAATTGCCAAATTTTATTTTGTTAGGTAGATCTCTATCATAATAGTACACTACGTTAATATCTTTCTCATCTAATTATTCTTTTTTTGTTTTCATAAGAAAACATTCTCAGCCGCCGGCGCGGCGTTCGATAAAAACGAAGAAACGTTATGATGGTTATTTGTGATGTGTGAATTGATTATGTGTATATCAGTGAATCGTGAATAAACAACCCTATAGATATAGAATTTTATATTCAGATGCATTGAATAAAAGCTAGAAATTTATGGAATGTTTTGCAATGTGATTAGTGGAAATATGTATAATGCGGAATTAGTGATCTTGATAGCATTAATGTGTTTTCTGATGCCATCATACTTCTATAAAAGTAATAGATTTTTGATAAATAATATAAATATCTTTGATAAATAATATAATATAAAAGTAATAGTTCTTTGATATCATGGAAAACGAAGAAATATCCAAGGATGGACGATAATAATACAACGACATGGACGAAAATTTTCTTTTGGCGAAACATGTTGTGTATGGTGTTTTTTAGAAAATTACTCAACAATCAGATTGATTGCAGTGCACTTTTAAATGTAGTCAATTTTTTTTATACCAGCAAGCCTAGTTTAAGGTATCATACGTTATTTCACATTCTAGCTAATGTTAAATACAATTTTTTGAGAAACTTTTCTGATTTTAAATTTTATACGTTATATATTTTATACTCCAATAGTATTGATTTATTTGCTATATCTGAATTTTTTTTAATGTATGTTTGATAATTTTGCTTTGTGTGATTCCCTGTACTGTGATCATTGTAATTGAACTTGTTCCGTTATGTATCACTGACAAAAATAAATAAATAAATGAATAAATAAATAAATTCCTGGCACAATACTGTTAAACGTTTACAAACGATTCACTAGCATATGAAATTCCAATGTTATTTTACCCATCTGTGAGACAATAGGCAGGCTGTACACTATATAGTTTCCAGTGCATGTAACTATTGTTATTTTTTTTGTCATACCTGATTTGACAGCAAGTCGCCAATAACCATCCTGTGTCAAATAAATCGCTTATTTCGTTTTATGGTCGATTTCCACAAATTTGACAATGCTCTATAATTTTGAAATTGACTTTTGTCGAATTAGGCATTGTCTAAATAACAGAAAACGACAGCAAGATTGAAAAAAATGCGTCTCGGAAAGCAATATATACTAGTTATACTTAATAGGTTGCTGGGAAGTCACTCCACAATACTGTTAAACGCTACCAAATGATTCAAGATCGTGTGTAGAACGGGATATGCTAAATGACGTTATAGTCACGACTGAATGTGCACTACTTATGTGTGCGCATTGCTAAGTGTGAAGTTTGGCAGATATTTTTTGCCTTCCATATTTGTGCGTTTTCTGTGTTCCTGATATCCTACTAATTTAACAATGATATACAACTTTGACTTTTTCCGTCTCTTTCGGTTTGCAGCCGAGTTCTTTTAACCAACATTTCAAATTACCTACTAGGGGCGCTGAAATCACTTTGGCCATTTTTCTATAGGTAAACCTAAGGCGTACGCTCGTGGCCTTTTCTTATTGTGCTCGTGGACCTTATTGTTTTGCTTTTCATATTGCACTATTGAACTTGTGGGCCTTTTCTTATTTCCTTAAGTTATTCCATGACCCAGACCCCACGCCTCGGCTATTGGCTAGGAGACCTTTAATCTGAGGTCGATCCTCAAGTTATTCCACAGCCCAGACCTGAGAACTCGCCAAAAAAACCGATCATCTTAATCGGTCGGAGTTAATCCCTAAGTTGGACTTTCCTAAGAGGCCCCAAGTAAAGGTAAACATGTTGTGAATACTAACACCAATCATTCGTTAAAAAATACAGTTCTGGCGATATCATAACGTCGTGCTATGAGTTCTGTCATAGGTCCAGAAGTCCTCACTCACGTTCTGGAGTGATAATAATGTGTGATGCATAAACTCTCTTGCAGATTCAGTTAGTCTTGCAGGTCCAGTCCTGCAGGTGAAATACGTCTGTAATTGGTAGTAAGAACTAGAATTAAATCAACAGCCACAAATATGTAACAAACGTTGTGTATTTAGTTTCAATTGATAACATTTAAATTTGAGTTAGATTTCATTCATTCTCCTTTAATTTAGTTTTATATAATACATTAATGTTTTTAACCTGAAAATATAGCTCAGTATCCAATGGGCAATCGACCGACACCCAGCATGGCTTAGCTCATTTTCGGTGTCGGTAACGGTTATTATACAGTTATTTTTGAGGTTATGTTATATTATACGGTTTAGCTCTCCAATGTGTGGCTCCAGATTATACGCATGTGCCTACCGTAAAAAAATGTTGATGTTTGAGTTTAATCATACAAAGAAACACAAGACAAAACTTACGGCTCATAAACGAGATTTATTTGCATAGACACATTTAGTGTATTGGTATTTATATATAGATATATATATAGGTATTTACATATATATGTATATACAAATATCGAAACATAGAGAAGAGGACAATGCATAGAAGAAGCCATCTCGTATTGAGTATAAACGGTACAGAAGAACCACTGGATTGTCATCATTTACATCTTTTATACGGTTACAGCATTTATTATTACTATGAGTGACTTCGTCAGGTTGTTACACAGCACTTACTCTCTCAAGTTTTCCCACGATTTAAAGGCTTCGTTTCCTGACATGATAGATTATTAAACTGTTCTATGCACTTATACAGAGAGTTTCAGCATAGTTGACCTCGCTTTTTGAGCTTCGGCAATTAGTTTTAGACACAAGCATCCAATTTAAAAGCGTGTTAAAATCAAATGCTACATTCTTTCACATATTTGTTCTTCGGTGGGGGTATTTTCAGATAAAAGGAGGGGTTAAAATTTTCATATGGCCCCTTAAGCAAAAAAAGTTCAACTAAAAAAGTGTTGTACTATACAGTAACTAGTCTAAAGAAAAAAAAACAAAGCAATTGTCGACAATATTAAACTAGTTACTGCATATTAAAACATTGGGGATTTTGTTTTACAAATACAGGGTAAGCTGCAATTTACATTGCGCAGATACGTTTCATAGGAAGTCGGGTTGCAATTTGGAATCCTCCCCTTCTAGAAAGAGTCACCAATCCAGGGAAAATCCTGGAATCAAGGGAAAATTTATTCCATTTTCCTTATTTTGGTAACTTTTACTTTCCCTGCAATGCATGGCAATGTATAGGGAAAGTATTGAAATCATGTCGAAAATCGCAACTCGAGTTTTCGACGGATCTACACGTTTCGAGACCTCTGAAATACGGAAAATCTATTTTTAGCGTGACGTCTGTGTGTGTGTTTGCCTGTGTGTCTGTCTGTGCAATGTATGTATCTACTCTAACTCAAAAACTAATGGACCGAATTTCATAAAATTTGGTAGGTAAGTCAATTGGATGTGACCCTGGTGCTGATTAGTTTTTGGTACGATTCGTAAAAACAGAATCCGCCTGCTTTGCGAAATGGCCCGTAAAAATTTCATTTATCCGCTCTAGCTAAAATACTAATTTACCAAATTTCACAAAAATTGGCAGATAAGTTTCTTGTTGAATACTGTAGTGCTGATTAGAATTTGGTACGATTCGGAAAAGAAAAACCATCCTTTTTTTACGTAAAGGCCAGCAAAAATTTCATGTATCTACCCTAGCTAAAATTGACCAAATTTCACAATATTTGGTAGATAAGTTACTTGTGGGACACTCTGGTGCTGATTCGATTTTGGTACGATTCGGAAAATAGCAACCTGCCTTTTTTTACGAAATGGCCCGCAAAAATCGCAAAAATCTAAAAAAAAAAGACTACGTATGCTGAAATGTATCAATTAAATTTTTGTTTCATACGTAATTTTTAACGAGGAAAAGCAAAATAACGCACTCCTTTATACTTTTTAGGATTAAACGTTTTCAAGATTTTGAGATTTCTTGCAATTTTGCTACGCCGCTATCGGAAAAATGTCCAATTACCAAATAAAAACAAAAATTGAATTAAAAATGCAAATTTTGGTGTTATTTAGTGCAATTAAACTCAATCTAATGAATTATTATAGAAATAAAGAAAATATGAATTTAAGTATGCAGGAAAAATCATGTGCTGCCCACATCAGATTTTTTTACGTTACTTCTATTCTAAATATCTTCATGAATATTATAGATAATTGACCCTTATTGTTTTCTTAAGACTGATTTCTCAATTGAGTAACTTTTCTAACTAAACTTTTTTCTTTGAGGACCCTATAAAAAGTTATTTAAACCCTATATTTCCGAAAATACCACTCACCGAAAAAATATATAAAATAATTTCATATTTAATTTAAACAAACTTTGAAATTATAAGTATGTGACTAATACGAATTGCCAAAACCAATTGCCAACTGTACTGAAAACCCATTTATATCTCCTTAAAATATTTTAGAATTTATTTTAACTGCATTCAAGGAATCAGTGAATAATTTGAGATAATACTGACTTGTCATTTTTACTTATTCTGCAATACTTATAGAAC
Organism: Amaurobius ferox; assembly: GCA_951213105.1. Classification (NCBI taxonomy): domain Eukaryota; kingdom Metazoa; phylum Arthropoda; class Arachnida; order Araneae; family Amaurobiidae; genus Amaurobius; species Amaurobius ferox. Next base: position 98,825,589 of record OX578139.1, on the reverse strand, counting down.
TGTCTGATGACAGAGTCCAAAATATAATATTACTTCATTATTTTACAAACATTGAAAATATACTATAACAATAGTTCCCCAAATTTCCATTAAATCTTTTAAACTCGAGTTATAAAAATTTTTAACTGTAATTCTAAAATTATATTAAAAGCTACAATGAATATTATTTTGCACCCTATAGTAAAAAATCCAAATTGTTATTGATATAAAACAGCCAATGTGTTGGATAAACTCGTATTTTTGCTTTATCTGCTAGAAAAAAGTTGATTTTTTTTTCTTGTGTAGCTTAAAAATACTCCCCCATATATGCACTCATTTTTTTTTCAATTTTAAAAGCTTTCTATTTTTAGGAAAAATAATAAAATTCGAATATGCAGCAATAAAATGGAAATCTAATGTTACCTTAGATATGAAAATTTCACTGATTGCAATTGGTGGTGATCGCTTAAATTGGTGGTGATCGCTATTTGATAAATAAAAAAAATATTTGGAATCAAATTAGATTAATCAAATTAAAGTCATTAGAAATTTTGTTGACAGAAATTCGTACTTAATTTAGTAATTTAATTAAAAAATTTGATTAACTAAATCACCAAAATATTTTTATATGTAGGAATAAAATTAGAAATTTTATACATTGGGTTTATATTATATTTCAAAAATCTAATTTGTGTAGAAAATATAAAAGAATATTATAAATAGGATGCTTCTTAAATATGCCTGAACCACAAAAAACTTTCAAATCACGCAAAACTTACATATCATTACACGCGCTATTGTTGCAAAATCTTCTAGAATAGGATGTAGTAAATGAGTTTCTCCAAATAATAGTTATTCCTATGCAGAGATCGAGATAACGCCTCTATACTCGTATTTCACGCTATAACATAAGCAAATACACTTTATAAATTAAGTAATGCATATTTTTAAGCACCGATTTCGTAAACAAAATAGAAAAAAAATATGTTTTAGAATCGCAAATTAAACATTTTAAAACTCATTTCATAATCTTAATTCTTCTCATTTAATCATTATCATTTCATAATCTCATATCTGATAGCACAATTAATAAGGTATATTAATTGTGCTATCAGATATACAATGTATTTTGTTTACTAACACAAATAAAGAGTATAATGCATTTCTTTTTGTATACAAAATACAATAAATTTAATAAATACCTGGAAATTTGACGGTAATTGTACATTTGTTAAAAATTACACCTCTGAAAAGCAAAATAATAATCTTTCAAATCAAGTCAGGGAGTATTTTTAATCTTCTGGAAAAATTCTAGCTCGATCTCTGTTCCTATGGTTTAAAACAGCACTTCCCATTCTCAATTAATCGTACTTAAAAATGATATATATTTGGAAATTAAGTATGTAAAATAAAATACGGTGAAAAAGATCTTTATGAATTTATTCTTTTTTTCTATTTTATAAAAGTGGTAAATATTAAAAACCGTATAAGAAATGCTAATATCTGAATATAAATTACAGTTTGCAGCATATATTCTATTATCCGCAGTATAGTAGAAATATTTTATAGGAAACCACGACAAAAACAAAATAATTCAAAATTATAATTTGAAGTGGTGCTAAATTACTGATGGAATCATTTATTTTAAAGAATTTTTAAATAAAATTCAACATGGAAAACCGGGATCATATGTTTGCAGTACAAATTAAAATAAAATTCGTAATTGCAAAATGCCAAATTTAACTGTAAAGAAATATTGAAATTCACAATGAGAAATATCCTATTTTAAATGCAGGGAACAAAATATAGTTTCACTGTATTAGCGCGTATGATTATTTAAATGAAAATATCATTAGCAAACTTTTATGGTAATGTAAACTAAGTCATTGATTCCTTGCTGAAATGAATGTGGCAAATTTTAGTACGCGCATTCATGTAGAGATCATATTATATGCTCTTAAAATTAAAGTAAATAACACTAGCTGCCTTTGTAGCACATATTATTTATATCTGTCAAAAGTTGAAAAAACCTTTATTCATTCAAATAAAAATCTCTACACTAATAATAGATTCGCATTTTAAAAAATAAGAAAAAGGGAATATATATATTCTATGATATTAATCTATATTGATATTTAATATAGATTAATATTATACTATATTGACAACTATATTAGTAATCAATATAATAATCAGAAACTTTACAGTTGTTGTATTGTTAAAGTTAGTAATGGCGCTTCTGTAGATCACTAATTGTCCACAAAAAAAAATTGAATTTTTATCCAAAAGAACAAACATAAAGAGATAGGAAAACTAATCCCGATTAAAAATAATTTAGGTTAACCATCATTCATAAAAACACGAAATTCAGTCACGGTTCCATTTTCAACTTCAATCCTTCCATTTCATCATAATTTAAACTCAAATCATTCTTTTAATGCAGCAAAATTTCAATTTATAATTGCAGTAACATGTAATAGACTATATAACTCAGTGTAGGCTTACGGCTTTCCTACATACCATGTTCCGTACATTTAAACCTTGTGACAAACAAGTGCTGTGTAAAACAACCATCAATACATTAACAACGTTCTGATTATCTTTTACCAAAACTGGTCCGATGAATTTCCCCAAATGGACAAGAGACTCAACTTCACAGAACAACAAGACTAGAATTATCACATGAAGGACAGAAAACTAATTACAAACAGTTATGCTCCATAAAAATACTCATTTTACTAATTTTTGCTAAAAAGTATTTTTTTTTTTGCCTCAATTTGCTGGAAACACAACTGCTGCGGGAACATAAAAATATTTTCTCAACATCGCAGTTAATTAAAACTTGTCTATTGCAAATAAGTTGTTACAGATATTCCAAGACATATGACGGAGTTGCATTTCTTCAATTTGGCCGTGTCGAATTGATCATAATTTGAGTTTCATACCAAAATTAAAATCATGCAAAAAGAAAAGTAAAAAAAAAACATATATACATTAGTCTTTATAACCATGTTACATACTTTTGCATAATAAATTGAAATATGTAACAATTTGAATTACACAAATAGAACAAAACTCTTATGTCCAATCAACATTTCAGATACATTAAAACGGTTTTTACCGTGCAAAATGTCGTATGTCGAGGAACATCTGTATTATTTTTATCAATAAATTTGGTGAAAGATAATAATGGTAAATGACTAGAAATGTATACACATCTGTTAAACTTAGCACTAATGTCTAAGAATCTAGCATCTGGATATTGTTTGCAAAAAACATCAATATTGTCTAATAAAAAAATTCGGAAAAGTAATTGGGTAAAATATTTATTTTGTAGTAATTCAAAAAAAAAAATCTAATATTTAATATTGAAAATCATGTGTATTTAATTCTTGTTGTAGAAATAAAATTTCTCCCCAAAATATCTTAAATCAATTTTTCAACAGTTACCAATTTCATGTTATGATTATTAAATTATATTTAAAAATTATGTCCATAAACTACAAAACTTTACAAAATAAGTAAGATAAAATATAACTTATAACGCAATGAACGTCAGTTTTTATCAACCCTAAAATATATATTTGCCAGACGCAGAGAATATCTTTCACTTTCCCTCTCCTGTTGATTAAAATATCAAGCAGCCATTAATATATAATTAAATTAATAACTAATTATAGTAATTATGAATTGTATATTGTAGCACTATTAATCTTTTTCTACATTTAAATTTACTAAGATAATTTATTTTCATCATTAATTTGTTAAGCAGTTAATATTTATGCAGATTTTAATAATAATTGTAAATAAACATTTGGGTTTGCATCTGCGTTTGCGTTTTGTTTAAAAACAAAAATGTTTTTAATTCTTAAATAGAGAATTACGAGAACGTGTTCCATACTTTTGTTTAAAATTCAATGACATTCTAAATGCTTTTTTATTGCAAATCCCAGTTGCAAAACACTTTTAAAGATACATTAAGTTTCCTCGCTAACTCAGTTGGTTTAAACTGAGTTATAACTGATAAGACAACTTCGGCGTCGAAGTAGAGATACGTACCAACCGCACGACATTGTCTAGACTAGAGTGCGACCCAAAAATTGGTCGTCGTGGCTTTTGGGATGGGTCGCCACACTATAGCTGCAATAGAGCATGGGCACATGACGTCAGACAGCCCTTACGTTTTCAAAACAAAATACTAACATGCGTAGTAGTATGGAAATTTTCATCATTTCTGCATTAAAAACGGCTACTTTAGAAATTTATAGTCGTTACACCTCCAATTTTAGTAGGATATATCTAAATTTATCTTCTGTAACTGATATTTTTAATTTATCGAAAAATAAAATATTCGCATTCAATAAAATATATACACGAATTTTGATAAAAAAAATCGTTATGTACCTTTCCTTCTCACTCGCATATACACTGTAGAATTTTCTAGTAAATGTATACATCTTCAGGACGTTAGCTAGTGACTACAGTAAAAATTAGTAGTAGTGAATATTCACTTAAAATCAATTAAAGTGCACTTTAGTAAATGAAATCTTAAACATGTATTGGCACTCAAGTATTCAAAATAATTTATTTTCAGTACAAAGGTAAATTTCGATGTTTAATGGGTTTAGTTTCAATGTTTATTTGCCATCATCGTCAGTTTACCAATATCCGCTGTGGTGAAAATAATGCCCTTTTGCCCTTACATTTCTGCGCATTTTACTACGCAGGCTGTCGATTTACGCTCGTACCCGTGCTCTATAGGAAAACAAGCGATACAAGAATGTACGTATTTCCCCGGCGAGATTGAAAAAGGTTAAGAACTCATGATTTAGAATATCTACCTGGATTTGGAGTATTTCGAATGTTTCATTGTCTATAAGAAAAACTTTCTTATTGTCTAAGCCCAGATAAGAAATGGTCTATGATAACAGTTCTGGATAAGAAAAGCTTCTTTGATAAAACTTCTAGATTAGAAAAACTTCTTTGATAATTACATTATTTTGAAAAATGTTGTAATTATCAAACTGATGTAAACTTCATTGCGCCATGATTAAAAGATGCTAATTATATAATCAACATATTCTTGGCAAATTTCATAAATTTAATTTTCCAGATGCTAGATTACAGTAACTAATCAAATTTGCAAAATTTTTTAAAAAATAAACAAATTACAAAAGCATGATTCATGATACTTTAAAAACAACAATGTAATACGATTATTCAAATAAATATTTTGAATAACATATCAAGAAAAATATAATAACAAAATATAGGGAATATTTTTGAGCTCCTGATAATTTACACCTATCAGTGCCAACAATCAGGTTTCTCAAACTTTATGAGGCATTACACATTTTATGTTCGAATAAATTTTTAATTAATGATTAGAAAAAGTTCAGTCAGAGCGGACATGTAGATGATATAGTAGTAAAACTCTTTAATGTGAAATGAATTGTCCATGTAAATTGTGTTCAGGAATGGATGTGGTTCCATTTCTAACATTTTAGTTTGAAATTTATAGTTCCATCAATATTATAAATTTACATATATTATCTAGGGTGAAGTGTAATATGAAGGTAGAATTTCTTGTCGTTGTTTATTGCATAATTTATTCTATTTATTATTCTGTACCTCCTGGTAAGAGACATTTTCATTTTTATTTACATCAAAATAAATAAACATTTTGGCAATTTATCAAGATTTTGTTCCTTACTAACTCTGACTCCATTTTTTTAGAAAAGATTTAACCATAAACAGTCAATAATCATGACGTTGTAATTATTGAGTGTTTCGACTCGGAGAAAAAACTTACTTATTTGTAATAAACGAAATATAGCTTTATAATTTTTAATTCAAGCAATAAAATGCATTTTGCTGAAATATTCTGAATTTAATTAAGTATATTTTCTCCGGTTTTCACGATTGCCTATATGTTACAGGGAAATGTTTAAATCCCATTATTTTTACCATAGTATGTATATTAGTTCTGGTTCAATAACAAGCCACGTTTGCCTAGCTATTATAAACCAACAATTCTTCCCCCTTACCTTAACAGATAATCCTACTGATGTATAGTAGAAACTGTGAGGAAGTAGACCAGAAATATTTTTATTGTGTATAAATTTTAATAGCTTCATTTATTTTTCTAATCACATTTTTGCTTTAGTAGATTAGTTCTGTATCATAATAAGCCACGATTGCCTAGCTAGGTACCAGCAATCCTTTCTCCCTTATTGTGTAATACATGTTAGAAAGTAGAAAGAAGTTGTGCTAATGCAATTTGTATTAGAATACTTCTTTTTCTATATAATTCCAATAACATTTTACTTAAATCAAATTATTTTTGCCTACATAGGCTATTTCTGTCTCATAACTACCCAATATTGCCAGCTATCTTTCTTCTCATTCCCATATTGAAAACTCTGCAACTTGTAAGTCTAAAGCACATATCGTTTCTTTGGCATTATCCTGTTTCATGCATTGTAGGAAGTGGGAGGTAGTCGGCCAAATAGGATTTTGTACTAGAATATTTTTTCCTGTGTAATTTTAACAACATGTTGTTGAAATCACATTATTTTTGCCTTAGTAACATAGTTCTATTTCATAACAAGCCACGATTTCCTAGCTAGATACCAACAATCCTTCCTCCCTTATCTAATTGAAAATGTCACAGCCTATAAGTCTGAAGCACACAGATCGTTCCTTCAGCAGTATCCTGTGTAATGCAGGATAGAATGTGGGAAGAGGTACACCCAATCGAACTTGCACTAGAATATTATTTCTTCTATATAATTTTAATAACATTTTATGTAAATCATATTAATTTTGCCTAAGTAGGTTATTTCTGTCTCATAATAAGCCACGATTTTCAAAAATCCTTCCTTACCCTAAATGAAAACACTGCAACCTGTAAGTCAAAAGCACATATCATTTATATGACATTGTCCCATTTAATGCATAATCGAAAATGGGAGGAAGTTGATCAAATCAGATTTTGTACTAGAATATTTTTTTCTGTGTAATTTTAACAACATTTTGTTAAAATCACAGTATTTTTGCCTAAGTAGGTTAAGTTCTCAAAAACGTCTCAGTTGCCAAACTAGATACCTGTAAGCTTTCCTTATCCTAATTGAAAATATTACGACCTTTAAGTCTAACGCTCATATCGTTCCTTTGTTATTATCTAATGCATAAAGTGGCAGGAAGTAGAACAAATGTAATTTGTACTAGAATCATTTTTTGCAGTGTATAATTTTACTAACATTTTTTTTCCACGCTCTTAACAGTATTGCACTTTTGATTGCAAATAAGAACATTACAATAATATTTCTAATTTAACATTAAAACATATAAGCAGGGTTGGTTATATTTTAAATGTAACGAGTAAATTACCGTTACATTGTTAGCAATTATAGAAGCACTGTTAAAGTTACAAAAAAAATAATAATAATGCAACCAGAAGCTACAATTACAAGTTACTGTTTTCATATTCGTAAGCAATGGAAATAATGCTGCAGTTACTTGCAAAAGAATAAATAATGTGACGTTACAATTACAAGTCATTGTTGCATTTTTCAATCAGTTATAAGTTGCATTATGCTATTTTAATAACACAATAACTTGATTTATATTTTCATATATAATGGAGTAAAATGAAGATAGATATATGAAGTCAATAAACGTATATAATAAAGCTTTGTTTTTAATTTGCAAAGCATTTGCATCTTTTGCTTATAATGAAAAATTGATGATTTTTTCTGTTTGGCTGAAACAAAATTTATGATGCAGTATATTAAAATTTGAGATCAAAGAATATGAAAAGAGAAAATCTGAAATTAAAGAGTATCAAATTAAAGAGTATGAAAAGAAATGGGTACATTTTTTGTGTAATTACCACAACAGTTAAAGTTATTTATTTTTCAAAAAGTAACACGAACGGATATTTATTACAAGAAAAGTAACCATTAAACTTAACATCATAAATTCTACGCAGTTACTACACAACCCTGCAAAGTTACTTCATACTTTAAAGTATTAAAATTGTTACTAATTAATGCAAATACGATGTTCTACTTTTGAAATTTTATATTTAAATTCATTAAAAATGTTTCTCATTAGATTCATAAATTTCTAATTAAATTCGAATTTAGAAGCATTTTATATCAATAAAAATTCCAATAATCTAATTAATGTTTTTTCAATGATACCATATTTCTCTGGAGTATGTCATGACCATACTTCATTATTTTTTCTCTTTTTCTGCTCTATTACGATCATTTACACTGCATTATATTTATCTTTGCTTATTTTTTTACAAGTCATTTTCCCTACACTTTTTCTAGTTTTGCTTCTCTTTCATTACACTAGGTGGCGCTATCTTATTGGGTACTGTCGTTTTAGGCATTATGTTTAACCAGCGTAGCTTGATCAGCATTTGGGAGTTCAGATCCAAGTTTATTTGCACTGAAGAAAGGAAGCCAAAGATTTCCGAAATGTGCCTCTGCTTACTTAACTTCATTTGCTCAGAATTTCACTTTGTATCCTAGTTTATAGTTCATAAATCGTCTAATAATATTAATTTATCTACTAAATCATCCGCACCCCAACTCCATGCCGTGTCAATAATGTAAAGCATCCTTGAATAGTATAAAATATTTCATATACAAAATGTACCAGTTAAGCCATTTGCAATTCAGTGCCAAATTTTCGTTGTTTTCATTTTATTATTGAAAGTGGATTCCACATAGTAAACATTCTCTAACCTCGTGCAATGCCATGATTTCAAAATACCCTGGCATTATTTCGTGACACTTAATTACATTTAAGAATGTGATAAGACCTTATACTAGTACAATATCTGGACATTAAAACAGACAACATGCATGTGCAGTGATGAATGGCGAAGTTGGTGAAACATGAACAAACGAAGCGATGAAACTACAGATGTGTCAATACTGGTATTGTATTATATTGTTACAACGATTAAAAATGCTTTAAATTTATAATGTTCTTCCAAGAATATTTTGCCTCTTTTTTTAATGTAAAATAGCATGTAATAGACGAGGAGTTCCCAGAGCAAAAGCATAAGATCAAGTCCATAAAATATATGGCAAAAAGGTTATAGTCGTATTACTTTCCCTACAGTATATGGTAATACATAGGAGAAATATTAGAATCATGTCCAATTCGAGATTTCGATAACTCTAGAATGTGAATCAACCATTTTTGGCGTGACATCTGCGTTGTGTCTCTTTGTCCGTCTATGTGTCTGTTTGTGTGTGTGTCTGTCTGTGCAATGTAGTATGTATCCACTATAGATAAAAAAAAACTTTTCGCCAGAATATCATAAAATTTGATAAGTGAGCCATTAGTGTATTATCCTGGTGCTAATTAGATTTTATACGATTAAAAAACGGTCTATTTTATATTTATTTTTATTTTTTTAACTATCAGCAAAAACCGTCAAATTCGGACATCAAAGACCAAACATGCTCAAATGTATTAATTAAATGCCTGTTTTATACGTAATTCTATAATGGCAAAACAAATAAGACTAACCCCGTTACTCTAAGATGGATTTTTTGAGATATTGAAGTGTTTAGGAATTTTGAGAAGTTGACGATGTTTTTCAATGCAGTTAAAAACTATACAATGAAATTTCTTAAAATGTGGTAATTCAGTCGCTTGTAGGTTACTTTGATGCTGGTTAGATTTCGGTATGATTCGAGAAAATATAGCCGGCTTTTTTATTTATTTATTTATTTATTATTATTATGATAATTTTCAAATAGCCGCAAAAGGTATAAAATTATAAAATAAAAAATTAAATATGCTTACATGTATTAATTAAATGCTATCTTTAAACATAATGTTTGACGATAAAACGAATAAGATCGACCTCGTTTGTATACCATGAACCGTTTTTGATATATTTTAGTTTTTTTTATTTAAAAAAGCTGGCAACATTTTAAAATGCATCCCTTTCGCAACGGCGGCATTCCGCAACTGCCGCGGCCCAAAGGACGGAGCGCTTCGCTTCCGAACTGTTCCCAAAGAACGGCAAATTTTTTGCATTAAGCCTAACTCTCGAAAAAAATTCACTAAAAATCACCTATTCAACACAGAAATCTACTGTTTTCAGGAATAAAAGAAATATTTATTTTCTATTTGATGTATATTTTTCATACAAATCTAAATACAAAATACTCGTTAGTTGCTCCGATTTTTTTATCCGAAATAAACGAATAACTTCACTGTCTCTAAAACCCAAACAAAAAAAAATACTCTCTTATATTCCTATGATTCACCAACGAAATCATTAAGCTGAAATCAAAACGAGGACCGGAGCTCAATTATAAAATAGCTGATGCTGCGAGAAGTGCTCTATTTGTTTATATTACAAAACCATGTTTCATCACTCCAAATGGAGAAATGATTAATTGGATCCTTCCTATGCCAAGGTCAAGTATCTGCAAAATACATTGGAGTTGTTCGCACGGACATTTAACGCCATCTAGTAGACAAATAAAAACGTTCGACATAAAAACGCGCGTACGTGGCACCCGTCTTTTAGGGTACAGTTTTCTCCGCCACGAATGGCGGCCGTCCTTGAATGCAAGTTCGCAGCCGAAGCGCGGCCCTGGCAACCGTCGCGAAAGGGTTAAATTAGCTAATGAAAGAAGACTCATTAAAACTGCAAATTGGGTATAATATCAAATAAGTAACTGTATCAATTCGAGAAGTTAAACTTAATTCAATGAATTGCGGAAGAAAAACCGAATTTCCTGTCGGGACAGTCATGTGCTCTTACATCAGACTTTTTTCCCCTATTTCAAATCAGATTTCAACAAGTATGAAGAGTTTTGAATAGAAGCATGAGCACGCCGAATCCAAAGCATAAAAAGTATTGAACTTTACAATGATGCTTTTACTTCTCCAACAGTGCATAGCATAATTAAAGGGGTTGTACTATCATCGGGTTCAAATCCGCCTGTTTGATTTTTATAGATTAACAGGTTTTATTCATGCCTGGATACAAATTGACCGTTATGTATGCGGGAGTGTCCTATTAGTAGGTATTTATCTATCAGTGTGAATGATATTTATTGAACTAATTGAGGAGGGAAATTTTTCAAAGGAAATTTGATCCAATTATTGCAATTATTAATCTTAAAATGTCTGTGTATTTTCACAGAAATCAGCACAGGAGAACGACCTCAATTTTTTTAAAGTATTTTTGTAAATTAGAAACATTGTGTTATAAAAAAAATAATAATGTTTACAATTGCTAGAAAAATATCTATGTAATATGTAAAATTTTAATAAAAACATATCAGTAATAGAAGGATGCTAATATGTGGTGTGTTCGAGATATTGTTCATTTATGATCTAAAGTGAAAAACAAAAATCCTAATTCCAATCTCGCTATTCACAATAAATAAAATCGTCGTAAATACAGCATTAAATACAAAATAAACTGATTTACTTGTTTCAAAGGCAAATAATAGACTTTTTCAGAACCGACAAAAAGTGTGGCCTCACTTACTCAAATCAAGTGGGCAACTCAAACTTACTTGAGTAAGTGAGGTTGCACTTCCTGTCGGTCCTGAGGACGAGGGCTGTTACTTGCCTTTGAAACAAGTAGACCAGTGACTTTTTATATTCAATGCCGTATTTACGAAGATTTCATTTATTGTCTTTTATTGCAATCGTTTTTTGTCGATTCTTCGATTCTCACTGTCATCAATATTAATAAATGATCTAATTATTTGCAACTAAATTTAACCAAAAATCAATAGACAGTATTATTCAAGAATTAATGCACTTTTGCTGCGATTATTACATATAAAGAAAGTTTTCAAATACTTTAATGGAATAGAATATGATTTTTGAATTTAAAAATAATTTTCCATTAAAGTTTATTGATAAAACCAATTGTTTGCGTACGTACACTATAGAAATATTTTACTTGTATAGCCAGTTACACAGTACCAAACTATGTGTGTCCGGGAACATCCTTATTGTGGTTGAAAATTCAGACAATCTAAAAGAAGTTTTACAGTTTTCATATTTCAAGTCTTTTATTTTAAGCATTCAAAAATTTTTGTATTTTTTGTTTAGATAAAAATATTGAAGGATAAGATATTTACATTTAAAGTTTAAAAAATAGATTTTGTGATAGTGTATTATATTTTGTTTACATAAGAGTTAGTTCGAAGTTCAGGCGATTCAGAAGAGAAATGAATACATGAATTGGATACAAAAGTATATTAAAGATAAAAAAAAAATGTTTTAAATCGTCATAGTTTAATGAAAAATTCAATGATATCATGAAATGTTAGAGGAATTACTGAGGACATGTTTAGGCTTAAAAATGCGTTCGTTATCTTTACTTGCATAATTTAATTATATAATTTTAGTAGAATAATAAGAAAGTTCATATAGTTTCAAGCACTTTATAAAAGACACACATTATTAAATTACTTTAACGTTCATTTGCACGAATATTAAAGTAAAATTTCATCCAGTAGAATATGACTGAAGTACTCGTATTTCACTGAAATTATCTGTTAGATGGATTCTAAAAGTTTAACAGGAAATATATAGTGACTTAAACATTCAACATGGTTTTAGTTTTAATTTGCAATGCAAAAAAGCTCCATTAATAATATTTTAAACATATGAGAAAATCACAAAGTTTTTCAACATTTTGCTGACACATTACAACACATCCTAGATGAGGAAGATAACCCGTCTGTTCTTAAAACACTAGTGAATAAATTTGGTATTTTATATTTGATTTGTACTATCAATTCATGCTGTTCTCCTCGAGATAATGTTTCTGTTATATGATTTTAAGCGTTGTCAGACAGTAGATATGAAAAATATTATCATTGTCAGACCAAATGAATTTTACACTCAGTTATGGTATTTTTGTCACCGCATTTGTTTTTTTAATCTATTGTATTTAGAGTTTTAGTGTTTTATTTTACGTTTTACACATTCATTAATAAAAAGTTGATACAAACATACAATCTAGATTTTCCTACAACATTGAAAAAATCTTTCCTATATTTAATTTGAAGAAAAAAATATGCTTGATGTCATGTAAATGCGAGTCCGAATTGGTACTTTTCTATATTCTTTTTAATAGTATTATTATATTTTAAAGCGGTACGTTCTTACAATTTCCATATTGCATTTAATACAATTTAAAAACATAATAAAAATTAATAATTAAGATAAAATTATTTTGAGGGACATTCAACAAATTACTCTTTTATAAATCTTCCAAATATCTACTATACATTTTATCCGTTTTCCAGTTAAAAAACATTTCCAAACAATTAGAGGCCTATCAAATAAATTTTAGATACTACATTTTTTAAAATTTAAAATCCATGAAATATCCATATTGTATACAATATTTATGTACATGTTGCAGGAACAAATATTTATGCTGTTAATGAAAACTCTTAATTTTCATATGTATCGAGTGAGCATTTACATTTTTCTCTTATAGAGGAAGGAACCCTACATTTTGATTGGAAATTTGATTCAGAAAAATAGAGATTTTTAAGAGATTCAATATTGTGTGGAGCAAAATATCCTATCACAGAGAAGCAATGCATTCGAATAAAAATTAAACAAATTTAACACATTTAACATTTTAACAGACTTTTTAGTGTTACTGTAAATGTTGCACGTTTACAGTAAAACATAAATAAAAACTAAGGTGCAATGCTCACATACCGTTCGTAGCTTTACAAAAAAGGGAAGAATAATAGATGTTAAAAAATATATGAGACATCATTGTCGACATCAATGATTTCCTATGCAGATCCTCGATGATATTATGAATGTAAATTATGTAAATTATGAAATGCACTTAAACTCGTTTTCAGTTATTACATGGCGCGACAGACTTTGCTTGAAATTTAGAATGTCTAAAAGGTAGTAAGAGTGCTTAGAATAAAAGAGTACTTAGCCATTCTAAATTCCAAGTGTTGTTTTAAAGGAGTAGAGTCAATTCATCAACAATCGGTCACCATGTTGCGCTGCGCACTTTTATACTTAACATGGGCACAGGCCACATTCTTAATTTTCACTTAAAAAGCTTTGAAGTTAAAATTAAATTGAAAGCAGTCAGATTAGATAACAGAGAAAAAAATTTTTTGAAGATATTTGTGAAATAAGAATGTGATTATTTTTCTTTCGACCTACCTAAAGTAACTAGTTTTGTGATTCATTGCTCTCATTGCTCTGAGCGGTCCTCAGATCGGCAATACTCTAATCAACGCACTGCCTTATCGTCAGAACAAGTATTTGGCAGCTTTGGTGCAGCTATTTGGCGATTATGTTATAAATCTATTAATTACAAATTAAACAAATTAAGTGTTGAAACAAAAGTTAATAATCCTATTTTCCCAGAAAAAAAAACGGTTTTCAAATGTACATCTCATAAAATGAACGAGGATTTAATTTGACGTTCCATGTTAAAAGATAGGATTTCGAGATTTTTTTTTTAAGCTCAAGATGTCGGAACTATTCAAAGTCGCTCCTAAAATTGGCTGGATTTTTCTTATAAAAGATTCAAGTGTTGTGCACTTTTACTCCGATTTATTTAAAGGGTATCTATCATATTATCCATTTATTTAAAGGGTCATGGAAACAAACATGATAGCACTCACCTATTTGTATATTTAAATAAGAATACACTTTATTTTTTCAACTACCAAAATAATTTGAATATAAAATAAAATAAAAAAGCATTATTTCTTTTTTCTGATTCATGGTATAGAAAAGATACATAATTTTGATTTCGCGTTCGAAAAAGCCAGACCAACACTACAGGTGAACCATCCATATAAGCGGAAGAAACTTTTCTTTAACACATTTAATTTGTTAATAAACGTATACGTATTTTCTACATATTTATTTCATCTGGTTGCCAAATGCTTCCGGTTTATAATGTTTTTGAGGTGCGAAAAACAATAAACAGGCAAAACTTGTTGCAAGTTGTCGAAAGAAGATTGTCAAAAAAAATATAATATTTTAATTAAAACTTTCAATTCCTGTATTTTTTTATAACGAAAACCACGATATTACAAAATAATATCTTGTTCTTAAACAGTATTAAAAAACTTCACTTTATAAGTAGGTTACGATAATAAAACGAGCTTTATTCTTCTGAAAAAGAAAAACCCAGAATAATCCCAATGAAAACTAAAACTGTACTGTAATGTTTTTATTGATGTAACTACTGTTTGGTTTATACTGAAGGAATCTTATTTTGTTCCTGAAATCGGTTTTTATACCACAAAGTTCTTTTAAAGCTTACTTATATCCGCTTTCGCATATCCCGAAGTATAGCGAGCGACCGTGGTTTTGCTGACATCAAGGACTTTTTCTATAGATATTTTTTGCAGCAGTGAATGAAATTTCCGTATTCATGATAAACATTTACTTTTAAATTTCAAAGCAGTGACTGAAATCAAAGTTTTAGCTACAACTTCAAAACTTGTCAAGTTAAAAAAAATATATATCTTTGCCCATATTAAGTAATTAAGTGTTCAGTAAGATCAAAATAAACACCACATCCTATTTATAAAGGTACTTTATTCACGTGCCACGCCATCCAGTGGAGCTAAACTAAACTAATATGTCACAGTAAATGAAGAACGTGACTTTGCGCACGATCAATAACAAGCTGGATCATAACGTGAAATACGTGCAAATAAAGATAAAAAAGCATATTTATGTTTCAAAATTCAATGTATTTCCATCTTCAGTGCGACAATTCTGAACCAAAAAGCTCAAATGAGCTCAGATTGACCCAGGCAAACGGAAAATGGCTAAAGGATAGAACCCAAAATAGTGCCGTCGTCAACAACGATTTCCTGTTCTCTCCTTATTTTACTTCCTTTTCGTGACACTAGGTAGTTCCACTATTTTGGGTTCTAGCGTTAAACCATTACTTCATTATTTACCATTATTTACCATTACTTTACTTCATATTGCTTTATATGTACTTCCTTTTCGTCACACTAGGTAGCTCCCCTATTTTGAGTTCTATCGTTAAGCCACTACTTTACTTCATTATTTACCATTACTTTACTTCATATTACTTTACATTTACTTCCTTTTCGTCTCACTAGGTAGTTCCACTATTTTGGGTTCTATCGTTAAACCATTTTTGACCGTTGCATTAAAGAAGGAAATCCACTAATTTCTGAAACGTATGTATTCTTTTTTTTTTTTACTTGCGCTTCATTTTACACTGTGATCCAGTTAATTACTAATGTCATAGTCATTGAATTTATTCAATTACTCTAATTTTCCTTCAAAAGGTGATAGACTTGCTGATTTGTTTCAGATATATTAATAAGTTCTGAGTAAGCTCTGTAGTCTTGTTCTGGACCTCATTCATACGATGATAAATCGTATTGAATCAGAGGAATAATGAGTATTAAAATAATCCTTTTATACATTACCTTCCCTTTTTTAGAACAGTATTAAAGCATTGCACGGTAGTTAAGCTACATGGAGTGCAAGGATTAAACAGTTCAATTTCGTATTGCCGTCAGAGGCGACATATGTACACACACATTAACATTCATACATAAAACATTGAGCTGCTGTGGAACAAGAAATGCAACAATATCAAAAAAGATTTTGTATATTTTAACATCAGCTTCGTCAAGAAATCGTCCATGAAAATTTTGACTAATATTTGTACAGTGCAACAGATTTGCTCTATCCAATCGACATTTGCCTGTTTGACTTTAGTGTGCAACTCACGATTTATGAAACTATGGCAAAATTGTCTATTTCATGACTTCTGTGTGTCATTTTACAAAATTACAGCCATGTCAGACTACAATGCATTGCAGTAAATTACTGCTTAAAACAAACAGATTGTTGTTAATAATATAGAAAATAATAATGGATTTCAATCTATAAGCGCACCATATTTGAGTTTAAGAGTTAACCTCATTTAAAGTTATGAAATAACTGCATATACTGTCTTATTAGATGCGAAACAAATATGCAATTTATGTGAAATTCATATGCAAAGCTTAATTTACCGTCAAATAATGGATATGAGAATATAGAAAAACATATACATGAATATACAGAAGCTATATTCAATACTCAATTTTAAAACGATTATCTTATCTCAAAATTTTGATTTAATATATGAAATATTTAAATATAAAAAAGTGTAGTTTCTTAAAATTAAATTCAATATTAATATTTTATAGTTTCTGTATTGAAATAAATATGTGAGTCAAAAGCAGTAAATTATTTTGAGATAATATAATTAATAATTCATATATATATATATATATATATATATATATATATGTGTGTGTGTGTGTGTGTATATATATATATATATACATGTGTGTGTGTATATATATATGTGTGTGTGTGTGTGTGTATATATATATATATATATATACATGTGTGTGTGTATATATATATGTGTGTATATATGTATATATATATATATGTA
This sequence comes from Amaurobius ferox, assembly GCA_951213105.1. Lineage (NCBI taxonomy): Eukaryota > Metazoa > Arthropoda > Arachnida > Araneae > Amaurobiidae > Amaurobius > Amaurobius ferox. The sequence continues at coordinate 98,808,092 of OX578139.1, read as the reverse complement.
TATATATGTATATATATATATATATATATATATATATATATATGTATTTATATATATGTACATATGTACATATATATGTATATATATATATATATATATATATATATATATGTATATATATATGTATATATACATATATATATATATATATATATATATATGTATATATATATGTATATATACATATATATATATATATGTATATTGTAAGAAATTTAATTGCTTGTAATAAATATAATAAAAGAGATACAACTAAACTGAATATGGTATATGCAGTAAAAATGTCAAACAGGCAAAAGCAAACAGAGTAGTATCTAAAAATGTTGACTTGACGTTTAAATTCTTTTGGCATATTCCTGTAATGGAACTCCTACCGATAAAGCACCATCGCATTGTGATGCTCCCAAACATTTGACGATAGGATAAACAACTATTCGAGAATGAAACAATCATTCTTTACAAAATATTCGTCTAATCTGTTGTGCAGACTTCTATCAAATGAATCCGTTGCTGTTCTGAAAGAAAATTTTAATTAGAATTTTTTAAATAAAAATATATGTACAGTAAATTCTATATATAACCAGAGTATGATCATACAGGATTTGCATGAAAGTCGCATATCACCAAAATAGTCAAATATTTTCTGGGGGCAGGGTGCTGTAAACATAAATATTAGATGTAGAATAATAAAAAAAACATATACCACCATTTTAATTAATTTATTTTTAAATGGCACTAAGATCTTCCAATTTTTACCAGTATTCTTATTCAGCAATTTGTGGCCATCGGAACTTCTGGACCATATTATGTGAGCTTAAACCGTCGAAGCAACACTCTCAAATGTTTGTTCTAATTTGTTGGTTTAGTTGTTTGTCCCAAATGTTTAACTTACAGCACTGCCATTAACTTCAAGGTAGTAGCCATATAAACACTTGACCAAGCTACACGATCGCCAAGTTAATTAATTCATGGATGTTGTTCATGTAGGCTACGTAGCTATTCGACTTTTTCATAACTTTACTCCATAAACATTTGTATAAAATGTCACAAAAATATCATGAGAAGGTAACTTTTATCACTTTCTGCCCAATTTTATGTTGTTGTTGAGACCCAGACCGTCCTACCTACCAGAAAGGTGTAAGGTAACTGTTTGGACGGCCGGGAAGTGCTACCCAATTTAGACCGGAACCCAGTGGGGGAGGCATCCACAGGGACCGTACCCTCCTTCCCCTACCACCAACCTCTCGGAAGGACTTACGGACCCACATGTTTAACGTGATCGTACTCCGCATGAACACGGCGGCAGTTGTGGTAGCATGCAAATCCAGTGCGCAAATCACCGGGCTACCGCACCTGAAATGTGCCAACAGCACGCGGTGTTCCCAGGTGGTCACCCACCCAAGTACTAACCGCGCCCGATGCTGCTTGACTTCGGTGATCTAACGAGAACCGTGACCAATTTTTATGTGTAATGACTCTTTCTATTTTAGATCAAATGGTAGTTTTTTTCGCCATTAAAATGAAGTTCAGTAGCGAACATCATCAATGAACAAACTGGGCTCAACTTAATAAAGAAAGAACAACCGAAGACGACTGGAAGAACAGGTTAAACATCCTGGCTTTGCTACATGTAGTTTGATTATCTCTTTGAGTACTAGCGGTTGCAATTTTGCGAGGGTATTCTGATAAAACGTTCCAGTAGTTTGCCTTGCTCACTTTGACTTTACATTTTCGTTTCTCTATGCGAATGCATGTGGTTGAGAGCAACGCTTTGATCGTCCGTGTTGTATCGGCAGATCCATGTAAAGATCTAAATTAGTCAGCAAGATTGTGACAGTAAATAATGTGTCTTAGACAGTAAAAACATTCTATCAGAATATATTTACAAGATTTCCTGTGGAATGCCAGAGACATTCCCAGAACATTTAAAATTCGGCAACAGCGCAATTTAGATATCCTAGTTAAATATCTGAACGAAGTTTGTCTCAACTTTCATATCTCTGGTATAATTTTTGAAATTCTTGAAATGGTAAACGCACATAAGGCAGGATTTTCCTATCAGTTACTGCAAAATATACAAAATATGTGGACCTTAAATACATTCTCACTTAAGGTCCCCAAGACAGTAAATAAGCTGATTATGAAACCCAAAAAGTCTAACTAAATTAATTAGAATGTTTTATTTACTTAGAAGAAGGGAACTGGTATCCTTCAAAGGACTTGCCACTTTATTCTGCTAAATTAGAGATTGAATGAATATTCAAACAATCGTTTCGTAGTGTGGCTTCTCACTCTTCTAGAGACTAACATTAGAGTGTGCTTTGCGGATCTTATTGTGTTCCCGATTCACCTCGTGCTGCAGCAGTGGCACTGTTTAGACTTTTGAGCGGACATGACTGTCTTGGTGCCTATTTGTATCGTTTCAATTTAACTACTTCGCCTGACTGCGTTTTGTGTACCTCTGAACAACCCATGACTGCTGCTCATCTGGACGAGTGTTCTGCACTAAATAGTTTGGACTGTATAGTTGAAAATTATTGGAGAGCTCGTGACCTAATGATCTAATGGTCAATGGCTTGGCATTTGTTAAATACTTACTTAGAACTTTACTTAGAATATCTAGTTCCATAAACTAACGCCGCGTGTATTACATCCTCATCTCTATGGAAAACAACGCAACGTCTAGAGAACATACAAAAATGCCCTTGTCGTCTAAAACTCCAGTTAAACCTTTCAGTACTTAAATAATATTTTTTGGCTTGTGTTCTCTAGGTGTTTAAAATGTATTTAATAAAAAGAAATTGAATTATAAGTATAATTGTGCTTTGGTTTTTTTTTATATAAAACGCGGAATTCAAAGATCCATAGACAGCAAATAATTGGAAAACACTGCCCTGCATTTCAATTCCTTTGTTGTAAACTTATTTTACCCAATTATTTTTAAATTTTAATTCTTAAATCCGTGAACACGTAAGAGACCGAAAATAAAGTAGTATCACAACAGAAACGTATAAGAAAAATTACTTATTCACATTCAAGAAAATCATGTGAAAGTTAGAGATCAGTATTGAAACTATTTGTCTCACCCTTAAAATCTCATAATTTAGTGCTTTCGACAGTCTCTGGAGGTGTCATGAACATGCTGGAATTTTTTTCAAATTCTTTGGTCAGTTTTGCGCATTTTTCTTCGTATTCAGCTTTTAGCCGCTCTTGTGCCTAAAAATTGTAATTATATATAATCAATACAATAATATTTCATTGAAATATTTATTTATAATACTTAAATAGTTGACACAAAAGCATCATAAAGATATATTAAATTATTTAGTAATTAATGCATTTCTTCTCTGAATAAAATATTTTTTTGGATTCAAATAATTTCAATTACAAGTAATAAACCCAGAAACGATATTAATTTTATTAGAAATTATGATAGCTCTAATTTTAAAATATTTAACTATTTGCATATTATTTAATACCTTGCATATAAGTCAACATTTTATATGTATATGTGGTAACTTAAAAGGAAAATAAAGGACTAATATTATTAATTATAATAATCTTGTTAACTTGAACTTAATATACATGGTCGTAACTTGCTCGTATTAGTGGACTTATGTATTGTACATTGCATTATTGTGCCGCTATATAAAACCCTCCAATTATTTAACTTTCGCGCGAGTTCTGTAAAGGAATTATTAATTAATATAATACTAAATGGATCACACCATTTTAACTTTAACAATACAACATTTATTAACAACATAAAATACTTAATAAATTCATTACACAATTAATTATATTATTTCGGCGGAGGGAACATGTGAGACCAGCATGAATAAAATTACTTAAAATATGTCTACGACCTTTGATTACTGATGAGCACATACCTTCAAGTCTGTCTTGGACTTTGATCATATATTAAAATGCTTGTATCAGTACTCTGTACTTGCCATAACTCTAGGTGTTTGGCTCCTTCTTATACTACCGATTGCACTGCACACATCATATAGATCTAGCCATTATTTTTGAACATCTACAGAACACTCTACATCTCGTGCTATATTTTCTAAGTCATCATGTCGACCGTATATCTATCTATCTATTGCAAGTCATCGTTGTTATGTCATAATGTCGCACGAATATCAGCACAAGTCTCGTTCTTGTACAACCGTTTCTTCACCCACAAATCATCGTATATGAGTTATATCTATATCTATTTTCGTTCTTAAGTCACAGGTTGTGGCTCTCCTTCATCGGGGGTGTTACTCCCCCTATTCTCTGATTTGCAGCATTCCTGTGACGCAACAAGCAGCTTTACCATTACAAGGCCCGCTCGGCCCCCTCTGTCTTGACACTCCTGGTTTATGGTTTTATCTGATCTTTAGGTTCACATGCTGTAAAACCTGGCGTCATCCAGACTAGAAGTATTGTTCGATGTTTCGGACACAATAAATATGCACATAAAACTGTCTCACCAAAGTGTGAGATCTATTTCTGGTCTCACAGTATAAATACATAAAACTATATAAAAACTAGAAGTTAAGCCCGTCATATGACTGAATGCAAATAGTTGTAAAACATTACCTGCCATTTGTCCGCCGGAGGAACTGGCGCCCCTACTATCCACGAACACATGCGAGCTATGCATCTTTTCCAATCAATATTATTATTTCCTATACGACTCTTTATCAAAACATGCATCCTATATCATTCCCTAGCAAAATACAAACTAACAGGGATTTTCAAAGAAATTAAAACTTTATCTTTCCAAGATATTAAACTTAGATCAATTAGGATTGATCATTTGCGTTGATTCGACGTCTTTTTTATAAATGTTATGACATTTTTATAAATTTGGTTACATTTCTATCAATGTAGCGACATTTTTGGTCAGTTTGGAAACATTTCACAAAATTGCCAAGTTGGCAATATTCCGCCAAATATTTCGCCAAGCGTTACGGACGGATAGACAAAGAAATACATGGGTTATTCTTATATTATTTCCAATATATTGAATTTTCATCTAAGTGTCAATTTCATTAATTTAGCGTCATTTATATCAATTGGGCGACATTTTTAACAATTTGGCGGTATTTTCATGAATTTAGCAACATAAAAAAGTCACCAAGATGACTATATCCCGCCAAATATTTGCCAAATGTTACAGAAGGGCAGATGGAAAAGTTGAATATTCTTATAGTGATTTTGAAAAATAAGTATTTCAAAAGTAAAGATATTCTGCTGTGTTCCTGGGTGCTGATGCTAATAATACTTTAGCAAAGTAAAGATTCCAAAATTCCGAAGGAAAAGTTAGAATTTCGAATTACAAAGAAAGTATAGGAATACATTCATACACTCTAAGACAAAAAAATCGACGCACCAAGAAAGAATTGTCTAAATGAGACAAAATTTGGTACGTGTAATGTGGATGTACAGGAAAAGAAATGTTTAGAATTTCAGAATAATTGGATGATTTATTGCACTGAATGATCTACATAAAATGAGCAAGTCAATATGGTGTTGCCCACCTCTGGCCTTGATACAAGCTATTACCCGACGTGGCATTGATGCATAAAGTTGCCAGATGGTGTTCTGAGGGATGTCATTCCAAATGGTCTCCAATTAACGAGCTATTTCGTCTACATTCTGGGATGGTCGCAGGCGACGCCCCATCTCAACCTAAATGTGCTCAATAGGCGATAGATTTGGGGATCTGGCAGGCCAATGAAATGCGTCATAACCACGCAAACAATCAACACAGAGGCGTGCCGTGTGTAGCATGGCATAATCTTGCTGAAAAGTTAGCCCGGAATGTCGCGAAAGGAATGCCAATGCAACGGGTCGTAAAATGTCAACAACGTGCCGTTATGCTGTGATGGTGGCACGGAGGACTATGAAAGGGGACCGGCTATCAAACGAAATGGCCCCCAGATCATAACTCCCTGTTGTCGGACCGTATGGCGTGTGGCAGTAAGAGCATGATCCTGACGATGTCCGGGCTGTCTCCAGACACGTCAGCGCTGATCGTCGGAACTCAGTTCGAAACGGGACACAGCCCGGACATCAAGACACTGAAGACAATTTGTTCCCAATCCGAACAATTCCACGTTGATCGGGTCCGTCGCCATTGCAATCACAGTTGACGGTGCATACTGATCAGTGATAGGCGACGTAATGGACACCGCGAGTATAAATTCCGCCGTATTAGATTAGTATTTAGTCTTCTATTAATGGTTCGGTTAACCCCTTCCGTGTTTGTTACACGTTGTATGGTTGATAACGACGAAACTCGTACTGTCACAGCTGCTCTGACAATCGCTCTATCTTCCCGTTCTGCCGTCGCTCTAGGTCGTCCGCTGCCCGCTAAAATCTTCCATTCCGGATCCATTCCTGTCAACATCGTCTAATTGCTGCATTGTTCCTACCCAAATGGCGAGCGATTCGTCGGTGTACCCATTCAGCCTCATGTAGTCCAACCGCATGCTCTCTTTCAAACTCCTTCATATGCTCGAAGTGGCCGCGAATTCGCCGGTGTTGTGACGAGATTTTGTAATCTCGCGTCACTCCTGTAAAAACCATGAAATCTGCATTATATTTCAATACTTGTATTTTATACATAGTTTAAAACGCCTATATTAATATAAAGTAATTCTCTAGGCGTTTCAGTAAGATCAAAAGAGAGTTCGTATGCTCTAGTGTGATTCTTGGAATACAACTAAAATTAATCGTGACATTTTCTATTTCCAATGGTATCCAAATTATCTTAATTATCTCAGAAATATTCCTAGAATGGTAACCACTTTTGCTGCTAAGGCATGAATAGATCACATAGTCACCCAGGCCTACTTCAATAGATTTCACCTAGCTGACTCCAAGTACCCTATTTGCTCTGTGGAAGAAGATACCCTGGAGCACACCTTGTTCTTCTGCATTGGAGAGAGCATTCTTAAAACTGTTTTAACAAAAATTTGTGTTTCTCTGTCTATTTTATATGTCTTGTCTAATGCACCTTTTATGTTTATTGCCTTTTTAGTCTAAAGGTATAGTAAAATCAGTCTCTAATACGCCGGACTCACGTATTAAGTTGTATAAGGACATATTTTTCACCCCATGATAGTTTGATAGGTAACTGGCTATGGAAAATAATTCACTATTTATGTTTTTACCAAAAACTTCCCTTGAAACATCTAATTCTCAGGATCAAACTATAAATGGAGCTTTAATGATAACTGATATGAATTAAGCATCAAATTTAAGAGGTTGTTGAGGAGTTCACTAAAGATTTTCACATCTTGTTCTGGAGATGTCACTTACGGAATTTTACAAGAGGAGTATGCAAAAGAGTTGGAAAATGCTAAAGAGTACCATCAAAAATGAAATGGCTTACTGCCATAGGAAAGTTTTTTAAAAACAATTGTTGCATTTCATTTTGTAATTACCATCTTAACGCCAGAAATAATCATTTTAGATCAACCTAACACTACTCATATATCAATAATCGGTATTATAACATTCTGTTTTAAAGTGCAGTTTAATTACAGGATAGGGAAACACATGTATTCAAAAATATCCAGGGGCATTTGAAGATTAAATTCACAATTCAGTAAATAAATTTTGTGAATTCATTTCGCTACTTACATGGGCCCTTTCATCTTCGAATGTGTTTTTGATGTTGGAATGTTGTCGTCCTAGTTCTGATACCTTTTTCTCCAGCAAACTACTGAACTGAAAACAAACAGAAAATTTGAAAAAATCATGCCTTAATTATATATGTAAAGCTGAGTTGGATATCATAGAAAACTGATAACAAAAAATCATATAATAAAAATAATATATGTTAGTCTTACTGTAAGTAAATACATTTACACGTTACGATACTTTAATCTGAAGAAACTTATTTATTACAGGGTGAGTCGGAATTGTTTTTGCAAAAGCAGAGGGGTGATAGTACCCCACCAGACGAGCGATAATTACCATGGAACATAGGGTCGTACTGCATTCTGAGAGGCAGAAAAGAGGCACGTCGAACCGCGTCGAGCATGACGCAGTCAGCGCCTCGGACGTCATTGTGTACCTGCCTACGTAGTATCCTACGCCAGACACGAACGCAGTTACCGTATGCAAATGTCCAGGGAGCAGAATCAGCATAACTGGCTCCTAGTAGGTTCCGGCGATAGCCAATCAGAGCACACGTTGCCCTTTAAAAACTGGCACAACTTCAACGCTGCAAGTTATTTCCACTGGACTTTTTCTTCTGGGGCCACATGAAATCTTTAGTGTACGAGACGCCTGTGGACTAGGCGGAAGATCTTGTCGCGCGCATCGTTGTTGCCGCAGTCCACATTAACACAACACCCGGAATCTTCGAGAGGGTGCGTCAGTCATTCCTTCGCCGGTGTGAACGGTGCAACGACACGCGTGGTCGCCACTTTGAGCACTTACTGTGAGTTTGTCGTTGCACAATAAATCTGTTTGTGCAACGTTTGGTATCGTTCATTCGCTTTTCCAACACTGGTTTACGTGCAGGTTCGTATTCTAATTTTACTGTTTTCTGCCTCTCTGAGTGTAATGCAACCCTATGTTCCATGGTAATTATTGCTCGTCTGGTGGGGTACTACCACCCCTCTGCTTTTGCAAAAACAATTCCGACACCCTGTATACTAAGCATTTTTAATACACTAGGAGAATCCACATTTATTTGCTATGCCTACCAATCACCGTTTTCAATGGGTCTGATCCAGAACTCAAAAAGCAATGTTTTATATTGTCACCAAAGTCTTACGATCTATGGATTTTACTAATTAATTTTGTATTGAATCTCTGTGAAACACGTTAAAGCTCAAACTCACCACAAAATATCACGTACTTCGACTGTGTACTGTAATACCCCGTGTTAACTTCGCCCCGTACACTTACGTCATTCAGATGTCTGTATTGAATACTCCAAAACAAAATCAAGATGATACAGTTGGTTTATGGCAATGTGAAAAGGGAAGTGTGATTTTATGTTTTGTAAGTATTTGTATCATAACTAGCTGCAATGACCAGCAGTAGACTTCTTAAAAATAATTAATTTTTAACATGTCTGTTGACCCGTCAACTTTTGAAAATATCTTAACCTGTAATAGTTCTGAGACGCACTCGATAAGTCTCAAATACGCTTGTGCTCCTGTAAATATCCAATCGCTAAGTAACCATTCATTCGCTAAGCAAACAGATCAGGATTAACAATATACACCAATCTTTCTGAAATTGGAACGATAAAACCAAAAATAAAGCAATGGCATCTGGTGACCTCCTAAAACGCAAACAGGTCACTACAAAGGTATATACCATGATTATTCATATCGACTGATAGAAACGAAAAAAGAGAAATATGTAGACCAACCTACCCGCCCATTGCACTCCGGTGCATTATACAGCATTCCTAATTCCTGATTTGCTACGCGGGCAAGTCACGGCTAAATATATTTGCCTGTATTGCATAAATCGGACTATTAAAACAGAAATTACAGTAAGATCAACTAATTTCTATAATAACAGGACTGGGCATAACCGGTTTATCGCTAGAAGTATAGTGAAGAAAGTTGAAATCCGCCATAAGCAAGCCCCAATCATAGGTCTTACTATCGCTCTGTCAAAGTTCAGAAAGCATTGCACTCTTAGAATGAACAGTGGGAATTGAAGTTTTCTTTTGAATTACATGGAAGTGGAGCCATGTTATATGGTGTTCAATTCTCCTCATCTCTCAATGCTTTGTCCAGTTATACTAAAGGCCAGTGGGAAGTTCTCTCATTCGTCTTTGTCATACTACCATTTGACAAAACATCGCCAATTTAACAACTTTTAATAATACAGTTGGCAAAACGGATAAGCATACGTTCTAAAATAAATACATCTACTTTCAAAGTAGATCTTGCAAGCCTTCATAATTGGATGTATGTAAAGTATTTTTAATATGGGATTTGGATTACATCCTTTTCATCGCTGGTCTATGAACATATTTCGACGTAACTTTGGGCTATTACTGTACTCCAATAAGTGCAATATCTATATTTTAACAATTTAAAATGATTGTCAAAATGCAATGGTAAATTTTTATAACACGTAAAATTAGTTGTTTTTATATATCGACTTATGCAAAAAGAAACATGGCTGTAATTATGAGTTTGGAACAACCAGAATCCTAATTCGTTTTATCCATTTTTAACACTTTACAACGTAGTTGAAAAGTCTTAATGACTTTGCTCATTCTGTCAGTCTGTCTGAAATTTTAGTATGTTGTTCAGACGGTGTGTGGGACATATGGGAATATAAATGAATAATATCACCCAATTTGATTTTGATTGAACCCGGGTTGAAGAAATGAAATGCACTATGGGACCTAATTTTTCAAACATTTTTTAAGCACATTTAAAATTCACAAATTGCTTCGAAAGTTTTAAGAACTATTAAAATTATTCGATAAAAAATATGAAAAAAATTTCAGCAAAATATATTCAGTAGTTTTTTAAATAAAAATTAAAATAATAATTACACCCATATTATATGAAGAGATCATGTGACCCACTTCAAAAGTAAATATGGCATTCATTTTGTGTCAAAATCGTGATTTTTAAAGTTCTTTTCAATTTATATTTAGGATTGTATCCGTCCTAAAACCGCTTTATTTTTGCTTAATTTCTGCGTATCTATATTCTGAAACAACGCAATTACAATATATTTGAGTTTAAACGATCATCAAACTTTGATTATTTCTATAACGAAGCTTAATTTTCAACTATGGAGAATGTAAATACATCAAGCTGTAAGATGAGTTGTATAAGAATTGCTGAATTTCTTTAATGCAAAATTATTTAGCTCTGGAGTCTGTATTATTGCTGATATGAATGAAACATTCATTGATTTTACATAGAGATGCAGACAATTTTATAGCAGATATTTCCGATGAAGTTTTAAGCATAGAGTTAAAATACATTTACCTCCATGGTTTTAAAATACTTTTACCTCCATGCTTTGAAGTTAAGTAAAATAAATTATTGTAGTATTGTATTGAATGAAATAATGGAATAAAAGTGTATTAATGAAATATTTACTGCTTTTACATAGAGAGCCAGGCGATTTATATTTCAATGAAGTCATTTGAATAAAGTTCATTTTTTTTCGCTGAAGTTTTAAGTTTTCAAATATAATAAATTATTGTAGTATTGTGATAATTTCAAGAAATATTACCGCTGACTGTATCGCATTTTAGAGATGTTTAAATAAAATTACATTGCAATTGTAAAATGTTTCATAATCAATGCTTAATGCATGACTCATCTTTCTTGTTAATTTATAGAAAGAGGTAGCAACCAACATAATTATTGGATAGGTTGCTCTAATTTTAAAGATTCCTCTATTTACATAAAAATGCCCATTATTAACAATTAAATAGAAATGATTTCCATTATTAACAGATAACTCTAGCAACAAAATTATTGTGACGGTACATATTGCAAGTCACTAATGTGCGTTGCTTGTTGCTGGCACATGTTCTTGCCAACGCAATTCAGACTCATTTCTAACATTATCTTTGTTGCATTTTTTTAAATGAATACTCTAATTATACAATTAAAATTTTATTTAAAAATTGGCAAAATTGGTGTCATCTTATAAATATGTTGTCTTCTATGTATGTTTAACAGTTTATTAAGCTTCTTACCCTTTGCCTTTCTGCTACTGCTGTGTCGATAAGTTTTTGATGAAGCTCTCGTTTTATCCTAAAAAGTAAGTTACAAATTCAGTTAGTAAATTTTTGTATCTCAGAAACAGAACTCAGTAACCAAGTGTTTAAGTATATTGCGAGAGAAAAATTGACAGCAGTTATATTTAGTAAGATATTATAAAAAGAGCATATGCAGTAAAATTACTTAACTAAAAATTCAGATAAAATTTATAATTTACTGTAACCCTTCTCTTACTTGATCTCAATTTAACACACAGACCTTCTAATCTAAGGTAAGGAAAATATTTAAGTCCTGTAATGTGATTACTATTATCACAAAAAACACATTGAGTGTCTGGGCCTACTCTTAGGGATAATTTGGTAAAATGATTGAACATCACCAATGTTAAGCTATTATAAAAAGAGCATATGCAGTAAAATAACTTAACTAAAAATTCAGATAAAATTTATAATTTACTGTAACCCCTCTCTTACTTGATCTCAATTTAACACACAGACCTTCTAGTCTAAGGCAAGGAAAATATTTAAGTCCTGTAATGTGATTACTATTATCACAAAAAACACATTGAGTGTCTGGGCCTACTCTTAGGGATAATTTGGATTGAACATCACCAATGTTAAGCTATTATAAAAAGAGTATATGCAGTGAAATTACTTAACTAAAAATTTACATAAAATTTATAATTTATTGTAACCCCTCTCTTACTTGATCTCAATTTAACACACAGACCTTCTAATCTAAAGTAAGGAAAATATTTAAGTTCTGTAGTGTGATTACTATTATCATATAAAACACATTGAGAGTCTGGGCCAACTCTTAGGGATAATTTGGTAAAATTATTGAAAATCACCAATATTAAGATATTATAAAAAGAGCATATGCAGTAAAATTATGTAACTAAAAATTTACATAAAATTTATAATTTACTGTAACCACTCTCTTACTTGATCTCAATTTAACACACAGACCTTCTAATCTAATTTAAGGAAAATATTTAAGTCCTGTAGTGTGATTACTATTATCACATAAAACATATTGAGAGTCTGGGCCTACTCTTAGGGATAATTTGGTAAAATGGTTGACCATCACCAATGTTACTCCTTTAACTCAAGCAGGAATCAATGAGAATTAAAAAAGAACACGCGACAACAATATTTCGCAAAAAATCCTGACCAATACCACTGAGTGTTGAGCGTACTTATATTAGAAGTTTTATGATTTAACCAGTGTTTGCTTAAACAGGCTGAAGAAGCATGAAGAGCATGAACATAGATTCTAAGATGTCACTGATGGCAGATAAAAAATAGATTTGGGCCAAGATATATTTGAAAATACAACTTCCTAAAAATATGCTAAATATAATGCAGGTTTGATGGATTATGCTAAATTGTTAAATTTAGATTAGTTTATATTAATATTTCAAGAGCTAGTCTCGCAAATCAAAGAATCAAAATTAGAGAATTTTATAATGTATTCATGTCACTTTCCACTTGTAAATTTTGGTTCCATGACCAGAAAACCAAATTTGATTGAATTCATTAACGTTGCATACATTTTAATTAAGCATTTGTGCATCATTTAAGTATCCCTTTTTAATGTGTAACATGAATATTAAAGTATATGTTGCATATTCTGCAAAGCCCGAAGGAGAATATTATATTCATCAAAAAGATATATTTGCTTTGATACCAAGGCATTTCCTACATATATTGCGTCCTATTTAGATTGGCCAGTAAATGATATTTCGTTAAATGATTGGTTATTCTTATTTGTTTTTTTCGTCAGGCGTAGAAATTAAAATAATTAAATGGTTCATTCAGACCTGGATAGCTCATTCTTATCTTTGTGTTTTTTGCTCAGATTTCTCATCTCTTCTTTCGTCTGTGTGTCTAACCTCTTCATCAATTCACTCACTTCTCTGAAATGAAAAGTAAAGTGTTATTACGCCACTTAATTTATGAAAAAGAGAAACTATTACTATATGACTGACGCAATAAAATAAAAGTTTACCAATTATAACCTAGAAACAAATTGCAATGAAATTAACGGCAAAAATCTAATGCATTTTTTAAAATTTTATCTGCACCTACAAAATAATTTTATGCAGACGAAAATGCGATATTATAAGTATATAATCCACATAAAATATATCATTCAACAACATAAAATTTATGACATTTCCAAAGTTAAACAGAATAAAAGAACTTTAAAAGTTTTATTTCCCCAATAATGGCTGTAAGAATACAGATAGGGACCTATAAGGGCTTTCGAGCGTGAAACGCCCTTCATCAGCATCAAGTATAGGGCAAGTACATTAGATATTGACACACAGCCAAACACGAACAGCACTTGCATATTACAGTTAGCCAAGTGACAAAAATAAGAATTGTATTTCAATCATTATATCAATGATATAATGTCAGTATATGGAATGTATATCACTCAGTATTTAAATAAGTTTTATTTTTCCATGCGACAGGAACAACTATCCTTGTCAAAAAAGATCTGATGTGGGCAGCACATGACTTTCCTTATATACTGCAATGAATTTACTACTTTCACAGTAAAAAAATAGGTTATTCTCATAGCAGATACTTGTATTCTTTCCAAGATATTGACATTTCGTCAGTTAGTCGTCATTTTCATTGATTTAGCGTAATTTCTATCCATTTAGAGAGATTTTTGTTAATTTGGCAACATTTAAAAAAGTTGCCAAGTTGGCGAAATTTCGCCAAAATTTCGCCAAGCGTTATAGACGGAGAAATAAGTTATTCTTTTAGCAGATTGTCGTTCAAATACAAAAGTATTACTCAAAGTATCTTTTCTCATAAATGGAACGAGCTAGATCCACGAGAATGATGTCACTAAATTTATCGCATGATATTGCATATGAAGAGTGAACATGTTTCTCAACAGTTAATGTTTTATTTTAATTTATGGGATTTTTTTATAAATGTATTTGAAAAATGTGCAATATCTCGAGAACGGTTCATGCTAGAGTTCTAAAGTTAAAGTTTATGTCAGTCGTTTTCTAAGGGAAAATTATATAAGAAATGTCTATTTGCGTAACTTTAATAAAGGTTTTGATTTTTTGATATTTTTTTTTAAATTTCACTCGAAAATGTAGGGAGGTTCTGAACATTCTATTGTGCTTAAAAACAATAGACTTCTAGTATTCACGTATTGTAATTTTTGTACCAAATTTCATTCGAATCGCTCCATTCTTTCGTGAGATATCGTCCCTACAGTCTCACTGACACACACACATACTTTCACACACACACACACACACACACACATATTTTCACACAAACTCACACACACACTCACACACATACTTTCACACACACGCACACACATACTTTCACACACACACACACACACACAGAGAGACATCACCTCAAAAATGTTCGATTCGTGATCAGAGATTCTTGAAACGTGCTCTCCCGTCGAAAACTCGAATTCGAATTTTTAACTCCGTCACAATATTTTCCTTATACATTATACTATTCATATATGGAAAGTAATTAGCGTTCTCTTCTCACTATCAAGATAGATGAAACAAAAGTCCTGTCTAAATAGCCCAATGCTAATACAGTTTGCATTGGAATTTGAGTGAAGATTTTTAAAGAAGATTCCCGAAGAATTATGGCTCTACTGCATTTGCGATATTTTAAGATTTTATTCCAATGTAAAATAACTATTTTCTGAAGATGATCCACTAATTCACACTACATATCTAGACGCCAAAGTTAAAGATGTAGTTGTACCAGGTAACATGTACAAAGGATATCTTAAGAACACCATTCTTGCATTAACTAAGTCAAAGGGCTTCGTTTACTCAGAGGTGCCAGAGCATTTATTCCTGTTGGACTAACAAAAAGACACATGTTAGATCAAATGCGTTGGACTAACATACACACACATTTCCCCAATTCTTTCGTTTATTACCGCTAAAATAAAATTAAACTGTTAACAATTAATCTTTTTTAATCAGAGACATTAAAATCAAAATCCAAATTTAACTGTAAAACGCAAAGAAACTTTACTTACAACAAAATCCAAATTTAACTGTAAAACGCAAAGAAACTTTACTTAGAACAAAATCCAAATTTAACTGTAAAACGCAAAGAAACTTTAGTTACAACAAAATCCAAATTTAACTGTAAAACGCAAAGAAACTTTACTTAGAACAAAATCCAAATTTAACTGTAAAACGCAAAGAAACTTTAGTTACAACAAAATCCAAATTTAACTGTAAAACGCAAAGAAACTTTACTTACAACAAAATCCAAATTTAACTGTAAAACGCAAAGAAACTTTAGTTACAACAAAATCCAAATTTAACTGTAAAACGCAAAGAAACTTTACTTACAACAAAATCCAAATTTAACTGTAAAACGCAAAGAAACTTTACTTAGAACAAAATCCAAATTTAACTGTAAAACGCAAAGAAACTTTACTTACAACAAAATCCAAATTTAACTGTAAAACGCAAAGAAACTTTACTTAGAACAAAATCCAAATTTAACTGTAAAACGCAAAGAAACTTTACTTAGAACAAAATCCAAATTTAACTATAAAACGCAAAGAAACTTTACTTAGAACAAAATCCAAATTTAACTGTAAAACGCAAAGAAACTTTACTTAGAACGTATACACTGGATAAACACTCGTTATTAACAATAATAGTTCTGTTTCACACGATAAGGTCATAAGTTGGTAGTCTGGAACATGGGGGAAATGTATATCATCGTGAAGAGAACCTAAAACAACGTATAAAAATCTTATTTATTTCCATGGATGGCAGTTTAGAAAATTATGAAATATATGAAATACGTATATGCATTTATATCAGGAAAAAATATATTGTGCAGTACATATGGCAATCAACGAAAATAATGAACTGAAACCGTGTTGATAAACCTCGGAAGTAGTTTCTTTCCACACACACACAAAACCACAAAAATTCTTTTACAGATTCGAAAACAAATCTCTGATGAAATTAATTGATATGAATGCAGATACTTTATACATTTAAAAAAATCTGGTGTGGGCAGCATATGACTTTCCTTATATAATGCAATGGATTTACTACTCTTACAGTAAAAAAAAGTTATTCGTTTAGTAGATACTTATGTTCTTTCCAAGATATTGAAATTTCGTCAATTAGTTGTCATTTTAATTGATTAAGCGTTATTTTAATCCATTTGGAGAGATTTTGGTTAATTTGGTAACATTTAAAAAGTCGCCACGTTGGTGATATTCCGCCAAATTCGTCGCCAAAATCTTGCCAAGCGCTATGGACGGAGAAATAAGTTATTCTTATAGCAGACAAATAACTATTGGCTTTCAAATACAAAAGTATTACTCAAAGTAGATTTTCTCATGAATGGAACGAGCTAAATCCACAAGAATGATGTCACCAAATATATCGCATGATATTATGTATGAAAAGTGAACATGTTTCTCAACAGTTAATATTTTTTCTTTAATTTATGAGATTTTTTGTTAAATGCATTTGAAAAATGTGCAGTATCTCGAGAATGGCTCATGCTAGCGTTCTAAAGTTTATGTCAATCGTTTTCTAAGGGAAAATTACATAAGAAATGTCAATTTGCTGAACTTTTTAGAAGGTTTTGAATTTTTTATGTTTTTTTTTCAAAATTTCACTCGAAAATTTAGGGGGGTTGAACATTCGATTGTGTTTAAAAAGGATACGCTTCCAGTCTTTATGGATTGTAATATTTGTACCAAATTCCATTCGAATAGCTCCATTCGTTCGTGAGATATCGTCTCCACAGACTCACTGACACACACACATACCTTCACACGCACACAGACATCACCCCAAAAATGTTCGATTCGTGATCATGGATGCTTGAAAGGTGCTCCTTCGCCGAAAACTCGAACTTGAATTTTCGACCCCCGTCACCATACTTTCCTTATACATTATACTAGGTATATAAGGAAAGTAAAAATACTAGTCTGTAAAGAATAACCATTGGTGGGAATAAATACTATTTGTTTAAAGTTCTCTTCACGATGATATACATTTTCAGATTTCAGACTTCAGACTATCAGCTTGTAGTCTTCCCTTGTCAGTTGAAACCGTTGAATTATACAAAATTCAGAATAAAAGGCTATTTCTCTAAATGTGAACAAAATATACAATCCTTTGCTATTTGCGGCAGAGTTATTAAGAAATGAATGCATTACAGGTATTTCTTTATAACTCAACATGAAATACACACAAATTATACAACATAAATACTTTTAATCTTAAAATAAAGAATTAGTTATTCCATTATTGGGGTCATTCATTAATAAACTATGAATACCTGTCATGTAAACTTTGTAATCTCTCAACTTGAGAAGTCTGAGACAATTGCATAGCTTTGTCAAGAGCAGTGTACAACTGAAATAAGAGCAATAGTCTTTAATCAAACGTAGAACGAAAATGTATATAAGAACGTAGAACGAAAATGTATATAATTAATATGTGTTTCAAAATATTTTTACAATCATATTCAAACCTTTTAAGTTATTTATATGAAAAGTATGTTTAAACATATAACAAATGCAAAATCCATTAAGAAAAGCAGAATACATCATACTTACAGGTTCTTGATATTTGGAATAAATTTCCATTTCGGAATGTAAATGTTCCTTTGTTAAGGTCAACATTGCTTGTGAAAAGTTCTTTCGCAGTTCCTCCAACTGCAAAATATGGAAGCCATTTAAAACTAGGCATATACAAGACTTTATCATGTAAAAGTAAAACTTGAACTTTAAAGCCAGTTCTTTTTTTTAACAGTATTGGAACTATGTTTCACATTACGATCAAATATGCTGGTCATTTTTTTTTATCTCACAAGATATACGTTCAACTACGCCTTGTGTAACAAACATTTATAGCAGACAAATCGAAAATATTTCTACCATTTCTGCACTATTTGACCGATTTCGATTAAATTTACAAATTAATTACAAATTTATAAATTAAATTACGACAGAACAATTATTTCTAAAAATGGAAAGTGTTATATATATATATATGTGTCTGTGTGTGTGTGTGCGTGCGTGTGTGTTAATGGCGATCACGGCCACATTATTACCGGTGATTTAAAACTAATTGAAGATAATGATTTTAAAACCTTATTAACACTGGGAACTCAATACAGAACCCAAGAATTTCACAATGTTGATAAGTTTTTTAACCAAGAACTTAACGATTTTATATATAAACTGGCTGTAAAATATAGTATGGCTTTAACTACCTTCAACGAATGGAAATATCACATTTTAGAAGATTTCAACCTTTACTATCGTTTTTCAAATAAGAACTATGACTTATATAAATTAAATAAAAAAACTCTGGAACAAGTAGTCAAGAATTTTGTTATAACATATACTGATAAAGTAGTGTCCAGTTAAACATTTACATGTATTAAATATTATATTGAGCTCTTGGCTAATAATTACAATTATACAACTATGTATACCCTATTAAAAATACCGAAAAGGGAAATTGAAAATAAAATGCATGCTATGTATAAACGAATCGGAATCGAAATCAAGCATATCCGATTTCCTTACTTGGCGATGATTCCCAAACTACACAAGACTCCCATTAAGTACCGTCTCGTAACAGTGGGATTCCGAACATATTTGACCATTGTTAATACAAAACTATTATTACTGTTAAAACCAATTATGTTACAGATAATGAAGAATGGATCAATCATGGTTAAAAATAGTTATGATGTAATAAATAGTTTACGTAATAGGTACGAATTTATGATCTACAAGAGTTTTGACTTCAAAGATCTATTCAGTAATATAAATCTGGACGACCTTTTTGATATAATGATTGAGATTTATAACACCTATGATATGCAAAGATACATAGCAATGTACAAATATAAAACCATATTGAATATAGTCTTGTATGAAAATATACTATATAATGATATTAATTTCTATCAACAGAGAAAAGGCTTTCCTATGGGAGGGGGTTGCTCCTCTATGTTAGCGGACCTCTACCTAAACTACTACGAAAAAGGTACCCATATTCTGAACGAAATGCCTTACTTCAGATTCGTGGATGATATCCTTATTGGCCAAACAATAAACAGCAGCGATTTTGACTTTAGTTTCTACCCATCCAACTTAGAACTTATAGAAACAAATAGGAATCATGATAACGAGATCAATTATTTTGATATTAGTATCAATTTTTGTGAAAATGAAAAATTATATATAAAACTGTATGATAAGAGAAACTCATTCGACATCAATATAAATTACATTGATGACTGGAATTCGAATTTGAGCTCTACCATATTTCGCAATATCATCAAAAATCATTTCCTTCGCAACTTGAGAATGCATACTTATAAACGTGATCGCATCATTTGTGACAGAAAATTCATCCAGGAGGCCTTACGACAGCATTATCCAGTGAACTACATCAAACACTACTATAATGCATTACACAGCAATGTTATAAACGCCTTTTACATAGATTTTGGCAACACCACTATTCCATAAATTTTATTGCCAACGTATGTATTTTAAGCATCTCTATAAATGCAGTTGAAACGGAAACTTTTAAGATGATGTGAAATTAGCACCTTCATTGTCATCGGGAATTGCTTCCCTCCCTTTAATCAACATTCCTCTTCCCATTTTTATCCTTTTAAATTTAAACGTAGTGTTTGCTTCCATTCCCGGATTACGCCTTTTGTTTGGACGTTTCATGGAGATTAGGCCACAGGAAGGTATCGGCTCCGGGAGTGTTTCCTAGGAGTAATTAGCTGGCTATAACCGGAAACAAGGGGTCACAATCCCCCTTGGCCTATTAGTATCTTACCTGTTGGCACTTTCCCATCTTATACTTTTGACTTTCTTATATATACCCGGCATTCGTGAGCAGCTTTGCGCCTTTATGCTGGGTCACTTGTTTTTATTTGTATATTGTACAATTTCATACTTTTGAATATTCACTTATATATATATATATATATTACAAATATAGTTTTCATCATATTCATCATAACATATGCAGATTATATTTAAAATTATAAGAAGATATAAAAACACAGTTATTAAATTATTCCCGCTATAGCATAACTCAATGCGTATACACATGTTAAAGAAGTGTATATCGAACCATATACGTCTTAAAGTATATAAAATGTTGGATTCTTATCTTCAGATGTTTGTTCGCTACAGCTTGAAAAGGTAAAAACAATCCTATATTAAGGGCGGTAATTTTTTTCTAGATAAAGCTACGTAATTAATAAGGCTTGCAGAGCAAGAATCGACCGGTAATTATCTTTATTCAGGCCACTAAAAAATTTTATATGGCACAGATTACTTCAAAATCAATGGCGAAGTCTCAATATACACTAATTATGCCTTTTCATATCACTAAATTATCACTTAAATATCTTCTTGTACACGCAACTTTAGAATCCTTTTGATAAAAGTTGATTTTGTGAGCAAAGAAAGCTGGAAATTTGTATAATTAAGCATAGATAATAACAGGTTTAAATTTTGCTAAAAATTGTCTAAATATATCTTTGAGTTTCTGCGAAAATGTAATAGAGTGAAAATGTAATAGAGCGAAAATGTAATAGAGCGAAAATGTAATAGAGTGAAAATGTAATAGAGCGAAAATGTAATAGAGTGAAAATGTAATAGAGCGAAAATGTAATAGAGTGAAAATGTAATAGAGCGAAAATGTAATAGAGTGAAAATGTAATAGAGCGAAAATGTAATAGAGTGAAAATGTAATAGAGCGAAAATGTAATAGAGTGAAAATGTAATAGAGCGAAAATGTAATAGAGTGAAAATGTAATAGAGCGAAAATGTAATAGAGTGAAACACGTTCTGTATTTTTGAATCGGCAACAGATATAAATTTGTCATTTGGCAACGCAACATTCAGCTTTAACTACATGAATAGGTAAAGTATTTTAAGGTTCATGCCGTATAATTAAAAGCCAAATAGAAACACAAAAATTTTTATTGCGATATTTTTCAAACATATTACAATTCATTAAAATTTTTTTACAGCTTTACAATTCATTAAAGTCTTTTTACTGCTTTATTATTCACTAAAGTCTTTTTACTGCTTTACAATTCATTAAAGACTTTTCACTGCTTTGCAATTATTAAAGTCTCTGCAGTTCATTACAGCTTTTGTCTTGTTTACAAAATCTGCTGTAACTCAAATTTCAAGTCATTTACTATTCACAGAAAGTGTTCCAAACAATTTCAAAAATTTTTGTCCCTTCGATCCGTTTCTGTCACGCATTTAAGGGGGGTGTAGTACCCAAAAAATCTCAAATATTTCATTGTTTAAAAAAATTCAAATTTTTCTGATTCCAATAAAACCAAATTTATCTTGCTACGTTAAATAGAACGGATTATATTGCAGTGTTAAAAATTGAACTACTAAAGTTGTCACCAGTCACGCCCCAACTTCAATGCCTTTTTTCTCAACGACGTGATTTTCGACATTTTTATAAATTTAAATTGATATAAGTCAAATTCTACTGCACGGATATGAATGGAATTTGGAACAATTATTATATATATACTTTCCTTTAATTTGTCTTCAGCAATTGCTGAAATATGTGCTTGTTTTTTTATTATGATTTTCCAAAACAATATTTGTGGTGTAAAATCACATTTCTTTACATTATTTTTTATTAAATTCTTTCTGATTCATATTTACAAAAACTGTGAAGACAATTTATTTCTTACATATTTTTATGTTAAAAAATGTTCAAATTTAAATTTTAGGAAATTATTTTTCTACTTATACAAAAAGAAAACATATCAAAATTTTGAAATTTTAATTTTTAAAAACTAATTATTTTTAATTTTTTAAATTTTGGATCTCACATTTAGTTTTCTATACTTAAAATTTACCTGAATACAAAAAATTACAACTATAACTTCAAAATTGCAGATTTCAGTAATTTGGGTACCATACCCCCTTAAATTTAAACCCACCGTAGTTCAGAAATAGCTTTTCTTTTCAGTAGCATTCATTGGGATAAGTTTAATTGCAATGCTTTAAACCATACTGGGGGCATGTAGTACCCCTTATCTCAGATGATAACACCCATACATTTTATATTGGAAACACTAAACATACTTTAAGTATTAGTTTGGTTGCATAACAATGTGGCATAAAAATGGAAAATAATCTATACTGTAATCGATTACTGTCCTTACAAAAGCCTTTATACTTATGTCTGATCAGACTGTGGCAGCAGACGACTCTGCTCCTGCCAAAGACATCGATCGAAGATGCTAGGAATCAGTATCCGAATTATAAGTTCGGAGTCGAATATAGCTTTTGCTCTAACCTTATAATGTCGATCTTATAAGTACGGGGTCCCGAGTTCGGGCCTGGCTCGGAACTAACAACATCAATTCCTACAATGATGACCCTGGACATACGAACACGCAACATTCTCTCTCCAATGATCTCACCTCTCAACAAGAGATGGCAGCACCACACTGAGCCAGAGGCGCCGATCACTCCCTCCCTGGTTGACCATAACTGACTTCGCGGCGCCTGAAGTACGACACGCCTCCCGGTTATTCAGCCCTCGACTGAGTTTCGGATGGGGACACACAGGGGTTTTCTGGGTAGCCCCCCTCCTCGCCGAAATTCGGCCGGACTTCTCACCAGGGGGAGGAATGTGTGGCAGCAGACGACTCTGCTCCTGCCAAAGACATCGATCGAAGATGCTAGAAATCAGTACCCGAATTATAAGTTCAGAGTCGAAGCTAGATTTTGCTCTAACCTTATAATGTCGGTCTTGTAAGCACGGGGTCCCGAGTTCGGGCCTGGCTCGGGACTAGCAACATCAATTCCATTCCTACAAGACCTTTCTCTTGATTCACAGTATTAAATCTAAAACCAGTCCTTTTGTGAATCTATTTCCATTTAACTTTATCTTGAGGTTATTTGTAATCACGATTTTGTTCAAAGCTTTAGTTTTAGCTGGTGATAACTTTTTAAATCCACAAAGGTTAAGCTATTATACATTTACTTAATAGTATAATTTACTCATACCTTACCTTTTATGTAACTATTACTAATATATACGCAGTAATTTTTCTATGTCCTTATACTTGTTTATGCTGTTTTAGTTTTTTGAATGTCTAGATTTTTCAAATTACTTTATTGTATTTATTTCTTAGCTATATGTATATTTCGTCACTCTGAATATACTGGTTTATGCAGATTTTAACTTCTTTTTATGTATATGCATGGGCTAGAACACATAATTGTTTGTTTGCTTTCCGTTACATTCTTTGATTTGTTTGTTCTTTGTGTGAAACGCCAAAAGCAGTATAATGACTTCTTTTAATAATTTCATTAAATGTCGTATTAAAGTTCTGAAGGTATTTATCAAAGGAAATAATGCATTTAATAATTTTAAATTTCGAGGGCGTGTAATAGCAAACTAACATACTTATTTCATACGTAAATGGCGAAAACTGAATTTAATCAAAACGAATAGAAATACCTATAAAAGTATTGAAATGAAAAATTGTTTACCAGACAATTCAAATAATTAAGCCCCTAGAATTACGTTTTAGTTGCAGCCAAATGAGGGTCTGGATTGTACAATATTGATCATTCTTCTAGGTAAAAGAGCGAGTCTACGTATGCTAAATATCTGGTTATTAAAGTAACCGACATGTTTGGTATATTCTAAATGCAAAATAATAAAACACTTATTTCATGAATAGGGAACAATGTTAAACAAACAATAGTCACAGAATCAGCTTATAAGGACGCTTTTCACAGCTTCTTTTTCTTCGACCCAGACTGTCCGACCTACCCAAAAGTGTATGATATCTGTTTGGACGGTTTGGAAGTGCCACCCAATTTAGACCAGAACCCAGTGGGGGCAGAATTCCCAGGAACCATACCCTCCTTCCCCTACAACCAGTCTCTCAGAAGGACTTGCGAACTCACATATTTAACGTACCCGTACTCCGCGTAAACAAGGGAACAGTTTGAGCAGAGGTGGGAGTAGTATTCGGGTCGTCCGAGTGCAATTCCCGCGAGCAAAACATTGAGCTGTTCCACCCTCTATTTTCACGGGCCAACGGCCGTACCGTGCTGATAACACCGGTTCTCGTTAGATCACCGAAGTCAAGCAGCATCGGGCGCGGTTAGTACTTGGTGGGTGACCACCTCGGAACACCGCGTGCTGTTGGCCATCTCGGGTGCGGTATCCCCGTGGTTTGCGCGCTAGATTTGCACGCTACCACAAATGCCGCCGTGTTCATGCGGAGTACGATCACGTTAAACATGTGGGTCCGTAAGTCCTTCCGAGAGGTTGGTGGTAGGGGAAGGAGGGTACGGTCCCTGTGGATGCCTCCCCCACTGGGTTCCGGTCTAAATTGGGTGGCACTTCCCGGCCGTCCATACAGTTACCTTACACCATTCTGGTAGGTCGGACGGTCTGGGTCTCAACAACAACAACAACCCTCTATTTTCACAGCTTCTTCTTCTTCTTTGACCCAGACCGTCCGACCTACCAGAAAGGCATAAAGTATCTATTTGGACGGGCTGGAAATGCCACCCAATTTACACCGGAACCGATTGGGAAGGCATACACAGGGATCGTACCCTCCTTCCCCTACCACCAACCTTTCGGAAGAATTTGCAGACCCCCCATGTTTAACGTGATCATACTCCGCGTGAACACGGCGGCAGTTTTTGGCAGTGGCGGGAATCGAATCCGAGCCATCTGAGTGCAATTTCCGCGCGCTAACCACTGCACTATCGCGCCCCCGCTTTTCACAGCTTGGAGTTGCTCTTTCAATTCAGCAACTGGTACCAGAATGCTGGTTGCCATAGGCTTATATATGTCTTTTCTACGTCTATTCTGGTCGAAGTAGAGGTGAAAAACTACCACAACAAAAAACCCCGCAATGCAGGAACCTAGATCTGTTAAGAGGCACACAAGAGACAATTGTGAATTAAATATTTAGGAACTAATAATTAATAGGGCTCCAAGTCAGTGATAATCTCATTTGGAGAAAGACCAAGTTGTTCGAAATTCCTTCACTGCCTCTGTACTAGGAATCCCATTCGAAGCCGGGGAACTTATGACTACCATCTTGTGAGTTCACACAACCCGTTATTTGAAAGGCTTTTATTGATTATGTAACGCAACAGAGTCTTTGTCCTGTTTATACGGGATTAAAGGTCATTGCAGTATGTGTACCTTTGCTCGGTGTTCGGGCGGAATTATTTGACTATCCACTTCGCCGACTCGCTTAGGTTGACGCCGCGGGTTCCAGCATCTGCAAAAAGAAACGTAAAAAAAAAAAAAAATTAACATATACGAATACATTATAGGCTGCAAAAACTTTCCGGAAATATTGAAATGATGGATTTTAACAAAAACTGACTCATTCGTATTCGAAGATTAATGTGATCTTATTCACATTGATCTCTGCAGCACACATCAATACCACGTTCTACAAGAATTCTGACACTTGAATTGCTGCTAGCGAGTGAATGCAGAAAGTTTTCATACACTCTACACAAACTAACATCCTGGAAAGACAACTTAGGTTCCGTGATGCAATACAGGGTGTCGAAAGCCCAGACCACCCGACTCGTCCGAGGACTTAGAGCAGCTATTTGGATGGCCGGGGCAATACAGGGTGTATCATATTGAATGGGACAAAAAGAATATCATAGTACAAATTCTTTAATTGATTTATTTAGCCGAAACAAATTAATTCTGAAACTACAATTGTACAAGTTTTAGCTGGCTACAACGAAAAATCTTCCGGATACGAAATCGCCGCTAGAGGCACTGTTAATCAAAATGGCGCCATTCATGCGGAGAAAGCTTATTGTGTTTTGGAATACACCAAAACATCATCGTTTATAGTCGTTCAAAGACATTTTCTCACGAAATTTGGTAAAGAACCAGCGCATCGTCACAACATCGAACGGTGGTTGAAGCAGTTTAAGGACACGGGTTGCTTGTATAAGAAAACCAGCCCAGGACGACCAGGAGCCAAAACCGAAATGGTTGAAAAAATTCG
The DNA here is from genome assembly GCA_951213105.1 of Amaurobius ferox. Taxonomy (NCBI): domain Eukaryota; kingdom Metazoa; phylum Arthropoda; class Arachnida; order Araneae; family Amaurobiidae; genus Amaurobius; species Amaurobius ferox. The sequence goes on along the minus strand of OX578139.1, from coordinate 98,781,250 downwards.
TGAAACGTTTTTACGAAGTCCCATATAGTACTATAGTTTCACTGTAAATTTGATTTATCAAAATAAACTAATTACAGCATTCACATGTATTCTTTCTTTTTATCCCATTCAATATGATACACCCTGTATTTAATTTAAAAAATTATGATTTTAGGATATCTAGTTTTTTAAATCTTCTCAAACGAAAGAACTATTTTAATAGAGGGTGACCATTTAATGCAGGGTGACCATTTATTGTGTAATATTTGTTGCACAATTAAGTTAGAACAATTTGTATTCGAACAGTAAATATAATGCCCAGGATCAGTATGGAAGCAAGATCAAACACAATCTCAACGAATAAATATTTTGCATATGTGTTTTGTATATTTATAAGAGTGTATTTATTGCTGGTATTGGATAAATGGGTTCCTGCTTCAAATTTCGAGCAACACATGGTAATTTGTCAATTTTTCTAATATATTCTTCAAACTATAAGTGGCTTCTTTATCTACGATATGTAACAGATTAATTTTATTTAATTTCAAATAGCAAAATTTATAAAATGCAATTACATGCAATCAAAAACAAAATCCAAGTCAAGTGGACATTTAAAAAATGTCTCTTTCATATTGCAGCATGCAAAGAGTTGATACTTTGTTATAAAAATTAAACGCGTATGCAATTATAAAATCACTAACAGCAATGTTTGCCCATACCAATGACATATTTCTAAATGAATTACATTAATAGAGTAGGGAAGATCTAAATTTATTTATATATACGTTTAGATTTTGTTCTTTTCATAGATATTTATAATGATTTGTTAAAATAAATGTCAGTTTAGTTGTATATTTCATTTACAAATACATGTTTTATTAAACATAGTAAAATATTTTATATTTCTAAATATAGGGGTGAAAATATTATCAGTGGTATTGAAATATTTTGTCAAATAATTTCTGCTATTATAAAATTAATAGTCACTAATCGGCAGCTTTTTCTGTTCATAGCTACAGCAACACTTTGATTTTTTAATTGAATTTCATTTTTTAATTTTCTTACAATTTAACAATAACATTATAATATTTTATGTTAGAATTACCTAAATAATTATGATACAGTTTTTCACTATTTAATCTGAATAATCGATTGCATTTTCATATAATTAAAAGTAGCAAAATTTTTCCTCAAATATCGAAAGGTACTATAAATTACAAATTGTCATCTCAAAAACCTTGCAAAAATAAGTCAGCATACACCATATAAATGAATAATCATAAACCACTAAATTCACGAAATAATTTCATGCTTCACACGCTTCAGTACCCTCAGAGAAAAAAAAATCATATCGTCAATTGAAGACTATATATAAAACTGCAAGCACCAATATTCATTAATAATCATAACATAACCAACAAGAACAATATCTAAAAATACTTAAATTCCATTAACAGATAAATTCATGATGGAATATTACACATATAAAGCACAGTAGACGTACAAAATACTTAAGATTAATTAGACAAAATACAATGCGAGCATTAAAGATACAAAAGAAATGAAATGATATAAAAAGTCAAGCTACCTCCCTCACGTTGCGACGAGCATCCAGAGGTCAGAAAAGGAAGGAGGACGAAAACCGTGCTTTTCATGCAAGAGAAGAGGGGAAAGGGTAGAGTGCGATTTGTACTTACGGAGAATAAAACTTTCTGACGAACCTATTATGCGTCCGACTGTTTGTGTAGTCTTGGCTTCGTAGAATCTTTGCTTCCTTGGACTGTAGAACGTCCATCTCTCGTTCTCGAACCTTATTAAAATGGTAGAATGTTAGTTGTTTGGAAAATATGAAAGCCCTCGAAGTCAAATCCGAAGAGACATTTTATTTATTGTTTTTAAAAGTGCCCATGCACGATCAGTTTTGGAAGAAACAACTCTGGTATCACCTTGCCGTGCTCTTCCGAGTGTACACAGAATTAATTGCATACGTGTCAAGCCAATTAATTGCATACGTTTCAGTGCTAGGCCATGAAAGTTTCCATAATGCAAATTAACCAGTAACGGCTCCTGAGGTGTCGCGGGATAAGCGCTGCTTCACTTAAACCAGTGGCGGCTCCTGAGGTGACGCGGGATAAGCGTTGCTTCATGTCAGTGGCGGCTCCTGAAGTGACGCTGGATAAACGCTGCTTCACTTAAACCCGTTGCGGCTCCCGAGGTGACACGGGATAAGAGCTGCTTCACTTAAACCAGTGGCGGCTCTTGAGGTGACGTAAGGGCTGCTTCACTTAAAATTATCTGCTGAATATGTTATTATAATTATTAATTGGCGAATTTTTCAGACTCGTTTGGCTATTTTTAGATTATATGTGACAACACTTGTGCCAGTAGCGTGATTTGTTTTGATGATGTTCGTTGTCAAAGAAAAGGGAGAATCTTGCCACTGAATTTGCTTTACCTATTCCTGAAGTCAAGAGCCGCCACTAAAGTAAACATGGATATAAATATAAGAAGTCTGTCATAAACTCAACGGAGTTCAATTTATGAGGACATTGATTAGTAGATGGCATGTTTGAATATAAAAAATAAAATAAACAATACTACACAAAAGAAAGAACAAATGACTTTCAGAACGAATATGATTATATAAAGCAAAAAGTGTACTCGCTGTGTAGCATATTGCGCATGCGCCTATCATTTCTGGTTTGAAGTAAGATCTTATATAAGTCAGTTTTGCGTTACATCACTCTAGAACAGTAGTTCTTGACTGGTATTCCCTGACACATTAGTGTTTCATGAACTTGTTACAAGTGTTTCACGGAATTATAAAAAAAAATGTACTTGCTGGGAAACTACGCTTGAACGTACTTTAGCGTAACGATGGAATTATTTCCGTTCTAAAAGAAAATTTAGCACTATTGGAAGAAAATATTGCAAGTTACTTTTCTTTCTTAAGATATTAAAGTATAATTAGATATGAAATCCATTTGGCATAGTTAATACCCCGAGTTGCAAATTTTTGTCACAAGAAGAAAGAGGGTTGATTACCTTGTCAACGGATCATACTAAAAATGAAATTTTCTCAAATAACTCATGAGGAATTTTGAATTCTTGTCCAAGTCAAATACCTATCTCTATACAAGGACATTGAAAATTTCTGTTACAGTTTTCAACATCATATTTGTGTGAGCTGGGTTTCTCCACATTAACCAATATAAAAACTAAACAAACGTGAAAAACCTACTAATATAGCCGAAGAAATGAGGGTGCCATATCACATATTAAACCTGATATTCCTGAAATCTATCAAAGGCTTCAAGTTCAAGTATGGATCACATTAATAATTGATATGAAAAAGTTCCATTTTTGAGTTATTTGAGTTACATATTTTAAAATTACAATAAAATTCTTAATTAATGTTTTATTTTTTACTGTAATCTATAATTTATAATTTTTGTTAAAAGACATGTCCGTGCATATTTTTATTGTTAGTTTTATGACTTTAATAATTTTGGGGCTCCGCAAATGTTTCTTATAATCAAAAGTATTACGTGACTTCAGAAATCTTAAGAACCACAGCTCTAAAAAATTCATAGATTTTCTAACATATATATATATTGTACACGGTCTATGGGAAAATCGCATTGAGGATTGGTTTTATCAGTCCTAGCATGATATGGCGCTATGAGCCGTGACCCTGAGCGTGAATGACTTTAACACAGTCTACTTTGAAATGAACAGCCCATCTCATACTGCCGACACCATGCTTGGAATGGTCGGTTTGGGGCTTCTTAAAGCTATTAGAACAATTTGCGCTAAGAAAAATCATATTTTCAATTACTAAAGTCTTTCAGGAGTTAAATATTGAAGCATAATGTTCCGATTCAATGAAAATGTGAATATATAAACATATAAGATCCACTTTATGTACTAAAAGAAAACTAATTGTTTCAGTTGTTCAATGGATAGAGCTTCATCTGGTGGTTGGGGCTCCCCCCCCCCCCCCCCCCCGCCATGGTTATGTTATTAGATTACCCTCTGAGAAAGAAATATATTTACAAAATTTGAATAGAAAATTCTGTACCGAATAATAAATTAAATGTATGAATGATTTGATAAACTGTTTGGTGGCGCTTTTAGATAGGCAGAATTTTCTAAAATGATGCATTTAACGGCTGAAGAGAAATCTTGCATAAATAGTGAAACAAAAAAAAAAAACTTTAAACGCTTTAAAGAATATTTTTCACTATCTGTTTATATTTCAAAGGCGTTGATATTGTGCTTTAATAAACATGCTAGAGCCATTCAAACCTGTTCTCCCTTCCAATGGTCAGGCACTTGATTTTTCTAATCATTTGCTTATACAGCGGCTAAAGTGGGAGCCATCTTGCCGTTATGCAATATTACCCCGCTGCACCACATTACAACTTTTCCGACTACATATCAACAATACAACATCCGCGCCCGAAGGTGGGATTCGAATCCATGGCCCCAGCAGTCGAAAGAGCACGATGACACGCTTACTTTAGACCTCTCGGCTACCGAGGCGGCAGAATCATCTAAAATGCCTCATATGTATTATAAAATATGATATATTGCGGAATATTTTGTTATTTTATTTTACGTTTTTATGTGACGCAGTATTTCAAAAACCTTTAAGTTGCTGGGTTACAATTTAGAAGATTAAAGGCGAAAATCCGAATATAAATATCGGTAAATGACTGTAAAACAATGACTGTAAAACAATTCAACTAATTATCGTGTGCCAAAGCGTTATTTTTGTATATATATATATATATATATATATATATATATACAGGTTGTCCCAAAAAGATTGAAAAGCGCTTTAATTCTTTACCTGTTGGAGATAAGTGGGCAATGTAAATTGCAAAAATGTTGAAAGCAAGGGTAGGAAATAAGACTAAGTTAATGAATTAGTCCAAATTTGATCAATCAGATTTTTTTTATTTTTAATGCAACAAGATCATTAAAAAAAACCGCATATCTGTATCTTTAAAATCAACTGAATTATGATAAGGGAAAAATCTGACTTATGTCATTTTTCCGTACCATTTAAAAGGCTGTTTCATCAGTGAAAATAGAGATCATAAACAAATTGGCGATGTAAATTGCTTAGATCAAAAATACGTTAATATTTTGTCAAAATTTTTAACACAAATGCATCTAAATAAAGCATTACACAAACAGAGATCATATAAAGCAGTGGTATTCACTACGCGGTTGGGTATCCTATGTATTATCATCCATTTTTTTTTTTTTTTCGATATGTCACAAATTTACATTTCTAATTTGATATATGATCCCCATTCACAATGTTCAATTTTCAATTAAATATAACTCGCTCAATTTTAAAGATACAGATATGCAGTTTTTTTTAATGATCTTGTTACATTAAAAATAAAAATTTCCTGATTGATTAAATTTGTCTAAGGGGTTCGTATAAAAATTTAAAAAATGTAACTTCTTGAAAATTAATGGGAGGACTATTTCATTAACGTAGTCTTATTTCCTACCTTACTGCCAACATTTTTGCAATTTACATTGCCCACTTATCTCCAACAGGGAAGAATTAAAATGCGTTTCACTCTTTTTGGGGCACCCTGTATACATATCATCATAACTATCAGGGACCATACTCCCCATTACGTACAGCTGATTCCACTGAAACTTTTAGTAACATGCTTGCAAATGCTTTACGGTGTACGTTTTACCTTATTTTGCTCGGCACATATTCGTTTGAACATCTCTTAAGACAGTAGCCAGCAATGCCGGTTTACATTATTTTGCTGCATATATTTTGGGTTAAAATTTAGTAAATATATTTGTAGTACATACATTTACCAATATAAAATTTACTTACCTTTTCCTGTTTCTTTTTCAATGACTGAAGTTCTTTCTCTAATTTATTTGTAATTTTTGCAACAAATTTGTGCTGTTTAAGATTTTCTAAAGTTTCAGCATTAATATTTGCTTCTTCTGATTCTAAAATGAAAGAAAAAAAATTTATTAACAGCAGCTAAGTATCTTGAGGATATAAAGTTTTAAAACTATTTTAAGTATTAGAATATATATCCTTCCTCGGAACACGAATACGTAAATGATGCTTTAATTAGCATTTACAAAGAGTTGTTATTTCTCTTCATGTGGCGAAATTGAAAAAGACACAAAGTTAAAGTCTTTGTTGTTGCTCAAAATATGGCAAAATGCGACAAAATATCATGTAAGAGCTTTGTGTTTACCAACCTCTATTTAAATTGAAAGGTCACTGTGGCACAAATTTTGATGACTGTAAAATAAATTCCAAATTAATTTAAGGTATAATATGTCGGAATTGGGAGTCTGTATATCTGCAGGTATGCACATAAATAGTTCTGAAAATACACAGGGTGCACACATTGCACATACCCTATTCAAAGTAGCCCGCAGAGTTATCTAGCATGAGAAAAAAAATATTTTTTATCTGGAATACAAAATGGTAATCTGCCATAATTTCAACATCCTGCGCTCTATGAAACATTATTAACCAATAATATTTTTAAAATGTCATAATCATTAACATTGCACGTTATGTTGTGAACTAATAAGTAATCAGAATGCAAATTTATTGCACATTTAAAACTATGTTTGCTGTTTTAATAAATTCTTTTATATTTTGCATTCTTAAACAATTTTCATGATTGACTTCTAAAATTTTCCATTATTTAACAACCGCTAAATAATGGACGTGAGTATTATCCGTAGATGGTTTTGCCAGAATGTAACGGAATATTGACATATGCAGTTTTCTTTAGGAAGTCATCTGTGGAAATGCATACGGTCTAAACAGCCATATTTAGCTCTTGCCTAATAAAATTTCCTTTTCGTGAATAACATTTTACTAATAGACAATATTTGAAAATCATCAATTGTAATCAAACCTTTGCTTAATACTACAGACCGAAAATAAAATGGGCAACAGAAAGTTGGTATCGGTTCAGAGATGCAGTGTAAATAAGCTGTATTCAATTTCTAAACATTGAAAATTCGGGCAATTTTTTACTTCTTTGTCTTTTTCTCTGGCATTTATTTAAAACTCCATCTAAATATTATATAAATATTCTAAAATGACTAGTAAGTAGCTTCGGTTGCTGAAGTGAATTCGAAGTTGTTCACATTCTGAATGATTAAAAATCAATTAAATTCGGCTTGACTGTACCCTTCTAGGGTAACAAAAAATCTGTAAACCATATTTGATTGTTCAAGTCACCAACAACATGTTTCAAACAAAAATCATAAATAAAGTACAATATGAAAAAAGAATGATAAAAAAAATTAAGAGTATTAGAAAAAGACATGATTACAATAAGCAGTAAACATCGTTATGGTTCCATGTTTAAATATACCATATACATAGAATATAATTTTGCAATATTACCCAGTAGTGATTGAGGCTTGTCTTGTGTTTCTTCTGATTGGCAAGAAACAGGTTGATTTGGTCTTCCTGAAATAGTAGAAAATGTCTTGCCTTAGCTTTCAGGCCAGCATTTTTTACTAACTTACTTATGATCGTAACCTTTTTCCCCCCAGAAAGGTTAACTATATTTTCGCATCTGGAATTCATGAATCATGTATATGACAAAATTTTAAAATAATTGCTTAAGTATATGCTTATATATTTCTATTAGATGTCGAGTATGGGTGGATATCGATGAGTCAAGTTCGACAGCGTGGTAATTGTAAAAAAATTCAAAATAATACGTTTAGCATTTTCTATGTAAACCTTGCTTTGAATACTAAGCAACAATGTTCTAAAGTTTTTAATGCTTTAAAATCAAAGATGACATTCACTTACAAGTCTGTTAAGAGATTACGTAAAAAGAAATTACAAATATTTGAGATAGTTCTTATATTAATCACGGCATTTGAACATTTTGTTTGGACTTACTGACAGCAATGTTGAAGGATGGATGAACGCATAAAAAAATTTTACTAATATCTGCAATCTAATGGTAAATTTTTTAGTTTGGGTCGAAAATTATTCATATGGCAGAAATGGGCTAAAATTCCATATTTATAAAGCATTATGAGTTCAAAGTGCACTTTTAATATAGTAAACACACTAATTCCTAACCTTTGTGCCTGATAATTCTGCTAGATAGAAAGATAGTTATATTTTAATGGTTAAGATCGATGTTTAAGCCTTAATGAAAAGCACAAGCGCATACAGCTTTAAGATTTTATTAAAAAATCAAATGTTTCTAGGGTATTACAAATATTCGTATGCATATAATTTAATTGAAAATAAGAATAATTAAACAATTTAGTAAACAATAAGTTAAAAGAAAGGTTCAAGATATCAAGAATTTCCCAACACCACTGCTAATCAAGCAGAAAATTGATTAGCTGTATAATTTTAAAAATTGTTAGCCATATATATTTTTTGCAAGTGTTAGCTGCATATTTTGCAATTGGTAGCGGTATACAAACTTGAGCAACGCATATAAGCCCAACTGAGACAATAATGCAACATACAGCTGTTTCAAGGATACACTAGATAATCTTCATCAGTGCAAGAGAGCCAACAAATCTGAAATCAAAAAGACAAAATGGGCCCAATTTTTAATCCATTTCATCGTTTTGACTTGGGGTTTGTTGGTTCTCCTAAAGGGGATCCAACGTATCCTCGAAACAGCAGTATACTGTGTTATTACCCTATTTCTGTTTATATACGTTGCTCATGTTTTCATTATCCTTTCCACAAAGTGTATTTTACTCATTAATAGCAGTATATGTTTTCGAATCGGCAGCTGCGCAAATTTGGGAGATTTTAACTTACTACTGTTATCATGGGATTTGAGTGGGCCTGGAGAAGCAGATCCCACTGATGTCTGTTTTGGGACTGTACCGTTCATGGTTGCATGCCTCTGTATCACCTGAGTCGTTTGTCCAGACGTGTCATCACCGGTTGATCCTGTGCGACTTTTTTCTTCCGTCTTATTCACTTTCGGTGGGGCTTTCGATGGTTGGGATACTTTTTTCTTTTCTCCTGAATCTTCATCTTCTTCACCTTCCTGAAAAGATTGTTCCATTGATTACACTTTATCTTCAAATTAATTCCACCCTCCCCCCCTCAAAAAAAAAATTACAAACTATGAGTACATGTATCGGCGTAATTTGTGTACTATAAATACGAAATTTTTAGCAACAGAAAAGAATAACATGTTGAGATCAGTTCTAACTTATAGTTCCGAATCTTGGTCACTCCTTGTGAATTTTCTTTGACAAATGCTAACTTGGTAACTTTGAAAGAAAGATTCTACACCAAATTTTCTTTCACAAATGCTAACTTGGTGACTTTGAGAGAAAGATTCTACACCAAATTTTCTTTAACAAATACTAACTTGGTAACTTTGAGAGAAAGATTCTACACCAAATTTTTTTTGACAAATGCTAACTTGGTAACTTTGAGAGAAAGATTCTACACCAAATTTTCTTTGACAAATGCTAACCTGGTAACTGTGAAAGATTTTACCCCAAATTTTCTTTGACAAATGCTAACTTGGTGACTTTGAGAGAAAGCTTCTACACCAAATTTATAGTGTTATAAGACCAAACAGTTAGCAGCGGAGACGATATAACTTTGAAATTTGTCAACACTTTGTAGGAACCAAACATTAAGGTACTGAATTAAAGTGGTATAGTAAAATAGCAATATGATCAGAATATCATAAGAACTCCCATCAAGAAAGGTATCCAATACCAATCCAATCAGCAAGAGAGAAGATGAAAGACCAAAACTGAGATGGGTTTGGTGTTGATGATATGAATAACATCAGGAAGCAAAATTGGAGAAGTGTGGCTGTCAATAAGGACCACTGTAAAATCCTCCTTAAGATCCGCAAAAGGGCAGATGAACTAATGATAAAAATGATTTTAATGACCATGTATATATGCATCAGTGTAATTTCATAGAATGAAAAAATAACAGTCACTAGAGATATTATGTGTTAATGCTAAATTAAAAAGTTTAGAACTGTAAAGAAAATGGTATCTTGTATTTTTTAAACATGCAATTAACACTGTGCTATCAATAGATCTTTTATGTTTTAGTGTTAAATTATAAAATTGAGAAAAGTAAACAATGAGGCATTTTACATTTCTTTAAAAGTGCAGTCAGCATCATTGCCCAAATTTAATTATATTTTTGCACTTAATAGTCTTAGATTTTTGTAAAAAACAGCAAATAAAGTAAAATAATTTACACCATACAAATATTTTGAGTTCTAAAATTGATTATCTTTATTCAATTTACACTCTTCATTTATAGTGAGCATGGACTAGACTAGATGCTGCACACTTATAATACGTCACATTTATCGTTGTTAGTTTCAGAAAAAATTTGATTTTTCCAAAAATTTCTAATAAAATTTTCCAGTTTTGAAGTTCAAAATTACAAAATATTGTACATTTGTAAGGTTTGATCGAATCTAATTTCGACTTCTATTGCTTCAAAACAGTGTCCTTTAAATAGTTAATATTTACATATTAAACACCTTTTTGTACAACTTTTGTTTTTAATTCACGATTTATGCTAATTTTTCAATCCCCTGTAAGAAGCAGAAAACATTGTCTAACATAAAGAAGGAAGCTTTCTTTGGTCGAAGAGATAACAGATAAGAAGCTTTCGACAAGGAAGCTCTCTTTGATCGATAGCCGCAGCTCTTGAATATGACTGGATTAGATTATTTCGGTGTTCTATTGTTTAATAAACAGGAGAGCCAGTTCGATCGAAAGAAACGGTTGCAAAAAATCCATACTTTTTGCAACCAAATCCACTATCAGTAGCGTCGCTAGAAAAAAATTTAGGTGGGGTTTTGGTTACCAAATATTTTGTTTCCCATTTCTCCAAATATCATTTCTCCGAACTTCAATGGGTTAAAATGGATTCCTTGGTAGAGTTATAATACCCAAAACTCCCCCTCGGCAACGCCACTGACCCCTATTAATATGTATGCATACACACATTAATACGTATGCATACACTCTACAAATACCTGGATTTTCAGCCCAGCTTGTATGGATATGAAGCCTAGAATGTGAAATGTCCTGTCATAGATAGAATCATTCCCCATCTCATGAAAAGTCTCCTATGAGTAAAGTGTCTGTGTTTGGAACCGTAGGAAATCCCCTGTTAACATGTTGAGCGCGGAGCTGTTCTTGCTCTGCCTAGTGCTCAGGCGGCACACAGCAGCGATCGCTCGGAGGGTTGTTCGGTCGTAGAGTAAAAATAGAAGATAACACACACGTCGAGGTAATGATTGTATTTCACTGTCCATTTCGACTATACGAAAGGCGCAAAAATATTCGGGCGCAATACAGCCAGAAAGTTAACCGAATAGGGCGTCACTTTTAGTAATATGTGTGAAACCAAATCACATCTCTGCTTAGAATATTTGAATAAACTCCATTAAAATGATAACATTTATTTTTTAACCTTGATACTGTCTGTCCAACGGACCCACGTCACCAAACGAAAAGTTCACTGTCAACCCCCCACGGACTGCCGCCGCCTAAAAGGAAATTTCACTGTCAGTCCCCACGGACTGACGCCGTCTAAAAGGAAATTTCACTGTCAGTCCCCACGGACTGACGCCGCCTAAAAGGAAATTTCACTGTCAGTCCCCACGGACTGACGCCGCCTAAAAGGAAATTTCACTGTCAGTCCCCACGGACTGACGCCGCCTAAAAGGAAATTTCACTGTCAGTCCCCACGGACTGACGCCGCCTAAAAGGAAATTTCACTGTCAGTCCCCACGGACTGACGCCGCCTAAAAGGAAATTTCACTGTCAGTCCCCACGGACTGACGCCGCCTAAAAGGAAATTTCACTGTCAGTCCCCACGGACTGCCGCCGCCTAAAAGGAAATTTCACTGTCAGTCCCCACGGACTGACGCCGCCTAAAAGGAAATTTCACTGTCAGTCCCCACGGACTGCCGCCGCCTAAAAGGAAATTTCACTGTCAGTCCCCACGGACTGCCGCCGCCTAAAAGGAAATTTCACTGTCAGTCCCCACGGACTGCCGCCGCCTAAAAGGAAATTTCACTGTCAGTCCCCACGGACTGACGCCGCCTAAAAGGAAATTTCACTGTCAGTCCCCACGGACTGCGCCGCCTAAAAGGAAATTTCACTGTCAGTCCCCACGGACTGACGCCGCCTAAAAGGAAATTTCACTGTCAGTCCCCACGGACTGACGCCGCCTAAAAGGAAATTTCACTGTCAGTCCCCACGGACTGCCGCCGCCTAAAAGGAAATTTCACTGTCAGTCCCCACGGACTGTCGCCGCCTAAAAGGAAATTTCACTGTCAGTCCCCACGGACTGCCGCCGCCTAAAAGGAAATTTCACTGTCAGTCCCCACGGACTGACGCCGCCTAAAAGGAAATTTCACTGTCAGTCCCCACGGACTGACGCCGCCTAAAAGGAAATTTCACTGTCAGTCCCCACGGACTGACGCCGCCTAAAAGGAAATTTCACTGTCAGTCCCCACGGACTGACGCCGCCTAAAAGGAAATTTCACTGTCAGTCCCCACGGACTGACGCCGCCTAAAAGGAAATTTCACTGTCAGTCCCCACCGACTGACGCCGCCTAAAAGGAAATTTCACTGTCAGTCCCCACGGACTGACGCCGCCTAAAAGGAAATTTCACTGTCAGTCCCCACGGACTGCCGCCGCCTAAAAGGAAATTTCACTGTCAGTCCCCACGGACTGACGCCGCCTAAAAGGAAATTTCACTGTCAGTCCCCACGGACTGACGCCGCCTAAAAGGAAATTTCACTGTCAGTCCCCACGGACTGACGCCGCCTAAAAGGAAATTTCACTGTCAGTCCCCACGGACTGACGCCGCCTAAAAGGAAATTTCACTGTCAGTCCCCACGGACTGACGCCGCCTAAAAGGAAATTTCACTGTCAGTCCCCACGGACTGACGCCGCCTAAAAGGAAATTTCACTGTCAGTCCCCACGGACTGACGCCGCCTGAAAGGAAATTTCACTGTCAGTCCCCACGGACTGACGCCGCCTAAAAGGAAATTTCACTGTCAGTCCCCACGGACTGACGCCGCCTAAAAGGAAATTTCACTGTCAGTCCCCACGGACTGACGCCGCCTAAAAGGAAATTTCACTGTCAGTCCCCACGGACTGACGCCGCCTAAAAGGAAATTTCACTGTCAGTCCCCACGGACTGACGCCGCCTAAAAGGAAATTTCACTGTCAGTCCCCACGGACTGACGCCGCCTAAAAGGAAAGTTCACTGTCAGTCCCCACGGACTGCCGCCGCCTAAAAGGAAATTTCACTGTCAGTCCCCACGGACTGACGCCGCCTAAAAGGAAAGTTCGCTGTCAGACTGTACGGACTGACGTCGCGCTTAACGTGTTAACAGATTTATTGAATCGAAAAGAACTGTGTTTCGTAAAAGAAGGCAACTAACTTTCCTTATTTTTTTCCTTTTGATTATTGAAATTTCCAGAAAGATTTTACAGCGTGACTTAGAGTGTCCAGCACTTATTCCCAATTCCTAGTTGTTTTCGTTCGTAAGGAAAATTTCCGTCGGCCGTATTTATGCAAAATTAGTCCTCCCGATATTTTAATAACATATATGTATATATCACTTTCATTACAATTACATAATGCTAAATTAGCCCCTTGAATTACTATTTACACTTCATATTTTGACAATACAATTCATATTTTGATGCAATTTGATATTATGACAATACAAATTTCTTACTTCAAGGTCGTCTGTAAGCGCCATTAGCTGGTGCGCATGTTTCTCGACCATGGATTGATAAGCAATAGGATTCGCCAACGCATCAGCAAGATCTAGGGAAAAGTTAAACAAAAATTCAATACAAATCGCTGAGTTTTTAATGCACATATATGGGTGCAAATAAAAATAAAGATTTTTAAACCATTAAAGATTTCGTGAATGCTACGTTTATAATCATTAAGATTTTCTTACCTTAAATAGTCCGCGTGAAACCCTCAATAACCAAAAAGTCCCCACTTGTTCAATGACCGAGCTATCTGAATCCGGGTAACCTTTAGGATTATTACTACCCGTTTTTTATACTACCCGTTTTTCTTGAAATGTAACTGTACCTTCTTCGCATAACAACAGCGGAACAGCATGTGAACTGCGTCTTGCGTCTGCCTTCAGATTACTTTCAGAAAATGTTTCTAATTTTTCTCATAGAAAATGCACGGAAGTACTTAGGTACCCGGTCATCGGTTAAGTGTATAAAAATATTTGATGCACGAATATAAAATAACAATTTTTATAAAAATTTTAGAAAACTACACTAATTAGTTAGTTATCGTGCAAACAATGGGGATTTAAAAAGAGTTCGATACATTTCAACTGGAACCAACAATTTTTCATATAGAAAATGCACAGTGATCGTGCATGAAAAATTTTTATATCTGTAACCAATGACCAGGTACCCGGGTACCAGGTCATTGGTTACAGGTGTAAAAATATTTGCTGCACGAAAATCAAATAATAATTTTACAAAATATCTTTGACAACTACACTAATTACACTCACTTTCCCGGCCGTCCAAATGGTTTCTCAAGTCTTCGGATGAGTCGGACGGTCTGGGTCTTCAACTAATTACACTCACGGACCATGAAAGTTTTGCACCCAGAAGAAAACATGGTACAACCGCTAAAAGATGTAAGTAGCTAAAGGATGGGCTGGTATACAAATGATCCAAATCTGCTGTGATTGTACATGACCGTACACCCATGATTGGCGCTGCAAGCATGAGTCAGCGGCCTTATAAACCGGCGTGTAGTTGACGCCCCATCAATGCGAGAAGCTTCTGCCGACGCAAGCACGAGCACGGAGTGAAAAGAATGATAGGTAGATGCCAGAAACGTCAATATACGCAACTGATGGATTTTGCGAGAGGCCTGATCATCGGGCTGAAAACCGAAGGGTGATCATGCGCGCCGGATAGTCCTTCACGTGGATCGTTCGGACTATACCGTCCAACGGTGTGTGGAGAACTAGTCACGGGACGCCACCCAGACACGGAGGACCAGCTCTGGACGGACTAGGCATACTACGAGTAGAGAGGATTGAATGATAATGCGGCAGCCACGTATAGAGCCCACGGCGACCCGATCCACAATATAGGCACACGTAGCGACTCCTGTGTGCCCACGAACCATATCTAGACGCCTGATGGAAACGAATCTGCGAGCCCAGCGTCCCTTACGTGTGCTGCCATTAACACGGGAACATCAGCGGCTCCGGTTGCAGTGGTGCCGGGCCAGAGCAACGGGGAAAGCCACAGATTGGCGATGTGTGGTGTTTAGCGATGAGTACCGTTTCGTTTTGGGGACCGATGATTAGCGTGTCCAGGTATGGATGTCCCCTGCACAACACCACAATTCCAACCTCGTTATCGAGGGCCACACCAGCCATACTGCAGGCATTATCGGCTGGGGAGCCATAGCCTATGACAGCCGATCCGCTCTAGTAGTGGTACCTGGAACATTGACGGGCCAGCAGTACGTGGATGAGATTCTACGGCCCCATTTGCTCCCATCCGTTGCTGGGATTTCAGGTGCGCAATTTCAGCAGGATAATTCCGGTACGCACACGGCTCGGGTCGCTTAGGCCTGTCTGGGTCATGTCCAGGCACTTCCATCGCCTTTCCGCTCCCTAGACCTGTCCCTTATCGAACATGTGTGCGGGATCAGTTAAAACGTCAGCTGCCTCGTTGCCGCAATCTTCGGGATTTGGAACGTAACGTCCAACAGGTGTGGACACGTCTGCCGCAGGACAACATCAGGTGTTTGTTCGACTCCATGCCGGACCGTATTGCTGCTTGTATCGCAGCACGAGGTGGTGCGACGAGCTATTGAGGATGACCAGACTGTATACCACAGCTCCTTCTGTACGTGTTCTTCTGCGCTGTTTTTGTGATCATGTATATCATTCATCTATATCCTTCCATCAATAAAATTTCAGGTCCATCCTATGCTTCCTTCTTGGTGCACAACTTTCATTGCCCTTGAGTGTAGTTAGTTGTGCAAATTAAAAGAAATTTAAACGATTTCGATATATTTTAATTAGAACCAACAAACATTGTAATAAAATGGAATGAAAAGTAACCGGTTATTGACATAATGGGTTGTAAGACATCTGTACTACACTGGAATTAAGAGCTAAATTAAGTTTTATAAAAGGATGAATAATTCTGGGCAGAAGATAAGAAACTACTGTTCAAAACTACTGTCTACTGTTCAAAATAATTATATTGCTACTATATTTTACTTGTGGTTTTTTAACTAATTTTTTTTTCAATGCATCAATCATATACTTGCTTACCCGATAATCCATCAGGCACATAATCTTTCACCATAATGTGTACAAAGAGGGTCTTCAGCATAAGCGGTTGACCAGATTCGTTCCGTAAGCAGATATGTCGGTAACCTGAAAAGAAAAGGAATCGATTTTTACAGAAAATCTATATGATATGAACTGAACTGAGCTGTTTGACTAAATGAGGCGGGGGGGGGGGGGGGGGGGTTAAAAATTATCGAGCTCTTCCACTATAGATATCTTAGATTTGGTGTCATTAGATCTGTCTCTACTTCGAGACAAAGGAAAAAATCTAAAAATTGGAATTAGAGGTGAAGGTGTGAAGAGATAATTAAAACCTCAAAACCGCTTTGATTAATTATCAAGCACTTTCACTCTAACTAGAATCTTGATTTTTGTCTCACTCGATCGGACTCAGCTTTTAGATCAACAGAAAAATTGAATGGTGTCGGAAATTCGAATTATGGGGACGATGCGAAGGGACATTAAAAAAATATCAAAATGATTTAGTACTTCTACATTAGCCAGGATCTTGGTTTTGGTCTCATTCGATCTGGCCCAGCTTTCAGATCAACGGAAAATTCGAAAATTCGAATTAGGCACGATACAAAGGGTTGTTCAAAAAATTTACACCATTTAATTAAAACTTGAAAAAAAAAGGAAATAGCTTTGTGAATATAACGCGATATAATTTTTCTAATTGTTAAAAATCGTCAATAATTATGGAGGAAGATCTCTGTATATTCGTCTATTTGTACCAACCGTAACGAAAAACATGTGGAATCTTTCTCTCTCTCTCTTTCTCACTCTCACTCATCCAAACGAAGAATGCTCTTTCTAAAAGCTTTTATTTAACTCGGAATGATCGATGTGTATGTGTCTGTCTGTCTGTTTCAACTTCTCTAATAGCATTTTTAGCATACTCATTCGATCGAGTGAGACCTACGTCCTAAAAAGCTGAAATTTTATATACAGCTTAGTCAAGTAGAACATTTTTTTTTTCTATTAAAATTTGACAGATTCTCGAAAAATAAAATCGGGAGTTCTTTTGCGAAATACCGCCCAAAAATCCCGTTGTTTTAAGATAGTTAAAATTTTCCAATATTCAACTTCGCTTCAGTATGTATAGAATTCCATAGTTGTAAGATATAGTTAAAACAAGATTTTAAAAAGAATCTTAAAAAAAAAATTAACACGTGATATTGCTTATGGCGGGTCATAAATAAAAGCTTTTACTCCAAAAACGAAGTTTTTTCTTTATTTAATTGTATGCCTTTGAATCTAATACATTTAATCAACTATTAAAAATATGAATGATTTTCAGTCTATAGTCACGCTTTCATTATCAGATCTTTTTAATGGATGTGTAGGTTTGTAAGGGCTGATAAAAGTGAATTGACGATATTGTACTAGTTTACATTAAATGTAATCTGTATAATGATTAACGAAGAAGTTTTTGTCTTTCCAGACGTTTCAGAAGCCCCCAATGACCTAGAAAAATGATTCCTTGCACAGTTTTATTACTGATCATGGAACAAAACTCAATAAAGCCGTATTTTCATTTTTATTTTCCCTGCAATACATAGTAATGTATAGGGAAAGTATTGGAATCAGGTCGAAAATCGCAACTCGAGTTTTCGACGGATCTACACGTTTCGAGACCTCTAGAATACGAAAAAACTATTTTTAGCGTGACGTCTGTGTGTGTGTCTGTGTGTCTGTCTGTGTGTCTGTCTGTGCAATGCATGTATCCACTCTGACTTAAAAACTAATGGACCGAATTTCATAAAATTTGGTAGGTAAGTCACTTGTGTATGACCCTGGTGCTGATTAATTTTTGGTAGGTTTCGGGATAAAACAACCCGCCTTTTTTGCGAAATGGCCAGCAAAAATTATCTGTATCCACTCCAGCTGAAAAACTAATAGATCAAATTTTATATATAAGTCACTTGTAAGTTACCCTGGTGCTGATTAGATTTTGGTACGATTCGGAAAAGAACAACCTGCCCTTTTTTACGAAATGGCCCGCAAAAATCGTTATTATCTAAAAATAGACTACGTATGTTCAAATGTAGCAATTAAATGCTTATTTTATACGTATTTTTTGACGAGAAAAGGAATAAAAACAACTCTATTACTCTAGGACTAACCGCTCTCGAGATATTTGAGATTTTTTGCATTTTTGTTATGCCGCCTTTGAAAAAAATGTCTAATTACCAAATGGAAGCAGAAATTGAATTAAAAATGAAAATTTTGTGTTATTTTGTACAATTAAACTTAATTTAATGAGTTCTTAAAGAAATATAGAAAAAATGAATTCGCGTCTGCAGGGAAAGTCATGTGCTGCCCACATCAGATTGTTTAATCTCGAGGGGGTGGGCGGAGGAGAAAATGAGCGGTTTTAAAAATACTTTTCAAACCCTTCATGGGCCTCTTTGACTTAAGAAAGCTGAATCATTACACCTTTATAATATATACTACAGAATAGAAGGTAACGGAGCCGGAATTTCGACTTCTTTCGGAAACAAACAAAATGGGGAGACGAGTAGGAAAGTCTAAAGAGGCCAGAATTACATCCTGACCTAAAAGTATGAAACTTAGTCATAGTATCAACGAAGGAACACAAACTAACTGACAATTTGCGGTTAAAATGATAAATTTCCATGCTCAAGAACGCACATTTGTCGTGTCAAAAAATATTGTAACATTTTTAAGCGTGTTGGTTTCCTTATCTATATGACAGGCTTAATTATTAGTTTAAAAAAAAAATGATGTGGGCAACACATGACTTTCCTTATGTAATGCAATGAACTTACTATTTTTACAATAAAAAAAATAGTTTTTTCTTATAGTAGCTATTTATATTTTTTCCAAGAAATTGAATTTTTGTCAATTAGTCGTCATTTTCACTGATTTAGTGACATTTTTATCCATTTGGCGAGATTTCATTTAATTTGGCCACATTTAAAAAAATCGTCAAGTTTGCGACATTCCGCCAAATTCGGCGCCAAAATCTCGCCAAGCGTTATGGATAGAGAAATAAGTTATTCTTATAGCAGATAAATAACTATTGGCGTTCAAATATAAAAGTATTACTCAAAGTATCTTTTCTCGTGAATGGAACGAGCTAGATCCACGAGAATGATGTCACTCAATTTATCGCATGATATTACATATGAAAAGTGAACATGTTTCTCAATAGTCAATATATTTTTTTTAATTTATGGGATTTTTTGATAAATTTATTTTTAAAATGTGCAATATCTCGAGAACGGTTCATGCTAGCGTTCTAAAGTTTATGTCAATCGTTTTCTAAGGGAAAATTACATTAGAAATGTATATTTGCGTAACTTTATCAAAGGTTTTGCTTTTTTGATGATTTTTTCAAAATTTCACTCGACAATTTAGAGGGGTTCTGAACATTCGATTCGTTTAAAAACGATAGGCTTCCAGTATTCACGGATTGTGATTTTTGTACCAAATTTCATTTGAATCGATCCGTTTGTTCGTCAGTTATCATCTCCACAGTCTCACTGACACACACACACACAGACATCACCTCAAAAACGTTTGATTCGTGATCAGAGATACTTGAAACGTGCTCTTCCGTCGAAAACTCGAATTCGAATTTTTGACCCCGTCACAATACTTTCCTTATGCATTATGTATATAAGGAAAGTAATAAGCGTTGCCACAATTAAATTTCATAAAATTTCATCGTTTGAAGAGTTAAAATCCAAAAGAGCTGTCGCGTTTCTGTCTAATCACAGCAGAAGCAGCTACCGAAGAACAAACACTAAATGAGAAGACTGGGTGTTTGTTTTAACAAACACCCAGTCAGTTAGTGCACGAATTATCACTTAGGAGTGCATACAGTGTTCATCTCATTCTCTCCAGGATTATCTGGTTTTTGATTAAAAAGTTTGAAATAAGCTTTCAGTTTCAAGTGCGGGTTGTTTAGTTAAATTTTAACGAGCATCAGTATAATTGAATTAGAGGAAAGCGTTTTGCATATGTTCTTAATCAAATGTGCCAACGTGAGTGTTTCAAGTTAAATATTTTACTTATCTCATTTGATAATGATAATGTTAAAAATGCAGTATACGGATTTATTGAAGTTAATGGTAACGTGAATTTAACTTATTTAATTTAAATTAATAATTTATAACTCATTATTGCAGTAGTTAATTTATTTAATATTTTTCATGTATTTATTTATTTAAATAAACATTGCTGCAAAATTATTATAAACTAGCTGCGGTGCCCACAGCTAGTTTATTATATAGCAACCAGTCATTATACATAGAAATCAATACCAGTAATTAAATATAGTAAATATATTTTTGCAATATTTTTTTAACAATTAGTATATGAAGCAAATAAAATATAACAAAGAAATGCGCCCGCTACTCGGGCCCAGAAGTCGCAAAGCACCAAAATTGGGTCAAAAGCACATAAAAGGGGAGTCATAAATCTTACAAAGCTGTTATAAAATTGTAGGGGAGATTGCAATCGGAGGATTTTAAGTTCAGGGTGAATGTTTAGCAAAATGTTTGCTCATCTGGTCACGGAGCGGTTTAAGTCCCGCCTTCTTTCCTTGAGAAAAAAGGTTCAGTTTTGTTCCTTTTATTTTTATTTCATTTATTTACTTTATTTATTTATCTTTTAGCTTTCCAAGGCTACGGAAAATTTAGGCTGATGTGGGGTCGCAAGGGAGAGAGGTCGGAACCATTTTGTCTCATTGACGATTTCATGAGAAATCAAAATGAAGATTAAATAAAGTATTGGAAATATAAAAACTTACTTCATTTGCGAAAGAGAGTGTCAATATATAAAATGAACTAATAGTACTATGATTGATCTAATTGTACTTGATTTAAATTTCATCTGTAGTAGTATTAATACGGCAGCTAGATGTTGAAACGTAGATTTTACAACGTGTTACGCATGGAGCCTCCACAAAATGACGAATTTAAGTTTCTATTTAAATTACGCTCGTAGGGCAAAAGGGGGGAAAACGTTAATTTGGTGATGGGTCATATCAGGACTCCTAAATATAGAAGCTGACCCAACAGTGGCCATCTCCACTCCTAGTGAAAGCGATAGCTGTACATGGTAAAATGAGGTCTACTTTCTCTCATTTACCTCTCAGAATGTCAAGAAAAGCAACACATTTTAAACTACTTTCTTTAATGTCTATTACACTATTTTGGACGTAGAAGCACATATTTTACAGCTAAATTGCGTAACAAATATCAGCCATGTAACATGCGCTCGTCATTTAAATAGCAGAGGCAGACGATAACTGACTGGATCGATTGTAGTCAAAAGTGACGTCAGACCGTGTACTTAGGAGCTTACGTCATATCATGCTCGTTGCTTTGGTGTAGACGGATTACACGAAATTTCCACTGCTGTTCATATGAATAAAATGTTTTCATTCATTTATTTTTTAGATTAATGAATTCAATTTACCCCTGCTCCGAGCAATCCCGGGGTTATATTTTCTAGTCTTGCATAATAAAACAAAATGTCTGTATTTCGATCTGTGTCGTCTGAAGCAGGAAAACGGAGCTTTGGACAGCGACGAAATTCAGTACAGAAGTACTCCATGTCCTCGAACAATACGGCTTGACGAGATTTTTTTTAATAATTCTCATTAGTTTAAAATTATGAACTTTTAAAGCCGAAAATTGCGCATTTTCGGCTATTTCGTTAAATTTGTTTGTCCATCGTAGCTGTAGATGATATTCCGTGCTTGCATTCAGACGGACAAACGAAGACTTTCTGTCTAAACATGAACTGTAATGAATATTGCGATTTTTTATATTCACGAATTTAACAGATAAATTTTCAATTTTTGGAACATAGAATTATTTCATTATATGTCTGCTCTGAAAATTTGACTTCGATCAGATGAAAACGCTCTGAGTTAGCACTTCCTTTTGCAAATTTCACTTCTGAGGTCACTTTTTCTTTTTCCGCGCTTTCAAGTATTTCCATGTATGTGTCTTCTAAATTAAAGTTTGAAAACCGATATTCGCGAATATTCGCGAACCGATATGGCGAATTGCAGCGCACTTATTTAGGGCGTATCAAAGGCATATTTGTATTTAATTAGCCAGCGCTTATTTAGGACCCAGCCAAAGCCAGGTACATTTTCCAGTGTCTAAAAATGAGTTTTCAAAATAATGACAATTTTCAGTATTTCAATTTATAACTATTTCCAACTACGATCGATATTTATCGATATTACCAACTATTTATCGATATTTCCAACTACGTTTAATTCACAATATGATAATTAACTTTAAATGCTCAATTTTAATTTCAAAAATAACCGCTAAATTCCCAAAAGTTGAGAAAAACAAAATTCTGAAGACATGCGACATATTTTCCTTATCTGAAATGCAGCTACCGAAAAATAAACAATAAATGGAAAAGATGAGTGTTTGCTGGAGTTTCCCGACAAATGAGCACTTAGCAAGGCACACAAATACTTATTTCAGTCTGTTGAGGATTAGATAGCGTGTTATAAAATTTTATTTAGTGTGTCAGATATGCAATCGTCAGAAAGTAAAATTTTCACGCTCATTCAAAGATTGCCAACAATCATATTAGTAGAAATTTCATTATAAGCAAATTGGTAGAAATTTCAATAAAATTGTAACATTTTACCCAACTTTTATTAACGTATATACTGTTTGTTAATATTGACTAAATTTTAACAGTTATATTATCATGTATATTAAAATGGAATTGCAGCGAAATATAAAGTGTATACCAAGTAGTGTATACCAAATGAAAGCGTCAAATTCTGGCAATACAAATGAATGAAAATAACAACCACTAAAATATAAATAATTTCTAAATATTTATTTGATTCTATAAAATACGCATATTCATATGCTTTTATCTAATATATTAAAGTGGTCTGGCTTAACTTACTGTTAAAATCAAGTTAAACTTATTCATAGTTTGTCACTCTAAGAAAACAAATTTAATGTAGAGTAAACATATTCAAAATGCAAATCACAAATCTGGAATTCTTGCTTACTTTTCTGGTTCCCTTTTGCTGTTTGTCGCTTTCTACATTCAACTTACATAACAAAAGAACCCAATTTTATGATGTTAAACACGTAAACGTACGCAGATACACAAAAAGGTTGACTGAAAGGATTTTTGAACAGGGGACAACCAACTTTAGAAGCAGGAATTACGTGAATGGAAATGTTGTGCATTTAATTTTGTAATGCATTGCTTTATATACAAATGCTATATTTCGTTTCTCCCATATAAATATTTATATACGAAATATTTACAGTACAGGTTCCATGATATGTACATACAAATTTGCCTTTTAGGATATAGAATAATTAATCATCACAAATTAAGAGTAAAGAAGAAGGTGGTAATATATGGAAGTCTTTCTATAGAGCTGAAAATTTGGAATAATGGTGTTATAACTTAGATAATGAACTGACACTACATGTTTATTAGTATTACTAATAATATAGTTTTACTAAAAAATTTTTTGAAGCATTTATTTCTCAGAATCTGCATTAGATAAAAGCTCAGACAATGACTGAAATGGATTCAGCATGATACTTTGGACAGGGAAGGTGTTCACTAAGGATTTCCACTCTTTTTCAGTTTATAGTTCAAAACTTTTAATTTTTCTTAAAACATCTATTGCTCAAGAATGACAACAGATAGAGCTTAGATGATAAACAATGCGGATTCAGTATCAAATACTGGAAGAAATAGCACGAAGAATTTTCACTTTTAGTTTCTTTAAGCTTCAGGTTTAAAACATTTCTTTGAAACATGTATTTTGTCAGGATTGGCTACCACTGTAAAACATTTGCAAACATGTTACTGAACGTTACAGGGGAATCATATGCCCGTAATGGGGAGTAAGGTTCCTAATAGTTATGATAATATATATATATATATATATATATATATATATATATATATATATATATATATATATATATATATATATATATATATATATATATATATATATATATATATATATAACATGTATAAATGAGTGAAAGATACAAAATTCCAGAAAATCACACGAATAAGGCGCTATGCTGCACTACAATGTGGATTTTAATATCATATAAAGTATAAAAATGAAAGAAAGCAATATATCAAAGATTGGCCGGGGGGGGTTGTGACCCCCACTCCCCGGTTAAGCCAGCTTGCGTCTAGACAACACTCCCGGTAGCCGATATATTGCACAAAGATGAATACCGAAGTATCAAAATTTCAAAAGGATTCCAAAAAAAAAAGAATTTTAAAAAGTAGGTTACAGATCATGTAAGTGTGGAGTACCCAGAAGACACGTATTTTAAAAACTGTACTATATCTACTCTCACTAAACTAAAGGCAATAAGAATCCAAACATATAGATTTTAATGATCAAAGCAGATACCATACCATAACCACTATCCACCATGACGAATCCAGCACCAATACATCTGCTAGACATTATCTATTATATAAGAATGTACTCATTCTTAACTTGTGTAAAGATGGTACTGACTCCCTAACGTGATCAACACACGGGAGGTTCGGCATCCAAATATATGTGGTAGCTCTCAGTTACGGTTATATCATAAAATTTGCATATAATGTTACACAGAAAACGCTTCGGAAAGCCTTGTGCAATTGCACCATGGAGGAAGTTAATATCGCTATTGTAACGATCATTAACATTACTGTTGATTCTTTTGCTTCGCAAAAGTTGGTTCAAAATTATGTTTCTGTATACATTCCTATGTAAGCATGAATACCAAGGATATATATATATATATATATATATATATATATATATATATATATATATACTAAAATAACGCTTCGGCAGACGATAATTAGCTGAATATGTCAGAGATGAAACTATAATTTTCATGAATACCTGCAGTTCTGGCTTTTCTTAGCAGTTTGTCAAAATTATCTACAAAATAGCTGAAAAATATGAGCAAAGGTTACAGAATGCTTTACAGTGATAGATAGAGCTCAGTTAGACGATGACTAATATGGATTCAACATCACATTCTGAAGACGGTCACTTCTTGTTTTGGAAATGCCACTTTCATTACAAAAATGTATATTTTCCTCGCAACATCTATTTCTCAGGATTGGCTGTAAATAGATCTTAGATGATGATTGATATATATTTAATATCAAATTCTAGAGGGGTTTGCGGATTCAAAGAGGATTTTTACTTCCGGTTCTAGAGATGCTATTTTCAGTTTTTTGAAAAAGACTACGAAATAAGTGTGCAAAAGAGAAATAACAATGTACTAAATAAATATACAAAATTCTATATGATTCCGTCAAAAATGAAGTGCATCACATCACTTTCCACCCTGTGATGGTTCATTCATACATTTTTTGTTTAATTTTATACGTTTCTTGTTTAATTTTATACATTTCTTGTTTAATTTTATACATTTCTTGTTTAATTCATACGTTCCTTGTTTAATTTTATACATTTTTAGTTTAATTCATACATTTCTTGTTTAATTTTATACATTTCTTGTTTTATTCATAACTTTCTTGTTTAATTTTATACATTTCTTGTTTAATTTTATACATTTCTTGCTTAATTTTTGTTTTTGTATCTGAAACTACCAAACTATAAAAATAAGCAGTCCAAGAACTATTGAACAAAATCAAAATACTAGATAATCAAAATACTAGATAATAAAAATACGTTTAGATTTGAGAACACTGGGCGGCAATATAGGAATAGTATGTTTGTGTATAAGCTAAAATATATTGACTCACGAATACAAATTCGACAGATTTAAACAACTCATTTTAAAGAACTATTTAAGTGTTACTTCCATCCTAGATTGAATTAAGCTATCCCACCTGCTTAGTAAAGAAAAATATTCAAAAATGGCTCCTTACTAAAACTCTCTGACACTTATAAAAAATAAATTCTGCCCGCTTGCCGCCGTGTCAGTCACCAAAATGAGTGGATGTTCTATTGAATGACGAAAGTGAATCTTTACATATCGTGTCAATGAGTCACCGTCAGATTGCAGTAGTTATAGTGATTCCTATATTGCAATCCTCTTCCATATTACCATTTTTACTGAGACTGAATTATCGTCAATTTAGCGAAATTTCTCAACAATCGCCAAGTTGTACCAAAATGTGTGAAAAATTTATCAAATTTATCACTAAACGTGCAAACAGGCAAAGATTGGATTTTCTCATTTGACTTATAATGCCTAAATTAATTATCAATAGTGAATAATTGGTATTTTTCACACTATGGGCGGGATATGTTGTTGGAGGACTTTCTTATTGTATTATATTCACTATGAATACTGCGAAAAAACCTTAAAAAAGATCGTAAGTTAATACAAAATAATACCTGGTCTTAAGCCCACGACTGGCAACACTCTATGGCCTAATAACTTTCCGTTGTCATCATTTACAGCAATGCGAAGGCAGGCCAGATCAGGAAGGACTACCTAGAAAAGTGCAATTTATTTTGAATAATTGTATTTTATAATACTTTCAAACTTAATAGAATATATAAAGTGCTGAATTTCTTCTTTTAAAGTTGCAAATAAGATCACCAAGAATCCAAGTAAAACACACAATTGAGATGTAGCTCATTAGGTATCAATTATGCAATGGCAAAGCAATTAAAGAGCTGATTAAACGCAGATCCAGAAAATTTGTGAGGAGCAGGCCCAACTGAGGACACTCACCCTTATAAAAAGTCAATCCATAATTTTGACAAATATGCTGCGCGTTGGTTTTAAAGAATAAATTGATTCAATGCAACAAATATCCTTACAAATAGATGTTTCGAGCTGACAAATATTCTACGATTTATAATTGCAATTTATGAAGTTCGGCTTCTTAACTAATAAAAATGCTTCTCGCTGATTCATATTCAATTGTTTCATATACGAGACGGTTGAGAACTGCAGACGATTTGCCAAAGTTGTTGATAATCGTAGATTTTCAACTTTGAAAATAATGTCAATATATATTTCACAATTTGCCAAAGATACTTACAAGACAGAAATTATGAAAATACAAGTAATGAAAATAATCTAATTGTTGAATTTGATAGCAAAATTTAAAAAGAAATTTAGTTTCCGCAATTTCTACCTTTAATTTTTATATGGTTTCCTTTCTGCCATTACTATCCCATGCTATGAAGCGTATAATAAACGCGAAACCGGTTCTTGGATACTATTATGTGCGATGAGAGCTCGATCCTAACTTTAGGAAAGCCCGGTAAAAGTGGGTTTTATTAATATCCATCGAATTTCTTTCGGAGAGAAAATTAAAGATGACAAGTATTATTTGAACCGGTGGCATTACCCATTATATTTGTAATTTGAATACTTTAAAATCGATATCTGTAAAAATAAAATTATGTTTTTGTGTTATCTCATTGTTGTCTACAAACTAAAATAAAATGTAATTCTACAATAACTCTGAACTAAATTAAGCTAGTACTAAATAAAAAGAAAAGTCTTCTTTCATTTAATTGAATTTTAAAATGTAATTTCCATTTAAAATGACATCTTGTTTACTGTATAATTACAAATCATCTAAGTTAAAACAAAAACCAAGTTTATTTTATTAAAAAAAATACTACAAAGTAACAGAATAACATCCACTATTTACTTATCATTTTGACATTAAATTTAACCATCCATTCATAGTTTCTGTAGGAACTCTTTTCCCCGCATTTGTTTCGTTATTTCTTATTTGTTTTGCCACATCCTCAAAACCCAATCCTTTGGTAAGTACTAAAAGATATATCGATTGCTGAAGGGAGAAAAAAAAAACTTCTGCCCAGATATGGCTGGAAGATTTAACTTCCGAATCAATACGTTTCTTTCAAAGAATGTTTTCTCCTGAGATTTCCCCTCAGAAAGCCCAAAACACACAAATTACCTGTCAAGATAACGGAACCTGCATTAAGGATTTCGCGGGAAAAGACTTATGTTGTGCTGATAAATATTAATTAAATATTATTCGTGTTCTATTTGAGAATAGTAATTATAAATGATAAGACATGTGGACAATGATACAGGTCGAATGTATTTTAAAAGTGGAAAATGTATTTTTGTTATCGTAACTGTCTTTTATTATCCTCCAAAAAATGTCTGAGGTGTAAAAAGGGGGGGGGGGGGGGCGAGGGCAAAATTTTCCAGTTCAGTTTATGCTCTTGCATGCACGTCTCACAGACAAACCTTGCAAAATAAATAAGCAGAAGAATAAATGCACCAGGGTAGCCTACAAGTGCTTTACAAAACAAATTTTGGGAAATTTCGTCGTATAGTTTTAGAGCTAGCGTGGATGGATGCATTACACAGATACACATACATGCAGATTCACACTAAAAATGGTATATTTGCGTTCTACAGTGTGCGAAAGGTATTATCGTGGAAAATTCTATTAATAATTTTCGACCCTATTCTAAAACGTTTTCTATATTTTACCATGCATTGTAGAGAAATAAAAAAATAATAATACTGTTTGGATTAAGCACAGTACAAATGAATGGCACAAATGTCTTTAAATTACTTTCCTTATATACATAATGTATAAGGAAAGTATTGTGATGGGGTCGAAATTTCGAATTCGAGTTTTCGACGGGAGAGCACGTTTCAAGCATCCTTGATCACGAATCAAAAAATCTGATGTGGACAACACATGACTTTCCTTATATAATGCAACGAATTTAATACTTTTTTTATAGTAA
Organism: Amaurobius ferox; assembly: GCA_951213105.1. Taxonomy (NCBI): domain Eukaryota; kingdom Metazoa; phylum Arthropoda; class Arachnida; order Araneae; family Amaurobiidae; genus Amaurobius; species Amaurobius ferox. Next base: position 98,752,118 of record OX578139.1, on the reverse strand, counting down.
AAGAATAGGTTTTGCTTATAGTAGATATTTATATTATTTCCAATATATTGAATTTTTGACAATTAGTCGTCATTTTCATTGATTTAGCGTCATTTTTATCTATTTGGCGAGATTTTTGTTAATTTGGCAACATTTCAAAAAATCGCCAAGTTGCCGACATTCCGCCAAATTCGTCGCCAAAATCTCGCCAAACGTTATGGACGAAGAAATAAGTTCTTCTTATAGCAGATAAATGACTATTGACTTTCAAATACAAAAGTATTACTCAAAGTAGCATTTCTCATGCATGGAACAAGCTAGATCCAAGAGAATGATGTCACCAAATTTATCGCAAGATATTACATACGAAAAGTGAACATGTTTCTCAAAAGCTAATATATTTTTTTTAATTTAAGGGGTTTTTTGATAAATTTATTTGAAAAATGTGCAATACCTCGAGAACGGTTCATGCTAGCATTCTAAAGTTTATGTCAATCGTTTTCAAAGGAAAATTTACATAAGAAATGTCTATTCGCGTAACTTTATTAAAGGTTTTGATTTTTTGATGAGTTTTTCAAAATTTTACTAGAAAATTTAGGGAGGGTTCTGAACGTTCGATTACGTTAAAAAAAATCTGATGTGGACAACACATGACTTTCCTTATATAATGTAATGAATTGACTACTTTTACAGTAAAAAAAATAGGTTTTTCTTATAGTAGATACTAATATTCTTTCCAAGATATTGAATTTTCGACAATTAGTCGTCATTTTTATCCATTTGGCGAGACTTTCGTTAATTTGGCAACATTTCAAAAAGTCGCCAAGTTGGCGACATTCCGCCAAATTCGTCGCCAAAATCTCGATAAGCGTTATGCACTAAGAAATAAGTTATTCTTACAGCAGATAATTAACTATTGGAGTTCAAATACAAAAGTATTACTTAAAGTATCTTTCTTCATAAATGGAACTAGCTAGATCCACGAGAATGATGTCACCCAATTTATCGCATGGTATTACATATGAAAAGTGAACATGTTTCTCAATAGAAAATATTTTTTTTCATTTTATATGACTTTTTGATAATTTTTTTTGTAAAATGTACAATATCTCGAGAACGGCTCATGTTAGCGTTTTAAAATTTATGTCAATCGTTTTCTAATAAAAAATTACATAAGAAACGTCTATTTGCGTAACTTTATTAGTGGTTTTGATTTTTTGACGATTTTTTCAAAATTTCATTTGAAAATTAAGGGGGGGTTCTGAACATTCGATTGCGAATAAAAACAATAAGCTTCCAGTGTTTACGGATTGCGATTTTTATACCAAATTTGGTTCGAATCGGTCCATTCGTTCATCAGTTATCGTCTAAACAGACTCACGGACACACACACACACACACACACTTTCACACACACACACAGACATCACTTCAAAAATGTTTGATTCGTGATCAGGGATGCTTAAAACGTGCTCTCCCATCGAAAACTCCAATTCGAATTTTCGACCCCGTCACAATACTTTCCTTATACATTATGTATATAAGGAAAGTAATTTTTGAAGTGATGTGTGTGTGTGTGTGTGTGTCTCTGGAGACGATAACTGACGAACGAATGAACCTATTCGAACGAAATTTAGTACAAAAAATATAATCCGTAAACACTGGAAGCCTATTGTTTTTATATGCAATCGAATGTTCAGAACCCCCTGAATTTTCGAGTGAAATTTTGAAAAAATTGTCAAAAAATCAAAACCTCTAATAAAGTTACGCAAATAGACATTTCTTATGCAAATTTTCATTAGAAAACGATTGACATAAATTTTAGAACGCTAGCATGAACTGTTCTCGAGATATTGCACGTTTTTCAAAAAAATTATCAAAAAATCATATAAAGTAAAAAAAAAAAATATTTCCTATTGAGAAACATGTTCACTTTTCATATGTAATACCATGCGATAAATTTGGTGACATCATTCTCGTGGATCTAGCTCGCTCCATTCATTAAAAAGATACTTTGAGTAACACTTGTATTTGAACGCTAATAGTCATTTATCCACTGTAAGAATAACTTATTTTTCCTTCCATAACTCTTAGCGAGATTTTGGCGACGAATTTGGTGGAATGTCGCCAACTTGGCGACTTTTTTAAATGCCGCTAAATTAACGAAAACTCGCCAAATGGATAAAAATGACGCTAAATCAATGAAAATGACGACTCATTGACGAAAATTCAATATCTTGGAAAGACTAAAATTATCTACTATAAGAATAACATTCTTTTAACTGTAAAAGTAGTAAATTCATTGCATTATATAAGGAAAGTCATGTGCTGCCCACATCAGATTCTTTTTAACTTAAATGTAGTCTAAAATAATTATTCTTTCGTTTAAATATCTATCATGAGATGCAGCGAAAACATTTGTCCTTTCCTTAAAGCATCACCATTAACAGTACCATTTGGAAATACTGAGTACCTAGGCTTTGTTGTTCTTTTCGTCAGAAGCAGTATTTTATTTCACCAAATAAGTGAGACTCAGAAAAAAATCAAGAATTGCAAGAAAAGCATTATTTATATATATAGAAGTTGATATTGGGTCTAACTAACTATTCAATTAATATATGTTGAAAATAAGAACAATACTACATCACATTTCCCAGAGCACAAATAACATTTGTTTTGAACTTGAAAGTAGGCTAGAATAATATGTAGTTTAAGATGTTTTTCTTCAATTTATTTATTTTGTCAGGTTTGTCAGTAAGACTTAAGCTGAAGTAGATAATTTCGCCCTCGCTCACTTGTTTACATCTCAGATATTTTTTGGAGGATATCAATTATTTTTCTGAGGCCCATAAAGATAATTTCATATCTTTTGAGCTTTACATGGAGGATATGATTGTCAATTTGTTTTATTCTGGTGGCCCGTTAAGGAATAAGCAAACATTAATCGCATGGCTTGTTAAGACTTATAAATCTCTCTCTCTCTCTCTCTCTCTCTCTCTTTCTCTCTCTCATTAATGTACTCGTACTTTAAAAGTAATAATATACTTGTTAAATAATAATATTGTAAGGTAGACCTTAAACACTCTCGTTCGTTCATATTTGCATCTCTAACTTTTAACATCATTTTGCATCATATTTGCCAGAATTCTAAACAAGTCGCCAAATTTATCGCCAGAATTGCCAAATTTTTCTCCAAGTGGAATGGACAGATTCTATCACAGCATATATACTAAATCATTCTTTAACAAATCCCATTTACGACCTCTGGACAGCCTAACTAAAATTAACTATCCCACAAACAGTGAAACTCGCTATATTGTGTATAAAGGTTATTATATTAATAATTTCCTCAAAGCAACAGGAACTATAAAATAAATTACATTCGATAATTAATTCAGTTAATCTGATTTATTACGTTTCTGACAATTTGGCAATATTTTTGTCAATTTGGGCGTTATTCTGTTAATTTTGAAACATTTTTCAAAAGTCGCCAAGATTGCCATATTTATAACATAGTATGACAGATACATGAACTGGCAGACAGACCTTACTGAAACATACTCTATGACGCTTATTAATTTATTTAAACTCCATTCAATTCATAAAATTTTAAATCAAAATCCTAATTACTTATGTTTTGATTTTAAACTTTATCAATTTAGCATTATTTTCGTTAATTTAAGGCCGTTTTTATCAATGTGGCGTCGTTTTCGTCAATTTGAAGAAATTAAAACACACTTAATTTGGCGTCAAGTGGGACAGACAGACAGACAGACCCTATTGAAGCATACTTAATATACCATGCTTTTATTAATTAGTTTGAATTCCAATACATTCATAAAATTTCAAATAAAAACCAAATTAATTAGGTTTTGATTTTAAAATTTATCAATTTGGTATCGTTTTTGTTAATTTGGAGCCGTTTTCATAAATTTGCCGATATTTTCGTCAATTTCGAGACATTGGAGAAAAGTGGCCAAATTTGTCACCAAGTGGGACAAACGAACAGTCAGAAAAACAAACTCTGTTGAAACGTATTTAATACATCATACTTCTTATTTGTTTCTAAATTTCATTAGTTTGGCGCCATTTTCGTTAATTTATCGCCCTTCTTTTCAATTTTTGCAAGATATTTATCAATTTGGCGACATTTTGGTCAACTTAGCGACTTTTAAAAGAAGTCGCTACATTTGTCGCCAAGTGGGACAGAAAGACAGATCTTATTGAAACATACTTAATATAGCATCCGTTTATTAATTAGTTTGAATTCCAAGTCATTCATAAAATTTTAAATCAAAATCCTAATTGCATTTGTTTTGATTTAAAATTTTATCGATTTGGCGTCATTTGCGTTAATTTAATTTCGTTTTCATCAATTTGGCGAATTTTTTTTCAATTTGGAAACATTTTCGTCAATTTGGCGGAACTTTAAAAAATCATTAAAAAATCTGATGTGAGCAGCACATGACTTTCCTTATATAATGCAATAAATTTACTACTTTTACAGTAAAAAAATAGGTTATTCTTATAGTAGATACTTATATTCTTTCCAAGATATAGAATTTTCGTCAATTAGTCGTAATTTCCATTGATTTAGCGTCATGTTTATCCAATTGGCGAGATTTTCGTTAATTTGACAACATTTAAATTCCGCCAAATTCGTGACATGACATTCCGCCAAATTCGTCGCCAAAATCTCGATAAGCGTTATGGGTGGAGAAATAAGTTATTCCTATAGCAGATAAATGACTATTGGCGTTCAAATACAAAAGTATTACTCAAAGTATCATTTCTCATTAATGGAACGAGCTAGATCCACGAGAATGATGTCATCCAATTTATCGCATGGTATTACATATGAAAAGTGAACATGTTTCTCAACAGTTAATATTTTTTTTTAATTTATGGAATTTTTTAATAAATTTATTTGAAAAATGTGTAATATTTCGAGAACGGTTCATGCTAGTGTTCTAAAGTTTATGTCAATCATTTTCAAAGGAAAGTTTACATAAGAACAGTCTAATTGCGTAACTTTATTAGAGGTTTTGATTTTTTGATGATTTTTTCAAAATTCCACTCGAAAATTTAGGGGGGTGCTGAACATTCGATTGTGTTTAAAAACAATATGCTTCCAGTATTCACGGATTGTAATTTTTGTACCAAATTTCATTAGAATCGTTCCATTCGTTCGTGAGATATCGTCTCCACAGACTCACTGACACGCACACACACACACACACACACACACACACACACACACACACACACACACACACACACACACACACACACACTTTCACACACACAGACATGACCTCAAAAATGTTCGATTCGTGATCAGGGATATTTGAAACGTGCTGTCCCGTCGAAAACTGGAATTCTAATGTTCGACCCCGTCACAATACTTTCCCTATACATTATACTATGTAATAAGGAAAGTAATTATCCTTATTAAGAGGCTGGGTAAAACTAGGCGAATATCTTCCTTTCTCAATGTTTTTATTAGCCATTTCATAATATTATATATAACATAAAAATGCATATCCAATAAGACAACAAGAGAACTAAGATTTTAAAAGCCTTTTTACTCTCCTTATATACAATAATGTATAAGGAAAGTATTGTGACGGGGTCGGAAATTCGAAATCGAGTTTTCGACGGGAGAGCACGTTTCAAGCATCCGGGAACACGAATCAGAGGTTTTTGGGATGATGTCTGTGTGTATGTGTGTGTGTGTGTGTGTGTGTGTGTGTGTGTGTGTGTGTGTGTGTGTGTGTGTGTGTGTGTGAAAGTATGTGAGTGTGTATCACTGAGTCTGTGGAGACGATAAGTGACGAACGAATGGACCCATTCAAACAAAATTTGGAACAAAAGTTACAATCTATGAATACTGGAAGCCTGTTGTTTGAAGTGATGTCTGTGTGTGTTGTTGTTGAGACCCAGACCGTCCGACCTACCAGAAAGGTGTAAGGTAACTGTATGGACGGCCGGGAAGTGCCACCCAATTTAGACCGGAACCCAGTGGGGGAGGCATCCACAGGGACCATGTCTGTGTGTGTGTGAAAGTATGTGTGTGTGTGTGTGTGTGTGTGTGTGTGTGTGTGTCTGTGTGTGTGTGTGTGAATGTATGTGTGTGAGTGTGTGAAAGTATGTGTGTGTGTGTGTCAGTGAGTCTGTGGAGACGATAACTGACGAACGAAAGGAACGATTCGAACGAAATTTGGTACAAAAATTACAATCTGTGAATACTGGAAGCTTATTGCTTTTATAAGCAATCGAATGTTCAGAACCCCCTAAATTTTCGAGTGAAATTTTGAAAATATCATTAAAAAATCAAAACCTTTAATAAAGTTACGCAAATAGTCATTTCTTATGTAATTTTTCATTAGAAAACGTTGACACAAATTTTAGAACGCTAGCATAAATGTTTCTTGAGATATTGCACATTTTTCAAAAAAATTGTCAAAAAATCATTTAAAATAAAAAAAAAATATTACCTGTTGAGAAATATGTTCACTTTTTATATGTAATATCATGCGATAAATTGGGTGGCATCATTCTCGTGGTTCTAGCTCGTTCCATTCATGAAAAAATATACTTTGAGTAACATTTCTGTGTTAAAAATGTAGGAGATTTTTACTTTCCTTATATACATAGTATAAGGAGTTGATGTATAAGGAAAAGTATTGTGACAGGGTTGAAAATTCGAATTCGAGTTTTCGACGGGAGAGCACGTTTAAAGCATCCCTGATCACGAACTAAACAATTTGTAGGTGATGTCCGTCTGTCTGTCTGTCTGTGTGTGTGTGTGTGTGTGTGTGTGTGTGTGTGTGTGTGTGTGTGTGTGTGTGTCAGTGAGTCTGTGGAGACAGTATCTCACGAAAGAATGGAGCGATTCGAATGAAATTTGGTACAAAAGTTACAATCTACGAATACTGGAAGAATATTGTTTTTACACACAATCGAATATTCAGAACCCCCTATATTTCGAGTGATATTTTGAAAAAATTATTAAAAAATAAAACTATTTAATAAAGTTACGCAAATAGACATTTCTTATGTAATTTTTCCTTAGAAAACGATTGACATAAACTTCAGAATGCTACCATAAACCGATCTCGAGATATTGCACATTTTTCAAATAAACCTATCAAAAAATCCCATAAATTAAAAAAAAATATTAACTGTTTAGAAACATGTTTACTTTTCATATGTAATATCATGTGATGAATTTAGTGACATCCTTCTCGTGGATCTAGCTCGTTCCATTCATGATAAAAGATACTTTGAGTAATACTTTTGTATTTGAACGCCGATAATCATTTAACTTCTATAAGAATAACTTATTTCTCCGTCCATAATGCTTGGCGAGATTTGGCGACAAATTTGTCGGAATGTCGCCATTTTGGCGACATTTTTTAATGTTGCCAAATTAAAGAAAATCTCGCCAAATGTATAAAAATGACGCTAAATCAATGAAAATGACGATTAATTGACAGAAATTCAATATCTTGAAAAAAATATAAGTATCTACTATAAGAATAACCTATTTTTTTTTTACTGTAAAAGTAGTAAATTCATTGTATTATATAAGGAAAATCATGAGCTGCCCACATCAGATTTTTTTAATTTTTAACATAAAATAAGCTTTGGCCTAGAAATTGAAATTATTTAGGCACCTGTCTCACCCTATTCGTGAACATCTTTGAAAATTTCGTCAATATCAGATGCATTTTTCATACAGATATGCTGTCTGAATAAAAAGGAAAAGAAGGAAACTGTAAATTTCCGACCTTTTTCTGAAATTCAAGACGCTCCATTTTTCTCGCTTTTGAAGATACGACTATGAGACCTTGGAATAATATTCTAGACTGAAATAGACTTCTCCTACGCGCTATCTCAAATTATTTTAATATAGTTTTCGAGATATAGAAATAGTGTCTTGCAATGTCTTCGCCTCGGATTACTGCCATCACACTTAAGATCAAGGCAGACATTGCGTAAGGTAGATATTGTTTAAGATAGAAGGTTAAACAGTTTATAAAACTTACTTATAAATATTAACAAATCAGATATTTCCATATATTGAAATTTAACTTGATTTTTACTTTCCTTATATACAATAACGTATAAGAAAAGTATTGTTACTTTCCTTATATATAATACTCTATAAGGTAAGTATTGTGACGGGGTCAAAAATTCGAATTCGAGTTTTCGACGGGAGAGCACGTTTCAAACATCCCTGATCACGAATCGAACATTTTTGAAGTGATGTCTGAGTATGTGTGTGTGTGTGTATGAAAGTATGTGTGTGTGTGTGTGTGTGAAAGTATGTGTGTGTGTGTGTATGTGTGTGTGTCAGTGAGTCTGTGGAGACGATAATTGACGAACGAATGAACCGATTCGAACGAAATTTGGTACAAAAATTGCAATCCTTAAACACTGGAAGCCTATTGTTTTTATACGCAATCGAATGTTCAGAACCCCCCTAAATCTTCGAGTGAAATTTTGAAAAAATCGTCAAAAAACAAAAACCTCTAATAAAGTTATACATACAGATATTTCTTATGTAATTTTTGCTTAGAAAATGATTGACATAAACTTTAGAACGCTAGCACGAACCGTTCTCGAGATATTGCACATTTTTCAAATACATTTATCAAAAAATCCCATAAATTAAAAAAAAATATTTCTTATTGAGAAACATGTTCACTTTTCATATGTAATACCATGCGATAAATTTGGTGACTTCATTCTCGTGGATCTAGCTCGTTCCATTTCATGAAAAAAGATACTTTGAGTAATACTTTTGTATTTGAATGCCAATAGTCGTTTATCTGCTGTAAGAATAATTTATTTCTCCGTCCATAACGCTTGGCGAGATTTTGGCGACGAATTTTGTGGAATGTCGCCAACTTGGCGACTTTTTAAATGTTGCTAAATTAACGATAAACTCGCCAAATGGATAAAAATGACTCTTAATCAATGAAAATGACGACTCATTGACGAAAATTCAATATCTTGGAAAGAATATAAATATCTACTATAAAAATAATCTATTTTTTTTTACTGTAAATGTAGTAAATTCATTGCATTATATAAGGAAAGTCATGTGCTGCCCACATCAGATTATTTTTTCCTACAGAGGAGGATATTTTCTTAATTTTTATGCAAAATGGATGTAAATTTACATTGGCATTATGATTCACAACTTAAAATTATGACGCTCGTTACGCTCATATGGTGTATTTTTAAGCTCATCATTAATCATTAATTATCATAAATACCGTATTACTTATTATATAATATTAATTATCATAAATTAGTTATTATAGATATCATAATCATTAATAATTACGCTCATATAATATATGTAAAGGAAAAGTTTGACAATTGGGGTAAAAACATCAAATCTCTATTTTGGATGGATGCATACATTTTGAGCAGCCCTGAAATGGGATAAAGCATTTTTAAATCCCATATGCATGCATGTTTCTGTCTGTATACAGAGTGTTTCAAAAATAGTGAACAAGTTTATAACTCCAGAGCGATTTCTTTTAGAGAAATACTCGTGGTATAAAAAGACGGTAAATCGAGAGAAGAATTTTTTTTCCTCAGATGAATCTTTAATTCAAGAGGCATATAAAAATTAAATTTTGAAATATAAATTTCCACACCAATCTTTTCACAGAAAACCTGAATACCTAAATTATTTGCAATCAGCCCCGGAATCTTTAAAAATAAGTTTGATCTCTCTATCTCAAATATTCTATGAGTTATGCGCGAGATATAAATTTAAATATCTCGATTTTTATACATTCCCCTGCTGGACATTACTTTACCTTTTAAGTTCCTTTAATTTAATAACTGCCCTGTTTTGTTAAATGCACATTTATTTTTGGCAGTATTTTGATCAAGTTTTTACAATAGCTTATTGAAGTTCTACTTTTCATTTTAATTTAATATCTATCACCAAAACTAAACAAAACGTAGAGCAAAATAAAGAATTTATCAAAAATCTTCAACGCTTGATCATCTAAGTGAGTTATATTCTGAAGCACAATTACGTATTATCAACTGTCATCTGGGGCCATCTAATTATGTTATATTCTAAAACACAATACCGCATTATTATGGGCGCCCATAAAACTTTCAACAGGATGGGGAGCAAACTCAAGGATAAAACGTACAACGGCGTCTAGCTTGATGCCCGTCTTTGTAACCTTCAACGTCCAGAAGCCCCTTGCTCTCCTGTATAGGCACTAATTCGCAGTATCAGCCTTGGACTAGAGCGCTTACCTCAAAATGTGAGCCACTTAAAACGTGTGCTTTATCCTTTTCACCATTTTAGTAAGACACAAATATGCTTCCAAACGAAATGCAATAATATATCCCTACATGCCATTGTTTGCAATTAGCATTAAATTAAATTGTAGTGTTGATCATCCTATAGTAGGCTTCAGACAATCTTTACAACTCTAAAGTTAACGTCTGGTGACGAAAATTTGGATTAATTTTCACTTTCCCTGCAATACCTGGTAATGTATAGGGAAAGTATTGGAATCATGCCGAAAATCGCAACTCGAGTTTTCGACGGATCTACGCATTTCGAGACCTCTAGAATACGAAAAATCTATTTAGCGTGACGTCTGTGTGTGTGTCTGTCTGTGTGTCTGTATGTCTATGTGTGTGTCTGTCTGTCTGTCAGTGTGCCTGTGCAAATTTTGTATCCAGTCTACCTAAAAAACTAATTGACCGAATTTCATAAAATTTGGTAGGTAAGTCAATTGTGGGCGAATCTGGTGCTGATTAGTTTTGGGTACGACTTGGGATGAAAGAACCCGCCTGTTTTCGCGAAATGGCCCGAAAAAGCTTGTATCCACTCTAGCTGAAAAACTAATGGACCGAATTTCACAAAATTCGGTAGATAAATCGCATGTGGGTCACCCTGGTGCTGATTAGATTTTGGTACGATTCGGAAAAAAATAACCTGCTTTTTTTTGCAAAAGGCCTGCAAAAATCGCCAAAATTTAAAATAAAAAACTACGTATGCTCAAATATATCCATTACATGCTTGTTTAATATGTAATTTTTAACGAAGAGAGGAATAAGATCAACCCCATTACACTAGGACTAGCCGTTCTCGAGATATTTTAGTTTTTTCATATTTTCTCTACTCCACCTTTAAAAATAAGTCCAGTTATCAAATGAGAACGGAAATTGAATTAAAAGTGAATTAAATTTAATTAAAACAAAGAGAACGTGTATATAAGTCTGCAGGGAAAATCACATGCTGCCCACATCAATTTTTTTATCTTCGTAAATAACGTCCCAGTATTCAAATTAACTATAGCATTCCAAGTTTTATTGAAATATGTTCATTAGACAAAGCTTTAGTTCCCGTAATTAGTGCAATGTATGCAAAGTTAACAAGAAATATTATGTTTTGAATCAACTACCTTTTGGAAGACGAAAGGTTCTTCATCGTAAACTGGATTAATCCCATTGATGGGAACAGTCTTTGTCCTGAATCGCCGCCTAACAGTGTCGGCAGGCAATCCATACATATCAACTTCCACGTAAGTTGACACTCTTTTGTCCGACAGAAACTGCCCAGAGATAATCTAAAAGCATCAAATAAAATATCAATAAATATTAGATTTTAAAAAGATGATCAGTTAAACATGCATGTGTACTTTGCCTTAAACGTGATTTATTTGATAATTATATATACTTATTATTATATATATTATTATATATATTATATTATATATATTATTATATATATATATATATTATATAATTATAATATATATAATATTATAATTATATATATTATTAAGGCGCAGATTTTGATGAAATCTGCATTTTTTTAAATTTTTCCCTTTTATGGGCATTTTTGAGCATTTTCAGGGCATTTTCAGCATTTTTGAGGCAATATTTGGCATTTTTAAAAGATTTCCTATGTTGGGTTATACCCTTGGATATTTAATTATTTTTAGGAGTTTTGCTATTTGTTTAAATGTGTTCAGGGGTCTTATTTACATAGTCATTCTCTTTTAGTTATCCATTTTCCAATTGTTTAGGTTTTTGATATTCTTTGTTCAAATAGGTTCTATTCTATAGGCTTTGTGTTAAAAACGGCGAAAGTTCGTTCTTTTTAGGTTTTAGCAATTTAAATTTATTTAAATTGGCTAATTTGTGATTCCATTTATTGCCCTTTTTATTCCCTTTAATTTGATTCCAAATTTATTGCTCTCGGTTAAAAATTGGTTAATTCATCGCAATTTTACAGTTTTATTCTATTTTCAGCTTTTTAAATATTTCAGAATCGTCCATATTTAAATTATTGCCGAATTCGTATTTTCCAAATCGTTTCACTTCATTTCTTTTTAATTTTCGTCTGCTCTAAAATTCCATTTCTCTTCTTTAAAGTTTCGAGTTTTTAATTGGTTGATCGTAATATTAAAATCGTCTGTCATTAATTATTTTATCGTTCATTGACAATTTTGTTTACAATCTGTGGCAGCGATGTTTGGCAGTATATAAGCAAAATCGCGCGTTTTTTCGCTCTCTTTGGTCTTTTCTCTTTTGCTCTTTTGATTGGAACTAAAATGTAGTCTTATAGAGTTGTTGTTTTCAGCGCCTCGGCGCGAGCCGAGCGAAATGCGCTCCGAGGAACGAACGTCTTATTTCCCGGCCTGCCTGTAAATGTGTGTGGAATCTTGATAGCAGAGTGTTTTTTTTACTTGAAATGACGTTGCGAGCGAAGTGATTGATGTCTACTGAAGTATCGCCGGCGCCTTTGGAATAATCGTTTAGTTCCGGAGGTCGGATTTGTTCTTTCATAGTGGACTGTGTAGTTTAAATTTTCCGAGTCTTAGGACCGGACCTCCAAATTGTTTACTTCACGGTTTTGAGGATGGAGCTGTCTGTTCTTTTGTTCCGAGCGATGTCCACTGGCGCTCTGCTACTCTCGGCTGAGAATTTTATGATGTGAAGGAGCTGCCCGTTTTTGTGCAGATCAGGCCTTGGGAGTGTTCTTTTCGCGGAGTTTTGGAACACCATATTCCACTTGAATGGTTGGACTCACTTGATGTACCGATGCCCTACGGGAGGTACTTCTCCGTTTGGCCTCTTCTGGAGCAGGAAGGGACTGCACCCAAGCTGATGATGACTGACATCAATTTCGTCCTCGGGACTTTATTACTGCCGTTCAGCGTTTTCCTGTTTATGGGTGATATCTTTTCAGTAATTTTATTCTTTTGCAAAATTTAAAGTTAAGTTAAATTAGCATGACTAAGACCCCTTTCACTTATATATTTTAAGTTGCGAATCCTGTGGTTCTTTAAATTTTGTTCTAAATTCCCTTTTGGCTAACTGATGTTCTTTTATCCCAAATTTTAGTTTAGACAAATAATTGTATAAGTTTAATATTGTTAACTTTAAAATTTAATATTCTAACGTTTTTTTTTTACCACTATACGACCGGCCATTCCTTTTATTTATTTATTTAAGTTGTTTATTTGATTTGTTTAGTTAATGAGATGTTGTAAAATGTTTTGAAAATTATTTTAAAAGTGAAGTTTAAAATTTTAATAAACGTTAGATTTTGAAAACCTAAAATCTGTGTTCTCTCTCTCTTTTACTTTAATGCATGTTTTTTATATTTTTAGGAAAGTTCCATTTAATTACATGTAGAGTACATATTTGTACACGTAGGGAAACTGGTCAATAGGTCCTCTTTCAGTTTATTTAAGAATTCAGATTTATTGCTAGAATGTTTTCAGGTTAGATGAACTTTACAAATTTCAGATATTTTAGAAGCACTTTCAGATTTATTTTCAGATGACATTTAGGTTTTAAGAACCTTGAGTAAGAACTTTCAGGAATTTAGAATGTTTTGAATGAGATAGAATGTTTTAGTATATCATAAAGTCATAATGTTCCTTCTTCTCTATCCCCCCCTACCCAACACCTATATTTAGGGATTTTTTTTTAATTTTTAGTTTTCTATACTTTCTGTTGCAATGGGTGTTTTTGCTAATTCCCGTCTTAGCATCTTTACAAACAAACCCCCGGGACCGCAACACTTCTTCCCGTTTTGTGGTGCAAACAGGTATTTTCACGGTATAAAAACTTATATTCCGACAATAGAAGATCTTTTACATTTGAGAACATTAGGAAACACCTAATAATTCAATGTAATTCCGATGTTATCATGGGAAATTAAATTATCGCAGTTCAGGATAATAAAAGTTTTAAGTCAGGTATTTATACATATAAATTTTTTATTACAACAATTTAAATTATTTGTATTTACTCAAAACTTTCGAAATTTGTATCATGAATTAACTAAATTTATTTTTCATGTCGTTCTTTTTTTAAGTTCATAATAATGTAAAACTTCAAAGGCATTTTTAAGGCATTTTTTCACTATTTTAAGGGCATTTTTAGTGAATTTTTAGATCATCAAAATCCGCGCCTTACTTATTATCCATTGTATTTAACTTCCAACGAACTTGGTTAATGTAATTTCTGTTCTTTAGTTCTTGTTTATTTTATGACATTTTTTCCTAATTATTGTTCATATCTTGATCCCCAAATGCAATGATTGTTGTTTTATGCCTGCCATCTTATCGCATTTACCAGTAATTATGAATAATTTCCCATGAATGCAGAGCTTGGAAAATCATGTTAAAGTGAAAAATGCGTTTAACTAATTCACATAATGCAAGGGTATTACCGCACTTTCTAAATACTAGAGTTGGAGTTGATAATATTACCAATATTAATCGATAGTTCTTTGCAAAACTGAGTAGTCGATAAATATCAATAGTTTCATAAAACTATCAATAGTTTTTCCAGGGAAGAAAAATTTACTCGCACTGCTAATTTCATCTTATTGGCACCGCTGGAATGGAATATGCAAGCATTTATATCGAATTTTGCTTCCCACCGATCTCTTTTAATATAGTATAAACTCTCACGAATTGCGTTGTCGAAACCGGAATATGGATTTATTTTAACTGTTAAATTTAATTCCAAATTGATATGCAATATCTTAATAGGAGATAATTTACACGTAGTCATCTCTCATCACATTCAACCAGTTTCAAACAAGATGTCACTCGTCATGAAAGGACTGGTGATAAGTGGCATCCAACATAATGAGTAGCATCCTACATGATGAATGTAAGGAAACCTCATTTAGCATAATGTTCGGAAACCGGTACAGGAATGCAATATTTTGAATTATACTGGTATACTGCAAGCAAAACGTGTTCCGCCAACACCTTCTAAATATGAGACTAGGCCTCGGTCTAGGTTTAGGATATTATTTATTTTTAATGACATTATTTTCTTTAAATAGCGTCTGATAACGGAACCGTTTTGCGATACAAACCCATTAAACAAAATGCGTTTCACTCATATAAAATAAACCAGACTGTTATTTATTCAGTTTTAAAAATTTTCTCACAAGTTTTAAAAAATATATTGCACAAGATATGATTTCGAAGATTGCTATCTGTTTAATGTTCCATAAACTAAAATCATCGATTCTTAAATTAAGAAATATTTTCTTACTTTAGTAGGAGAAAATAATGTTCTTGCATTTTATAGTACTTAAAAATGACAATTGTTAGATAATAACAATTAGATACAATGATTTGAAAAATACATTGAATAGACTAGGCTCTTGGCTGTATTTAGTGATCCTTGAATATGGCTAATTTATAATTAAAACATTTTAGGAAAATTAGTGGTAGAAGTTGGCAACCAGACTTTATCACATTAAAAAAGTTATCACATTAACACATAAACATTTTCAGTCAATACTATTTTGGAAGGTTTCAAAATTTCAGAAATATGTCTTCTTGCCTTCACACTAACAGTTCCTGCGATGATACCGTCAACTGTGGACTCGATGAAAGGGTCAAACTTTCTGTCAGTTCTTCTCATAAAGTCCGGTTTCAGGAGATATCCACACCGACCATTGTATTCGAAAATACCCATGTTTAGCTGCATTCCAAGATCTGCAAAATAGTTTATTTGCTGAAAGTACATGTAACTAATATTGTACAAACTCGGATTTTTATTTTCCAACAAACTCAAATAACTTCAATTAAAATATGAAATTCGTAGAATTATTTGCATAAATAGTTCACATGTCCAATTTAATTTCTTTCAGATATCATTGATAGTGAAAAAGAAAAATTTCTTGCTATCAAAAATATCTAGAGAAAATAGTACCATAGGATAATAACAAAATATTATAGGATATATATAGGGTTAAAAAGTAGTCGCTTTTGTTTAGTACTATCTTAACCATTTTAATACCAACTTTTTGTCCAGTACTGTTAAAGACACTATAGTCACTATTATTGGGTTATATTACCACAGTGCCAAGACAGAACTTCACCTTATATGTAACAAATAGTCACAATTAAAATCATTTACTTAACACTACTTTTACTCAAATAAAATCATCTTAACTTGTTAACATCTCTTGATAGGTCAATAAAGGTTTTAACTGCCTCTGTAACAAATGAAATAAAATTTAACCAATTACAGCTTCTACCTGATAACAAAATAAACATTATCACTTGACTTTAGAATTCATTATTTGACTGCCCTGCCATACCAATCCTTTTATGCCAATAGAAGATATTCAACAAAACCTAAGCTCATGTTCGACGATGCCGTAAAACAATATGGAAATAATGATGGTTAATTCCATAATATACAGCATGCATATTTCATATTTATTCAAAGTTCCGTTCGTTGTCTGGCACAATATCCCCTTGTGATAAGGGAATATGCATTCATTGAATTAATCCGATCAGAGATGGAAAATCGCAATGCTCGTGATAATGGAATTAAAAGAAACATAATTTATGCAAATTCGATAGAAAAGGAAAATCATTTCCAAACAATTATGAGAGTATTAGGATTGATAAGCAATCAGAATGTATTACCCAAAGTTTGGTAATTCAGAGCTACCATCTGGCATCCTGCGTTCCAGAAGACCTGAAAAATAAATAATCGTAGAATTATATAATTGCATAATCTTGATAAAATATTAATAATAGAAATCATTAGCAAGGCTAATCATTTTCATTTAAAGGGATAAACTTATACTCTCAAGTAATGAACGATTTCGTTTTCATACTAGGTTCTCAACAACTCCATGTTGTAAACAAGAATGTTCCCAAAAAGGCACTTCTTCACTTGCATCATGTGGTTTACCAATTTTCCCACTCATCAACAAAGTCTTGGCAATAAGATAACATGCCAATCCTGTGGTCGAGCGGCCAGAGGCATGCGTTTCCGTCTGATCGCTGGATTGCCGGATTGCTGGTTCGAATCCCGCCAGCGGGCATGGATGTTGTTACGTCGAAGCCAAGTCAGACTTCAGCCCTTCGGGGTGCTTCTATAAAAGAAGATGCAATTATTCTCCTCTTCGCCATGGGATACCCTGGCGGGTCTTGTGGACGTAGTGCGTAGGTGCCCCTTCACCACGGGGGAATTAGTAAAATATATATATATATATATATAACATGGAAGAACCTCAAATAAAGGATGTTATAAAGAATCCGCTAATTTTATAATAATAATCATTAAACTTAAACGCGCAAATCTGCTGTAGCTACAATAAAATTTCGTTAGCACAAGGCAATTAAGTAACTGCAATAGCTAGTTTTGAAGGCAGAAACTGGCTTTATCTTCAGGATAAAAGATCATTACCAATGAAATTTAAAAGACGTTTATCCAATAGGAGCTTTCTAGCTTTCATTGGTGCGGTTACTGTCTTTTTATTCTGAAGAATACGTTTTACCTACGAAACCGATTGATACAATTACTTAACTGCCTTATGGTGTGTTATTAATGAAATTTTGTATGGCAATTAATAATGATTATATTTGTTTTTTTATGTCTTAGATCAAACACGCACAATATCCCAAGAAAGGTAGTTAGCGACTTATAAATGATGTTAATTAATTTCAAATTGAAAACTACTTGTAAAATAACCATTTGGTTACACATTTTCAACAACATTTTTGTATGTCTTTACAATTTTGAAAGAATGCATTAGAAACGTTGAGATCTTTACATTTGCACGTCCTGGCCAAAAACTAATAGGCAACCTAAGTTTAATGTTTGCAATGTTCGTGCCAATTCCATTTGAATACCTCAATGTATTTGCCAGTTATCCAGCCCATACAGACTCAGATAGAAAAGTATCATTTAAAATAGTCGATACAGTAATGCTTAAAATGTGTAAATTCATCAAATTCAACAGTTGCATTTTTAATACCATCACTACCCGTGCATTTTTAATGTCAAAACCAATACCATACTTTCCTTTCAACTATATATTATACTGTGACTGTGGGGAAAATAAAAATATAAACCAATTCATACACCAATTCATCCAATTCAAACCGATTCGTTGATCATTTCAATTGATTGCCACAATATTAAATATACTTTTTTTTTAGAAATTAACAATTAATGCATTTCAAATTGGAATAAATAATACTTTTAATTTCAAGTAATTTTGATGGTTTGTATATTTTAATTAATTATTGAGAATTTACCTGTGTGCTAGGTTTAGTATTTGTTCATTTTATGAAATCGCATTGTTTTAATTCCCTGAGAAAATTCATTATCTGTAAGACATACGATTAATTAATTCTTAATTTCTAATGAATCTTGATTTCCGAACTACTTATTTGCTCATTAATTATTAGTTCGTCATCAATACTTGACTTAGATTCTTAAAACACATTTAATTATCTAATTAATTCTTAATTAATGCATACCTGATGTTTTCTTAAGAAAATTTTTACTGATTTTTATATTAAAAAAAAAAGAATGCCTGCATACGTAGACTATGATCAGTGGTAGGCAATTCATTAATGCGTTGCATTAATTTCGATGCGTTCCTTACTTGAATTTTATAAAAAAATCAATTTATTAAATAAATTTGCACTAGAATTAAAAACTTACTATCAAGTGGGTAAATTAGAAATTCACTTTACTGTCAAATGGGTAAATTAGAAATTCACTTTACTAACAAATGGGCAAATTTTTCACTCAAAAAATAAATAAAGAATCAAAACACTATATTATAAACAAATATCGGGAAAAATTGAGGAAGGAAAAACTATCAAACTCTCACAGTTATTGGGAAGTAGTAGGTGGCGTTACCGTACTGAGAAAGCCGTGCACTGTTTTTCATTATGCCTCTGTAACAGAGATCTTATCGTTGAAATTGTTATAGCATCACTTCCGTTTTTCGGATGTCGCCACAAGACAATAACAACATCGCTTATCAAACAGTACAGATATTGAGTCTAGCAGATTTTAGAACTCATTTAAACTTCAGTCGAGGGTTTCAGGATCGCTGTGGTGAGAACCCTAAATTTCAATGTTCCTCTACGCCCTCAGTTACTGTAGCTGTTATTCACACTTGCTGAGGTACTAAACCACAGCGTTCCAGAAACAATCGATAAAAGTTTAAACTGGTACTAAAATCAGCCGCTCTCAATGCCTGACCTTTTTTGTAAGCGATTGTCAATGTGCAGGGAAATATGAATAACGGAAGTGATTTCATGAAACTTGCGATGCTGACACTCCGCCCGTATGTAATGTAAATGTAAACTCTGAACAGTTTTCTACTTACAGTAAAATCACTTACTACGCCCTCAGTTACTGTAGCAGTTCTTTCCGGACGGCCTTTAGATACATTATCTTTCTCTCAAGAACACCTTAAAATTTATTAAAAATATTTTCATTATTGTTCTTTCAAGAAATGAAAACTTCTTTAAAGATATTAATTCTGTCAAATGGGGAAATTTTCCGTAGCAGTTACTGTAGCAGTTCTTTCCGGACGGCCTTTAGATACATTATCTTTCTCTCAAGAACACCTTAAAATTTATTAAAAATATTTTCATTATTGTTCTTTCAAGAAATGAAAATGAAAACTTCTTTAAAGATATTCATTCTGTCAAATGGGGAAATTTTCCGTAGCAGTTACTGTAGCAGTTCTTTCCGGACGGCCTTTAGATACATTATCTTTCTCTCAAGAACACCTTAAAATTTATTAAAAATATTTTCATTATTGTTCTTTCAAGAAATGAAAACTTCTTTAAAGATATTCATTCTGTCAAATGGGGAAATTTTCTGTAGCAGTTACTGTAGCAGTTCTTTCCGGACGGCCTTTAGATACATTATCTTTCTCTCAAGAACACCTTAAAATTTATTAAAAATATTTTCATTATTGTTCTTTCAAGAAATGAAAACTTCTTTAAAGATATTCATTCTGTCAAATGGGGAAATTTTCTGTAGCAGTTCTTTCCGGACGGCCTTTAGATACATTATCTTTCTCTCAAGAACACCTTAAAATTTATTAAAAATATTTTCATTATTGTTCTTTCAAGAAATGAAAATGAAAACTTCTTTAAAGATATTCATTCTGTCAAATGGGGAAATTTTCTGTAGCAGTTACTGTAGCAGTTCTTTCCGGACGGCCTTTAGATACATTATCTTTCTCTCAAGAACACCTTAAAATTTATTAAAAATATTTTCATTATTGTTCTTTCAAGAAATAAAAACTTCTTTAAAGATATTCATTCTATCAAATGGGGAAATTTTCTACGGAGACATTTTGGCGATCAAGTAACTTTTATATTACAAACGAATGGGGATAAATGAAAATGTATTAAAATTTGACTTTTGATGGAACATCAACATTTTTATAAGAATAATTAAAATATATAACTGCTTATTCAGATATGTAATTGTGCATAATTTGATTTCTAATTATATGGTATTACAAACTTAAATATGTTATGCAACTAGTCATAAATTAGTCTATGAAACACACTAGTTTTCAGAAATGAATAATCTTTAATTAATAGTCCTTACCTGTGGCATATAATTGCTAGAATCCACTCTAGTACCTTTAGGATATATTCTGCTAAGTTGTCGTTTATTATAGCTGAATTAGAGTCAAGGAAAAATTTAAATTAATTTTTAAATTAATTAGCATTAACAAAATGAAAACAATTAATTTACAAATATGTGATATTTTGAAAAGTGATTTATCCTTTGCTGAAATTTTGAGTTGCGTCAGATTCTTCTTCTACGATTATAATATAATCATTGAAACAGTTGCTGAAACTGCGTAAAATTTTCAACAAAACTTCTTGAGAAGATCGTTGCCTGTTTGTCAATTAGCTTGTTGTGGACAGACGTCTTCTTGCAGTAAAATAACAGAAGTGCTATTCGGATGGAACATGATCTGCGAATCATATTGGGAATTAGGACTCACATATTTTCGATCCGATCATAATATTGCTTCCAGACAATAATTTGGTGATACAATTTCAACGATATTTTATGAAGTGGAATTCAATTTCTACTTGAAACCCATAACCATCTACAAGTTTAAGTTTTGACAACGTTTCTGTATCCAAAGAGTCCTTGAAATCGGTCTATTTTTATTATTTCTTTGAAACGCAAGGTCAAAAATGTTTCCCAATCGAGAATACGAATTATATTTCAAAATGCTATATTGTAACAAAAATTCCGACGTTTAAGCATAGTGCATTGAGAATTTCAAAAGAAAATTGTCCATTGTTCCATCCTAATATGTAATTATAAGATATTGAAGATCATATTTTTCATTATGATTTATGTTTTCTTTAGCAATTTTAAGCAACTGTCAACTAACAAAATTTTTCTCAAAGTGTAGATCACAGAACTTTCTTATTATATATGCAAAGTTTATAAGACGGGGCAGCTACGATCTTGCCAATTTTGACTTGCAACGATAAATGAGATACACTGTGTAAACAGTTGTAAATAAGGTAATTTCTCAGGAAGATAAATTGTTTAATCCCTTGGTGTAAAGATTCGAGATGTAACAATATAAAGTTAGCACGAGATTATGTTCGATTTGTATGTTTGGATTATAGATTCTGTATGTTTGAATTATAGAAAAGTGTTAACATTTCAAACAAATTTATTGATGGTGTTATCATAATATTTTTAAGAAAATAGTCCAATTCGACTAAGTGTTACTTTAGAAAGGAAAATTAAGTTTAGTGTAATTTTACTCGGTGAATATAATTGAACTTTTATTTAAAATTACTAATTAGTTTGTTTGCCAGATGTAAACTGAGTTCAAATAAGGTGAAGTTGGTGTTATATAATTTTAAAATTATGGGGAGTAAAAGGTTTACTATGTTTAACGAATACTACTACTATTGACACATATAAAAATAATACTTCATTTTTGATCATCATAAAAACACTTTCGTTAATAAAATAACATGTTAATAAATACACAGGATATGCAAAAGTATATAATATAGAAAAATTGTATTTAAAGGATACTTGACAAATTCTACAGGATGTTCTTTAAGTAAATTCGTTGCATGAGTTTCGACAAATGATGAAACCTCATAACTTCGGTTTCTTCCTAAAAATAAAAACCTACTTTTAAATATTTGCATAAATTATATTAAATATTTATAAATAGTTATAAATAAAATTTTCTTTTAACCGTCTGTTTACATATCATTTCTTTTATTTCTTTAATAAATTTATACCTTAAATTATTCAAATATATATTTATCGTTGTTTTATTACAATATCTTAAATTTAGTTAATATTTTAAGGAGTAACGGCTATTTGTTTATTCAAGAGTTTAAGTACCTTTCTGGAGAAAAATATCCACAATCTGTTTGAATATTTCGATAAGAAATGATCTCCCGTGAAAATTAGTGATCATATTTGTTCAATACGACTACTACTATTATTTTCTCTCAAAACGCAATATTTCATAGCTACTGAAGTTTCCACAGTTACCATTCCAAGAGAAGTAGTATTTTTGAGATTTATGAAGGGTTTCAAAAAAATCATCCATCGGCTCACATGTGTACAAAATATCATTAGAAACCTGCAATATTTTCTGCGTAGGATTTCGAAAGAATAGCAGATCCTTAGGATAAAAAATAACAAAAATATCAAGATATCTATTGAAATACATTTCTTTTGCTTCTACTATGCGGGTGATCAATTAAAGTTAATCCTGTTTTATCAGTATTTGTAAAAAGTTCACTTTGTTATAAATTCAAAACATGTATTTACATATAAGTTGGCACCTTTAAAAATCCCCGTTACCACTAATAAATATTTTTGCTGTCGAAGAGCTCAAAAATGAAACTTTAAAATTATTTTAAAAAATTACTATTTATCAAGGAACATTTTTGAAAGTTGGAGAGCAAGATAAATTCAACCATCAACTGTTATTCTGCATTGACTGAATTCATATTTTGCAAGAAGATAGTCGATTGAGTAACATATTCATCAGTATAATAATAAAATTAAGAAAAATATATTTAGGTATATTTTTACCCTTTAAGTACTTAGTTTACACTTAGTACGTCCGAAAAGGTTTTGCATGCTAAATAAACCAAACGAGCCTTAATATTGGATTCGATCCCTCGCTGATTTTGATACAAACTTCGCATAGACTTTTTATCCATTCAATCAGATGATCCAGCGCAGCACAGATTCAATTGCTGTCATCCCTGTAAAAGGGCAGTTTTCACCTCTTGAAGAGAAGTTAGAAAGGATAGACGAGCAGAGAACGCTCTTCTAATTTGATGGGATTGAGATCCAGAGTGCGCTGGCCATACCGGCAATACCTTCTCTCTCAAGGTACTCGTCCACTAGCCCTTCTCTGTGCGTACAAGCATTAAGATCCCTCAAATGATAATCTGTGGACCCAATGCAACAACGTCCAGTCTCACGAAGGGTTCAAGAGCTTAATCCCAATAGCGTTCCGCCGCACAGTATCCTCTGTTAACACTTACAAGTCGGTGGGATATCGCAAAGAAATTCCAGTCCATATCCCAACATGACTAAAGGCGCTGTGTTCAACTCTGTTATTGGACTGGTCATGTGTTCCTTGTTCTTTCCAGACCCTTACACGTTTATTGTCTGAATTTACAGCAAATAATGACTCATCAGTGAAGAATAAATTGGACCATTACGTTTTTGTCCAAGTAGAACGCTGGCGAAACCACTTTAATCGGTCGCCTCTGGCATTAGCGTTCAAAGGGACATAATCCCGTGGTACCCGGGTATAGAGTTCTTTAATAATGTAGCCTTCGCCTCACATGTCTGGGAGATATCGACTTTCCGACTGTTGTGGCAACCATTGATCAGAGAGCTGGTGCTTTTGGCCAATAATGTAATGTACTAATAGTCAGAAGATAGTGTAGCCCTAAGATGATTTAGAATGGATCTCTTGATAACTGTTCTACTTATTTGGAACTGTTTCCATAAAAGATAAATGACAGAATGGTCCACTGAAAAGAAAATGACGACTTCATTAGTGGACGTCCTGCTTCAAGTCTCCCAAAAGCAAGCTAATGTTGATAATCTTGCAAACATGGCTTGTGTGTCGTAACAAAGCTAATCTAATTCAAATTAAACCTTAACACCATGTTCTTTGGGCATTAAAACTCTTAGGCACGAACGAACCGTTTTCACTCCACGCCTGATTATCATAGTGTTCGTGGAACAAATAGCTCATTATTTGACATCTGCATATCTCCCATCTACGACAACAGTAATTTTCTCCCAGTAAAATTCCTCGATCCGTTCGTTATTTAAGAATTTACATTGCAAGCTTAACTTTTGGAAAGCAGTACATATTTTTCGGAGTATAAAAATATGGCCATAACGAACATTGTGCACAGAATACAGCAGTGAGGGGGAAACTGAAATAAAAAACAAATTGTAAGGGCTCTGCGAAACTAAGGCAAGTTTTTTAAATTTGGGCAAAATGTCAACAACAGGTACACTAGTACGAAAAATAAAGTGAATGCACATACTTTCAGCGTGCTCGAAGGAATGGAATCTAACTGGTTGTACATAGTTCACCAAAGCTGACATTTCGGCTCCTGCTTCTGATTCTTTGGCAGCTTCCTACAAGTTAGGAAAAGGGAAGATTTTAAATACTCAAAAAATGTACTTAAATTATAATACACAATGCCGATAACAACTAATTTTATGAGAATAGAAATTACTCGTTCTTTGATATAAACAAGCAGGTGAATATTGGATGACGACGATTGTTTCAATCGCATTTTGATCCCCTTTCCTCAGATCAGAAAAGAAGGCATGTTCTAAACAAAAAATGAATTGCATTTAATCGTTCAGTTAGGACACATCGCTTTTATGGCGAGTGGTTTCAATTAGTTTTACCAAACTAATTAAAACCGGCTGGTAGTACCAAATTTGTATTGTTAAATATCAATGCATTCAGAAACTGCTTGTTAATTGGTTGGGTTATGCAGAGTGGTCATAACCACCCGCAGAATAAATTATCCAGACGATTCCTCGTAGGAAAACTAACTCGAAAATTTATTGCTCAATTATCGATCGGACGTCACATTCCAAAGAAACATCAGCCGAAAATCGCCAAATTTGTTGGTATCAAAATACAAAAAGTGTCTTTCTTGGTGAACAGAATAAGCAAGATCCATGAGAAGGATGTTAAGAGATTTATCGCATATCAATACTTTATATATTTTTTTGTTTTGTGTAACGGCCTTGATACATTTATTCTATAAACATGCAACGCTTACAGAACGGATCATGCACTGTTATAAAATGAGCGTCATTCGATTTCTAAAGAAACATTACACAAAACATGAATATTTTACAGCTTTATTGTCATTTTTGTTTTATTTAAAACAATGTTTGAAATTTTGGGGCTTTTTGAATGCTTGACGAATCTCAGGAATACTACGAAACAAGGGCAACCGTTTTTCGGGTTGGCTTTACATGAGGAATCGTCAGGAAAGTTTATTGTGTGGGAAATTACCACCAGCTTGTACATTTTAGTCATAATCAATAAAATATTTAATTTACTGTGGTGACCCGAATTGCTCAGTGGTCATCATATACTGATATTTTACTCGTCATATTCTCTTCTCGGCTGCCATTATTGGTAGCAAACAAATGTGTCATCTATGATTTTGCCAAAAATTTCTCTTGAAGCATATATTCCTCATGAGAAGGAAGCGAAGCCCCCTAGTCTCCCACAAATATTCTTTGCACAGTAAAATTATGGTGCCTGAACTAGGTGGCTTTTAACCACGGTGCCTGAAATAGGTGACTTTTAAGGCAGATAGCTGCTAAATACACGGCTGGTTATTGAAAAATTCAAAACCGGTTGTTAGAAAATCGGAATGGCACAAAACTGTTTATGGCCTTATAAAGGGACTCAAAGTCCTTTAAACACTCGTATTTACCTAACTTTCATATGTCTGTATCAAGGAAAAATGAATCGTATGTATATAGAAGTATTCAAATTTCAAGGATTTTAAATACCATCAAATAATATTTTCCATACAAAAGGTGCTAAAACAATGAAAATTAAATATAGTAATGACATATAATGTTGCGAATTGAAGATTTCTAGGAAAAAAAAAACAGAAAATTTCCATCTTTTTACAATAATTATATTTGCCAGAAGTCTATAACCTGCTGTAGCTAGAGAGTAACATTATTCGCTTGTCGTAACTTGATGTCTACGTTGTTATGAAGCTGTGTTTGGGAATAATTAACAAACGTGTTCAATTTCAGTACTTTGATTATGTAAGATTTGTTTTAAGTTCCAGTATTTCAAATTCTTGCGAACCAAACTTCAAAACTATCTGCAGAGCATTAAATTAGCAACAATGCACGCGAGAAACAGATTGTGCACTTCTGGTTTAAATATTTCGTAATAAAATGCAAATATACTTCGGTGTCTTCCAGTATTTCTGGTTCCTCATCGTCTGACCCAAGATCTGTGTCAGACTCCTCTGCACCATCTATTTTTTCTTCTGGCCCACCTCCAGGATCGTGTTCGTCCACTGGGCTGCTGACGGAAGAGCTTTTGATGCGTTCTGGGGTGAGAGGCTGGCCGGAGTCGTCTTTTGAAGAGGGAGTTTTGGATGTCCGGTCTGGTGCTGCAAAGAAAGGCGGTTGTTAATGATCCTTTAAAAGTTGTATACTATATTTTTGCAGCACAAATTTCAAAATTTTAGATTTTTTTTTAACTAATGAATCCAAAATTCTGAAAGGTTTTCTTTAATATAGAATATCAAAATTATTTTCATATTCTATTGTATAGAGAAAATACCGTTCTATCGAACTTTTATAAATTGGAGATTTTGGCAGAAAAATTCAGAGCGATGACTCTGTCTGTGTGTATGTCTGTTAGGTGTGGACTCAAGAATGTAAGCACGAAATAAACGAATGACGTGAAATTTTGAAATTGTATATGTAAATACAATACAGTATATAGAAAAATAAAACTAGATATATTTTTTTTTGTTATTATTCCCATAAATAGAACTCAAATTATTTTTAAATTTAAGATTTTCTAAGTAATTCCTATATAATAGAGAACAATGATAATACTCGAAATGATGATACCAGTCAATACAAGAAATTGGTATAAATACAAAAATAAATAAATAAATAAATAATAATAAATCTAACTTAAACTGCTATCTGAAATAATCTGAAAATTAAAATACATTATTAGTAATAAAACAGTAAATTAAATGTATCAATTGGTTTCGAAGGCAAAAATAATCTTCTTCGGCAGGATAATTGAGCAAAGCAGTCACTACGGAAAGTGCAGGGGAAGAGCAGATTTCTGTCAACAGAAAAATGCTCACGGGAATACTCAAGAAGATGCTCCTGTCTTTCTGGGTCACGTGAGTATTTCTCCTCATGTTTATAATTATAATTTTATTCTAAATGTAATTAATAATGAACTGCTATATATAACTGTTATGCAAAACAATAAATGGACCCTATATTTTAAGATTCGAAATGCTTATTAGTTAAGAACAATAGTGCAATGTATCACAGTTTGTAATAAAAAGTTAGTTTTATCCTGCTATAATATAGTAATTAGAAATGAAAAATATGTACATTAAGCTAAAGTACATTGATTAAAGAAAAGAAGTTAATTTTAAATGTGTATAGTTCGTTGGGAAAACCCTTTTAAGATGTGTTAGGTGTGAACCTCAAAGACGCTATCAGACTATCGGTAGCTATTTCCTTAAATCTGTCAAGTGACCAAGAGCAGGAGAGATATTAATCTCTATAGCTAACAAGCCCAAGTTACTTCGATGTTTGCGTGGAAAAGGGCAACTGCCTCCTGAGAAGTGAATAGTAGTGATCTTAAGAGTGAGTTTGTCGAGTCTTAGGGCCGAATATATATACACTAAGAACACGGTACATTAGAGATTTGATTTGGGGCTCCAAAAAATGCCATACTATTCCCCCTCCCCCTTCAAAGGAAATGTTGCAATGTAAAATAGACAGGCCTGTATGTGTTGGATGTATTTGGCTCCCATTTCTCTTCATATACTAAATAATTTTGATACTGCACATAATTGTGGTAAATTTTATCATCAACGCCAACGGATACGAAAACCCCATATTCACGTCATTAGCTCTTTCTGCAATTAGAGAATCTGCGATAATCGAAAAAAATCTCTTTCGATTGCAGCCATTGTACAAGAATAATCCTTACAGGCGCATCGCGTCTGACAAAAAGATGAAAGGTTTCAATGTTTAATGATTTTCAATCTTACGTAAGTCGTGACCCTGTACACAGCTCTGTTGGTTTGACAAGATGGATGCGTTGAAAAGAAAAGTGCGTAAGGTAGGCACACGTAAAGCGGGATATTGCTGTATTCTTGCAGATGAGATAAATTGTAGTAGATTCGATCAGAATATCTTTCGAGATAATATCTGTAAGGCGGAAAAAAAAATCTGTTTCAGAAGCCGATGACATTGATTTTAAATAATACATCTTTTACAATAGATTTCTTCACATTTCTAGCAGTTATATCTTTAAAATCGTAATCAATTCCCCCCCCCCCTCGATCTGCGTATATGTGCGCAAAAATATAAAATATATCGAGAACGGTTAACCTCAGTGTTATAGGGTTAGTCTTATCCTTTTTGCCGTCAAAAAGTACGCTCAAAACAAGAGTTTAGTTAATACATTTGAGAATACGTAATCTTTTATTTTAGATCTTGATATTTGCAGGCCATTAAAAAAATAATAATAATAACCTACAAGTGACTTATCTATCAAATTTTGTGGTTTTGGCCAATTAGTTTATCAGTTAGAGTGCATACACACGATTTTTGCGGGACATTTGGCAAAATAAGGCAGGTTCTTTTTTTTTTTCTAAATCGTATATAATTCAAATTAGCACAAAGGTAACCCACAAGTAACTTATCCACCAAATTTTATGAAATTTAGTTAATTAATTTTTCAGCTGGAGTGGATGCATATATTGCACAGATAGATCCACACAGAGAAATACAAATACACAGACGTCACGCTAAAAGTAGTTTTTTGGGGTGCTGATGTTCTCGAAACATAAGGATTCGTCAAAAGCTCGAGTTGCGATTTTCAACACGATTTCAATACTTTCGTTATACATTACCATGATCATATGGAAAGTGAAAATGAGAAATGCCAAAGTGCCAAACATAAAATTATACTTCAATAACTATTTTGTCCATTACATCTTTATGTTTTATGTTTTCAATATCTTGATGTTTTATGTCTTTAAAATCCTTTAACAGTAGAAAAATTACATCTACATTAGTGATAGTTCGGTTTCATGGTTCTAAGAGCATCAAATAAACTGCGATATGCCGCCATTTTGCAAACTCCTGTGGTGACCAACGAAATCGCACAGAAATGCATAGATTATACGCTCATACTGAAAGACAGACTGAGGAAAAGGTCATAGTCACAAAACACGCTGATAGGGGTGTGTTCCCAAAATTATAATTATAGTCCTAGAACTGCAACCATCATTCGAATCGGTTTAGAATTCATCAAAACCGGATAGTCGTTTTTCCGTTATCGACATTGCTTGCAGCCTCGGGTGCTTTGAGTTAGACTTCATCGGCCACCACAGAAGCTTCGAAAATTCCAGTTTTCTTGCTGCCAGTTCAGTTAGCGGTTGTTCGGTTATGATGAACGACAACAAAAGTGAAACTGGTGCAATTATTAATAAAAATGTTAGATTATAAGGATTCGTGAATTGTGCACATCGTGTATTTTCTTCTTGTGCCCCTCCACTAAGAACACATTTTAGCTGCCACAGGTACACAATTGACTGAGAAATATGCGTCGAATTGCTTTATACAATATTAAATATTACATTATGTAATAGTTAATATACAGAGTGTACAAACAATAAGGATATATTTTGTGAAATAATGACTTTTTACCATCCTCAATGTTCCATGACAGTGTTTTTTTCCACTTTGCCAAAATTGTTTAGGAGCATCTAAATGGGTGTTTTCCAAAACGTTAGATCTGAGACGAAAAAAACAGACCTTGAACAACGATATCCCCTCGTTTAACCCCTTTGAATTTCCTTGCATGGTATTTCAGCGGTTCAGTTACGTATATACGTAAGTGTTTAAGGCTCGTAATTTTCATCTGATAGCCATGCGATGTAATGCAACCCTATGCAAAGAAATCCAGGGTCCTATCCGGAGTCTTAAAGTACACCACATAACTAGGGAACCTTTTAAATTTCTTTGCCTGGTTCCTGCCACAGTAGTTTGCAAACGTATAAGCACAAGTATTCAAGGCTCGCAATATTCGTCTTGTAAACGTACAACTTGATGAAGCCTCATGCAAAGAAATCCAGTATCCTATCCGGAGTCCCACACTACACCACACCAGTGAAACCTTTGAATTTCTTTACATGATGCTTCAGCAGTTTGCATATGTATATACGTAAGTATTCAAGGCTCGCAATCTCTGTCTGATAGACGTACAATTTGATAAAGCCTCATGTAAAGAAATCCAGGATGCTATTAAGAGTCCCAGAGTACACCACACAACTAGTGAAACTTCAGAATTTCTTTTCATGGTGCTTCAGCAGTTCGCATACATATACGTAAGTATTCAAGACTAGTGATCTTTGATAGACGTGGTATTTGATGAAACTACATGCAAAGAAACACAGGCTCCTATCCGGAGTCCTAAAGCAGACCACATAACTAAGGTACCTTTTGAATACCTTTGCATGGTGCTTCAGCAGTTTGCATACGCATGTACGTAAGTATTCAAGGCTCGCGATCTTCGTCTGATAGCTGTACAATTTGATAAAGCCTCGAGCAAAAAAAAATCCGGGATCCATCCGACGACGGCGCTGCGCTACTGTAAGCCGTAAGAATGATTGTATCAGCTTTTTAGCATTATTCGGCGTGTTTCAAGAACGAACAACGACTGTGCCCGTGCTGGATGTAAATTATTGCATAAAATTTTGGTGCAATGTCTCGTGGTAAGCGACTGACTACTGATGAGTGTCTAACACTTTTGCAGCAACTAAGCGAGAATTCCAGTGATAACGGCGGTGATAATGATGCAGATTTTGTAGTTTTGAGGAAAATTAAATTGCAGAGCACAGCGTCAGCTCCGCAGATGAGCAAATAGACTCTGACGCTAACGATACGCCCAATTCAACTCGCCTTCAACGCAATACTTCTACTTCAGCAAATCTTCATGCCAAAAACGGTATTGAGTGGAAAATATTAGATCAAAGCACCGCTATTTACGGGAGATTTGGTTCCCAAACCGTCATGAAAAAAAGGCTGGCCCAACTCCGTATGCAAATAGACATGTATGCAAGAACGCTTATTGCAAAAAAAAAAAACATCCGAAGAAACATCATTGTCGAAGAAACATCCTAAATGCTGTAACTATGATATTTTGGTTTTGAAAATGTATATTGTATTTTTTCTATGGCGGTCAATTTGACCGCTGCCCGTCGTTCTAGTGTTAAAGTCTTCCATTCTGTGATTTCACGCTTATGGACCCAATTCCAAAACAGCGGAAAAATAAGCAGAAAGCCAGGCTCGGGTCGCCCTCGAGTTACAACATCTTCCGATGTCCGCTTCTTAGAGTTATTGGTCAGACGCAACAGGTAAGCAACAGCACATGCTTTACGTTCTAGCTTCGCTGCAGCTACAGGTAGAGCTGTACCCGCTACAACCAGCATAAGGTCGAGCATTGAGATCAAGGATTTCGTTGCGATATCTTTGAACAGTCACAGTACCGTTGAAGAAGAAATGGTGGTCAGCACATCCGAAGGAAATCCCAGCCCATACAAGGATATCACCACCAGAAAATGAGTGGCGCTGGACGATGTTAATCACTTGCTACCGTGTACCAGCCTCTCTCCACATAAAAATCCGTCGATCGTCCAACTGCAAAGCGAAACTGGACTCATCGGTGAATAGGATATTGCTCCAATCGTCTATGGTCCAACTGGCGTATTCCTGACACCATTGGATACAGGTGCTTTATGCCTCGCAGACAATGGAACACAAATGGTTGGCCTCCGCGCATAAAAGCTATGTCCGTGAAATCTCCTTCTCACAGTTGTAACAGATACAGGCCTACCTGTAGCTGCAGCGAAGCTAGACCGTAAAGCAAGTGATGTTGCTTGCCTGTTGTTTCTGACCAATAACGCTAATCAGAGGCCATCGGAAGATGTTGTAACTCGAGGAAGACCCGAGCCTGGCCTTCTGCTTATTGATCCGCTGTTTTGAAATTGGGTCCATAAGCGTTAAATCACAGAATGGTGGACTCTGAAGAATTCAGCAACTTCACCAATAGATTGGCCAGATTCTATCCTGTCTACTGCTCGCTATCACTGACCACCATCTAAACGCCTTCTTTGGGACATATCGAATGGAATGGCTATTTTGGATTTTCACCCTAACGCTCGTAGTAAAAGTAAGGACCGGACAGAAAGAAACACCTGCTTTTACCAAGACGCTGATTTACATATTTGGCACGGAGCCAATTGCTATTATGCACGTGTTTCTATATTTGCATATTGTACTCGAAGTAGAAAGTAATTTTTCTCGTGAATAGAACGAACTAGATCTGAGAGAATAGTGTTAACAGATTTGCCGGCTAGTATTGCATATGGAAAGTGAACCGAAACCAATTTGATTATACTTACTATGTTTTCATTTTGTGTGTTTTTTAAGAAAAAATTATTTGAAAAACGTGCAATATCTCGAGAGCGGTTTATGTAACGTTCTAACATTTATGTCATTCATTTTCTAATAAAGAATGACATCTGAAGTAATTATTTATTTACCATTTTTAAATGTCTGGACCGTTTAATGATTTTTTCAAAAATTCATTCGAAAACTGGAGAGTTTTCCGAATGTTCGATTGCGTTTAAAATCACTTCGATTCCAATATTCACCGATTATAATAATCGTACCAAATTACTTTTGAAACGCTCTATTTCTTCGAGAGATATCGCATCTATAGACTAGCCAACACACGCACACTAACATTCATTCAATAACATTCGATTCGAGTTCAAGGACGCTTGAAACGTGCTCTTTCTTCGAAACCTCGGATTCGAATTCTCAACTCCGTCACAATATTTTCTCTATACATTACTATGTATGTAGGGAAAGTAAAAATACATCTTGCAGAAAACATCGCACATTCGAATAGGAAAATAAAATGCCCAACTTTATAATCAAATAATCAAGAAAATTCAACTTATATAAATGGCATTTAACTTATCAATAGGAATCAAGCTGACTCAATCTTGGCACCAGTATTGAATTTTCGGGCAGGTGACATCCATACTCCTTTTTGGATAGAACTGAAAATAATCGATTTCCGATGAAAGCGACTATAGAATGTTTTAAAAAAATATTGCATTTCGAATTTCGATGCATTAGTGCTTTCAAAATCTCAAACTGTCTTCCTGTTGATATTTTGCTATTATAATGGGGAAAAGGATTTTCTTTCTGACAAATAAG
Source organism: Amaurobius ferox (assembly GCA_951213105.1). Lineage (NCBI taxonomy): Eukaryota > Metazoa > Arthropoda > Arachnida > Araneae > Amaurobiidae > Amaurobius > Amaurobius ferox. Next base: position 98,718,203 of record OX578139.1, on the reverse strand, counting down.
ATATCAATAACGGAGGTCGATGTTATACATTTACGATTTTTATCAATGGACTTAAAACGCAATTTAGCGATATTTCAAAGCAAGAATAAAAATCTGGTGCGGCAGCACATGATTTTTACTACAGAGACAAATTAATTTTCCTTTTCATTCTTTAATAATTCATTGAGTTTAAATTGCACAAAATGAAGTGGATAATTATTTTAAATAATACTAAATTTGCAGTTTGAATTCAATTTTTATCTTTATTTGGCGACAGGGCATATTTTCAAAGACGAAGTGGTGAAAATGGGAGAAAAAGTAAAATATCTCGAGAACGGTAGGTCCTAAAATTTGGTCTTATTTTTTTCGTCGTCAAATATTAAGTATAAAACGGGCATTTTTTTTATACGTTTGAGTATACGTAGTCTTTTATTTTAGATTTTGAAGATTTTTGCGGGAGATCATGCAAGAAACAGCAGATTCATTTTCCTGAATCGTACAAAAATATAATCAGCACCAGGGTAACAAGTGATGTATATACCAAATTTTGTTATGTTTGGTCTATTACTTTCCTTATATACATATTATAATGCATAAGGAAAATGTTGTGACTAAACTAGAAACTTTCTAAAAAACATGACATCGGGGGAAAAAAATGTTGTAAAATTTTGGTGATTGGGAGATTCAAGATTTTTCTCATCTTTTAAACATCTTGATATTGTGGAAGACAACATGGATAAACTGCAAGTGGTATGAGTTCAGAGTTCAAATTCAAAGTACTCGGGAAAGGTATTTCATTAAATGAGCTGCTGGAAAAATTAATGATTCTAAAAGAAAACTTTCCAGATTAAGAAAAGTTCCTTAGTATTGTGGCAATAATACAAGTTTCAACTGAATTGTGCGAACAACAGTTCAGCAAAATGAATGTCATTAAACATAAAACTGTGAACACAGTTTCTGCTGAAAAACTTAAGGGACTTGATAACTTTAAATGATGCATTTATTAATTTTGATTAAAAAACACTATTGATTGGTCGTATTTCAGCATAAAAATAAATCGACACTTATAATTTTTTTAGTTCCTGAAAATTTTGTCTAACCCTGTTAATTGCCTTTCATTACAATTTGGAGATTTGCCAAATTCTTAATTCTACATATGAAATGTCCTCCTCCATGTAGATATATAGCTAAATAACTGTCAATTAAAAAAAAAAATCCTTATCTTTTACTTTTGGACAAACAAGTATGTTAAATTCCACAAAAAGTTAATTTAAATACAATTTTACCACTACCTCATGAGTGTTACCCATTATTGAGTATTACCATTATTACCCAAATTAGATTGTTGTAATAAAAAGTCAGAATTTTTTTTTTTAGTTTCAGAATAAATTGAAAGAACAGAACATTCTGTTACTTTTACATCATAACATAGTGAATGCGATAAAAATCAGATGATGCACCTGACTTCGTCAATTACAAAATTTCAAGAAGAAATAATCGGTGGATTATATGGCAAAAATTATTGTATCTGGACAGTGGCGTAACTAGACTTTTAGGGCCCTGGAGCACATAACTTTGAGGTACTCTTTACCATAATGCACCGTCGTTGGTTTTTAAGCCAAAATTATTTTTAGTGCAAGAAATGCTCTCCCTTCTTGTTTGCAGCTCTGGAGCGATCGCTCCTTGACAGTACACTACTGTATCTGAAATCCCATTTCAAGTACGAAAAGAAAAACAACCCTTTAGAAGGATTTATTGTTACTCCCTTGTCCTGAGTTTCTGAAAAATTGGGATTTAAAAAGCAAATTTTGGCAAATCACTAGAGTAGATTAAAATAAAAGTAAGTTGAGAAAATATAAAAATAAGATATACCCATAAAAGAAAAACCGTTGATTCTATTAATAATTTGAAAAGAAAGAGTATTAAAATTTCTGATCACATAAAATAAAGTTAATTATCGACATTTAAATAGTTTTTCATATTTCAGCATATCGTTAGAATTTCATCTAATAAAATACAATAGAATATGAAAAAATCAATGAAGTCGAAATGCACCAAAACTAATTATTGAAGGTAAAAACAGTAAAGTTATTAGATAAAAATTATTCCCTCTCTCCCTCCCCCCCCCCCCCCCAAAAAAAAAACGAAAAATAAGAACAATTTTTTACAATTAAGAAATTATAGAAATAACTTGCTTCACCAATGTGAACAACTGTAGTTACAGAGAATATTCCTCCCGTAAAAATTATTCTAACAAATTAGGGGGGTCCAACCACTGCTCCCTCTGCTTTGCCAACTCCCGTAACTCACTTTGCGAGTTGGGAGGCTTCGCCTTCTAATTGCTGGCATTCTCAGAACTCGCTTCGCGATCTATTTTAAGCCAAACTAAAGTTTAAATCGAAAAAAGGTTTATTTCACAGTGTTTCTCCATTATTTCTCAAAAAATGTACCAAATTTCCTATTTTTGTATGCTATAGTTATTTAATACGAGACAGAGAAACTCAAGGAACATGCATATCTTTGTCTCCTATTTACTGCTAATCACGGAGCTTGCTTTACGAACTACTTCAAGCCAAACTAAAGTCTAAATTGAATAATGGTTTATTTCATCATGCACTGATATGAAAGAACATTTATCATTTCCGAAGTGCATAAAAAGTAGAATAACCCATAAACTACATTAAAATTTTAAAAAAAGGGCTCTGTCTTGCAAAAATTGAACTACTTTTTACAAGTAACACTCATGAGAAAAAAGCAACACTCATGAGTTAAAAGCAATCAATTAATAATTAAACTTACATTTATAGAAATTGCATAGAATCAGAATCAAGCTAATCTTAATATGTGTTTTGAGAATACTTTTTGTAATAATTTTTGTATAAAAATGGACACGACATAAAATTCTAACTTTAAAATTTGATTTTTTACATAATATTCATGGTAAAAACAACTTTTTACAGTCTTTAAAGTACAAAGACCTTTTTTTTTATGAGAGATAAATTACTGCTAAACAGCCATTTTATCCAAACAACTTAATTTTAAATCCTAAATTTTACAAGCTATTGTCGAAATAAAGTACAATTTACTCTCTTTCAGTTTTTAGGTAAAATTAACAGCAGCTGAGAAGCAGTGACAATACTGGGAAATGAGAAAGCTTGATGATACTCGAGAGGCAGTTTAAAAAGAAAGTCACAAGCAGAGAAACGCTAAAAGAACAAAAGAAACTTTAACATGAAAAGAAAATCTGATGTGGGCAACACATGACTTTCCTTATATAATGCAAAGAATTTACTACTTTTACAGTTAAAAAAAAATGTTATTCTTATAGTAGATATTCATATTCTTTCCAAGATATTGAATTTTCTTCAATGAGTTGTCATTTTCATTGATTTAACGTCATTTTTATCCATTTGGCGAGTTTTTCGTTAATTTAGCAACATTGAAAAAAGTCGCCAAGTTGGCGACATTCCGCTAAATTCGTCGCCAAAATCTCGCCAAGCTTTACTGACGGAGAAATAAGTTATTCTTATAGCAGATAAATGACTATTGGCGTTCAAATACAAAAGTATTACTCAAAGTATCTTTTCTCATGAATGGAACGAGCTAGATCTACGAGAATGATGTCACCCAATTTATCGCATGGTATTACATTTGAAAAATGAACATGTTTCTCAATAAGAAATATATTTTTTTTCATTTTATATGACTTTAATAATTTTTTGAAAAATGTGCAATATCTCGAGAACGGTTCATGTTAGCGTTCTAAAACTTATGTTAATCGTTTTCTAATGAAAAATTACATAAGAAATGTCTATTTGCGTAACTTTATTAACGGTTTTGATTTTTTGACGATTTTTTTCAAAATTTCACTCGAAAATTTAGGGGGGTTTTGAACATTTGAATACATTTAAAAACAATAGGCCTCTAGTGTTTACGGATTGTGATTTTTGTACCAAATTTCGTTCGAATCGGTCCATTCGTTCGTCAGTTATCGTCTCCACAGACTCACTGACACACACACACACGCACATACTTACACACACACACACAGACATCACTTCAAAAGTGTTTGATTCGTGATCAGAGATGCTTTAAACGTGCTCTCCCGTCGAAAACTCGAATTCGAATTTTCGACCCCGTCACAATACTTTCCTTATACATTATGTATATAAGGAAAGTAAAAATTAAAAAACAGAAACGATTCTTAAATGCATCAATGAAAATCTTGTACAAAAATTTTCTTCGTGAACATGGTCATGCAAACATTTGTTACGCAACCTTCACTAGATATAATATATTTTGAATTCTTAAACTGATGTTGAGTACAACCAGCCTATACAAGCAGGTGTTGACCTGCTTGTATAGGAAACATGAACATACTGAATTCAAGGTAGAAAAATTGAAACAAATCCATTTCCTATCTTATGATAATCCTCACAACTTGTGCAAATTTATAGTTTATGATAAGAGCTCAGTAAATTGCATGTACAAGTGTTCTGAATAGAAAGATAAAATAATACCCATTAGCAATGATGTCGATACAGAAGCAAAAATGAATTGTAAAGCTTGGTAAATAGTTAAAAAAAGAAAGGAAAAATAAAAAGAGGAGAAAAAATCACAGAAGAAAGTATATATATATATATATATATATATATATATATATATATATATATACAAAGTTTGAGAAAAACAAAAGCATTGTGTACAATTAGAGAACTTCAAGATAGTTTTCAATAAGATATGAAGAAATTTAAAAAGCATGTGTTTAATATCAAGCATCAGAACAAGGCATTCAGTGATTGCTAAGAAAATTTGAAGGTAGACGAAGCAGCAATTCTCATAGACTTTTCAGAAAACTATTCTTGCAAGTTAACAAGAGAAGTTCAATCTTTTCACTTTGATGCCGTCTGTAATTAAACAACTATTCACACCGGAGTTCTTTATGTAACTGAAAAGAAAGTTTCGTTTGCTTCTATCTCAGATTCTCCACATCGTAGTCTAGCAGCCATCTGGGCACATTTGAACCCTATTTTCAAATTTATAAAAAAAAAGTTCCCACAAGTCAAAACCATTCATTATTTTTCAGATGGACTGTCTTCTCAGAACCGTAAAAAAATAACTCCTTTGTTTTCCACTATTTTGTTTGAGCTATCATTTAAGTGTGGAACTTGGTCATATTTTGAATCATCCTATGGATAGTGAGTTACGGATGGTGTGGGTTGGGCCTTTAAGAGAACGGCTAATGTTTATGTGGCTTATGGAGTATCTTTTCCAGATACAGAAACTGTATATTCTGTTTTGAAGAAAGATTCTGAAGTGAAACTATACTAAGTGTCCCAAAACCAAATTAACAGGATTTCTACGTTGCTTCCTCAAAAATTAAAAGCTGTTATTCGCACACAAAAGATTCACCAAATTACAACTAATATAAAAGGCAGAATCTTACATTGGCAAATTTCTTGCCTCTGTTCAGAAAATATAATATGGGCAGAAGGGAAGTTGTGTAAATGCCATCGTGGAGTGAAAACAAAAAACCTTCTTACAGAAAAATGTAAGAAGAGTAGTAGATTAGGAATGGAACAGATATATAGTTCAGGCAGTGAATCAGATGAAGTCATATTTTTTGCTGAAACTGATAAAGAGGATGTTGAAAATATACTTAGCAATATGAAAAAAAAAATTAATCTTGAAATTCCTTCTGTAATTGACATCAAAAGTGGCACATTTATGCTTGTTGAGTTTGTAGGTAGACCCAGAAAGAAAACAAAGTTCCGATATGTTGGAGTATGCCAGTCACCACTTGATAAAGACAGGGAAATAAAAGTGATGTTTTTAAATATTTCTGGAGGACACAATACGTTATTTAGATTAAATGAAAATTATATTGCCTATGTGAAGTTTGAACAAATTATTGCCATAATTCCACAGCCTACTTTGAAAACAAAAGGAGATCATACTTTATATAAGTTTGCTGGAAAAATAGATGTATCTGAACAACACACATAAAAGTGAGAGCATTTGCCCTTGATTTTGACATTAAATATTTCTTAAACGAAAGTTTAAAATGAAAAAAAGGTTTACTTAAGCATGTTCCCATAAGTGTACCAAATTTAATATTTTTGTATGCTATTAGTTTTTGCGGTACAAAGAAATTAAATTCAAGAAACAAGAAATTTGTCAAACAGCAGTTTTTTTTTTAATATAGAGAGACAAAACACAGATAATAATAAATGCCACCAATCATAGACATATCCAGGGAAGGGCAGTGTCTGGTAATTATATTATCTTTAGTGTATGCCGTTCTTTATTCTGCTGTCTGTTTATTCTTTAGGAAAGTGTAGAGGGCATTTTCTTCAACTATTTCATAATCTGTTTCCACTCAGATAGAAATGCAAGTATTAAAATGATAACATCATTAAAAATCTGATGTGGGCAGCACATGACTTTCCCTGCAGACTTATATTTACGTTCTCTTTATTTTAATTAAATTTAATTCACTTTTCGTTCTCATTTGATAACTGGATTTATTTTCAAAGATGGCGTAGAGAAAATACGAAAAAACTAAAATATCTCGAGAACGGCCATTCCTAGTGTAATGAAGTTGGTCTTATTCTTTTCTTCGTTAAAAATTACGTATTAAACGAGCATTTAATGGATATATTTGAGCATACGTAGTTCTTTATTTTAAATTTTGGCGATTTTTGCTGGCCATTTTGCAAAAAAAGGCAGGTTATTTTTTTCCGAATCGTACCAAAATCTAATCAGCACCAGCGTGACCCACAAGCGACTTATCTACCAAAATTTGTGAAATTCGGTCCATTAAATTTTTAGCTATAGTGGATACAAGTCTTTGCGGGCCATTTCGCAAAAAAAGGCGGGTTCTTTTATCCCGAATTGTACCCAAAACTAATCAGCACCAGATTCGCCCACAAGTGACATACCTACCAAATTTTATGAAATTCGATCAATTAGTTTTTCAGTTAGAGTGGATACAAAATCTGCACAGATACACAGACAGATAGACACACACACAGACGTCACGCCAAAAATAGTTTTTTCGTGTTCCAGGTCTTGAAACGTGTAGATCCGTCGAAAACTCGAGTTGCGATTTTCGACATGATTCCAATACTTTCCCTATACATTACCATGTATTGTAGGGAAAGTAAAAAGGCAAACTCTTAAAGTAAAATAGAAAATACTTTGTTTTATTAATATATTTAATAAAATAATAGTTTTTTGCACATGAAAAAGGCCCAATTCTCCCAAAAAGTTTAGTGATTTTATGTAAAAAGCTAATAAGCCCTTATTATAAAGTGCTTTTATCAATTGAAAACAAGTATCCATTTTTTGACATTTTCCCAATAACTTATACTGTCACAAATTTGGCATCAATGGCACCCGGTGTTTTTAAAATGCATCTTTAGCTTAAGGAAAGGCATTTCCAAATTTAACAATATTCTAACAATTTAAAACAGACTTGAATTTTTGTTTTAAAGTTGATACTTAGAAGAAATTTTGTAAAAAATGATACTTAGAAGAAATTTAATAAAAAATGGAACTTAGAAGAAATTTATAAAGGTTGATACTTAGAAATAATTTGGGTACTTTTCAGTTAATGGGGCATCAGTCATTTTCTGTCTTACGACAGAGAATGACTGATGTAGAAACAGACTGTGTGTGTCGCTATGTGGAAACAATCGTTTGTACAATAGTTCATCTGTAGTAATTTGAACATGGATCTACGACCACTTTGCAAACTTACCTCACTATGCTAGCCTACTAAAAAAACATCACAGAATTCTTCCGCTAACTGTCAGAGGTCACACATAGCAACAGTTATTTGTGCAACGGATTCCGTGGCTCATAGAGAAATGTAGCAATTCGAACATGGATTTACTCCCACTAAAAAAATATCACAGAACCCGATGCCGCTGGCTGTCGGAGGTCACATGTAGCAATAGCTATTTGTGCAACTGGTGTTCTAGAGCTCATAGTGATGTAGCAATTCAAACATGGATTTATGCCAACTAAAAAACATAACAGAATCCAGCCCTGCTGGCTGTCAGAAGTCAGATGTAGCAACAGCTATTTGTGCAACAGGTGTTCTGTGGCTCATAGTGATTTTCATGTTACGTCTGAGCAGAGGACATAAGCTTGTATCTATGAGCCATGTTGCACAAATAGCTTTCTCTATGTACGAGCTCCAACAGACAGCGGGATTGGATTCTGTGGTGTTTTTTTATTGGGCAAGCGTAGCAAGGCAAACCACGAAGCAGTTGTAGATCTATGTTCGAATTGCTATGGACCAACTGGTGCACATACGTCTGTTGCATATTACTACTGTAGTCCTGTTAACTGAAAAGTACCAAGATTTGATAAAAAATGATACTTTGAAGAAATTTGATAAAAAAAGAAACTTAGAACATTCGTACCCACTTGCAATCAACCGCTGATTCATACACCATTCAATGACATTCATTTTACCACTATCAATCAAATCATAAAGAAAAAAATTCGAAATCTTTCACTTTTCACAGCTATTTAACACACATAAAACAAATTAAAAAAACTTGAAAAACGATGACCAAAGATCTTCAAACTATCAAATTCCAAAATCAATATGGCTTATTAATCAAAAAACATTCCAAACGATCGAGAAGAACAGCAGACGCAAGAAATGTGCTGCTGTTCTGCACAAGTTTCCCAAAAAAGGGCTGCCACAGTTACCAAAAAGGCACCAAAGTCGCAACATAGCACTCCACTTATCGCTGATTTGGGGTGACAAAAGAAAGACCGCACCGGTCTGTGGGATTGAACCAATTTTTGTTTTAAAAGTGCCCTTTTGTAGAAGCTCCCTGCTCCTTTTTACTTTCCTTATATACATATAATGTATAAAGAAAGTATTGTGACGGGGTCGAAAATTCGAATTCAAGTTTTCGAAAGGAGAGCATGTTTCAACATCCCTGACCACGAGTCGAATATTTTTGAGGTGATGTCTGTGTGTGTGTCAGTGAGTCTGTGGCAACGATATCTCACAAACAAATGGAGCAATTCGAATGAAATTTGATACAAATATTACAATCCGTGAATACTGGAAGCATATTGCTTTTAAACACAATCGAATGTTCCAAAACCCCCCTAAATTTTCGAGTCAAATTTTGAAAAATTCATCAGAAAATTAAAACCTTTAATAAAGTTACACCAGGGGTTCCATTTCAGCGTGAACTCGCGAAATCCATAAAAAATCTCGCGTAAAAATTTAGGCTGCGCAAGAATTTCTCTCTCTCCAGTTCTGACCTAAAATTATTTTTTCCTTCATATTGGTTGTTGCGAATCGCGAGCCGATTGCTGCGCAGTCGCGGACCGTGATTCTGTAGCCTCGTGTGAATCGCAGTCAATTGCGATTTGGGCACACTAAAAGTACTAGGTGTTTCTAATTAGCGAGATATTTTACAGAAAACTATAAGTGTCTCCCCGCTTACGTGGGTCACAAATTCGATCAAATAAAATTTTCCTTTTCTTTTTTTTATAAGATTCTTTCATGGATTTGAAATATGTTCTTTCCGAGTACTTCCCGCATTTTTCGTTGCTCGGGAAATTTTCTTCTTTCCGCGGATGAAAATCCTTTTCCCAGTACACAGTATGTCTACAGGTTACAAAAATCCCGAAAATGTTGTGAAATTTGCCATATATGCCCCAAAAATGTCGCAAAATTTGAACAAAGCCACAAATTTTTTTATCAGAGACATTCCCTTCTTACATCTGAAAATGTTTCTCCGCGATTGCGTAAACTACGTTCGCATATGGCGATCCCCACAGTATCTGAGGAGAGATGACCAATGAAAATCTTTTTGCCATTTTTACACTATATTTACAGCGACTGATTTTTTTTATAATTATTTCGTTTAATATACAAAGAATGAAAACCAAACCATTTTTCTACCGTATTATTAATAAAATGAAGGGTTATTTTGCAGCAGTATCATGAAAATCTGCATTTGTAGATGATCCTCGGCATACAACGTATTATTTATGAAATAAAGGCTATTTTGAAAACAAAAAGAAAAAAGTCGACACTTTTCAAACAAAATGGCTAAAATCACATGATTGGCTTGAGATTCAACAAAAGGACTGTTCAACCCTATGTTCTGCAAGTTTTGTAAAAAATACATAAAAAAGAATCCAATTTCAAACATCAAATCAAAATTATTACCTGATTCTATTTGCCTAGTGAAATAGTTTTTGCCGATATTCGCCTTCGGCGATCAAAAATTGATAAAACTTTTAATTGCTATTGCTGCATGAAAATTGATCATAAAATGATTTTAAAAATCAAAATATAAAGTAAATACAGTCGGCCCTCGACTCTTGCAGTTTACAGACAAAAAAATCGTAAATTCGCATGTGAGGCATTTTACTTAAAATAACCCATGTAGACGCTTTTATAAGCAAATAAAATCATAACGTAAGCATGGGGGAAGTCAGGAATTTGAGTATTATTGCTAACAAGTGTGTGTGTGTGTGTGTGGGGGGGGGGGGGTATAAAATTACAAAAAATGTGCTTACTTAATACTTAAACGACTCCTAATTAATTTTTAAAAAGAATGTTAAAAGAATGTTAGTTTTAAGAATTAAAAAATTTAAATGCCGAAGAATATGAGTTATAGTTAATGCTTTCTTTTTTATTACTTTCTAAATTAGCATGGTAAAATAAAAAATGAAATTTTAAGTTTCTCTCCTTATGACAGAAAATCTCTCCCAAAATTTTCTGGAAGGAGAGAAATTCTCCCCCTCTTTTCCTGACTTAGTGGGAACCCTGAGTTACACAAATAAAGATTTCTTATGTAATTATTCCTTAGAAAACGATGACATAAATTTCAGAACGCTAGCATGAATCGTTCTCGAGATATTGCACATTTTTCAAATAAATTTATAAAAAAATCCCATAAATTAAATAAAATATTAACTGTTGAGAAACATGTTTACTTTTCATATGTAATATCATGTGATACATTAGGTAACATCATTCTCATGGATCTAGCTCGTTCCATTCATGAGAAAAGATACTTTGAGTAATACTTTTGTATTTGAATGGTAATTTGCTATACGAATAACTTATTTCTCTATCCATAATGTTTGTCGAGATTTTGGCGACGACTTTGGCAGAATGTTGCCAACTTGGTGATTTATTTTAATTGCCAAATTAATGAAAATTTCGCCAAATGGATAAAAATGATATGCTAAATCAATGAAAATGACACCTAATTGAAGAAATGTCAATATCTTGGAAAGAATATATGTATCCACTATAAGAATAACCTATTTTCTTTTACTGTAAAAGTAGTAAATTCATTGTATTATATAAGGAAAGTCATGTGCTGCCCATATCAGATATTTTAGTTTAGAATGAACAATAACTAACTTTTTTCCCATTATAGTAATCAACTCTTTAAGCCAAAATAAACAATAAATTTACGTCACTATTACACATCCAAAACAATTAATATTTTATCTATAATAATTTGCAATAGATCTGTAATTCTCTTGATGATAAATAAAAATACTCTCCTTTCTTTAAACTTATTATGCAATACTGTTTACACATATAGAAATGTGCTTATACACAATTTAAAAAATTTAAAAATATTTGTTATTTAAAGAGAGATACATATAGTAAGATATTCAAAAGGCCAATTTCTTCAAGAAATGGATATTTTATCTTAATCAAATAGAAAAAGTAATACATTTTACAAATGTAGAAAAAATACAAAATGTAATAAAACAAATAAGCAAGATATAAATTTAGCTTTTATTTAAACTATTCTATTCATTTTAGTTTACTTAACTATTATTTGATAACAGTAAACATAATCTTTAAGATATTTTCCGACCTTAGATCAAAATTGTGCAATGTCTAAAGACAGGTTATACAGTAGGATGCTATTGTTCTATAATTGATGCTATTCACTTCTGAATAAAAAACTACATATAAAAGAACTATAGCAATGTACACTTTAACTTCTCTTTTCCAATTTAAATAGAATGTTCTAAAGATTTTTCTTTAATTGGAGCAACACCAAATTCAACAAACCTGATATTTTTTCATAAGAAAAATGGTACCAAATTTTATTAAATTTGCATCCCAAATGAATTGTACAAATACACCTACAAATATATTGAGAAAAGCTCATAAATCCTAAACAATGGGGGTACAATTTCAAGGTCCGCGCTAGCCATTCGCCTACGCGCCAAATGCGAAAAGATTGCAAAACTGGCGATAAAAAAAAAATACATAGGCGAAAAAAATGGCGAATGATTTTTTGGAAACTGTAAAAATTTCGTAAATATTTTTTGGGGAAGTAATATGGAATAAAAGTCTGATTCCAGACAAGTAGGCGTATGACATACAAGCGTTGTCTCTCGTCTGTTTTGGGGATGCTCGTTTTCGTGTGACAAGCTCCAGGCATTCTTTAATTCCCAGCACGCTGCTCCTCAAAACGGACGGCAGACAGCGCATTCTTGTCTCTCAAGCGTCCTTGACCCACCGCAGCAATCAAAACATTATCTGGATTCCGTCCGATATGTGAGCCGATTTTTTTTCGTTAACCCTGAATCGCACAACTGTTAACCTCCAACACAGTTATTAGTTACTCTCCAATAAACAAAACAAAAAAACACTTTCAACTTAAAATCCTGCATTATAGTTTTAAACAATACATGTTACTGAATTATTTCTGAAAAGAGCCATTTTTTGTCGAAAAAGATCAGCCGTAATCAGAGAAACAAGTGATAAACATCGAACGAAAATGTATGTATATTTTTTGATGAAGTGTATAAAATGGTAGTCCGGAGCATCTGGAGGGCAGAGAAATTAGGAGTGTGCGATTGCATAATTACTACCGTATCGTTTTAGGATCGATTGTCTTGCGGGAAAAAATAACTTTTAGACTTACAATTTTCTTTTTTTTTAGACTCCGCATATATATCGATACCGCATATATACGCGTCATCAAAAAATATACAACATTTTCGTTCGATGTTTATCACTTGTTTCTCTGATTACGGCTGATCGTTTTCGACAAAAAATGGCTCTTTTCAGAAATAATTCTGTAACGGATTGCTTAAAACTATAATGCAGGATTTTAAGTTGAAAGTGTTTTTTTGTTTTGTTTATTGGAGAGTATCTAATAACTGTGTTGGGGGTTAACGGTTATGCGATTCGGGGTTAACGAAAAAAATCGGCTCACATAACGGACGGAATCCAGATAATGTTTTGATTGCCGCGGTGAGTCAAGGACGATTGAGAGACAGGAATGCGCGCTGTCTGCCGTCCGTTTTGAGGAACAGCGTGCTGGGAATTAAAGAATACTTGGAGCTTGTCACAAGAGAACGAGCGTCCCCAAAACAGACGGGAGACAACGCTCGTATATCATAGGCCTACTTGTCTGGAATCGGACTTTTATTCCAAATTAAATCGGACTTTTATTCCATATTACTTTCCAAAAAAATATTTACGAAATTTTCACAGTTTCCAAAAAATCATTCGCCATTTTTTTCGCCAAAGTATTTTTTTTATCGCCAGTTTTGCGATCTTTTCGCATTTGTCGCGTAGGCGAATGGCTAGCGTGGACCCTGCTAATGATTTTTCAATCTGGCTAATTTGTTGGCTAACAGTTTGAAATTCCTAGCGCGGGCCCTGAATTTATGATATGATACCACTTAAATCAAACTCTGATTGCATGGGTTGACCATATAATTTACTAAAATTGTTACAAATGTTTCCAAGGTGCATAAAAGGATGCCTTTTGAACTTGATCCTTAACTAATTTAAAACATGTACATAGAAATCATAATACTCTTTGAATTAAAATTTTTTTAATGACTACAGCATAAAATACAAATATGACCATTATCCCAAACTTTTAACTTTTTGAACACCTGTTAATATGCAAAGCAAGATAAACATTTTTTTTTTTTTCAAATGTTTAAAAACTGCAGTAACATGGATATATAACATTTATCTTACAAATAGTTTTTGTAAACAGACTGATAAAAAGAAATTTACAAGATATTACCAGATTTGTTACTATGTAATTTTGAATGAACATCTAGTTCACTTTGTGTAAAGAATCGTCTTGGACATAAGTTACAAACAAATACTTTCTGATCAGAATGATTTCTCAGACGATGTCTTTGTAAATCTTTTTGTGTAAAAAAACCCTTTTGACAAAAATTACAAAAAAAAGATATTTCAACAGTTGCAACTGTCTTTTTTTTGCAAGCAATATTTAAAGAATGCCATTCCAATTCATCTTGTGTATAAAAAGCTCTTTCACATATTTGACAAAGAACAACTCTCTTATCAGAGTGAACACGAAAACGATGCCTTTTCAAATTCTTTTGCCTTTCAAATCGTTTAGGACAAAAATCACATACAAATGGCATTTCAACACTAGGATTATCCTTAAGAGTATGATTCAATAATTGACAAGAATGTTCATTTAATAAAGATTTACATGCAAAACTCTTAGGACATTTCTCACATAGATAAGGTTTTTCAGTAGCATGACAACGGTAATAATGGCTTTCTAACACAGCTTTGACTGCATAACTCTTCTGGCATAATTCACAACAAAATGGTTTTTCACCAGTATGAGTACGATAATGCACAATCAAGTAAGACTTATTATGGAAACGTTTTTGACATATTTCACACACATGAGATTTTATACCGGCATGTATATTTCGCTTGTGTCTGTTTAACATACCTCGCTCAGTAAATCTCTTTTCACATACGTCACATTCAAATGGTTTTTCACGAGCATGGTAACGATAATGTGTCTTCAAATAGTGTTTACTAAGGAAACTTTTTTCACATATATTACAAGAGAAAGGTTTTTTATCAGCATGCCACTGAAGTTTATGATTGTCTAAATAACTTTTTATAGGAAAACCTTTTTGACATACATTACAAGTAAAAACTTTTTCAAAGTGGATTTGTTTATGCCTAGTTAAATGAAACTTTTCATTAAAACATTTATTGCAGATATCACATTTAAAGTTATTTTCACATGTATGGTTTTTATAATGATTTTTCAATGCACTTTCAAGAATAAATGATTTTGGACACAGATCACAGACAAAAAATTCAGGTGGAGTATCAGAAAGTTGGGGAGATAAAAGAATATGACAATCCATGTGCCTTTTGAATGCATCTTCTTTAACAAAGGATTTTTGACACACCTCACAGATATGTTTCGGCTTTATATGGCTATTCATGTGGCTTTTTAATGAAGAATTGCAATCAAAGAATCGTTTACATATATTACACGCAAACAGTATTTCACTTGCTTTAACACATTTGTGAGTGTTGAACTCACTTTTAGAAGAAAAATTACTTTTGCAGAGATCACAGGTATACAAAATTATCATACCTGTATAAGGTTTATCTAACTTAATTTCTTTAAAAGCACCGTTTTCAACAGTGCCAAAAACAAGTGGTTCATCCCCAATAAGGATGCAACTTCGTTCGTTCATAGTCTCTAAAGTATCCATCTTTACTTCTATGTATTATAAATATTTCACAAAAATTGTTCTTGTTGCAAAAATGCGTTGCTACAGTTTTACATTAAAACTCAAATAAACAAATCGGATTCAAACAGAACAGAATCCTAACATCCAGTATTTTTTATCAATATCAAGTGAGCGTCTAGATCTCATGATGATCAAATAATACACGGCGCATGCGCGAGATTTGTTCATCATTATCGATTGGTTTCTTCAGTAACTACGGTCAATAGAAGGGAGCATAGACTGGAATGAATGTAGAGCATGGGCACGTGACGTCACGCTGACAATTTTGTTCTTACGTTTCGTAATGTTTCTATAGCATGTAAATTTTCGTTATTTCTGTATTAAAAACGGTTACCTTAGAAACTTACAATCGTTTAACCTCTAACTTTACTTAATTTATCTTGTTTGATGGATATTTTTAATTAACCGGAAAGTAAAATATTCGCTTTAATTAAAATAAATACACTAGTTTTTTAAAAGAAAAATCGTTACATATATTTCCCTTCACGCTCGCATATAAATTGCAGAATTTGTTAGTCAATGTATACATCTTTAGAACGTCAGTTAGTGACCACAGTAAAAATGAGTAGTAGTGTACATCCACTTAAAGTGCACTTTAGCAAATGAAATCTTAAAATATATGTTGTTATTAAAGTATTCTAAATAACTTATTTTCATCATAAAGATAAATTTCGACGTTTAATGGGTTTAGTTTCAATTTTTATTAGTCATCATCATCCGTTTACCATTACATGCTATGGTAAAAATAATGCCCTTTTGCCAAAGAATATACATATATGCTTTTGCCCTTACGTTTCTGCTCATTCTACCACGCAAATCGTTTATTGACACTCGTGCCCATGCTCTATATTACATAATAATTTTGAAATTAGATGGTTCAGTCATGTTGAGCTTTCTGCAGTCGTGATAAAAAAAAAAGCATGCCAGAAGTTACTCTTCACGATAAACTCTGACATCATTTCACTTTCGATTGTTACAAACTCAAAGCATTATTTTGGAGTTACTTTCATTTCTTAAAATACTGCATTGTTTTTCCATTTCTTCTTTCTGGTATTTCTTAAAACATTTTACTCTTTAAATCTCATTTAACAAACTCTTCTATAACAAATTATTGCCGTATTCAATGGATATATATATATATATACTGGAATGAATTGCATGGTGTTACCCGGATCATCAATAAACACTGGCTACTAAAATAATACATTTACAGATAACACAATTCAATTTCCAAATTGTTTCTTCAAACCACAGATATCTTAAACATGTAAGATATCATAGTTTTTAATAGCAGTACTCAATAGGTAGCTTAGTTAGATTGTTAATGAAATTGAGAAATCTATTTTATAAGTGGAAAGAAAATGGAATATTAAACCTCTTACAAAGTTCATGCTGATGTACTTTCTATTTTAGCCACAATTCTTTTTTGGCCATTTGCTAGGATCAATTACATCAATTTAATCCCATCAATTCCATATAACTACTCTGTTAATATTTTGTTGATTATTCATTTTACTAATGTTTGAAGATATATTGGTAAAGATACAATGCTTCATGTGATACATTACACTTGTAATAAACTGTTTTATAAATTGGTGGAGCTCAGCATCACCTTCTTTCAGGGCTCTTCCGCACATCCATAAAACTGTGCCATGACTGAGCCCTGGCAACTTCTGACAAGGGGTAGTACTGCAGCAGATCAAAATTCAGGTCACCAATTTTACAAAATTTTAGGATATACCACATTCCATCGTATGCCACATACCATAAAATAATTGAATGGTATATTAGCAAAAATGTTCTATTAAAGAACATAAAATATTACTAAAGCAGAATATTTTTTTAATAAAATATAGAAATTATTGTATAAAGGTTCTATAATAATGTTACCTTATAATTCATTATTTAATACTAGGAATTTTACTTTGATATGCATTTGTTTTAAACCAATTTTTAGCAACTTGTTTCATGTTTGTTATTGGTTCTTGTCATGAACTTTTGCAGAAATTGCTAAAATTAGTGATGTTATTTACAAGTACTAAAATATTTGCAATTTTATTTAGAAACTCTAAACTTTGAGATGTTGTCTATAAGTGCTAAAATTCAGTTATTTTTATGAAAAGCACTGTAGTCTGTGATTTGATTTAAAAGCGTTAAAATTATTTATTTATTTTTTAAAATACTCAAATACATGATTTTATTTAAAGGTGCTAAATATTGCAACTTTATTTAAAAGCACTTAAATTTGCAATTTTATTTTGAAAGCACTAAAATTTGATGTTTTATTTAAAAATGTTAAAATATGAGATTTTTAAATTTTATTTGGCAAAGTGAGTTTAATAATGTTAAAATTCATGATTTTTATTAAAAATAAAGTGTTAAAGTTTGTGGCTTGATTTAACAGTACCTAAATTTGCGTTTTGGTTTTTAAAATGCTAAAATTCACAATTTTATTTAAATGTGCAAAAAATTGCAGTTTTACTTAAAAGCGCTACAATTTAAAATTTCATTTAAAAAGTTAAAAATTCATGATTTTATTCAAAAGTGTTAAATAACACAATTTTATTTTAAAATGCTAAACTAGGCAATTTTATGACTGCGAAAATGTTTGATTTTTTTTTTTAAATGCTCAACTATGCAATTTTATGAATGCGAAAGTGTTTGATTTTATTTTAAAATGCGAAAATTCATGAACTTATTTTAAAGCACTAAAATATGTGATTTTAAGTAAAAGTGCTAAATTAAAGAGCATGATGCCCAACAGAACTGAGGACGTGGTTGTTGGAATACTTAATGCATGTAAAATAAATTCAGAAATTTCAGGATGAATAGCAAGATTTCGGGGCATTTCGAGATGCAAATATTTTCTTCATGAATTTAAGGACAAGTACTACCCCTGCCCTCGACTAGACTCCTGGTTTGTATATCCTTCATCTAGATGTTATGTACAAAACTGCAAGTATAAAATAATTTCATTTTAATGAATTTGTTAGAAATATAAGATTTCCTTATAAAACCTTTCCTTCCTTTAAAGTTTTCCTGGCCACTCAAACAGCTGCTCATACCCTATGGTGAGTTGGGTGGTTGGGTTTTCAACAATAAAAGTTTTGAGTTATAAGTATTGTTTTTCAAATACTTCTTTTTGGAACTTTTAAAAGCATTTTCTTTTTTTATTTTATTTTAATGTGTACACATTAAACAAAAGTTTTTTCAAATCTGACTTAATGAGCCCTGATGTTATTACCAATTGCTGTGTCAAAAGGATATATACAGGTTGGTCATAAAATACTCCTATATTTACAAGCCTCTACAGTAGTGTTTCTCAACCGCTGAGCTGTAAGAGATTCTTCTGGAATTTGCTGTTTTAGTTTTCTAAATATTTTAATGAATAAGTATTTCATAGTGGAAACATTCTAAGGATAATAATATTCGCGAATGTGTCAAAAAACTCGGAACCAGAAAGCCTAAATAAAGTAGCAAATATTAGTAACCAAGCCACATTTAAATTTTAATATGAATAAGAGACTACAAAGCTGACTTCTATGCTGAATTACAATAGATAAATATTTTTCTTTCTTAATACTATATTTTTTCCAAACGAACATCAGTAAAATAAATTTAAAAATACAATAATAAATTTTATACTGAATAATATTATAAATTTTTGGTGATAAGAATGGGATATATCAATGAAAAGCAGCACAAATTAATTTAGTGATGTTGGCCTGGGGAAATTACAATATGCTACATGATTCATTAGTTCAGTGATTGATAACTTATTTAAAATTGAAAGGTGGAAAAAAAGTTGCTGAGACCAGGCCCTTGTTTTATTAAAAAATAATTTACCAGGCCATGGCCTCACAAAAGTTAAGAAACACTGCTTTAGAGACTGCAACAATGGTAGTTAAAGCTACGGAAGTGAGGTAACAGTATAAAATGACCATGTGTTACAAGATGAGATTAACCCTTTCATGACCAGCGCCAGGTATATCTGGCATCCACGAAAATGTGTCACCCTGGCCAGCACCGGCTATATCTGGTATCCACTAAATGTTTCACCCTGGCTAGTGCCCCGGCTACTCAAACATCAGCTGTAAACCCTTGGGCCAATCGAGTGGTCTGGATGTGCAACCCTGGCTAGTGCCAGCTATATCCGCATCCACTAAATGCTTCATTTTAGTTAGCACCTTCTATATCCGGCATGTGTCGCATTAGCTAGGGACATTTGCAGTAACTATGCACGAATTGGACACCACACATTTAACTAGCACTCAAGAAAAAGTTCTTAACATGAGTAAAGTGTATTTGTTTTCTACCTTTTTGTGAGTTGTTGTTGAGACCCAGACGGTCCGACCTACCAGAAAGGACCTTTTTGTGAGTATCATAGTTAAAAGTAAAGTAATTAACATGTACGATGTTCACTAATGACATTATGACCCATTCATTGGTGGCGTACTGATTGCTAGTTCCGCCATCGTGAAAGGATTAATCTATGAAAGATACAAAAAGGAAGTCCATTACAAAGTTGCAGAGCATCACCAAATTGGTTGGAAATGTCATATTATTTAATACAAGAGCTATTTACATAACATAGTTTAATGTAATGTGTGTTCAATATGATCACCAATTGTATGTAGTTTGTATGTAGGAAAGAACTTTCTGTTGCATGTTTGTCTGTATTATGGGTGAATGTGGAGCAGTAGGAAATCAAAAGACATTACTTAAGTGTTTCGCCTGAATTCACCGTGCAGCTCCAACTCGCAAAAATCTTTATGTGAATAGTCTACAATGACTTTTTCCTAAAAATTGTCATTTTTTATTAATTTGCTGATGATTTACAAATGTCTAATTGACTTTATGTATCTCTCACAGTTTTCAAAATAAAGTGCCAAATTTTGCAGTTAGGGGAACTGCCATCAGTCTTATTTTGTAGAACATAGTCATTCTTCACTTCCATAGCTTTAGCTACCACTGTTGAGGTCTCTAGAGGTTCATAAATAGGGCAAGTTATATTATGACCACCCTGCATATAAATCTATTGGTGTGAATAACATGATTATGCACGATTATAAAGGACTTCATTTTAACAATACTATCTAAATCAAAATACCTTAAAAGTTTAGAACATAGTACGGGACAGACTATCTAAATGAACAATAACACCAAATGCAGAATGTCTATGAACAATAGTACCAAATGCAGCATGACATTTAAGTCTTTGGGGGCAGTATGATCATAGAGTACTGGATAGTAGCTGAGAACATGACATGCAGAAAGAGTGCTGTGCTCTTGTTTTCAAACCATGTTTACCAGACTGCAATGGTTGTCAACCCTTGCTGGATGGAATGGATAGCATTCCAGACAGACATACAGTGAAATTAGTGCTGCAACCTTGTAAATGGCTTAGTATGGTGGTGTTATGCTCACATTATTAAATAAAGTATATCAAAATGGAATGGATAATAAAAAGCAAGTAATATTTTAATCTTGAAAGAAACAAGTTCATTACATAGCTGCCAACCCAGAGAATAAAAAATTAGGAACAATGTACGCAAGAAAAATGACACGCAATAGTTGCACACAAAATATATATACATGGGTATCTCCAACATGGGAGTACTTGCTTCCCCCCCCCCCCCCATTGAATTGCATGTCAGTATTTCTTAGCCAATGTATTATGTATTGACAGTGATTTTGCAACCCCCCCCCCCGGAAGGAAAGATGGTGAAACCCATATATATATATACTATATAATTAATCTTAATAAAAAAAAAATAAGACCTCATGAGATAAGAATTTTGAAACATACATGAAATGCATAATATTTTTACACCCATAAAATTATAACTATATTTGTTCTCCTTAAATACATCAATATTCAACTAAAAGTAAAATTAAACTATTTTCATATTTGAAAAAAAAATGTCATTACACAATTTAAATACACTATTACAAAGTAAGTAGAACAAAGACAAATTAAGAATCTTTTTGGTTTATTGATACATAGGTAGCAGATTTGGCCTTTTTCAAGAAAGTGGCACCATGTTTGTTCATACCAAGCATCATTTATCTGATTATTTGGCAATTAAAGTAGACTGTAAAGTCAAAATACTCATGGAACTTCTAAAATCAGTTTTGTTTCTTTTTACAAGACTAAAAATTCGTTCACATGCAGCATTACTATGGGGGAGTGTTAGTATCTCCAACATGATACTACTCAATTTACCATACAAAAGTTTATACACAGGATCTTTTTGCTTTCCTAACTTAGCCCACTGAACATCTGGTCTTCAGCAATTATTTCTTCTGGCAGATCTGCCATTTGATAATGCAAAAACTCAGTCTCTACACTATCAATAATATCAAACGTTGATTCTGTTGAGTCTTTTTGCAGTATAGAGGGAAATCTGTCTATAAAAAATTTTATCGAGGAAATTTAACTTTTTTCCTCTGAGACACATCTGCGACTTCAGCATGATGTAAAACATCAGAGTTGATTGGAAAGTTTCTGATAATATAATTACATGTCATACAATAGTAGTTTTTGACGTACTAAAAAAAACTGCTTTGTTTCATGAGACTTTAACTTTTTCAGGCACTCTAACGTCTCTGATCCCACAAATATGTCTTCATTATCCTTATGATTTGTTGAATCACTATAAGAGATATCGAAGCTTTCACGACTTCAAGCTTTATGAATCTGACTAATATATCTGTAAAAAAAACTTGAATTTGGAACTTTAGCTTATGGACTCTGGGGATCTCTGATTGCAAACTCACATTAAATTTTTCGAAAACACTAATTACATTTTTCAGAAAAAATGCAAGAGCATGGTACAGATTTTTCAAAATAGAAAAATTTGTATTATGCAAATATAATTAAAAAATTAACCTTAATAATTAGCCATAATATGAAAATAACTAGTTTAGTCGATCTAATATGCAACATTTAAATGATGGAGATGGATGGAAAAAGATACTAATGTACTCTCGGCAATTCACGCGATGTAACTGAATTGCGCAATCGCACTGTTTATGCGAAAATAATTAAGAAATTAACAATAATAATTAATCAGAATATGAAAATAAGATAATTTAGTCGATCTAATATGCAACATTTAAATGATGGAGATGGATGGGAAAAGATACTAACGTAATCTCGGCATTTCACGCGACGTAACTGAATTGCGCAATCGCACTGTTTATGCGAAAATAATTAAGAAATTAACCATAATAATTAATCAGAATATGAAAATAAGCTAGTTTGGTCAATCAAAAATGCAATATGTTGAAGATTGAGATGGATGGAAAAAGATATTATTGCACTCTCGGCGATTCATGAGAACAAACTGAATTGCGCAATCGCAGTGTTTATGCGAAATTAATGAACAAAATAACATTTTAGCGATTTATGCTGAATTAGACAACCTTTGAAGAAGTATATTTATTACTTTCATAAAATAAGCGATTGAGATCTTAATTTACATTACACGCGGCCGTAAATCTACGTTAATTTGATTAGCATTACCCTGCATTTTATTATGGTGTTGCTACGATCCCGGGAATGGTAGAAATCAGTGCTAAAAAAGCGGAAAATCGGCGTTTCCGAGGAATTATACCATGTCTGGTTAATTGATAAATTTCAAACAAAAAAATCCGGAGAATTTCGTTAGTAATTCGGAGGCCGGAGAAGTAATGAAACATCCGGAGTTTCCGGCCCAAATCCAGAGAGTTTTTCACGTCTAATCTGTAATCTTATGAGCGTACTTTTATTCAAATAGAGAAAAATTTCCCACTTAGCTAAAAAAATCCCTTTTATAGGGAAAATTTTGGGGATATTATCCCTAAACGTAGGGATTTTTTTTTTAAATCGGGAGATGCGCCTTCAAAAGCGGGAAATCGGGATAAACACTCAAAAATCGGGAATCTCCCGCCAAATTCAGTAGAGTTGGTATACATATGTAACTTTTATGGTTGCAGAGGAGGGAAAATGGGGTAAAACCGGAATATTTTCAAAAATTCGGATTTTGTGGAAAAAATTCGGATTTTCGGAACAGACGTAAAAATTCGGAACGAATCCGGAAAATTCGGAACGGTTGGCAGCTATGTCATTATAACTTAAATAATTAAACCAATACATTTTTTAAATATTTCATTCAATCTCTCAACATAACCAAAATATATACAGGGTGATTCAAAACGATGGGGCAAAACATTTAAGGGATGATAGAAAACATCTTAAACATGCACTTTTCGTCATACAATGCATCGTCATAACACATGCGGTTAAGCGCTAGAAGGCCAGCACTGTCCAGCGAATACATTAAACATCTGTTGTCTCACTCGTAGTCAGTTCTACCGCGGATTTCAGAAGCAATGAATTGGTTCACGAACCAGGAGAAGGCGACATGCATTCCATGTATGGAGCTGCAGAAGGGAATGCGAGGAAAGTCCAAATCCATATGTGGTTCCAACATGACGGAGTACCACCCCATTTCAGCATGGCTGTGCGAAATGCCTTGGATGTAACATTCCCAGGATGATGGATTGGTCAGGGTGGTCCCATCACTTGGCTGGTACGATTGCTCAATCTCTCATGTCTGAACTTTTTCAGATGGGTAAATATGAAAAGCCTTATCTATGATAACCCAGTCAATTCCGATGAGGACCTTGTTGCCAGAATTTCTTATTCTGCTGCCACTGTATGAGAAATACCTTGTGTTTTCACCAATGTACGACAATCACTACATTGCAGGTGTGAGGCCTGCTATCATGTTGGTGGTCAATGTTTCGAGCAGTTTCTGTAAGTTATTCATTAAAATTTGTTTTGTAATTTCTTCGATTTCTTATTTCAAAGAGTTTCTGTAAGTTGTTCATTAAAATGGATTCTGTAATTTCTTCATACCTCCTTTGTCATTCTTGCGTTCCATCATTTTATGCAACAGTATGGGCTAACTCCTAATGCTTAACCGCTTGAGTTACAACCATGCATTGTATGACAAAAAGTACTTGTTTAGGTGTGTTCTATCACCCCTTAAAGTTTTACCCCATCATTTTGAATCAACTAAAGATTCAGCTTCAGATTTTTTAATAGTAGCCACTAAGACCAAAAGTTTTAGTGGCCAACCAGAAAAAGTTTGTGTCGAAAAAATTTTGACAGGTGCTTATAATTCAGTTTATATTGATATGTTATACACCTGGCTGTTGAGGTAAGTTCATGGATTGAAAATACTTAAAATTATGTAGTTTTATACTCCTACATTGTTACATTTTTTGAGCAGTAGGCCAGAGACACCCAATTTAGAGAAAATATGATATAAAAGAAATAGATAAAATTAAATTACAAATATTGATTTAAATTCATTCAAGTCCATTCACTATAGCCATAGAACAGCTGCATATGAAAATTAGTATGCCTTCAAAATGAAGACAGTAACTGGAAAATGATGATTCTTTAAAATATGACAGTCACAGAACAACACAACATACTAATAATAATAATAAAAAAGATACAATAGGGTTGCTACGGCTTAGAAATACATAAAAGACACAAATATCTCAATTCATGAATCGATAAATAAAAGATTTCCATGACACAATAATCCTAAAATTATTAAAAAGAATAACTTTTTTAAAGAAATTAACAGGGATAGTACTGTCTTACCATCACAAGAAAGTCCCCAGACAACAGATGTTTTGGTGGCAGTCACTATGGAAACAGGTTATTCCACTGCATTTTAGGTGTGACGGAAAGTGCTTTTTTTGATTTGGCGTAGCTAGAACATAGCTTGGGTCAATGCGTCTAACATTGACTTAAGTCACATTTCGCTTTGTACTTGGGTCAATGCTAGACGCTCGCATTCTGTGATTTTTTAAGCTGTGAAGTAACTTGTCACGGTGTTACACATTTTGCAGATTTTGTCTGGTTGAAAAATGATTACATTTAAAAGTGGAAAGACTTTGTATTCGCAAGCACGTGCAATAGTCCACAATGTTACGGTATTTTTTGAAGAGGAAAAACCGCAAATTCTCTAAAAATGCCAATTTCAAATGTAATGAAGAGAACTTGACAGGGGTTTCAGCGTCGTCAGTTAAAAAAATAAAACGTGAGGTGAAATAGCTCAATGACACTGAGATAAGTATTTTACCTACCCCCGGAAAACATAGAAAAAGACCATATCGAAACTGCAATATAGATGATTTTCACAAATGTGTCATAAGACAAACTATTCAGGATTTTTACATAAAAGAGAAATCTGTTTCTTTTATTGGGAAATTGCTCCCAGTGTTAAAAGAAAAAATTAATTTTGTATGGAAAATAGAGTCCCTCAGACGACTTCTGCATTCACTGAATTTTCGATGGAAGAAATAAATACTATCAAGTGGTGAGGCTCCCAATAATTTTTTGAGGGAAGAGAAGACATGAAAAATACACAAAAGAGAAAAAAGAAATATGAAGGGTAACCCATAAATTTGTATGAGTGGCCCTAACCCGACTACTACACAGGCAGATGCAGTACGTGCTATATATAACGATAACTCTGCTCCGTGCAATAACGATTCGACAAATTTAATTCACATAGCAGATTTGCAAAAGTAAGTGCCTTCTTTTAACGACTGTATGCAATCTGCATACAATAACCAGGGATGTATCTACATCTACAGTGGTCGGTGGTGGTCGGGGTTTCTACCACTCAGAATTTCCGACCACCACTCATCCAAAAAAATATACATATTATAATTACATTTTAAAAAAGTTATATTCAATTTTATCAAATGTTTTTCTTTAATATAAAAGTATACAATACTAATACTGTTTGTGCGTGCGAATTAACATGAAGCTCGTTTCGAAATTTTATATTCTCAATTATAATTGTTCTGGAAAATCAACCACCACTCACATTTCTCTAGATACATCCCTGAATAACGATATATACCCTGTGAGGACGCATGCAAATCATGTGATATTGTCCTATGAACACAAGCACTATGCGGGCATATGGATTAACAGATTACCCCGTTGCACAACATCTGACAAAATAAATCCTCTTATATTAGCAGACTCGTATTTGACCCACTTCGCGGACACATGCAATAATAATAATCAAGCTCATTTAATAACGATACACCCGCTTTAGAGACGTATGCAGTAGTTGTTTGCGTACTCGGCTGCTACGGGAGTTTACGACTAAAGATACGGATGCTGCGCAGACACATGGACGTACGTTGCTTGCACTATTAATAACTCTGCTCCATGGAATAATGATTAACTTAGCAGCTAAACATTTGCTAATCCATAGTTCAAAATTTTATACGGTGATTTTATGGAGCTTTCTGGAATTTTATTTAGTTATTTAAATCAGGGTTTTTTTTTTATAATCAATATATAACAACAAACAATTAACAAATATTTTCAATGTTTAAATAAAGCTTATCCCTTAAAATCACCAAACCTCATCGACTAATGAGAAAATACTAAAAATCAA
Source organism: Amaurobius ferox (assembly GCA_951213105.1). Taxonomy (NCBI): domain Eukaryota; kingdom Metazoa; phylum Arthropoda; class Arachnida; order Araneae; family Amaurobiidae; genus Amaurobius; species Amaurobius ferox. The sequence goes on along the minus strand of OX578139.1, from coordinate 98,691,144 downwards.
AATTCAATATTCTCCTTTTTAAATTTAATAAACTCTAAATGTATATAAATTCAATAATTGTAATTGCTAATAAACCCAATTGCTCAAGACTATTAATTGCATTTGATGTAAAAATAGCATTTATTCAATGATAAATTTGTTCTCAACAAAAGAAACATTTTCATACCTTAGCGGTGGTGGCTCCAGTCCGATGAAGCCAAAATAGTTTTGAATGTGTGAATAACATTTTGTAAAATAAAACTTCAGTAAAGTTCAATAAAGCTATTCGATTTTTTCAGATCCATTTATATTGTTTACAGGATTTCAAAGTGCTACAAATGACTTGCTAATTGTTTATAGCTAGTTAGTACAGTACGTGACCTCTTATGCAGGCATTCCAATATCCGGACTCTCCCCAAACCGGAAAGCAGCAAAATAATGCCAAATTCTGCGCCAACAAGCGATTATTTGCTAAATATTACGCCAAATAGCGATTTTTTGTTTAAAATCCCGCCAAATGCTTTTTTGCTTTAATTAACAATGTCAATTAAAGAAAATGCATTGAAACCTACTATTTTAGAGGGTTTGAAATAGGATGCGCAAACCGCGCACGAAATTCAAAATTCCTGTGCAGAAAAAAATGCCGCGCGCACTCGCTGCCGTTGATTCTTCTTAAATTTCGGAAACGAACGCGAGGAATTCTCGCGATAGCGAGTGAAAATATTCCGTGGATCATGTTTTTTCCGAGAAGTTCCACAATTCCTCTTTTCAGGAAAACATCGGAAGTAGCACCGTTTTCCCCAAAATTCCTACCCGATAGTAGCTCTCGGAGGTTATGATCCGGCACGGGCGAGACCGTCACATTGACGGCGAGACGTAACTAACTCCTGTATAGTATAATACAGGAGTTAGTTACGGACAAGTCGCGGCAAGGTGCTTTTTTAATGGCGTTTCATTTTTTTCTGGGTGTATAGGGCAGAGCACACTAGGCACAAAGGTTTCGATTTTTCCGAATTCGTTACATTTTCTTTTCTGCGCTTTGTTCTGTGGACTTTGATTTTCGGTAAAAGTATTCCAACTTTTTCGTTAGAAATATCCCGATATCGCTAAAGAAATCCTACGCTCTTCAAACGCAATGTGCCGCGCAGAATTCACACTATTTTGAACAATTTAATAAACTTTTATTAGAAAAGATGAAAAAAAGAGTCATCAGCGCATTTACGAGATGATAGAAAGTACGTTTAAGTAAGGAATTCCCGAAATTAATGAGAGTTAACTTTTGCCGAAATGTAGAGAAAAGTATAGCAGCTATAAAATGTCATTCAGGACCTTCTGATTGATCTCTTTAAATACTTAACCTAAGCAATAAACTTGTCTTTTTCTTGGCAAAATCCATTTTTTTTTTCATCTCCGTGGAAATATACACATCTTCAATATTTTAAAAAACGTTGATGGAATTCCAAGATCAAAATCATTTTCAATTAAATCCTATTTGGATGAAAATGGCTATTTTCGACTGAAAATTGACCCTAGCAAAAAGTTCCATTGCAGTATATTTATGGGGTTTTAACGTGTTACATTTATTAATTAGTAATTTATAGAAAACAGTTTAGCAATATCGCGAAATTTTTTTATTTAAACACGATCGCCGGTATATTTCGTTTTATTTTTAAATATTTTTAAATTTTTTGTGCTTTTTATGCTGGGATATTATCTTTTAAACATATTGCTGGTGAAAATGAGATATATGTTTAGGATAACGAAATTAATTTTTTTTTATTTATTCAGGCATTTAGAATTATAAGGCTTATTAGAAATACATTTGAAGAACATAAATTAGAATTTGATATATTTGCACCCATAGTCTCATTTCAATTAAAAATGAACATCCTTCTCATCTTAATTTTATTAAAAGTACTTTAAAATATTTTGAAAATATGAACAAAGGTGCTTCTGCCAAAATATTAGATGAATATGGTGAGGACACACTTTAGTTGAAATGTTAAAAAAATGAAAAAAAAAAAAAAAGACTTCTAATAACTACCCTGAATAATCTTTTCTCAACTTTCAACTTTTCAATCTTTCAACTTTTTTCAGACATTTTTTTCTTTCAAAATTTTTCTTAATCACTAAATTTGATACTATAATTACATGTAATTTGCATTTTAGTTAACCCATTTAGATTGTAAAAAGGCTTTTTTTAATACATTTATGTTTTTAAAATGAATTATAATTTTCTATAACGACATTTGAGTGGAAATATACACATCTTCAATATTTTAAAAAACGTTGATGGAATTCCAAGATCAAAATCATTTTCAATTAAATCCTATTTGGATGAAAATGGCTATTTTCGACTGAAAATTGACCCTAGCAAAAAGTTCCATTGCAGTATATTTATGGGGTTTTAACGTGTTACATTTATTAATTAGTAATTTATAGAAAACAGTTTAGCAATATCGCGAAATTTTTTTATTTAAACACGATCGCCGGTATATTTCGTTTTATTTTTAAATATTTTTAAATTTTTTGTGCTTTTTATGCTGGGATATTATCTTTTAAACATATTGCTGGTGAAAATGAGATATATGTTTAGGATAACGAAATTAATTTTTTATTTATTCAGGCATTTAGAATTATAAGGCTTATTAGAAATACATTTGAAGAACATAAATTAGAATTTGATATATTTGCACCCATAGTCTCATTTCAATTAAAAATGAACATCCTTCTCATCTTAATTTTATTAAAAGTACTTTAAAATATTTTGAAAATATGAACAAAGGTGCTTCTGCCAAAATATTAGATGAATATGGTGAGGACACACTTTAGTTGAAATGTTAAAAAAATGAAAAAAAAAAAAAAAGACTTCTAATAACTACCCTGAATAATCTTTTCTCAACTTTCAACTTTTCAATCTTTCAACTTTTTTCAGACATTTTTTTCTTTCAAAATTTTTCTTAATCACTAAATTTGATACTATAATTACATGTAATTTGCATTTTAGTTAACCCATTTAGATTGTAAAAAGGCTTTTTTTAATACATTTATGTTTTTAAAATGAATTATAATTTTCTATAACGACATTTGAGACCATTGCAGTAAGTTTTAGAAAAAGTGTTCCGAATTACGGAAAAATCCCTTATCCAGAATACCTGAAGTTCCAAGCATTCCGGATAATAGATTCTGTACTGTACTTTAGTTTTCACAACAATTTTATCTGGATGCTTCGACTATAGACTTCAGGTTCAAATATAAAATTATTTTACAAATTTGTTTTTTGGTATATAAATTAATCTTATCTGACCTGAAATTAACCTGACCTATAATCTATAAACTTGCCTGGCGGCACATAAATATGTACTTGAATATGTATATTTTTATTTCTATTGTTCAAACCTAACCAATCATTACACATTTTTAGAATCTTCAAGTTCATTTAATGCCTTAATTTTTTAAAATAAGATTATCTCATGCACAAATATTTCACCAATGAGTTAGTAACAGATTCAGCTGAAACAATAGTACCATTTTAAGTAAATTACAGCTTTCCCACACATTGGAAAACCCAGGTTAAAATACTAAAATATCGAAATGATACTTTGCAAATAAAGAGTTCGTCCAAAATCCAATTATATACACTTGTAGGGATTTCAAAGAGCTATATTATAAAGCTCACCGAATCCAAAATTGACAATTATTAGAAATTTAGCCTTATAATCAATCAACCGAAATTAATGTCAGTTATTATTAGTCAAAATTTGAAAACATAAATTAGCAGTGCAATAAAATGCAATCTAAGACCACTTTTAATCGACTTTGTCAAGCATCGAATCATAGTAAACAACTCAGCATTGAAAAGAACAAAAAAATAATTTGAGCAGCGTAGCAAAAATTTGTATTTATACACAATCATCGGAATATTTCGTTTTAATGTAAAAATATTTTAATTTTGCAATCTGTTTTCATATGCTATATATTTTATATGTATATTTTGTTTTTCTTATACATGAACGTTATTTTCCAAACATAATAATTAAATAAAGGTATATTTTCTAAATACAGCTAATTCATTATTTATTTTGGCACTTAGAATGATTTTAGAAACATATTTGATGAGCTTATAATGGAAAATGGAATCCGATTGCATTTGCATTTATAATTTAAATTAAAAATAAATATAATTGTCATGATTTTTTAAGAGACCAAGAATAACTGTCAAAGGACCCATGTTTTTATTACCATACAGATCATAGGGACCTAGGTTATAGTAAGAACCTATAACATTGCTGCTAATATCTCCTAAAAGAATTAAATGAATGAAAAGCACAATTTCAACTTTTTCTGGAATTCAGAACACCAGAGACCACATCATACTTGGCAAGAAATTGCTTCATTGATGATAGCCAGGTATTAAAATTTCCAGCTGAGGAAATTATGGCTAACTTCAGAAATTTCGCAACTTACTTCATATGCACACTGTATTTTGTTAACAAATTGACAAAAATTAATTTATGAAACATTACGAAATTTATTACTGTGTGATTTCAAATGAACATCCAGTTCACGTTGTGTAAAGAAACTTTTGGAACAAACACTACAAGCAAATATTTTCTGTTCAGCATGACTTCTAAGACAATGTCTCTGTAAATTTCTTTGTGTATAGAAACCTTTCATGCAAAATTCACAAAAGAATGTCATTTCAACAGTAATAACATCTTTTTTTTTACATGCAATATTTTGGGAATGCAATTCCAATTCCTCTTGTGTGAAGAAACTTCGTTCACATATATGACAAATAATTACTCTTTTGTCAGAATGAAGATTGCGACGGTGTTTTTTCATATTTTTTTGGTTTGAGAAACTTCTTGGACAAAAATTACAAACAAATGGCATTTCAACAGCAGCTGTTTGGCTATAGTTTTCCTTTTGACAAGAATGCCTGCTTATGCAAGCTTCAGAACTAAAGAACATGAGGCATTTGTCACAAAAGAAAGGTTTTTCACAAGTATGAGAACGATAATGAGCTTTTAAAGATTGTTTTATTCTAAATCTCTTTGGACATAGATCACATAAAAATGGTTTTTCACCTGTATGAGTACGATAATGAAGTTCTAAAGAAGGTTTTGATGAAAATCTCTTTGGACATTGATCACAAGAAAATGGTTTTTCACCAGTATGAGTACGATAATGTACAAGCAAGTTATATTTATAATAGAAACGTTTTTGACATATTTCACACGCAAGAGACTTTTCACCATTATGTATATTTCGTTTATGTCTCCTTAATGTACTTTGTTCAGTAAATTTTAATTCACATGAGTCACATTCAAATGGTTTTACACCAGCATGGTAATTATAATGCGTTTCCAAATATTTCTTATTAAAGAAACCTTTTTGGCATATATCACAAATAAAAGGTTTTTTAGCATCATGGCAACGCTTCTTGTGGCTATTCAAACGTTTTTTTGTAGAAAAATCTTTTTGACATATATCACAAGCAAAAATTTTTTCCAAGTGGATTTGTTTATGGGTAGTTAAATGGCGCTTTGCATTAAAACACTTATTGCAGATATCACATTTAAAGCTCATTTCACGTGAATGGTTAATATAATGCTTTTCAAATGAACTTTCCAGAACAAATGATTTTGGACACAAATCACAGATGAAAAATTTATGTGGCATATTAGAAAGTTGAGGGGATAAAAGGATATGGCAATCCATGTGCCTTTTGAATGCAGCTTCTTGAACAAAGGATTTTTGACACACATTACAGACATGCTTTTGCTTCATATGGTTATCCATGTGGCTTTTTAATGCAGAATGACAATCAAAAAGTTGTTGACATATATTACAGACAAACTGGTTTTCACTAACTTTTAGACATTTATGGATGTTGAATTCGCTTTTACAAGAGAAATTCTTTTTGCAGAGATCACAGGTATACAAAATTATCATACCTGTATAAGGTTTATCTAACTTAATTTCTTTAAAAGCACCGTTTTCAACAGTACCAAAAACAAGTGGTTCATCTCCAACAAGGATACAGCTGTGTTCGGTCATAGTTTCTAAAACACTCATTTAAAATATATTTCATCAAATAGATTCTTGATGTAAATAAGTGCTTCCAATTACAAAATATAGCTAAAAATGTGATTTTACCTCACATTAAATTCTAGCGAAACGCGATATTACGATAGAGGAACTGCTGAAGATAAATTTAAGAAAATAGCAATCTGAAAATTTGACTGACTGAGTGACCCACAGAAAGTCTGTGGACTGACCGACCGAGAGATAGCTTTGGGTTGGGATGTTCCCTACGGAAAATCCGGCATTATCCCTATTGCTCCACACAAAGTGGAAAAAAACAAAAGCTGTTGAAATTCGGCTGTGTTCAGGCTGGCATGTTCCGAAAACGTACCCGCTAAACCCCCTGCTGTGAGGCCGATTCTTCACTATTGGCTAAGTTAAATGACGTCATGGGCGGAGCCTAGTATCGAGATTATACGTGTTTACATTTTCCTTATATACATCTCGTCAAGTATTTTACTTCATACACACATATTTATTTGCATTTGATATGATTTTAAACTAAAGAATTAAATAAAATATATTATTATTATTACTACTTGATCTATGATGAAAATGCTTCATTTACGGGAAAAAAAGTATATACAGCATACAGTTTAAAATGCTTGTGTTATATGTATTATGTTTATTAAAGGCACCTTATGCCCATTTTATGTTGTATTCCGTACGTGTATCCCAACTTTTTTAATCCTATTTTCATTGATGACTTATAGCACTTGAGGCAATTTGTTTTATTTTATTAATGTTTTAACTACAAAAAAACAAGTTAGCTATCCAAAACAAAATATATAACCGTTTAAATGTGGGTTACCATAACCTTTTTTGAAGTCTGTTTCAAATATTTATGCAAGTTTGTAAACAAAACTATGTGTTTGATTTAAAAGAAAATGCCATACAATGGAATATTTTGAACAAAAAATGTGGAAATTTTTTTTAAAAAAATTAATCTAAAATTAATAAAAATGCAGGCTTACAATGTAATCTTGGGTAAAATATTTAGTGTAGAGGGTGGGTAATCCATCCCACTCTATATACCCAGTGATGTGCTAATAATTTTCTATGCTAAAAATTTTTATTAATTGATATGCTTCGAAAATTATATATATATCAGTTGTTTGCTGTTCCCATTAAATTCTAAACAAATAGATATGCATATTGGTTTCTTTACCATTTGAATAGGTGTGAGTAATGCTATGCCACTGTCACTAACCGAAAGAAAACAAAGTGGCAAAACCAAAAGAATGGCATACCTATATTTTTATAGAACTGCGTCAATAGATTTACAATTAAAGTACTTCAATACACCTTCTTCTGGATTTTGAGGAAATTTTTACACACATTAACAATTACAATATGATTTGTGTCTTGATTTAATGTAATTAAAAAAAAATTCGAATAAATATTTTCCTGTAGTTGGGAGGAGGGGGAGTATCTTTAACCAGGTAAGTCCATCAGTCACAACCAGTGCATACTTTTAAATATATAAGTTAATTTCTTGGCATTCTTTATTAAACTTTTATTTACTTTAAACATTTTCAATGTAACAACTGATACTTGAACATAGAAAATTTTGACAATCGGTATGTACATACTGACTCTAGTTCTCCTTTAATGCTTGCTCCTTGTTTCTATGTGAATAAAAGATACCAATAGATCAAAATAATTAAACTACTGCTTTTGAGAATATAAATTTGTAATACTTTCTTAAAGAATCTGATTTGTCACCTAATTTTTTTATGCCTGGTTTCTTTACAGAAGTATTAAAAAGTTATATACCAATAGAATAGATGCTATGGATTTGAATTGATATCACCAGAAATAAACAAGTTGGTTGAGATTTGCACTCTTAGTGTGTTACCTGAAGAATTTGACTTTCAGAGGAATAGCTTTTTTTTACATTAATTCAAATTTCATGTTAACTACTTCATATGTAACAAATAAATGTATAATAGAATATATAATAGGCACTAATAGTGCCTAGCCTTGCAGTTCGTTCTAACTGATATTTCACATAAAGTGGTTTCAACTTTTCTTAGACAGCAAAACCCTTATATAATTCCATATTTTAGTATCGGAACATTCTAAATTGATATTTTGTCTCTATGATAACCATCTACGTAATATATGTACACGTAATAGGTGAATGGAAACAAATATGAGTAAACAGATACAGCTTTCCGAGTACATTCAAGTTAAATGCCTGAAATATAGCTAAAATACTTGTTCATCAAAGACGTCATGTGAAATATATTAGCTGCAGCCCCAATTTCAACTTTAAAATATATCTGCTATTTATCTTGCTCATATTTTTTTCTCCAGTCATAATATTTTTTGTGAAAAAAGCTTGATAAAACTGTTTTGCTCTTACAGTTTTGCAACATTCTAATATATCAATTTGTGAATAGGATGTAATGGAGAAGACACTCCTATTGCAGATACTAGCATCTATGGACTAGTTTCTCACTTATTATATGCTCGTCATCATGAAATAATCAAAATTTGCAGTGGTAACATGAAAGTTAGCATGCACCACAATTTTTTAGAACTTCTATGGGAACTAACAATTTCAGTTCTTCCACGTGGCCGGCTCAAAATTCATATACAATTTAGCTCAGGCCACATGAAGTTGCAAAGACAAAGTTTATAAACACAAAGCCCATCTATAAGAGGCATTCTAAAAAATATGGGTGATATTCCTATTACAGATACCAGCATGAGCATTCTTGGACTGGTTTCATGCTTATTATGCATTCGTCCATATAGAATATCTGATATCTATAATGGTAACAAGAAACTTAATGTAGATCCAGGTATGGGTCATTGTGGCATTTACCCCCCCCCCCCTTTTTTTTTCAGATATGTCATTTCTTGTGATTCTATAGATTCACTTATAAAAGTTTATTGCAATGTCATAAATCGCAAAATGACATAAAATTCATTTTATCTGGCTAGTTTGCTTCATTTTATGATTAATAAAAAAAAATTTATCAGTTTAACTATTTACTGATATACTACAAAAACGAATGTTCAATAAAAGAAACATGTCGAAGTAAATCCAGGGATGTATCTACAGTGGTCGGGGTTTCCACCACACACTCAGAATTTCCGACCACCACTCAATTGCCGACCACCACTCATCCAAAAAAATATACATATTATAATTACATTTAAAAAACATTATATTCAATTTTATCAAATGTTTTCGTTAATATATAAGTATATAATACTAATACTGTTTGTGTGTGCGAATTAACGTGAAGCTCGTTTCGAAATTTTATATTCTCAATTATAATTGTTCTGGAAAATCAACCACCACTCACATTTCTCTAGATACATCCCTGTAAATCCCTTTTTATTTCTGCCTGAATCTGCCCTTGTAATGTACTAACTGTAAACTTTGCAGCTATCTTTTAAATTTGGTTAACTGTACTCATGACTCATTGAATGATTATCAATTTACAAGGACCTAATTAACCTTCAGCTTTCTATAAGAAATCCGAATTGGTTAGACATGGATTAACATAAACACTATCATAAACACTATGTAATAAAAATTATGTTTTAAATTTGATTAAGTAGGTACTAGTCAATCATGTTCAGTTGATTAAATATTTATAATTTTTCAAGATATTGTTCACCGGATGAACTAAAATATGTTTTTTAAGTAATGCATATGGTTATCTTATTTGTACTGATTTTTTCCCATCAGTAGTACAAATAATAGAATTTTGATGCATAAAAGTAAATTCCTGCCTTAGAGTAAAGGTAAAAATAAATTTCAAAAGTAAATAAAAATATCCCATTTAATAAACTAATATCTATATATTGCAATTGTAACTGTAGACGAAGAAATTGAAAAGCAGATTTAATTTTAGCTAGAATCATTGTACTATTAGAAAGAAATTGTATATATAGCTTGATTCAGTACTATCTTGTTATAGTGGCTCCCAGATATCCGATTGAGCCAAGGTTTTCGTTAACGAAAAAGCAATATGACAATAATATAAACACGTGCTGTTTCTTTAGGACTGCAAATGTTTGGGGAGATTTTACAACCTACTTTGGCCATAAATCTCGGACGCTTGGTGATTCATCCTCGGGGGCCACTATAATAAGGAAGTACCCTTGATTCTTTAAAATTATAGAAATATATTTAAGAAATATTTTTTGTCTCTAAACACCAATAGCATTACCAAGTAGGGAAATCATATTCCCTAGAAACCCATTTAAGTTCAGAGAAATGATATTTTGCGAAATGGGAAGCAAATTGTTTGGTTACCAATTCACCCCCCCCCCCCCCCTCCCCTTCCTCAAAAAAAAAAAATTGCCTGGGGACGCTACGCTACTGTTACACACATAATACTAACGTTAAAGGAAAATATTGTAATAGGATCAAATATTTGAACTATCAATGAATTTACATGTTTTTGTTTTAAATATTCTTATTTTCGAATTGAATGCTTTTGAGATAAGCATGTGTACGTTTGTAATCACTGATATCTCACAAATGTTCAAAAGTTAGTACTAATTTTCTACGTACTCAATTGAATGTATCTTCAGGTAATGAAATATGGATAGTTATATTAAATTTCAATATTTGTATAAAATTCATAATTTGTTGTCAAATCAAAACAAATTTTAATTTTATTTACATAAAAATGTTTCAAATATTTTGTTAAATCTTATATAGTCTAATTTCCCATTCTAATCAGTGAATATTAAATTTCAAATATTTGAAATACAGTACATACATCATTTATATGCATTTCTACAAAGCTCGTCAAACATTCCTATCCAGTGACATTAATTTCAGTTATATATTTTCACAGGTATACGCTTTACTTCACTGGTCCCTAGAGTAGTTATAGTGCTTTACTATCGTTAAAAATATGCATTTTCTATTTAACAGTACAATCTGTTTGAACAACTTTAACTGCATAATAAATGTTGCATGAAATTACCTAATTTCAATTTATAACATGTTTATAAAAAGAAGGAGTTTATCCAACAGATATTTTAAATCAACTTACTGAATGCTGTTTTTGAAAATAATAGACAGTAGTTACTAATTTAATTTTATATGAAGATGGATTTGATGTCTTAGGATGCATGAATAGATGCAAAATGACTTACCTAGTTAATACTGATGTTATCTGATTTATCCTGATGTAATGAGATATAATGAAGCTGAAAATACATGTACCAGTTAAAAGTTTGACTAATTATCACTGCGTCCAACCGATGCTAAAGTATTTCGTTAACATTAGATAGTAATATATTATCTAAATCGAATTATAGTTGTTGAAGTAGTAAAGATATTGAAATTAATATTTGTTTCAAATAAATAATTTTGGGTTTAGAAATTAATAGTATTTTGACTAAATGTTTCAAACTGAAATTATTCAAGAGATTGAAAAATAAAACTTCAGGTTTTATATTTTAGATGTGTTATACAGAATAGCAAGTGTAAAGAGGTTTTTAACTGAATTAACGTTGAGTTAAATTCAAAATGTTCTGAAAAATTTGAATGATGTATCAATACATGCCTTTTAAATGTGAATATCAAAATTTTGTATATTCAAAATTCAAAGTGTAGGATAATACACATGTAATTGTTATTAAACATTTCCAAAGTTTAAATATTGGTTGTTAAATTTTAAACATAAACAACAAGCACACAACTATAATAGAAGGTCTTTATTTCACTTCTTTAAGACGTACAAAACTTAAAAAGGCCAGAGTGCTTTCGAGCGTTCAGTGGCTGCATGGAAATAGGAATGATCGTTCATATATAGACCAGAAAAGGTAGCAAATTTGCATAAATACAATTATCAATAAACTTACGTTTATCTAAGGAGAATCCAAAAATACAAAACATTTTGAACAGATTAAAAAAATCGAGCATAAATCACGAAAAGAACAGTAAAAATTTACAATTTTATTGCAGAATTTTCAAATTCAAAAAATTTTAAAAAATGGGGGCAGTCAAGCCCAATCCCCGAGAGGATGACGTCAAAGATAACTATGAAGAGACTTGAATTGCGTGGAGTTGAGACTGAGTCGCCAAGCATAATTTAAAATCTGAACGGGGTCAAAATTACAAATCGACTCGCGGTAAACATAAATAAAGAGGGACTTAAAAAGGAGAATATTATGAGGGTTATTACAACACATAAGAAGGAAAGTTCTTTCAAAAAAGGGGCCGGAAATTTTCTTTAACAACAAAATGAGCAAGGGCCGTAGAAAGTTTACCACCTTTGACATCCCTGGCATGTTCTGCCAAACGGATATCAATAGTATATTTTGTACTGCCAATATAAAATTTAAAGTTACCATCGATGGACAACAGGGGAACCACATATACCCCAGCAAAGCTTTTAAAGTCATCCTTATCACCCAGCTTATCAGACAGAATCCAGTTAAATAAAGAAGAAACATTAGAGTGAGCAGGTCTGAAACCAAATTCAGAGCAGTGATGATGAGCGTATTTACGCTCAAAAGCGCTCTGGCCTTTTTAAGTTTTGTACATCTTAAAGAAGTGAAATAAAGACCTTCTATTATAGTTGTGTGCTTGTTGTTTCTGCTGGTTGAAATCAGACGTGATGCCAATTTTATTTATTTTAAACATAATTTGAAATAAATATGTTTAAGAGTTAAAATATCCATCGAAATCAGGAGGTCATAAGAAACAACAACAGCGTTAAAATATAAATAATTTTAACTCGAACACCAAATGAATTCTAAATGCACAATAAATGTATATTATGTTAGTGTGAACTGCGAAGAATGATAGCATTTGAAACCATAATCTTGCATAATAGCTTACTGGCTGTTAAAAATTTGGCAACTCACTACTGGGTACAGATCAAACTTCAAAGTATTTCATAAACATTAGATAATGGCTATTAGTGTTTGCTTTCTTCAGAATGTTACTTAATATCTATAAAATCTTAAAATCAACACCCATACTATTGAAATCAAACGTCATATATATGCTATTTAAATTACAACTTGGTATATACATATATATTAATTTTATTAGTAATTTCATTAATTTGTATAACATCTTTACACTCTTATACTATAATACACTACTGTGATAAACAAAGTAACTATGAATCAGATTAAAAAATATATTGCTGTCTTCTACACAAATTTAATTAGCCTAGAAGGAAATAAATCAAAGTTTCTCCTTTAATTTAACTGATACAACAATAAAAACATCTGACCACTTAAGTTATTTAAACAGGCCAGGTGAAATATTGCAGTACAAGTTTTGATATATTCATATTTGGTTAGAGATCTTCTATCTAAAATTAGGTACTATAAAAAAATAAGTTAGAAAATCATTCAATCGGATTATTACAGATGTATAAGGTATAACGTTTCCAGTGTCAGCATTTTACTCGCAAAAATTGTAATAAATATATCATATACTACTTACCTAAATTTAAGACATTTTTGTTGTTTTACGAACGTGTATATATCTCCGAATATTGTAACACAACGTTATATCTTTGCACTACTTCTTTCTATCCTAATTTTCTTCCCGATTTAATAACAAACATTTTTTTCCCATGTATAATCTCGAAGACGACAGATATTGTGTGAAACTGTCAAACTTCAAAGTGTATACTAGGCTCCGCCCATGACGTCATTTAACTTAGCCAATAGCGAAGAAACGGCCTCACAGCAGGGGGTATAGCGGGTACGTTTTCAGAACATGCTTCAGGCTGCCGGCATGTGCGGTTGCGAATAAAGCTGCAGTAGGAAATCTGCAACACAGTGTCTAAAACTAATCGTGTGCTGACCTCCTATACGTCCCAATGCTGGGAGATGTTCCTGAAAATCCGCCTCCGCCAGATGGCGATGGCCTCGTATAAGCGGTTAAAAGGCGAGGAGTTAACGTTGAAACTAATGGGAATTTATTGCAAATGAAATGACTGATTTCTTTCGAAATAACTGAAGAATTTGTGTGAAATTGGGTGTGATTATTGTAAGTGGTATACACAAAAAGTCATTTGATTTTTAGAGAGATTCAGCTAGGGATATATTCGTAATTTTAAAATTTTTTTTAATTTGATCTGGTGTTCGTTCAAACCTTTGAGGTCTAAAATAATCAGGTTCATTTATCACAGTAACGTGAAATTCGTTCTGACGTTTCCCCTTGTGGTGCATTTCAATTCTCTCGATTTTGAAGCTTATCGGGCTAGCCCGTCCCAGGCCCGCCATAGGAATTGACCTGGTTTTAGAAAATAACTCGAAAATCCGAGAACGTTGGAAATCTAAATTTAATATATCGTTTTCTTTTGGGGTGTATTTTAATTCTTTCAATTTTGAACTGTACCGGGTTAGCCCGTCTTAGGCCAGCCTTAGAAACTCACCCCTTTTTGGCAGTTTAACTCAAGAACAGGTGTATCTAAAAATTCGAAATTTGGAATATCCTTGCCATTTGTTGTATATTTTAACTCTTTGGATAAAGAATCTTATCGGGCTAGCCAGTCCTGAGCCCAACAAAAGGAATATATCGCTTGAGAATAACTAAAATTTTGGAGCATCTAGAATGTATAAATTTAATATGTCATTGTCCTTTGGGGTATATTACATTTCACCGCATTTCGAACCGTATCGGATTAGCCCGTCTAGGGTCCGTCATTGAAAGTTACTCGCTTTTAAAAAATAACTCGATCAATCGGAGTATCTAAAAAATGTAAATTTAGTATATCATTTCCGTTTGGATGGATTTTAATTTAGATTTTGAACCTCGTCGGGCTAGCCCGTCTTGGATCCGCTGAAGAATGCATTCGTTTTTGAAAAATAACTCGAGAACCGAAGTTACTAAAAATTCCAAATTTAACATGTCGTTGGCTTTTGGAGTATATCTAAGTTTCTTCGGATTTGAACTTTTTCGGGGTAGTCCGTCCTGGGCTCGACATAGGAATGGACCCGATTTTTAGAATACCTGGGAAATCGGGGAAACTATAAAATATAAATTTAGTACATCCTTATCTTTTGGGGATTATTTTAATTCCTTTGTTTTTGAACCGTATCGGGCTAACCCGTTTTGGGCCCGCCTTAGAAATTCACTTTTTTGGTGGAAAAACTCTAAAGCCGGAGTATCAAAAAGTTTCAAGTTTAGAATGTCGTTGTCATTTGCGGTATGTCTAAGCTCATTGGATTTAAAACCTGATCGGGCTAGCCCGCCCCAGTCCCAACAAAAAGAATGTACTCGTTTTTTAAGAATAACTCCAAAACTGTAGCAGCTAGAATATCTATATTTAGTATAACATTGTTTTTTAGGGTATATTTTATTTCTTTGTATTTTGAACCTTATCAGACTCGCCCGTCTTGGGCCTGACATAATGATAATGTACTCATTTTTCGAGAATAACTCGTAAATCGGAGCAACTAAAAAATCTAAATTTAGCATATCAATTTCTTTTGGGGTTTATAATAATTTATAATTTGAACCTTATCGGGCTAGCCCGTCTTAAGTCCGTCTTAGGAATGCGATCGTGTTTGATGAATAACTCGAGAACCGGAGTAGCTAAAAATTCTAAGCTTAGCATGCTATTGTCTTTTGTGATATATTTCATTTTTTCGACTTTAAACGTTATTCAGCTAGCTCGTGCTGGGCCTGCTATAGGAATATACTCTTTTTTTTAGAATATCCCGAAAACTGGAGCAGATAGCAAATCCAAATTTAGTATATTAATTCCTTTTCGGGTAGAATTTAATATTTTTGGCGTATATATAATTATAATTAGTGGCGTAGGCATGGGAGATAGGATGTGTGGTAAAAAAACCCATTTGCCGAACAATTACATTAGTTTTCAAACTTATCCATATTTAAAAAAAAATGAATTTTGTACTATCAGCTTCATTCGATCGTCGACCCGCTTTTTCCCTAGATACATAGTTACATTCATATGCAAATGAGCTAAGAAGTGCGAAATTTGTCCACGGATGTTGGGTCGGTGCACTGGGAGTACGAGTGCAGGTTGCGGTTCTGTGTGATCTGACGATGAAGGTTTTATGACTTCGAAACCGGTCGATATTAGTATTTTGAGTTGTATTCTGCTTTTTACAAAGATAATTTTATTTCTTTAGCAGAAATTTGAACCGCACGTATTGATTTTGTTTACTTGAAACTGAAATTTTTCAATAATTTTTAAAAGCAGTATATGAATAACTTGAACGAATGCTTTAAAAGTAAACTTTTGTTTTGCATTTTGATGCATATTACCATGTAAACCTAAAATAAGAATGTATGAGAATGTCTAACAGATATTTTGTTGTATCTCATATGTTCGGCTACTAGGAAAAATGCCAGTCGGTGGCCTTGTGAATTTGGAAGAAAAACATGAAACACCATTGCCGCTTGAATATTAGAACAAGGTGGGGGCTGCCTACAAGCGCTGTCTCTTTGTACTGTGAAAGATAGCGCTGATACAAATTTGGATTGAGAGTGGACATGTAATCGACCGCTATTTTATTTCGACAGGCGCGTCTCTTTTACATACGTTTCCGCAAATTGCCACATCTCTTACACGAACATTGCTCAAAAGATCCTCAAATCAGCAGGGGCTCTGGAAATGGGTAGAACACCAGGAAAGGGCATTTTGTATTGCTTTTAGGGCGGCCTCTAGATACAATAGGAAGTATCTCATTAGCACATTGGTAATCTGAGATCGAATCTGTTTTTACTAAGAACAGTCACATGTACAATATTCTTTTTCGTTCTAAAATTGGACAGAATGGACCCACTCAGAAGGAAATATTTTTCGAAACTATAAGCAGCAAGCTTTCACTCATTTGATGTTTGACGTTGATGTTTGACGTTGTAATTGACGCTGAAAATCTTTATTTTTGTTTCTATATTTGGATTAAAAAGGACTGTTTTTATAGCTATATTATATCAGTTTTCTAATAGATCAATCAACATATTTAAAAGTTTTATAGTCGATGAAGCATGTCCTCGAATTCTAAAAAGAAATTGAATAACAGACACTGCTTCGTACCTGAATGTAAAACAGGTTACAAAAATTTCAGAGCCAAATATTCTCTATTTAAATATTCTCTATTCTCCTGACAAATATTCTCTATTCTCCTGACAAATATTCTCTATTCTCCTGACAACGATGAACTGAGAGCTAAATGGACAAAGTTAATTCCTCGTGCAGATAAAGTTCTAAACAAAAACTCTGTGGTTTGTGAGCTGCATTTTGTTAATGACTGGTTTTGCTTTATTTAATTCTCTTGCATATAAGCGTAGTCAAGATCTAGGATAAGGGAGGTCGACGATCGAATGTGGGTTTACACAGATCGGGCTAGCCCGTTAAGGTTTTAAATTCAATGAGCTAAGATATACCGCAAATGACAACGACACTCTAAACTTTGAACTTTTAGATACTCCGATTATAGAGTTATTTCCCCCAAAAAGTGAATTTCTAAGGCGGGCCCAAAACGGGTTCGCCCGATGCGGTTCAAAATCGAAGAAATTAAAATATTCCCCAAAAGATAAGGATGTACTAAATTTATATTTTCTAGCTGTCTCGATTTTTCAGTTACTCTAAAAAAGCAGGTCCATTCCAATATTGGGCCCATGACGGGCTACCCCGATAAAGTTCAAAATCGGATGAATTAAAATATTCCCCAAAAGATAAGGATGTACTAAATTTATATTTTCTAGTTGTCCCGATTTTTAAGTTATTTTAAAAAATCTGGTCCATTCCTATATCGGGTCCAGGACGGGCTACCTCCGATACAGTTCAAATCCGAAGAAACTTAAATATACCACAAAAGTTAACGACATGTTAAACTGGAATTTTTAGCTATTGCGGTTCTCGAGAGATTCTTAAAAAAACGAATGCTTTCTTCAGCGGACCCAAAACGGACTTGCCCGATGGGGTTCAAAATCTAAGATAAAATCCATCCAAAAGGAAATGATATACTAAATTTACATTTTTAGTTACTACGTTTGATCGAGTTATTCTTGAAAAGCTAGTAAATTTCTATGGCGGGCCCAGAGGGGCTAGCCCGATAAGGTTCGAAATGCGATGAAATATAACATACCACAAAGGTCAATGATATATTAAATTTAAACATTCTAGTTCCGAATTTGAAGTTATTCTCAAAAAACGATATATTCCTCTTGGTGGGCTCAGGACGGGCTACCCTGAGGGGGTTTAAAATCTAAATTAAAATCCATCCAAAAGGAAATGATATACTAAATTTACATTTATTAGCTACTCCGTTTGATCGAGTTATTCAAAAAGCGAGTAAATTTCTATGGCGGGCCAAGACGGGCTAGCCCGATAAGGTTCGAAATGCGATGAAATATAATATACCACAAAGGACAATGATATATTAAATTTAGACATTCTAGATGCTCCGAATTTTGAGTTATTCTCGAAAAAACGATATATTCCTCTTGTTGGGCTCAGGACGGGCTAAATCGATAAGATTTTTTAATCCAAAGAGTTAAAATATACAACAAATGACAAGGATATGCTAAACTTCGAATTTTTAGATGCACCTGTTCTCGAGTTTAACCAAAATCAAGTAAAGTCCTATGGCGGGCTCAGGACGGGCTAGCCCGATAAGCTTCAAAATCGAAAGAACTGAAATGTACCACAAGAGAAAACGTCATACCGAATTTCACATTACTGTGATGAATGAACTTGATTATTTTGGATCTCAAATGTTTGAACGACCACAGATAAAGTTAAATAAAACTTAAAAATATGAATATATCCCTAGCTCAATCTCTCTGAAAATTAAATGACGTTTTGTGCATACCACTTGCAATAATTACTCCAAATTTCACACAAATGCATCAATTATTTTCAAAGATATCGGTCATTTCATTCGCATTAAATTCCCATTAGTTTCAATGTTAACTCCTCGCTTTTAACCGCTTATTCGAGATCAACGCCCTCTGGCGGAGGCGGTTTTTAGGGGACTTGTTTTTCGCCTCGGTCGGCACACTATTTCTTCTAGACACTATACCTGCAAGTTGCTTCCGTTAAATTAGTCGGACGGTTGCCTTCCGGTGGAAGGTTGCGTATTAAATTCGTTTAGGTCGATATTATGCTGACTGCAATATACAAGTATAAGAAATTTTCATATATTTTTAAATTTCAACCCCTTTTTATGGCCATGTTGTGTAATATATGTTTGACTGTAGCTGTAATATAAGAAAAAATATTTTAAAAAAAGCTATTGGACATATTGTTCCAGCTAACATGTAATATTGAAAGTAATTTCAATGAAATCAAAGCCCACACTTCCAGCTACATGTATATAAGAGGAAAAAACTCTATTTTCCAAGCTTTATTTTAATGTTATATATGCATTAGTGAGATCTAAAAATAGTATATTTTTAAGTTTTTAAAGTAGTTTATTTTTAAATATTTTCTTTCTTGAAAAAGAAAAGTTATAAAATAATTATGTTTTATCTATAGCAGGAATTTTTTAATGGCAAATTTAAAACATTACACAAAAGGAATAGCAGGAAAAATACAATTTAAAATTCTTAAAACGTAAATTATTAAATATAATAAATAAAAGTAAATTATTAAATTATAAGAACAAATTTAAAAATGCTTTTGAAAAATATATTATTAAATATTATATAAGAATTCATTTTAAATACTTACAAATGAGAGATACTTACTCTTGCTACTAACAAAAAAAAATTAATAACAGAAAAAAATAATAATAATTTACTTAGTTTATTATATGCATAAAAAATGCAATATTAAATAATGAAAAAAATGAAAAACAGGTTTATAATTAAATCTTTTTTAAGAATATATTATTATATATGATAATAAAAATTGTGAAAAAAAAAATAACTACTTGTAATTGAATGGTTGAGTATCACGAAATGGGAGAGACAATTTGCTGAAAGTTAAGTAAAGCATAAATTTAGTGCTATTAAATCATATACCTTCACTAGAAGTACTTGCGTAAACATTTTACATTTTTCCTTCACATCTTTACCAGCGTTTTTATGAGACATTTTTTCGCATTCTTTTTCTTCAAAATGAAGCACACACATGCAGGCCCGTGGAAAGCGAGAGGGAAGGAACCATCGTGGTAGTATATATGGAGAGAGCTTACGGGTTGCAATCGTTGAAAGCCCAGACCATCCGACTCATCCGAGGACTTAGAGCAACATTCAAGCAGCCGGAACTTCAAGCAAGCTGGTGCAACAGGAAACCCGCTACGAGACTGCAGCGATCTTTGAAAATGAATATCTAAAGACTCTGGATATCCCCAAAGATGTAATTCCTAGAGACTCTATCACCTGGAAGATAGTAACCCATTTCATCTGTTATGACTACGTCATTGCCAGACTTGAAGAGGAACTCGAGGACGAGGACATTGAATGGAGCCAAACCAAGATATTACAGAAAATCATCACAGGTTGTATTCTTGATGCATCTGCGCTGTTGCAAAACCCTGACCCCCATACGTTAGTTAATCGCGATACGTATAATTTCATAAACGATATGGTAAAAAACTGGGAAAAAACCACCGATGATGACTTGTATATAATTTTTAAAGACGAGATGTACAAGAAAATTGAGGGTTATGTTACCCCTAGTAATTGGAAGAAGACAAAACTTTCGGTCCAGCCTGAGCCAGAACCTGAGACTCAAAATAAATTTTCAGAACTTGAGAGTGAGGAGGCCTCCCCCCTAAGGATAGAGTCTCCTCCTTCTAAGTGGACTCCTCAAGTGATTGGGGAGCTCTCATAGAGGAGCTTAATAGTATGCTAGAGAATAAAGTACAGGGCCTTCTTATGGGAAGGGTGATCCGAATCACTCCTGGGTCCGCTGCGGACTTCAGGAGTGTGCAGGCCCACCTGACCCTTAAGAAGATCCCCTTCAATGCCATCAATTTGAAACAGGAAATACCTAAAAAGATAGTCATTAAAGGACTGCCGTCCAATACCGATAGTGAAAAAGTAAAAACTGCCCTTGCTAGTGAAGGATTCAAAGTCATCAGAGTTGTTCAACTTAGAAATAGAAAAGATAGGAACCCCCTCCCCATTTTTCTGGTAGGTCTCGAGCCTACAGAAGAATGGGCGAGGATCCATGAGATAAAAAGTATACTCTACATGCAGGTTAAAATTGAAACATTTAAAAGCAAAGGCTTCAAAATGTGTTATAATTGCCAACTTTTCAACCATCACAGTGATCAATGTACCCTCCCCCCTCGCTGTTTAAAGTGTGGCGAAGGCCACCCTAGTAGGGAATGTGAAAAATCGAGAGAGTTACCTGCAAAATGTTGCAACTGCGGTGGAGATCACCTCGCCAATTTTAGGCATTGCCCCCCAAACCCCTGGAACCGTAAAAAGTTCCAGGCCGCTAAAAAACCCCTTCCAAATTCTGAATTGACCCCCTCACCAAACCTTAGTGAGGAAAACTTCCCACCCCACCCTTCTAAAAGCATCCTCCCTGTTCAGGAAGTGCAGGCGAGTGCTGAGACGGTCTCAGGAAAAACCGGAGAGCACTCTGCCCAGGCACGACCTGACACTGGAATTGACGCCCCCCCTCAGACTTCGAACGCATTTCTTGACTTCCATAAATTTTTAAGGAGGTAGAAAAACGCTTCGATCTGAGTAACCTGCAGGACTTATTAAACAACATCCTTAAAATCATAACCTCTGAAGATGATCCCATGGCAAAACTTTTTTGCATCATTAAGATGGTCGCAGATATCAAAAAACCCCAGCCCCCCCAGAATTAGTGTATTCAGAGCCAGCAGCAAGTTGATCAGAATACTTCCACCAATACCACGTGCATCTTCTTCAACACGTGCCACCGTCACGGTGCCATCGCCAACACGTGCCACCGCCAACAAGTGCTATCGTCAGTCCCTTTTCAGGACCCATCTGACGCCCCGCCTATCTGGGGTGCTCTTATGGACAGACCCACGACAACTCAGCTAATGTCACAGATTCAGCACAAGTAAAAGAGGAAATCGAGGATAAAGACGCCTTCGGCGTCAGGTGCCTCATGACTTTTCGATACAACGGATTCACTTAGAGCAACAAAATGGATGGCCGGGGGGTTGCAATCGTCGTCAAAGATAAAGGGAATTGTAGTCAGGACGAATTTCCCCCGAACCCGTTTTCTTCCGGCTCTCACCCTGTGCAATTCAATGGAGATTTCTGACCGAGAGCGTACTTAAGAAATATAAATGGTAAAATAATGGTTATGTACTGTTGTGCTTACGGCTGCAAGAAAAAGCATGTAAAAGGAGGACTTTACTCTTTTCA
Source organism: Amaurobius ferox (assembly GCA_951213105.1). Lineage (NCBI taxonomy): Eukaryota > Metazoa > Arthropoda > Arachnida > Araneae > Amaurobiidae > Amaurobius > Amaurobius ferox. Next base: position 98,668,781 of record OX578139.1, on the reverse strand, counting down.
TGGGTAAGTTTTTTTTTCATTATATATCCTACAAATATAGTTAAGAAGTACTTTTGCTAGGTTTTAGCGTGGTGCATTCCATTCGGCTATTAATTTCATTGCTTTTAATGCTGTATTATTAGAAGTTTTGCTCTATTTTTGGTGTTTGTGATATTGCAGAAGACTTATAATATCATTCTAACACTTTAAAAACATTCGAAGTACTTTTCGGATAGTTATAGAGTTATTTTCGGCATCCTCGTATGTTTCCTTCGAGGTAAAACTTGGCGACGGTTGGCGACTCACAAGATTTGGTGACTAGGGAAGAAAAGTGGGAGTTTAGATAATGAACGTAAAGACGTGTCGTGTGATAAAATTTTACGTTCATAATAAAATGTAATAATAGTTTACATTCATTGGCAATGTCAGCTAGATTTTACATCATAATTTTTCAGTGCATTTTATTTAAATATATATGATCTGAAATATGAGCACGATCTCATTTCTGGTTCAGAGTAAATCGTACTTAATAAGTCGATGTTGTTAATGTTGTTAATCTTACTCTTGATATTGCCCCCCCCCCCCCCCTCCGGACAAATCTTATAGATGCCGATGTTCGTTAGAATTAATTTCATATAAACATCTCGATTGTTCACAAATTAAATATCAAAGGATGCATCATCATCAAACTCCCAGTGTTTTCAAGAAGTATTATGGTATTACACTCTTGTTTAGTTCTCGAGAAAGAAATATGTCTTGCCCAAAGAAGTATTTGAATCACCGACTTCTTGATCATGCGTTAGCAATCTATTAAATGAGCAATCTTAACTCTAAAATAACCTCACATTCTCCTCATCATAATTTTAGTAATAGGCTTTTTGATCTAGAAACAGTTCTACCAATATAAATATTATTAGTTACATCATGGTTTAGATATAAAAATGATTCAGTCGTTATCTCAAAGCAGATATGGATACTACTAACATAACTTTCAAAGATAAAGTTTATCTGGATAAAAGTGGAGAATTCTACATTTTAGGCAAGCATGCACACAATTTTTTCATATACTTTACAATTGTTTTTAAATATATTATACATATTCTTCAATTTGTATACTTGTAATCTATTTCATATCATGTTTTATCTGCAATTGTTTTGCAGTTCAATTTGTTTTACGAAATTGACTTCATTAACAAAATTAATCTTTAGTAATAAAATTTTTTCGTAATAAAAATATTCTAATCCTATTTCGCATTTTTCTTCATACATATTTTTTAAATTCTTATAACGTATGACACGTGTAACAACTTCCCATTCATCTTCGAATTTGATAGAAGTTAAAAAAAAACAGAAGGTACACTACACAGTTTAGACGATACACTACACACGCTACAGACGATACACAAACAGAAGGTACACTACACAGTTTAGACGATAAATCGCCAAATCATGAATGTCCTTCTCCTCCTCAACCTACTACCCCTGCTCTGTGTTTGACCATGGGGAAGATTGGAGGTTAGCATGGGGAAGATTGGACCGCCCTCCCTCCATATATACTAACTCGTTGGAAGGAACCCTCCGGGCAAGGGCTCCGGACTGGGTTAACACAACAGATCGGGGGGGGGGGGGGCTCCAGCTCTGATCTATTAATTAGAAAATTTTATGATCAAATACTTCTTGTCAAGTTCCTTGCTTTTAAAGAAAGGTTTGGAAAGATTAGTATATTTTATTTTCAGAAAAATAGAAGTGGAAAAAGCAATCACTCCATTCTTCAAGTTCTATTTTAATGTTAATTATACATTTGTAGAAGCAAGAAGCTGTAAAATTCACCCGTTTTATCGGTAATTTCTTTTTAAATATATTTGAAGAATTACAATTTAAATAGCACTGTCGTCTAACATAAGTAAACGAAATAACGGGTGACCTTCGTCTGTAAGACAACAACCATCCGGTTAATTTGACGGTAGCCCAATGCGCGTCCACATTTGACGGCAGCCAAATTACACTGTTTCCTCAACCGCACTTGCAGGTTGCCTAACTACTTCCTTGAAATTCGTATGTTTGGGGTTTACTTGTGAAACACATACTTCTGAATCTAGGAGGATGAGACATTGATGTGTTCAGCACTGCCAACCGATCGGTTCGGACTTCATACGCATACATTCTGCACAGGATTTGACGTTTGTTCCCGGCCCCTCAAATTGCTGCTCGTGCCCTAGGGCGAGTCGGGTGGTCTGAGTTTTCCACAGGATTCGACGTTGGGTATTTTCATAATGCGGTCTGGAGTGACACGCTTGGCAATTTGGCGAAATTTACGGTAAAGAAATTTTCTCGCCAAGAGTGCATCAGGCGGTAGACATGTGTTATAATCTGCACGAAATGGATTCGTATTTACACGTTGTATGTCTATATGAATTATTAAAATTCTTTAAAAATGGCTGTCAACATTCTAGTAGCGTAACATGATATTTTTGACTGGGTAGGCTAAGCGATTGTCATGTTAACTTGAAAAAAGTTTTTGTATAATAAGTGAATTTATATTGGAATCACATTTTCAATAAGTTTTATTTCCTTGGTGAGTAAAATAAGATAATTTAACATAAAAATGCTAAGAGTGAAAGAAATGCACAATATTTTAAAATATATTACATATGTAAGATACATACATACAAAGTATAGCATTTTAAATGTTTGCTTATTTCTAAATTAGTTGAACTTTGTATAACGATTTTATTAAATATGAATTCATGGTCTCTGATAGAGGGGAACACTCTCCCACTTAGATATTCAAGATAACAAAGGCGAACATTATTCTAGACGATATTATACATTTTATTCTTCAGTTTACACCCCCCCCCCCCTTTCCACAAAACGTTCTACATGCGTCCATGCATGAAAAAGTGCACTGAAAATTTGTGAAAAATCTGGAACATAAGCTTAGGTGAAAATCATTGTGGTCAACAATGTCTCTAAACAATATTGCTTATTAATTATTTACAAATAATGTACTACTGTCTTTCCGCCACGAGAAAGTCCCCAGACAGCAGACGTTTTGGTGGCGGTCGCTATGGAAACAGGTTATTCCACTGCATTTTAGGTGTGACGGAAAGCGCTTTTTTCGATTTGGCGCAGATAGAACCGACGAAAGTCGCATTTCGCTTTATACTGGGGTCAATGCTATAGGCTCGCATTCTGTGATTTTCAAAGCTGTGAAGTAATTTGTGCTGCACTTGTGAAGTAACTTGTGTTGCACACTTTGTGGATTTTGTCTAGTTGAAAAATGACTACATTTAAAAGTGGAAAGACTTTGCATTCGCAAACACGTGCAATAGTCCACAATGTTACCGCATTTTTGAAGAGGAAAAACCGCAAATTCTCTAAAAATACCAATTTCAAATGCAATGAAGAGAACTGCGGAAGCGACAAGGGTTTCAGCGTCATCAGTTGAAAAGATAAAACGTGAGGTGAAATCGCTTAATGACACTGAGCTAAGTATTTTATCTGCTCCCGGAAAACATAGAAAAAGACCATCCTATCGAAACTGCAATATTGATGATTTTGACAAGTGTGTCATAAGACAAACTATTCAGGACTTTTACATGAAAGAGAAATGTGTTCCTTCTATTGAGAAACTGCTCCCAGTGTTAAAAGAAAAAATTAATTTTGTATGGAAAAGAGAGTCCCTCAGACGAATTCTACATTCACTGAATTTTCGATGGAGGAAATGTATCAGCTCACGAAAGATTTTAATCGAAAGGCCGGACATTGTGTTTTGGAGGCATAAGTATTTGGGAGCATTGAAAAAATTCAGAGAGGAGCAACGTTGTTTGGTTTACATCGAGGAAACTTGGGTAGACGGAAATTTAACGTATGGCAAATGTTGGCAGGTTGATTTTACTGAAAGTATTCGCGTACGAATACCAGTTCTAAAAACCGTCTAATAGTCGTACATGCAGGTTCATCTGATGGATTTATTGATGGAGCTGAGCTAATTAACAAAGCTTCTTCAAGTAGCGGCGACTATCATGGACAGATGAATGGCTACCAATTCGAAAAGTGGATTACTGAAAAACTGTTGCCTAATTTGCAGCCTCATAGTGTGATTTGCATGGACAATGCTCCCTACCATTCAGTCAAAGCGGATCGCATTCCTATAAAATATTCGACTAAAGGAGCGGTGCTTGAATGGTTGGAAGAAAAGAAAATTTCCTATGACTCAACAATGCGAAAAGCAGAACTATTTCATATCATTTCGAAAAATGCGCCCAAATCCACCACATACAGGGCGGACCGAATTTTAAAAGAAGCAGGGCACGAAATTGCAAGATTACCTCCCTATCATTGTGATCTCAACCCCATTGAATTCATACGATCGTCTGTCAAACATTGCATCCGAGAAAAAAATGTAACAGGTAACTTAAGTTTGAACAATTTAAAATTATTGCTTAAAGAAACTTTTTTTTAAAAATAACACAAAATGAATGGAAAAAACTCTGTGAACACATTGAAAAAAATAGAGAATATTTATTGGAAGGAAGATGAACTGATAGAAGATATTCTGGATAAATTAGTGATAAATCTGTCGGATAGCGATTCAGACTCTTCTTCAAGTAAAGACATTTCAAGTGATTCGGACATAGTAGATAATAGTTATTCCAATGAATGTGAATGTACATTTTACAATTGATTGATAAATATGAAAAGAATGAGTATTTTAAAGTCATAATTTTGCTTATTTATCATTTATTAGTTTCCGTTTTGCTGACTAATAATTGTGTAACTTGCTGATTGAAAACTGTAATAATTTCCATCTAATTCGAAATTTAGTTTTAAACAAAATGATATAAATTCTAGTTTTAAATTGTAAGCTTTTCTCTCTCAAAACCGCCCGAATCTAAAAGAAACTATCTAAAACTACTTTGTTCTAATAGATTGACGGCTTTCCGTAGACGTTGTCGCCTATAATAACAAATTATTTTCTGAGTTTAAATGACGAGGAATTTTTAAGTTAATCTATAATTTAATGCCATTTAATACGAAAATTTTATTTAACTGTCGGATAAAAAACATCTACTCTTTTTTTTTAGTACATCATGATAGACAAAATGGATTCCTCGCTTAACGAAGTGGGCTTGATTTGCCAAATGTTGCAGTCGATTTTAAACCTTTCTTCCTCCTTTCTTCGACTCGTCTACTTGCGGCAACCCTGTTCAGAGACTTTCTCGTGGCGGTATGACAATATGAAAACTTAAAAATATCTTATTACAATATGCTAAGAATCTGGAGATTCTCGTCAACGAAACTTATTCCTTCTAAAACTCCCAAATACACAAAAAGATGCTTCGCCATATTGATGCCTATATCTCTTAATTCTTCATTGCAAACTACTGAAGTTTAATGATCATCATTATTAGTATATTTCTTCGTCTTGAGATTGTTTAAAGTTAGGTAAATCCTAAGTTATTCGTGAAAAATGACTCAAATTCTTTAGCGTTACAAATAATGATTATTTTCTACAATTAGTAAGAATCATATTTGACCCAAAATGGAGGACCCATTAGGCTTGCACTACCCACCCTCGCCTACCCATCATTGATGAGACGTCACGTCTCACATCCAATCAATGATTGTTTATAAAGGGTTGAAAATGCCACGCCCTCTATAAGCTAGCTTCCCATGTTAGTTAATAGGCTAGGGAGGAGTTTAACAAATGGGTGGTCTTAATGCCACGTTTGGGTAATGCAGATAACTATGTAATGGGTAATGCAGATAACTATGTTATTGAAAGGATATTAGAAAGTTATAGAATCCCAATGCGTAAAGAAATTTGTGATGTACAGTTATACATACTGTCGCTTACTTCTTGCTAACGTGTCTCAAAAATATGGAGCCAGTTCAATAATATTGACAGCAAACTGTGAATATTCTAGGAAATTTATTTAAACTCATTTGTATCCATATTCAAATCCTACAATACAAAGTCAAAATTCAGTGCTTTAACAATTTTATATCATAAATACAGTGGAATCCCGGTTATCTGTGAATCGGCTTGTCGGCCCTCCCCCCTTTTTTAAAAATATTGAAATTATTCAGAAAAAATATTGAAAATATCCGTTCATAAATGATTAAATACACAGAGTGTCCCAAAAAAATTGAAACGCGCTTTAATTTTTTACTTGTTGGAGATAAGTGGACAATGTAAATTGCAAAAATGTTGAAAGTAAGGTAGGAAATAAGAACGTTAATGAAATAGTCCTCCCATTAATTTTCAAAAAGTTAAACTTTTTAAATTTTTATACGACCCCCTTAGACAAATTTGGTCAATTAGAAATTTTTTATTTTTAATGCAACAAGATCATTAAAAAACCGCATATCTGTATCTTTAAAACTGAGTGAGTTATATTTAATTGAAAAATGAACATTGTGAATAGGGATCATATGTCAAATTAGAAATGTAAATTTGTGATATATCACAAAAAAGATAAAACTGGATGATAATACATAGGATACCTAACCATGTAGTGAGTATCACTGCTTTATATGATCTTTGTCTGTGTAATGCTTTATTTAGATGCATTTGTGATAAAAAATTTGACACATATTAACGTATTTTTGATCTAAAAAATTTCCATCGTCAATTTGTTTATAGTCCCTATTTTTACTGATGACACAGCCTTTCACATGGTAAGGAAAAGTGGCATAAGTCAGATTTTTTTCATTTATCATAATTCAGTTGATTTTAAAGATACAGATATGTGGTTTTTTTAATGATCTTGTTGCATTAAAAATATAAATTTTCTGATTGAGACTAAATTTGTCTAAAGGGGTCGTATAAAAATTTAAAAAGTGTAACTTTTTGAAAAGTAATGGGCGGACTATTTCGTTAAAGCAGCCTTATTTCCTACCTTACATTCAACTTTTTGCAATTTATATTGCCCACTTATCTCCAACAGGTAAAGAATTAAAGCGCGTTTCAATATTTTTGGGACACCCTATATAACTCTGAATGACGCAAACTTGAAACATATTAATATGTTGTAGAATCGCGAATTTAATGCAAAATATGTGATGTATACATAAAGAAAAGAAATGTATATAAAGAAGTAAAGAATTTAACAAAAGCTGCTAATTTTGACCATTGTGTATACACAAGCATGTAATTTTTTTGACAACATATTCAGGTTATTTCTTTACGAAATAGACAGTGATTTTTTTTTTGCTGTTCAATTTGAGATCGTTTCAAAGCAACCTTGTCACGCCATTTTTTAAACAAGAGGACATCTGGAATGGTGGCATCATCTTGTGCTTCAATATATGAAAGTGCTGCTGCAGCACTTCGATATATTGAAGATCCTAGATGCAGCACTGCTGCATCTAGGAATTTGTAGCTTTAGTATGTGAAATGCTGGAATTCTCCGACTCTTCGGGATCGTCTGAAATAACAGTATCTTCTTTAACTACTGCCGCTACTATTTCTTCATCTGTTAAGTCCAGTTTATCGGTGTTTGGAGCAAGCCAGGCCTCGAACTCAACGTCAGATATTTCCCCGAACACTTCATGATTATGATCAGAATTGCAGTCCACAGTTTCAACCAAATCAAATGTTCCAAAAACTAGTGACTGAACTGTCGGCCACAATTTTCGGCAAAATTTCACTAATAATTGCTTTTGAATTTCATCCCATGAAGAAGCTGTTTAGGAGCTAATTTTTTTTCATGTCTACAAGTTTCAAATGTTGGCTATGCTCCGCTTTATCATCTAGACCTTCAACCAAAAATTGCAAAAGCCGTTTCCTATAACATCTCTTAATGTTCTCAATAACCCCCTGGTCCATTGGTTGCACCAGGGAAGTTACATTCGGTGGCAGGAGAATCGCTCTGATCCCATACTTCTCAAGCTCGTTTTCTGACGGGTGTGATGGTGCATTATTTAGTAAAAGAATTGCTTATTGAGGAAGGTTTTTTCCTTAAGAAAACGTTTCACCTCTGGAACAAATTCTTTCATGAACCATTCAATGAAAATGCCACACGTCATCCACAAAATTTTTTGAGACTGATATTTTACAGGAAAGGATTTCATTCATGAATGCTCTGGGTTTGGCTGATTTCCCAATTAACACCAGCGGAAGTTTACGCGACCCTGATGCATTGGCAGCAACCAAAAGACCTCTTTGCTTTGCAGTCTTGAAATCGGGAGCATTTTTCTTTGCCTCGAGGCTAATGTGCGACTTAACAACATTTTAAATTTCAACCCTGTTTCATCGCAATTATAAATTTGGTCAGCAGTTAAGCTTTCTTCAGCAATAATCTGAGGAAATTTCCCCTGGAAACATTTCACTTGAGCAGGATCCGCGGAAAATTTCTCCTCACAAATGCCGATGTGACGAACGCCGTGCCATTTTTCCAGCGATCTAACCACCCTACGCTTGTTGAGGAATTTGGAACTCCGCCCATTGCTTTGTTCAAACATTGTGCTTTTTCTTGAAGAATAGGCCCACTCAGAGGTGTTCCTTTCTCTCGTACTTGCGTAAACCGATGAAAACGAGCCACGTCCAGTTTATTATTTCCAGATTGTTTCATCGTGCTCCAGCCAGTTAAGCCTAAATTTGTTGTAATCTTCGTACACCACGTTTCAATATGGGCACGGTTTTTAATCCAATCAGCAAGTGTTGACCTTTCCACGGCCAAATCAGCAAATATATTCTTCAAAGACTCTCCGTCATCAACTCTTTTCAAAGAATTTAGCTTGTCTAAGTTTACCAAGGATTCAAGGTTATTATACAAGTTTACAGCGTTTCGTTTGCGCTTTATACCACTCATCCTAAGAGAAACACGTGCAGTTGCTTTCCGTTCGAATGCGTCGTCTCAAATGACCTTGTATCTAAAATTCCTGTGTATTTAATTGAATTTTGAATCGAGTTCTTAGTTTTATGGTTATAATTTTAATATTCTAGTATTTTAACCTGGGTTTTCCAATGGGTGGGAAAGCTGTAATATTTATTTAAAATGTCACGATTTTTGCAGCTCAGTCTATTTACTTACTTTTTGGTAAAAGATTGGTGCATAAGCACGAGATATTTTCTTTGGTTTAAAAAATTAGGAGGTTAAATGAACTTGGGGATTCTAAAGATGTTCAATGATTTGTGAGTTTTGAACACAATAGATGGAAATATACGCATTCGAATACATATCGATGTGCTGTCAGACAAGTTTACAGATTAACTTGTCAAATCTCATCAGGCATGTTGCACAAGTTTAATTTATATACCGCCAAACAAATTAGTAAAATAATTTGATATTTTAATGCGAAGTCTATGGTCGGAGTGGAGTATCCAGATGAAACCATAAAACCGAGGTGAAAACTGAAAGTGCTAAATAGATATAAATTGTTAACGAGTAACTTGTAGCGATTTGAAAGCCTGTAAACGAAACAAATGAGTCTGAAAAAATTGAAAAAAACTTATTGAACTGTACTACAGTTTTATACTACAAAATGCTATTCACGCAAAACCATTTTGACTCCATCGGACTGGAGCTATCGCAGATTATTTTGATTGTTTATTATTTGCTTTATATGTTTTCAAAATATCATGTTCATTGACTCTTATATATACCACCTCAAACGCATTCAACTTGAGTTAAGGATGCTAAAACATGTCAATCTGTCGAATACCCCGAATAGGATTTTTGACCACATAATAATACTTTTCATTTTAGGTATATAAGGAAAGAAAATAATGAATGTGAAACAATGGTCCATATATGGTAAAGGGTGAGTGATCAGTTGAGCATTTTCTCACTTAACCGCTCCAATTGCAGATAACAGAATCCATGGTCTAGTTTTGCATTTATTATGCACTTGTCAGCATAGAATACGTAAAATGGTACCTGTAATAGGAACAAGAAAACATGTTAAGTGTTACGCCCAAAACTTCTATGGGGGTCGACAATTTCAATCCTACTATGCAGTCTGTTTTAAATGTCTCAAAGATTGAACTCAGATTGAAACGGCCAAGCATCAACAACTCATAAAATTGCCTGTAAAGGACATTCCCAAAGTAAAAATCATGCTTTCATTGCAGATCCCAGCATCCTAAGATTTGTTTTGAGTATATTATACGCACATCAGCATGGAATAGTCGATAACTGCAATGGAAGCAAATTCTGTGTGCAATTATTTTACAAACCTCTATAGTAACCATCAAATTCAGTTTTACCTTGCAGCTGGCTTCAAATTTCTTAGATTGAGTTTAGGCTGTAATCCGTGGCACAGCCATGGAAGGGTTAAAGCCCCTTCCAGAAGAAAAAAATATTTTTTTTTCAATATTTAAAAAAAAATCAGTGTTTAAGTTATTAGAAATAAACTATTAGTGTACAGATATTTGAGGCGCCTGGTAAAATATCCAGTTCAGCTGATAATTAAGAAAAGTTGGATACGAAAGTTAAACTGCAGAAAATATTACTAAATTAGCAGAATTTTATAACTTGCCAGTAAATATTGTTGGTGATTTGCATTATGGCAGTATTTCTTATTTTCATCAAACAAAAACTTCAGTGCGCCACATATGCTATTTGTAATGAAGATCTTTTTCCAGTATACATCGGCTCATTAATTAAAACTAGCTGTTGCTTAAATAGTTACTACACGTATTAAATATGGTCGCTGTGCTGACAGATCCACTTAACAACTTCTCGCTAAATGGAAGCATTTTTTTTTTCTATCAAGATCTTCTATGGCAAGATTTTCATTAGTTTTCATGCAATTAAATAATAATTTTTTAATAAAAAATAATTCAAAAGTTAACAATAAAATAGATAAATGAAATTCAAAAGTTAAAAATGTTGTTTTTATGTGGAAGAACACGTAACTAAAACGACCGAAATAGTTATGGTCATCTAGAAATACAGTGCTTTTATCAGAAACCAACAGTTCTTGGGAGAGCGAATTAGCCGAGAAAATCTAAAATTAAAATGTTTAATAAATATTTAAAACTTCAATTTTTAATTTTAATGTCCAATTTTTTTTTTCCAATGGCCAGGCATTGACTCTTTCATTTTCGCCTATACATCGGCCAGAACAGTGAACCTCTCAGCCGTCAAATGATGTTGCCCCAGCGCACCAGTGGGGGTGAGGACACATTGCGCCCAACAACGCAAACATCCATGTGTTACGTGGGACTCGAACCCACAACGTGGCGGCCGATCAATCGCTGGAAACGCTCGCCCTGGCCGTTTGGCCACCACGTCGACTGAAATGAGCCAACAGTACGCGGTGTTCCCAGGTGGTCACTCACCTAAGTACTAACCGCGCCCGATGCTGCTTAACTTCGGTGATCTAACGAGAACCGGTGTTTTCAGCACGGTTGAGCCGTTGTCTCATTAATGTACAATTTATGAACATTAATTTTACACAAGAACGTTGTATTTTTTACTGATAGAGCCTTTGAAAAATTCTTCCCCACCAGAAAAATTTTCTGGCTGCAACGGCTGAGTTCATACTCACAGAACTCGTTTATAGGAGACATACTTATTGTAATCGTTATATGAAAGAAATCAAAATTTGCGAAACATTGCTTCTCATTTGGCTTCATTTTTATCAATTAGGAGACATTTTTGTCACTTTGGTAACAATTAAAAAGTCGCCAAGTTGGCGATTTTCCGCTAAATTTCCCGCCAAGCGTTACGGACGGATGGAGAAATGGGTTATTCTTATAGTCTATTCTTATGTTATTTCCAAGATATTGAACTTTCATTTGTCGTCATTTCATTGATCCAGAGCCAGATTAATTAATTTGGTGACATTTTCGTCAATTTGACAACATTTAAAAAGTCACCCAGTTGGATATATTCCGATAAATTCATCTCCAAAATTTTATCCAAACTTAAAGGCCGGAAAAATAGGTTATTCTTTTAGTACTCGTAGATTCTTATATTATTTCCAAGTTATTGAATTTTCGTCAGTTAGTCGTCATTTTTATTGATTTGGAGTCATTTTTATGAATTTAGCAACTAAAAAACTCGCTAAGTTGGCGGCATTCCGCCAAATTCGTCGACAAAATTTCGCTAAGAGTTATGGACGGAGAAAAAAGTTATTCTTACAGCCGATAAATGACTATTGGCGTTCAACGACAAAAGTAATACTTAATGTATATTTTCTCATGAATGAAATGAGCTAGATTCACGAGAATGATGTCACCAAATATATCGCATGATATTACATATGGCAAGTGAACATATTTCACAATAGTTAATATTTTGTTTTATATCATGATACTGGCACAGGTGCTGTCAAATATTATCTAAAAATAGGCAATCGAGTCTGAAAAATTCGCCAAATAATAATAATAATGACCCATTTAGCCAATAACATTAAGTGAATCAGAGCTTATCCTGCGTCACCAGCTTCACCTCACGAGCCGCCTCGTTGTTGAACGACATTGTACAAATATTGCGCAAGCTGCGACCCCATTACTAATATGTATTGTGCGACAATAACTTTTCTTCCATATTTGCAGCTGTGAGGAGTAATTGAAAAGAATAATTTTTCTTGCTTTTGAGGCAGTGACATTCTTCCTATTTTCTGAAACTTTCGCCTGTCCGATCACTCTTCTGGTGAAATTAGTTTCGAAAATCATATTTCCATCGTACAACATTTTACAATAAGAAAGTTTTTCGTAACACGTGAAGTTTCTTCAGGAATGAAAGCTACATTTAAAATGTTGCAATCTTATATTTCCAGTCGAAATATAAAATCATCTTCCTACCTTTCTCTCTTTTTTATATCCCCCCCACCCCTAAATTTATTTCTTTTTGCTATCTTTTGCGTGTCAAAGAAGAATTATCCCGAGGATTGTGATGGAAAACTTGCGATAATTCTTTGAGATGGTATAAATTTAATATAACGGTTGTTAATTACAATTCTCAGCGAACTAGTTCCAGTTATTGATTGAGGAATGGAAAGTAATGTATCGTAGTTAGAATTTTTGGTTCCTATTTTTTTTCGTCCTTTATAAAGGCTGTTTAAAAACAGTTCATAACTTTGAATGAAAATTTGGTCCATCAGCTTATAGCAGCGGTTCTCAAACTGTGGGACGCAGAAGGAATGTGATTAAACGGAAAGTACCTATTACATTGCTATTAATGGCTGATATTACAGGATTTTTAGAAAAGGCACGACTAAAATCGAACTGAAATCGATATGGAAAAGGGGGGGGGGAGAAAATATAAAAAGGTTGAGAAGCAGTAAATGCATAAGGCTTAAACACAGAGGTCGAAACATAAAAGAAAAATCCATACATTCTTAATTATTTATGCACTATTAATCACAGATTGAAAAAACATATTGTCGGATTTTATAAAGAATCCAACAAATACACAGAGACAGTGAGAAGAATTAAACGCAACGGGTGATTATGCTTACCAAAACTTTGAAAATTTTCATTAGACGTATCGATATAGTTATATTGATGCATCGAAGAGTGATGCATCGATATGCTGTATCAATACACTTGTACACGATACTTACTGTGCGAAAATATACTTATGTTTCGAAAATAGCTGTATCTTGAAAATTATACTTTCAAAGTAGCTCGATTAAATATAGAAACTTTTTTTAACTCCTGACTATATAGATTTTAGAGATTAAGACATATATTAAATTAATTATGCAATTTATAGATCTAGAACGAATACCCGGCGTTGCTAGGGATTTAACATAAATATGTAGGTCCGAACATTCATTCGAGAGGTGATGGACTAGGGCAGCGTTTTTCAAAATGTGTTCCGCGGAACACTTGGGGTTCCGCGACAGTATTCCAAGTGTTTTGTGAAGCGATAGCTTTTAGGTAAATTTTCTTAAAAATAAAAAATAAAATGCTTAAAATTTGAATGCATAATTTGAACTATGAAATTTTCTAATTTGGGGGCACCGCCATTTCAAATAGGCTCCGCGATCAAAACAGTTTGAAAAACACTGATGTATTGTAACAGGGATACGACGGAGTTTCTGCCAAAACTTAGACTTAATTAGTGTTCCTGCACATGTAGCCCCAGATTGAGGGACTCGCAGTTCAGCGCTCAGCAAGGTACCAGGTCATGCGGTCGAATTTTCGCCCTACTAAATCTCCTAATAGAACTTTACAGTAAACATTAATAAGTAAACAATATTTTCAGAGTTGCAACATTCTTTGTTGTACTGTCATTTTATTGAGGGTAAAGCAGCTTAATTTCTATCCAGCTTTTAAAACTTTTTAACATGAGTTTGTGCCATATCTATGAATGCATATTTTAAGGATTATTAGGAATACCCTTTTCAAGCAGAAATTTAGACAAGATAAATATAATAATCGACGGCAGATAAACTCCACCTTTGCCAAACATAAAGAGTGTACATGGGGATAAAAAAACTTATATTCCTTATTATCGCGGTTCGCAATATGATTTGTACTCATGGTTGACAGGATACAAAAATATGAACAAATAATTTTTCTTTCTTTTCTTACTGATTTCTAAAAAAGATAATACTTGGAGGTTTCATAAATTAGAATTTTTACAATTTTAATTATTGCATTGGAAAAGTTCTGAAGTTGAAGTTTATTCACTGTTGGAATTAAACTTAACATTTATATATATATATATATATATATATATATATATATATATATATATATATATATATATATATTATATATATATTATATATATAATTAATATATATATATATATATATATATATTATATATATAATTAATAATATATATATATATATATATATATATATATATATAAATAATATATATATATATATATAATATATATATCTTATCACTTTAAAATGTCTTGTAATTGTATTCCTAGGTAATAACTCTATTCTAGCCATTGTTTTTGTGATCGATCTTAGTTTTTCATATATTGAATATCTTATTGTTTTTTGTGATCGTACATAGCCTTTCATACGTTGAATCTCTGATTTCTTGAACCATTAAATAAATGTATATTTATTGGAAGAATTTGAATCCTGTATTTACAGCAATGGTTGTATTATTCCTATATTATTCTTAGATTATATTAGTTCTGAAGTAAAAATTGTGTTTCATGTTGTATTGATGGATGTTAATTTGAATAAATTTATTCTGGAATAGTCAATGTGTATATGTATATTTTTCCACCATCTATCCTAGTTTTGCTTATTCCTAAGCATTTATTTAATCCAGGTTTTAATGTGTCTACACATTAGTTTATATATTTTCAAAGTGTTTTAGATGATCCATTAGTTTGAAAAATAATGGTACCTTTCATATGTTCTAATTGTGTCTCCACCTTTGTAATTGAATTAAGGTGCATTCTTGGATAAAGAGTCACTTTTTTTAATGCAAGTGCCTTTATTTTGGGGAAATAAAGGTTACAATCTTTCCCTATTACATGATGTCTTATTATAAAAAATTAGCGACTGGCAACTGGATGCTCTCTAACATCCAAGCTCGGAATTCGAGAACTTGTTGGGGTTCTCCTAGATCGTTATCCAGCTACCAACAATATCCTTTATCCTCTATGACTATTCCATCTTCATTCGGTACTTCCAGCCAGTATTCCTTGTTCACTTCATATAACTTTCAATCGTACAGCCATGCATCACTAAATAACACACTTAAATTTAAATCTTGTAAATCTAATAGATGTAAAACTTGTCCGTTTGCTAATAGTAATCAGATCAATTGTAACAATAATCTTGTCTTCTGTAAAACATATAATTGTATCTACCAAATTGTATCTAAAAATGTAATATGTCATATATAGGTCAAACCAGCAACCCTCTGCATCTCCGAATTAACGTACACAGGAATCACATAAAATTTTTTTCAAATAATGCAACTTCCTTTAATGAATCAAAATTTGAATACGAACATTTTTCTAAACATGGGTTCGACAACATTGAAATTAGTATTCTGTGTATTCAAAAAAATTACTATGACAGATTGTTTCTTGAAAATGAATTCATTTGTGCACATAAAACTATTTTTCCATATGGACTCAATCAAATATTTAATCATCATAATATAGTTAAAAAGTCCTTTAATTCTCCTAATGAAGACCATAATATTTATAATTCCTTCAACAATCATAAAAGTAAATCAAAAAGAACTAAAAGAGCAAGTAAATATAATAAAAAATTGCCATCTTTATCTGAACTAAAAAATGCCATCCTTCAGCAACATGCAAATTTTAAAATTACTTTTGATTGGAAACAATGTAAAAACTGGATTTTCGCAATTAAAAAACAGCAATTAAATATGGTATATAACCTTTTTCTAAGTACTGCATTTGATAACGTTCATTTTAAACATTTATTCTATGATTTGCTCATTACCAGAAGTAAAAATCTTAATGGTTATTTATATGTCACAGACGTAAACTTTAATGACGAATCAAAACAAAATACTAAAATAAACGAATATTGTACCTTGAATTTTACTAATTCTGTCTTAAATAATCTGAAGATAAATAATTTTTTAAAATCGGTTTCCAATTACTTTCCAGTCAAACATGTAAATCCTAAAATTGCTTATAAATATGATAAACCGCTAGGACGTTATATTTTCAACTATAATCAAATTGCCAAATCAGTAGATATTAATCAAAACTATGAATTGGATAAAGAGTCATATTGCCACTGTCATTTAGAAAAATACAAAGACTTCGTAGATAAACACCATGGGCATGTTATAACGGGAAATCTAAATATTATTAATTATGATGCACTAAGATCACTGATGTTACTGGGTACTAAGTACCGTCTACCTACTAAATTTAAACATAAATTAATTTGTAAAGGTTTATTTCTTGACTTAAATAAATTTATCTATAAAATCAGTTATAAATATCAAATCCCTGTAGAAGCCTTTAAACCCTGGAGAGTCTTAATAGAGCAATACTTAAATCATTATATATATAATCAGAAAATTAATAATTCATATAAACTTAATTCAATTAAAAATGATATTAAAGAAATACAAAATGATTTTGTCATTACATATGTCGATAAAGCATGTGGAAACTACTCAATTATATGTAAATATTATTATAAAAATACCCTTCAGTCACACTTACTTAATAATCAAATCTATAATTTACATAAAACTAACCTTAAAATCTTATACAATAGAATATCAGCCAAATATAAGCAAATCCATCTAAAAAATAGTTGTAATAACATTCCATATATTGTTTTAGTACCCAAGTTTCATAAATCCCCTGTTGCTTTTCGAACCATTACCAGTGGGCATAATTCTTACATTACTAATGCTGGAAAATTATTATTAAAGATATTACATGAAATATCCTTGTCAGATGAAATCTCAAATAATTGTCATATTGTAAAAAACAGTTTTGAATTAGTTAAGAAATTGAAAACTCTTACAAATATTCGTAGTATTTATACCTTTGATTTCAAAGATTTGTTTAATAATATTAATATAGATGATCTGTATAAAGTTATATTAGGAATTTTTGAAAAATATAATATCAACCTAAAATATTCAAATTTTCAATTTAAAAAATTACTTAACTTCACTCTTTATGAGAATTATATTCAACATGGTGGTACTTTTTTTAAACAACAGGTTGGTATCCCACAAGGGGTGTGTGCCTCATCATTGTTAGCTAATCTGTATTTATTCTTCTATGAAAAAAACATTAATCCAAGCTTGCATAATATGCACATGTTTAGATATTTAGATGACATTTTATGTGTATCCCCAAATAATAATATCCCTATAGTATTAAACTTTTATCCAAAAAATTTACAATTAAATGCAAGTAATAATGACACAAATGTTGCAAACTTTTTAGATTTAAATTTAAATTTACAAAATTGTAATATGGTTATAAACTTGTATGATAAAAGACAGGATTTTAAATTTAATACATCAAAAATTCAACATTTTGACTCTTGTTTGCATATATCTGTATTTAGAAATATTATAATAAACCAGGCTCTTAGAATCAATAAAATTTGTGATGAAGATTATAAATTAGCGCACTTTATAGAATTATTGAGTACAGCGACTAATAATGCATATCCCCCCAAGTTTGTTATTAAAATTATCAACTCAGTGTATCAAATTTCACTCGATAACATCCTAGAAAACATTCCCAATTATAGTGACTAACATACAGTATGAAAAAAAAAAAAAAAAAAAAAATATATATATATATATATATATATATGTGTATGTGTGTATATATGTATATATATATGTATATGTATGTATATGTATATATATATTATATATAATTATTAATTATATAAATAAAAATGAAAAATAATAAACTAAGTCAAAAACATTAGAAAAATCAAAAAATAGGAAAATAAGATGCATTAACATTAATGTTTTGAATTTTATTTTCGCAAAAAAATGTAACTTTTGTCAGTATTGAAACTACGTTTTGAGCGCCCTTATAATGGTGTATAGTGGCATTCTCGATTATCCATTTTTCATATGAATTACTTGTTTAGTAGGAATTTTCATCTTTGATTCATATTCATATTCATGTTTGCATATTTGGGAAGTTGTATTCTGAATTGCTTGTCCAGTCTCCAGCTTAGACTCACTGGACGGGTTTGGGAGTAACTCCGTGAACGTTCGTACTGCCTCCCTGGTAAAATTTCGACTTGTTCATTCCGGTGCTTCTAGATTAAGCTGTTGAGGTTGATCGTGTATACACGTGGTAGAAGAATGGTTCATGCCGCAAGGTAATACAATTTTCTTAATGTATCCTTTTTTCATTTTTTGTTGCCTGTAGTCTGAGTTTGAGTATTTATAGTAATGTACTATTGCTTAATCTGAAACAGGCATTTGTTTGGGTTAATTGGAATTAAATACTCAGACCTGACGATGAATTTAATTCTAATTAATCATCGAATTTGGGATGGTGCTGTTCTTTTCTCTTATCGGCATTATGGCTTTGAATTTGCTTCTATGGTGATGTTAATATTACTTGAATTGTATTTTTTTATTTTTACATAATTCTTATTATTACATTTCAAATATATATATATATATATATATATATATATATATATGTGTGTTGCGTAAAAAAAGGTATAGAATTTTTTGAAATCGATAAAAATTTTCAGGGGATTACATTTTAAGTGGTTAGTTAAAAAATATCTATGGGTCGGAGATACATGCGGTTTATAGATTAATATTCACCGTGGTGGGGGATTTTGTATGGCATGAAAAGAAAAATAGTTCAAAATCTCGGCACTAGGGGGCGCTGCTGCAAAGAAAACAATGCGAGATAATAATTGTGAAGTGAAATGAGATATTTTATTTCAGCATGATTTACAGCTGCAAGTGCTCAATGTGTCCACCACAACATTCTATTACTGAGTGCAGTCGCGGTATTACAGCTGATACAGCATGAAACAGCATATCAACGGGAATGGCTGCTATCTCCTGCCGTTAGCCGTCTTTCAGTGCTGGTAAGGACTGGGGATTTCCTCTATAGAACTGCGATTTTAGGTATCCCCACAACCAGAAATCACAGGGTGTGAAATCTGAGGATCTCACAGGCCATTCATGTGTGCTATTCCTGCTTAGTAGGCGATCGGCGCCAAACTTTCACCGTAGGAACTCCGTCACTTGACGTGCCGTGTAGTGTGGTATTCAATATAGTTTTGTCTGATCCTAATTTTGCGTTGCGTAAGCGATATGCATAAGTCACCTCCATGGCTTTATCTGCAGCAGCGCTCCCTAGTGTCGAGATTTTGAAGTATTTTTTTTCATGCCATACAAAATCCCCCACTACGGTGAATATTAATCTGCATACCACATGTCTCTCCGATCCATAGATATTTTTTTTTATGGCGTTTTACTTTTGCTTCGAATTTTTGAATCACCCTGTATATATATATATATATTTACAGGGTGATTCAAAAATTCGCTGTATATATATATATATATACACACACACACAAGGTGTTTCAAAACTAATGGAACCAACTAATGAAAAGATTTGATAGAACACATCGAAACAAACACTTTTCGTCAAAGAATGCATGGTGGTTAAGTGGTTAGATGCTGGAGGACGCTTTCAATTTCACCAGACATGCTGCCTCTCGCAACGCAAAGACATATAAAAGCAGTGGTTTTCGCATGAACCGTCATTAGATTCTTGAAAACGTCTAGGTGGCGTAAAACACGTCACACCACAGTATGGGGTACACCTGTGCTACAGTAGAAAGCGTTCTCCAGCACCTAAATGCTTAATTTGCGAACATGCGTTCGTTGACCAAAAGTGTTTGTTTCGATGTGCTCTATCTCCCCTTAAAGTGTGTTCCATTCGTTTTGAAACACCCTGTATATATATATATATATATATATATATATATATATATATATATATATACATATATATATATATATTAAAAATCACAAAACTCTCTTCCTCTATGACTTAAATCAAATATATAATAATAATAATGTAGTTAAAATTAGTATTGTATACAATTCTAATAAATCGTCAGTCTATAAACATCTTTTTTAGTATTCAAAGTCATCAACTCCTAGTAAAAAAACGATATAAGCGTGGCAAAGGAAAAAAGTAACTTAAAGTAAAATATTGATTACAATGCAGACATATTGAAATTACAATATAATTATTCTCAAACTTTCAATTTTCTACCAATTAGAACTTGGTTATATAAAGTCAGAAAATATAAATTAAATATTGTTTATGCTAACTTTTTAAAATTAAAAATAACTAATGAGCATTTTAAACATTTATTTTATTATTTGCTTCTTTCTCGTACAAATTTCTTAAATTTCCACCTACATCATTCACCTAATCCACCAACTAAAATAGCTTACTGTATAATTTATTTTAAACATCCAATTCTTAATTCTCTTAACTTTAATTTATTTGCAAAATATCAGCACTTGTTAGAAGTAAGTGATATCAATATACAAAAATTTTTCAAATATAATTTACCAATTGGTAGAACTATTTACAATTACGATGACGTTTCCAGGTCATTAAACTTCTATCATCATGTGTATGAGAGTTAAGAATCTTACCCCTTATGCCAACTTATCTCATGGACACATTATTACTGGGGATCTGAATATAATTGAGGATGATATACTTAGGGTTATTATGAATAAAGGGTCTAAATTTCGCGTTCCATTCTGCTATCACCCCAAACTTCTTCTCTAGTCTTTAATTTTTGATTTTGATAAATTCAGATACGAAAAAGAAAATTTCTAGTCATCAAGATGAAAATAATCAACAAATATCAATGGAATGGAATCAATAGTTGAAAAATAAATAAAATCCAAGCACCAAAGCTATACACGTGGAAAAGCCCAAGGCCTAAATAATTGAATTGTTCATCCTAAAAAAACTCTTCTTTAAGTCCAAGTAATTTTTCAAAATGAACACAAAATGTGTGTTTCTGATATTAGAGATAGATTATATCTATAAACTCTGAAAACTTGGACTACACACGAAAAGATGGAAATATAATAAAAGAAACAAGAATACCTAGAAAAAAACTCTGCATGTGTCCGAACCATTGGAACCCAGAATGAAGAGACCAATGTTGCCATTCGTAAAGGATAAAAGTATAGATCTACTGTTGCCAATCGTAAGAAATAAATAACAGTAATGCGAAAGGCATTGAAAGGAAATATTCTATTGATATCTGGCTTATACATATATATATATATATATATATATATATATATATATATATATATATATATATATATATATATATATATAAATATATATATATATATATATATATACATATAATTATTATTATTATTATTATTACTTAAATATTTATAGCTAACATAGCTAACATAAGCAATTTTAAAAAGTGAGCAAGCAGATTTTGCATTGATAGATTGCTTCGAAATATTCATGTTACTGATAAATCATGACAGAAAGTTTTCGTAGACTTGGGTAGTTTAAAATGAAGAAATATTCCATCAAATGATAAGTCATCTGGTGACATGTGTGAGACGCTTCGCGATTTAAACTGAAAGTTTTCTGTAACAAATTTTAAGGTTTTTGCAAGTATATGCAGTATAGTAAGTGTATTCAATGTATATGCAAGGGTAGTCCTTATTTCCATGGGAAATATTTTTAATGATGTCCTTAGTTTCACCTACTAAATATGTTGATATTATGGAAAGATGCGATTTTATTTAAATATTGATTAATGTTAACGCCTTACGCACACGTCCTAAAATTAAAAAACAAACAAACAATTTTTTGCTGAATTTTTGCAAAAAAATTGTAAAATTAAATTTCGAATATGTTTTATAAAACTTCAATGACTAAAGTTTTAAAGAACTTTAAAATAGCCAACTGAAGATAAAAGGGCTAAAATATACGCACAAGGTACTCTTTAATTTTAATATAATAAAATGTGCACCTTTCGATAATATCACCAATGCAACAAATTTTGGGGCTGAGATTAAGGGTACCATCGAAATTTTGTTGTACTAGCAAAAACGTTGCAAACATTTGAAATCTTGATAAGCAGTTACAGGAACTTTTAACTAAGCATTTACATACATGTGGATTCTAAAGACGCATACATATCTTAGGACAAGTTTTTCGTGTGTGATTATTGTTCAAGAAGTGTATATCAAGCAGTATCTGGCTTTTGACATTTGGCGTGTAAAGCTGTGTGTCGTACGGCGTGCACGACATTTTGTAATTTCAATTACGGATGCCAACCAAAATAATGAGCTATTTAAATGTTGCAGAGGGAACCAATGGCAATCCAAACATAAATAAGCAGCGCGCATCCCCTCCATCACAACAACCAATCAAAAGAAGAGGTATGACACTACAAGGTGAAAAGAAAAAAGTGTTTTCAAGAATGTTCTAGAAGTTTCCACGAGATTCAATTTCGACAGCGTCCTAGACGCACCTAATGTTTTTTTAGTAGTATTCAAAAAGATCTCCTGCGATCGCGCAAAGATACGCTGATCGGCAAAAATGTGATGTGTGAACTAAATATGAGCACAGTGAAATAGTGACGTATTAAAATATTATACGCAGGCTTCCAATATAGTGTTGGCTACATCAACTATCGAGATACAAGCAAACATAAGGTATGGATATGTTTCATCTGTTATAATGATTAAGGAAGGCACACAATTCATAGTACCTGTCGTGTAATTAATAATAAGGTCGTACGAACCTATCGCAATAACGAGCTCGTGTATTGAAACTAAATGAACTACTCAGATTTTCGGTAGATAATAGTAATTAATATGTTCTAAATATAGGTGTCTTGTAAATTATGTGTTGTAAATGTATTTGTTGATTAAATGTTGTAAAGATATATGTGTCCAGAAGGATTTAGGATTAATTTTAATAATCAAGATCTCTCTACATGTATATATACGAAAGTAAATATTAAAGTAATTGATTAAATTTAGATAAGAGTATTTATTGATATTTTGTGTGTTCGTCTCTCCAGCTTGAGAACCTGGAGCTTACATGCTCCACCCTTAGTGTCGGCATCATAGGTAAGTTCTATAGTAATAATTTTTGATAAGGACAATTTTACCTTATGACACTGTGCCAAAATATCTGACCGATGTTTTTACTTTCCTCATATACATAATGTATAAGGAAAGTATTGTGAAGGGTCGAAAATTCGAATTTGAGTTTTCGACGGGAGAGCACGTTTCAAGCATCCCTGATCACGAATCGGACATTCTGGAAGTGATGTCTGTGTGTGTGTGAAAGTATGTGTGTGTGTGTGTGTGTGTGTGTCAGTGAGCCTGTGGAGACGATATCTCAAGAACAAATGGAGGAATTTGATTGAAATTTTGTACAAAAATCACAATGTGTGAATACTGGAAGCCTATTTCTTTTAAACGCAATCGAATGCACTGAACTCCCCTAAATTTTCGAGTGAAATTTTGAAAATTCATCAAAAAATCAAAACCTTTAATAAAGTTACTCAAATAGACATTTCTTATATAATTTTTCTTTAGAAAACGATTCACATAAACTTTAGAACGCTAGAATGAATCTCTCTTGAGATATTGCATATTTTTCAAATAAAATTTATCAAAAAATCCCATAAATTAAAAAAAAATATTAACTGTTGAGAAACATGCTCACTTTTCATATGTAATATTATTCTATAAATTTGGTGACATCATTGTCGTGGATCTAGCTCGCTCCATTCATAAGAAAAGATACTTTGAGTAATACTTTTGTATTTGAATGCCAATAGTCATTTATCTGCCATAAGAATAACTTATTTCTCCATCCATAACGCTTGGCGAGATTTTGACGACTTATTTGGTGGAATGTCGCCAACTTGGCCACTTTTTACATGTTGCCAAATTAACGAAAATCTCGCCAAATGGATAAAAATGACTCTAAATCAATGAAAATGATTACTAATTTTCGAAATTCAATATCTTGGAAAGAATATAAGTATCTACAATAAGAAAAACCTATATTTTTACTGTAAAAGTAGTAAATTTATTGCATTATATAAGGAAAGTCATGTGTTGGCCACATCAGATTTTTCTATACGCATCGGTGTTCCTCCAAAGAAAATTGAAGTCGGTTTAAAATATTTCCTGTTATGGTATACCTAAAGTTGCTTTAATGTAGATATAAGACGATAATCCACTTTCTTCAATAAAGTTGAACTGATAGTTGTATCTACAACCCCATTCTATTAAACGTGCTTGTGTCGATATCAGATCATGTTGTTATATAACTAATTACGGCTATCTTTCAAATAAAAATGTAATTCCTATTTTGTCATATGTAGAATTATGGTCTTAACGCAATTGACTCTGCTTATAATTAATTCCCCGATATATAGCTTTCAAGATGCTCAGTATATTTTGAGCGTCTAAAAAGTTTTACTATTTAATATTATCACCAATTCCATAGCATCTGCATGGGCTGTATTTTTTGGTATGCGCTGTAAATTTCTGAGGATATATATATATATATATATATATATATATATATATATATATATAAAGAAATACAAAAGGAAAGAAAAGAACGGGGGTGACCATATGTCTTTCATAAAATGGTAGGGGTGGATTGCGACACCCCTTTCCCGTTTAAAGCAGCTTTTTCGTCCGGACAACGCTCACGGTACCAATGTAATACAATGGCCAGTCCCCCATATGCGCAAAGACAAAAGCACTCCAACAGTGACTAAAACAAAAAGGAGACCAGTAATGGATAAGAGACGCCAAAGATTACAGTTCCGAGATTCCCCAGTTTTTGTAAGTCAATTTGCGCATGCGTTTTGAGCAATCTTTACACTAGTATCGCAGATATGGTTAAATACGCTCAATCTCTCAATTGAATAAATCAGTATATTCGTCTTCTTTGAAAAAAGAATTATAATTTTTTAAGAAATATAAAGGATAATGCCTTTTTATGGCTTCCTTTACTATTTTTTGGCTGTTATTTATGCAATCCTTCTTGAATGTATTATATATAATGTTTCTTTTGAAATGCCCGATAACGATGTTTCTGAAAATGTTCTTTGTGAGATTAGAATTCCAATCTATTATAGGGTTGATCTTGATCTTGTATGAATCTCGTTTGTCATGTAGAGTCGTGTAAAACCCATATTGCCGATGTTTACTGATTGACAAATCCAAAAAATCCACCGCTCCGTCTTCTTTTACTTGATTTTCGACTAATTCCAGTTCACCTGGATAAAACTTGAAATCAAATTTTGGGGTGTGCTCAAAATACCCCAAAAGTACATCGTCAACAAAACGGAAGTAAGGCATTTCTGATAAAATATGGGTTCCCTTTTCGTATTTTGATAAATATATATCTGCGAGCATTGATGAACAGCATCCTCCCATGGGTATACCTCTAATTTGTCTGTAAAAATTCTTCCCGTCATGTAAAATATTTTCTTTTAAAACCAATTCCACAAGGTCCAAATATCTACGATAGGTAATGAATTGTTTCAAGTCGTATTCTTCATGTAATTCTTTTAAAATCAAATGCAACTGAGTTAAGTCTATATTATTAAATAAATCTCGAAAATCATAGCTATTAAAACATATATCCCTGTGACAGAATTTAAGCCTGTTTATCACTTACTGTCCATTTTTTATCATAATGTTACTTTGTTTTTTTATATCTATCATAACATGTTTAAGAATATCCAAGAGTTTCAGATTTGCATGTGCTAAATATGATCCACATCCTATCGTAATTGTTCGGAATTTCACAGGATCCTTGTGCAATTTGGGAATAAGAACAAGGTATGGGAATTTAACAGTTTTTAAATCCACGTCGATACGTTTGTAAAGTGCCTTTATTCTCTTAGTCAGAACCATTTCGTTACTGGTCATTGGTGCATACATTGGAATTCTAATCTCACAAAGAACATTTTCAGAAACATCATTATCGGGCATTTCAAAAGAAACATTATATATAATACATTCAAAAAGGATTGCATAAATAACAGTTAAAAAATAGTAAAGGAAGCCATAAAAGGCATTATCCTTTATATTTCTTAAAAAATTATTATAATTCTTTTTTCAAAGAAGACGAATATACTGATTTATTCAATTGAGAGATTGAGCGTATTTAACCATATCTGCGATACTAGTGTAAAGATTGCTCAAAACGCATGCGCAAATTGACTTACAAAAACTGGGGAATCTCGGAACTGTAATCTTTGGCGTCTCTTATCCATTACTGGTCTCCTTTTTGTTTTAGTCACTGTTGGAGTGCTTTTGTCTTTGCGCATATGGGGGACTGACCATTGTATTACATTGGTACCGTGACCGTTGTCCGGACGAAAAAGCTGCTTTAAACGGGAAAGGGGTGTCGCAATCCACCCTTACCATTTTATGAAAGACATATGGTCACCCCCGTTCTTTTCTTTCCTTTTGTATTTCTTTGTATTCTACTTCGGAAATAGAGCAGCATTGCGCCTCTTCCATGGTAGCGAATTGATTTTTGGTATAGCTCAGAATATGTGGAATCTATCCTGTTGAGGTCCACTTATCGTTATATATATATATATATATATATATATATATATATATATATATATATATATATATATATATATATATATATATATATATACGAGGGTAGATAAAAAAGGTTACAAGCAGCAGCATTTGAAAAGTAATTATTGTGGAAGGAATATTTTTCTCCAGAGTGGAGACAGATGGCGGTAGTTGTCTTACAACGGTTGCGCGGGTAGGTAGTGTAAGTTCGCAGACGTGTCAGAGCGATTGAAATGGCAAGACGTTTAGAAAAGTGGTCTCGCTTGGAGGTGCGAGCTGTATGGTGTGGAAATACCCTGGATCACTAACGAGAAAGAAGTTTAAGTTTACTCCCTCTGCCGGTAAAGTTATGGCAACCATATTCTGGAATCCCTGTGGTGTTATCCTGATCGAGTATCTGGAGTGTGGC
Source organism: Amaurobius ferox (assembly GCA_951213105.1). Taxonomy (NCBI): domain Eukaryota; kingdom Metazoa; phylum Arthropoda; class Arachnida; order Araneae; family Amaurobiidae; genus Amaurobius; species Amaurobius ferox. Next base: position 98,641,335 of record OX578139.1, on the reverse strand, counting down.
CATACCGTTACTGCTGATCGTTATTGTGCCACTTTGACAAGGTTACGTGAAGCCATCTGACGCAAACGCCCTGGCATGTTGAGTGATGGCGTCATCCTCCTGCATAACAATGCCAGGCCCCACACTGCTCGCCAAACTCAAAAATTGTTGCAAAAGTTCAAGTGAAGTCTGGAGCCACACCCCATACAGCTCAGATTTGGCACTCTGTTTCCTTTTCCGAAATTGAAGGAACACTTATCTGGAACAAGTTCTCTTCAGACAGTGATGTGAAAACAGCTGTCGAGAACTGGCTCAATGGACAGGGACGTGATTTTTACCAAACCGGGTTAAACAAGTTGGTCCTGTGTTCAGATAAATGCTTAAATAGATTCGGTGATTATGTGGAATAGTGATCGCCAAGTATGCCTCTTAATTACATTTTGTATTTTCTATCTATTGTTAATAAATAATTTTATATTACCCTTGTAACCCTTTTTTTAGATCCAACCTCGTATATATATATATATATATATATATATATATATATATATATATATTGAAAAATACGAGCTATTTTTCATATCAAATATTAGTATACACATGGAATAAAAAGGAACATAACGTTGGTTAAGAGCTAGCTCAAAGATAAATATTTCTTTTAGGATTATTTTGCCGCTGTCAAAGTATTTCGAAATGTTCCATGACTAAAATAATCAGTCACGCACACAACACGACTCGCTCCATAATATCTTGAGGATGCCTTCATGTCAAAAAAGAATGACATGTCCATTCATTGTGGTTGAATGGAATAGTATTCCTTTTTATAAAAATCTCTGTACGAGACACCATTTTCGGTTTCTTTTAAATTTCCAGCTTCAGAGTAAGAAAAATATGGAACAGGCATTAACAGAAAACCACTCGTACTTTCTTTAGCATGCATGGAATAATCTTCAGAGAAAGTTTGGTTGTGAGGGTCTAGCATTTTAAATCAAGTTTTCATTGGATTTTACACGTTCAAGGCATCACAGAGAACGAATTATTAGTTTTCTAACAGTTATGATGCAAGTGTGATGCATAATTGTCATTGCTTGAATAATATTCATAATATTTGATAATACAATGAATAAAATCACTTTCATTAGACTAGGGAAAGCCATTCTGAAAGGGAAAGAGAATGAATGCATCTTGAAGAGAACCCATGCGCTGAATACACCAGGTTATTCTTTTAAACATAATTTAAAATGCATGTATAATGCAGAAAACTCTCCAGTCCTTATGGAATTTGCCCAGGCTGGTGAAATTGAAACTTATTGATAATAAAGAGTGCTGGAATAGCTTTTAAAACAAAATTTTTTTCACATATGTGATTTACATACTTATCTTGCTGATCCGGTGGTCGAGCGGTCAGGGGCGTGCGTTTCCGTCTGATCGCTGGATTGCCGGGTTGCGGGTTCGAATCCCGCCAGCGGGAATGGATGTTGTCATGTCGAAGCCAAGGGGCGCTTCTATAAAAATGAAGCTGTAATTTTTCTCCCCTTCGCCATGGGATACCCTGGGAGGTCTTTGGGACGTGGTGCGTAGGTGCCCCTTCACCACGGGGGAATTAGTAAAAAAAGAAAAAAAAATACTTATCTTTATCAACAGCATGTTTTATACAAAGCTAGGGAAGCTGATACTACGGGCACCATAATTATAAACGGGAGCCACCCACAAGACCTTGAGAGAAATTGACGAGCGAATATTACTCAAATTCCTAGATAAGCGTTTTTATGTTTTTAGAGTGTTGTTGTTACAATTGATGACTAAGAAAATGTGCAAAACTAAGTAATTTCTATGACACTCCCACGTATTCTGCGATGCATGCTATATGTTCAGCTTGCGAAAAATGCTAAGTTTGGCACGTAGAACAATGACATTTATATTACATTAATGGGATTAAAACTGTGTGCTTTTGTTGACTTTCAAATATCCTTACGCGGCTACTGTTAGGAAACCCACTTTATTTATTTTTTTTACTTCAAACCATAGTGCTGCTTCCTTTTAATTATTACTTTCCTTATATACAATATACTATATTCCTTATATACAATATATACTATATATTATTACTTTCCTTATATACAATATACATGTATAAGGAAAGTATTGTGAAGAGGTCGAAAATTCGAATTCGAGTTTTCGACGGGAGAGCACGTTTCAAGCATCCCTGATCACGAATTGAACATTTTTAAAATGATGTCTGTGTGAGTGTGTGTGTGTGTGAAAGTATATGGTGTGTGTGTGTCAGTGAGTTTGTGGAGACGATAACTGACGAACGAATGGACCGATTCGAACGAAATTTGGCGCAAAAATTACAATCCGTAAACACTGGAAACCAATTGTTTTTATAAACAATCGAATGTTCAGAACCCCCTAAATTTTCGAGTGAAATTTGAAAAATCGTCAAAAAATCAAAACCTCTAATAAAATTATTCAAATAGATATTTCTTATGTAAATTTTCATTAGAAAACGATTGACATAAATTTTAGAACGCTAATATGAACCGTTCTCGAGATATTGCACATTTTTCAAAAAAATTATCAAAAAATCATATAAAATAAAAAAAAAGATTTCCTATTGAGAAACATGTTCACTTTTCATATGTAATACCATGCGATAAATTGGGTGACATCATTCTCATGGATCTAGCTCGTTCCATTCATGAAGAAAGATACCATGAGTAATACTTTTGTATTTGAACGCCAATAGTCATTTATCGGCTGTAAGAATAACTTATTTTTCGTCCATAACGCTTGACGAGATTTTGGCGACGAATTTGGTGGAATGTCGCCAACTTGGCGACTTTTTTAAATGTTGCTAAATTAAGGAAAAACCATCCAAATGGATAAAAATGACGCTAAATCAATGAAAATGACGACTCATTGACGAAAATTCAATATCTTGGAAATAATATAAGAATCTGCTATAAGAATGATATTTTTTTAACTGTAAAAGTAGTAAATTCATTGCATTATATAAGGAAAGTCATGTGCTGCCCACATCAGATTTTTTTATTATTTTACTTCTGCCTGGCATTAAATGTGGTGCTGAAACACAAGCTAGCACCCATTGCAGATAACGGTATTTACAGACAGGTTTCGTTCTTCATATGTGCTTGTCAGCTAGAAATATTCGATATCCACAATGGCAGCAAAAAGCTTGCTATGTACCTCAATTTTGCGAATCTACATGAAAACCGACATATTGAGTTCAACCAAGCAGCAGACATCGAATTTCTTAAATAAGGGTTCCAGGATTCACTTGGCTGCAACAACCAAGTTCAAGCACATAGAATTCGCCTGGCTTATTATCAAAATTAAGGCACAAAGGCAACTATCTTGCTACCATTGCTATTCCATGTTGATGAAAACATAAAAAGCGTGAAATCGGTTCTTTGATGCTGTTATCCGTAGTCTCAATGGGGTCTTCACATTGGGAGCACCCCTTATAGGCGGAATGTGTGAGTATGAACGAGCTGTTTAAGTTAAACCACTATTGTAGACGAAAATTCTTTTATCTGTATTAATATTTTTAGAGAATTCTTCTTGATTTTACATCCATATGTCAATTGAGCTTTGTATAACATTTTTATTTCGCGATATATACCATATAACACAAGCCTTTACTACAACTTTTTCGACCTATTATCTTCGATTCTTACATTTTTTGCATTTGATTGAAAACCGTTGCAAATACATTCAATCCATCTAATTATTCTAACTTAAGAAACAACAACTTGATGGATGAAATTAATAGAATTTTATATCACTAACATTCTAAGACATACAATGTGGTTTGCCTTATAAAGAGAAACCACATGTTAATGATGAAACTTTAATGAGAACAAACCGAAATGCAGCGAATAATTTAGCAGACATTAGTTTAAATTAAATTACAATAGGTTGAACTTGAGAACAGTCTGAAATAATTGCTTCGGGCACTTAATGTGAATCTATTATGATTTAACTTTCACCCAATAATGTGAAAGTCCCTTTGAATGCATGATGCATTACAAGTATTGCATTTGAATTATCTATATTTGAATTATCTCTATTTCTGAAAGTCCAGAAATACGTATGATCTGTCTTTTAGGAGAGATTGCTTAAGGGAATGGTGGACGTTGAAATGAGCAAAAATCGACTAAAAATGCTTTAATATATAACATTATTTTACATATTTAACATTTGCTTACGGGTGGGAGAGCGTCACCTGCTGCAGCAGGTGCAATGTTTCTGTCGACGATTTCCATGGACGCCAATGTCTGCAAAGGGGATCGAACTGTTTGGAATAGTGTATGCCAAATACCTGTCTTTTTGGGAAGTTCTTCGTTTGGGATGGACGCTGTTCCACCCGCAAGCAAAAGGTTAAATGCATTTTTTTTAAACGGAATTTTCAAAGGTTTTACATTTTTAAAATGCTCCATGCGTCTTAATTTTTTCTGAATTGCATGGAATTTGGCAAGAAGATACTTTTCATACTTTTTAATGAAACTGGGTATGCATTTTATAATTGGACTTTATTAAGGTAATTAAAAGTGAATAAGAACCAAATTAAATAATGAAAATTAAGTTTTAATGCAGAAAAATATTTTTAAAAAATTAACTTTCTAAGAGATTTAAAAATGAATACCCAAATTTGTTCATAATGTGATTTTAAGTGATCATAATGTAAAATTAATCAAAAATGTGAACAAATGGCATGCAAGGAGCATTTTCAAATTTTCATTAAAAAAATTAAATTAAAAAAAAATACAAAATTATAACAAAATTGAAAATAAATTTAATGGTATTGTATATAGTAATGTTAAGAGGAATATTTATACAAATTTTCACGTTTCTAAGTCAATAAATAAATAAAAAAAAATTCAACGTCCACCGTCTCTTAAGTGATTTTAGGACCTTAGAACAATGATTTATATACGCAATGATATAAAGTTTATAATTTTAAAGATTAAGTTGGATAGATTTATAGATAACTTTATATGATTTATCATGTTTTTATAGGAGAAACCTGAAAGCAAAGAGCAATTTTATTATTTTCGACTTCTTTTTTAATTCAATGTTTAATAAAAACATCATGTAGCATAGTCCCGATTATCCAATCATTGATTAATCGACATTGTAAAATATCCGTCTATAGTTAAAATGAAAAATATATAATGCCAATTTTAAGAATATGTTTCATTGCTAAAAGTAAGAATAGTTTAAAGACAGCAATTTCAATGTTTAATTCGCAGTGCTGTATGTGTATAAAGCATAAATTAAAATTCATACACAAATATATTACATATATATATATATATGCATATACATTTATTGAACAGTATATGTACTGTAGTTTGTGAGTTTCAAATGTGTCTGAAGAGGAATAGGTTTCACGTCATTCTACGAATTTCGATGGTTGGATAGCTGCCTTCCATTCCTATTTTACGTATTGCCAAGTTTGTCTCTTTTTTATCTATTCCAGTGTGTAAGTATTTAAGCGTTGTGTAGGTCTATATGTAAGCCCTGGTGTGTAAGTGTTTAAGCTTTGTATAAGTCTATGTGTATGTAAGAACTGTAAGCTTATTGTGCAAGCCTTGTGTGTAAGCTTATTGTGTAAGCCTTGTGTTTCAGTTTATTGATGTGCTGTTGGTCTATTAATTGCTGTTTAAATAATCTACACTGAAGTGCATGTTTTTAAATAAGCAAAGTGTTAAGTAGGCATATGTTTTAAATCAATAAAATATGTTTCAGCATAATTAGTCTACTTTATTTGGTTGTACAGCATTTAATAACTTGTATTTGGTAGTTCCGAATTATCCAAAATTTTCAGTTATCCGATTCTCGCGTGGTCCCATTTAGGTCGAAAATCGCGATTATTGTGTGCAGTCATTATGTTGGTATTGACTTTTACTTTCTAAATAATTAATAATTTTGAGAATTATTGCTATTATTGCTTTTATGTCCAGTTATTGCCAAATTTTGGATAAAGTATTTTATGTCCAGTTATTGCCAAATTTTGGATAAAGTATTTTATGTCCAGTTATTGCCAAATTTTGGATCGGCTTTGGGTGATTCTGCGCTCTGCTGTCGTTTTATGTTTCCGAGGGTAAATTTGACCAGAACTTATAGTTTAAAGTTTATTACAAACTATTATAAAAATCCATGCTTACTTAGGGTACTTTCTGGAACTGGGATACTCATTGCAAAGAACTTTATGACTTTCCAAGAACAGTAAGTTTGCTTCTTCGTTAGAAAATGGTGAGGCAGTAAGAAAATTTGTTATGTGTCGCAATTTTGCAAAGCCAGGTGATAACTAACTAGAAGTTAGTTACACTAGGTGAATAACATGGATTCATGAACCGCTGAGTTTGTACTGCTTACTAGCCTCTATTGATGGGTTTTATGACTACTATTTCCCCTGGCCGGCTGCTCTACAATTTGTGAATGTTGGTTGCTGGAAACATGATCCGAATTTATTGGAAATGTCAACTCGGTGGATTTTGTGATTATGAATATTAGAATTAAATTTTTGTAAACCTATTTATAAAATACTTACAATAATAACACCACTCTCTGTATATCTAACGATAACTTGGATATGTATTAAAAGGATAAATAAATGTATTGTAGAAAAATAAAAATAAGCAAAAGTCTCATGTGTTTAAAAATACTATATTAAGGGATCGAAAATTAAAAATAAATCTTTAGAATTTACACCTTTCGATTATTTTAGAGCACAAATCAATCCATTAACTTGAGTTTGATTACATGTATTTCAGTTAATTTGTGACATTGACAAAATTCGAGTAATACGGAACTACCTGTAGGACTTTTCTGCACTGTGCTATTGTCATAAGATAACTTAACTGTTTAGAAATATTCACAGAAAGCTATGATGTAAGCTTTATTTGAATCTTTTGATGCTGAGCTTCATTGCATGATATTTTCAGATTTCTGTTCTTAGCTGACAACCTTTTACAGAAAGTTTATATAGTTCTATATAATTTTACTGAGTCGTACATGATGTTGAAGCAACTTTAGGTTGAAATAAATTATTTGAATATTGTATCTAAAATGTGTTGTGGAATGGATAATATGGAATAGTGTTCTATAGCATTATACCCACAATGTATCTCAAGTATTAAAAATTTTCTCATGCATTCCAAATTGTAGTATGTCATACTCGTGTTTCATAACACCATATCCACAATATATTTCATAACACTATATCCACAATATTCAATTATTCCAAATTGTAGTATGTCATACTAGTGTTTTATAACACTATATACACAATGTTTTTCAATTATTCCAAATTATAGTATGTTATACTAGTGTTTCATAACACTATATCCACAATGTATCTCAATTATTCCAAATTGTATTATGTCATACTAGTGTTTTATAACACTATATCCACAATGTATTTCAATTATTCTAAATTATAGTATGTCATACTAGTGTTTCATAACATTATATCCACAATGTATCTCAAGTATTAACATTTTTCTCATGTATTCCAAATTGTAGTATGTTATATACCAGTGTTTCATAACATTATATCCACAATGTATCTCAATTATTCCAAATTGTAGTATATCATACTAGTATTTTATATAACGCTATATCCACAATGTATTTCATTCAATCCAAATTATAGTATGTCATACTAGTGTTTCATAACACTATATCCACAATGTATTTCAATTATTTCAAATTGTAGTATGTCATACTAGTGTTTCATAACACTATATCCACAATGTATCTTAATTATTCCAAATTGTAGTATGTCATACTAGTGTTTTGTAACACTATATATACAATGTATCTTAAGTAGTCCAAAAAGTTTTCAGTTATTCCAAATTGTGTTATGGAAAACAAGTGTTCCATAACACTATATTCACAATGTATTTCACGTATTCAAATTTTGTTTAAAACTAGTTTTCCATATATATCCCCAATGTATCGTAAATATTTTAAAATTTTCAAGTATATTTTGTATTCAAAAATAAATATCAAATAATGAATTTATTCAAGGAATTAGAATCATATCAAAAATACCTAAAAGATGTAGCTGAATTAGTGAATTATTAATTTAACAATAATTATTCTTAAAACAAAAGTGGTACTCTATGTTACCAGTTAGGTTTTATTGGCTATATTAAACATGTTGTATTTTTATAATTCCATAATAAATATCGAAATGCATTTCTTTTTCATTTCGATACTCAATTAGAACTCCCTATTGAATTCAGAATATCTCTTATTCTGTATAAAATCTCAAAATATAAAATTTCAATATTTGCGTGAAACATATATGCCAAACGTATAACACTTGCGAAAATCCCCTATTAAATATAATAAATATTATTCATTTTCCAAGAGCTTTAAAATGCTTCTCCTACTAAATCAGACATCAATCTCATCCAAATGAATGGCGACTGTTCTAGAAAGAAAAGGGAGAAAAGCACTGAAAGAATGTATAATTTATTGAGTTATTTATCATTTTTTTTCGGTAAATGTGAGGATAATGGTCGTTGCCACAAAGTAGCGCTTTAGTAAAAATATGGCAATATTTCTCATTTCTGAAATTAATCTTTGTAAGTGGCAACAGGAAAAATACAAATACATTTATTGAATCCATAAATATGTAATATATATGATTTGTCTGTATCTCATATGATGATATGTCCGATGATATATCTGATTAGACAAAAAGTGCTTTGGATTTATGATGGGATGCTATTCTTGCACTTATTTAGATGCAAATAAAGGTCGCATGTTGGCTCAATATGTTCCTAGCGGTATAAAAAATAGAGAATTAAATTAGATTATGAATTAGATTATCTGTTTCCATTTTGAAAAAAAAAAGAAGCTTCAAATGAATTTAAAGGAATAACTTGAGCATTAAATCTGAAAGATATACATTTTTACTTTCCTTATATACATAAGGGATAAGGAAAGTACTGTGACGGGGTCGAAAATTCGAATTCGAGTTTTCTATGGGAGAGCACGTTTCGAGCATCCCTGATCACGAATTGAACATTTTGGAGGTGATGTCTGTGTGTGGGCGTGTGCGTGTCAGTGAGTCTGTGGAGACGATAATTGACGAACGAATGGACCGATTCGAACGAAATTTGGTACAAAAATCACAATCCGTAAACACTGGAAGCCTATTGTTTTTATACGCAATCGAATGTTCATAACCCCCCTAAATTTTCGAGTGAAATTTTGAAAAAATAATCAAAAAATCAAAACCGCTAATAAAGTTACCCAAATAGACATTTCTTATGTAATTTTTCATTAGAAAACGATTAACATAAATTTTAGGATGCTAACATGCACCGTTCTCGAAATATTGCACATTTTTCAAAAAAATTATAAAAAAGTCATATAAAATAAAAACGAAATGTTTCCTATTGAGAAACATGTTCACTTTTGATATGTAATAACCATGCGATAAATTTGGTGACATCATTCTCGTGGAACTAGCTCGTTTCATTCAGGAAAAAAGATACTTTGAGTAATACTTTTGTATTTGAACGCCAATAGTCATTTATCTTCTGTAAGAATAACTTATTTCTCCGTCCATAGCGCTTGGCGAGATTTTGGCGACGAATTTAGCGGAATGTCGTCAACTTGGCGACATTTTTAATTGTTGCCAAATTAACAAAACTCTCGCCAAATGGATAAAAATGACGACTAATTAAAGAAAATTCAATATCTTGGAAAGAATGTAAGTATCTACTATAAGAATAACATTCTTTTTAACTGTAAAAGTAGTAAATTCATTGCATTATGTAAGGAAAGTCATGTGCTGCCCACATCAGATTTTTTTCATTCTGGCAATGATTGTGATACAGTAGAACTTAACACTATGGAATATGAATGTATGGAAACATTCTAGTGGAGACTTACACTAAAGCTATTTTAAAAGCGTTGCGTACCTAAAAATATCTTATGTCTTTATATAACGTAGAAAGTTGATTTTTTCCTCTGTATATTAAAAAAAAAATTCTGCAATTTTTGACTCTGTATTACGATTAAGTAAGACTGGCTTAGAATTTCAATTTAGGCCTTAGTTAATTAAATATTAATTAATAAAATTTTGCATTGCCAGTATGGGCAAAGGGTCCAGTCGTTTTACAATTTCTCTGTGATTGGTTGCAGGCAATAATGTCACAAAGAGGGCCGAGGATAATGATATGCCTAATTGTTGCTTATTATAAACAGAGCGTCTTGTAACTATTGTTGTCACGAACAATTACGATTAAAATATAATCAATATTGCGATTGACAATTATATGTCTTATCGTAGATTCTTCTAAACAATTGTAATTCATTAACAAATTATTATGAAGTAATTACGAAAATAATTTGCATAATCATGATTGTTAGAACTTTTAGCCTGCTAACTGTATGCCTTATTGAAATAGTTTGTATGTTTGCAGCGAACGCTGTATATTCAGATAAATATCGAATAAAATACCTGGTTATTAATATAACCCAGAATCGGTCTCTAACATTGCATTGTTATAAAATTCCACCTAAACGAAAATTATCTTATCGCACTGGAAATGAAATTTGAGAACGGTCTAAAGTTGTAGGTAGACCGTTAGGTTTAAGGGGTGTGGGTAAAATAGCTCACGAAAAGAGCTCCGGGGATTGGCGAGCGCCAGTGAGCAGAGAGCGGAGCCTCTACTGAAGAGCAAAAGCATAAAATATGCAAATTAAAGAATAAAAAAAAAATCGTAACATTGAAATTGCCATATGCAAGAAGTAATATAGGCAAAAATTGTAACAATGAATTAAAATTATTTTTTTCTGCATTTAAGAACTCTGCATAGTTTAACTTTAAAGTTAATTCAGCATTGTTTCGAAAGTATCGTTTATTTTATTAAACGCTTCCGTGTTCTTTCAGCATAAAATGATTGGAAAAATCGATATATGAATTTATTACGGTAATGTAAATTCAACGTCATTAACTATTTTCAGATGCAAATTCAATTTATTGACTGAGATTAAGATATCAAAGAGACATTGCTTTACGGAGGAATTATAATCTTTTGTATAAGTGAAGATATTAAATGGATACATATCTAACAATCGCATTAATTTCAATAGAATAACGTATTGAAATTCTTTAAATCATTCTTTTAAAGCTATTGAATTATTTTTATTGATAGATAGTTTTGTCGCAGTATAATGTAATATATAATTTAAATTGACAACAATAGCTAAAGCAATTGAATATAAAGGTCAACAAATGTTAGTTCTAAAAATTAGTACGGAAAGTTCAACAAGTTATGTTCTAAAAATTAATGCGGCTGAACTAGACTTTCGCATATCAGAATCCATTTATAACACGTTACATTTCATTTTAAAGGTTTTTTTTCCATTACAATATTTTTCACTACAATAATTGAAACTGCTATGCTTCGTGATCATTGTACCATAAATAACCCCTTTTATGCATAATTAAAATTTTATCCTATGCTGCCATGTTAAGAAAATATAAAATGTCGAAGTTTTCGTTTAAATTACAGAAAATTCTTTTAAGTTCTAGAATTTTTTATAACAAGGCCGGCTGTAAAGTTTCGTGAAAATCCATTAATATTTATGACAGATATAGTGTACACAAGAAATTCACCACAGCCATAACTCTAAAGACGGACATAACTCTAAAATAGACTCTCTTAGACGGATATAACTCTAAAATTAGTTAAAACGTGTTCAGGAGGTCCTGAAACACATATTGGCATCAAAATCTCAAATTGGCGAAAATTTTCGTGTAAACAACATTTTCTCTGTATTATATTCTATAGTGTGTATTATATTCTCTGTATTATATTTTCTGTATTATATTATGTCTCTGTATTATATTCTATAGTAAAAGATAAAACGAGGAAACCAGACTTTTTTTTATAGATTACCAAATTTAAATATTATGTAAAATCAGTAACATACGTTTGATGTTTCTTATCGTTCAATTTCTTGGAATTTCTGGATAACTAACGCTTTATTTATAGCTCCATAAGTGGAAACAGGAAAATAGATAGCTAATAACTAACTATCGACCTATCTTACATGATCACACCAACAAAATACCCGTCATATTCTTAAAACAGCAATTAAGTGTTAAAATAATTCACAGTTGGCGTATTCACCAATTAACTTCACCCTAACTGTCACTAACTGAACGATGACCATCTTATGCACCTTCTGTAGAAAGGTTTTGAAAAATCCATGTAACTCGAAACATTTGTTACCAAACTACAAAATTCGAGAAGATTCCAAAACTCGCCAAAAGTAAAAAAAAAGGCGGTAATTCAACAAATTTATAGCCGAGCTTCAAATTTGTCGCCAAAATCAAGCGACCCGGACAAGGAGCATATCTTGTGTATAGAACGTATGAATCTGTGGAAAACTTGAATTAGGATTTTCTGCTCCGCTATAATATTTTCCCTATGCATAAGTAGAAAAAGAAAAATTAAATGCATTTTCCCTTTGGCTGCATCAAAATGGGTTGAAATTTATAACACGAAAATGCATTTATTGCAATCCCAAGATATAATAACTCCGCAGCGTGAGAATGAAATTATTGCGATTAATTCTTCAGTGAAGACTATGCGAACCCTGTGGAGACACCATGACAGGCAACGGAGCTACTACATCCATTCATGCAACTGGTAGTAACGTGTTATTATATTCCTGACGGCGATATTCGATAATTTCAACTGAAATATAATGCGCTTCTTCATTAAAGCAGGATACAGAGTGAGGTATGTTCACAGATGAATATTTAACCGAATAAAACAGCTAGAGCATCAATGAGGGATTTAAAATTGGTGTTGCCAAGTTATTTGCATAGTCATATTACTTGGAGGGGAGGTTCTGTGAAAACCTTTATATTGTATGTTAATATGCGATGGATTAAAATAATTACAAGTTTTAATAGAGATTTTATTATGTTGTCAACTAAATGTGTCGTATCTTGATGACTAAATGTATCTTATTATTTTCTTTATAAATATAGTGTAATGTACACAACCCCACACAAAAACTGCAACACCATAAAAGAGCGAATAGAGTGTGATAATAAAGGACACACAGACAGAGAAGGTATATATAAATAAGTGATGTTGATTCCAGAAGGATAATGCAATGCGGTAATGGCATAGACAGGGGGATCAGTAGGCAGTAGGATAATCTTTTGCTGCAATACAAGCAGCAATTCTTCGAGGAACATATGCAATGAACGTGCGGATAATTTCCTGAGGGATGGATGACCATATGTTTTCAACCATCCTTCACAGATCGTCCTCTGTTTGAGGCGGGGGCAGGGCAGTCAAACGACGGCCAATCACGTCCCATACATACTCGATGGGTGAGAGATCTGGAGACAGCGGAGGCCAAGGAAGTATCTGCATACCTTGCAAGGCTTATCTGCTGATAGTTGCCGTGTGCAGTCGCCCGTTATCTTGCTAGAAAACAACATTTTGCAAAAGGTGAAGGTAGGTCAGTGCAACCGGCAGCAGCACTTCATCCACATGTCGTTGTACCGTCATTGTGCCTCTTATACGAACCAGAGGTGACCGGCTATCGAAGCCGGGTACTCCAAACTATGAGATCGAGCAGTATGGCGTTCAACAGTCGCTACAGGATTGGATCTGCTTTAACGTCACCTTCAGATTCTCATGCGAGAACTGTCATTCGACAAACAGAACCGAGACTCGTTGCTGAACACTACCCTGTTCCATTCAGTCGTCCAAGAGGCTCGGGCCCGACACCATTGCAATCTCTCACGTCGGTGTTTTGTCGTCAATGGCAGTCTTCGTAAAGGACGGTTTGAGTGCAAGCAACTTTCGGCTAATCGTCGAGAAACTATTCTTGCTGATATTGGAACATCCAATGTACCCTATAAATTCTGCAGAATGTCGACAGTCGTCGTTTGTGGGACCGCCACAGCGTGCCTTTGAATGCATCGATCAACGTCTGGATGGACCGGTACCACTGCGGCAATTCACATGCCCTTCTTTAATACATATTCTCCAAATCTTTTGCACAGTGGACGCAACTATACCTGTTTCAGCGGCGATAAGCAGGTACGACCATCCAGCCGTAAGTAGGCTTAAAGTAAATCCCCTTGCACGATCGTCAAATGCTGAAACGGACTTCGGCATCGTCGGCCAGGCATCTTTTCAGCAACACGTGTCTTCTTAGTCTCGGAAAACGGGTTTCCGTAGGCGATAGACAGTAACAACTGTTGGTTTATCTGCCGTTTCCATCCCTTTTATACCGCGCTCTAATCACGTGACCTACTTTCATTTGATATCATTTACATGCATCGGCCAGCTGCGTTTGTCTCGGAAATTGCATAATTATACGACCAAAGCTTCATGGTGTTGCATTTTCTATGTTGGGTAGTGTATAAGGAAAGTATTGTGATGGAGTCGAAAATATGAATTAGAGTTTTCAACGGGAGAGCACGGTTTAAACATTCCTGAATACGAAACAAACGTTTTTCAGGTGATGTCTGTGTGTGTGTATGTGCGTTAGTGCGTTTGTGTTTGTTAAGTGAGTTTGTGGAGAAAATATCGCACGAAAAAATTGAGCGATTCGAACGAAATTCGGCACAAAAATTACAATCTATGAATATTGGCAGTCTATTGTTTTTAAAAGCAATCGAATGTTCAGAACATTACCAAATTTTCGAATAAAATTTTGAAAAAATCATCAAGAAATTAAAACTTTCGATAAAGTTACAAAAATAATAATCTCTTATGGAATTTTCATTAGAAAACGACTGACATATATTTTTGAACGCTAGCATGAACTGTTCTTGAGACATTGCCCATTTTTTAAATAAATTTATCAAAAAATTATAATGAACATAATGAAAAGTTTTAACTATTTTGGAATATGTTCACTTTTCAATTGCGATCTGAATTGATTAACACCATTCTCATGGATCTAGCTCGTTTTATTCATGAGAGACTATATTTTGGGTAATAGTTTTATATTTGGATGCCATTAGTCATTCATCTACAATAAGAATAACTCATTTCTCCGTCCATAATGCTTGGTGAAATTTTGGTGACGTATTTGGCGAAATATCGCCAACTTGGTGACTTTTCTTTACATTGCTAAATTGACGAAAATGTCATTAAATCTATAACAATATCGCCAAATTGATAATAATGTAGCTAATTTGATGATTGAATTAAATGAAACTAAATCTATGATAATGAGGACTAACTGCTGAAAATTCAATATCTTGGTAAGAATATAAAAATCTACCATAGGAATAACTTATTTTGCGGTTCGAAACACCTGGCGAAATTTTATCGGAATGCCGCCCACTGGGTGACATTTTAAATGTTGCTAAATTGATGAAAATCTCGCCAAATTGATGTAAATTTTGCTAAATTGATAAAAATCTGGCTTAATTGATAAAAATAACGCTAAATCAATGAAAATGACGAATTACTGATGAAAATTTTATTTCTTAGAAAGGACATAAGATTCAACTATGTGAATATCCCATTTCTCCGTCCATAATGTTTGGCGAAAAATTCAGTCGGATGTCGCCAAATTGGCAACGTTTTAAATGTTGCCAAATTAACGAAAAATTCGCCAAACTGATAAAAATGTCGCCAAATTGATAAAAATGGCGCTAAATGAAAGTTAATGTTTTGCAAATTTTTAATTCCGTCATAGGACTGGCATACTGTTTAGAATATAAGAAATGTTCTTCTCTTAGTTTGTTTGTAACATTTAGCGATACATCTGGCAAACTTGTGAATAATCTTGTGAAATACATCACTAATTGGTGATATTTCGCAAGATTATTCACAATCTTGCTTTCACAATCTGGGATGAAATATCGCCAATTGGCGATATTTCACCCCAGATTGATGAAAATATCTTCAAAATTGCAAAATTTATGCCAAGTCCATGAAAATAAATGGATATGAGACTACTACAAGATAAGATACTTTGCGTAATAGTTTTGTATTTGGACACCGTTAGTCGTTTATCTGCTATAAGAATAACCTATTTCTCCAACCATAATTCTTGATGAAATTCTTGCAACGGATTCTTGCAACAAACGCCAACATGGTGACAATTTTAAATGTTGTCAACTTGACGAAACTGCTGCCAAATTGATAAAAATGCTATCAAATTGATCAAAATATTGCCAAATTGGTAAAAATGACGCCAAATGGGATGCAATATTTTGCATATTTTTCATTCCGTCATATGATCGGCGTACGTTTTATTATATAAGAAATGCTCTTCTAAATATCGCCAACTTGGCGGTATTGGTGCGACATTGACGAAACTATTGTCAAAATTGCGAAAATAGTGCCAAGTTAATGAAAATGAAGTCTAATTGATGAATTCATTATTAAAATATTTTGATATATGGATTATATTGTTTATTGAGGATGCTAACAGTATTGATAATTGCTTATTTAGAGTTGCGTGAAATATAAGTTAATTGGGTACGAGATAGTTTTACATGTTTTCAACCGGAAAAGCGCCAAATCTACAATTCAACGTTAAAAACACTGTGCCATGGATAAACAATTTTTCACTTTGAAAGAAGCAAATTCATTGCATTATGCAAGAAAAATCATATTCTGCCCACATCAGATTTTCTCTTTCTTGCGTATTGAAGAATGAAATTTTTCTCAGTAAAGTGATTAACTAGAGTGTGGTTCAACTCGACTTTCTCATACTAGAATTCATTTTTTTTTGCTTTAAATTTTACAAGAAATTTTTTGAAAAAGCGGTATCGTGGGTCTAAATGATTACAACTGTAACGCATTACCCTTCACTTTAACGGGCTTGAAAAAGTCTTTGGACTGATACCATACTTGGCAATTATACTCCCTCTGGCGGTGTAACTTGTCCCCCCCCCCAAGAGGAGCTAATGACGTCACGAACAAAAAAATGTATCGCGACTAATTTTCACAACAATGATTGAAACTATTAAGCCTCGTGTTCATTGAGGCATAAATAAATGAACCCCAATTTTGCCCTATGCTGTCATGTTAACAAAATGTAGAATTTCGTGGAAATAATATGTTATACTGTAGAGTAAAAATTGAAATCAGTTATTTAGCACTTGAGATTTTAAAGTCAATTACAATCGATGCACAGCAATAGTAGGCTTTGTAGTAGATATAACGTTTGTGTTACATTCAAATGGCGGGGGTTCCATTTTCGTTTCAGTATGCATATTTTTCAGAGGATGAAATTAGGTTAAATATTCGTGGCTCTAAACACAAATAGAGTGCTGTAGCAACACGAGGGAGCTTATACTTTCCGGCCTTGGGCCTTGTTTCGGAAGGAGAAATATGTAAAGCACTTAAGATTGCTCAAATCAATAATGAATTGATTCACAATTTAAAATGCAGCACAAATAACGATAGATGATCATACGCACGCTTTAGAAATCAATTGGATTTCCTTCTTTCAATGTAAATATCTGAGCTTGAACGCCTAAATAAGCTCAACGGAATACCCTTGCCACAGATTAATAAATACAGATATTTCACTCGACTTTCAGCGCCCCCAACCGCCAACCAAAATATCAAGGTTGGCGCGCTTGGCGATGGTCTGTGACGGTTTTCGCCAAGGCGTTCTGCTAATATAACCCTATCTGGCACTGACCGAAACACTTGGAACTTGGAAGAACTTTGTTGCTTTGTTCTATCATCGCATGCACATCGCATGTTGTTTACACGTGGTAAACATACTTTCGCTGCTATTTTATGGATTGCTAAAAGAAAAGGAATTACGTTTAAAAGGTATGTAATTTATTTTTATTTAAATAAAAAAATTATTTGTTATCTATCCCATATTTCATCCTATGCACGTATTCATCATAAGAAATTGGTGCAGTATTATCAATTCACTGCCGCCTAGATTAAATTCTAAGAAGCAGTGGCATTATTGATTAAAAACCTTTTCCGCATTTATATAAAATGTATAAAAATTTATATTTGAGTAGCTTTTTCTAGAGAAAGTTGAATATACTATTGGATGTGTATATATTTTACATGCTTTTTATTAGTGTATTTTAAAAAAAAAAATATATATATAATAACAGCAGAATAAATTAAGAACTAAGCAATTTAACTATCAACACGATAGTATACTTTTTAGGCTGAAAATATTATGTAATATTTCAGTCTTTTGGGTATGTTAGCTTGTAATTTTTGGTGTATAATGATTTACAGTGATGCAATGCGTCAATTTTTTTATTTAGTTTATGATTGCATGAATTAAATATATATCTGTGTTTATTTATTTAAAATTAAAACATATTACAGATAAAAGTATTTTTAAATGCTGATCATGTTTATAGTTTAAAAAATTATAAAAGTACAGTTCCGTAATTTTTTTTTGGCCGCATGAACATAAAATCGCCAATTGAGCGATAGTCGCCAAATCTAGCAGTCGAGCTTTTTATACGTCATAGCTGAGATGGTTGGCTCCTCGAACGCTAGTGTCTATGCGAAATCCTATGTTAACGATGTTGCCATAGGTTCCTATGGGAGTGAACCTTCTGAATATAGTATTCTGTGACCCTTGCGTTCAAATGTCTTTCATACCATTTCTATTTCTCGTTTTACTTCTCCTTTGCCACCATTAGGTTGTTTATAATTGCCCCTAACATGGAATGGTTATGCTTTCAATTGGCATTTAGCTTTAGGATGGTTTGAACTGAAGAAGGAAATTCAAGTGATGTAAAACGTCTACTTTCATTATTTAACAACGTTATGTTTTTTTTATTTATTGTTAGAGTGCAAAGTCTGGGTTTGTGCAAAATCAGTTAGGTGTTAATAGGCTTATTATTATTACGAATGATATAAAGTATTAATAAAAAGTCCGCTGAAATGTGATTGAAATGCAATATACTCGAATAATATAGTTATAAGGCTATATAATTCAAAATATTTACTATACTGTACAATTTTTTTTCTTTTGCAGCAAAATTATGTTATCGGTTTTCCTTTAAAACGTCCCTTTGAGAAAAGTTCCCTTTAAAATGTAAAACTATTATAAATGCATGTATTAATATTATTATAAATGTCAATTATTTTAAATGCGTTTATTATTACTGTGATAAAGGATTTTTCAAATCCCTCTCTCAATAACATTGAGTAAAATTTGAATAACTCCTCATAAACAGTAATTAATATAATTTTAAACTCGGCGCTTCTAAAGTATTCTGAAATTTATAATTAAAAATTTTATTTATTATAAGTGAAAGATAAGCTTCGCAGCATGGAAATTAAATTATTGTAATTAATCCTTCAGTGATGAATATGAGGAACACGCGAAGATGGGACAAGTAATGTGACTGAATATATTCATACAATTCGGAGCAACGTATAATTATATTCATGAGGAATAAATGCGATAATTTCAATGGGGCACAACACGAACTTCTTCATGTAATTTCGACATATAGCTAAGTGAATATTTAATCGTATAAAATATCTGGAGCATTAATAGGGAATTTAGGATAGGTGTCGTCAGGCATTTGCATCTACAAATTACTAAGCATGGATGTTTTGAGAAAACACGTAAAAAGGTATATTAATATGCATGCACTGAGTTACATAAATATCGGCTTTATGGAGATTTTATTATGTTGTCTATTATATGTCCCACTTCACGAAATGTTAATTTTGAAACATGCTGAACAACGAAATTCTTCTTGAAAATGGTGAAAATCAATCGAACTCTGAAAACTATATTTCACATAAACTTTTATTAACGAGAAAAGTTTTTTTTATAAGAAACTACTTGAGCGGAACTTTCTATCGTTATCATTCCACAGGGTGATAGAAAGTCCGTGAACATCATATTTTAAAATCATATAATTTACCGATAAATTGAAATAATAAATTTTTGTTTCAGTTTGATGGCTATAACATATTCTCAAAAATATATAAGAAATATAGTATGCTATTTTCAATACGAAAGCTGGTAATTACAGACCTTTATTTTCTATCAATCGAACAGCAAGGCGTTTTCCCAGAGAGAAAGATAGATTTTTTTTTTATTTCAGAGCAATATTAATCTAGCTATTCTTGTGAGTGTTGCAGCCTTTTGGAAGAAATAATAATTCAACAATTACGAGGTTAGTAGCGCGTCATTGAGGAACTGGATCTATTGCAGACAGAGCGAGAACAGGCGGGCATTCTATTTTAACTCAGGCTAAACTGTCTGAAATGGAGATTGTGTTACTGAAACTCTTCAATAAATTCTTTTGAAACTCTTCATTGATACTCTCATAAGAATGGCTACAGAATTATTGCCGAATAATAATAATAATAATAATAATAATAATAATAATAACAATAATAATAATAATAATGTTGCGAATATGTAATATTTCCTCATTAAAATCTTTCTCCTTCGATTACCAGACAGAGAAAACACCCGTATCCTTTCCAATGACGTGAGACTAGGATTCCAAAAATGCCGAAGGTCGAAGACGGGCTTCCAGATTTGGCAATTTATCACCAATTTCCGAAATAATCAATATTCAAAACTCCGAAATAATCAATATTCTACGAGATCTGAGAGATTTCCAGAAGTTTCTATGGAGAGTCTATAAAAGAAATCACTAATTAGTTGACGTGATGTGAGCTACATTGAACTGTGATTTTTGTTCAATGTTTTGAGAATAATAATATAGGTTATTTTGTGAAATTAGTGAAGCATTTAAGTCTTGCTTAATTGTTTATTGCTCTGTTTACGATGTGCTTGTGAATAAACGTGTTAGTTATCCTGAAATTTGGTATTATTCTTGTGCATACTTACTATTCCAGAGGGTACGAGGGAATTATAATAAAACTCTGGGAAAACGCCATATTCTTCGATTGATTGAACACAAGGCCTGTAATGAACGTTTGACATACTGAGATACTAAACAGCAGACGATATTTTAGATATATTTTTGAGGTTATGTTACTGCCATCTAACTGAAATAAAATTTACTATCTCAATTTCTCGATATTATATGATTTTAAGATCTGATGTCCGCCTTTGACTTTCGATCGCCCTCCATTACTGCATAGCGAAAAAAAAAAATGGTGACGAAAAAAAAAATATCGACTCCAGCCCGATGGAGTCGATATGGTTTTGCTTGAATAAAATTTTGTAAAACAAAACCTAGTAAAATTCAATAAGTTTATTTTATTTTTTTCTTCAGACTCATTTGTTTCGTTTCCATGCTTTCAAAGTGCTATAAATTACTCGCTGACTGTTTATAGCTAGCTAGCAACTTTAGTTCTTGCCCCAATTTCATCTGGATATTTCGACTATAGACTTCAGGGCAAAATATCAAATAATTTTAAACTTGCTTGGTGGTATGTAAATGAAACTTACACAATGTACCTGACCACATTTTGCATGCAAGTTTATAAGCTTGCCCCTGGCGGTACATAAATACGCACATGAATACGTATATTTCCATCTGTTCTCTTCAAGTCTCACCAATCATTGAACATCTTTAGAATCCTTAAGTTCATTTAACCTCCTAATTTTTTAAACTAAATAAAATATTTCGTGCTTATGCACCAATCTTCCACCAAGGAGTAAGTAAATAAATTGAGCTGCAACAATTGTGATATTTTAAATATATATTACAGCTCCCTCCCCCCCATTGGAAAACCCAGTTAAAATACTAGAATATTAAAATTATAACCATAAAACTAAGAGCTCGATTCAAAATTCAATTACATACACAGAAATTTTTAAAATATACACATTCGTGATTATCCTTGTTTTGATTATCATTGGTCAGAAGTTCATTTAACCTAATAATTTTTTAAACAAAAAAAAATGTACCATGCTTATGCACTAATATTCACCAAGATGTAAGTAAACAGACTGAGCTGCAACAGTTGTGCTATTTTAAATATTACAGATTGGAAATCCATTGGAAAACCCAGATTAAAGTACTAAAGTATCGAAATTATAACAATAATACTTCAAAAAGAGTTCGATCCAAAATCCAATTATATACCCATGTGGTTTTTTAAAAGCTACAAAATCTTGCTTAGTGCTCGTTCACTTTCAGTTTTTGAGATACAAGCATTACAAACTTGAAAAACAGAAAATTTTTAATCTTCTTCAAATTAACAAGACGATTGCCCCAAAACTGTTAGAGCCGCTATAAAAATAAAATATCTGATGTGGGCAACACATGACTTTCCTTATATAATGCAATGAATTTACTACTTTTACAGTTAAAAAATGTTATTCTTATAGTAGATGCTGATATCCTTTCCAAGATATTGAATTTCCTTCAATTAGTCGCCATCTTCATTGATTTAGCTTCATTTTTATCAATTTGGCGAGATTTTTGTTAATTTGGTAACAATTAAAAATGTCGCCAAGTTGGCGACATTCCGCCAAATTTGTCGTCAAAATCTCGCCAAGCGTTATGGACGGAGAAATAGGTTATTCTTACAGCAGATAAATGACTATTGGCGTTCAAATAAAAAAGTATTACTCAATGTATCGTTTTTCATGAATGGAACGAGCTAGATCTACGAGAATGATGTCACCAAATTTATCGCATGGTATTACATATGAAAAGTGAACATGTTTCTCAATAGGAAATATTTTTTTTTATTTTATATAACATTTTGATAATTCTTTTGAAAAATGTGCAATATCTCGAGAACGGTTCACGTTAGCGTTCTAAAATTTATGTCAATCGTTTTCTACTGAAAAATTACATAAGAATTGTTTATTTGCGTAACTTTATTAGCGGTTTTCATTTTTTTAACGATTTTTTCAAAATTTCACTCGAAAATTTAGGGGGTTCTGAACATTCGATTGCGTATAAAAACAATAGGCTTCCAGTGTTTACGGATTGTGATTTTTGTACCAAATTTCGTTCGAATAGGTCCATTCGTTCGTCAGTTATCTTCTCCACAGACTCACTGACACATATATACACACACACATACTTTCACACACACACACACACACAGACATCAATTTGGCGAGATTTTTGTTAATTTGGCAACAATTAAAAATGTCGCCAAGTTGGCGACATTCCGCCAAATTTGTCGTCAAAATCTCGCCAAGCGTTATAGACGGAGAAATAGGTTATTCTTACAGCAGATAAATGACTATTGGCGTTCAAATACAAAAGTATTACTCACAGTATCTTTTTTCATGAATGGAACGAGCTAGATCCACGAGAATGATGTCACCAAATTTATGGCATGGTATTACATATGAAAAGTGAACATGTTTCTCAATAGGAAATATTTTTTTTATTTTATATGACTTTTTGATAATTTTTTAAAAAATGTGCAATATCTCGAGAAAGGTACATGTTAGCGTTCTAAAATTTATGCCAATCGTTTTCTAATGAAAAATTACATAAGAAATGTCTATTTGCGTAGCTTTATTAGCGGTTTTGATTTTTTGACGATTTTTTCAAAATTTCACTCGAAAATTTAGGAGGGTTCTGAACATTCGATTGCGTATAAAAACAATAGGATTCCAGTGTTTATGGATTGTGATTTTTATACCAAATTTCATTCAAATCGATCCATTCGTTCGTCAGTTATCGTCTCCACAGACTCACTGACACACACACACATACACACACGCACACACACACACGCACACAGACATCACTTCAAAAATGTTCTATTCGTGATTAGGGAAGCTTGAAACGTGCTCTCCCGTCGAAAATTCGAATTCGAATTTTCGACCCCGTCACAATACTTTCCTTATACATTATGTATATAAGGAAAGTAATAAACAGCTTCCACCCTCTCCATCACCAAGAGAAAGTCAAAGAATGTGGTGTGAGATCACAAGGGGAAATGAACTGTGTGTTCTCACATAGTTTCCGAAGCATCGGAGATTCGACGGTTAAACAGCCTGCAGTAAACACGTAACAAAGGTGGATCCTTCCAACTCCGTTCACGCAACATTACATCCAAAAAAATCTGATGTGGACAACACATGACTTTCCTTATATATTGCAATGAATTTACTACTTTTACAACTAAAAAAAACGTTATTCTTACAGTAGATACTTATATTCTTTCCATGATAATGAATTTTCTTCAATTAGACGTCATTTTCATTGATTTAGCGTCATTTTTATCAATTTGGCGAGATTTTTGTTAATTTGGCAACAATTAAAAATGTCGCCAAGTTGGCGACATTCCGTCAAATTCGTCGCCAAAATCTCGCCAAATGTTATGAACGGAGAAATAACTTATTCTTACAGAAGATAAATAACTATTGGCGTTCAAATACAAAAGTATTACACAAAGTATCTTTTTTCATGAATGGACCGAGCTAGATACACGAGAATGATGTTACCCAATTTATCGCATGGTATTACATATGAAAAGTGAACATGTTTCTCAATGGGAAGTATATTTTTTTTCATTTTATATGACTTTTTCATAATTTTTTTGAAAAATGTGCAATATCTCGAGAACGGTTCATGTTAGCGTTCTAAAATTTATGGCAATCGTTTTCTAATGAAAAATTACATAAGAAATGTTTGTTTGCGTAACTTTATGAACGGTTTTGATTTTTTGACGATTTTGTCAACATTTCATTCGAAAATTTAGGGGGGTTCTGAACATTCGATTGCGTATCAAAACAATAGGCTTCCAGTGTTTACGGATTGTGATTTTTGTACCAAATTTTGTTCAAATCGATCCATTCGTTCGTCAGTTATCGTCTCCACAGACTCACTGACACACACACACACACACACACACACACACACACACACACACACACACACACACACACACACACAGACATCACTCCAAAAATGTTTGATTCGTGATCAGGGATGCTTGAAACGTGCTCTCCCGTCGAAAACTCGAATTCGAATTTTCGACCCCGTCACAATACTTTCCTTATACATTATGTATATAAGGAATGTAATATATTGCTGTGGCATCACGATGAGTAAGTACCCTGTCATAATTAAACGAAAATGTGCCATCAATAATCGAATTTAGATCATCAGTGAAAGTAACAGTAATTAGCAAATGCGCACAGTTAGCATAGTAAATGTCGAGTAACAGCAGAGTGTTTGAAGAAAATTTAATAAGTGGCCGCACTGCATATTGATCATCAAATATCGCTACGTCAAACATAGTGTCCCACTGCATTTAATACAAGTGTGTTAAAAAGGGTGATGTGCAAAATACGATAGGTAATACGCATATCAATAATACGTATTCTTCAATACGATTTACCTCTGTGATATATGGATTTGTGATAGAATTGACGATCTGATGACTTCAGCTGCTAACTGAACTGTACGCAAACTGAGGTAACTCTTTATTACTTTCCTTATATACATAACGTATAAGGAAAGTATTGTGACGGAGTCGAAAATTCGAATTCGAATTTTCGACGGGAGAGCACGTTTTAAGCATCCCTGATCATGAATCAAACATTTTTGAGGTGATGTCTGTGTGTGCGTGCGAAAGTATGTGTGTGGGTGGGTGTGTCAGTGAGTCTGTGGAGACGATATCTCACGAACGAATGGAGCGATTCGAATGAGATTTGATACAAAAATCACAATCCGTGAATACTGGAAGCCTATTGTTTTTAAACACAATCGAATATTCAGAACCTCCCTAAATTTTCGAGTGAAATTTAGAAAAAATCATCAAAAAATCAAAACCTTTAATAAAGTTATGCAAATTGACATTTTTTATGTAATTTTTCCTTGGAAAACGATTGACACAAACTGTAGGATGCTAGCATTAACCGTTCTCGGGACATTGCACAGTTTTCAAATAAATTTATCAAAAAATCAAGTAAAATAAAAAAATATTAACTCTTAAACATGCTCACTTTTCATATGTAACATCATGGGATAAATTTGGTGACATGATACTCATGGATCTAGTTCGTTCTATTCATGAGAACATATACTTTGAGTAATAATTTTGTATTTGAACGCCAATAGTTGTTTACCTGCTATAAGAATAACTTATTTCTCCGTCCATAACGCTTGGCGAGATTTTGGCGACGAATTTGGCGGAATGTCGCCAACTTGGCGACTGTTTTAAATGTTGCGAAATTAATGAAAATCTCGCCAAATGGATGAAAATGACACTAAATCAATAAAAATGACGACTAATTGTCGAAAATTCAATATCTTGGAAAGGATATAAGTATATACTATAAGAATAACCGATTTTTTTTACTGTAAAATTAGTAAATTCATCGCATTATATAAGGAAAGTCATGTGTTGCCCACATCATATTTTTTATTCTATGTTCATGTCGGTCAAGGAGGGAACTTACAAATTTTGTGTTCTGATGACCATTAACTGAGTAAGAAATCAAATCTGAGTAAAGTTGCTTCTCTGAAATTAAAACCTATATATGTGTTTATGTAATGTTAATTGTTTTGTTATAGTATATATGTGTATATCTAAGTTGATTTGAATGATTACACTTAATGAAGAACTCCATGAAGACTTAATTAAGGAATGTAAAATAACGATTTGGCCAATTTAAATTTAAGCACTGTTGAATTTGTCTCATGTCATTCTCTTGTACTGGAGAACCATTGGAGAATTTCATACTTAACCCTAAGTGAAGGTATCAAAGGTAAGTCCTTTAATTTAGAATTTGGTCAGGACGATTTACTATATTGCACATGTCTTAGGTGCTGATGTTATTACTGAGTAATAAATGCATGTATTGCTATGGCATTTTATATAATATGTTATAGATAAAGCCCAAAATGAGGATAAACCTAGGTTAACCCGGTTAAATCTAGCTTTACACAGTCGCTAAAGCCCGAATGAAATTGAAATTGTATCAATTTCTGGCTTTACCCGGGTAAAGTGCGGATTACCCACACGATTATGGGTAAAGCTGTAATTTGATTCACACTAAAATTTCTGAGCATGCGCTGTGTGTTTTTATGGTTGTGGGTATGAGTTACATGTACGGGAAGGGGAGATCCAAGACTCTCTACTTGCATCTGATTGATTGTTACCAAGAAGAATCATGGAAAGAATCGCGTGTGTTGTTTTTAAAGAGTGTTTTAATAAAAGTTTTAAAGAATTAATTACTTCAATGGACCTGAATAGCTTTTATAAGTGATGAGAAATAAACCGCGAGTTTTTGCAGTCCCTGTAACCACCATAAAATTCTGAATTTCGCATTTCCTTATTTTATCAATATAGTGTAAAATTCTATTACTTTTAATATTTCACCTAATTAATAAATAAAATATAATTCTCTTAATTTTAGTAAAAATAATTTAATCTAGGGAAAATTTGATAGAATTATAAGGGTAAAGTTGAAAACTTCAAATTAAACTAGAAGCTGTGTTGGTAGCTAACTGCTGGTTACCGATATAAATAAAATTGAAAATCTGTCTGTCTGTATGTTTGTCTCATCATCACGGGAGAAAGGCTGAACCGAATTTGATGATATTTTGTTTGTAGTCTTGAAATAGCCCCACTTAAAATTTAGTCTATGTATTGAGTTTTTAAGATCAGTGGTTGTCGATATATTAATGAGAAACGAAACTTTCATTTGTCTCATCATCACGGGAGAACGGCTGAATCGAATTTAATAAGATTTTGTGGTAACCTTGAAATAGCACTATTTAAAATTTAGTCTATGTTTCGAGTTTCTAAGACTAGGGGTTGTCGAGATATTAATGAAAAACGAAACTTTCATAGGAGTTCTACTCTCTAACTCACTGGTTCCTCCAAACGAAAAATATTGGACAACGCTGGTTTAAAACGTCAATTAAAAACTCTACCTCTGAGTTTGGTGGTAGATTTTTGCGCTAATTAATTGCTTTGTGAAAACAAGAATTTAAATGGAAAATCTATCACCATAATTTATTTTTCACAGGTTTCTTCCACTCAACAATGAAAAGTATTAAGAAATCAAAATGGCTATTTAATTATCAACATTTTATGACTAAGATTCTTTCTTATACCATGATGCTTAGCTACGCAATTAAATCAAATGTGTTTGTTAATTATTATTATGTATTTTTCAATTTGAATAATAAATAAATGGATATAAAATATATATCTTGTAAATGAACTGTTTCATTTCTCTTTTAATTATATTAATTTCGAACTGAGTACATGTTTTTTTCATATATTGTGTTTTGCCAATAAACTCATTTAGCCGATTGTTGAAACAGAATAAGAGTAGAACGGATGCATCTTCTAATGCAATTTTAGTGTTTTCATTTAGTATATACAAACGGGATCAAGATGTTTAATTCTTCAGATATGTGAATTCAGATCTACGAATTTGGCGAGATATCGGCAACTTGGCAACTTTTCTTAAACGCTGCCAAATTGATGGAAATGTCGCCAATTGATAAAAACTACGCTAAATCAATGAAATTAATTTTGTTTTGTTAAAAGAGAGTACGGAAATGATGTTTCGGTAGCATATGTCTGTCAGTCCAACCGTTCGGTAGCGTATGTCTGTCAGTTCCACCGTCCTACTTAATAACACATTTAGCGATTTTTTAAAATGTCTCCAAATTGATAAAAATGTTTGTAAATCCATAAAAATATTTTGAAACTGATAAAATTGCTCTAAATAAATGAAATTAATTGTGTTTTGTTAGGGGGTAGTATTGTGGTGATGTTTTGTCAATTTGTCGCCAAGTGGGGCTGTCAGTTAGTTCTGTAGTCCCACTTGGCGATAAATTTGACGGTTTTTAAAATGTCTCTAATTTGACAAAAATGTCACCAAATTGATAAAATGACGCTAAATTTATTAAACTGACACAGAATAGATGAAAATTCAATATTTTGCATAGTTAAGTACGATTTTATAGATAATCTCTGTCGTTTTGTGAGAATTGAAAAATGATTTTTTCTAAATTTGTTTATAAACTGGACCAGGATGCTTTATTCTTCATATCTGCATGTGAAGATAATTTTGTATAGCTAGAAGATATTTTCTTTATATTATATTTTCCGTACGAAGAATGGATATACTACTTGTCTCTCTATAAAAATAATACATTTCTTTATCTGTAACTCTTGGTGAAACATTTTGACGGGTTATTGCCAGAATTTCTAAGCATCCAATAAGTAGAATATTAGTTCATATTTATAAATACTGTCAAAAGTGTTGGTTCTTGGCCACTATTAACTAAGATTTACGATTTCGAGCAAAAATATCTCCCAAAAACGCTTTCATGGGCCCATGCAATAGGCAGAAAATACTATGGGGAAGGGAAATAAAAAAAATATATACTGAAAAAAAATTTTTTTTGAGACAACTATTTGAATTTATCATCAATTCCATATTTTAATGAAATTAGGCTTGTTATACAATTTTCAAAAAGTAAAAATTTCACAAAAATAGAATTTCGAAAATTTTTCTTTTCATTTCTTTCTCTTTCAAAAATACATCGTACAGAACATTTGATAAAAAAGATGGTACTCACTTTATTTAAAGAAATATCTTAAAATATCTAATTCTCTTTATATTCTTTTAACCGACCGCCGATAAATTAGTTATAAATAAAATATTTTTATAAAAAATTATTTAAAAAATAGATTTGCTTTTCACGCATTTTGGCGACTTTAATACTTATTCATAATCCAAAATGTTTTCATGTTTTGTCCTATTTACATTCAATATGAATTTGAATATCAGAACGTTCTCAGTAAAACACGTCTGATAATAACCTGACAAAATTTGTGTTAGGAATTTGAATAACTTTGCTATTTACGATCTAAATAAGTTTGATGAAATTTGAAATTACTTTAAATTTTACTATAGTCGGTTCTTGCCACTAATTAATTAGACTACTCCGATACACTAATATATACCCCACAAATGGTCCAGTATTTCATTTTTCCTAAAAGTAAAGTGAAAGTCGGTTAATGGCTACTATCTAATTAAAACTACCTGAGGTGACTGACATGAATCCAATAATTAGGAACTCAGAACATGTTTTAAAAGAGGCTTGGAAAAGTTGGTTATTGGCACTATCAACTTATACTACCTCAGGACACTGATATACACTACACAAACTATCCCATATCACATTGTTTTGCACAGTGAAGGGAAGGTCGGTTGATGGCATCTATTCAGAGTTAGGCTTGGTTGGATGGCATCTATTCAGAGTTGGAATCGGTCAAATTGCTATACATTCTATGCGTAGGATCTTAGCCTATTTTTTCTCAAAAGTGTATTTAAAGTCGGTTTATGTCCTGTATCAACTAATACAGTTCGGGAACTGTGCGTACATTTCACAAATCGTCAATTATTCCATTTTTTCAAGTACTGTAGGAAAGGTCAGCCTATGGTCACTATTGATTTATGTAAATCGGACATAATGCAAGGTTGGATCCAATGTCGACGAATTTATCGCCAAGGGAAACAGATGAATACACAGACATACTCTTTTGAAAGATAATTAATATTATTCGTTTATTAACTATTTGAATTCCAAACCAGTCCTAAAATGTAAAATTAAAGCCCTACGTACGCTTTGATTTTAAATTTTATATTTTTGGCGTCATTTTCTTTAACTGAGCATCGTTTTCATCAATGTACCGTCATTTTCGTCAGGGTCATTATAGTATTAATTTTTGTATAGACAACAGTCTTTCACAGAAAATAATGCTTTCATAAAATACCGCCAAAGACGCTTAGAAGCGTGAATCAGTAAACGAAAAACATTAACACATACTATGAACATTTTAATAATGTAAATATTTCTCCTGTCAATTTCATTTTTATCCTGGTTAGACCTAGGTTTACCCAAGCAGCGTTGGATAAACCTAGGTTTACTTAGTTACTTTTTGGATAGTGTGGGCTTTACCCGGATAAACCTAGGTTTATCCAATTTCGGGTTTTACCCGTAACATATGCATTAGATAAAAGTCTAGCAATATATAAGATTTTTTGTAATTCATATGGTTAAAACATGAAACATTCAATGTTTAAGATTTTCATAGCATTATTTCCTATAGAGAACTATGATAATTTCCGAGAAAATTATATTAATGTAGTCAATACAAGAAACTAATAGTGTTTGAAAGGAAATTCGTTATGTTTGTCAACGGCGTTAAAATAGCATATAAGTATTAATACAAATCATCTGAATGTAATGTTAGAACAAATAATGGGGATGTGCCCGTTCATGCAATTTATGGAAACGTATTATTATTCATGAAGGTGAAATGCGATAATTTCAATGGACATAGAATCAACGTGATGGAACTTGACCATAGAATTGGACTTGGTAGGTGAATATTTAACTGCGAAATAACCAGAAAATTAATAGATAATTTATAACTGATGTTGCCATGTGTTTTCAAATTTAAAATATGTATTAGTTGACAGGGAGATTGTTGGAATTTTTAGAAATTTATAATCATAAATAAATATCTCTGCTCAGTTCAAGTTATGTAAATTTGCAACAATTTTCTTAATGCTGCATTATATTTATAAACTTCTTTTATTTTTTGATTCTTCATACTATGTAATATACACCAGTATATAGAAAGTATTCTCTTCACGAAAATTTTCGAATTCGAGATTTTGATGTCGAAATATGCTTTAAGACCCTCTGAGCACGTTTTGACTATTTTTGGAGTGATGTCTGTCTGTTTGAATGTCTGCTGTCGATTTTTTGCGCACACGATAGCAGCCACAAATATTGATGGATTTTCATGAAACTCAATACCCGGCTTTGCCATAAAAAAATCTATAACCAGATATAATTTTTTTTAATTCAAGCAAAATCTTCGAAATTATATATTTTTTTGAACATGGCAGCATAGGATAAAATTTGACATAATCCTGCATACAAGTGTTTATTTATGGATCAATGATCACCAGACCTAATTGTTCCCATCATTGTTGTGAAAAGCAGCCGCGATACAATTTTTTGTTCGTGGGGCGTCATTACCCCCATCGAGGGGCAAGTTACCCCCCCCCCCTTCTCGGTGGTGGGACACATTGTCAAGTATGGTATCAATCGGAAAACTTTTTCAATCCCTTTAATGTAAGGGGTAACTTTCTTGTAAAATTTGAAAAGAAAAGCTACTGAAATTGGATTCTGGTATCAGAAAGTTGAGTTGAGCCACACTCTAGTTAATTGCAGAATAGTACACGAATTTAGATTCATTTTCTTAGTTGCATTATTTTCTTATTTACACATGTTAATCGATTTTGAGTATTTAAATTGAAATTAAAATATTTCATATTTTAATTTCAATTAAATTGCAACACTTTTGCCTTCAGAAACTGTTTGATATTACTATTTCAGTGCTTACGTTGTTATTAACGAAGTTTTTAAATTTCAGATTATTCAACGAAGCGTGAATTTTTATACCTAAATTGTTTTCAGAGAATACCAAAATAGCATTTTACACTGTGACGTATTTGCAATCACTTGATCTTTAAATGATGAAAAAGGCAATATTATCTAATTCAAAGAGCCCACTTTTTTGCACGTTATGTTCGCTATCCTTCGCTTTTGATGAGTACCCAATACATCCAATACATCTTTTTGCAGGCTATGTCAGCCAACCTCCTCTTTTGATGAGTACCTATTAAAACCAACTCACCTTTTTGCACGCTATGTTCCCCAACCTCCTCTTTTGATGAGTACCCATTAATACCAATTCACCTTTTTGCACGTTATGTTCACCAACCTCCTCTTTTGATGAGTACCCATTAAAACCAATTCACCTTTATGCACGCTATGTTGGCCAACCTTCTTTTCAGTGAGTACCCATTAAAACCAATTCATTTTTTTGCACGCTACGTTCGCCAACCTCATCTATTGATGAGTATCCATTAAAACCAATCCACTTTTTTGCACGCTATGTTCGTCAAGCTCTGCTTCTGATGAGCACCCATTAAAAGCAATTCATCTTTTTGCCCGCTACGTTCACCAGCCTCCGCTTTGACGAGTACTCATTAAAACCAATTCATATTTTCGCACGTTATGTTAGCCAACCTCCTCTTTTAGTGAGTACCCATTAAAACCAATTTACCATTTTGCAGGCTATGTTCCCCAACCTCCTCTTTTGATGAGTACCCATTAATACCAATTCACCTTTTTGCACGTTATGTTCGCCAACCTCCTGTTTTGATGAGTACCCATTAAAACCAATTCACCTTCTTGCACGCTATGTTCGCCAACCTCCTCTTCTGATGAGTACCCATAAAATCAATTCACCTTTTTGCATGTTATGTTCGCCAACCTCCTCTTTTGATGAGTACCCATTAAAACCAATTCACTTTTTTGCACGCTCTGTTCGCCAACCTCCTTTTCAGTGAGTACCCATTAAAAGCAATTCATTTTTTTGCACGCTACGTTCGCCAACCTCATCTTTTGATGAGTACCTATTAAAACCAATCCCTTTTTTTGCACGCTATGTTCGTCAAGCTCTGCTTCTGATGAGTACCCATTAAAAGCAATTCATCTTTTTGTACGCTACGTTCACCAGCCTCCGCTTTTGACGAGTACTCATTAAAACCAATTCATATTTTTGCACGTTATGTTCGCCAATCTCCTGTTTTGATGAGTACCCATTAAAACCAATTCACCTTCTTGCACGCTATGTTCGCCAACCTCCTCTTCTGATGAGTACCCATAAAATCAATTCACCTTTTTGCACGTTATGTTCACCAACCTCCTCTTTTGATGAGTACCTATTAAAACCAATTCACCTTTTTGCACGCTATGTTGGCTAACCTTCTTTTCAGTGAGTACCCATTAAAACCAATTAATTTTTTTGCACGCTACGTTCGCCAACCTCATCTTTTGATGAGTACCCATTAAAACCAATCCACTTTTTTGCACGCTATGTTCGTCAAGCTCTGCTTCTGATGAGTACCCATTAAAAGCAATTCATCTTTTTGCCCGCTACGTTCACCAGTCTCCGCTTTTGACGAGTACTCATTAAAACCAATTCATATTTTTGCACGTTATGTTAGCCAACCTCCTCTTTTAGTGAGTACCCATTAAAACCAATTCACCTTTTTGCAGGCTATGTTCCCCAACCTCCTCTTTTGATGAGTACCCATTAATACCAATTCACCTTTTTGCACGTTATGTTCGCCAACCTCCTGTTTTGATGAGTACCCATTAAAACCAATTCACCTTCGTGCACGCTATGTTAGCCAACCTCCACTTCTGATGAGTACCCATAAAATCTATTCACCTTTTTGCACGTTATGTTCACCAACCTCCTCTTTTGATGAGTACCCATTAAAACCAATTCACCTTTATGCACGCTATGTTGGCCAACCTTCTTTTCAGTGAGTACCCATTAAAACCAATTCATTTTTTTGCACGCTACGTTCGCCAACCTCATCTATTGATGAGTATCCATTAAAACCAATCCACTTTTTTGCACGCTATGTTCGTCAAGCTCTGCTTCTGATGAGCACCCATTAAAAGCAATTCATCTTTTTGCCCGCTACGTTCACCAGCCTCCGCTTTGACGAGTACTCATTAAAACCAATTTATATTTTTGCACGTTATGTTAGCCAACCTCCTCTTTTAGTGGGTACCCATTAAAACCAATTTACCATTTTGCAGGCTATGTTCCCCAACCTCCTCTTTTGATGAGTACCCATTAATACCAATTCACCTTTTTGCACGTTATGTTCGCCAACCTCCTGTTTTGATGAGTACCCATTAAAACCAATTCACCTTCTTGCACGCTATGTTCGCCAACCTCCTCTTCTGATGAGTACCCATGAAATCAATTCACCTTTTTGCATGTTATGTTCGCCAACCTCCTCTTTTGATGAGTACCCATTAAAACCAATTCACTTTTTTGCACGCTCTGTTCGCCAACCTCCTTTTCAGTGAGTACCCATTAAAACCAATTAATTTTTTTGCACGCTACATTCGCCAACCTCATCTTTTGATGAGTACCTATTAAAACCAATCCCTTTTTTTGCACGCTATGTTCGTCAAGCTCTGCTTCTGATGAGTACCCATTAAAAGCAATTCATCTTTTTGCACGCTACGTTCACCAGCCTCCGCTTTTGACGAGTACTCATTAAAACCAATTCATATTTTTGCACGTTATGTTCGCCAATCTCCTGTTTTGATGAGTACCCATTAAAACCAATTCACTTTCTTGCACGCTATGTTCGCCAACCTCCTCTTCTGATGAGTACCCATAAAATCAATTCACCTTTTTGCACGTTATGTTCACCAACCTCCTCTTTTGATGAGTACCTATTAAAACCAATTCACCTTTTTGCACGCTATGTTGGCTAACCTTCTTTTCAGTGAGTACCCATTAAAACCAATTAATTTTTTTGCACGCTACGTTCGCCAACCTCATCTTTTGTTGAGTACCCATTAAAACCAATCCACTTTTTTGCACGCTATGTTCGTCAAGCTCTGCTTCTGATGAGTACCCATTAAAAGCAATTCATCTTTTTGCCCGCTACGTTCACCAGTCTCCGCTTTTGACGAGTACTCTTTAAAACCAATTCATATTTTTGCACGTTATGTTAGCCAACCTCCTCTTTTAGTGAGTACCCATTAAAACCAATTCACCTTTTTGCAGGCTATGTTCCCCAACCTCCTCTTTTGATGAGTACCCATTAATACCAATTCACCTTTTTGCACGTTATGTTCGCCAACCTCCTGTTTTGATGAGTACCCATTAAAACCAATTCACCTTCTTGCACGCTATGTTCGCCAACCTCCTCTTCTGATGAGTACCCATGAAATCAATTCACCTTTTTGCATGTTATGTTCGCCAACCTCCTCTTTTGATGAGTACCCATTAAAACCAATTCACTTTTTTGCACGCTCTGTTCGCCAACCTCCTTTTCAGTGAGTACCCATTAAAACCAATTAATTTTTTTGCACGCTACATTCGCCAACCTCATCTTTTGATGAGTACCTATTAAAACCAATCCCTTTTTTTGCACGCTATGTTCGTCAAGCTCTGCTTCTGATGAGTACCCATTAAAAGCAATTCATCTTTTTGCACGCTACGTTCACCAGCCTCCGCTTTTGACGAGTACTCATTAAAACCAATTCATATTTTTGCACGTTATGTTCGCCAATCTCCTGTTTTGATGAGTACCCATTAAAACCAATTCACCTTCTTGCACGCTATGTTCGCCAACCTCCTTTTCTGATGAGTACCCATAAAATCAATTCACCTTTTTGCACGTTATGTTCACCAACCTCCTCTTTTGATGAGTACCTATTAAAACCAATTCACCTTTTTGCACGCTATGTTGGCTAACCTTCTTTTCAGTGAGTACCCATTAAAACCAATTAATTTTTTTGCAAGCTACGTTCGCCAACCTCATCTTTTGATGAGTACCCATTAAAACCAATCCACTTTTTTGCACGCTATGTTCGTCAAGCTCTGCTTCTGATGAGTACCCATTAAAAGCAATTCATCTTTTTTCCCGCTACGTTCACCAGTCTCCGCTTTTGACGAGTACTCATTAAAACCAATTCATATTTTTGCACGTTATGTTAGCCAACCTCCTCTTTAATGAGTACCCATTAAAACCAATTCACCTTTTTGCAGGCTATGTTCCCCAACCTCTTCTTTTGATGAGTACCCATTAATACCAATTCACCTTTTTGCACGATATGTTCGCCAACCTCCTGTTTTGATGAGTACCCATTAAAACCAATTCACCTTTTTGCACGTTATGTTCGCCAACCTCCTCTTTTGATGAGTACGCATTAAAATCAATTCACCTTTTTGCACGCTATATTCGCCAACCTCCTTTTCAGTGAGTACCCATTAAAACCAATTCACCTTTTTGCACGTTATGTTCGCCAACCTCCTCTTTTGATGAGTACGCATTAAAATCAATTCACCTTTTTGCACGCTATGTTCGCCAACCTCCTTTTCAGTGAGTACCCATTAAAACCAATTCATTTTTTTGCACGCTACGTTCGCCAACCTCATCTTTTGATGAGTACCCATTAAAACCAATCTCTTTTTTTGCACGCTATGTTCGTCAAGCTCTGCTTCTGATGAGTACCCATTAAAAGCAATTCATCTTTTTGTACGCTACGTTCACCAGCCTCCGCTTTTGATGAGTACTCATTAAAACCAATTCATATTTTTGCACGTTATGTTCGCCAACCTCCGGTTTTGATGAGTACCCATTAAAACCAATTCACCTTTTTGCACGCTATGTTTACTAATCTCCACTTTTGAGGAGTACTCATTAAAACCAATACACCGTTTTGCAGGCTATGTTCGCCAAGCTCCGCTTTTTAGGTGTACTCATTAAAACCAGTTCATTTTTTGCACGCTATGTTCGCCAACTCCTCTTTTGATGAGTACCCATTAAAACCAATTCACTTTTTTACATGCTATGTTCACCAAGATTCGCTTTTGATGAATACCCATTAAAACCAATTCATCTTTTTGCAGGCAATGTTCGCCCCCCCCTTATTTAGTACCCATTAAAACCAATTCACCTTTTTGCACGTTATGTTCGTCAAGCTCCGCTTTTGATGAGCGCCCATTAAAACTCATTACCTATTAATGAACCAAGTAGAGTTTTTTATGCGAGAACACGGTTAAATAATTGTAACAAGTGTGCAAATATATTTCCCGAAATATTAAAAAAGTATGTCGCTGAAATTTTTCAAAGTTTGGCAGTTTGATTGTTTTGTGCTTCATAAAGCATAAAAATGCTTACCTCACTAAATGAACATAACTCAGTAATAGAGATTTATTTATAATTACTCATAGCCCCAGGCTAGAGATCATCTCCATTACGAAAAAGTTCTTTTTTATGTGTTCTGGAAGGCAATGCTGATTGTGCATTTAAAACATCTGACTTCTCTGTTATATTGAGTTGTAAAAATCACTGTTTGTAAGTATTTTTTAACAGATCGAAGCTTACTATATACTCGAGTTTATTAAAAAAGAATTAACTACTGTAGAATTCCGGTTATACGTAAATCGACCTAACCAGGAAAATTTTTATTTTTATTTCACGTATTAATTTAATGTATGTTTCATTATTTTACCTACATTTATACTTTTAATATTTAAAATATTTTTGGACATGCACTGATAATAATAATTGATTGATGCAAATGTGAGATATATAATATTTGATACAGTAGTGATATAGGTAAGATATGTAAAATACAGAATATACAGTAAAGTAATCGACAAATACTGCTTTTGAACATTGTGTGTACACAATCACTTTATTACTGTACAAATTATATAATTATTTTCTTCCGCTGCTCAATTTGGTATTGTTTTAAAGCAGCCCGGTGTAATGATGAGCTAGTTCTTAATAATTTGTAATTAAATTCACTCATTGATTGAAATATTTTTTATCAGGGATAAAAATTTAAATTTGTAAAAGTTCCATAATTAAGTTTAATTCCGTTGCCTTTTATCATGCAAAAAACCCTCTTAAATGAAGCAGTTGTTTGCTGCATCTGAAATAAAAAATTTGGAAAATGATAAACATTAAAGGGAGATAAATTATTCATGAACCAATTTGCTAGATTTTAGAAAAACGTATTTATTTATTTAATTCCACATTTCAAGAAATTAACCCTTTATATTTTCAATCAACATAATTGTTTCAAATCTCCTACAGAAACTAAAGCGCTGATTGTCCTTAAAATTACCTATGGGAGTCAGAAATGCAACGGCACCTTGAACTTCAACTTTTATGCTAATATAATAGTCATTATTCAAAGTGTTATTTACTTGCAATTATTTTTCTCAAAATTCAAATATAATGGTATTCTACCTTTAGCCATGCTTGGGCTGTTCTCTAGTTTCTTGGAACACGAGTCGATGGAAGGCGAAAGTAGGGAACTCTAACTGAACTCAAGATACTAATAATAAAAAATCTGATGTGGGCAGCACATGACTTTCCTTATATAATGCAATGAATTTACTACTTTAACAGTTAAGAAATTGTTGTTCTTATAGCAGATACTTATATTCTTTCCAAGATATTGGATTTTCTTCACTTAGTCGTCATTTTCATTGATGTAGAGTCATTTCTATCCATTTGGTGAGATTTTCGTTAATTTGGCAACATGTAAAAAGTCGTCAAGTTGGCGACAGTCCGCCAAATTCGTCGCCAAAATCTCGCTAAGTGTTATGGACTGAGAAATAAGTTATTCTTACAGCAGATATATCACTACTGGCATTCAAATAAAAAAGTATTACTCAAAGTACCTTTTCTCGTGAATGGAACGAGTTAGATCCACGAGAATGATATCACCAAATTCAGCGCATGATATTACATATGAAAAGTGAGCATGTTTAAGAGTTAATATTGTTTTATTTTACTTGATTTTTTGATAAATTCATTTGAAAACTGTGCAATGTCTCGAGAACGGTCCTAGGTTTGTGTCAATCGTTTTCTAACGAAACATTACATAAAAAATGTCAATTTGCATAACTTTATTAAAGGTTTTGGTCTTCTGATGATTTTTTCAAAATTTCACTCGAAAATTTAGGGAGGTTCTGAACTTTCGATTGTGTTTAAAAACAATAAGCTTCTAGTACTCACGGATTATGATTTTTGTACCAAATTTCATTCGAATCGCTCTATTCGTTCGTGAGATATCGTCTCCACAGACTCACTGACACACACACACACACACACACACACACATACTTTCACACACACACACACACACACACACATACTTTCACACACACACACACACACACACACACACAGACATCACCTTAAAAATGTTCGATTCGTGATCAGGGATGCTTGAAAGTGCTCTCCCATCGAAAACTCGAATTCGAATTTTCGACCCCGTCACAATACTTTCTTTATACATTATGTATATAAGGGAAGTAAAAATTGTAATTGTAAGTTTATGTACTGCATATAGGATGTACATTTAACTAAGTTTCGCATCAGCGCTTTCTAAAAGCTCTTTCGCCTCAGCATACATGTTTGCTTTATATATTCTTGATTGTTCTGGTATATTATATTATTTAAGAGAAATTTTTGACAAATGGGTTTTTTTCTGAATATGTGATTTTCATCAAAATCAATTAGGTTCTAATATGGACTGCTTTGGTTGGGATGCATAATAAGCTGCTAAGATTATCTGCCAAGATAATCTTAGCAGCAACATTCCAAGAGATGCATATATTGATAGATGGCATTCCAAGAGATGTATATATCGATAGATGACATTCCAAGAGATGCATATATTGATAGATGGTTAAGCTGACAGGTTTAAATGGTAAAGTATTTTTAAGACTGTATAATTGTCGATTTTGTTCTCTTAGTTTATATTTCGAACTTTTAAACTCTATTATAATATGCAAAATAATTTATTATCAGATTTGCATAATGTATGAGTCGTTCCTGTCGACATTGGCAATTCACTTTGTTGGTGACGTCAGCCACGTAAAGATATTTAATCATGGGTTTTGCTGTCGTCTGGCTCTGTTTCCTCTCTGTGAACGTATACACGTATCCATCTGATTGGCAAGTACGCCAGCCGTGTGTTATACATATCTAGAGGCTGTTCTTATGATTTAGGTTTTTATATAATTTTTAACTGTCTTATGTTCGTATATAAAAGTTAAGTTTTTAAATGTGTCCTGTTATTTCGTGAAAGTAAGCCTTTTTTTTGTAGTAGAGTTTAACCAAGCAACCTTAAAAAACCGACTAGATTATCTGATGCCGAAATTGTGGAGAGGCTACTGATAGCGCAGGATTATGCCCGCCACAAATAACTTGCTCTAATCCAGTGCTTTTGCTTCCAAAAAAAAAAAAAATGGATAAACTACACTGCGAGGGGGGGACGTTGTTTAAAGGGGCGTGGCAAAGTATAAAACCAAACCTTTGATTTTGTAGTAAGGTGAAATTTATATAAATACACTACTAATACTTAGTCCGGCCACACAGAAAGCTACCATTAGCCTATGGGTTGGTCGTGTGGTCTGGGCTTTCTACTACTAATACTTAGTGTCCCCCAGTTGACTCTGAAAATAGTATAGTGGGATTTGAAAAGATCAAAGTACATTGCGTATGCACTAAAAGGAACCTGTAGATTTGTGGCCACTAACACATTTATTTAACACATAAATCATCCAACAATAATGATACTACAAATACTACACTTAAAATTACCAAGCTTTACCTCAGGGGTGTACGGGATAAGGATGATAATTGCTACTTCAAATTCTCATTGATCAAATTCAAGTTGGTGCAATAAGGGAATTTTCCCAAAGCTTAAAATTACACTTATACTTAGATTTCGATAAACACATTTCTTTACTTAAAATTCAATTACTGTATATTAATTAACTCATAATGTATATATCAGTTTCTTCATGCAACAAGTGAATTCAAAACACTAATAGGCACTGACACCGAGCAATGGTGAAGACAAAATAAAATATAGAGAGCGCATTTTCTTAAGCAGGACATGCTCCGTTGTTTGAAATGTTTACTACAGAGTTTGAGAGAAGGATATAAAACGAATATAAATGAAAGGCTTGTAAAGTCCCATCTGTTTTCATTTGATACAACAGAAAAGCGTAGTGTCGAGTATATAAGCATTTTTTATTATTTTAAATTAACTTGCTTTAACCTGTTATTTGTTTTATTAATACTTGTTACTAATACTATTAAGTTCTCTAATTAAGAGCAGTATTAACAAATATTTTTGTCCAGTTGTAGAACAGGGTACATAATATATAGGGATAAAAAGAAATTGAAATGTAGTATACATTTGAATAAATAAGAGTATTTTATTTTGTTTGAATTCCAATGTACAATTGCACTGGTAATTTTTTTCTACAAAATTAACAGTTTAAACAAATATTATTTAATTCAATACGAGCATTTCGCCATGGAAATACATACAGGGCAGTGGGATTTATCTTACCCCAGCGCCACATGAATGATTGTCTCAAACGATTTTTGCGTTTTCCCAGCATGACGTTTCAACTCTTTACCGTCATAGCTTACTGCTTTAAAATAAGTATAGAAATGTATTAGATTATGTAGTGTTCAATTGTATTGTGAACAGATAACATTTTATACAAAACATATAAAATTTCTAAAACTTCAGAAAAATTAAAAAAAAAGTGGGAATACACTGTATACCCGCGTGTTTCTATAAAAAAAGCTATCTTTGTGATTCGTTTTTGATATTTAAATAATCATACAGAAGATAGAAAAGTTTTTGTTTTATCGTGATACAAAATAATGCATGACACATCGCAAAATAAAATCGTATTATCATTATCCATACAAAACTCATAATGCAATTTTTCTTTAAAGTTCTCCCGAATCTTCCACCATTACGATTATTACGACCAAACTCGCTGTAGAAACTTTTAAACACACTTACCTTCAGCGCCATCTGCTGTCAGAAGCTACAACACTGCGAAAACTTCTATGATTACCAAATTAAGCAGCATTTTTGCAATCAAAAGAAAGCGTAAAAAATGTAATTTACCTCTAGGAAAATGTTTCTTCTTATTCTTTATTATAATCTTCCTCATCAGCTGTGTTGGGGAAGGAAGCAATTGCCCGGGATCCAACTAAACAAAGAAAAATGAATTAGACTGCAAAGAATGCGGATAATGGAAGCATATATCAAACAAATAA
Organism: Amaurobius ferox; assembly: GCA_951213105.1. NCBI lineage: Eukaryota > Metazoa > Arthropoda > Arachnida > Araneae > Amaurobiidae > Amaurobius > Amaurobius ferox. The sequence continues at coordinate 98,598,666 of OX578139.1, read as the reverse complement.
AAATAGGAAGGTAATTATATGTATAACTTGAGGGCAGCGCCATGATCGTTTCGATCGAGGCGTAATGTAGTAACGATATTTATCGTAATAAATCATCTTTTCTGTATAAGGACAACGAAATGGGAAGCAAACGACTAATATTATTGACTAGCAGCATACCCGTTCTTCGTACGGAGTATATAATATAGAGCAACTTAAAATTCACAATCATGTGCAGATTCGTTTAGTATACTAAATGACATTTTTAATCGAAATATTCTGTTAAAATATTTAATTTAATGCTCCTAAAAAGAAGTTTAAGAATCTCTGTTCTGGCTATACAAAATTATCTTCACGGACAGATCTGAAGAATAAAACATCCTGGCTCCATTTGTAAGAAAATTTACAAAAATATGGAATTGAATTCATATATGCAAGATAAAAGCGTTAAAATTGTATGGGACCCGTACTACTTATATAGGTGCAAATTAGAAAATATAACCTGTATTAGTAGATTACATGTATAAATTGAAAGCATCAATAAACCCGTAATCTTTAAACCTGAAGACAGTAATTGATTCCAATATATGCCAAAATGAAAGTGCTAAAATTATATGGGAAGATATACCCGTACTACTTATAATGTCGTAGATTAGAATATATGCCTGAGTGTTAGTAGAGGATTACTAGTATTACTAGGATTACTAGGATTACTAGGATTACTAGTATTACTAGGATTACTAGTTAGTAGAGGATTACTAGTCTTAAAAATATCTGCCAAAATAAAACAGATGACGTATAATATATTGAAAATATCAATAATCCCCGTAATCTTCATACCAGAAGGCCATATTTGATTCCAATATATGCCAATATATGTCAAAATATGGGTCAATATACCTGCACTATTTATGTTCTCGTAGATTAGAAGATATACGATATATCCGTGCATTTGTAGAAGATTACTCTTACAAAGTACAATATATGAGTTTCAACAACTTTTGCAGCAATAAAACAATGGCATAATAACTGGAACATATGGATAATCTCTGAATCAATAATCGCGAAAATATCAATAATAATAATGTTTAAACCTGAAGACCTTAATTGATATTAGTCAGACAAAAATGCAATGGCAATAAAATTCATTTTATTTACATATCTTCATTATTCACATCGTAAAAGATTTAATAAAAATCGTTTGTCGCCTAAAAGGATTGGATTTAAATCCGTTGCTAAGCGACATGATATTCTTTCCTTCAAATAAATTCGTGGACAAAATATCGCCTAAATAATGCTATCTCTATGGAAGGTTTGGCAATATTTTCGTTAATTTAGCGACATTTAAAAAAAGTCATTAAATTTATCGCCAAGTGGGACTATAGAACTAATAGTCCACTTGGCGACAAATTGACGAAACATCACCACAATACTATCCCCTAACAAAACATAATTCATTTCATTTATTTAGCGCAATTTTATCAATTTCAAGATATTTTTATGGATTTGAAAACATTTCTATTAATTTGGTGACATTTTAAAAATTCGCTAAATGTGTAGGACGGTTGGACTGACAGACAAATGCTAATGAAACATCTTTTTAGTACTCTCTTCTAACAAAACAAAATACATTGCTTTGATTTGACTCGTTTTTAATAATGTAACGACATTTCCGTCAATTTGGCAAAAAAGAAAAGGTGCCAAGTTAGCGATATCCCGCCAAATTCGTAGATCTGAATTTGTAGATGTGAATAAAACATCCAGATCCCGTTTATGTATACTAAATAAAAACACTACAATTGTATCAGAAGATATAAATGTTCTACTTTGTTGCAACAATCGGCCAAATTAATTTATTGGCTACACACAATATATGAGTTTAGTAGTTAAATACAATATATAAACTTGAAAGCTCTTTGTCAAAATAAATGAAAGTGATGTACGCAGTCCGAAATTAAAATAATTAAAAGAAAAATCAAACCGTTCATTTATAAGATAGTATATTTTTATATCCATTGATTTATTATTCAAATCGAAAAAATAATAATAAACATTAACAAACACATTTAAATTAATTGCGTTGCACAGCAACATGATATATCCTCATAAAATGTTAAAATTAATTAACCATTTTGATTTTTTAATACTTTTCATCGTTGAGTAAAAGCTTGTGAAAAATAAACCATGGTGATAGATTTTCCAATTAAATTCATGTTTTCAGACAACTAATAATTTCAGAAAGAGACTATTTAGAGCAAAAATCTGCCACCAATTTCAGACATAAAATTTTAATTCACTTTTCCAGTGCACCCCTCTGAAAAATTGCTAATTTAATTGAAAGCCAATATGAGAGAAAAATAAAATAAGGAAAATGCTTTTTGAAATTAGAATATTTAACCATAACTGGGTTTTTCTCCCACGTGTATATTAATAAAAACAATTTAAACTTATACCTAAATGAAGGACTTAGGATTATTGCATTTGGTATGCTTATGAATGTCCAATTTGTTAGTTTAGTTGTTCTGTCTCCAGGAAGGTTAGAATTATGTTATGAAAGGGGGGAATATTTTTTAAAGGTGGTACACACAAATTTTTAAAAATTGCTGCATGCTAATTTTTAAAAGTGCTATACACGATAATTCTCAAAATGTGATGCTCATACCATCTATTTAAATTAACTTTGAAGAAAATACAAGATTGATATTAATTTGATTTGAGTAATTTGGCTGGTTTCAAGATTGATAGTAATTTTTAAATTTTGAATGCAATCAATTTTAGCACCCCCTGGAAGAAGTCCTGCATACGCCCATGTACAAGATTCTTAGGAAAGCCCTTAAGGACCCCAATAAATTTGTAAAGAAAGGTTCATGAGTGTATACGTTAGGTTTATCTATAGAAAAGTAATCATGCCCGAACGAATAAAAGTAATTGCAGCACCTTCTTGCGGATAATTAAAATGTTAGGATATGAACTCGGAAACAATGTAAGACAGACGAAAAAACAAAACAAAGTTATGGAGCATCGTCTAATTATTAGGAATCAGAATCAGGAACGAATGAAACGCGTATAAGGAAAGTAATAAATACCTGACAAAAAGCTGAATCATCAAGGCCTCTAACACATTGAAACCTGCAATGATTGTCAAAGTGCATTGTAATATTCTTTATAGAATTCAAATGTTCATTGTTTAGGATATTTTAAACAAACTCTACGATTCTTACTCATTAGACACTTTTCTACAAATTTGTAAGTGGCTTTTTGAGTCAAACTCGCTTTATTGCCGATTTTGTTTCCCAACTTTTAAAATCCTCTCTGTAATCACTTTTATTCGATCAATTGGGTATGGCCACTTTATTAGAAACAAATCTAACGAGTACACTCATAGGTATAAGGGGGTGCCCTATAGACCCTGTCTATATGTAACTTATGAAATAAAATAGTAAAATACATATGTTACATTTTCAGTAAAAACGCTGAGACGGAAGCAAACATTTATCTTCACATCAGTCGATATTTTTACAATTTTAAGAAGAAATATTTTAGAAAGATTTTCTCATAATTTACCTGTGTTGGCGAAATATGGTAAGCCCCTTTATCTTCATGATCTTGGTTTTAATAAGTAAATAAAAATAATTATTTCCAAATGGTTGTCTAACTCGTTTTTTGGCAGGTGTGTTTAAAAAGAATTATTTTCAAATGGTTGGTTAACTTGTTTTTGCCAGGTGTGTTTAGAAAGAATTATTTTCAAATGGTTGGTTAACTTGTTTTGCCAGGTGTGTTTAGAAAGAATTATTTTCAAATGGTTGTCTAACTCCTTTTTTGCCAGGTGTGTTTAGAAAGAATTATTTTCAAATGGTTGGCTAACTTGTTTTTTGCCAGGTGTGTTTAAAAATAATTATTTTCAAATTGTTGTCTAACTCGTTATATGCCAGGTGTGTTTAGGAAGAATTATTCTTAAATGGTTGTCTAACTCTTTATTTGCCAGGTGTGTTTAGAAAGCTTTATAAAACAGCATATCATAATTTTCTCTCCAAATCTCCAAAAATCATCATACAATAAAATTTTATAACTTCATGCATCCAACTATATAAATTAACTACAGAAAAAATTACGAAGTTGTGCCTTCCAATATCGACCGACTGTGTTAGGTATCAGTACTCGAATTATTAGTCCGGACTCGAAGCTAGCTTTTGGTCCAATCTTATATCATCGGGTTACAAAACTCGTGGTTCTGGTTTCAAACCACCATGGAGACAGTTTCCTTTTACTTTCATGGTTTAAATAATGTCATTAAAGCTGAAACACGTTACTATTCGACAAACTGCGCAAGGTATAAATATATATTAGAATGTACTTCTGTCGTGATGTAAAGTTCGTTTCTAAATTGATCTTCAATTTTTTAAGCCATATGCTTTCCTAATCTTTTAGCTCAGATGCTTAACACCTCCTTTGTTTTGATGTATGTTTCAATTGTATGTCAATCTGTGATTTAATAATTTTATCATATGCTTATTCTTATTACTTTTCATTTGCTTTTCTATTATACTTATTTTTGATCAGCTTAGGTGAGGTTAAGTCTATGTCGGCTCACTTTGTAAGTGAATTTTCATATGTTTTAAAAAATTTCTTTGCCCCTCTTTAATTGGTACATTTTCTTACATATATTGACTCGTGTACTCTTTAATACTGAAATATTCTTTCATTTAAAAATTTCTAATATATATTCGGGAGAATAGAAATTTCTAAATGTCGGTTATATTTTTTGATAATTTATTTAATATGTTTTAGATTTGCGTATTTGAATTAATGTTTTTAATGCTAGTGTGTCTTGTATATTCACAGACGCACGCATACACACACTCTCTTTCTCTCTCTCACACACACACATATACGCGCGCGCATCACCTCAAAAATGTTCAATTCAAGTTTAAGTATGTTTAAAACGTGCTCTACCCTCGAAAAATCAAATTTGAATTTTCGACTCCGTTACAATACTTTCATTATACATCATACTATGTACGTAGGGAAAGTAATCATAAAGGGAATTTAATGTTCAATTATCTTGCTATGACTATTTTCATTACGGTGAAATCATTTTCAAAAATGCCTCGAGGATATTCAAAATCACCCAAACTGAAATATCCATTGAACTGAACTGAAGTACTTTATGTTCCTCAAGAATTTCTTCCAATCTTTAGAAATAAAACATGAAAGATTAAGTGGGCGAAATATGAAAACTATAATCCATCTTAGCACCAAAAGTTCAAACTTTAAAGAGGGGGAGGGGGCCCGCCTCTACGCGTGTAAACGCAACTCAAGAGAAATTAATCTTGAAGTTATTAAAAAACCCTTTTTTCTTTTGCCTTTAAAAGTGTCGGTAAGATTATTAATGAATGGGTATACGCAACCATGTGTTGCTTGTACAGATCAATAGCTTAGTAATTAGTGTAAAACCATTCAATTTTTTTAAAGAGAGCACACTTGTGCACTCCAAAATTGATTGGTTGGAATCGATTATTGGTTAAATTGAGTAAACAGGAAGCTCCCAAGGCAAATAAAATTGTTTTTTTCTCCCAAGGTAATTTTATTCCTAGGCAAATAAATTTTATTTACAGATGGACTAGAATGAATTTCTCGGCATTGCCTGGGTCCTAAATAAGATACTTTAAAGAGGGGGAGGAGGTCCGCCTCTACACGTGTAAACGCAACTCTAGAGAAATTAATCTTGAAGTTATTAAAAAACCCTTCTTCTTTTGCCTTTAAAAGTGTCGGTAAGATTATTAATGAATAGGTATACGCAACTATGCGTTGCTTGTACGGATCAATAGCTCAGGAATTAGTGTTGTTGAGACCCAGATCGTCCGACCTACCAAAAAGATGTAAGGTAACAGCTTGGACGGCCGGGAAGCGTCCCCCCAATTTAGACCGGAACCCAGTGGGGGAGGCATCCACACTATCTGGGCTACCCTCCTTCCCATAACACCAACCTCTCGGAAGGACTTACAGACCCACATGTTTAACGTGATCGTACTCCGCGTGAATAAGGCGGCAGTTTTGGCAGAGGAGGAAATCGAACATGGTCCTACCGAGTGCAATTCCCGTGCGCTAACCACTGGGCTACCGCGCCCTTCACCAATTAGTGTAAAACCATTAAATTTTTTAAAGAGAGGACACTTGTTCACTCGAAAATTGATTGGTTGGAATCAATTATCGGTTAAATTGAGTAAACAGGAAGTTCCCAAGGCAAATGAAATTGATTTTTTTCTCCCAAGGTAATTTTATTCCAAGGCAAATAAACTTTATTTACAGGTGAACTAGAACGAATTTCCCGGCCTTTCTTGTATCCTAAATAAGTTGCTGCTACGTACATTGTACAGATACAGATAACACCGCTCAATCTAAAAATCACCGGTTTTGATCCATGTCAACTGTACAACGGGAGTGTACAACGTGAATTGGATCGAAAAACGTTAAAGCTCCGTAAATAATCTCTTATGATATGTTTTAAAATTGCACGCTAAAAATGCTTACGATCGCAAAACCAGAAAATAACTTCACTTCGGGCGCAAAGGGATTCGGCTGAGTTTTTGACGGTTCTATACGTCTCAAGACCTCTAAAAAACGAAAATACTATTTCTAGCGCGACGTCTGTGTGTGTCTGTGTGTGCGTGCGTGCGTGCGCAATGCATGTATCCACTCTCGTTAGAAAAACTATTCAACAAAATTTCACAAAATTTGGTGTGTAAGTCACTTGTGGGTTGTCTTGGTGCTGATTAGATATCGGTACGATTCCGAAAATAAGAATCTGCCTTTATTTGCAAAATGACTATCAAAAACTATCAAAATCTAAAATAAGAGACAACATATACAGGAATGTATCGATTAAATACTTGTTACTTGTTTAATACGCTTGTTACTTGTTTAATACGCCTGTTACTTGTTTAATACGCTTGCTACTTGTTACTTGTTTTTGAGGGCGAGAAGAATAAGAACAACCCCATTACTCTAGGACTAAACCTTATTGAGATATTTTCGGGTGTTTTTTTTGTATTTTTGCAAACTTGAATATGACAATGCGTCCAGTCTCCAAATAAAATAGATAATTTAATTAAAACTCTAAATTCAGTGAGATTTTAAATGATTTTTAGTGCAATTTTGCGCAATTGAACTCAATTTAATGCATTACGAAAGAAAGAAACAGAAAATGAGTTTGAGACTGTAGGGAAAGTCATGAGATGCCCACATCAGATTTTTCTCCTTCTCATATATCTCTGATAATGGTTGTTTTATTCTCGAAAGCGCCCAGGCTTGCAAATATGATTTTACGTCTTTGAGTGAAAATAAATACTTTTAATTTTAGAGTTGTTTTGCATTTAAAATTTTAGACGTTCTGCATTAACGTAATTATAAAAAATCTGATGTGGGCAATACATGACTTTCCTTATATAATGCATTGAATTTACTACTTTTACAGTAAAAAAAAAATAGGTTTTTCTTGTAGTAGATACTTATATTCTTTCCAAGATATTGAATTTTCATCAATTAGTCGTCATTTTCTAGCGTCATTTTTATCCATTTGGCGAGATTTTCGTTAATTTGGCAACATTAAAAAAAGTCGCCAAGTTGGCGACATTCTGCCAAATTCGTTGCCAAAATCTCGCCAAGCGTTATGGAAGGAGAATTAAGTTATTCTTATAGCAGATGAATGAATATTGGCGTTCAAATACAGAAGTATTTCTTAAAGTATCTTTTCTCATGAATGGAACGAGCTAGATCCACGAGAATGATGTCACCAAGTTTATAGCATGATATTACATATGAAAAGTGAACATGTGTCTCAACAGTTAATATATTTTAATTTATGGGATTTTTTGATAAATTTATTTAAAAAATGTGCAATATCTCAAGAACGGTTCATGCTAGCGTTCTAAAGTTTATGTCAATCGTTTTTTAAGACAAAATTACATAAGAAATGTCTATTTGCGCAACTTTATTAAAGGTTTTGTTTTTTGATGATTTTTTCGAAATTCCACTCGAAAATTTAGGGGGGGGGGGGGATTCTGAACATTCGATTATGTTTAAAAAATATAGGCTTCCAGTATTCATGAAATTGTGTTTTTTGTACCAAATTGAATTCGAATCGCTCCATTTGTTCGTGAGATATCGTCTCCACAAACACACACACACACACACATACTTTCATACCCACACCCACACATACTTTCACACACACAAACACATAGATATCACCTCAAAAATGTTTGATTCGTGATCAGGGATACTTGAAACGTGCTCTCCCGTCGAAAACTGGAATTCGAATTTTCGACACCGTCACAATACTTTCCTTATACATTATGTATATATGGAAAGTAACAAGAAAGATAAATCATGCATAAAGCATTGATTATGAAACACTTTCCGACAGAAATGCAATTTTATTTAAACATCTCTGAAATGCTACACATTAATCGCTGATGTATTTTAAATTATCACATTATTACAATGGATTATTATATTTGAAAACTTAAAACGTCTTCGAAAAACTGAACTTTTTTAAATGACGTCATCGAAATATAAACCGTCTGACTCTGTATATAAAAGCAATGAATACTTCATTCATATCACTTCTATTTCAGACTCCAGAGCTAAATAATTTTGCTTGAAAAATATTCAGCTATTCTTGTACAACTCATCTTACAATCACTTATTTGCATTTTGCATTCATTAAAATTAGACTTTGACAGAAATATTGTATTGACGCTGGTACAGAATATAGATTCACAGAAATTAGACAAAAATAAAGCGGTATTAGGACAGATACAACACTAAATATAAATTTAAAAGAGCTTTAAAAATCATGATTTTTTCACTAGGAAAAAAAGATGGATATCATATTTTATTTTGGAGTGGGCCACGTGATCTCTCCATATAATATGGGTGTAATTATTATTTCAATTTTTATTCAAAAATCTACAGAACATATTTTGCTGAACTTTTTTTATAGACTTTATGGGATAATTTGAATATTTCCTGATACTTTCGAAGCAATTTGTGAATTTTAACTTCGTTTAAAAAATGTTTAAAAAGTTAGGTCCTATAGGGTTCTATGTATTTCACTTTTTCAACCCGGGTTCAATCCAAAACTAATTGGGTGATATTATTCATTTACAGTCCCATACGTCCTACAGACCGTCTCAACAACATATTAAAATTTCACTTTGATAAAGTCACTTTTACGGCAATTATTGTGCGAACGGATAGACAGACAGACGGACAGAATGAACAAAGTCATAAACACTTTTCAGCTATGTTGGAAAGTGTTAAAACTTGGTTGAGAGCGTTTTAATAATGCTGATAAATTAACCATGTGTGTATGTGAGTGTGTTTTTGTCCGGGGCTTTACAACGGGAACACCGGGTTCAGATCGTGGATGTTGGTAATTAAGTGGGAGATATAGATCGTGGAATGAAAGTTGATCACATTTGCATAGTTATGTCAAGTTTTGTCCTATGAAAATATAAAATTTCGTTGTTTTCGCTCAAATTTCAAAATACTGAATTTAGTTCTAGATTTTACGTTACTAAAGCCGTTTATAAAGTTTCATGAAAATCCATTAATATTTGTGGCAGATATCTTGTGCACAAGAAATCGACCACATACAGATAGTTGGACATCACTCTAGAGAGTGTCGAAACGTGTTCCGGATGTCAGAAAACATATATTCTCATCAAAATCTCTAAATCGAAAATTTTTGAGAAAACAATGCTTTTTCTATACTATATGTTATTGTATGAAAAAGTAAAAATAATAAATTTTTTATAATTTTCAAGAAATCGCCATAATTTTGTAAAAAATTCGTTGATTTCCTGGTATTTAAAAGCTGCATTTCATTTTTCAAAAACACAATTTTTCTTAAATGGGAGGTGAAGATCTTTGGATTAAACTTATTTGAAAGCAAAATATAAATACGTTAATAAACTCTTAATTTTTGCAATTAAACTCTTAATTTTTGCAATTAACCTCTTAATTTTGCAATTAACCTCTTAATTTTGCAATTAACCTCTTAATGTTTGGAATTAACCTCTTCAGTTTTGCAATTAACCCTGGCATCCTCTTTTAAACCTGCGCCCTTTTATTAAGGCGATTTTTTTTTATCGAATTTCAAACAATTACCGCTTGCTGAGATGATTCCTGAGAGTCATGCCTGCAACAGCTGTTGAATGGGAATTAATATTTTTCTTTCCTGGTGTACTTATTCTGCTGCGATTTTTTAATTCAATTTCATGCTTGATATTTTCAAACGATGAAAAGTTAGTTGAGGGGGTCGCTCTGAGGCTGTTAATTAAATTTTGTATTGGGGCATATAGTGCCGTGTGGGAGTATACGTGCTGTCGCATATATGCCGTCGTTAACTGTGGCTGCTAAAATAAGGACAGAAAAATTAGCAGGAAATTAAGAATACTAAATATGAAGAAAATCGCTTGATTCTTTCGAAAGATATCCTTTCAGAGTTGCAATACTTTTAATAACTCGAGAACGGCTAGTGATAATCTAAACAATGGTACCGAGCCATTTTTACATACCTTGAAGTACACTGGTGTACAAAATTAAGGTTACAAACACAAAAATATGATAATTCGAAAAAAATAATTAGTTTATTGTAATGGAACAGATTCCCTATGCTATGAGACAGACAATAGTAACATAACAAAATACTAAACGGGAAATATAATTTTTGTGATATGCAAATGAGACCAAAAACGTCTATACCTTGATACATCATATCTCCAGAATGGTCCAGCTAATAAGGAGTGTGGCCATCCCACACAGCTTTACAAGCCTCACAACGGATCCTCATACTGTAAATGAGGTTGTTGATCATAACTTGTGACAACAAATCTCATTCTCCTGAAAGCGAGGATTTTAATGCCTGGAGGGCCCTGGGAGGGGATTGACGTCGTGAAATGGATCTTCCTAGAGCATCCAAACATGCTGCATAGGATTTAGATCCGGCGACTTCGCTGGCCACACCATACGGCGAATGCTTTCTTCCTCCAGAAAACCGTCGACAAGTCGAGCTCTGTGTGATCTCGCGTTATCGTCCATAAAAATAAAGTCCTCTCCGACAGCTCCCCGGAAAAGCCTTACATAAGGTTCAAGGATCTCATCCCTATAGCGTTATGTGGTCACAGTGCCCGCATCGATGATGCGCAGTGGTGTACGGATGTCCAACATGGTGCTTCTCCACACAAGGATTCCACTTCCATCTAAGTGGTCGATTTTCCTTATGTTGGAAGGACGATAGCGAGCCACAGGCTCTTTCCAGATGAAGATTAATTGGGAATCACCTTGGGTACTGAATCTCGATTCATCACTGAAGAGGACACTACTCCAATTTTGCTGTGTCCAAGGATGATGTGCCTGACACCACGAAAGACGGGCTTTCTTCTGCGATCTGTTGAGAGGGACACACACCACTGGTTCCTGGCCACACACTAAGCTACCATTAGCCCCAGGGTTGGTCGTGTGGTCTGGGCCTTCAACACACCACTGGTCGTCGGGCGTAAAGTGTCTTCTCTGCTAGTCGTCCGTATACAGTTTGCTTAGAAATGGTTATTCCAGACGCAGAAGCGAGGTTTTTAGAGAGCTATCTAGCCGTCGTCACTCGATGGCATGGTAGAGTTAATGCCAAGTATCAATCCGCCGAGGTGTCGTGGTTCTTGAGCGGCCTTGGCCCGCCCTCCTGGTGATAGTACCTGTTGTTTGGATTTGGTTTCATAACCTGGATACCACCATTCGAGACACTCGTAACTATCGAACCATCTCCACTTGAGACTAGCCAGCGTCATGCTGGCCGATGGCTCTCCTTCTAAGTCCATCGTCTATACGATTACGAGAACTCATTTTAACTGACTTCAGTCCGTATCGTGATTTTTCCTGCAAGAAACACACTTCTATACACGCAATTCTCTGATTCGGAAAACGGTTACTTTCACGTTTTCTTACCAAACGTACATTTTTAACCGTTTAACAAACACTGCATGTTTACATTACATTCACCGTTCCCCACTTTATATATGACATCAATTTTTTTAATATTACTCGTAGCTATTTTGAATTATTGCAAAAAATGTGTTTGTAGCTTTAATTCTGGACAACAGTGTACTTAAAGATCATTCACTTATTTGACAAAAATAACCACGTTTAATTTATTAGGTTATTTATTTTATGTTAAATGATAAACATACAATCTCTTGAAAGCGGTATTTATAAATGTCCTGCAAATTATGCTATTCACTTTTAAATAAATTAGCTGGAGTGTGGCTTTAATCGACTTTATACCAGAATCCAGTTTTAAGTGGCTTGTGATCCTTTTATTGCTGGCCCGAATGATCACAATTGTAGCATGGGGTGGGGCCTTGAAAATTTTAAAGGGCCGGAAAAAATATTTCAATTGTTACCAAGTTTGGCAATGTTGACAGGGGATTGAATGACAGGGGTTTACTTGTTCCCCCCACCGAGGAGGGACTAATGACTTGACGAACACGAAAAATGTATCGGGTCTATTTTTCACCACAGTAATTGAAAGTATTAAGTTTCATCATCATTGATACATAAACAAACCCTTTATGCATGATTCTGTCAAATTTTGACCTATACTGCCATGTTAAGAAAATATAAAATTTGGAATAAATATCGGAGTTTTGACTCGAATTTAAAAAAAAATTCTATCTAGCTCTAGATTTTTCGATAACAAAGCTTCGAGAAAATTCATTCTGTGACAGCTATCATGCATACAATAAATAAAAAAAGACAAACATGCGGACGGTCATCGCTCTATAAGCAGTAAAAACGTGTGCAGGAGGTTCTAAAACATATATTAGTACCAAAATCTCGAAATCGAAAATTTACATAAAAACAATGCTTTCTCTATACTTCGTATGACAAAGTAAATATCATACAAAAATAAGTATAAATAAAATAAATAGTATGTTCAAATAGAGATGAAAAATATCTTTTAAATAAAATATTAGGTATAGAATAACTGTTTCTGTAATAATTTTATCATTATTTTACAATTTGTTTTTGATTTTAAAAGCAAATGCTTAAAAATTGAGAGTTTTCTTCTGGTCCGCCCTCTCCGACAATCACTAGGACTCTTACGCTTATCGTTTGACTTATCGTCTGAATTAACGTTTGACGCATTTGTATCATATATCATTGACACAATTGTATCATATATCATTTGATTCGTTCAACAGGTTTGGGAGATATCTGCTCTAAACAGATAGACAGACAGACGAGTATTCACACAGTAAGCATTGAGTATATGAATTGTAGATTCTCAATTAATTGATGCTTAAATATCATAGTACTTTCCCTTTACGCATACCATTGCAAGGAGCAAAATCAATGAACTCAATATTATTCATTGCTAGCAGATATACTTGACACTGTTCATGATCTAAAATATGTGCACATGACAGAGGTTATTATGAATGATATTGTTCTATAAAAAATTGTATTTAAAACGTTAAATTTAATTCATATTAAAAAAATCTGATGTGGGCAACACATGACTTTCCTTATATAATGTAATGAATTTACTACTTTTACAGTAAATAGGTTTTTCTTATAGTAGATACTAATATTCTTTCCAAGATATTGAATTTTCGACAATTAGTCGTCATTTTCATTGATTTAGCATCATTTTTATCCATTTGGCGAGATTTTCATTAATTTGACAACATTTCAAAAAAGTCGCCAAGTTGGCGACATTCCGCTAAATTAGTCGCCAAAATCTCGCCAAGCGTTATGCACTAAGAAAAAAGTTATTCTTACAGCAGATAAATGACTATTGGCGTTCAAATACAAATGTATTACTCAAAGTATCTTTTCTTATGAATGGAACGAGCTACATCCACGAGAATGATGTCACCCAATTTATCGCATAATATTATATATGAAAAGTGAACATGTTTTTCAATAGTTAATTTATTTTTTTTAATTTATGGGATTTTTTTATAAATTTATTTGAAAAATGTGCAATATCTCGAGAACGGTTTATGCTAGCGTTCTAAAATTTATGCCAATCGTTTTCTAATGAAAAATTACATAAGAAATGTCTATTTGCGTAACTTTATTAGCGGTTTTGATTTTTTGACGATTTTTTCAAAATTTCATTCGAAAATTTAAGGGGGTTCTGAACATTCGATTACGTATAAAAACAATAGGCTTCCAGTGTTTACGGATTGTGATTTTTGTACCAAATTTGGTTCGAATCGGTCCATTCGTTCGTCAGTTATCGTCTCCACAGACTCACTGACACACACACACACACACACACACACACACATACTTTCACACACACACACACACACACACACATACACACACACAGACATCACTTCAAAAATGCTTGATTCGTGATCAGGGATGCTTGAAACGTGCTCTCCCGTCGAAAACTCGAATTCGAATTTTCGACCCCGTCACAATACTTTCCTTATACATTATGTATATAAGGAAAGTAAAAAGCACAAGAATTTCTATTCTTGTTATGCAAAATTATTTTCAGAGGCAACTTTGAAGAACAAAATATGTTGGTTCCGTTTGTAAGCAAATTTAAAGAAAAGTTTTGTCAACCAATATATGCCAAAATGAAGACACTAAAATAGTAGGCGAAAACATATTCGTGCCATATTTATATTATTTGTCTGTTAAACAGAATAACAGTCTGTTAAACACAATAGAAAATATATAGGTTTGAGAAATTTTAGCCAAAATGAAACGAATGACCTGTGAAATTTTAAGTATTAATAATTTTGGTAATCTTATACCCCCAGGCTGTAACTGATTCGACCTAATCAAACATATTATACAATTTATTTATATACATTTTTTTACACTTTCCAACATAGTTGAAATGTATTATGACTTTGTTTATTCTGTCTGCCCGTTGGCACGAAAACTGCCATAAAAATGACTTTATCGAAAAGAAATACGTATGGAAATAAAAAAGAATAATATCACCAATTAGTTTTGGGTTTAACCCGGGGTTGAAACAATGAAATGCATTGAACTCTATGGGACCTAATTATTCGAACATTTTTTAAGCGGAGTTAAAATTCTTAAATTTCTTCGAAAATTTTAGGAAATATTCAAATTGTCAGGTAAAATGGGTAGAAAAAGAAATTCAGCAAAATATATTGTGTAGTTTTTTAAATAAAAATTGAAATAGTAATTACACCCGTATAATATGAAGAGATAACATGACTCATTTCAAAATAAAATATGGCATCCATTTTTTTTTCTTCTGTGTAAAGATCGTAATGCTAAAGATCGTTTAAATTTATACTTAGTATTATATCCAGTGGTTTTTTTTTTTTTTTTTGACTTTTTTTCCGGAAGGGGGGGGGGCGAATGAAATTTTAGGGGGGTGGGCAAGTTTTCAATTTGCCCTATATAAATATATCTAAATGCTGTGTCTCATATATAGAAACTGGGTTAACATAAAATATTTCCGGGGGAGAGAGAGGGGGGGGGGCGAAAACTTGTCTCCAAGGGGCTTCGCGCACCTGAGGTATACCTGAAAGAAACACTGGTTTTATCCGTCATAAAACCGCTTTATTTTTGCGTATTATCTGCTTATCTAAATTCTGTGGTAACGCAATTATAATATGTTTTACTTTAAATGATCACTTAACTGTGATTTTTCGTTCCTACAATGAAGCCTAATTTAATACTACACTATAGTATGCACAATGAAAACAAATCAAAC
Source organism: Amaurobius ferox (assembly GCA_951213105.1). Lineage (NCBI taxonomy): Eukaryota > Metazoa > Arthropoda > Arachnida > Araneae > Amaurobiidae > Amaurobius > Amaurobius ferox. Next base: position 98,582,909 of record OX578139.1, on the reverse strand, counting down.
GATTGCAAGGTGAATTGTATAAGAATTGTTGAATTATTTTATGCAAAAGTATTTAGTATGAAATATAAGTGATATGAATGATATATTAATTGAATTTACATAGAGGAATAAAGTTCTTTTTGTGAAACCGGCATTGTCTTTTTCGATGAAGTTTGAAATTTTCAAGTCTAATACATTACTGTAGTACCGTGATAGTTTAAAAATATCAACGCTGAATGCATCACATTTTAGAGATGTTTAAATAAAATTACATTTCAGTTGGAAAGTATTTCATAATCAATGTTTTACACGCTATTGATTTTTCTTGTTTATTAATATCTCGATAACTCATTGTCTTAGAAAACGAAACATTGACGGGATAAAATAGAGAATAATCATACTAAATGTAAAACAAAACATCCACCAAAAGCTGTGGAATTATGTACAGAACAGGCAAAACAACAGACAAACAAACAAATAAACGGACTTTCAATTTTTACTTTCCTTATATACATAAAGTATAAGGAAAGTATTGTGACGGGGTCGAAAATTCGAATTTGAGTTTTCGAAGGGAGAGCACGTTTCAAGCATCCCTGATCACGAATCAAACACTTTTGAGGTGATGTCTGTGTGCATGTGTGTGTGGGTGTGTGCGCGTGTGTGTGTGGAGACGATATCTCACGAACGAATGGAGCGATTTAAATGAAATTTGGTACAAAAATCACAATCCGTGAATACTGGAAGCCTATTGTTTTTAAATACAATCGAATGTTCAGAACCCCCCTAAATTTTCGAGTGAATTTTGAAAAAATCATCAAAAATAAAAACCTTTAATAAAGTTACGCAAATAGACATTTCTTATGCAATTTTCCCCTATAAAACGATTGATATAAAATTTAGAACGCTAGCATGAACTGTTCTCGAGATATTGCACATTTTTCAAATAAATTTATCAAAAATTTCCATAAATTAAAAAAAATATATATTAACCGTTGAGAAACATGTTCACTTTTCATATGTAATATCATTGCGATAAATTTTATGACATCATTGCCGCAGATCTAGTTTGTTCCATTCATGAGAAAAGATACTTTGAGTAGTACTTTTGCATTTGAACGCCAATAGTCATTTATCTTCTATAAAAGTAACTTATTTCTCTGTCCATAACGCTTGGCGAGATTTTGGCGATGGATTTGGCGGAATGTCGCCAACTTTTAAATGTTGTCAAATTAACGAAAATCTCTTCAAATGGATAAAAATGACGCTAAATCAATGAAAATGACGAGTAATTGATGAAAATTCAATATTTCGGAAATAAAAGTGTCTACTATAAGAATAACCTATTTTTTTGCTGTAGAAGTAGTAAATTCATTGCATTATATAAGGAAAGTCATATGCTGCCCACATCAGATTCTTTTTATACGGATTCTTTCATTCCTTAAGAGTGGCATAAATTAAAATATTTATGAAGAATTTATGATTCAAACTCTAGAAATGAAAAAGCATGGGATTAAGTGAGTTAAATAGAATAAATAATTAATTTTCCTTTGCGTTAAAAATAATAAATTGCTGTAAAAACCACGCACACATAAAAATGGTGCATGTGTGATTCAGAAGAGATTAATCAGAATGATATTAGAAAATGTTCTCATTTTCCTTTAAAAATGTAGGTACTACGTTTGATGAATGTAACCCGACCATCTGCTGCTTGTAAGGATCAATAGCTAAGTCATTAGTTTCAGACAGTTTGTTTAAAGAGAAAAAGTGCAACTCCAAAATTGCACACATGCTTTTGTGTAATTTCAGCGGGTATAGCCTGAATTGAACATTATTTGTGGTTGTAATTGCTGATATGAAGTAATTATCTGTTTACAGGTGCGGTGTATTTCCAGTAAATAAACAGAGAAAAATAAGTAATGGATATTCACACAAAATGAAATTGCTGCTTGTGAGAATAACGACTAACTAGATAGTACTTGCTTGGCGTTTGTTGAGTAAAGACACTGTTTGGACCTGATGAAGATGAATCAAAACTCCTTCGAAACAGTCGTTGTTACGTAACACATATCTCCTTTTTTTTAAAAGACGTTCTAATTGTGTTATTATAATGAATATTATTACGAATACCCAACAAGCAACCATTGTTATAACATGAAAGTCCAGGTCGTTTGACCTACGCAATAAATTCAATGACCTTGGTTTTAATTTGGCAAAATGCCGCTAACTTGGAGACATTTGGGGAGTTCTGGAAATAATTAAAGTAGAATAACTGAAGCGACATAGTGAAGCATCCAAAACAAACAGAAGAATTCAATTTAATAAGACTCAAGAGAATGCTTGTCATCACTATACTACTCTAATGCATACATTTAACATATTACTTTCATCTTATTTATATGCTGTAAATAGCGCAATAAGTAGATGTAATGCACAGTTTCTTAATATACTTATGCTTTGTTAAACTTACTAGTTATACATGTTTGGCATATTATAATTAAACTATTAGGTAATTTTATATATATATATATATATATATATATATATATATATATATATTAGAAAATTGTAATAATAAAAATAATTAATTCAAGTAAACGTGAAATATCGAAATCACCATAGGAGTAAAACAACGGCCATAATGCCGACAATAGAAAGGGCAGCCGCTGTACTTTTCTATTATCGGCATTATGGCCGCTGCGGATATTGAGGACGGATGAGGCACATTTCTTCTTAACTGGGAACGTAAACTCCAAGAACTGTGTTTACTGGGCTGACGAAAATCCTCACGATGTGGCACCAGTGCTTTACACGAAGCTAAAGTGACTATATGGTGCGGCATCACAAGCACATTTGTTCTCGGTCCGTACTTTTTCGAAGAGGTCACTTCCAATGGTATGCAAACGTGCTCCATCACAGGTCCTCGGTATAAAACAATGTTGCAGAATTACGTAATTCCAGAATTGCAGCATTGTCATTAATGACATTGTATGGATGCAAGATGGTGCTCCTTCACACTTCGCTACATGTGTTCGGCAAGTGCTGCAACAGAACTTTGGTGATAGAGTTATCTTCCGTAACTTTGCAGTTTCGTGGCCACCGCGATCCCCCGACCTCACTCCGATGGATTTTTGGTTCTGGGGTTATCTCAAATCTAAGGTGTACACATCAAATCCACGAGATTTGCCAGAATTGAAAGAGGCCATAAATCGTGAAGTTATACAGATTATTCCTGCGATGTTACTTTCATCATTGTTCTCAACAATTTCCCGCATACAATGCGTTATCGTCTGCGAAGGTGGGCACGTTGAAAATTTGTAATTCCAATAAAAGTTTTTTTCCCTCTCCTCTCTTGCGCTGTCATTGGTACTTTACAATGCTTTTCTTTGCAAATGTTTTACGCCGCCAATTTTCGTCATACGTGTATCGTTCAAAAGCCATTTATGGTTTTTCAATGCGCTGATCAATTCCCTTAGGAAAAAAGTGGATGTTGTCATTCGAAAATTTCGAAATTTTTTCACTGTAACCGTAACCGTGAGAGCTCTATTGTTTGAAATCATTACAATCCCGAGAGCATACCTTCAAATAACAACATCTGAAATTTCCTTTCGATTGGTTGAGCGGATAGGCCACTAGGGGTTCATATATAGGGGAAGGTGTGCTCTATATAATATATATATATATATATATATATATATATATATATATATATATATATATATATATATATATATATATATATATATATATATATATATATATATATATATATATATATTATATAGAGAGATATGAACAGACAAAAATGCTGACTTAAACCACTTTCCGATGCGCTGAGATGAGTTCTCAGAGGAAAAATCATGTCGGCAGATCGCGTTTCAGGGGTCGTACACACATTACGAAAGAAAGCAATGATTACATAAATAAATAATAATTTTGCTATTTATTGGTACGAAAGTTTCTACACTGTGTAGAAATAATAACTTTACACAAAGATTACAAAGCTTGTTCAAACTGTTTTCCATCCATGCCAAAGATCCATTAAAGATAAGAGGCAAATATTATTTGCCTATGATGCATTTCTATGTTGCGTCATTTGCACTCTTGCTGTAAACATTTACATTTTAATTTTTGATTAATCCCTCACCAACTTTGTTTAACCATATCTCTGGTACTTTTTAGGATAAAATGGTGAAATTTCGTACATCTCCTTATTAGTGCATGGGACACATTTTACTCATTGGAAATGTTTTTGTACGGGGGCCGTATAAAAATTTAAATTTTGTATTTCTTCAAATTTAATCCCCTGAAAATTATTATTAATTTCATAAAATTCGGTACCTTATTTTACGCAACTTTGTAATTTGTCATATACTAGCAGCATACCCGTTCTTCGTACGGAGTATCGGAGTATATAATAAAAAGAAATTTAAAATTCACAATCATGTGCAAATTCCTATAGTATACTAAATGAAATTTTTAATAAAAATATTCCGTTAAAATATTTAATTTAATGTTCCTAAAAAGATGTTTAAGAATATCTGTTTTCGCTATACAAAATTATCTTCACTGGCAGATCTGAAGAATAAAATATCCTGGCCCCTTTTGTAAGCAAATTTACAAAAAAAGAAAGATCAATAATGCTTAAAGCATTGATTATGAAACACTTTCCAACTTCAATGCAATTTTATTTAAACAAGTCTAAAATGCAATACATTCCTCGGTAATATTTTGAAACTTATCACAATACTGCATTAATTTATTATATTTGAAAACTTAACCCTTCATCGAAAAAAATGAACTTCATTCAAATGACGGCATTGAAATATACATTGGCTGGTTTAAACATCTCTAAAATGTTATCCATTCCTTGGTAATAGTTTTAGAATTATCATAATACTACGATAATTTATTATATTTAAAAACTTCATCGAAAACAACTGAAATTAATTCAAATGACGTCATAGAAAAAATAACACGCCTGGATCTCTCTATAAAAACAGGATTTCATTCATAACTTTCTCCCATTCATTTCATTCATCACAATACTATAATAATTTATTTTATTTAAACATTTTGTTTAAGACCATGGAGCTACAAAAAATTAAACTCTATGCTTGAAACTTCATCGAAAACAATCGTCCTTCTCTTTATGAAATCAATTAATATTTCATTCATATCAGCCATGCAGACTCCATGGACTTAATTATTTTGTGCTAAAAAAATACAGGAATTCTAATACAACTCATTCTATATATTTTGCTGTTTACATTTTACATAGGTGAAAAATAGGCTTAGTTATAGAAATAATCAAATTTAGATGAGCATTTAAACTCAAATATATTGTCATTGCGTTGTTTCAGTATGTAGATGCACAGAATTTAAGCAAAAATAAAGTAGTTTTAGGACGGATACAACACTCAATATGAATTAAAAAGAACTTAAAAAAATCACGATTTTGAAACAAGATGGATGCCATATATCATTTTGAAGTGGGTCATGTGATCGTTTCATATCATGGTCACGTGATCGTTTCATATAAGAGGTGTAATTAATATTTTAATTTTTATTTAAAAAACTACTGAATATATTTCGCTGAATGTTTTTTTATATATTTTATGGAATAATTTGAATATTACCTAAAATTTTCGAAGCAATTTGTGTATTTTAAATCCGCTTAAAAAATGTTTGAAAAATTAGGTCCCATAGGGCTGGCTCAATGTATTTCATTTTTTCGACCCGGGTTCAATCCAAAACTAATTGGGTAATATTATTCATTTATATTCCCATAGGTTCTACAGACCGTCTGAACAACATACTAAAATTTCATTTTGATTAAGTCATTTTTACGGCAGTTATCGTGCTAACGGACAGACAGACAGACAGACAGACAGAATGAACAAAGTCATAAACACTTTTCAACTTTGTTGTAAAGTGTTAAAAAAGGAATTGTATCAATATATGCAAAACGACAGCATTAAAATTGTATGGGACCCGTACTACTTATATTGTCGCAGATTAGAAAATAAGCCAGTGGGTTAGTAGAAGGTTACTCGTATTACAATATGAATCTCGAAAATCTTTGCGAAAAAAAAAATGACGTAATAAATAGAAAATATTAATAATCCCTGTAATCTTTATACCAGAAAATCATACTTGATTCCAATATATGCCAATATATATCAAAATATATGCCAATATACCTGTACTGCTTATACTCTCGTAGATTAGAAGATATAACCGTGCATTTGTAGAAGATTACTGGTACAACGTACAATATATGAGTTTAAACAATTTTCGTCATAATGAAACAATGGCATAATAACTTGAAAATATCAATAATCCCTGAATTAATAATCCCCGAAAATATCAATAATAATAATGTTTAAACCTGAAGACCGTAATTGATATTATCCAGTGAATAATGCAATGTCAATGAAATTTATTTTATATACATATTTTTATTATTCAAATCTGAAAAGATTTAATAAAAATTGTATGTCGCATAACACATTGGATCCGTTGCTAAGCGACATGATATCATTTGCTTCAAATAAATTGATGGAAAATCATATCGTCTGAATAATGCGATCTCCATGGAAGGTTTGCCGACATTTTCGTGAATTTAGCGATAACTTAAAAAATCGCCAAATTTATCGCCAAGTGGGATTGTAGTAATAACTCATAGTTTCATTTTGCGACAAATTGACGAAACATCATCAAAATACTATCCCCTAACAAAAAAAATTAATGTCATTTATTAAGCGTGATTTTATCAATTCCATGATATTTTTATGGATTTACAAATATTTTTATCAATTTGGTGATATTAAAAAAATTCGTTAAATGTGTTACTATGTAGGATGGATTAACCGACAAATGCAACAGAAACATCATTTCAGTACTCTATTCTAAAAAACAAATTGAATTTCATTGATTTGGGTCATTTTTATCAATTTGGAGACATTTCCGCTAATTTGGTAAAGTTTAAGAAAAGTTACTAAGTTATTTAGAGATATTCCGCTAAATTCGTAGCTCTGAATTTGCAGATCTGAAGAATAAAATATTCTGATCCCGTTTGTATATACTAAATGAAAATACTAAAATTGTATTAAAAGATATATACACCTGTTCTACTCTATTTCTTCTTCAACAATCGGCTGAATGAATTTATTGGGTAAACACAATATATGAGTTTCTTAGCTAAACACAGTATATGAGCTTGAAACCTCTTTGCTAAAATAAATGAAAGCGATGTGCTCAGCCCGCAATTTATATAATTAAAAGAACAATCAAACCGTTCATTTATAAAATATACTTTTACATCCATTTATTTATTATTCAAATAGAAAAAATAATAATAAATATTAACAACACATTTAATTTCATTCCCTTGCCGAGCAACATGATATAAGATAGAATCTTCCTCATAAAATGTGAAATTAAATAGCCATTTTGATTTCTTTATACTTTTTTTCATCGTTGAGGAAAAGCTTGTGAAAGATGAACCATGGAGGTAGATTTTTCCATTTAAATTCATGTGTCAAACAATTCATGTTTTCCTATAGTGACTAATTAATGCAAAAATCCTGCACCAAACTCGGATATAAAGTTTTATTTCATTTTGACGTTTTAAACAAACGATTTTCATCCTTTCCGTTTGGATAAACCACTTAGTTGGAGAGTAGAACTCCTAGGAAAAAGTTCCGTTTTTTATTAATATCTCGACAACCCCTGGTCTTAGAAACTCGAAATTTGGACTAAATTTATAAGGGGCCATTTTAAGGCCATTCACAAAATTTCATTAAATTCTGTTTTGCTATTTTCCCGTGATGATGAGACAAACGAAAATTCCCTTTTTTACTAATATCTCGAGAACCACTGGTCGTAGAAACACAAAACATAAACTAAATTTTAAGTGGGACCATTTCTAGGCTACCCACGAAATTTCATCAAATTCGGTTCAGCCGTTCTCTCGTGATGATGGGACAAACAGACAGGCAGACACACATATTTTCAATTTTATTTATATAGATACATATCTTTATTATTCAAAACGACATGATATCATTTACTTCAAATAAATTGATGGAAATCATATCGTCTGAATAATGCGATCTCCATGGAAGGTTTGGCGACATTTTCGTCAATTTAGCGATGATTTAAAAAATCGCCAAATTTATCGTCAAGTGGAACTGTGAAACTGATATTTTCATTTTGCGACAAATTGACAAAAAATCATCAAAATACTATCCCCTAACAAAACCCAATTAATTTCATTTCTTAAGCGCAATTTTTATCATTTTCATGATATTTTTATGGATTTACAAATATTTTTTATCAATTTGGTGATATTTTCGTTAAATGTGTTACTAAGTAGGATGGATGGACTGACCGACAATGATACCGAAACATCATTTCAGTACTCTTTTCTAAAAAAACAAATTTAATTTCATTGATTTGCGGCGTTTTTATCAATTTGGCGACATTTTCGTCAATTTGGTAAAGTTTAAGAAAAGTTGCAAATTTAGCAATATTCCGCCATATTCGTAGCTCTGAATTTGGAGATCTGAAGGCTAAAACATCCTGATCCCGTTTGTATATACTAAATGCAAGGACTAAAATTGTATTAGAAGATATATCCGTTCTACTATTTTTCTGTTTCAGCAATCGGATAAATGAATTTATTGGATAAACGAAATATATGAGTTTATTAGCTAAACACAATATATGAGTTTATTAGCTAAACACAATATAAAAGCTTAAAAACTCTTTACTAAAATAAATGAAAGTGATGTGCGCGGTCTGCAATTAATATAATTAAAAGAAAAATAAAAGTTCTTTTTTAAAATATATTTTTATATCCGTTTATTTATTATTCAAATTGAAAAAATAATAATTAAAATTAACAGACAGATTTTATTTAATTGCATTTCTGAGCAACATGATATAATATAGAATCTTCTTCATAAACTGCGAAATTAAATAACCATTTTGATTTCTTTATACTTTTCATTGTTGAGTAAAAGCTTGTGAAAAATAAACCATGGAGATATATTTTCCATTTAAATCCATGTTTCAAACAATTCATGTTTTCAGAAAGTGACTAATTAGCGCAAAAAATCTCCCACCAAACTCAGAGATAAAGTTCTAATTCAATTTCAAACGATTTTCAAGTATTTCGTTTGGATAAACCACGAAGTTAGGGAGTAGAACTCCTAGGAAAAAAGTAATTTTTTCATTAATATCTCGACAACTCCTGGTCTTAGAAACTCGAATCTTTGACTAAATTTATGGGGGGCTATTACAAGGCTATCCACAAAATTTCATTAAATTCTGTTTAGCCGTTCTCCTGTGATGATGAGACAGACAAAAGTTTCGTTTTTTACTAATATCTCGAGAACCACTGATCATAGAAACCCCAAACATGGACTAAATGTTAACAATTTCCAGGCGACCCACAACGTTTTATCAAATTCGGTTCAGCCGTTCTCCCGTGATGATAGGACAAACAGACAAACAGATAGACAGATAGACTGACAGATTTCCAATTTTATATATATAGATGTTTACGATCTATATCTAAGGAATAAAAGCCGTGATCAATGTTTTTGGGATATATATATATATATATATATATACACACATATATATATATATATATATATATATATATATATATATATATAATAGTTTGAAAGTCCAATGAAAGAAAAGTGAGAAGCTGAACTCGATAAACCTAACTTTCTAAAACACCCACAAAATAAAAGTATAAAACAGTAAATCATCAATCAAATGGAAAAAAATACAAATTATGAGTCATCAAGTTAAAGAAAAGCAACAAATTTCAATGGTATGGAAACGATAATAGAAAAACATAAAAAATCAAGCATTGTTGATATATATATATATATATACTAGCCGAATACCCGTTGAAAATCAACGGTCTCGCAATAAGCAATCCCTGAATAATGTAAATTTTTAATAACTCGCGTTACACATTTATTCGACAAATCGAATATTTTGGTGTGCAGAACCCCCTAAAGAAGAAAATATTGGGAAACTAAATTTCCGCATTTCTTCCTTTCGAATTATTTACCCGTACACCACATTAAAGTCTATCTCATCCCGAGGCACCCCTATATTAGTATTTCTCATTTGGAATGTTTTTCTGTGAAGCATACCCATAAATGAACATTTTTGAAAAACTTACTTTGTCTTGGGTTTTTTATCAGATGATTGGCCCATATACCGAATATCAAGCCTGTGTAACATTTAAAAAGAAGCTTGCCTCATTTATTCGAAAAATCGAACATATTAGTGTGCGGCACCTCTTAATGTAGCAAATATTGGAAATCTGAAATTTCAGGTTTCCTTCCTTTCAAACTATCTATCCGTACACCAAATTTGAAGTCTCTATTCTATCGAGAAGCATGTTTTTTCTATCACTTCACCTTTCGAACGTTTTTCTGCATAGCACCCCGTTAATGTACAATTTTTGTCAAACTGTATTCATGTTTGGTCTTTTTGTCAAATGGTTAGCCCATATACTAAATTTCAAGCTTCTATCACATTGTAAAGGAGGCGTTTTTCATTTGTTGGGCAAATCTAACATTTTAGTGATCGGCACCCCCCTACAATAGCAAATGTTGGAAGACTGAAAGTGCACACTTTCTTCCTTTCCAACTTTTTACCCGTACACCAAATTTGAAGTCTCTATCTCATCGTGAAGCATGCTTTTCTAGCATTTCATCTTTCACATGCTTTTGTGTGGAGTACCCACCCCCTTAACTATACATTTTTTAAAAACTCTATTCTTTTTGTGATTTCTATGAGATGATTCGCCCATATACCAAATATAAAGCCTCTATCACGTTTTTAAAGGAGCGTTTCTCCTTTATTCTGAAAATCGAACATTTTGGTGTGCGGCACCCCCTAAAGTAGAAAATATTGGTAAACTGAAATTGTGCACTTTCTTCATTTCAAACTATCTACCTTTACACCAAATTAGATATCTCTATCTCATTCCAAAGCATGGTTTTTTTATCTATTGACTTTTCGAACGTTTTACTCTGGAGCACCCCCTTAAATGAACATTTTTGAAAAACTGTATTCGTCTTGGGTGTTTTCGTCAAATTATTAGCCTTTTTATACCAAATTTTAAGCCTCTATCAAATTTTAAAGGCACCTTTTCCCATTTATTCGGTAAATCGAACGTTTTAGTGTGCGACACCCCCTTAAGTAGAAAATATTGGAAATCTGAAATTGCACACTTTCTTCCTTTCGAACGATTTAATCATACACCGAATTTGAAGTCTCTATCTCATCGCAAAACTTGCTTTCCTATCATTTCACTTTTCGAACGTTTTGGTGTGCGGCACCCCCTTAAGTAGAAAATATTGGAATTCTGAAATTGCACACTTTCTTCCTTTCGAATGATTTACCTATACACCAAATTTGAAGTCTCTATCTCATCGCAAAGTATGCTTTCCCATCTTTTCACTGTTCGAACGTTTTGGTGTGGGGCACCCCCTCTATAGAACGTTTTCGGAAAATTCGATTTTTCCAGGGGGTTTTATCGAACGACCGAACCGTGTACCAAATTGCAAGTCTCTATCTATTCGGGAAGTGCCTGAAAAAAGCGTGACAGGCAGACAGACAGACGGACACTTGGCAATTAGTATATACTAGCCGTATACCCGTTGAAAATCAACGGTCTCGCAATAAGGAGAAAATATTGGAAAACTAAATTTTCGCACTTCTTCCTCTGTTTGTATTGTGTTTTTTATCAGATGATTGGCTCATATACCAAATATCAAGCCTCTATCACATTTAAAAGGAAGCGTGCCTCATTTATTCAGAAAATCGAACATATTAGTGTGCGCACCCCTTAAAGTAGCAAATATTGGAAATCTGAAATTTCACACTTTCTTCCTTTCAAACTATCTACCCTTACACCAAATTTGATATCTCTATCTCATTTCGAAGCATGGTTTTTTATCAATTCTCTTTTTGAACGTTTCGAACGAATAGATAGAGAGACATCGGCACCCCCTACAATAGCAAATGTTGTAAGACTAAAATTGCACAATTTCTTCCTTTCCAACTTTTTACCCGTACACCAAATTTAAAGTCTCTATCTCATCGTGAAGCATGCTTTTCTAGCATTTCATCTTTCGAATGCTTTTGTGTGGAGTACCCACCCCTTTAATTATACATTTTTTAAAAACTCTATTCTTTTTGTGATTTCTATGAGATGTTTCGCCCATATACCAAATATAAAGCCTCTATCACGTTTTTAAAGGAACGTTTCTCCTTTATTCCGAAAATCGAACATTTTGGTGTGCGGCACCCCCTAAAGTAGAAAATATTGGTAAACTGAAATTGTACACTTTCGCCCTTTCAAACTATCTATCCTTACACCAAATCTGATATCTCTATCTCATTCCAAAGCATGGTTTTCTTTATCAATTGACTTTTCGAACGTTTTACTCTGGAGGAAATTTCACACTTTCTTCCTTTCAAACTATCTACCCTTACACCAAATTTGATATCTCTATCTCATTTCGAAGCATGGTTTTTTATCAATTCTCTTTTTGAACGTTTCGAACGAATAGATAGAGAGACATCGGCACCCCCTACAATAGCAAATGTTGTAAGACCCTTAAACGAACATTTTTGAAAAACTGTATTCGTCTTGGGCGTTTTCGTCAAATTATTAGCCCATATACCAAATTTTAAGCCTCTATCAAATTTTAAAGGCGTATTTTCTCATTTATTCGGTAAATCGAACGTTTTGGTGTGCGACACCCCCTTAAGTAGAAAATATTGGAAATCTGAAATTGCACACTTTCTTCCTTTCGAACGATTTACCCATACACCGAATTTGAAGTCTCTATCTCATCGCAAAGCATGCTTTCCTATCATTTCACTTTTCGAACGTTTTGGTGTGCGGCACCCCCTTAAGTAGAAAATATTGGAAATCTGAAATTCCACACTTTATTTGTTTCATACGGTTTACCCATACTCCAAACTTGAAGTCTCAATCTCATCGCAAAGCATGCTCTCCTATCATATCACTTTTCGAACGTTTTGGTGTGCTGCACCCCCCCTTAAGGATAAAATATTGGAAATCTGCAATTGCACACTTTTTTCCTTTCGAGTGATTTACCCATATACCAAATTTGAAGTCTCTATCTCATCGCAAAGCATGCTTTCCCGTCATTTCACTTTTCGAACGTTTTGGTGTGGGGCACCCCCTCTATAGAACGTTTTCGAAAAATTCGATTTTTCCAGGGGGTTTTATCGAACGACCGAGCCGTGTACCAAATTGCAAGTCTCTATCTATTCGGGAAGTGCCTAAAAAAGCGTGACAGACAGACAGACGGACAGACAGACAGACAGACAGACGGACACTTGGCAATTAGTATATACTAGCCGAATACCCGTTGAAAATCAACGGTCTCGCAATAAGCAATCCCTGAATAATGTAAGTTTTATAATAATTCGCGTTTCACATTTATTCGACAAATCGAATATTTTGGTGTGCAGAACCCCCTAAAGGAGAAAATATTGGAAAACTAAATTTTCGCACTTCTTCCTCTGTTTGTATTGTGTTTTTTATCAGATGATTGGCCCATATACCAAATATCAAGCCTCTATCACATTTAAAAGGAAGCGTGCCTCATTTATTCAGAAAATCGAACATATTAGTGTGCGCACCCCTTAAAGTAGCAAATATTGGAAATCTGAAATTTCACACTTTCTTCCTTTCAAACTATCTACCCTTACACCAAATTTGATATCTCTATCTCATTTTGAAGCATCGTTTTTTATCAATTCTCTTTTCGAACGTTTCGAACGAATAGATAGAGACATCGGCATTCCCTACAATAGCAAATGTTGGATGACTGAAATTGCACACTTTCTTCCTTTCCAACTTTTTACCCGCACACCAAATTTGAAGTCTCTATCTCATCGTGAAGCATGCTTTTCTAGCATTTCATCTTTCGAATGCTTTTGTGTGGAGTACCCACCCCTTTAACTATACATTTTTTAAAAACTCTATTCTTTTTGTGATTTCTATGAGATGTTTCGCCCATATACCAAATATAAAGCATCTATCACGTTTTTAAAGGAGCGTTTCTCCTTTATTCCGAAAATCGAACATTTTGGTGTGCGGCACCCCCTGAAGTAGAAAATATTGGTAAACTGAAATTGTACACTTCCGCCCTTTCAGACTATCTATCCTTACATCAAATCTGATATCTCTATCTCATTCCAAAGCATGGTTTTTTTATCAATGGACTTTTCGAACGTTTTACTCTGGAGCACCCCCTTAAACGAACATTTTTGAAAAACTGTATTCGTCTTGGGCGTTTTCGTCAAATTATTAGCCCATATACCAAATTTTAAGCCTCTATCAAATTTTAAAGGCGTATTTTGTCATTTTTTCGGTAAATCGAACGTTTTGGTGTGCGACACCCCCTTAAGTAGAAAATATTGGAAATCTGAAATTCCACACTTTCTTTGTTTCAAACGGTTTACCCATACTCCAAACTTGAAGTCTCTATCTCATCGCAAAGCATGCTCTCCTATCATATCACTTTTCGAACGTTTTGGTGTGCTGCACCCCCCCCCCCTTTAAGTATAAAATATTGGAAATCTGAAATTGCACACTTTCTTCCTTTCGAGTGATTTACCCATATACCAAATTTGAAGTCTCTATCTCATCGCAAAGCATGCTTTCCTGTCATTTCACTTTTCGAACGTTTTGGTGTGCGGCACCCCCTTAAGTAGAAAATATTGGAAATCTGAAATTGTACACTTTCTCCCTTTCGAATTATTTACCTATACACCAAATTTGAAGTCTCTATCTCATCGCAAAGTATGCTTTCCCATCTTTTCACTTTTCGAACGTTTTGGTGTGGGGCACCCCCTCTATAGAACGTTTTCGGAAAATTCGATTTTTCCAGGGGGTTTTATCGAACGACCGAGCCGTGTACCAAATTGCAAGTCTCTATCTATTCGGGAAGTGCCTGAAAAAGGCGTGACAGACAGACAGACGGACAGACAGACAGACAGACAGACGGACACTTGGCAATTAGTATATATAGATAGATATTTCATATATGCAGATTTTGGTGTTTGCGACCAGACAAAGCTACAGACATATGCCGCCATTTATGACCCTAATAAATATACGTCACCCAAATTACAGGTGTGACTTGGGGCATGAACTATGCTTAGAGCCATAAGTTAAAACGTTTTTCATTTGTACCAGAGCAACCAATGAAACCATAGTACGACATCACACCGAGGAACAGCCAGTGAAGGCAAGAGGGCTTATCTTCATCAGAGGCAAAAGAAATGCTGTGCAAAAAAGGAAGATCAACGAGTGTAGTCAGTTTTTAGAAAACGAAGTCGTGCACCAGAATGTTAGAGTTATGCGTACAGAGTTAAAAATGTGATATAGTCATCAACAGTCATGAGTTGGAGTTAGAAAGGCATAGTCAGAATGTGAGAGTCGATGAATGCAGACCCTCTCAAAAATCAGTCAGCAAGTGACGATTGATGACAGAGTCGGATGATGATTTGGGACCAATGCTGAGATGAGACAGTATCAGTACATAAAGATGCCAAGGTAATCATCTTAACAAAATGTTAGATTGAGTTTGTATCTGGTGAATAAAGTCATCGTATTTATGGATGCTCAAAACATACGAATCTGTTAAAATACGAGAGTCGGACTTTTGAACTCATCCTATTTCCACTGTGTACTGTAGGGAAAAATAAAAACACGTATACATGTGTAGTAAGACTCAATAGACATTGATATTGAAATTAGTGAAAAACAGTTTCGCCTTTTTTTGCTACCATAATTAATGAATGCGAGCGAACCACCATCACGAGGTTGTACGGATAAATAAGCGTAATTAGTATAATAAAGTTTAATTTCTTTATAGACACTCATATTAATGTATTCCTAAATTGCACATATTGCTTGTTCTATGCTGTTTTATTGGATGCAATGTGATATGAAAAGTTTCCATTGCATTCGTGATAGGTATAAAGTAATTATCTGTATGCAGTTTGAATTTCGGTTCACTAAATATATGGTGAAATAAAAAATAATAAATACGAAAGTTGATTATTAAAAGATAAACGAAAAATATTTAATTAACGGGAACTCAGGTAGCATGCGTTTTGTAATTCTTTGGTGATAGTTTTTCTACATATTAAGATATATATATATTTTAACTACAGTAGGCAATTCATAGAGGTACTATAAATTAAGGAAAACACGAACAATGGAATTAGGCGCAAATGAATAAAATAGTATAGCATGCATCTGTTCCGAGGATACGTTGAATCCCATTCAGTGTAAGATAGACCAACAAATCAGAAGACGAAAACACGAAATAATTTCGGTTTCCTAGGTGACAGAATATGGAGAGCGAATGATATCAAGGTTGGTTAATCCGAGTTCCTCTGTTATGGAAATGACAGAGAATCCTGATTCTGTTCAAGAAGTCATTGTTCACAGATAGTAAAAAAATAAATGCAATTTGTTTTTTAAATGTAATACATCGATAAATGACATAGTGCTGAAAATATATCGATAAATGACATAGTCGTGGAAATATATCGATAAATGACATAGTCGTGGAAATACATCGATAAATGACATAGTCGTGGAAATATATCGATAAATGACTTTACTTGCTATAGATGAAAGTTTGTATAACGTATAACGCATTTCATCTTTATTTAATTACTAGCGTAATTGTTTATAGAAAATGTTAATAAAATTCCGTTAATAAGAAGCATAAAAATCTATGTTCTCTCCTTACGAAATTATCTTCTTAGGCAGATTTTGAAGTTTGTTCAACATATGTCAATTAAAAATGCTAAAATTGTTGAAGATATATCCGTACTATTTTTATACTGATTCAACAATCGATTTAACATAATAGGAAATACATGGATTTGAAAATCTTTGTTAAAATAAAATAGATGCTTTAGAAATTGATGATATCTATTATTACTGTGATCATATATTGTAAAGCCGTAATTAATGCAACCCAGTAAAAATATAGTAACGTTTATTTATAAAATTTCTTTAATTAAATCGTAATAAGAAATCATCTGTAGAATAAATATAATAGATTGCATTCTGTTGCCAAGAAATATGATATAATTTTCTTCAAATAAAATTTCGGAAAATAATCGTCTGCATAATGCAATTTCTATGGAAGGTTTAATTATGCATTTTACATGTCTTGATCTAAGAAACTTAATACATGGAGGCAGTTACTTGAGGAAATGCGGAAATGTAAAAGATAATCATACCAAATTCGAAAGGAATCCATCGAAAACTGTAGATTTGTAAGGAATAGATATGCAAACAAACTATATATATATATACGTATATATATATAATTTAAATATATATAATTTAAGATTCGTGGTAGATTAAAGTAAAAGAACTTTAAAACAATTCATGTCTTACAGAGAAATTGAATCGCCGATTTTCAACAAGCCAGACGATGTTGTATAAATTGAACTATTAAGACCGTTGTCTTTGCTTTTATATTTAAATCTGTGGCGGAAAGGAGTCGCCAGACCCGAACTCGGGACCTCGTGCTTACAAGACCAACATTATAATCATAGAGCAAAAGCTAGCTTTGGCTCCGTTCTTATAATTCGGGTACAGGTTACAAGCATTTTTGATCGGATGTCTTTGCTGCCGCACACACGCTCACCTGATGAGAAGTCCAGGTCGAATTTCTGCCAGGAGGGGGGCCGCCTCGAAAAACCCCCGCGTCTCCCTGTCCGAATTTCAGTTGAGGGCTGAATGGCCGGGAGGCGTGTCGCCTCGGGCGTGACGTCAGTCGTGGTCAACCAGGAAGGGAGTGGCAAGGCTTCTGACTCCGTGTGGTGCTGCCATCTCGTGTTGAGGGGTGAGATCGTTGGCGTGAGAAAGTTGCGTGTTTCAAACGTCCAATCATCATTGTGGCGGAAAGGAGTGGCCAGAACCGAACTCGGGACCTCGTACTTACAAGTCCAACATTATAATCATAGAGCAAAAGCTAGCTTCGGCTCCGTTCTTATAATTCGGGTTCAGGTTCCAAGCATCTTTGATCAGATGTCTTTGCTGTCGCAAATCCAATGCAGCATTCCCTTATGGTCTGTACGAGCTTTTGTTTTCTAAACTTTATACATAGAACACAATCCTGTTTGTTGTAACACTCTACATTAAGAATCGATAACATAAATCATAAGGTCATGGAAAAATTATAATTTTTGTATCATTCAGACCTATCATATACTGCACCTATTTATCCGTATTAAGTCTCCCGGAGGATATTGGGCTGATTCCGACTCTCGAAGAATATCTGAACAGGAATATCCGGCTGTCTCGACGATGTTCAATCTATTGAATTTCCGAGACGGCTATCGTTCCTTTTATACTTGAAGTGGATTTAAGGGACCAAACAAATTTTATAAACAATTTAAAAAATGGAAAATGAAAACACTTCGTCAGTAACAGCATAAGACAAATAATAGTAGATTATTTAGTTGTTATAGACTAATATATTGTTTTTTAAACCGGTTGTTTCTTTCAACTTTGTTAGGTGCGACTCATTTCCTAGTCTTACTTATTCAGTAACTTTTTACTGTGTCTTGAGAGAATTATTTTAAAAACTTCTACTGCTCGTTTTACTTTGATTCATATGTTAGGTTTTCGTAAAAATATCATTGCTTTCGGATTGGCAACATTTATCGTTCAGATTCGCGTGAGTTATTTTTCTGCTGACAGAAATCTTCATACCATTTTTAGGCGTGACTGCTTTATCTAATTCCGATGAACGCTTTTCGCCAAGTTGATATCAAAATAATATAATTTAAAGTGTGAGTAACGAAAATACACTGGACCAGGAATTTTTCTGGACTTCATATGCTTAATCCCTCCTTAATGATTTTCCCTTCTCTGAAAGAGGGACACAACACATGAAACTTTATCTGTGATTTTTCACGAGTACACAATATTCTTTATATATTTTTTTCTTGTGTTGTTACTAATGCAGTGCGCCGTCTACGTCGACGATAAGAGCAGGGCCTGACTAACCAAGAGATAGCTTCCCGTTCCCTTGCCTCAGAGGGGCCCCAAATTAAACAATTGCAACATCGAAAAAAAATAACTGCTTCTTGAAACTAAATTATGCCATCGGAATAGGTTTGCCCTTCGAAAAAATTCATTTTCAAGATATATAGGGATTGCCGAACTAATTTAGCATGTTGGCATTTTGGTTATGAAAGAAAGCTGCCAATAATTTAACTGCCATTCAGATATGTAAGAACTTCATTTTGTATACATTTTTCTAAAATGCAATTACGTTTTTGAAAAAAAAATTGTTCATTTCATATGTGTCAGGTGGTGAAGGAGGGAGGGTGGAGGAATGTCTGCTTTGGGCCCAGTTAGGCTAAGTCGGGCCCTGGATAAGAGCTTGCAATTTCGTCCCAGTAGCTCAACGGTAGAGCGTCAGTACGAACATCCGTTGTTTGACTAACCTGAGGAAAAATAGCAGGATGTGGTCAGTCAGGTTGTCAAATACACGTCAATATGACATCAAAAGAAGAAGGATGTGTAGTCCCCCACGATGATGAAGGCCTATGATTCCGTCTTAAGAGCTCAACTGTTGTCGAAAATCCAGACCACCCGACTGACCCAAAGGCTTACAGCAGCAGTTTGGGTGGCAGAGATCGCGACCGTAGAGTGTGTTGGTTGACTAGTTAATATCGTTCGATTGACTAGCTCATAAGGTTCGATAGAGTCCATGATTCGATTCCCGGTTAGAACAACAAGGTTCTTTACATCGGTGTTTACATTTTTTCAGTTTATTTAGACGATAGCTTAGATCGAATTAATTTCAATTTCAATTTAAAAGACATCTTAATTTTCCTTTTTGAGAAATTTCATTCGAAATAATTTAAATTTTTTTTTAAATCACTTTAAACCAAAACACTGACTTTAAATTCTTCAAGAGTTTTAGGTTTAAAAACTTTAGAAATAAAATATGAATTACTAAACGAGTAGAATATGGAAAACAATCATTCTTTTCGCACAGAATAAGGAGTTTGAAGTAATATAACGCAACGCAGAAGAAACTAATCTTATAACGGTATTAGAAATAATTTTCCGCGATCTTCCTTTGTTCAATGATTAATTAATGGACAAGGAACATCTGTTGCTTGGCGGGATCAATAACTGTGTAATTAGTGTAGACAAAAATTTCATTTCTTTAAAACAGTGATATTTGTTTTCCAAAATGGCAAATGTCACTTGTTCTCAGAATATTTCTAGTATAAAGCCCTAGATTTTTTATTTTTTCATTATTAATATTGATAAAGTATTGCTATCCCGAAAAGTTTTGGCCGAAGAGTAAAACTCACTATATTTTGAATCAGTTCATTCTTCGCGCGCGCGCACACACACACACACACGCACACACATACACGCACACACACACACGCACACACACACTTCTCCATACAATAGTTTTATTAGAATCTGCAGCCTCAATATTTCCGATATATCTGTTCGTAGAAATGATTTATGTGTTGTGATAAAATATTTCTAGATTATGGAAAAAATTATCGCGCTCTTTTCTGTCCCCCCACCCCTTTCCACACGATATCAAAATTCTTATTAAAAATCCCCTCTGTGGGAAATTTTTTATGATCCGGCAACACCATCAAGTACATTTGCCATTCTAAAATAAACACAATGATCATTAAATTAAACTGCACGTGCCGTTAAGCATACTCTATTGCATGTAAAATAATGATCTCACCTGATGCGTTCCAAAGGGCTCCGTGATTATCATATCCCCGAAGATCTTCCTGCAGTACATGGCCATCTTTGCTTGTTGTTTGGTGCTAAGAAAGAAGAAATCATTTATTACTTTGCAAATAAAATTACGCAAACATATCACTAACACAAGTTGTGTGAGTATATGCAATTTTCTTACAAATGTATTTCACACGACATCTCATTATGCAAAGGCTGTGGTGCGAACAATTTTTTTTTGCTCGCTATTGTATAGAAGAATAATTGTTTCTTCCCAAATTTTCGAATTCGAGATCTGAACGAATAAATGCGGTTTAAAAACTGCTGAACCTATTAGAAATTGTTGTAATTCTCATGATTGGAACTTTAATGATTCGAATTTTAGGATTTTCGTAGCATTATTTCCTTTCCTGTCTTAATTTTGACGGTTGTATTAGATTTTCCTGACGGATTAACCAATCAGAAAGCAATGTCGCTTCATTCCTATTAAATTCCACACTATTCTAAACTGAAGTAGAGTTTAATGATGGGTAGAGGTAAATTTTGAAGTAGACAACGAGAAAATAAAGTTGAGAACTTAGATGATTGAATTTTTGGATACTTATAGTATGGACCACAGGACCAAAACTAACACACTACGGATTTTAAATTCTCCCCAGAGAGTAGGGAAAATGAGGAGGTTCTAAAAATATTTCCCGACCCTCCAGAAGCCCCTCTTGGTAACCTAGAAGGCCGAATATATGTATATTTCTAGTATGGTCTATGGGACAGAAACTAAATGAGCCCGATTTTCTCTCGGGGACGGAGAAAAGGGGGGGGGGGGATCGAAAATTGGGCTTTCAAGATATTCGAAAATACCCCTATGACGCAGATGGCTGAATTATTATTTTATTATTTATAGTATCGATCACGGGTGAGAACCAGGGTTGCCATGATAGCCATATTTTGGAACGTTTAACACCCAATAATGGCTAAATTTAGATATAAAATTGCTAAGTTTGAAACTACTTTTATGACCATGAAAACTAGCCGTTATGATATATATGATCCTAGTCATGATCGAATTGCTGGCAACCTTAGTAAGAACCTAACTGACGATAAAGACTACTAATTTTGACGATAAATGTGATATATATTTTCAAATGGAAAACTTTCTAAAATGTTGCAACCTATTTTTTTATATATATATAATAACTTTAATACGATATCTGAATATGATGCATTTTCTTCTTTCATTCTAATAATGCTTGTGATTATAAGTAGAATTAAATGGAATAAAAATGTATAATAAAGTCAAATAAAGACTCATACTCCGAATATTTGTTATTGTATAAAACTTATACATATCTGATCACATTCTAATTATATAGATATAAACTCACAGAATAAGTTATGTATTGGCACAATATCTATTCTAAAATCAATTTTCTGATTTATATTCACAACAGTGCATTACATTAAGTACACCTTAAATAAACTTCGTAATTTAATTTTATTCATATGTTAAAGTATTTAAATGCGTACATCCTTAATTCATTTATTTCTGAATTAATTTTCTCGTCTCTTTGTACTCTTTTTCACCCAAGGGATGGGAATTTGAATATTTTATTTCTAACAATGAATGAAAAACATTCCTGAAAATTGTTTATTTCTAGCATTTTTCGGTAACAGAATAATAATAGAGGGCATATATGGATTTACTAGACTAATTATTGTAAAATGTAACATTTCCGATGCAATATTTTGTTTAAAATTATGAATTTCAATAGAATCATACGAAAATTCGTAGTTTATTGTTCGAGCGTCTGAAAGTGTGGAAGATATTATTTTCCGTTACAGCAATTGTAATGAAATAAGCAGTCGTATCCAATATGTTACTTTCCCTACTAACAATTTAATTTGGATTTTGGGGAGAAAAAACTGCAATATTTGTCGTCTTTCGAGGATCCGGTCTCGTTGAATATGATTAGTCTTCGTGTAGCTTTTAATTGTATCTACCACAAATTTAATGTAAATATTTTTGAGAGGTCGATCTCACTATGTGGTGTAAAAATGAATACGAAAAACACTTTAATAAATTAAAAAAAATATTTAAATTAAAGAATGAAACGTTAATTTCCCTACTAACAACTTAATTTGGATTTTGGGGAGGAAAAACTGCAATATTTGGCGCCTTTTGAGGATTCGACCTCGTTTAATATGACCAGTCTTCGTATAGTTTTTAATTGCATCTACCACAAATGTTATGTAAATATTTTTGAGACGTCTACCTCGCTAAATGATGTTAAAAATGAATGCGACAAAGACATTAGTAAATCTAAGAAAATATACAAGTTAAAGAATGAATCGTTCGTTCTTTTAATTACAATAAGAATATTGAATATTGAATAATTTTTATAGTTTCATATTAAAAAAAGCGCAATATTACGAGAATGTGTCATAGCGTTTTATCTGGTCTCTTTCAAATTAAAAATTACATAAAAGATTATCAAAGGCTCCAATTCGAAATGGTTTTACATGAATAATGATATGTGAAATAAATCTCTAACAAAGTTCAATCTCTAATAAAATTCGTCGTTTTCAATCTCACTATTTTGTTTACATCAGATAATACGGACTTATGCTAACTAAAGATGCACAAGATATTTATGAATGAGATTTCATGGTGTGTACACTAAATTTTAAACTGTAATATTGAACATTATTATTTTATTTTGCACACTTATTTAGTTCAGTCATAATGATTTTCGGGAAAAGTGGGAAGTGTCGTCTCCAGAACCAAAGATTGAAATTCAGAATCCGTAATTTTTTAATAGGAACTGGCGTCTCTAGAATCGGAAGTGAAAATCCTTAGTGAACCGCCACTCTCTCTGGAATTCGTAGAATGAATCCATATCAGTCATCATATGAATTCTATGTATAAGCCAATCGTGAGAAATAAATGCTTGAAGGACATATTTTGAATCGAAAGGGAAAAAATTCGGAAGTGGAAATGTTTAGTAAACTCTTTCGCATCCATCGAAATTTAATGCCAAATTCATATCAGTCATCATTTAATTCATCATCAGCCATCATCTATCTATAGCCAATCTTGAGAAATGGACCTTTAAAGAAATTTTTGGACCAAAAGTAGAAAATAATCCGGAAGTGGAATTTAATAATTAACCCTTCTCTCCCTCCAGAATTTGATGCTGAATCCATATCAATCATCATTTAAGCGATATCTCTAGCAAATTTCAAGAAATAGATGGTTTAAGGAAAACGGGAACTTTTGAATCGGAAGTGACATTGCCTGAACCGGAAATCCTTAATGAGCCCCTAACCCCCTCCAGAATTTAATGCTAAAATTCTATCAGTCATTATCAAAGCTCTATCTATAGCAGATTCTGAGAAATAGATGTTTCAATGTATGGATGCAGCGTTTTAATGGAACCCCGATGTAAAGTTTTCTTTCATAACAGAGCAATTCTACTAGGATTCATCTATACTTAACATGTTGCTCATAGCCTTTCCAAGTGCGCACAAGTAGCATTCTAATTCTTATTAGTTGGGATATTTAATGTCAAAAACTTTTTAGTGGTATTTAAAATGTTTTAACGTTTTTTAGTGGTATTTAAAATGTTTTAAAGTTTTTCAGTGGTATTTAAAATGTAAATTATTTTTAATGTATTTGCTATTTTACGATTATAAATGGATTTGATTTTTGAGAATTACAAAGTAGCATTGTTATATTAATGAAAAATAACTTTTTACTATTTGGCATTCCTCGAATATCACGTTTTATAACGATATTGCACTGCTTTCTGAAAGAAAAATGATTTGATAGTTAAAAATTCGTACACGTCCGTAACTAAAATACGCCCATAACTAGGCCACGCCCATAACTAGAAATTGAAGATTTTGTTTGAGCATTTCAGGATATTTAAGGAATGAGTGCCTGTGCTATGAATAATGTACTTTGGATGCAAATTTTTATTTATTTGGATGGGGAAGGGGTTTCAACCACTAATGTAGGACGGGTTTAAAATGCTAAGTAAAAACTGAAATATATGCTTTTTAAAGCCATTTCAAACTCTCTTCTTTCAAAGCCCTTAAAGTTAAGAAAATCTACCTAGTCCTCCCGTTGCAGTAGAGATGTATGAAATATTGTCAAATGAAAGTTGAGAAATAGGACAGTGGGAAATTTGAAACTAGGTCAAGTTGTCTGTTCTGAAGACTCTGAAAGCTAAA
Source organism: Amaurobius ferox (assembly GCA_951213105.1). Classification (NCBI taxonomy): domain Eukaryota; kingdom Metazoa; phylum Arthropoda; class Arachnida; order Araneae; family Amaurobiidae; genus Amaurobius; species Amaurobius ferox. The sequence goes on along the minus strand of OX578139.1, from coordinate 98,557,849 downwards.
GACCATAGAGATATTTCTGGGTAGAAATGATAGGGCTTTGAAACTAAATGAAATTAGGTATGGTTAAGGCCATGTAATCATTCGCAGTAGGCTTAAAATTAAAATAAATTTTGTACTGATTTTAAATGTGAAGCATAGAATGTGCATTAAGCACATTAAGTAATCCCATTAAGCACATAAAGTAACCCCATTAAGCACATTAAGTAATAGTAGTGTGAACCTGTGATGCGTAATTTCCTACTTTGAGAAGCATTGCAGGTTTCATCGTGTTAGAAGCCGTGATGATACAGTTTTTTGATAGACATTTATTGCCTTCTGTAATTCCTTTTAGTTCATTCCTGGATGTCGAGTTCTATTTTTTAGACAATGCTTTGCAACTTTGTAATTATCTCTTTTCTTTTATCTCACTTTTCTGTTAAGTTCGTTATCCCAATCTTTTTTAACACTTTACAACAAAGTTGAAAAGTGTTTATGACTTTGTTCATTCTGTCTGTCCGTTAGCACGATAACTGCCGTAAAAGTGACTTTATCAAATTGAAATTTTAGTATGTTGTTGAGACGGTCTGTGGGACCTAATGGAATATAAATGAATAATATCACCCGATTAGTTTTGGATTGAACCCGGGTTGAAAAAATGAAATACATTGAACCCTATGTGACCTAATTTTTGAAACATTTTTTAAGCGGATTTAAAATTCGCAAATTGCTTCGAAAGTTTTAAGAAATATTCATATTATACCATAAAAATATAAAAGAAATTTAAGCAAAATATATTCAGTAGTTTTTAAATAAAATTTAAAATACTGATTACACCGTTTATATGAAGCGATCACGTGGCCATTATACGAAGAGATCACGTGACCCACTTCAAAATAAAATATGGCATCCATCTTGTGTCAAAATCGTGATTTTTAAAGTTCTTTTTAATTCATACTTAGTATTGTATCCGTCTTAAAACCGCTATATTTTTGCTTAAATTCTGTGCATCTACATACTGAAACAACGCAATTACAATATAGTTGAGTTTAAATGATCATCCAAATTTGATTATTTTTACAACGAAGCCTACTTTTCACTTATGGAAAAGGTAAACACCAAAATACGTAGAATGAGTTGTATAAGAATTGCTGCATTTTTTACCGCAAAATTATTTAGCTCATAGAGTCTGTAATATAGCTGACATGAATGTAATATTTATTGATTTTACAAAGACGATTTTTTTTTGATGAAGTTTTAAGCATAGAGTTTAATTACTTGTACCTCCATGGTCTTAAGTTTTTAAATACAATAAAGTATTATAGTATTGTGATGAATGAAATGAATGGAAAAATGTTCTGAATGAAAAGCTGTTTTTATAGAGAGAGCCAGGCGTGTTATATTTCCATGACGTCATTTGAATAAATTTCAGTTGTTTTCGATGAAGTTTTCAAATATAATAAATTATTGTAGTATTATGCTAATTTTAAAAATATTACCGAGGAATGTATCGCATTTCAGAGATGTTTAAACCAGGCGACTTATATTTCAATGCCGTCATCTGAATGAAGTTCATGTTTTTCGATGATATTTTACGTTTTCAACTATAATAAATTAATGTAATATTGTGATATTTTTTAAAATATTACCGAGGAATGCATCGCATTTTAGAGATGTTTAAATACAATTGAATTGAAGTTGGAAAGTGTTTCATAATCAAAGCTTTATGCATGATTGATCTTTCTTGTTTAAATTTCCGCTAGGTGCGCTAAAATCACTTACACCCGATTATCCTTAACATTGATAGACGTAACATGTATACTTTCGGATTTTTACTTGCAAAGTTTTTAGAGTGCTTAATGGCTTTTCTGGGAACCATTCATAAATTCACTCCTTTGAATGCATATCGTTCATTCCTTTGAAAGAATATTGAACTTTAAAATTTTTTTTTACCGTTTTAGATTTACAAAATGCTCAGTATCATGAGAAAGGTATATATTATGGTAACGATTTATTTAGGTATTACCAGTTCCTTAAAGAAGCTTTAGTAATGTTTTAATACTTTATTTAAATGCTAACTTATTAAGCTGCAAAAGCCCTCCAAATTCTTCTTCAGTGAGAGATTATTACTTACCTTTACTGCAAAGTGAGATATAATTAGTCTGGTCAGTTAAGACTTTTTAGTAATTTTAAAAACTTCATTCTTTACTTAATTAAATTAAAACTTACGATATTATTCACAAACATAGTCGTTATTAAATACAAAATGATTCCATTAACTTCTAACAATGGGAGACCTATTTTTTAACCTTTTGGGACCAGAATTTTATTATTTAAAGAGACTGGACAGGTGATTAGTCTTATTAAGCCGATATTCAAATTATTTGTAATCTGGACTCATGAGCATATAGGAATTAGTACACACCTTTAACTGCATAGAAAAAGCGTTTAGTGTCACCATTCGTTCTCTACTGCCGTTCTAATGTATTGATATCTATGGTCTCTATTTTTTGTCTCACACATATTAGCGTCTTATACAGCCTCTTTCAAATCAAAATTTTTTATAAAAAAGACAATTCATTCGCATCATAATGGAATAATTTTTTTTATATTTTTTGAGTTTTCAGAAAATAATTGAAAGTTAGTGGGACTTTTTTGATCCGATATCATTGAAAATAAATTATTCTCATATGATAATAAATAAAAAAAATATCTTAATCGTGCTTCTCCACTCGATTTTCTCATATATTCATTATTCACATATTTTACGTCCATCGGTATCATAATCCAAAACTGAGGGGCAATGAATGACTCTTGTTATGAGCTTCCGTTTTCAAGTTGTTTAATAAATATTGAAATTAAAATAATTAAGTTGAGAACAGGATAGTGAGTTGAGAACAGGACTGCATTAAGTTGAGAACAGGAATGCATTAAGTTGAGAACAGGAATGCATTAAGCTGAGAACAGGATGGTGAAGATTATAAACTGAATGCTTCACTTTAAAAATAAAGACAACCAAAGTTGGTCAATTGAAATGTCTTTGATAAAAACACACCATTAATGACGTAAATAAAATTATGCAACCAGAGCGCTTTTGGATATTATTACGTCCTTCATCAAGTCGGAAAGAGCTCTGGTTGTATAATTTTATGTACGTCATTAATGGCGTGTTTTTATTAAACATCGATGAAGGATGCAGTAATGTCCGAAAGCGCTCTGGTTGTATAATTTTACGTACGTCATTAATGGTGTGTTTTTATTAAACATCGATGAAGGACGTAGTAATGTCCGAAAGCGCTTTGGTTGTATAATTTTATGTACGTCATTAATGGTGTGATTTTATTAAAGAGATTTTAATTGATCAACTTCGGTTGTCTTTATTTTTAAAGTTTTTGCTGAATTGACGTGTTTTCCATACAATTATATGAATGCATTTAGCTTATTTGTGCTAATACGTATTATTTTTATACTTTTTATATGCATAACCAATTTCAAAAACTGTAAGTTTCCTATATTAGCTATATTACTATTACTGTTCTGGGATTTTCTGTTAATAGAAAATAATACCTTCAAAATCATAAATATAGAAAAATTCCTGTTGTAATCATTTTAATTCCACAAAATATGCTTAATTCTAGCTTCTTACATAATTCAACACACAATTTCATACTGATATAAACATTCAACTGTAAGTTATTGTATCCAAACCTCACAGTTTAAATTACAAATAATGTGATTAGCAATAAATTCTGTCCACTTTTTTGTGCATAATATATCATTCCATAAAAGTTCGTAAAGATACCAGCATTCGTGATGAAGTTATTGGGCTCAAATCTCGCATGTTAAATTTCGAAAAATTCGTGTTCTAATCATTAGATTAAAAAAATTATAAATTATTCTAGTTTATTATTTAATGTACGTAAGCATATTTGTTTTAAAACTACCTGCATATGTTCTTTAGTTATCGTGCAAATATAGACACATGCTATACCCACTGTTACCTTACACCTTTCTGGTAGGTCGGACGGTCTGGGTTTCAACAACAACAACATGCTATACCCACGCATAGAACAATTTTCGAAAAGTGTTCTGGACTTATACTTTTACGCCGTAACTTTTGATATGAAAATTGACCAGGAACAATTCATTTTTTATGCAATAATATAAATATCCGATGTGCGCATCATAGGGGTTTAGTTATAATTCCACAATTCAAATAATTTAATTTTTCTCAAATTATTTTTTTTCATTTCTTCCAGAATTCATTTATGCAGGTTAAATTGCCCATAAAGTAGATATTTATTTAAATCGCATGGAATATGTAGTTTTAAATAATTCCCTTTTCATTTTGCGCATTTTAACACGACGCCAAGTCGCCAAAATTCCAAAAAACTGAAAATTATTTTTATCATTTCTTCCAGAATGCATTTATGCATGTTTAATTGCACACAAAGTAGGCATTTATTTAAAATCACATCGCATATGAAGTTTTAAATAATTCCTTTTTCATTTGGCGCATTTTAACAAGACGCCAAAATTCCGAAAAGCTGAAATATCTCAAAAGCGATTTATCCTAGAATGGAGTTACTTTCATTAGTTTAATCACCGAAAATTACATATAAAGCAAGCATGTAATTAATACATTTTAGCAATTTTTTTTTATTTCAGCTTTTATTGATTTTGTGGCCCATCACCGAAAATGAAAACCAGTTCTATTTTATCGAAATTGTTCCAAAATTTAATCAATTTCCGAGTAACGCCTAATTAACTTAGCTACCACATTTTGTGAAATTTTGTCAAATAAATAGTTTTCGAAGTAGAGCGGATAAGCACATTGTACATATAGGATAGATGCTCAGACGTCACTTTAAAAATATTTTTATCCTATTATAGAGTACTGCCCAAAACGGGTAAATGCGTTGAAAGCCTAAGTTCTAATTTAGACACTGAGTGTTCGGCATCAGCGTATATAAAAGTTTGCTGCTGCTGTGTATGTAGGAAAAGAAACACTGCATGTGTCTTTTTAATATCACATGACTAATCATAATTACATAGTAATGTTATATTAATAACGAGAACAAACCGGAATCAATTTCAACATTTTTTATATGAGAATTCATTTTAAAATAGTATTTTTATTTATTTTTCCGGAATTTATTGTAACTGTAGTGACTGTTTTTGTTGTAATACATAATAGCGATTGCTTTTCTGATTACTTTTAAAACGTAAATGAAACTTAAGCTTCACATTCACGGACCACACCTGATGGGGCTTTTCCAGAAAATTGTGAATACACACCCATTGCAGGTAAGACAAAACGTCCAGATCATCAATGCTGTTACCTGCAATATGTGTGTATTCCAGAACTTTTCATACTATCAGTATCGTTTCTTCCGACAATTTTTTAATTCGAGGTTTTGACAGAATAACATGTTTTAGAGATCCTCCAGAAGAAATTTTGAGCATTCTTTGAAACATGTCTGTTTGTGTGCTTTGGATGTCGATTTGATTAAACGCATATACCGCTGACGGAATTTTTGTGTAGATACATTATATTAAACAAGAAAGATCAATCATGCTTAAAGCATTGATTATGAAACACTTTCCAACTTCAATGCAATTTTATTTTAAAAAGTCGAAAATGCAATACATTCCTCGGTAATATTTTAAAACTTATCACGATACTACATTGATTTATTATATTTGAAAACTTAAACCTTCATTGAAAAAAATGAACTTCATTCAAAAGACGGCATTGAAATATAAATTGCGTGGTTTAAATATCTCTAAAATGCAATACATTCCACGGTAATATTTTTAAATCTATCATAATACTAAGATAATTTATTATATTTAAAAACTTCATCGAAAACAACTGAAATTAATTCAAATGACGTCATAGAAAAAATAACACGCCTGGATCTCTCTATAAAAGCAGGATTTCATTCATAACTTTCTCCATTTCATTCATCACAATACTATAATAATTTATTTTATTTAAAAATTATGACCATGGAGCTACAATTCATAAACATTATGCTTAAAACTTCATCGAAAAAAATCGTCCTTCTGTTTATAAAATCAATTAATATTTCATTCATATCAGCCATGCAGACTCCATGGACTGAATTATTTTGTGTTAAAGAAATACAGTAATTCTAATACAACTCATTCTACATTTTTGCTGTTTACGTTTTACATAGGTGAAAAATAGGCTTAATTGTAGAAATAATCAAATTTGAATGAGAATTTAAACTCAAATATATTGTCATTGTGTTGTTTTAGTATGTAGATGCACAGAATTTAAGCAGAAATAAAGTAGTTTTAGGATGGATACAACACTCAATATGAATTAAAAAGAACTTTAAAAAATCACGAATTTGAAACAAGATGGATGCCATATCTCATTTTGAAGTGGGTCATGTGATCGTTTCATATCATGGTCACGTGATCGTTTCATATAAGATGTGTAATTATTATTTTAATTTTTATTTAAAAAACTACTGAATATATTTAGCTGAATTTTTTTTTATATATTTTATGGAACAATTTGACTATTACCTAAAATTTTCGAAGCAATTTGTGAATTTTAAATCCGCTTAAAAAATGTTAGAAAAATTAGGTCCCATAGGGCTCAATGTATTTCATTTTTTCAACCCGGGTTCAATCCAAAACTAATTGTGTGATATTATTCATTTATATTCCCATAGGTCCTACAGACCGTCTGAACAACATACTAAAATTTCATTTTGATTAAGTCATTTTTACGGCAGTTATCGTGCTAACGGACAGACAGACAGACAGACAGACAGACAGACAGACAGACAGACAGAATGAACAAAGTCATAAACACTTTTCAACTTTGTTGTAAAGTGTTAAAAACTGGAAATATATTTCAATTAGTACGATTTGAACTCGGATTATTCGGTGGTTAAGCCTTTCATAGCACTATATTTGGTGACTATTCCTGAACAATAGTGGCAGTAGTGTCAATGCCAGGAAACGATAGTTTGAATTAAGTTATGCATTTAAATGGTTTTAAACTAGTAAATTTTAACATAAATCAGACCAATTCATCAACTCATTCCCCAAATTTCCAATTTAAGGCCACTTCACCAATTCATTAACCACCATATATATCACTGGCGGCCGTTTGTTTTAAAAGAGAATCTTTTAAAGATTTTAAGAAGTTTTTTAAATAAAGTGTAAACGAAAGTTAAAAAGAGATGCAGTGTTTTTTTCTGTACTCATTAAGATTTAAATGGACCTAAAAATACACTATATCATCAAATGTATTCGAACACCTTACGAGATTCGCATGTTGTGATTCAGAAATACATCGTTTCAGTTGCACGGGAATATCTTCCATATGTTTTGAGGTTGTTGGTTGGAACTTAGTGTGTTTTCAATATTTTGACCATTTCTGAGCTTTTCAAATGATGCTATTTTTATGAAATGGATCGTTGTTTCCCCAGCTCAGCAGAGCTCTAAATCAAATTTCACGGTATCTACAAGAGTGGTTTGTGAAAATTTATATGGAAATGACAAGAAAAATTGAGCAATGTATTTAAACGCAAATCAAATAATAAATTATCTGATTTGTTATTAATTACGTTTCTCAACTTTTAAATATCCTTTTCAGGAGTGTTTTGCACTTATTGATGATGGTGGTGGTGGTGGTGGTGGTGTCGTATCCACACGAGTCAGTCGCTTAAATAGATCCATGTGCGAAGACCACGGCCCTGGCGATCGCAATGATGCTATGGGAGTAGAGCATCTCCTGTGGAAGTTCCACGATATTTTGAAGTGCTGCCAAAATGGCAGGACATGTAAAGACATGTTCAGGAGAGAGTTCAGTTTCGGGACAGTTTCTACAGTCTCTGTAGACCCTAGCTCCATTTTCATCGATTTTTATACCCCTGTAGTGACGTGTAAGAAGCCTTACAATTGCTTTTGCGATGATTCTTTCATCATTTATGTCACAGATTTGGTCACTTTTTCGAATTGAGCATTCCCTAAGTCTGAATCTTGCCACTGCATTCGCATCATCAAAGGTGGCGCAATTTACGTGGCCACTATTTAGGTGTCTCGCTTCTTTGGACAGATTGTCGGGGGCCCTCGGGGGAGTTTGTAACCCCTAATGGGCGCGTTCCCAGGTGGCGGATCGGGGAATGCCTCCTTCGGGTGGTAGAAGGGAAATGAAATACCTTCCGCGGACCAACAGGCAGAAGTTCAACCTCTCGAGGCTCTGCCAACCATTTTCCACGATGAGTCACTTATTGATGATATGAGAATGTTAGACTATCCTACTCCCAGGTCAGAACTGAACACCATACAACATTTCTTGAACAAAATTCAGATCCAGTTATGATCTCAGCTTAGATAATCTTTTAAAGCATCTGGTAGATATTTTTTGTAAGAAGATATTACAGGCTTCAGTTTGCCCCAGAGTGCTTTCTTGGGTCAATGTATAAACAGTAAATCTTAAACAGTTTCGTCTGAAATTACCACCTCGGTCTCCACAAACTACTTTTAGTCACATCGGGAAGTCTGGTTAGGAGTTTTGCAGAGCTGCAAAAGATAGCGATCCGTTCCATAAAATGCAGCTAGAGATAGAACTGTTAAGAATACTTGGTAATACGCTGAATACAATTTTCGGTGTTCAAAACCCAATGACTCAAGTTTTATGCTGCTAATAAGATATTCTGAATTTGCAACATTCGCTAAAGATTTTAGACTACTTTTGTTAAAGCTTTTTAGACACCTCGCTAAATGTTTTAGAATACTTTCAAAAATATAGTATATATTGCATATGGAATATGCGTTTATGAGAAATTCGAATGGAATCATATATTTCAGATATTTTGCATCATAAGGGAATGAAATATATTTATAGCCTGGTTTTTTATTATTTATCACTAGTTACAGATATTTTATTTTAGCAAGCATTAGAAGAAACAATATTGTAACTGCCGACCAAAATGATTTTTGGGATTATCAGGCAGCAGTATTCACGCTAATTGGTCGGCAAACGTTACAAAACCAAGACCACCTAAAATTTACCTGGAGGTAACAGAGAAGCTGCTTTATCTTATATCTTCAAAATCTGATGACTGTATCTTATGCAGTTTTAAATGTAAGAGCATAGGGGAACCAAATTGCTCACTGCATGAATAGATAATTTTATAAAAATATCACTTCATGGTAAACCATCTCCTCACCAAGTACGCAAAGCGAAAACTTTCAAAATAGTTTTGAAGTCTCAAAATGGTTTGAATCAAGTTCCCATAGGATCGGAGGTCTTGATTCATGACTGTTTCCCAGGCTATCTTCACGAAATCCAAATAAAAGACACCGAACGGCGTATTTTGTGGTGAAATTAGGTCATTGGAAAACACTTCGTATTTGACTGTTAATTTACAACGAAATATCACCTTAGAAGACCCAGTATAGATAACATTTGTCAGTATGGATAAAAATCCATCCTTCTGGGTAATAGCTCACTGTATATTAAATAGTTTTAAGTAGTATTTGTATATTTTGTTGCATATACTGCATGGAATCAACTTACTATAAATGTACATTTATACTATTCATTGCTAGTATCTATGTATGTTGAAGACCCAGGCCACCCGACTCACCCTAGGGCATGAGCAACAGGATGAGTGGCCGGAGTATCTATGTATGTGTCAATGTTGTTTTGAAAGGCATGGTAACAAGTTAGACTGTGAAATTTGTTGGCATATACTAGTACATAAAGCGAAACTGATCCATATTGAAAACCGTCTTGTATACATATATTTGATCCCAATGTATAGCAGTTCTGTACTTGTAGTTTTGTACACATATTTAACCATCTTGTATATACGTATCTTTGTTTCCTATTCGTAGCAGTTTTGTATATGTAATGGCCTCTTTTAGAAACAGTATTATATACGTATATATATACCGTTGTTTACCATCTGAAACAGTTTTGCATATATGTGAAATGTGTGATATGTGTTTATATATGTGAATTATGTGATATATGTGAATTATTTGTATATTTTAATTGGATTGGGATATTTAGTATGCACAAACTTTTTTGTATAGAGTTGTTCATCATTCTGTCATGATATTAAGTTCATATATTTTATTGTCCTCCATTTGAAGCTGCATCGTACATCTAATTGCGTGTCACTACTTGTTTTTGCATCGATGATGTACAGCCTATATCTGCAATTGTCCTCCATTTGAAGCTGCATCGTACATCTAATTGCGTGTCACTACTGGTTTTTGCATCGATGATGTACAGCCTATATCTGCAATTGTTCTCCATTTGCAGCTGCATCGTACATCTAACTGCGTGTCACTACTTGTTTTTGCATCGATGATGTACAGCCTATATCTGCAATTGTCCTCCATTTGCAGCTGCATCGTACATCTAATTGCGTGTCACTACTGGTTTTTGCATCGATGATGTACAGCCTATATCTGCAATTGTTCTCCATTTGCAGCTGCATCGTACATCTAACTGCGTGTCACTACTTGTTTTTGCATCGATGATGTACAGCCTATCATTTATTGAAATATCCTACGCCGTGTATTTCCTTAATTTTCGTTTTCTGGCTTTTGGCAGATATTCCTTTAGCATACAGTAAATCTTCGGTCGGAGCCTATTCCTGGTTATTCTGTTAGTCTGTACTTTCAGGTTTAGGGTACTTTATTGGAAGGTCCTAAGCGTACTTCAAATCACAAGTAATTCTTTTTAGTCATAGTCAATTAAAAAAATGACTGCAACTAAAGGTGGCTACATGTGATTACGTGAAGAGTGGAAAATTAGGATTTTTTACCAGGATACCGTGGATTTGAACGTGCAGGTTAGATCCCCCGGGAATGTGGTGCAAACCATTTTCAGATTTCATAACCTTTTTGGATGGAGATTTTGTTTTTATGCACTTGATGGAGAGATTTTTTTTTCTGTCATGAAGTGGTGTTTTGTGAAATTTCAATAATTTTCGTAGAAATATTTATCAACATAATTATGCAACAAGGATATAGCCAGCATTGTAAACTGTACTTTACCGTCGAGCACCATTCATTCACGTGTTTTCAATTACTAAAACTCTAAATCAAATTTATCTTTAATTTTGCTGAAAATATCATGTAACTCCTATCAGAATAAACAAAATGGGCCATCGTTGCTTAAAATTGGTTCAGTAGTTTAGGCTGGAGATCCGCCAATACGGAAGGAAAAGGAGAATCGCTGTAATAGTCGCATAAAATGAAAATATTTGCTCGAGTGCTACGCAGCTACCGCACCAATTGTTAATTATATTTTGTCTTTCTCATTTTTGAAAACATCATACAAGAAAACAAAATTAGTTATCTTGGGGGGGGGGGGGGAGGGACGGCTGGAATACAGCCTCTGAAAATCGGTGTTTGTTACGTCAAGTATAGTGTACAGTTGCCAGAAACGGATTCGGATATGACAACTTGGAAGGGCAGATCGATGTCGCGTTCTTTCAGTTTTCTTCCAACTTTGTCGAGCCATACAATGGCTTTATTATTCATTATTCATCGAAATATTGCTATATTTCTTGATATGAACACCATTAAAATTTTCATACTTCGTCAACACAGTAACTTCATTGTGTCCACCATAAGAGGTGATGCTTATTTTATTTATTACCGAAACTTTGTAAAGTCATTCTAGCAATTCCTTATATGGTCAGAGTGTGTAGTAGGGAGCACGTTATTCAAGATGCACGCGCTCTAATTTCGCTTCTGCATTTGTTATTGTCTGTGGCTACAGATAAGTTTTATATTTTACAATCATTCATAGTCACAGAACTCACTTATAGGGGCAGTTTAAAAAGTTATTTTTTAGACATGGAGTTAAAAGTAAGGAGTTAGAACTTCATATTAAGAAAACACAAATATCGTTTGAGACAATAATTCAGGTGGCGCTGGGATAAGATAAGTAGCCCTGCATTGTATGCTTTTCCATGGCGAAAGGCCTAAAATATTTATTTAAACTGCCAATTTTGTAAAAATAAATTATGAGCGCAATGTAAAGCAGGACTGAAGTAATAAATAATGTTCCTCCGTATTCAAAGTTATTTTATCTTTCAATTTATTTTTATCTCTATATATTTTGTATTCTATCCTACAACTATGAAAAAATACTGGTTAATTATACTCATAATGAAGGAACCTTAAATTTTTAAAAATAATCAAAAATTCATATACTAAATGCTACGCCTTTCTGTTGTGTCAACTAGTAATAACAGCCACTTTACTAACACTAGCGACAACGAGATATAATTCTCAAAGCATTTTCAAATGTTTCATCCATAGGAGTTTTATGTCCTTCTTTCTGACTCACTCCATGCCTTCAAGTTTACTTTAAAAGTATCACTTTCAGGTGTTTGAAGTCTCACTTTCTGATAACAGTACCCAATGACAAGTTTTGCACTTATTAAGCGCTGGTCAGCATAGAATAATCGATAACTGTAAAAGCTGCATGAAAACTTGCTATGTGTCAGTTTCAGAACCCTCTACTGCCACCAAAAAATGTAGTCCTTGATATAAAACTTCTCTAAAAATATTGAGCTAAAGCTGGTCAAAACTATAACTGCCCTGTTCATATTCATAGAACATGCTTACACGGGGCATTTTCAAAGAGCGAAACCGATCCATGTATGCTGCTATTCTCATTAGGAGCACGATTTGCTTGATAAAAGAAACTCTTGATTTAAAATGACACAGATAAAACATTTAAAGAAAAAAGTATCTAATACGAAAACTAAGCACACGTTAGTAATAGTAATCAAGCACATATTCATTAAACTAGAAAAATAATTATTTTAATCCACTGAATTGAGCTTTAAATTGTTTTATTATATTCTCTCACAAAAAATACTTACGAGCAGTGGTTTTCAAAACTCAATATCACAGGAAAGTCAGACGTTTTGAATGCGCAGTCAGCAATGGCTTCCAGCACTTCCTAAAATGACAACAAAAGAAGTTTATTCGCAATTGAGTTGATTTCTAACCTGCAGCAATGAGTATTTTTAAATAAAATTGTATTACACTTGAGTGCAATTCGCTTACTGAGGTAAGCGTTTTTGTGTTTTATGACGCACGAAAGAGGGGAGATACGAAATTGCAGTGACATAATTTTTTGTCTTTTCATATTAATTCATCGATTTCTGGAAACTTTTCTATTTTCAGATTTTGACGACAAAGAAACTATAAATCCCCCACCTGCACTCAATTAAAACACTATTGTGTGCGCGTGAGGCGTGCGGAAAGAACAACTCAAAAATGCTTGTACGGATTGGTCAAAAATTTTATGTATAGATACCATTTTTTATAAAACTAGAACAAGATTTTACTTTTGTAAGTCATATGATTCGAACTTGCATTATTAGAACTCTAAACTGTGAAGTATTTGTACAGGATAGGGCAAGATTAAACGCGTGGACCATTGTGGAATTCTATAAGACCAGATGAAATTTTTGCAAGTTTCTCTTCCTATTCACTCAGAAATATGTTTCTCAGTGTTACTTATTTCCAACACCAAATTCCAAGAAAATAAATTTTTTTCAATTTACTTGAAAATTTCGAATACGTTTATTAGCTATATATTTTTGACCAATAGATCTGAAGAATGTATTTTAATTGCAATAATGTTATTTTTTATTTTTGGTGAAATGTTTAATAAAAAGGAAAGTATTAAAAATTTTTTTGAATTTTTATATTTTTTGGCATTATTAAATTATAGTTTGCTTATGCTAACATTTTGTTGGTTCATTGCACTTAGCAACTTTAAGCAAAGAGTTTCGTATCAAAAATATGTAATAAGAATCTTCTACACTGCTAGTAAAATCATCAATTTTTGCGAAAGAAAATAGGTTTTTATTAACAAACAATCAAATTAGTTTCTTTAAAATTACACCCTTGTATAATAATTTTTCATTCATTTGTACATCGCCATACCAAATTATAAAGGGATAAAAGCAATATCAAAGAAAAAATGTTTAGTGGTGTTAGCTCACGTTCTTTATCCCATTCGGCTTTTATTGACATTCTGCTGTCTTCACTTAACCAATATACCTTACAAAGTACCGAATTCTTGTGCACAATTTGTGGGCAATAATGTGGCTTAATATGTGGTCATAAAAATCATAATCGTTTAATTCATTCTCTGCGGCACTAACATGTACGATATTAAGCGCCTATATTGGAGATTTACGTAAAATTTATTGAGAACTGATTCATTCCGGAGGCAGCATGCATTTGCTGTTTAAAAATTTCCCATGTATTGGAAGATTTAATTTTGTAGTAATTTATTCTTAATCGATGTATTTCTGTTTCCATTATAAATATATTTGGGAAATATTTTAGTGCCTGGAAAGCTAGAAATAAGAACTCTAATTCTTGTTTCAGCTAATTATCAGTTGGTGATATGGTACTTTTATGTGTTTGAAAAAATTTTAGTTATATATATATATTAAATGTATGTCTTAGAAAATATAAAATAGACTCATTTTCAAGTCTGTAAAAGATAGAGAAGCTAATACTTTGGAAATTAATTTGCAACATTGTTTTAATTAGTTTCATTTTGTTTAACAATGTAAGGCGCTTAGAATTGAAAAGAGTTGTTTTAGTCAAAATTTGTTTTAGTTTAGTTCTGTCCCGTGGCCGATACTATAAGGGTGCAAATTTATAGCTCTCTACATTACCGGCTTCTAGAGAGTCAAAACTTTTAATAAGGTGTGGATTCATTTTAATGCTTACACACTGAAGTGGTAAGCGTTAATATACACTCATGTCTAAAAGTTAAGCATAATTCGTAAAATGCAAAAAATTCGGAGTTAATATGGATACAATGGTTCACAATCAGTTGTGGAGAATCGTGGGATTAAGGTAAATCTTTGTACATATGCAAAACAGTTCAGTCGACGTCGACATGCGCAAAGTACCGGCGCACGTCGGAACGAGTACGACGTCGGAACGACCTCCACAACTTTGACACGGGGTCGGTTACCGGTCAAAAATACAGAGTCCTTGAGCCTACCCTTTGATTGTTTTGAGGTGCTGTTGGTCCTGATTTCATATGCATTGATGACAACGCGGTTCCTGACCGTGCGGCCGTGGTCGACGACTTCCTTCAAACTGAAGATATCCAGCACATGCAGTGGCCTGCCAACTCTCCTGATCTGAATCCAATAGATCATGTGTGGGATATGCTCGGGAGGCATCTCGCAGCTCTCCGCTACCCACCACGCTCCGTTCCGGAATTGGCTCTCCGTGAGGCTTGGAACTCTTTGAGCACACAACTCATCCAAATCTTCATTGAAAGTATGGGAAATCATTCTGCAGCATGCGTGGCTACCCGAGGTTCCCAAACACCGTATTAAACTGCAGAATCACATTGTTTTAATCATTCTGTTTCACGGAGGTTGACATTCGTATTGCGACCCTTTTTCTTTCAACCCTTTTCTTTGGATAATAAAAGCCGTTATTTTCCTTGTTTTGCATTATTTTCTTCTTCAATAACCCTATTACACCCGCATTCCTCCGATATAGACTTACTGAAATTTTCACATAAACAGCAACTATGCTTAACTCTTGGACATGAGTGTATATTATGTACACCTTGATAGCAATATGTAACAAAATATTATGTACACCTTGATAGCAATATGTAAGTTAGCAGTATCATGTCACAATGCAGGTCATGCAGAAATCGATAATGGTTATAAATACAGCAAGCATCTACACTTTGAAAAACGTTCTCCTGCAAATTCCAAATTTGACCATACTACTTAAGGTGTGTTGTCCATTTACCTCGGTGTAGTCAACAATTCACGAAACAAGCAGAAATATAATGGTGACGTCATTCAGATGACATAAAGTGATATTGTAAGACATTATATTCACGAATTAATGAGAGTCCGGTGAGACAGCTGTACAGAGGGATATTCTCGAAAGCAAATTCAGCGTCATATTATACAAAGCACTTTAATGCCAACCAGAGTTGGGAGATGCGTTCATTCATGGACGCATCTTACTTTGCAGCAAATTGGACAGATCTGATGAGATTCGTTAAAGATTAAAGAAAGACAGATGGAGATAAAGATATGCGAAGGGGGTGATCTGGTGAGAAGGTGTGCTGAACTGGCTAGGTCATAAGGAATGACCGAACAATTACAAATGCATTATACCTTTGAAATAGTGTGAAAGTATCAGTCCTGAGAATGTCACAACCATGGGTTCTAGAAAAATGTGTCCAGAAAGAATGAAAATGGCAACAATGATGAGAGGTTAAGTACTTGTTTATCAATTAATATTGTAATGAGGCCTTTAAAGATTTCATAAAATTTAATAATAATTTACTGTTTGAAATCATATAAGTAAATCTCCTAAGGTTCTGGTTATTTAACTATAACTGTATTACATTGCGAGAATGAAGTGTAAATAATAAATGTATTTATGGTGCACAAACGTTGGAAACTTAAAGATTATTATTTTATTAGATTGATTATGAGTTGATTACAATTAATGCCGCATCTTTGAAAATAAAACATCGAAGTTTATTTATTCCTATTTGCTTTGATTATTCATTAATACTGCTTAACCATCATATGAGAATTATGCAAAGAATAATATTAAATTGAATTACCCAAACCCAATGAATTACCCAATGAATTACCCATTGAATTACCCAATGAATTACCCATTGATAACCCTCCAATTTATCTTTACCGCGAGTTCTGTAAAAGAACATTTATTAACATAATACTACTCCATTAATTGCACCATTGTTAACTTTACAAATAACATCATTTATTAACATAGAATGCTTATTAAATTTATTATACAATTATTCATATTAATTGCGGCGGAGAGAGCAAGTGTGAGACCATGGCTTAAAAATGCCTAAAATGTATTTAAGACCTTCAACAATTATTAATGGTCACATACCTTCACTTTCGGCTTTGGCCATAGACCACAATTCTTGCATCAGCATGTCGTACTGGCCGTAACTGTATGTGTTTGGCTCCAACTCGTACTGCAATTGATTGTACTGCAATTGATTGTACTGCAATTGATCTAGCCAATTATTTGGAATCTCTACGGAACACTCTGCAACACTTGTGTAACACTTCTCTGCTGCATCTCTCTACTGTACGGTCTGATGGAAATACTCGTGAATCGTCATGGTATTTTGACCTCTTGCTTTTCTAACTACTTCATCACTTGTTTCATAACTCTTAACTCATTGTACTGTCATCTGAATTTCTAGAACTTTCCATATGTTGCCACTTCTTTTCACCTGAGGTCTGACATGCCTCTTTGGCTAGGATGCGGTAGCCCAGTGGTTAGCGCGCGGGAATTGAACTCGGTAGGCCCGGATTCGATTCCCTCCGCTGCTAAAACAGTCGCCGTGTTCACGCGGAGTACGATCACGTTAAACATGTGGGTCCGTAAGTCCTTCAGAGAGGTTGGTGGTAGAGGAAGGAGGGTACAGTCCCTGGGAATGCCTCCCCCACTGGGTTCCGATCTAAATTGTGTGGTTGTTCCCGGCCGTCCAAACTGTTACCTTACACCTTTCTGCTTATAGCGCTGCATGATTTCTCAATTGTCCCAACAACAATCTACACCTTTCTGATTGGTCGGACGGTCTGGGTCTCAACATTAACAACGCCTCTTTGGCTCTGATTGGCCGACCTTGGGCACTGCGCCCACACATCTTCCATAATTGGTTATTTTTTTTAACCACTCTCATGGTCACACCTCAATCTGTAAGCTTTATGATGACGTCTCGGTCAAAGTGTTGTAAAAACTGGCGTCGTTTCGTCTGCAGCATTGTTGGCTATTGCAGCCAACAATAAATATTGAACATAAAACTAACTGTCTCACTTAAATGTGGTGTGAACTCAATTCCTGCACTTATTCTGGTCTCACAGTTTTAAATTAAATTATGAGTGATTAATGAACACCCCACTGATGAATTTCTCTTACAGTGGAGCGTACGCACTTATGGTCTTCTGTATACAGCAGCAGAAAATAGGTGGGTTTGTTTTAAGACACAATAGCAGTAAATGTATCGTGGACAAAAATTAAAAATTCACGGGGCAGTCGCTGGTAAATCGCAAAATTTCGCAAAATTTTTGCGCCAAAGATTTACACTAACATTTCTAAAAGACAATTCTGCTAATTAAGCAGTAATAAAATTAAATACTCAGGAAATCTATAAGCAATATATTAGAATTTTTTAAACTAATATTTACATTTATAACCCATTCAAACTTCTGCCCTGTTATCAACTCTATGAGTTCAAGTTTTTCATTTAAGTGGATAGCGTTTTGATACATTATAGTGTATATAAACAAATTTTCTTCTGTAATACAGTGTCTGTTGTCCTGTAATCAGTTTTTAAATTTAGAAAAGGATTGCTCGGCATCGACATTGCTTGTGGGCACTGACAGATAATTGATGGCGACTTTATGTAGCTAGGAAAACAAATTTTCATTTCACCTTCCAGAAATCTATCATAACCTTTTGTTGATACGAAATTATTTTACACTCGCTGTATATGAACGAAAAAAGCAAAAAATCTTCTGCGTCGTCAAAAAGGTTCGAGGTTTTAATATATGCAATGATTGTAAGATCTTTGAAATTAAAATTCGCGGAAAATTGCGTCCCGAAACAAAAATAAAAAAATTATAATACATATTAGGCAATAATAGAAAATGAATATGAAATTAGTGAATTTATTTAATATTCGCGAAATGTTAGAAACTCCGCTAAAATTCGAGTAAAAATTCTTGAAAATTCAAGCGGCGAAATAATTACTGCCTTAATAATAGGTAGTGAATATTTACAATCAATTTTAGCAATTAATTTCAAAATTAATGTTTTTCAAATTTTGTTTAAAAAGTAATTTAAAAATTTGCAAAATTTTGTTTAAACTGTAATATTAATTTAACTAATTAATTAATGGTTTCGAATATTTGTTTTACACGTATACTATGCATTGCAGAGAACATAAAAGGTACTTTTCAATTTACCGAGATATTTTGGCAAAGCACCCCTTTGCTTTTACGAATTCAAATCGAAATAAAACTTTTTTATAATATTTAAAACTTTGTGTTATAAGTCCTCGAATGTTGTTATTCCAGAATAATATTCGAAACATTCGAAATCTATTCCCGGTCTTTCATACATGCACTAAAATCTTCACTTAACCAATATTCTTTACAAAATACCGAATTCATGTGCACAATCTAAGAGCAATAAAATAACCAAGTATGCGATCGTAAAAATGATAGGTATTTTTTATTCGATTTTCTGCGGTGCATTTGAGTGCTTACGTACGAGATTTATGCCATATTTATTGAAAGATGATTCATTCCGGAACCACCATATCCTCGTTTCAAATTACGGCCTCAAATGTTTAATTCAATTTTGAAAATGTTTCTAATCTATTCATTTTTGATATTCGTGGAGTTATTTCAAAAACTGTGCAATAGTTACTGAATCATTTATCTTTCTCAATTTTTCTCAATTTTATTTATAATGCGAGCTTTATCTATACGAAATTTTAAAAAAATTATTTGGGTTCAATATGAGTTATCGCCGGATATAACAGACAGACACTGAAGTGAACTAAATTCATCGCAGAAATTAAAATATAAATCTCCAGCTTCCTTTGTATTAATAACAATTTTAATGTTTCACTGTGACACCAGTAGGCACCATTTTCAGTTTTGGTATTTGCTATCGAACAAAGGTCGTAGACTAGTGACGGCAGTTTCGACAGTTATGGACCGGAAGGTTTATGATCCCAATAAAGACATGCCATCCAAATTGCGAGAGTGATTTGGGCATAAAATGCTTACGGTCAGGAATTACAACGATTTACATTGGATCCTAAGGAGCCAATCAAGCACAACATCACACTATGGATATAGCCAATGGAAGTAAGAGGGGTGGCAGCGACGTCTTGTCTTTACCCGAGGCCAAAAGAAGATACTGCTGCCAGCAAGACAATATCGACGATACAAGTCAGATTCAATCTAGAGGTGAAGTGAGATCACTGTAGTTGAGAGATGAAGTGAGATCACTGTAGCTGAGAGATGAAGTGAAATCAAGTAGTTCGCCAGAGAAGAGTGCAGTTTTTCACAAGTGTGATGTTAAAAAATGTGCACTGCGTGAACAAGAAATATTGAAGCCGGATGTACGGACAAACAAACCAGAGCTAAAAATACCAAGGTATGTTGAAGGCCCAGACCACTCGGCTCGTCCAAGGATACCAAGGTATGTGAAATTCTTATGTGAATCAGGTCGAGTTCATGACCTGTTTAAACATAATTTAAAGATAGTACGGTCTCACACGATCACCTCTCCTACTTGATTAAATATTTTAGTAAGCTGTTACATAAGTTAAATATTGTGTCATAATGTGTGTTGTAACAAATGTTAATTTTTAAAGTTAAAAATGTTTCTTTCAATGAGTAAAGTGTATTTATTTACATATATTTTAAATGGGCTCGTACTAGGTATAATTGGGGGGTTATTGCGGACAGATTGTATCTTAATAATTTACTCAATTTAGTGCGTATCTACTCTAACCGTAAATTATTTCACCACAATCACATCTGAAAATTACATAAAAAATTACTTGCGTTTTTGATGAGTTATCTCCGCAACGGTATTTTCCACACAGCTCGTGCAATTTCAAACCGACCACTTCATCCAATGACGCGCCCTGTACAACATTAAACAAAACATCAGCCAAAAAATTTGGCCCAAATCGGTTGATTTTTAAACCAGTTTATCGTTCAGTATAGCAGTACTGTGAGCACGTTATGCACAATTTCATTTTCAACAACGTTTAACAATAAACATATTTATCTTCACCACATGTCTAAATTAAAAAAAAAATTGTTTAAGTGGAGTTATAGACAAATAAAGAGGATATATGGGCAATAAAGTGAGCATAGAGGAACGCAGTACGATCAATTTTTATCAGCCATCATTCAGCAACGAACTCTGCGAAATTTTAATTTATACCACATAACTGAAATAATAACTAAAATAATAAATAAGTTTAGTGATAATTTAAAATAAAAAAATATTGTAATTGCGTAAACACAGAATTTAGATACACAGATAATATGCAAAAATAAAGCGGTTTTAGGACGAATGCAGCACTAAATATAAATATAAGCGTTCCTTAAAAATCACGATTTTCACTAAGTGAAAAAAAAATGGGTGCTCTATTTTATTTTGCAATGAGTCACCTGATCTATTCATATAATATGGGTGTAATTATTATTCAAAATTTTATCTAGAAAACTACTTAACATATTTTGATGAATTTTTTTACACAATTTACGTGATAATTTGTATATTTCCTAAAAATTTCAAAGCAATTTGTGAATTTTAACGCCTCTTTAGAAATGTTAGAAAAATAAGGTTCCATAGGGTTCAATGTATTTCATTTTTTCAACACGGGTTAACTCTAAAACTAATCGGGTGATATTATTCTATTACATTTTAATATGTTTTACAGGCCGTCTCAACAACATACTAAAATTTCATTTTGAAAAAGTCTTTACGGTAGTTATCGTGCGAACGGGTAGATAGACAGCCAGAATGAACAAAGTCATAAACACTTTACAACTGTGTTGGAAAATGGGTTATGAGAAAGTGGGTTATGTGGGTGAATCATGGGTTAAATTTTAATGGCGTTGTCCCTGAAAAATATATATTAAAAAAGGGGGAGTAGCACGTGCAATTTTTATATGAACACATTCAGCAATTTACTCGGTTTGTAAAACATCAATTTACACTAAATATCGAAATTTAAAAAAAAATTCGGTGAAATTTTAGGGCTGTTATTGCTGGACAATGCAAATCAATAAAGGGGGCGCATTTTTTCCCCCAACAATGTTCAGCAATAAATAGGCCTTTCAAACATTAATTTACACCACTTAGTAAAAATTAAAATAATAAATTATAATTTAGAGAAGTCATCGTTGGACGATGAATAAAGTAAAAGTGCTATAGCCAGCTCAATATTTATCAGATCACGTTCAACAGCGAGTTTGGCATATGAAGGGTTAACTTATACCACATATCAAAACTTAAAAAAATTCGGTTGTTTAAAAAGAGTTAACATCAGAACAGTAATTTTATCGCTGGGAGAAAAAAAGCAAAATTCACGAAAATCACGAAATTTCGCAGACTTTTGGGAAAATTTCGCAGCCAAGGATTCACAGTAACATTTCTCTACCAGTTACGAAGCAGTAATTCAAGTAACTACTGCGCAAAACAACAGCAATTATATTACAATTTTATAAAATTGAAAGGTTTTCAACT
Source organism: Amaurobius ferox (assembly GCA_951213105.1). Lineage (NCBI taxonomy): Eukaryota > Metazoa > Arthropoda > Arachnida > Araneae > Amaurobiidae > Amaurobius > Amaurobius ferox. The sequence goes on along the minus strand of OX578139.1, from coordinate 98,535,493 downwards.
GAAGGGTTTTCAATTTTTTAAAATTAATACTTGCGTTTGTAAACCGTTTAAATTTTGGTAACGTCGCTACCTGAGATCAATATTTTCATTTACGTGGACAGATTTTTGTTTCATTATATTGTACATACACTGATTTTCTTTTTTAATGCAATGTCTGTAATCCTGTGACACCTTTTTAAGTTTAAACAAGAAAGACCAATCATGCATAAAGATTATGCATTGATCAATCATTCATAAAGCTTTCCAACTGAAATGTAAGTTTATTTAAACATCTCTAAACTTTGATACATTCAGCGCTGATATTGTTTCAATTATTACACTACTACAGTAATCGTCCCGGTCGTCCAAATGGTTACTCAAGTCCTCTGGATGAGTCGGACGACCTGGGGTTTCCACACTACTACAGTAATGTATTATACTTGGAAACTTAAAACGTCATCGAAAACGACAATTCTCGTTACACAAAATGAACTTTATTCAAATGATGTTACCGAAATATAAATCGTCTGTCTCTATATGTAGAATCAGTAAATATTTCATTCATATCACTTATGTTCCGGTCTCCAGAGCTAAATAATTTTGCGTGAAATGATTTCAGTAATTTCTATGCAACTCATCTTACACTTGTTTGATTTGTTTACATTCTGCATGCGTTAAAATTAGACTTCGTTGTAGAAATAATCAAAGTGTAGTGATCATTTAAAATAAAAAATATTGTAATTGCGTAAACACAGAATTTAGATACACAGATAATACACAAAAGTAAAGCGGTTCTATGACGATTGCAACACTAGATATAAATTTAAACGATCTTTACACAAAAAATGGATGCCATATTTTATTTTTCAGAGTCACGATATTTCTCCCTATATTATGAGGGGCAATTATTATTTCAATTTTTATTTAAAAAACTATCCAACATATTTTGTTGAAATTTCTTTATAAATTTTATGCGTTAATTTGAACATTTCCTAAAATTTTCGAAGCAATTTCTGAATTTTAATTTCGCTCATAAAATGTTTGAAGAATTAGGTCCCGTAGGGTTCAATGTATTTTATTTTCTCAAATCGGGTTTAATCCGAAACTAATTGTGTGATATTATTTATTGTCATTTCCTTATGTCTCAAAGATCGTCTCCATAACATATTAAAATTTCGCCGTGATAAAGTCATATTTACGGCAGTTGAACACTGACAGACAGGGAGATAGATAGACAGAATGACCAAGTCATAAGCACTTTTCAGCTATGTTGTAAAGTGTGAAAATGGATCACATTGTGCAAAACCTGTCTTCTCTTTCCAAGTTATCACTAAATTAATTGAATATGTAAAATTTTATGAAAAGTGAATAAGAAATATTTCAAAATGTGATAGTTGTTTGAGAAAAACGCAGACCCATTGTAATAAATATAACATAACTTTTGAGCAGTTATGTATTATCAAGCTACTTAAACGTACTAAATATAGAGCTAGTGATATATAAGAATATTGTAAAACGCGGATGATAAGGACCAATATTAGAACCCTGAAGTCATTTTTATATACAAGTAACAGCATATATCTATAATTATCTATCTCTAATTTCAACCGATTGTGTAGTTTCGGAGCTTTAATGAAAATTATTGAAAAATGTATATGGAAGTACTATGACATACACTTGCTTTAAAAAATCAACCTTGTACCGTCAAAGCATATATCGGTTATTCCATGCTTAAGAGTGCTGAAAAGCGCAAACCGGCTCCTAAATGCTGGTATTTGCAATGGGAGCACAATACAAACTGTAAAAAATGAAGATATTCTTCATATTCATATAACATTCTGCATTTTAACGAAATTTAATGTTAAACCGTTCAGCACTAAGATACTGCAATCAAGTGCAAAGTGCTCCAGACACAAAAAACAATAAAGAATAATATAAATAAAGCAAATATTCTTGACGTTCTTTTTAATTTCCCATAAAGTTCTATTTACATCTTGTTTTCCAGACACATTAAAGAAAATTAAATTAACAAAGTTTTTTCAACGTTTTTTCAAAGTTTTTTTATTTAATTTGGAAGCACGTTTAACTAATTGAAAAACAAAAATGCCCCACTACACATGCTGAAACTCACACAGAATGCATACAGAAGTATAAACTCATACAGAAGAGTTAAAACGACACAATTTCTCTAAGCATCCTTATATGAATAAGAGGCAACTATTTAAGCAAATATGTTCTAAATAATATATGCAGAAATTATAAAAATAATTCCGCAGTTTAAAATGAAATGGTTCCATATTTAATTAAACTCAACTAAATGCAACGTGGAAACTTAAATTGCTATATTTCAATTTTTTCGTCAAATTAAAAATACATGCTTCTGTTTCCATTTGCATTTTAATTAATTTTTTCAGTTAAATAAAATCTCAAAACTTTAGTAAAGTGGCGTTTTTTTCCCTGCTTATTATATTTCTTTATTATTTCGTTAAAATATATGCCTAACATTTACTACTGAAAGAGTCAGAGAATGTGCGAGATATCAGCTGTTCAGCTTTTACTTGTTATTCATCATTTTGATGTAAAATTGCGATTATTGTAATATACGTTCAGCTCAGTTACAGAAACACCCCAGTAATTTTATAAAGGTATTAGAGTGTACTTGTCCCTCTGTAGTAAAATGATCACTTGATTAAATAAGAGTGATTACTGTAACCCTCAGCAGAGGATTTAAAATTAAAATTGTTGTAATACGCGTTCAGATCAGTTACAGAAACTCCTCAGTGATTTTATGAAGATACTTGAGTGTACATGTCCCTCTATAGCAAAATGATCACTTGATTAAATAAAAGTGATAAAAGTAACCCCTTACGGAGGATTTAAAACTAGGATTGTTGTAATAAGCGTTCAGCTCAGTTACGGAAACTCACCAGTAGTTTTATAAAGGTATTTGAGTGTACATATCCCTCTATAGCAAAATGATCACTCTATTAAATAAGAGTGATTACTGTGATCCACAGCGGAGGATTTAATACTAAGATTGCTGTAATACGCGTTCAGCTAAGTTACGGAAAGTCTCCTGTAGTAATTTTTTAAAGAAAGACACTTGAGTGTACATGTCCCTCTATAGCAAAACGATCACTTGATTAAATAAGAGTGATTACTGTAACCCCTTGTGGAGGATTTAAAACTAGGATTGTTGTAATACGCGTTCAGCTCAGTTACGGAAACTCACCAGTAGTTTTATAAAGGTATTTGAGTGTACATATCCCTCTATAGCAAAATGATCACTTTATTAAATAAGAGTGATTACTGTGATCCACAGCGAAGGATTTAATACTAAGATTTCTGTAATACGCGTTCAGCTAAGTTGCGGAAAGTCCCCAGTAGTAATTTTTTAAAGAAAGATACTTGAGTGTACATGTCCCTCTATAGCAAAATGATCACTTAATTAAATAAGAGTGATTACTGTAACCCCTTGCGGAGGATTTAAAACTAGGATTGTTGTAATACGCGTTCAGCTCAGTTACGGAAACTCACCAGTAGTTTTATAAAGGTATATTTGAGTGTACATATCCCTCTTTAGCAAAATGATCACTTTATTAAATAAGAGTGATTACTGTGATCCACAGCGGAGGATTTAATACTAAGATTGCTGCAATACGCGTTCAGCTAAGTTACGAAAAGTCCGCAGTAGTAATTTTTTAAAGAAAGATACTTGAGTGTACATGTCCCTCTATAGCAAAATGATCACTTGATTAAATAAGAGTGATTACTGTAACCCCTTGCGGAGGATTTAAAACTACGATTGTTGTAATACGCGTTCAGCTCAGTTACGGAAACTCACCAGTAGTTTTATAAAGGTATTTGAGTGTACATATCCCTCTATAGCAAAATGACCACTTTATTAAATAAGAGTGATTACTGTGATTCACAGCAGAGGATTTAATACTAAGATTGCTGTAATACGCGTTCAACTAAGTTACGGAAAGTCCCCAGAAGTAATTTTTTAAAGAAAGATACTTGAGTGTATATGTCCCTCTATAGCAAAATGATCACTTGATTAAATAAGAGTGATTACTGTAACCCCTTGCGGAGGATTTAAAACTACGATTGTTGTAATACGCGTTCAGCTCAGTTACGGAAACTCACCAGTAGTTTTATAAAGGTATTTGAGTGTACATATCCCTCTATAGCAAAATGACCACTTTATCAAATATGAGTGATTACTGTGATTCACAGCAGAGGATTTAATACTAAGATTGCTGTAATACGCGTTCAGCTAAGTTACGGAAAGTCCCCAGAAGTAATTTTTTAAAGAAAGATACTTGAGTGTACATGTCCCTCTATAGCAAAATGATCACTTGATTAAATAAGAGTGATTACTGTGACCCCTTGCGGAGGATTTAAAACTAGGATTGTTGCAATACGCGTTCAGCTCAGTTACGGAAACTCACCAGTAGTTTTATAAAGGTATTTGAGTGTACATATCCCTCTTTGGCAAAATGATCACTTTATTAAATAAGAGTGATTAATGTGATCCACAGCAGAGAATTTAATACTAAGATTGCTGTAATACGCGTTCAGCTAAGTTACGGAAAGTCCCCAGTAGTAATTTTTTAAAGAAAGATACTTGAGTGTACATGTCCCTCTATAGCAAAATGATCACTTGATTAAATAAGAGTGATTACTGTGACCCCTAGTGGAGAATTTAAACCCAGGGTTGGTGCAATACGCTTTCAGCTTAGTTACGGAAACTTCCCCATTAATTTTTATAATGGTACTTGAGTGTACATGCCCCTCTATAGTAAAATGATCACTTGATTAAATAACTGCGATCCTCTAGCGCAGAATTTAGAACTAGGAATGTTGTAATACGCGTTCAGCTCAGTTACGGAAACTTCCCAGTAATTACTCCCCAGTACGGAAACTTCCCAAGCTCGACAACAAAGCTAGACAGACAGAAAATGTTAATTACAAAATTGTAGAGGATTGTCTAATTATTAAAAATCAGCAACAGGAACGCACGAAACGTGTTTATGAAAGCCAATTTATGATTCATCTGTCAAAACCTTGATGATCTGTCAAAAGCACTGATGATATGTCAAAAAGTCACCTGCCAAAAGCTCTGATGATACGACTTTTGACAGGTAGTTCAGTTACCTGTCTAAAACGTCGTATCATGAAGGACTGTAACACGGTAAAACCTGCAATGCTTCCCAAAGTGCACAGTAATATTCTTTCGCGAATTCAAATGCGCATTGTTGCTGACGGAGGGCATCTTGCACAGACTACATTCCTGAGCATGTAAGTGTTCTTTATTTTAGCATTCCTGAATTGAACATCTATTCTCCAATAACCATATTGTGTCAAATAAATATCTTCTGTTTTATCGTCGACTCCAACACATTAGACAATGCTTTACAACTTTGAAATTGCTTTTTCTTTGTCTACCTCGCTTGGTTGCGGAGTTAGTTATCCTAATTTTTTAAATTCACCGCTAGAGGCGCTGCAGCGACTTTTATTTGAGCGGGCAAGGCCACTTTACTATATCAAGACCTAATGTGTGCACTTATGGACTTTTCCTTATAAAGTTATTGGGATGCAAAAGAACTTTTATAGGAATCTCGTATATTGTAGTGGGGATAAAGCGAGCAAGTATGTCTTGTAAACTTTTAAAATTCTCCGCTAGAGGCGCTGAAATGATATTTTCGATTAGACATGATCAGTTGTCTATAAACAGATCTAACGTGTATGGACTTTCATGGACTTTTCTTTATAAAGATATTGGAGTGCTTAAAAACTTTTCTAGGAATGCTGTATGTTGTAGTGGGGATAAAGCGAGTAAGTATTTCTTGTGAACTTTTTAAATTCTTCACTAGAGGGGCTGTAATGACTTATATTCGATCGGATATAATCACTTTACTGTAGGCAGACCTAACGTGTACACTCATGGATTTTTCCTTACAAAGTTATTGGAATGCTTAAGTACATTTCAAAGAATCCTGCTTGTTGTAGTTTGGATAAAGTGAGCAAGCGTTTTATGTGAACAATTGAAAATAATTATATATAAAGTCGAAGTACAAGATAATGCGGCTGCCCGTCTCTCGTCAACCTTTCCTAATTATAAATGAAGTTTTAATAAATTATGTTAAAATATAATACCAAGATGTGCTTGATCAATTGAACTACAATGTAAAAATGTGATTATAATAATTAATTATCAAATATATAAAATAGAAATGCCATAAAACCCCAAATCAAAACTCATATACGTATCTATACGCATGTGAATTTATTACTGTCCTTTAAATTTGAATCAATATTTCACTTTATCTTCCGTCTAAACTTCATTTCTCCCGTAAAATTGACTTTTTGTGAAGAATTTTTAGGAAAATAGTCATTTATCTGCATTCTCCCAAATAAATGTTTCTAAACCATTTTCTATTCAATATTTCCTTTCTTGGAAAATATAGGATGAATTATTTGACACATTATCGGTTTCTTTATTTTTTAATACTTTACAAAATTCATCATTTTAAAAGATAAAACTAATCACTTTCTCACTTATACGAAATTGAAAGTTTCTATTTATTTGGGATGTATCTCAAAAAGACGTGAAATACAGATGGATTGACGTACAGAAAGACAGATGGATTGACGTACAAAAAGACAGATGGATTGACTTATAGAAAGACAGATGAATGACATACAGAAAGACAGATGGATATTTGTTGAATTAGAATATATAACGTTATATATATTCCTTTACATTTTGCTACTTTATGCCTTTATAATGAAAGTTTAATTTCATAACTCGAAATCAAAACTGATATTCTCTTGTCTATACTTATCTATATTTATTGCTGTCATTATTTGAATTTGCATAATATTTCTGCTAATCTTCAGCCTAAAATTCATTTCTCTCACAAAATTGACTTCTTGAGAAGAATTCTCCAAAAATGGTCATTTATCTACATTATCTCAAATAACTGTTTCGAAGCCCTTTTCTAGCCAATATTCTCTTCCTCCTCGGATAATTTGGGAAAGAATGATTTTACATATTATCTGTTACTTAATATTTAAATTTTTTAGAAAAAAATTATCATTTTTTTAACAAAAAAGTAAATGAATCTCGTTTTTGAATGCTATGTCAAAGGATTTTTAAAGTTCAAAAGTTCAAAAAGCCATTTGCTTTGAATTTAAATTGTATTGTCAAACTTATATCGGTAATCATATTCATTTAGAGAACATCTCTGTTGAACTACGAATTATTAAAGAAAATGATTTCCAATTCATAGGTGTAATAACGCAAACGATGGTAATATCCTGAAGAATGCCAAAAAAAGTAATATTTTAATTATTTTGAGAGCAATTTAGTCGACTGTAACAAGTGTAAAAATAACTCAGTGACCAACCAAAGTGCTATGAGTGAGTTCGAAGCAATGAAGAGTGAATTCGAAGGTATGAAATGAGAAGTACTTTTGACAATAAAACTTACTTTTTGAAACCAGAAAGAAACAGTTATATTCATCTAAAATTCCGACCAGAGCAATAATAAACAGTGCCCGCCAGACTAATAAACCAAAGGCTGAATTCATTATGAGGCCACTTTATGCAAGAAAAGTTATTTTACAGACATTTTTGTCAGCCCGAAAAGTTCGACCCAAAATGTTATTAACCAATCATGCGGTGGAAAATAGCAAAATATCAAGTTTATCTTAGGGGCGAGAGTTTGCAGTTGCTGATGTTACAAATGTACCCGGTGCGAACAGTGAGTTAAATACAGTTCATGTATCGATAAATGTCGATTTTGTAGATCGCCGATCGTTCGAAGAATACTTGCCACCTTATATGTTTCTTTCGAAAAAATCGTTTCCTGGAATAAATTAGTTTCGAAGCAGAAATTGCGGTCGAATTTCAACTTCAACTAATTTTGATAAAATAATTGAAGTCTGTCGCCTCTGTAGTTCAGCTGTCCCTTCGCGGCTGTCCGAAGTTTCGGTCCCTGGCAGATCCCGGGCATAAACCGCCAGGTCGTTTCTGCCAGTGGAGATTATCTTGTCTGAAGTTTCGAGTATCGGCTGCAGAACATATAACCTTTCATTATGCAAGAATATAGCATTCTATTTGTTGTAATATTTATAAAGTGAAAATTGCAACCATAAATCATCGTAGGACCGTTGAAAAAATAATTCAAAAATCAGTATACTTTAGTGATCTGCTGGATACAAAAATTTTCTACTTTCTTTTTTCTGTTTCCTTAGGTCTCTTACGTGCCTTTTTAACCTATTTTTCGTCTTGATGGGTCTCATTTATTCTTGTTATGACTTGATTTGCCTTGTCGAGATATTCTTATTGTGTTACTTCCTGTTGTGTTACTAGTTCCTTCCGAGTGGTTGGTGGTAGGGGAAGGAGGGTACGGTACCTGTGGATGCCACCCCCACTGGGTTCTGGTCTAAATTGGGTGGCTCTTCCAAAAGTTAAACAGCTACCTTACACCTTTCTGGTAGGTCGGACGGTCTGGGTCTCAACATCAACAATTAGTTCCTCTTGTGTGTTACTTCTCGTTTCCGATGGCTGGACTGTTCTTATTGATACTTTCTGATTGGATTTCTCTTAATCCAGGTCTTGGGTATGTAATCCCACTGTTTCTTTCTTTAGCGCACATTCTTTTATTGGACTTCGTGTTTGTTGGTTCCTTGCACTGACGAAACGGATCCAGCGGATCCACGAAACATCTGTATGCCGCGTTATTGTTTTATTTGTGTTTATTTACGTTGCTCTAGTTTTCCCGAATCTAAAGTGGTAAGTTATTAGGCGACATTTTAAAGAAATAATGTCATGACTGGAATTCAAATCATAGATCTACGTCTGGCAAGATAATTCTACAACTACATCAATTCAAAAACGGGTATGATATTTTCTTCTTTTAAAGTAGAAGTGAACCCTTTCTATTCAAGTGTCACTGTAAAACGCACTAAACTCTGATTTGTAATGATATAATTTTTATCATGTTAGGCATGCATCATTGACTTTCAAATTTTTGTTTAGAAATCATCATTTCATACTATTTATACTGAAGCAAATTACAAAAATCTGATGTGGGCAACACATGACTTTCTTTATATAATGAAATGAATTTACTACTTTTACAGTAAAATAAATAGGTTTTTCTTCTAGTAGATACTAATATCCTTTCCAAGATATTGAATTTTCGACAATTAGTCGTCATTTTCATTGATTTATCGTCATTTTTATCCATTTGGCGAGATTTTCGTTAATTTGGCAACATTTCAAAAAGTCGCCAAGTTGGCCACATTCCGCCAAATTCGTCGCCAAAATCTCGCCAAGCGTTATGGACGAAGATATAAGTTATATATATATATATATATAACTTATTAGATATTGAATTTTCGACATATATTATATAACTATTATTATATATTTATATATTATATAACTTATTAAATATTGAATTTTCCCACAATTAGTCGTCATTTTCATTGATTTAGCGTCACTTTTATCCATTTGGCGAGATTTTCGTTAATTTGGCAACATTTCAAAAAGTCGCCAAGTTGGCGACATTCCGCCAATTTCGTCGCCAACATTTCGCCAAGCGTTATGGACGAAGAAATAAGTTATTCTTACAGCAGATAAATTGGCGTTCAAATGCAGAAGTATTACTCAAAGTATCTTTTTTCATGAATGGAACGAGCTAGATCCACATCAATGATGTCACCCAATTTATCGCATGATATTATATATGAAAAGTGAACATGTTTCTCAATAGGAAATTTTTTTTTTCTATTTTATATGACTTTTGGATAATTTTTTTGAAAAATGTGCAATATCTCGAGAACGGTTCGTGTTAGCGTTCTAAAATTTATGTCAATCGTTTTCTAATGAAAAATTACATAAGAAATGTCTATTTACGTAAATTTATTATTGGTTTTGATTTTTTGACGATTTTTTCAAAATTTCATTCGAAAATTTAGGGGGGTTCTGAACATTCGATTGCGTATAAAAACAATAGGCTTCCAGTGTTTACAGATTGTGATTTTTGTACCAAATTTGGTTCAAATCGGTCCATTCGTTCGTCAGTTATCGTCTCCACAGACCCACTGACACACACACATACTTTCACACACACACACACACACACATACACACACACAGACATCACTTCAAAAATGTTTGATTCGTGATCAGGGATGCTTGAAACGTGCTCTCCCGTCGAAAACTCGAATTCGAATTTTCGACCCCGTCACAATACTTTCCTTATACATTATGTATATAAGGAAAGTAAAAATATTTTAAAAATATTTTCTGAAACAACCTTTTAAAAACTATTTTAAAGTTTCCAGTGTCTTTTGTTTGAGACGTATAGGGTAAATAATTTGATACATTATTCCTTTAAGTTTCTTTCTTTGCAAAATTCATTAAAAATTAAAGTATTTTACGACTGTTTGAAATGACACAATAAAAAAAAATCTGATATGGGCAGCACATGACTTTCCTTATATAATGCAATGAATTTACTTCTTTCACAGTGAAAAAGTGATGCATATGATCTACTGCACAATGTTTTTAATGTTGAATTGCATATTGAGTTTTTCCGGATGATAACATGTAAATCTATTTCGAACTATCCAATTAATTTACATTTCACGCAATTCTAAATTGGTAGCTATCAATATTGGCAGCATCCGCAAGAAGCAATACAGTACATATATTAAAATATTTTAATAATTAATGCATCAATTTGACGTCATTTTAGTTAACTTAGCTCTATTTTTGTAATTTTAACAATGTTTTTGTCAATCTCGGGTGAAATATCACCAAGTTGGTGATATTTCGCTAAATGAGGCACTAAATTTGCCAAATTTATCGTCAAGATTTATAGACAGACGGAGAGAAGAGTATTTTTATATGCAAATGACTGTTGGCAAATTGTTAGGGGCCAAAATACACAAAATACACAATTGTTAGGAGTTATTACACAAAGTAACTTCTCTCATGAATGGAACGAACTAGATCCCCGATAATGATGTTAGCAAATTTATAGTATAATATTACGCATGAAAAGTGAACATATTTCACAACAGTTAATACTATTTTAATTTTATATAATTTTTTAATAAATTTATTTGATAAAGTGCAATATTTCGATAACGGTTCCTGTTAGCGTTCTAAAATTAATGTCAATCGTTTTCTAATGAAAAATTGTATAAGAAATGATTATTTACGTAACATTATTGAAGGTTCTGATTTTTTAAATATTTCATTTAAAAGTTTGGGGGGGTCTTCCAAACATTCGATTGCGTTTCAAATCAATAGGTTTCCAGTATCCGCTGATTGTAATTTTTGTACCAAATTTCGTTCAAAACGCTCCATTAATTGGTGAGATATGGTCTCCACACTCACACTCACACACCAACTCAAAAACGATCGATACGATCTCAGGGATACTTGAAACGTGCTCTTCCGTCGAAAACTCGAATTCGAATTTTCGACACCGTCACAATACTTTCCCAATACATTATACTATGTGTATAGGGAAGGTAACACTTGTATTTGCGTTACTCACAATTTGTGTCTTTGAAATTGAACTAATCAGATGAACTGAGATTTGCAATAGCTTTTAAATCGCATAATGCATGATTGACTGTATCTTTTATATTTAAATCCCAAAAATATACATTTACAAAAGGAGAAGAAATAGTGATATAGAATTTTTATATGAATTTTCCTAGCTAACATTTATGAAATCTTTAAGTTCCCCAAATTTTTTTTCCCCCCAGAATATTAAGATGGATCATTTCGCTCCATGTCTGTTTTTCTTCACCCTTTTCAAAATTCATTATTTTAAAGGGGGGGGGGGAATATATCATCTTCCCACTATTCCAGATTTTGAGTAAATCATAAGCTTTCTTATATTTTGTGAAAGTAATTCTTCAAATAATAATGTTCACTGGGTGATAATTTAAAATTGATAGTTTTTGAATCGCTTTATTTAACATTTAGGACTGACACTTTCCGTTCTGATATTTAACATTTTTGCTTTAATTTACACGTGAGTCCTTAGAAAAATTGAAGTTCTTAAGTGTGAGTCCTTATTCAATTCATACATTTATTTTCAATAATTTTTACTTTCTCTGCAATACGTGGTAATGTATAGGGAAAGTATTGGAATCATGTCGAAAATCGCAACTCGAGTTTTCGACGGATCTACACGTTTCGAGACTTCTAAAATACGAAAAAACTATTTTTAGCGTGGCGTCTGTGTGTGTGTGTCTGTGTGTGTGTCTGTCTGTGTGACTGTCTGTCTGTTTGTGTGTCTGTGCAAAGTATGTATCCACTCTAACTCAAGAACTAATGGACCGAATTTCATAAAATTTGGTAGGTAAGTCACTTGCATATGACCCTGGTGCTGATTAGTTTTTGGTAGCATTCATAAGAACAGAACCCGCCTTTTTTTGCGAAATGACCCGTAAAAATTTCATTTATCTGCTCTAGCTAAAATACTAATTTACCAAATTTCTCAAAATTTGGTAGATGAGTTACTTGTTGGATACTCTGGTGCTGATTAGAATTTGGTACGATTCGGAAAAGAAGAACCCGCCTTTTTTTACGAAATGGCCCGCAAAAGTTTCATGTATCCACTCTAGTTAAAATACTAATTGACCAAATTTCACATTATTTGGTAGATAAGTTACTTGTGGGACACTCTGGTGCTGATTAGATTTTGGTACGATTTGGAAAAGAACAACCTGGCTTTTTTTACGAAATGGACCGCAAAAATCGCTAAAATCTAAAAAAAAAAAAAGACTACGCATGCTGAAATGTATCAATTAAATTCTTGTTTTATACGCAATTTTCGACGAGGAAAAGAATATAACACACTCCATTATACTTTAGGACTAACCGTTTTCAAGATATTTGAGATTTCTTGCATTTTTGTTACGCCGCTATCGGAAAAATATCCAATTACCAAATAAAAACAAAAATTGAATTAAATATGCAAATTTAGTGTTATTTGGTGCGATTAAACTCAATATAATGAATTATTAAAGAAATAAAAAAAAAATGAATTTAAGTCTGCTGGGAAAGTCATGCGCTGCCCACATCAAATTTTTACTTATAGTTGCATCAAAATCAGTATCGGAGTGAAAACATATATGCTTGTAAGAGCTCCTCTCAAAGACCAGACTGTGTGGTTCATCTGAGGGTTTATAGCACATGGCAAAAAGTATTTATTGAAATTATAAAAACTTGCACTTTACCTTAACAGGATCTACAAAATTAAACAGTACACCAATTCTTACAAATAAGACAGCAACACCATGAAGAATATAGATACTAATGATCAAATAAAACACAATTCAGAGCAAAATATTAAAAGTACTAACAAGGAAGGTCTCCTGACCGACCCCCACCGATTTTAATGAAAAAATTACTGTGAATAGTATTGGTCTATCACAACACATTGTGCAAGTACTAGCGGCCCTATAGCAATAGAAACGGCCCAATAAATTATTGAAAATTGGTTCTGGGTTACCAGAATCTATACATTATCTCGATTTGGGGATTATTCATTATGATTACTGTTTTGACAATCGTGACAGCTGAAAACCTCTGAAGATGTAATACTATGAAAATTTGGTTAATGCCTAGATCCTGGGCATACGATGCTAGTCATTTCGAATTTACGGAGTTCAAAATTATGAAAAAGAAAATAAACAACAAAGCGAAATTGCAAATGTAAAAAAATATTCAAATAGTTTAAACACACTGTTCTTAGTGTTGTTGTTGTTGAGACCCAGACCGTCCGACCTACCAGAAAGGTGTAAGGTAACACTGTTCTTAGTGTAAAAAAAAAAAAAAAAAAAAAAATCATGCAACAAGCTTGCATTCAAACAAACAGTAAAGAGAAATAAACTATAAAAAATGTCGTTGGAAATACGAAATGTGCAATACTACCGAACTGTAAGCGAATCGAAGAGCAAAGCAAACGAGCCGATGCACTGTTTCCGTACTTATACTCGAGGAATGTGACGTATACTGTACGCCAACGTTGACGCCGATTTCTACAGTAGGGTTACATTTGGCGATGAAAATTATTTTTTTCAATATTTCATTGTATCGTTTCTATTGCTATAGGGCCGCTGGTACTTACACAATGTGTTGTGACAGACCAATACTATTCACAGTAATTTTTTCATTAAAATCGGTGGGGGTCGGTCAGGAGACCTTTCTTGTGAGTTTAATCTACAAGAATAAAATGCAAAATTTAAAACCCACCAACAACACATAACAAAGAGAAATAATATATACAGTTAAATAGGTGGTTATATATAAGAAGACTTTCAACAAATTTGAGAAATGTAATTAATATTATGATATTACTCAAAAATATACACGTGTTAATGCTCATAATAAATTATGAACATTAGCCGGAGTGTACCAAGTCTACAAAACAAAGATTATGAGTAATGCCAGAAGTAGGCCAAAAGGAGGAAAAGATATAAAATACAAAATAAGATCTTTCGTTTGAATGTTATATGAAGAAATTGTAAATGTGAACATTTTTTTTCCGACTGTAAAAATGTTAATTCTTTAAAAGAAAAAAAAAATGGCAGCAGGCCAGTCACAGGCTATCGCAATAAATGTCCTCATCTTTTTCGTGTTAATAAATACACTATTTCTGAGTTTAACGAAGCAATTGTTTCATTTTTCTAAATTCCGAGTCAAATACATGCTTTCTACTGATAGAAAAAAAAATTTGTCTAAAATTCAACTAATGAGTATTGATCGATGAATTACAGTTAAAGCTTTAAATTAATGATCTTTACAGTCTCCAATGTTTCCTTTGACGTCATGTCCATTAAGGATTCGATTGGAAGGATTGGATACTATTTAAATGCATTTACGTTTGAAACGATTACAGTGGACAAGCTAAACAATTAATGAAAAAGAAAAACCGCATGATTTTGCTTCACAAACTGTTATTTTGTTTTAGTAAAACCTGAAATGGTGTAAAAAAATATTTATATTTCAATAGAAAATAAAAAAGAAATAAAAGGGTTTAAAATATTCAAGTTATTCATTCAAAAATTTATTGAATGAATAACGTTACTGTGTCTTTAAAGTTTATACGCATGAAAATTGCTGACCATTGCATTTTCGGAATTAGATGAAAAAGTATTTACAAGATTCCCGCGTTTATATTGCACGTTTACGCGCTTTTCTTGAAGCAAAGCCATCTGTCATAAATCTTAATGAGCTTACAGTTTCATTTTCGATGCTCGTAAGGGATAGATTGAGTTGTTTCTCTGCCATGAAACGAAGAATTGTAGAATTTTGGAAATAGGTAGAACAGTAACAAAAACCTGCGTTCGAAAGTAGGGTTTACGATATTAGCTGACAAAATCAATAGAAAATGAAGCAGGAAAAGGTCGAAAAAAGTGCACAAATACTACTGATAATAGAATAATAAAACTGTTATGTGTCAAGGGCAGAATAATTTCATCCGATGCCATCTGAGTTGAATTGGATGCAATTGGTGCTTCTGTCAGTTCTAGAACGATAAAGAGAAGACTATCAGATCATGGTCTAAAAGGTTGGATTAAAAGAAAAATAAGCCTAATTTTGATCTACAACGGCGCAAGAAATGACTACAGTGGAATAAAGAACACACTGAATGGCCAGAAAATCAGTGGAAGTAAGTTGCTTGGAGTGATGAAAGTAGAAGTGATGACAGTACAGTCTGAATGCATTTCGGCAAGTTCAAAGAACCCAATAAGCTTTGCACTTTAGGATGTATAACAGTAGATGATCCGTTTTCATGTCATCCATGGTATCCCGAATGCTAGAAAATATATTGACAACATTCTGGAAATAAAAAGGCTACCACCCATCAAGGATCTCTCTTCGAATAATGTGCCATTTCTTTTTTAGCAATATTCAGCTCCCTAACACACAGTAAAAGTATGCAACGAATGGTTGGTTCACAGCAAGGGACATTCGATAGTTCTCCTGGCCAGGAAACAGTCCTAATCTGTATCTTATTGACCATCTGTGGCACCGGTTGTAAACTATTGTACGAGAGAGATGTCTATCAAATAAAATACAATCAAAAGGCTATAACTGCTTCCTAGTATCAAGTAATAATAACTAAGGAAGAGCTTAAAATATTTGTTAGCTCCATGAGACATCCACTCAGGGTTTCTTTCAGGTATACCTCCGGGGAGGGGGGTGAAGCTTCCGAAGACGTGTATTCGTCCTCCAGAAGACATTTTATGAAACCTAGATTCTATTTATGTTGCACAGCATTCAGATATATTTATATAGGACAAATAGAAAACTTGCCCCGCCTAAAATGACATTCGCTCCCCCGGCCAAAAAGTCCTGAAAGAAACACTGGAAGTCCTTGTAAGACTGTTTCAAAAAATAATGACTAAGTTACTAAATACTGACAGCGCACAGATTTTGCTCGAATTTCAAAACCCTTTTTCTAGTTCAAGATTTTTCGTTAACAAAGCCGGATAAAAAGTTTTATGAAAATCCTTTAATATTTGTGGCAGCTATCGTGTATACAGAAAATAGACCTCAGATAGACGACAAGCAGATGGATATTACTCTAAAACAATCAAAACGTATTTAGGAGGTCCTAAAACATATATTGGCATCAAAATCTCGAAATTGCAAATTTTCATGAAAGCAATATTTTCTCTATACCATATTAAGATAGAATGAGAAAGCAAAAATTACTCGCAGCAAATTTATCAATTTAAGATAATATTGTAGTAGGAATTCGAATGTGATACATGAATTGGAGGGAATGAATACGCCCAGCAAAAACTGCTCTTGTTCATTTTTGAAAATTAAAATTTTTATAATTTTTAAATACATCTAGCATTCTGAAATAATTTCCTATTAGGGAACAAAATATATCGGATCTTTCAGATTCATGCAACTACGTACAACTCAAAATGCAAAGGACATCTTGAAAATACTAAGTGCTATTCAATTTATATTAAATTAGCAGTTGCTGTTTATTAGGAATTCAAAAATAAAGTTTGTACTTTATGTTGTTCTATTTGAAAAATAAAAATCCGATGTGGGCAGCACATGACTTTCCCTGCAGACTTATATCCACGTTTTCTTTAATTTAATTAAATTTAATTCCCTTTTAATTCAATTTTCGTTCTCATTTGGTAACTGAACTCATTTTCAAAAGTGGTGTAGAGAAAAATCGTAAAAACCGAAATATATCGAGAACGGCTAGTTCTAGCGTAATGGAGTTGGTCTTATTCTTTTTTTCGTTAAAAATTGTGTATAAAACGAGCATTTAATGGATATATTTGAGCATACGTCGTTCTTTATTTTAGATTTTGACGATTTTTGCTGGCTATTTTGCAAAAAAAGGCAGGTTGTTCTTTTCTGAATCATACCAAAATCTAATCAGCAACAGAGTATCCTACAAGTAACTTATCTACCAAAATTTATGAAATTTGGTCAATTAGTATTTTAGCTAGAGTGGATACATGAAATTTTTACGGGCCATTCACAAAAAAAGGCAAGTTCTGATTTTACGAATCCTACCAAAAACTAATCAGCACCAGGGTCTCACCCAAGTGATTTATCTAGCAAATTTAATGAAATTCGGTCCATCAGTTATTTAGTTAGAGTGGATACATACATTGAAGAGGCAGACAGACAGACAGACAGACACAAAGGCAGACACACACACAGACGTCACGTTAAAAGTAGTTTTTTCGTCTTCTAGAGGTATCGAAACCTGTAGATCCGTCGAAAACTCGAGTTGCGATTTTTGGGATGATTCCAATACTTTCCCTATGCATTGCCATGTATTGCAGGGAAAGTAAAAAAATGTTCATAGCAGCATCTTGGTTACAAACTGTTAAAGTTTAAATAAAAATAAATCATTTAATAAGAAGGATATTATATGGGGAAATCCATAGCTTACATCTCTATCTGTGATAGAAAATCACTGGTAATATGAGGATAGTCAGTAGATTAAAACGGACCTCGATTGCGCGGGCATCTTACAATTATATATGAGACGACCCAGTTCATATTATTAAATGCGACGGCCCGATATTCCCCAAAATGACTTTATATCGAAGAAATTTTAGTAAGGGTGCCCTAAAACAGTTTAGGGAAAACTTCTGTCCTTTATCAGAAAAATCACTCCGTGATTTTTGACTAGGGAACTGGAACAAACGAGTGCTTATTTTTTTTACCACTTTCCAACATAGTTGAAAAGTGTTTATGACTTTGGTTATTCATTCCATCTGTCTGTCTGTTTGCACGATAACTGCCGTAAAAATGTTTGTCTCAAAATGAAATTTTAGTATGTTGTTGAGACGGTCCGATATGGGAATGTAAATGAATAATATCACCAAATAAGTTTTGGATTGAACTCGGATTAAAATAGTGAATTATATTTAACCCTATGGGACCTTATTCTTCAAACATTTTTTAAGCGAAGTTAAAATTCACAAATTGCTCGAAAATTTCAGGAAATATTCAAATTATGTCATAAAATTTATAAAAAAATTTCAGCAAAATATGTTTGGCAGTTTTTTCAATAAAAAGTAAAAAAATAATTGCACACATATTATATAAAGATATCACGGGATAAACTTCAAAATAAATTATGGTAGCCATCTTCTCCTTCTAGTGTAAAAATCGTGATTTTTAAAGTTCGTTTAGATTTATATTTAGTGTTGCATCTATCCTAAAACCGCTTTATTTTTGAGTATTTTCTGTGCATCTATATTCTACGACAACGTAAATTACAATATTTTTGAGTTTAAATGATCATCAGAATTTGATTACTTCTACAACGAAGCCTAATTTTAATGGATGCAGAATATAAACAAGTGATTGTGAGATGAGTTGCATAACAATTGCTGAATTTGTTTCATTCAAAATTATTTAGCTCTGGAGTCTGGAATATAAGTAATATGAATGGAATAGTCATTGCTTTTACATAAAGAACCAGACAATTTATATTTCGATGACGTCATTTGAATAAAGTTCCTTCTTCCCCATGAAGTTTTAAGTTTTCAAGTATAATAAATTACTGTAGTACTGAGATAATTTAAAATATATCAGCGCTAAATGCATCGCATTTTAGAGATGTTTAAATACATTTGCATTTCAGTTGGAAAGTATTTCATAATCAATGATTTATGCATTATTGATCTTTCTTGTTTTTCAATGAAGCTATTGGCTCTTTGTGTTTGACGCGATTTGCGATAATAGAAGGAGTGTAACCAGCCCTGTGCAACTTGTTGATGAAAAAATGACATACTATTTCTTGCAGATAAGTGTTAAAAGAGTGAAACCAATCCCGAAACTTTGACATTTACTTTGGAAGTATTGCATACGACGACCTTTCATCAGTCTATCATACATAGGAAGAATATTATCATCCAGACTACATAACAGATCTTTTGTTTAATTTTTGAAATCGACCGTACTTATATTTTTTTTAAATTTCTGCACAGTACTGTGGTTTCTGCACGGTTTATTTCGTTCAAAAGCACATTCTCTTATCGTTTCGGTTGTCATCTTCCCTTGGCAAATACTGAATTGCTTCCGGTTTGAAAAGGCTTCCTTCCTCTTCGTGATGTATGGCAAAACTTAAAAGCACAATAGATTATCTCCCAAAATATGAAAGCAATCCTTGATAGCGGAAGATATCAAATGTTTCCTACATTCGTAAGGATTAACAAATTCTATTCTTGATTTCTATTTCTTTATGATAGTCTGCCGTATGACAGAAGTCCTTGATAATGGAGAGACATATAAAACGTTTCACATTTGTTATAGTTATTTTTTTTTATCATTGACCACTATTTCTTCATAACATTGTGTTTCCCGTAGAAATAATTGGAAACTAAAACAGATTACCAGTATGAACTTTGCCATTGTAACCTGATGCAGATTTATCTCAATCTGTTTTATAAAAATTTGATTCCAGTTGCATAGTAACACCGAAATTAACACTTCTTACAGAGATTCGCTAAATTGTTCCACATAGCAAGCTTTTTTGCTGTAGTTGCAGATATCGGCTATTCCAATCTGACGAGTGCATAAAAAGCTCAAAACCGGTTCATAGAAGCTGTTATACACGATGAGAGCGCTATCCCAAGATTGGCAAGGCTTCTGTGAGTATAAGTAAGTTTTCCAAGTAGAACTGTTTTTGACAATGCATTTTTGACAATGCATAATCTTTGATTTATTTATTGATGTGAACAATTTGGATGATCTTTTAACATTCATTTGGGTAGCTATCTACCGCGCTGAATGGCTAGATAGTTTCCTTGCCTTCGACTGTAATTTGTTCTTCTTTCTGATTATCATGATTAAGATATGATAACGCCGTCTGGAGAAAGTTGGCACATGGTATTACCTTACACTATATTTCAAAAATTCGAAAATTCGAATTCCAGTTTTCCACGGGAGAGCACGTTTCAAGCATTCCTGATCACGCATCAAACATTTTTGAGGTAATGTCTCTCTCTCTCTGTGTGTGTGTGTGTGTCAGTGAGCCTGTGGAGACGATATCTCGCGAACGAATGGTGCGATTCGAATAAAATTTGGTACAAAAATCACAATCCGTGAATACTGAAAGCTTATTGTTTTTAAACGTAATCGAATGTTCAGAATCCCCCTAAATTTGCGAGTGAAATTTGAAAAAATCACCGAAAAATCAAAACCTTTAATAAAGTTACACAAATAGACATTTCTTATGTAATTTTTCCTTAGAAAACGATTGACATAAACTTTAGAACGCTAGTCTGAACCGTTCTCGAGATATTACACATTTTTCAAATAATTTTATCAAAAAATCCCATAAATTAAAAAAAAATATTAACTGTTGTGAAGCATGTTCACTTTTCATATGTATGCGATAAATTTAGTGACATCATTGTCGTGGCTCTAGCTCTTCCATTCAAGAGAAAATATACTTAGTAATACTTTTGTATTTGAATGCCAATAGTCATTTGTCTGCTATAAGAATAATTTATTTCTCCGTCCATAATGCTTTGCGAGATTTTGGCGACAAATTTGGCGGAATGTGGCCAATTTGGCGACTTTTTGAAATGTTGCCAAATTAACGAAAATTCGCCAAATGGATAAACATGATGCTAAATCAATGAAAATGGCAACTAATTGTCGAACATTCAATATCTTGGAAAGTATATAAGTATCTACTAAAAGAAAAAATCAGATTTTTTTTTTATTGTGCTCAGGTCCAGAATTACGTAAAGAGCATTGCTTGGTGAAATACCAAGGGTTATCTTATGGAAGCGATTACACTGTTATGGTAAAGTGAACTTTGTAATTAAGAGCTGCTAAAACGTAGAATAAAAATGACTATTAAATAATCGAAATCGGAAGAAAAGCATTCCTGTGGTTTGAATTGAAATGTTAGACATAGGTTAGATTTTCAGCTCAAATGTACCCCATTGTTCTAAAAAAGTGGGATGGTTGAACTCTGAACGATAAACGAAGAGTGAAGTTATAAATTAATAATGGCTGGCTCACAATGTTAAAATTCTAAATATTTGAATTAATTTATTGAATTCCAATAATTCGAATCTCAATGGTCCAAGACATATATAAAAATTTTATATTTTTGTCAGATCTCCTGAATTAAGTGAATTGCGTGACAAGCTTAAACAAACAGAATGTTAGCAAATTTAAGGAATATTTCAGACAAACATTAGTTAGTACCTAATGATGTTTCGTTTTAAATGATGAAGACAGTGGCCTTCAATTTGTCAAACATTCTCTGAAAATTTTTGCAGAAAAAGGACAGCTTCGAGTGAGTAATGCTGTATCAGCAGAAATAGTATCATTGGCTACTATAATCACTACTATAACCGTTGTGGCTGATTCAGTTCCACACATACTTATCTTCCACCGACTTTACTAAGGTTATTTTCTTCACTAAAGCCATTCAAAAGTAATATACACTTGGCTCTTTCAAAAATAGTCACTGTGTATATTACATCTTGACAATCACAATCCGCACCTGTTGATGTATTTTCATATTTCTACTATTTTTAAATCTAGGGACATAACTGCAATTCTTAAAACTAGGCTAGTCCAGCAAAAAAGATTGTAAAATAATGCATGGGGTGGATAATATTAATAACCTCATATATTATATTTTCATTTATTTCATTTTTATATAATTTATTAATATAATTAATATTGAAAATATTCATTTTTGCTAGTTAAATTTTATTATTGCATGTTCTATAGCAGTACCAACATACCCATAGTTGTATCAGTTTTTTTGAGGGGGACAAACTTCGATTTATTTAAGCAGACATTCGTGGATTTCTGATTAAAATTTCATTAATTTAAACACGTTTAACCAATAGAGCATGAAACAAGGTAAATCTTATTTTTTTTTAAATAAAAAAAATAAAACCTATAATTGTACCAACTTGCTCTATTCTCCTCTACCGATTGCTTATGCAAACAGTAGTTGTGGGAAATGATAAGAGTCACAGAAAATCTTTGCAGCACATTCAGTGAATATTCAGGGAATATTGCTAATTAAGTTTTACGCGGGATACGTCCAGTCTGAATAGTTGGTGTTTGTATGCTAATTTGATGATTTTAACCCTGTGAAAACTTTAAGACTATCCTGTTCAATTTCAGTGTTAGTTTTAGCAATACTTTCAATGTTTTTTTTCCTTTCAGAAAGCAATAAATCAGTATCATCACTTGCATTATAAAGAAAATTATCATGATTTCCTCTATAACTTTTCTTCAGCAAGAATTTATTTCAGAAAAGAATAAGGAATTATTTTTTTTTATTTTCTTAAGATTGATACCGTACTTAAACGAAGCTGCCTTGTTAGTAATTTTTTTTTTAAATAAAAAAAAATAAAACTTGCTATAGTCTCCTCCACCATAGCTTATTAGCACGAGTAGTAGTTATTGGAAACGACAACAGTCATATAAAATCTTTGCAACACCTTCAGTGAAGATAGTTGTAATTAAATTTCCCGATGGATACGTCCAGTCTGAATAGTTGGTGTTTGTATACCTAATTCAATAATTTCAATCCTGTGAAAATTTTGAGACTATCCTATTTAGCTTCAGCGTTGGTTTCAGCGTTACTTTCACTGTTTTTTTCTTGTTTCAGAAAACAATAAATCAGTATCATCACGTGCATTATAAAGAAAATTATCACGATTCCCGCTATCACTTTTCTTCAGGAAGAATTTATTTCAGAAAAGAATAAGTTATTTTTCTTTGTTTTATTGAGATTGATACCTTACACGAAACTGTCTTGAAATCAGAAAAATTTTGCATTTATGCAGGAGTAAACAGATAAATTTAGGCAGCTAAGAGCTAGGATTAAGCAGCTATTCAAAGAAAAGTAAATAAAATCACTATAAGGAGCATTTTGAATGCCACGAAACAACAACAGCAATAAAATTCCCGAGAACGTGCAATATGCATGGTTTCAGAGAAATTTCTAGTGAACGGATTCAGCATGATATTAACTAATATAGGTTAATAAATAAACTTCGAATTTTAAGGAAGGTTCTTAGGTAAATATTTTTCAGTTCAAGTGGTATTAAAATGGTATTAAAAATACTTCCTGCATAAGTTTTAACAGTATTCGGAAGGACGCATATCTATGTCAGTATGCGTCATATATATATATATATATATATATAACACTGCTGGACAATTGCTAAGGATGGATGACACTATCACCCATAGCAACCACAAAATGAAAGGAAGCAAAATGTGGAAAATTAGAATAAGTGCGGGATACAGTAAGAAGAGGTGTGCGTATGGAAATTTTTCATTTCCACGCCTGTTCGTCACGTGATAGCGCTGATAAGAGATTTATAGGATTTGACACGTGTGGACAGTTGTTGTTCCAAGTAAAAGTTTTACGGGAAAGATTTAATTGACGAAATTGAAATTTTTGGTATGTCTTTCCGATATCACTTAGATAATTATACGCATGGCCGTATTATTGGAAAGATCGAAAAAGAGCGAAATATAACAGATGTTGCCAGAGCGATTGTAATCGCTCACAGCGTTGTTTCACGGCTGTGGCAAGAATTTAAACTAACTGGAATGTGTAGCAAGAGTCACGGGGGAGTTCGTGTTAAAAGTACGACGCCTGAAGGAGACAGGTAGATTGTCCTATCGGCAAAAAGAGACCGGCGCACCAAAGTTCAGCAGGTGGCAAATAAGTTTCTCGGAGTAAATCGGTAGTAAATCGTAAGAAGTAAATCGGATTGAGGACGCCGATTGATCTGGCGTGAGAGTGGTACTGATTATCGTCCAGAAAATAGTCAGGAAAAGGACCCATAAGCGACATGCAGTATCATAGTATGGGCCGGCATCATGATCAATGGCCGCATACCCCTACATGTGGTTGCAACTGGGACTATGACCGGCTAACGATGCATTGATGAAGTTCTACTGCCTCATGTTCGCTTTTACCGTGGTGCTTTCTGTAATAAATTTATTTTCATGGACAACAACGCACCATGTCATCGAACACTCGGGGTTCAGGATTGTCTAGTCAGCCAGGGTATTCAATGCTTCGTATGGCCAGCATGTTCTCCATATCTAAACCCCATTGAAAATGTTTGGGATGCTTTGGGGAGGCGACTTGCTGGTCGAAAATATCCTCCAACAAACAAGAACAGCCTCATCCGTGCACTGACAGAGGAGTGGGATAACTTGCCTAAAAAGCTGCTGGATAATGTTGTGCAAAGCATGATACAATGTGTGGAATGTTGCATAGCACTCCATGTGGACATATCCAGTACTAACACTTTTCTCAAAGGTGCCTGCTGTCGTTCATATGTATTTTTCCATTTCTCCGTACACAGCATCAAATGAACACCTTTGCCCTTTCAGATGTTTCAAAATCTTTTGTATGTTCCAGAACAATAAATGATCTTTACTCTAATGTCCGAACAGTGTGGCAACAATATTTTATCCTGTCGGGCCTCCACCCCGCTTAATGTTGTGCTACATTGCAATTTGTGATCCGTCCTTAGCAACTGTCAAGCAGTGTATATATACACACTTATATATATATATATATATATATATATATATATATATATATATATATATATATATATATATATATATATATATATATATATATATATATATATATATATATATATATAATTAAAGAATTTTAATTTTCTTGCATTATATATACCTGAGATTGATCATTTATTGAAAAGTTCTGTATAGCAAAAATGAGAAAAGATGTCTGAAGTGATTATTTGAAATCAATATTGACTATATGACAAGCTTGTGAAGATGATAAAGAGAACATTATAAATAAAACATTATAAATAAAACAGGTACTAAATTGGTATAAAATAGCCCTTTTTCCCTGTTCTATATATAACTCATGGAATTGAAAAAGAATGACATTTGGTAAATATTAGTTAATATATTCCTTAAATACACCCTTAGATTAATTTCTTTATTTTGCGTTATGAATCATATATGTAATACAGGTACTTAAGGTACTAATCCTCTTGTTCCCTGCATAAACATTCATGGTGTAAAGCAAGAATTGTGTATCAGATGAAAAGTTGCAAAACATAATTTTTTTTTGCATGTGGAGCTATGTCTTTCTGGCTCCCCCAAATTTTCTTGTGAATATGAATAAATTGAAAAAAGTGAAAAGCATATCTGAAACCATGTCCGTCTTCAAGGGCCATACCTGTTTCTCTAATGCTGATACTACGTTTCTGTGTACGTTACTGTAAATTGTATTACAGGAATAATGCACATGGCCCGACGTAGAAGAAAGTAGAAAATGGAAATGGATCAGATATAAATATAAAAATAATCAAATAAAATAATCAAATATACCAGAGTATAGCTGTGTATTTATGAGAATACAATGTTATTTATAATATGAAAAAGAATAATAAAAATAATAATAAATTACCATAAATAGAGTTACCTCTTGTGCTTCTAACATTGTAGAGTATGTGATACTGACACTAAGCATTTTTTCAACTCAAAACTGATTACAGTTAATTTGATAGACCAACAGTGCAACTATTGGAAGTGAAACATGGAGATGGTAAATTATTTAATATTTTTTATTCTAAAATGGTTGAATTTGATTTGTCATTGTGTTGTTGCAATTGGAGCAAGGTTTTGAATGTAAAATTAAATTGTGTTTTAATAAATGAAATATAATTTTTGGCGGGTATTTATTTTGTATAGTGGTGTTTATGAATGTATTAAGATGTTCTTTGTAGTAAGATGGTGTACTTACATCTTTATTTTTAATAACTGATTATTTTTAATATTTTTATTTACTGATTTTGATAGAATGGATGAATAATATTGAATTTTATTTACTTTGATGTTATATGATTCAGTTTTGTCGTATATTTTAATTTTTAATGTGTCTTCACTTTGAATTTTTAATTAACGTCTAGGTAATTTATCCATTGGGATGTATATATATTTTCAATTAGTTGTAGATTAGTAGGATAAAACTGAAAGTTTAGCATTGTGGCATCATTAGTAATTTTAATAACAATTAGATCATCAATGAATCTGTACAAACTGACTGTTGAAAGGGAACTGAAGTTCGTAAAAATGTCGATAAAGGTTGGCCAGTATTGTGTATGAGATTCCTCCCTGTGGAATTCCCTTATTTAATTTGAATATACAATTACCCTGAGAGAGTTACTGGTTGAACAGAATGAATTTTAACAATGTTTTGTATTTTGGAAGAGATGTTTATTGATTCAGCAAATTGTTTATATAAATTCAGTAGGACTTTAAATAAATCATGAATATCAATGTTATTAAAGAGATCTTTGAAATCGAAAGTTTTAATATCATGTATGGAAGTTAGTTGCCTTAAGTTATTAATCAGTTCCAAACTATTTTTTTAACACTTTACAACATAGTTGAAAAGTGTTTATGACTTTGTTCATTTTGTCTGTCTGTCTGTCCGTTAGAACTGCCGTAAAAATGACTTTATCAAAATTAAATTTTAGTATGTTTTTCAGACGGTCTGTGGAACCTATAGGAATATAAATAAATAATATCACCCAATTAGTTTTTTATTGAACCCGGGTTGAAAAAATGAAATACATTGAACCCTATGGGACCTAATTTTTCAAACATTTTTTAAGCAAATTTAAAATTCACAAATTGCTTCGACATTTTTAGGAAATATTCACATTATCCCATAAAATATATGTGAAAATTTTCAGTAAAATATGTTAAGTAGTTTTTTAATTAAATATTATTTAATATAGGGAAAAAAACAAATTCAATTAAAGTTTGACTTTTGGGATATCCTCCAGAAAGAAAACAGAGATATATTATATAATAAATATCTTTCCAAGAGTTTAATCGTTTTGTATATAAGAGAAGATTGACATTTTAAAATAAATTTGGTAGATAAAAATTTTTCAAATTTTTTTTTTAATTTTATATAACTCTTCATGATATACTTATTTATTGACATTTTTAATGCATTTTCCTAGGTCCTAGAGAGTTAAAATTTGGTACACAGCTTAAATTTGTTGAACATTTTATTCTACAAAAATTTGGTGGATCTTTAAATATAGATCATACATTTTTTTTGAAATGACCTGCAAATAATCCCCGTTCACTTCGATAAATCATTGTTGTAATATTGTTAAAAATTCTGATGTGGGCAGCACATGCCTTTCCCTGCAGACTCATATTCACGTTCTCTTTATTTCTTTAATAATAATTTGAGTTTTTCTGCACGAAATAACAGCCATAAGTATTTTAAATGACATTGAATTTGCACGTTAAACTTAAATTTGGTTCTCATTTGATAGCTGGACTTATTGTCAAAGGTGGCGTAGCGAAAACGCGAAAAAACTAGAATATCTCAAGAACGGCTAGTCCTAGAGTAATGGGGTTAGTCTTATTCTTTTTGTTGTCAAAAATCACGTATAAAATAGGAATTTAATAGATATAATTGAGCAATCGTAGTCCTTTATTCTTATATTTAGCGATTTTTGCGGGCCAGTTCGCAAAAATAGCCCGTTCCTTTTTCCTGAATCGTACTAGAATAACCTACAAATCATTTATGTACCAAATTTTGTTAAATTTGTTATATAAATTACTTGTAGGTTATTGAAATATTATACACCAAATTTTGTTAAATTTGTTCCATTAGTTTTTAGCTGGAGTAGATAAAGGCAATTTCTGCAGGCCATTTCGCAAAGAAGGCAGATTCTTTTATTACGAATCGTACTATAATCTAATGAACATCAGGATTTTCCACAAAAAACATACCTACCAAATTTTATGAAATTCGGTCCATTAGTTTTTCAATTAGAGTGGATGTAATATCCTCACAGACACACAGAAACATTCACAGATACACTCGTACATACACAGACGTCTTCCTAAAAATAGTTTTTTCGTGTTCTAGAAGTCCCAAAATGTGTAGATCCTTCGAAAATTCGAGTTCCGATCTTTGGCACGATTCCAATACTTTGAATACATACACACACACACATATATTATCTGCGCATCTGTGTATTATCTGTGTATCTAAATTCCGTGCCCATGCAATTACAATAGTTGTGATTTTAAATGATCCCTAAACTTTTATTATTTCTTCAACGAAGCCTAATTTTAACTTACGCAGAATGCAAATATCTCAAGCGATTGTAAGGTGAGTTACATAAGAATTGTTGAATTTGTTTCACACAAAATTATTTAGCTCTGGAGTCTGGAATAAAAGTTGTATGAATGAAATATTCATTGATTTTGCACATAGAGAATCAGATGATTTATATTTCGATACAGTTTTAAATATTTAAGTATAATAAATTACTGTAGCACTGTGATAATGTAAAAGATATCACCACTGAATGTATCACATTTTAGAAATTTTTAAATGAAATTGCATTTCAGTTGGATAGTGTTTCATTATAAATGATTATGCATGATTGATCTTTCTTATTAATTATATGTGCTCGTTGTGTAGTAAAATGATCATGAGTGATTTAGCATAAATAGTAGTTGTTTGTCCGCAGCATTGGTGTGTGAATTAATCCCATAGTAACAGTTCTAAAAGTAATTGGTGATTTATGGAATTTTGGTATCAGGTAAGGAAAGCTAAGATTGTGTTTTCGTTTAAGAAGCTTGTAGTAATAAATAATTTGTTTACTGATAAAAGAGATATTAGTGTGTATAGGAGTTAATGAAATTGAGGAATTGAGTTGTAGCTTAAGTTAGTCCAAATAGAATTTTTGCAAATAAACGCATAATTACTTGATGCCTTATCAACTTAAGTGATTACAAAATTGTCTTGTAGTAACTTGATCTCTTTATATATATATATATATATATATATATTTATATGTGTGTGTGTGTGTGGTCTAGACATGATAAATCGACAGTGAATGCATATATCGCGCCATGAAGTTTTAGATTGTTTTTACAATATTCTAGAATATAATAATGCTTTAATTTATAAATAATAAAAGTTAATAAAGAATTAAAGTTAATCGAAGTCTAAGTTTTTGATAATAAAATGCAGGAGGTTGTGAGATTGACAGGGATCTATAATTATTTCAAGGACTTTATTGCACAGTGGGCAAAATATTTAGTTTTATTGTGTTTATTTTGTTACTAAATATTTCCACGCATTGAGGTTCTTTGCATGGTCTACTTTTCTTCTACAATATCTTCCATCATCGTTTCACTTGTCATCTTCTTTTGGAAAATATGAAATTGCTTCCGGTTTAAAACGGCTTCCTTCCTCCTCTTGATGTATAAGGAAAATTTAAAATGAAATAGGGCTATCTCCTGAATTACAGAGAAACTCCTGTAACTCGCAGTTCTATGAGCCGAATATTTTTATAACTTGAAGAATTTGTTTAAAACACTTTGTCTTTCTGTTTTTCCATACATTTTTAATTCTGCATTCTGAATATCTTCAAGTTGAACTTTTACATATATATCGAAATAACACTAAGTGCTTCGTTTGCAACTTTCAAATCGAATTTTCTGGCAAACTTATGTGATCACTACTTCAAGTGCAAAGAGTATAATATGTTTAATTCCATAACAACTGGTATAAACTTCTGTACAGTGCTCCTTAAACTTTTAAATTGTATATAAAATTTACTAAATAGTAAATTTTAAAATAAGTTCTATTTAAAAACAGATTAGACGTTTATTCAAATCCTTTGTACTTCCCTTATAGAAGTAGACGTATTTAGGTGACAATAAAAACTCGCTGAATATATGAGAATTAAGTGAAAATTTGAAAGTATGATGAACATATTAAACTTGACTGAAAACATGAAAATTAGAAGAACATATGAAAATTAGAACATATGAAAATAAGGTGAACATATGAAATCTAGATGAACATATCAAATTTTGATAAACATATGAAAATTAGAAGAGAATATGAAAAGTAGGTGAACATATGAATATTTGATAAAGATATGAAAATCAGACGCCTCTGTGAAAGTAGAAGTGATTTGTATTTTAGCAAACAGCAGTTACATTCATTGTGTAGAAATTTATTGATGACAATGTAGGAAGTTCTGTATAATAATATATATTAATGAGCAAATTTAAAGAAATACTGATTTAAGGAAATTTCACATTTTTGAATATCCTGGGACATTTATTCTGCAACTCAAATGTTCTGTAATCCTAAATGTTTACCGTTTCCTTGGAGATTCGAGTTATGGAAGCTTCCTGTATATGAAAATAATGCATGATCCATAGATAGAATATGCGCTATTTTCACTTCAATTTTAATTCAACTTTATTGTTCTTTTTATTGAATTTAATATTATTATTTGAAATACATGCAATTAAAATGCGGAATTAAAGCATGTTATGTAATTTCCCCTTTAATTAAGGCTGCAAACTGTACTGGCATAATTTTCAACCCTGTTTAAACCCGAAACGTCTGAGTTATGTTCAGGCATGCTAAGTTCAAATAAGGCTGATTCCGTTCGAAATCCAAATTTTTACTTTATTGTATGTATATTTTTGTTAAATGGAAAGTTTCAGTAAGGCATAGGACATTAAAAATCGGGGATCTTGTGGGTGCAGAAAACTGGTACACTAATGGTGTCAGAATCTTTCCAAAACAAATGGTCTGAAACTGCATCACAAGGCGGAATTTTACTGGGCTAATTTTCAATTGAGACAACTTCGACGTTAAACAGCATATATTGTTAAGCAAAATAAATCTTATTAAAGAAAAGTTGTAGCCTAAATTGTTATGAGCTTTCGTTTTTCTGTATTTGAGAGGCAAAAATACTTGTTTCACATAATTGATCTACGCATAAATTATCATAGCAATATACGTATATATATTGACTCTTGTGTTACTATATCCTCACCCCCCAGATGTACATACAACTGGACATAATTTATACCATTTAAAATAAATTAAGGAAGTCTTAAAATGCGCTTTTTTTGTGAAAATGTTGAATCAGAAAAGTTTTGAGAATATAAAGCCTCATTGACATATCGAGAAAAAAAAGCCTTAAGCAATAAAACACCTTTAGAGGAGAAGGTGGTAATGTGGGAAATAAGAGCGCAAAGTACCAAACTAAAAAATTAGCAAATCAAGAAATATTGTAAACAGTATTGCAATATTTAGGTATACGAAAATATATGATAATATTAAAATAGCACATTTGTGTACAACCGAAAATATGTTGATCTGCGAATTCGATTTCATTGGATGTAAACACAGTGTTCCTTTCAGGATTTTTGGGCGACTTGTGCTGGGGCGGGGCGAATAAAATTTTAGGAGGCAATTTTTCTATTTTCCCTATATAAATATATCTAAATGTTGTGTCTCATAAATAGAAGCTATGTTAATATAAATTGTCTCCGGGAGGCTTCGTCCCTCCAGAGGTATGCATGACAGAAACACTGTGTATGTATCTAATTTTTAAGAATTAGCTACGTTTTATTTAAAACTCTTGGATGAATTAGGTTAACTCACCTATTAAGTAAAGTAAAATAAATTGAAATTTCGCATAACACCTGCATAAATAAATTCGGTCCTCTGGCCTCGGTGTTGCTGACTAATCTTGAAACGTAGTGTGGCGGAAACATCGCTATATGGTATTAGCATATCAATATAATGATTTTCATGTTGCAAACCTTTCCGATAATACCACCTTCTCCATTACTGTTAACAAAGTGAATGATGTCCTTACTTTGAGCAAGATCTCTGATACCACTGTGTATCCATGAGTAATAATAGGTTCCTCGTCGGAATTTCGCCCGTTCCAGCAATCCAATTCCACACATCTACACCCTGTAAGGAGTGTCTGCCTGTACATCTCTACTGAAGATTTGCCGGTTAACTGATGACCTATAAAATTTAAAACGAAATTGGATATCAGTACAGTTTTTCCTCTTGAATCCCCGGACAGACGAACAGAGTTTTGTTAGCCGGATTAGGAAAATAAGGTCAGAAACAAAGTTTGGCAAACTTTGGGTAAGTAAGTAAGTTAAATCATACCGTTTTCCTGCCAGTTTCACTGCAGGTACACTGTAAAACATTTTACAACCTTTGCTCTTTTTTTCAGCTAATTAGTCGATAATTTCGGCAAACTATCAGAAAAACCGAAATTACAGTTCATTCTTGAACTATTCAGTTAATTATCGTCTGCCGAAGCGTTATTTTATATTTATGTATAAATGTTATCATAACTATCAAGAACCTTACTTCCCATTACACTGTAAAACATTTTGCAACCTTTACTCATTTTTAACACTTTACAACAAAGTTGAAAAGTGTTTATGACTTTGTTCATTCTGTCTGTCTGTCTGTCTGTCTGTCTGTCTGTCTGTCTGTCTGTCTGTCCGTTAGCACGATAACTGCCGTAAAAATGAGTTTATCAAATTGAAATTTTAGTATGTTGTTCAGACGGTCTGTAGGACCTATGGGAATATAAATAAATAATATCACCCAATTAGTTTTTTATTGAACCCGGGTTGAAAAAATGAAATACATTGAACCCTATGGGACCTAATTTTTCAAACATTTTTTAAGTAAATTTAAAATTCACGAATTGCTTCGAAATTTTTAGGAAATATTCACATTATCCCATAGAATATATAAAAAAAAATTCAGTAAAATATGTTAAGTAGTTTTTTAATTAAAAAAATGATTTAATATAGGGAAAAAAACAAATTCAATTAAATTCTGACTTTGGGATATCTTCCAGAAAGAAAAGAGAGAGATATTATATAATAAATATCTCTCCATTTGTTTAAACGTTTTGCATATGGGAGTGGCTTTATATTTTAAAATAAATTTGGTAGATAACAATTTTTCATTTTTTTTAAATTTTATATAACTCTTCATGATAAATTTAATTGATGGCATTTTAAATGCACTTTCCTACGTCCTAGAGAGTTAAAATTTGGCACACAGCTTAAATTTGTTGAACATTTTATTCGACAAAAATTTGATGGATCTTTAAATATAGATCATACATTTTTTTCGAAATGGCCTGAAAATAATCCCCGTTCACTTCTATAAATCACTGGTGTAATATTGTTAAAAATTCTGATGTGGACAGCACATGTCTTTCCCTGCAGACTCATATTCGTTCTCTTTATTTATTCAATGATAATTTGAGTTTATCTGCACAACATAAGTATTTTAAATGACATTGAATTTGCACGTTAAACTTAAATTAAGTTCTCATTTGATAGCTGAACTTATTGTCAAAGGTGGCGTAGCGAAAACGCGAAAAAACTAGAATATCTCAAGAACGGCTAGTCCTAGAGTAATGGGGTTAGTCTTATTCTTTTTGTTGTCAAAAATCATATATAAAATAGGAATTTAATTGATATAATTGAGCACACGTAGTCTTTTATTTTTATATATAACGATTTTTGCTGGCCATTTCGCAAAAATAGCCCGTTCCTTTTTCCCGAATCGTAGTAGAATAACCTACAAATGATTTATATACAAAATTTTGTTAAATTTGGTATATAAATCACTTGTAGGTTATTGAAATATTATACTCCAAATTTTGTTAAATTTGGTTCATTAGTTTTTAGCTAGAGTGGATAAAGGCAATTTCAGCGGCCATTTCGCAAAGAAGGCAGATTCTTTTATTACGAATCGTACTATAATCTAATGAACATCAGGATTTCCCACAAAAAACATACCTACCAAATTGTATGAAATTCGGTCCATTAGTTTTTCAATTAGAGTGGATGTAATATCCACACAGACACACAGAAACATACACAGATACACCCTTACACACACAGACGTCTTCCTAAAAGTAGTTTTTTCGTGTTCTAGAAGTCCCAAAACGTGTAGATACTTTGAAAATTCGAGTTCCGATCTTCGGCACGATTCCAATACTTTGAGTACATACACATACACATATATATTATCTGTGTATCTAAATTCCGTGCCTATGCAATTACAATAGTTGTGATTTTAAATGATCCCTAAACTTTTATTATTTCTTCAAGGAAGCCTAATTTTAACATGTGCAGAATGCAAATATCTCAAGCGATTGTAAGATGAATTACATAAGAATTGCTGAATTTTTTTCACACTAAATTATTTAGCTCTGGAGTCTGGAATACAAGTTATATGAATGAAATATTCATTGATTTTGCATAAAGAATCAGATTATTTATATTTCGATACAGTTTTAAATATTTAAGTATAATAAATTACTGTAGTACTGTGATAATGTAAAAGATATTACCACTGAATGAATCACATTTTAGAAATTTTTAAATGAAATTACATTTCAGTTGGAAAGTGTTTCATAATCAATGCTTATGCATGATTGATCTTTCTTGTTTTCATTTACTTTGTTGATAATTTCGGCAAACTATCAGAAAAGCTGCAATTACGGACGTTCATGAAAATTCCATTTTCATTTCTGAAATATTCAGCTAATTATAGTCTATCGTTACTTTTATATATATATATATGCTATCATAACTATCAGGAACCTTACTTCCCAGTACGGGCAGTTGATTCCCACGAAACTTTCAGTAACATGCTTGTAAATGTTTTACAGTGTACAGATAGCTGATTCCCTTGAAACTTTCAGTAACATGGTTGAAAATATTTTACAGTGTATTGACTATCCATTGCTGACGAGCGCAATTCAATGCTATGAAGCATGGGAACTGTTATATAACATGGGAGTGTATTCTAAAGGAGAACGCATCCTATACAAGCGAATTTTGTGATTATGAACTTGTGCATTGCAACCTGGAGTAGCATGAGCTAAATTTTCAAGAAATTTGAATCCTGCTTCTTTTTTTTGCTATTATTGAAGATATCTGCTATTCCACGCCGACGAGAGTGTAATAAGCGTGAAACCGGTACGTGGGTGCTATTATATGCAGTAGAAGTATACTCTGAAAAGTATGTTAAAGTTCTCGAAATTTTGCCTTTTGCCTTCTTTAAACATACTTTGGATGTTATAAAAATAATACATTCGGCTGTCTGAGGAATAAATATGTTTTTCGTAATAAAAATGGAAGCAAAAAAATCATTTATTTTTTAATTTATTTAAATTAAAAAAACATTTTGACATATCTTTATTTACAACGGATAAAAACACCAAAAATACAATTGTAGACAATACATAATTATCCAGGGTGTTTCATAATTTACTCTCAGTAATTTATCTCGTCTGTGGTTGCCCACAGACGCAATACATGTAATTAAAAACATCATCAGAAAGAACATTTCAGAACACATCAGAAAAAAAAAACAGAAATAGATGATCTAAGTTTTTATACGATCCCCTTATCGTAAATGTTCTGTTAGAAGAAGTTACGCCGCGAACTCATTAGTACAATAAAACCGACTCCACTTTTCTAACTCAAAAACTCGCTGAGATAATAATATTTTTCGAACTTTTGAACATTTCACGATTGCTGAAACGTCGTTT
The DNA here is from genome assembly GCA_951213105.1 of Amaurobius ferox. NCBI lineage: Eukaryota > Metazoa > Arthropoda > Arachnida > Araneae > Amaurobiidae > Amaurobius > Amaurobius ferox. The sequence continues at coordinate 98,499,494 of OX578139.1, read as the reverse complement.
TGCCACCAAGCAGTTTCTGTTAATTAGGGGTCGGTTGCCAATTGCAGTATTTGCTTCGATGCATCTTAATTTTATACGACTAAAAATCCCTTGAAAGACCGACATATCTGAGCATGGATTAGTTTTTATACAATTATTCGAATTACCAGCAATCCATTCAGTTAAACGGCTGCTGATATACTATATACCAAGTTATCGTAAAAGGGATATAACGCGAAATCTTTAAATTTTTTTTAATTTTTTCGATTAATGGTATATAAATTTTACAAGTTTTCTTTTGTGCGAAATTGGAATAGCGATGTATTGTTGCAAGATCACGCAATTTATTTATTAACAATAAATCTATTAAAGGGGGGGGGGTGATTGCTGTTTAACATAACGAAAAACCACTTCTAAAGCGTTCTTGGTGTGTGAAACTCGTAAGTATCTTAATGAATTTGCGTCATCCGAATTTTAAGCGTCTTCTAGAGTAGCATTAGTGATAGTCTCTACGATAACAGTCTTCCTTAGACAGCATTTCGAGGTCCAAGTCATTCTTAAATTTAATTCATTCATCCACGTCTATTTCTGTAATATCACTGTATCCTGTCAACGAATATCTACAGATCACGTGACAAAAATCTCACATTGGAAGGGTTGATTTTTAAAAGGGGTGATTCTTAATTTCCACAGATCGAATTGTAGCCAGTTTAAACGGAGAACCAGTTAAACGAAAGCCGGTTAAAAAGGGTTCCTCTATAGCACTTTTTCAATCTTTTTTATTTTCCATGAAGAAGAGCAACATGCACAGGGAATGATTACCAGCAATGCGAGGTTGAGTTTGCAATAGAGCTTAGCAATGAATCTGATGATAAAATTGATGAAATATTGCCAAATTGGCCACTTCTGGTAAATCTGAAAAAGTTAAAATATGTAAACGATTGGCTAAGAATGTTACTAAATAACTAGAGTTTTCTGGATTTTTTCTTTTTCTGTGTTTTGAAAAAAGATTTCCTAGTTTGGGACTTCGTTGAGAATTAAATTGCTTTTTTTATTGTATAAAGCTGTCGTTTTTTGAATTTGTTAGTGTCTTTTACTTATTGACTCCGCCGCTTTGAATAAACCTAAAGTTAACCAGATATTTAAGCTAAACTTTTGATTTTTTAACTTATTCAAATTTGCACAGTTATATACATTTTATGAATAAAATCTGATACAGTAAGCAGTGAAGAGATAACTATTGATTCCTTAAAAAATTGGTACCTACCACTAAGATACGTGTTGTGGGAAGAGTTGATGAAGTAGTGGCTGAGTGGCTGTTCCATATTCATGTTGATGTCGAGTTTTTCTAGCGACACGATAGAATTATCTTCACCCATTAAATACCTCAGGAATCCCGTTTCTGAAAGTAAACCTAAAAAAGGAATCTTATTTAAGTAATGTGGTAAACTTGAAATATATTATAATGAAAAATTGGTGAGTTGTAATGGATATTAAACAACATTAAAAATATTCTATACTAGCTAATTCTTCAGCGCCATATGTGGAGAAAATGGCAAGTGGATCTCAATGCATAACAGTAAGATGTTTGGCTGCAATCAGTATTTCTATAGAAAGAATCTTTGAAAGGTATGCAAGATTCTTCAAAAATTCCGGTTGTCTTAGTATATTTATCAATTGTCAAGAATTTTAAATCTTAAATACGCTTGTTGAGCTATAAGATGCGAAATAAATAAAGAGATGCGCAAGAAAAAGTTGAAAATAATTGAAACCAAATACCCGGTTAAATTTTACTCGATTAGATGAATGAAAATATTTCTTACTTAATAAAAGAAGAGGTCTGTGTGTGTACAGTCTGTAGCGGGAAATCTAAACGTCGTACGACCATGAAATTCGATCCACAGGTACTGTAGGACCCGAATAGGTACACCACGGTGTTATTTCTTTAATTTCAAATTAATTTTTTAGTTATTTTATGTTTTAACCTGATTTACAACAAAATTGGGCGATAGTCACACAAATTGATTCTTTAACGACCTAGAATATTATTAAAGATTTTCCTTCCTGACACCATAGGAAAGATCGATAAATTATCTTTCAGATAAACTGTGAATAGAACCCATACGATTATTAGATGATTTTTAGTAAATTTTTAAAAAATATATGCTTTTCGTGCTTTTAAACTTCTCCGATTTGTATATTACGATACACAGAAATTGACTTGTAATCCATCGTTAATTTTTTTCACCACCAGCTTAAAATATCACAGACTACCCCAGAAAAAAATTCGAAAACCCATCTGTTGATAAATCATTTGAGTTTTTTATCTGAGGCATGCCTTTACATTTTTGGATGAATCTCGCAGGCTGACGTAAGCCCTCGAACCTCATCCGAGGTTCAAGCGTAACGGGTAAGGAATCTCTCATTTTGTCATAGGGGAAAATATATTTTTGTATAGGAGATGCATGCATGAGAGGGGATGCATGAGGATTTCGTGGAATCGCTTTATCGTCTGTTTCATGAACGGTGTTGAAGACCCAGACCACACGACTGACCCAGAGGTTTATAGCAGTTTAATGTGTGGCGCGTTTCATGAGCGGTGTGATGAACATATATCAATTGTGATTCTTATTTTTTTTTGTTTCTTGTGGAGAGCGCGTTCGATTTGATTCCTGCAATTTTCGGATCAAAACCATTTTAATTTGTGTTCAAATGTATTATTTAAGTAGCTTATTTTATTATTTATACGCAGTGGACGTTTATTTAGAATCCCTGACAAGGCCGAGAAATTCGTTCTAGTTATATAAAAAAGGAAGCTGTTTGTATGTCTGTGTCGTCTGTAGCGGAAAATAAAATCCTCAGACCACTATGAAATTCGGAATAGAGGTATTTCAAGTACCCAGATAATACGGCTCGAAGAGATTTTTTAGAAATTAGAAATAGTTTAAAAGTAATAAACTGTTTAAAGTCGAATATTTGCTATTTTGTGAAATTAAATCTATTCTTTTTTAACACTTTACAACAAAGTTGAAAAGTGTTTATGACTTTTTCATTCTGTCTGTCTGTCTGTCTGTCTGTCTGTCTGTCTGTCTGTCTGTCTGTCTGTCTGTCCGTTAGCACGATAACTGCCGTAAAAATGACTTAATCAAAATGAAATTTTAGTATGATGTTCAGACGGTCTATAGGACCTATGGGAATATAAATGAATAATATCACCCAATTAGTTTTGGGTTGAACCCGGGTTGAAAAAATGGAATACATTGAGCCCTATGGGACCTAATTTTTCAAGTATTTTTTAAGCGGATTTAAAATTCCCAAATTACTTCGAAAATTTTAGGCAATATTCAAATTGTTCCATAAAATATATAAAAAAAATTTCAGCGAAATATATTCAGTTGTTTTTTAAATAAAAATTAAAATAATAATAACACCTCTTATATGAAGCGATCACGTGTCCATGATATGAAACGATCACATGACCCACTTCAAAATGATATATGGCATCCATCTTGTGTCAAAATCGTGATTTTTAAAGTTCTTTTTAATTCATATTGAGTGTTGTATCCGTCCTAAAACTATTTTATTTTTGCCTAAATTCTGTGCATCTACATACTGAAACAACGCAATGACAATATATTTCAGTTTAAATGCTCTTCCAAATTTCATTATTTCTAATATTAAGCCTATTTTTCACCTATGTAAAATGTAAACAGCAAAATATGTAGAATGAGTTGTATTAGAATCGCTGTAATTCATAACACAAAATCATTTAGACCATGGAGTCTGCTTAGCTGATATGAATGAAATATTCATTGATGTTAGAAAGAGAAGGACGATATTTTTCGATGAAGTTTTACGCATTGAGTTTACTTTCTTGTAGCTCAATGGTCTTAATTTTTTAATAAAATAAATTATTATAGTATTGTGATGAATGACATGAATGGGGGAATTATTTATGAATGAAATGTTGCTTTTATAGAGAGAGCCATGCGTGTTATTTTTTTATGACGTCTTTTGAATGAATTTCAGTTGTTTTCGATGATGTTTTCAAATATAATAAATTATCGTAGTATTATGATAATTCTAAAATTATTACCGAGGAATGTATCACATTTTAGAGATGTTTAAGCCAGGCAATTTATACTTTAATGCCGTCATTTGAATGAAGTTAATTTTTTTCGATGAAGGTGTCAAATATAATAAATTAATGTAGTATTGTGATAAGTTTTAAAATATTACCAAGGAATGTATTGCATTTTAGGCATGTTTAAATAAAATTGCATTGAAGTTGGAAAGTGTTTCATAATCAATGCTTTAAGCATGATTGTTTTTTTTTGCCTCCGCAGACGACAAACGTTCATTCGAAAGCAGATATTTCGATTAAATTGGAGATGTTTCGTATCGAACAGAAAACGGATGATAGCAAACTAAGTGCTTACAATTCATGGAATTTATCATTTTGCTAATTTATAAGATTTCGTCATAATTTACTGAATTTCGTATTGAATCATGACTATGAGGATTGTGTTGAAATTTGACTTAAATTGGGTGAAAACTCGCAGAGGTAGCAATAATTTTTGACACTTTACAACATAGTTGAAAAGTGTTTATGACTTTGTTCATTCTGTCTGTCTGTCTGTCTGTCTGTCTGACCGTTAGCACGATAACTGCCGTAAAAATGACTTCATTAAAATGAAATTTTAGTATGTTTTCCAGACGGTTTGTGGGACCTATGGGAATATAAATAAATAATATCACCCAATTAGTTTTTTATTCAACCCGGGGAGAAAAAAATGAAATACATTGAACCCTATGGGACCTAATTTTTCAAACATTTTTTAAGCAAATTTAAAATTCTCAAATTGCTTCGAAATTTTTAGGAAATATTCACATTATCCCATAAAATATATAAAAAAAATTCTGTAAAATATGTTAGGTAGTTTTTTAATTAAAAATTATTTAATATAGGGCGAAAAACAAATTCAATTAAATTCTGACTTTTGGGATATCCTCCAGAAAGGAAAAAGAGATATATTATATAATAAATATCTTTCCAAAAGTTTAATTATTTTGTATATGAGAGAGGCCTCACATTTTAAAATAAATTTGGTACATAACAATTTTTCAATTTTTTTTTAAATTTTATATAACTCTTCGTGATATACTTATTTGATGGCATTTTTAATGCACTTTTCTACGTCCTAGAGAGTTAAAATTTGGTACACAGCTTAAATTTGTTTTTTATTTTACAAAAATTTGGTGGATCTTTAAATGTAGATCCTACATTTTTTTCGAAATGGCCTGCAAATAATCCCCGTTCCTTCTATAAATCATTGTTGTAATATTGTTAAAAATTCTGATGTGGGCAGCACATGTCTTTCCCTGCAGACTCATATTCACGTTTTCTTTATTTCTTCAATAATAATTTGAGTTTATCTGCACAAAATAACAGCCATAAGCATTTTAAATGACATTGAATTTGCACGTGAAACTTAAATTTGGTTCTCATTTGATAGCTGGACTTATTGTCAAAGGTGGCGTAGCGTAAACGCGAAAAAACTAGAATATCTCAAGAACGGCTAGTCCTAGAGTAATGGGGTTTGTCTTATTCTTTTTGTTGTCAAAAATTACGTATAAAATAGGAATTTAAGTGATATAATTGAGCACACGTAGTCTTTTATTTTTATATGTAACGATTTTTGCGGGCTATTTCACAAAAATAGCCCGTTCCTTTTTCCAGAATCGTACTAGAATAATCTACAAGTGATTTATGTACCAAATTTTGTTAAATTTGGTATATAAATCACTTGTAGGTTATTGAAATATTATACACCGAATTTTGTTAAATTTGTTCCATTAGTTTTTAGCTAGAGTGGATAAAGACAATTTCTGCCGGCCATTTCGCAAAGAAGGCAGATTTTTTTATTACGAATCGTACTATAATCTAATGAACATCAGGGTTTCCCAAAAAAACATACCTACCAAATTTTATGAAATTCGGTCCATTGGTTTTTCAGTTAGAGTGGATGCAATATCCTCACAGATATGCAGAAACACACAGAGATACACCTTTACACAGAGGTCTTCCTAAAAATAGTTTTTTCGCGTTCTAGAAGTCCCAAAACTTGTAGATCCTTCGAAAATTCGAGTTCCGATCTTCGGCGCGATTCCAATACTTTGAACACACACACACACACACACACATATATTATCTGTGTATCTAAATTCCGTGCCTACGTAATTACAATAGTTGTGATTATAAATGATCCCTAAACTTTTATTATTTCTTCAACAAAGCTTAATTTTAACTTATGCAGAATGCAAATATCTCAATCGTTTGTAAGGTGAGTTACATAAGAATTGCTGAATTTTTTCACACAAAATTATTTAGCTCTGGAGTCTGGAATACAAGTTATATGCAAATGCAAAATCAATGAAATCAATGATTCTCTATGCAAAATCAATGAAATATTCATTGATTTTGCATGGAGAATCAGATGATTTATATTTCGACACAGTTTTAAATATTTAAGTATAATAAATTACTGTAGTACTGTGGTAATGTAAAAGATATCACCACTGAATGTATCACACTTTAGAGATTTTTAAATGAAATTGCATTTCAGTTGGAAAGTGTTTCATAATCAATGCTTATGCATGATTGATCTTTCTTGTTTTAATTTATTGGCTATTTGGAGGTAAAGGGACTTTTTTCTACATCAAGTATGTTTTTATTTATTTATGTCGCCAGAATGATTTTAGTTTGAATGAATGAATGACACGAAGGAGTGTGGCTCCAGGAGAGCCTAGCACATCGACCGGAGGTCCATTGCACTACCCCAGAAAGTGAAATTCCGGAGGTATTGTACTACCCCAAAAAGTGAAAGTCAGGAGGTATTGTACTACCCCAAAAAGTGAAAGTCCGGAGGTATTGTACTACCCCCAAAAGTGAAAGTCCGGAGGTATTGTACTACCCCAAAAAGTGAAAGTCCGGAGGTATTGTACTACCCCAAAAAGTGAAAGTCCGGAGGTATTGTACTACCCCCAAAAGTGAAAGTCCGGAGGTATTGTACTACCCCAGAAAGTGAAATTCCGGAGGTATTGTACTACCCCAAAAAGTGAAAGTCAGGTGGTATTGTACTACCCCAAAAAGTGAAAGTCCGGAGGTATTGTACTACCCCCAAAAGTGAAAGTCCGGAGGTATTGTACAACCCCAAAAAGTGAAAGTCCGGAGGTATTGTACTACCCCAAAAAGTGAAAGTCCGGAGGTATTGTACTACCCCCAAAAGTGAAAGTCCGGAGGTATTGTACTACCCCAGAAAGTGAAATTCCGGAGGTATTGTACTACCCCAAAAAGTGAAAGTCCGGAGGTATTGTACTACCCCAAAAAGTGAAAGTCCGGAGGTATTGTACTACCCCAAAAAGTGAAAGTCCGGAGGTATTGTACTACCCCAAAAAGTGAAAGTCCGGAGGTATTGTACTACCCCAAAAAGTGAAAGTCCGGAGGTATTGTACTACCCCAAAAAGTGAAAGTCCGAGGTATTGTACTACCCCAAAAAGTGAAAGTCCGGAGGTATTGTACTACCCCAAAAAGTGAAAGTCCGAGGTATTGTACTACCCCAAAAAGTGAAAGTCCGGAGGTATTGTACTACCCCCAAAAGTGAAAGTCCGGAGGTATTGTACAACCCCAAAAAGTGAAAGTCCGGAGGTATTGTACTACCCCAAAAAGTGAAAGTCCGGAGGTATTGTACTACCCCAAAAAGTGAAAGTCCGGAGGTATTGTACTACCCCAGAAAGTGAAATTCCGGAGGTATTGTACTACCCCAAAAAGTGAAAGTGCGGAGGTATTGTACTACCCCAAAAAGTGAAAGTCCGGAGGTATTGTACTACCCCAAAAAGTGAAAGTCCGGAGGTATTGTACTACCCCAAAAAGTGAAAGTCCGGAGGTATTGTACTACCCCAAAAAGTGAAAGTCCGGAGGTATTGTACTACCCCAAAAAGTGAAAGTCCGAGGTATTGTACTACCCCAAAAAGTGAAAGTCCGGAGGTATTGTACTACCCCAAAAAGTGAAAGTCCCTAAGAAAAGAGACCAGTATCTGAGGCAAAAATAAGCAGGCTCTTGACAGGAATGGCATACAAGTCCCAGGGTTCAATCACATGTCGACCCATGTGTTCGAACCTGTGGGCGGAGAACAAACACTTCGCATTCACAGAGAATGTGTGAGGCAGTTTGTTCGTTATAGTTGCAGTCTCTGCATAGCGAATCTTTCGTGACACCCATAATGTTAAGGTGTCTTTTAAGAGTGCAGTGCCCAGTAAGGAGCCCATCAGCCTTCTGATGCCAGTTCTACTGAGCTTGAATAATTCCTTCTGACGAATGCTAGGGCAATTATAGTTAAGTATTTTCGTCTGCCTTTGGCCCTTAGTATTAGGACAGTTCTTGCACCTGATTTTAGTTTAAAATAGGCGTATTGGAAATTGAGTGGTGTTATCTGAATCTGTACTATTTAAGTATCGGAAGCTTATTTAGGACCCTAGTAACTCCCCTTATTTAGGGTGTATTATGTCCGTTTAGCCAGCGGGATGCTGCCGGGCTTGTGCTAGCGCTGGGGGCGTCTACGCTTTTGAAAAACTTAACGAATTAATTCAATCAATCCCTACAATGCCGAGTGCATTTCATATCATCATATAAATTTGTAGTGTGTACAGACTACTTCCATAGAGACCGTACCGTGTTCTGAAGCAATGAATCAACTAGTACATTTTACAGCACAATTAATAATTGACGTAATTTCTGATGCATTTTGCGAAAAATCGTGCAACTCAGTGTGGATGCACGAATTGAATTATAAATCTTTTTCCACTTAGGTTTTCATTAGACTAAAAGTGCATCCATTTAAAAGACTTATAGCACATATAAGAAATGAAATAGCAATTAGGATATTTGGCCGTAACTAGAAATTTTATTTCTTCAAGCGAATCATGCACCTTCACCCTGCAAATTTTATTTCTTTAAGCTAATCATGTAAAAGCCCCTTCACCCCACAAATTTTTCTTTTGTCCCACAAAACAAAAATATTTAAAAATGCTTTTAATTTTTGGGGGGCCATTTTTATAAGTAAAAAAAAATCGAAATGATTATTTTTTTTTATCTCTCTCTCTCTTTTTTTCTCGTCTTCTTTACTACTTTTACTTACAATTTTGTTAGCCATAAATAACTAAATGAAAATTATTTTCAAATGTGTTAAAATAGTTTGAGAAACTATTCACTGCTTCAGCTTATATTAAAAAATCGTTAGAACCTGAGACCATTTACACTTCGTGTACTATTCCCCGCTGTAAATCGAAGGCAATTGCAAAGTGAAGCTATCTTTAAATGCATCCATACTCTCTCATCTCAAGCGTGATAGGGCACCACGTTTTTCAAACTTTGAGAAACATTCTTATTTGTTTTTATGTATATTTTGTGTAAAACTATTTTCGCATTTACCATAAAAATCAATTTAATTAGTCATAAATAACCTAATGCGTACAATACGTTTTAATAACAATAAAATACGTTTATTTTAATTGAAATTTTTGAAGAAAATATTTTTTTTTCTGGAATCCGCAAATATCCATATTCGCTCTAGACCTCTATTTTCTTAGGACTTTAATATTCACTTAACAGCGCTTAATAACGCCACTGCCATTTAGTTAATATTCCAACCACTTTGAACATTAGCAGTATTCTGTCAAACATCTGCAGCTTCACAGTGCAATTTTTTTACGTTAATTGTTGCTTTAAGTTATGCATTTTTATCAAGGAACATTTTTGCAATTGTAAATATTAACAGTGTTCAGATAGGATTGAACATTAAGTATTAATTGTCTTCATAAACTATAGCATCACATTCTTTTATTTTTACCTCTTCTTTTCTGGTGTATTTTTCTTTAATGCTATTCTATACTCTCATTTTCTTGGGAATAATACTATTAATAACAGTCATCCTCCAACTGAGAGATTACAGGGTGATTAATAGTATAAAAGTGGTGATCTTCAAGAGAAAGTGCTATTATTTGGATAGTTTTCCCGTCGGAGAGATACATGAGTGATGAACTTAGCGTCTGCTAGCATATATTTCTGCAGTTGAATTTTGTCTTTACAATTGTGCAGTAGAATTTTGTCTGTAGTTTATGTATTTCTTTTTTTTGTAATGAGACTCTTAAAATTTTGCTTATCTTTGTAATTACTTATTGTTATTTTAAGATCTGTTTTGCCGATATATATTTTAAAATTAAAATTGAATAGTTTGTGTGAACCCTCAAAAAAATTTAAAAATGAATTGAAATTTATAGGGGAGGAAATGATAGAATATATGTATCAAATATTTGATTTATATGTTGTGGTAATTTGGAGCAATTGCTTTTCTATGGTCTTTCATTTATGAAATGCTTACAAACCTCGGTAAATGCATTTGAAATATATCTTTTGTATACACCAATCGGTCCATGTTATATAGTACAAAGTAGTTTTATTAATACAATGTTTCGATTCGGACATAAAGAGTTGCTATAAATTATGTATTTCCATTCAGAGTATCTGATTGGTAAACAATTGGAAAAATTGGGACGAAACTTGATATGAACACTATCGCTACCACGTAGATCTGATTTAAAAACTAAAGAATCGGGTCAACAACGAAACTTGTCACGTGTAGCAAGTCGACATGCAACTTCTGAGCCAAACTATATACACTTTTAAAAATGTCTTTTCTGCATTCATATCTAGATAATATTTGCAGTGTACCATATAATTTGATCCAAATCGCTTTGGCGGTTTTCAATATTACGAAGGGCAACAATTTTGATGAAATACTGTTTTATGGCTAAACTATATATATTTAAAAAAAATTCTTTTCTGTGCTATTTACATAACATATGAAATTTGCCATCCAAATTTGGTCTATATCTCTTCACTGGTTTTTGATATTATGAATGGCTGCTAATTCGACACCTATTCACCCATTGACTTACAGATCATCAAAAGTCCTTTCTGGTATTTAAGGAACTCACATATATACTTACTGTGAGAACTCGGCTTGTGATTAAAACACGACCACAATGACCACGATACTTTTCTTAGGAAATACCGGTTACAGTAAAAATTTACTTAATCTACTGAGAAAAGCATATTTATCAAGAAAAGTCGTACAAACCACAATTATTACCACCACACTTTCATTTAGCTCAGTACGGAGAAAGTAAAAAGAGCAAAAGAAATATTAGCTTACGAAGAAACGGTGGGAACATGCATGATCATCGGCAAGTGTACGATGCAATTTAGTAGTAGAAAAGCTAACACTGATATTACGATAAACATTGTTATTAATGCTTTTGGGTATGACTTAAAACGTAAAATGCAATTTTTATGGCAGTGTCAAAGTAGGTAGTAAGGTATTATCTGAACTGTGGTTTAGAGATTCAATTGTTGGTGGTTCGAGTCATTTGCTGAGTTCGTAGCAAGTCTCTCATATTATTAACAAAAGCCTCCCACATTAATGTTTATGTAGAAGGGTGAGAAATTCAACTCATTTTTGAATGTGCATTAACCAAAAATTTTCATTTCAATAATAATGTGACTAAACGGATTAAAAAAAATTCATTAAACAAATTTAATATTAATAAAATTAAAAAAGCGTACTGCTATTTTAATGAAAATGAAAGCAATTTTTGTTTCACAATTTAAGTTTTAAAAGTAAATTCATTTATTAAACTTATAAATGTCATTGATAATTGCTAGTGAAATTTTAATAAATTATATTTTAAGTTTTATCTTGTTACTTACAGTGTTATTTAGAGTGTGTGGTATTATTGTTGCGAAGAACATTAAATATAGGACTTTTAGACTATTAATTATATTATGTTTTAATGTCATTATAGTATATTTTGTTATATATTGCATATTATGTTATTCATCATTACTATATATGAGACCTGGAGATAATTATACAGTTTAAATATTTTTGTCAGGTCTGTTGCTCAGCATGCTTGGAATATTTGCCGTTTTTTTCTGACATTTGGAGTCAGCTTTCTCTTTTCTAACACATTCTCAACACTCAAAATAACCACTACACTGCTTGAAATACACTGTTCTCTGAACTTTTAGATAATTATTCTGTTTATGAACAACACTGAATTCCACGACCGCTATCTCTCGCTTCTAGACAATCATTCTTGTTGAATCTCAACGCTTCTGCACATTAATGTTTATATAATCACGGCTCTCTCTCATCGCGTTTGGATTGTCATTCTGCTTGAATATTCATTGAATTGTCTCCTTGTTGACACATCATTTTGCCTGAGGTCTAGCTACGTCCTCCGTACTCTCAGTGGTTGCTCCTCAGTGCGATGTAGCATCATTGCATTATTGGGTAATTGATTTACCAATGAAGTTTGGTTTAAATCTTGGCCCCAGGATATTCTTTTCCCCAACCACGCCTACAATTTATGTGACGTGAATTTATTGGGGTCATGACCTTCTGGGCTAAGACTGTCATAAAATGGCGACAAGTTTGCGCTATGTTTCGTTGTAAATAGTCGTAAATATCAAAACTGCATAATTGCCTCCTGGTCTCACTCTATATATTGTATATTTTTTATAATACTCAATGAAAATAATTCTTGAGTCTAAATAAATCCATGACCAGAAATTAGTAAATCTCACATAGAGGTCTCATGCCCATGGGATGTGTGAATTGTGGTTGAGGTATGTTTGGCCTCTATTTGGCGCAATTTATTTGGCCCCTATTTTATCTCGTAAAAAATGTGTGGCGCAGTATTGAGCTAAACATGTCTCCTTCGCAAGGCGTTTAAAACTGCTTTATAAAAAATACAATGCTAGTAAATTTAACCTGATTAAATGGCATTTTTTTAAAATCATTTTTTTATTAAATCTCTTGCTAATTGTGCGAAGTATTGCTCAAAATGAATTCATTCGCATTTTGTAAATCGGTTCTCTAAATATATAATTTTTAAAGGGATATTTAAGCTCTGACCATACTATATTTAAACAAGAAATATCAATCATGCATAAAGCATTGATTATGAAATACTTTCCAACTTCAATGCAATTTTATACAAACATCTCTAAAATGCGATACATTCCTCGGTAATATTTTTAAAATTATTATAACACTACAATAATTCATTATATTTGAAAACTTCATCGAAAACAAATGAACTTCATTCAAATGACGTCATCGAAATATAAATCGCTTCTACATAAAAGCAGAATTTCATTCCTAATCATTTTTTCAATCGCTTAATTCATCACAATACTATAATAATTTATTTATTTAAAAATTTGAAAAATTGTTATCTACCTTATTTATTTTAAAATGTGAAACCTTTTTCATATATAAAATAATTAAACTCCTGAAAAGATATTTATTATATAATATATCTCGTTTTTCTTTCTGGAGGATATAACGAGAGCCAGAATTTAATTGAATTTGTTTTTCTCCCTATATTAAACAATTTTTATTTAAAAAAATATCTAACATATTTTACTGAAATTTTTTTATATATTTTATGGGATAATTTGAATATTTTCTAAAATTTTCGAAACAATTTGTGAATTTTAAATTCGCTTAAAAAATGTTTGAAACATTAAGTCCCATGGGATTCATTGTATTTCATTTTTTCAATCCGGGTTCAATAAAAAACTAATTGGGTGATATTATTCATTTATATTCCCATAGGTCCCACAGACCGTCTGAAAAACATACTAAAATTTCATTTTGATAAAGCCATTTTTACGGCAGTTATCTCGCTAACGGACAGACAGACAGACAGTCAGACAGACAGAATGAACAAAGTCATAAACACTTTCAACTATGTTGTAAAGTGTTAAAAGTGATTATAACATTGTATTTACATCATGAATGTATTATTTCACAGAAAGCACTGTTGAGAAAATCAATCTGGATATTGCTAAAGAAATATCTCCATAATAAATCTGAACCGGATCGTATTACTAGTATGTTTTGTTATATTTTAGGACGCCATCCATACCTAACTGATTTCAAAAGCTGATATTACCTAACATGGAAAGTCATAAATATCTATTATCTGCAAAATAACTATATCCTATTTGGATTGAGAATGCGCGTATTCAGATAAGGAATGTATAGTTATTAGAAAAGAGATATGGAGAAATAGTGAATGTGCTTGGAGCTATTGGGTATTGCCAATAAATTCTTTATAGAAAGCATAATAAAAGCAAGCAAGTTAATTTATTAGTTCCATGGGTATTATCTAATTTAGTAATTTAATTCGATATAGTGTAGCCAATGTAGCAGAGAGTCTTATCAATAACCCCAGATGAGATAATGTATTCCTGAATTATAAAAGGTGAGTTTAAGCGATTTGGTGTTATTCGAAATTCAATGTCTACATTTGCTACGATTCTGATTGTCCAAAGCACACAAATTATTATAATTTCGGCGAATATTTTATTTTTGTGAATTGCGGATGCAAAAATTTTACAAAATACAATCATTTCATTCTAAACTCATCTACTTTTTCCATTTCTAACATTAAATTAATTTTATTTGCAAACTGTAATGCATGTTGGAAAAGATTCTTGATATTTTAAAATGCTCATGCACAGTGTAGTTTGAGAATGATGTAGTCTTGTTAGAATAAATCTACCTTCACTTTACAACTGCTGATGTTAAGTTGAGCTAGTGTTTTTTTTATTCAAATAAAAATTAGAATATCAAAAAGTATGAACACACATACTGTATACGACATATACTGGTATTGACAATACCATGACATAGATTTCGTATATTTGTAGCATTTCATTTTTACACCAAATTTAGTTACACTTGGCTAGTAGATGTTACAAAATACCCAATACTGGGCTCACGGGCACAGAGAAAGATACTTACAAGTTTAAAAAAACATTATGAAATATGATGTAATTTTCAAATTTGTATAGCATTTTATACTACTAATGAATTTGGTATCAATTGGATTAATAATTTTCATTATATTGAATTCGACTGCAAAGTGTGAGTGTGCATAATGTGCCCGACACAGATAAATTAAAAAAAAGCTATTTGTTGATGAAAAATCTAGATTTCAAGCTCGTGAAAAATTCTGCATTTGTACTGAATTAAGTTTTTTCGTTGCTTAGTTTTCGGGAAGAAACGGTTACATGGAACTCACAAAAACAGACGGATAAGAAGCAATTTACGATTTTTTATAATCATCGCTTAGAAAATCTATGATTTTCAAAATGATAGAAAAGTATTTTCGAAAAGAAGACGGAACTTTGCTTTAGCAAGGAAATAAATATGCATAAACACGATATGGTCAATTTCACAATGGAATAGCGATTCTAATCATAACACTTACTTGCTGCACTTCCAGTTTATGCCCCATTAGCAGCTAATTTGTGACGCAAATCCATAATAGTATCTATTAGCTGTATATGTACTCCGTAATTTAATATACAGACTACATAAACATAGGATGATAATAAATATGTTATACATACGACAAGAATCATTGCAACTGATATTACCGGTTACTATCACATTCAGGTTTATAACTATTGTTCAAGTCGCTGGAGGATGGGATATGAGATGAGTTTATGATCTAAATCCCAGTACAACCGTGTGTTTATAATCCGAATTCGAAGTATTTGTGACTGGTGCCAATTGAAATTACGGCAAATTTGGTTTAGTTGGAATTATTAAGATATAAAACAATATAACGTTATAAGTTATTAATTCCATTAGCTAACAGAGATAAGATCACAATCCCATCATACAGTGTCGTATAGTATCGATGGACTGTTACAAATAAACTAAATCACAACGTTAAATACTACTTGAGTAAAGTATAATAAAATGGTTAACTCTTCAGAATTTGAGATTTTTTTCATTAAAATTTTCTATGAACCGCATTTTTTCGAATTAAAATATAAAATAACATAATGTTACATGTTAATAATTCCATAAGCTAACAGAGATAAGATCACGATACCATCATACAATGTCGTATAGTATCGACGGACTGTTACAAATAAACTAAATCACAACATTAAATGCTACTCGAGTAAAGTATGGTAAGATGATTAACGCTTTAGAATTTTTTGAGATTTCTTTCATTAAAATTTGATATGAACCATATTTTTTCGAATTAAAATATAAAAAAATCTGATGTTTGTAACACATGACTTTCCTTATATTATGCCATGAATTTACTACTTTTACAGTAAAAAAAATAGATTATTTTTATAATAGTTATATATATTCTTTCCAAGGTATTGAATTTTCGTCAATGGTTCGTCATTTTCCATGTCGTCATCATGAATGAGTCGTCATTGATTTAGCGTCATTTTTATCCATTTGGCGAGTTCTTCGCTAATTTAGCGACATTTAAAAAAGTCACCAAGTTGGCGACGTTCCACCAAATTCGTCGACAAAATCTCGCCAAGCGTTATGGACGAAGAAATAAGTTATTCTTACAGCAGATAAATGACTATTGACGTTCAAATACAAAAGTATTATTCAAAGTATCTTTTTTCATGAATGGAACGAGCTAGATCTATGAGAATGATGTCACTACATTTATCGCATCGTATTACATATGAAAAGTGAACATGTTTCTCAATAGGAAATATTTTTTTATTTTATATGACTTTTAGATAATTTTTTTGAAAAATGTGCAATATCTCGAGAACGGTTCATGTTAGCGTTCTAAAATTTATGTCAATCGTTTTCTAATGAAACATTACATCAGAAATGTCTATTTGCGTAACTTTATTAAATATTTTGATTGTTTGACGATTTGTTCAAAATTTCACTTGAAAATTTAGGGGGATTCTGAACATTCGATTCCGTATAAAAACAACAGGCTTCCAGTGATTACGGATTCTGATTTTTGTACCAAATTTCGTTCGAATCAGTCCATTCGTTCGTCAGTTATCGTCTCCACAGACTCACTGATTCTCACACACACACACACACACACACATACACACACACACACACACATACACACACACACACACACACACACACACACACACACATACACACACACACACTTACAGACATCACTTAAAAAATGTTTGATTCGTGATCAAGGATGCTTGAAGCGTGCTCTCCCGTCGTAAAGTCGAATTCGAATTTTCGACCCCGTCACAATACTTTCCTTATACATTATGTATATAAGGAAAGTAATAACATAACGTTACATGTTAATAATTCCATAAGCTAACAGAGGCAAGGTAAGAACACGATTTCATTGAAGATATCGTACAGTATTGTATAGTATCAACGGACTGTTACAATAAACTAAATCACAACGTTAAATGCTACTGGAGTATAGTAAATAGACTAACGTTTCATAAATCTTTGGGATTTCTTTCCTTAAAATTTGCTGTGAACCACATTTATTCGAACATCTACGTCAATAATTAGTATCAAGTAAAATAGTTTATATATAATTAAACCCGTGTCATTTTGTCGTCAGGAATCAATTCTTTTTAACATATCGTGATATTTTCCAAATTTAATTATACTACTAAATTCCTTGTTAGATGAAACATTAAACGTCACGAATAAACCACCATAATGACGTGCGCACAAGATAAGTTCTTTTGTTTTGCGGCTATGTCCTGTTTGCTAGAAGAATATCCTTATTTTACTCGCACGTAATACCATTTCCTGATTAACAGCTGACAACGTCTGGAAAGTAGCACCATAAATACCATACAATTCCAAACAAAAGGATTACACGCTAATAGATAGCGGCAGAATACCAAGCTTATAGAAATTTATGTGCTTTCTTATATACAACGTCAGAAATAACAGTAGGGTAAATCACCTGGAAATTTCCTCATACAAAATTTAATAGAAATATTTGTTTATGCTAAATGATATCGAATGACATCATATGTACTGATATAATTAGATAATTGCTAAATTAGATAATTTCTGAATAACCCATAAGATAGAATCATTCTTTTTCTGCAATTTTAAGCTATAAGTAGTATATAACTTTTGATGAAGTAAAGTAATGATGAAGTAAAGTAATTCTTTAACACGATAAAGTAAAGTAATTATCTTAAACTTTTTCAAATATTCTGTAAATTGCTATTGCCTCAGTTGGAAATTGTACCACAAACTAGAAATTTAAAGTTCAAACTAAGTAAATAACAGAAGGGTTCGTTTTAGGAAACCAGAGATCTTTTAAAAACATTATTTGCAGGCTCTAGTATCTATACTGAAACATTTTACGATAGATTTTACGTTTTTACATGTTTTATACAGGGATTTTATATTGTAAACTTTAACTTTGCAACACTATTTATGGGAAATCGTGTTATGGTAAAAATGTTTTTGGTTGTATGTTATTTTCTCATCATGTTAGACCGACAAAGAAATATACAAATTACAGTATTACAATTGTTTTGTAAAAATCAATTATATTGAAAACATGCGATATTACATAATTGCGAGTATTTATAATGCATTTGAAAAAAAAAATTGTAAATTAAAAATATTCTTACTTTTTACATTCCTTATATACATAATATAATGTATGAGAAAAGTATTGTGGCGAGGTTGAATATTTGAATTCGACGGGAGTGCAAGTTTCAAGCATCCTTGAACACGAATCAAACGTTTTTGAGGCCGTGTCTGTGTGTGCGTGTGTGTGTCAGTGAGTCTGTGAAGACGATATCTGACAAACGAATGGAGCGAATCAAACGAAATTTGGTACAAAAATTACAATCCATGAATACTGAAAGCTTATTGTTTTTAAACGCAATCGAATGTTCAGAACCCCACTAAATTTTCAAGTGCAATTTTGAAAAATTCATCAAAAATATAAAAGCTTTTCATAAAATTACAAAAATAGTCATATTTTATGTAATTTTTCAATGTAAAACGATTGACATAAATCATGGAATGCTAGCATGAACTATTCTTGAGATATTGTACATTTTTCAAATAAATGTAGCAAAAAATTATGTAATATAAAAAAAAGATTAACTTACAAGATTAGGTACTTAACAAAAAGATTAGGTACTTTGGTTTAATACTTTTGTAGGTGGACGCCAATAGTCATTTATCTGATATAAGAATAACTTATTTCTTTGTCCGTAACGCTTGGTGAGATTTTGGCAACGAATTTGGTGAAATGTCGTCAACTTGGCGACTTTTAAAATATTGCAAAGTTAACGAAACTTTTGCTAAATTGATAAAAATGACGCTAAGTCAATGAAATGACCACTAATTGACGAAACTTCAATATATTGGAAAGAATATAAGAATCTACGAGTACTATAAGAATAACCTATTTTTCCATTCGTAACGTTTGGAAAAAATTTTGGTGACGAATTTTTCGGAATATCTCAAACTTGGTGACTTTTAAAGTTGCCAAATTGACAAAAATATCTCCAATTGATAAAAATTCGGCAAACTGATGAAACTGACGTTGAATCAATGAAATAACGACTAATTGATGAAAGTTCTATATCTTGGAAAGAACATAAGAGTAGACTATAAGAATAATCAATTTCTCCATCCGTCTGTTACGCTTGGCGAGAAATTTAGCGGGATGTCGCCGACTTGGCGATTATTTTAAATATTGCCAAAGTGACAAAATGTCGCCGAATTTGATAAAAATGACGCCAAATGAGAAGTAATGCTTCACAAATTCTGATTTCCGTCATATGACGGACATGCATTCTAATATATGAGAAATACTCTTTTCTCCGTTTGTCTGTAACACTTGGTGATGTATTTGCCGAATAATCAAGTAAAGTATCGCCAACATGGCGATATTTCGCCCCAGATTGACGAATATTTTGTCAAAATTGCAAAAATCACGCATGATTGATGAATTAAATATTAAAATATTTCAATACATGGACTTATTGAGGATGCTGTCAATACTGTTAATTGTAATATAACAGTTGTGAGAAGTATAAGTTAATTGGTTACTTTAAAATAATATATCCGGAAAATCGCCAAATGTGCAATTCAACGTTAAAAACACAGTACCGTGGATCTTAAACATCCTTTTTTGACTGTAAAAAGAGTAAATTTATTGCATTATATAGAGAAAGTCATGTGTTGCCCACATGAGATTTTTTTCTGCAAAGTTAGCAAGAATACGTTCAAATTTAATATTTTTTACTTTCTTGTATTATATTGACAATATTTCCAGACCGTTAAATCATTTCTATGCAGTGTAGTTGATATCAAATATGTCTTTTTTAATTAAAGCTTTGAGAAATTCCTTTATCCCAAATCCATCGTGAGTGGTATTGTCATATACATGAAAAGAGTAATATAAAAATTTCCGAGAAGCAGTAGAGCATTCATTTTGATTTAGAAATTGAAGTACATTTTTTATTCTCTGTAAAGTAATGGTAAAAGTATGGCTTTTAACACTCCCATTTCCAAAACTAGCACTTTGATATTTCTAAATCAGCAGCATCTTTCTCCAATGTATTCTTACTTCTGGAAATTTTACCAAGAAACCAATAAGATCAGCTTAATTCTTTATGTGATCAAATAATTTTTATAAAGATGATCTTTATCAAACATTTGATTGAAACGATCTATTTTGTGCGTTTTTTTTATATTCTCATGAAATTCATCATCTGTCTTCGCAATCGAAATTTATTTAAACCTTTACGATCCTTCCGGCACGGGGCCCTAAAGGCTCAACATGTAATAAATTTGACGGGGGTTTCTTATCTGGAAAAATTCCAGACTTTAATCCCCAATCGAAAAAATGAGTAGAATCGAATAAAAGGAGTGCTGCGAAAATGAGGAAGTTTACAGTTTAAAGGGTGCTTGAGAGGGCCAGACTCTGACAAGTCTTAGGAAAGAGATGCAAATGTAATAATGCGAGGAGATCCAAATGGAATGTAAAGAAGTAAAATTTTGATATGGGAGTACGCTCAAAACTGTGTTCGGATCTTGAGCATGAGTTGAACCATACTCTGAATAAATGGAATTATATGGGGATCGGCGCAGGGCCTTTTTTCAGCTCGGAGTTCAATAAGGACGAATTAGTCCAATTGGTCTATGACATTCATTGTGCCTGACTAAGAGAGTAACACTAACTGAAAGATTAAATATAACTGATAGTTGTACTTAATCTTTAGGTTAGTACATATTATTTTTTATACGACCTGATGAAGTTCCAAATGCCCTTTAAACAATTATGATTACTTAACTTTTATATATCGGCTTCTATTAAGGAAATTAATTGAATTTCTAGTATGAGTGAGACTTTATTGCAATACTCGATGGTATTTGTTGAATTCTTGTATATGCTTGCTTCGTGCAAAATCACTGATGCACAAATATATTTCGAGTGATTTAAAAAGAAACAGAGTTATTTTAAATATTTCGGGATTACGTGTAATATCAATTTTTGGGAGAACATGCAATGTTGAAATCATTATGAAATAACTCAATATGGACATGATTATGAGCATTGTTTGTGGCAACTCCGAACGTAGTCCTTACAAACCTTGTGAAAAGAGCGACCCTGTCAAATGTGAAGATGCAATAAAATTATTAGTTGAAAAGGCAATACAATACAACCTGGTAAAGTGATAAACTTGACATGAGAAATACCTAGTATGATTATCATGATATTTAAAGTATGTTTTTTCTAGGCATCCTTGAAAATTCACTTGAAAGAAATTTATTTTCTAAAACAGTTAGTATGCTGGAGTGGGAATTCCACGCCATAGGTATAGAGGTCTGTTTGCATTTCGAACTGTTCAAAAATATCCGCAGTAAAAACTTTGTTGAAAAAATGTAGGCTATCGATGTGGGAATTCTATGCCATAGGTTTAGCTCTTTGTCAATATTTCTGTCTTTTGGTCGAAAACTCATCTGCATTGATAGTGTTTTTTTAAAAATTTGTATACAGATAGCAGAAGACGAAGTATGTATTAATTTTTAGCCTCAAAATTCACTTTAGTTAAAAGTTTGTTGAAAAGTTTAATAAATTGATGCATAAATTTTAAGGCAGAGTTTCAGCTTTCTGTCTATTTGTTCCTGTTGAAAATTCACCTTCATCAATGTTTTTATTGAAAAGTAGTGTAATATGTGGATTCTTACTCGGATTTTTGTTTTTGTTTCTAATTGTCTGTCAAAGATTCCTCTGCACCAACAGTTTCTTTAATAAGTATATTAGCGTGTGGATTTCACAGCAAAGATTTAGATCTCTGTTGCCTTTTATCGCAGCATTTCAAACAAATTTGATGTGGGCAGCACATGACTTCCTTTATATTATGCAATGTATTTACTACTTTTACAGTAAAAACAAAATAAGTTATTCGTATAGTAGATATTTATATTTTTACCAAGATATTGAATTTCCATTAAATAGTTGTTACTTTCATTGATTTAGCGTCATTTTTATCCTTTTGGCAAGATTTTGTTTGATTTGGTAACATTTAAAAAAGTCGCCAGATTGGCGACATTTCGTCGTCGCAAAAATCTCGCCAAGCGTTATGGACGGAGAAATAATTTATTCTTATAGCAGATAAAAAACTATTGGCGTTCAAATACAAAAGTATTACTCAAAGTATCTTTTTTCATGAATGGAACAAACTAGATCCACAAATGTATCGCATGATATTACATAGGAAAAGTGAACATGTTTCTCAATAGGAAATAGTTTTTTTATTTCATATAATTTTTTGATAATTTTTTGAAAAATGTTCAATAACTCGAGAAAGGTTCATGCTAACGTTCTAAAATTTATGTTAATCGTTTTCTAATGAAAAATTACATAAGAAATGTCTATTTGCGTTACTTTATTAGAGGTTTTGATTTTTTGATGATTATTTCAAAATTTCACTCGAAAATTTTAGGGGATTCTGAGAATATGATTGCGGATAAAAACAATAGGCTTCCAGTATTCACAGATTGTAATTTTTGTACCAAATTTCGTTCGAATCAGTTCATTCGTTCGTCAGTTATCGTCTCCAGAGACTCACTGACAGACACACACACATACATACTTTCACACACACACACAGACATCACCTCAAAAATTTTCGATTCGTGATCAGGGTTGCTTGAAACGTGCTCTCCCGTCCGAAACTCGAATTTGAATTTTCGACCCCGTCACAATACTTTCCTTATACATTATTGTATATAAGGAAAGTAATCACCTTACTTTAAAGATATTTATTAAAAACAAATATGTTGATACAAGGATTCCACAATTGAGCTAGAGAGATTTAGAGCTGCATATCAAATATATCTGCTTACCTGCATATCAAATATTATCCCCAAAATTATTTAAAAAAACTTTAAATAATATTTGAATTTGTTCATTGATTCATTGACAGAAGTCTCAAACTTCGTCCCTATTTCTCAATGCTAGTTGAAAATTCATTAGCATTAAAAGTACGTGTTGTTCAATTAAGTATACTGTCACATGAATTTTACCTAGATATAATGAGCTATTGTCTTCAGTTTTCACTGTCTATTGAGAATTTATCTATGTTAGGGATTTACATAAGATAATTGGTATAGTGATGTAAGGATTTACAGCAAAGCGATCCAAGGATCTTTCCCCATTTCTCGCAGCAAATGATATTCGTTTTTCCACTAAAAGTTCTTTAATCTAAATATATTATGATTTTAAATACTGCATATGAATAGTTTATAAACGTAATTACCTTTCTGTGCCAAACTCTTATTTGGTTCGTACTGACGAATTATGTCTCTTGCTCTGGCAGGATTGGCATAAGGATAAAGAATTTCGTTTAACCTAGGATCTCTCTGTTCCTTGTTTAAGAATTCCACCAGTTGGTCAACTGTCATACCTTTCTTCTTACCAACACACCTGTAATATTTAAAGAGATAAATGAGGAAAAATATAGCCCGAAATATTTTTATCCTATCAAAAAATAATAAGAATTTTAATAGATGGTGAAAAGACGTGCCCAACTTCATATTGTAAAGTTCTTTTATTACAATTGCATTGTGCAGTTTGTGTAATGACGTACACAAAGGTTATGGTTGAAAGAAGTACACAACTACACATTTTTAAGTTATTCTATTATAATTACATTGTACAGCTTGTATAATTGCACTGTACAGAATGTTCTTTGAAATTGGAATACATAGGAAAGAATGAATCAAAACGTTACATCCTTGTTGATTAGAATTCGGTGGAAATTTAAATAAAATTTTCTTCTTTCACATGATCAGCAAAAATCGAAATAAATGAAACAAGATGATAAATAATGGCCTAATTATTTTCCTCATCAAATACTTTTTCTATCAGATATTGATAATAAAGAATAGAACCATACATAATATTGTAGATAAAGCATTACTAAGAATATGTTCTTTTAAACTTTCAGATCCATAGTGTTATTTAAAGAATAAACTATGTTATCAAATGAAAAATTATAATATTGAAAGATTTCAAATTATATATAATTTTAAATAAGTATTTATTTTATATATCACTTCTTGTGATAATAGATCACTTCCTGCGATATAAGTATGATTTAAAGCTTTCTATACGACAGTATGTTACTAAAAATTTCTCTGCTTCTGTATGATTAAAAATGAAGAAGACATAGGTTTTGGTCTGGGGTCATGAGATTTTTATTTACATGCTTTTACTTTACACTAGCTGCGTTTTGCAAATAGCTTCTTATTCCTCAAAACGAATCCTCAAAACGAATCGTTGAAAATGGGGTGTGGATTAAAAACAAACTTTATGTTGGGTTTTAGAATTATTAAATTACCCATAATTAACGTGGTCGTTATCGTAAGTCGTGTAATATTGCTGTGGCGATATGATAAGAAGAAGTTTACACTTTTAAATATAAAATACATTTAAGAACTTTAATTTAGTATTTAATGTTAAGTTAATCAAGATGACCTGGCCGTTGATACAATATAGGGGATTAACATTTAAACGTACATTGCTCGTTGTTGTGCCGCAATAAACCCTCCAATTATTTTTGCCTTTTGCGTAAGTCCTGAAAAGAATCATCAATTAATATAAAAGATTAGACTATTTAAACTTAAACAATGTCATTTATTAACAACATCAATTTATCAATAACATCAATTTTCATTAATTATTTTAGCTAGGGGACATATGCGACCAGAATTATTAGATTTACTATAGTGTCTAGAACCTGTGATAATCAGAGCATATACCTTCCAGTTTAGCCTTGGTCAGCAGTCTTATACTGCCATAACTCTGTGGTGTGTGGCTCCTCCTCGTATTTTTAATGCACTTGGCATTTGATCTACCTCCATCAATTTGGAACCTTTACGGGACACTCTACAAATCTGTTGGTTTTTTATGCATCTCTACCCGTGCTCTAGTCAAAATCGTGATCGTGTTACTTTTCATGTCTGATCTCCATCTCTGCTTCTCGTTCTCTCTCTGATATCGTCCACAACTGAACTCGTTTTCTTTCGTCTGCTGTGGCTATCTCGGCGATGGGGGGGGGGTAGCTCCGCCCTTCTTCCCCTTGGCGCTCATTGGTTCTTCTCAACCCAATGGAATCATTTCACCTTTAGTATGACCCAGCTCTGCCCCTCTGGCATTGCACCCCTAAATTTATAGTATTTTTGACCTTAAAGTTCACGTTGTCATAAACCCCGGCGCCAGCCAGACTATAGCTTTGTTTGCCGTTCTAGGCACCATAAATACTCAAATAAAAGTGTCTCATGTGAGAACAATTTCTGGTCTCACAATTGCATTGTGCTGACTTAAAATCCACCATTAAATCTTTAGTACGAGTTTCTGGAATAAAATATATTAACATAATATTACATTAACTTTTCCCATTTTAACTTTAAAACATATATTTATTAAGTACTTTCTAATCATAATTAGATTACAGCAATTATACTTATATATTTACGGAAGAGACTGGACATGTGAGACCAGACATACAAAAATTCCTAAACTGACTATGATCTTTTATATATGTTGTTAAGCACCTACCTTTTTGTTGTTGTTAGACGTTTGTGGATCTTTAGTTGTTGAACCACTGCAGAAATGAATCACTAAATGAATAGTTAACAAGTAAAAAGGAATCCTCCACCTAAAACAACCAATCAACGGGCTTCGTCAGCCGGTTCTACCCCACATTGGCCAATAATGACTTTCACACTTCTCGATCCTAATTGACCATTTAATAACATCCCGTGTGCCTCTGAATTTCATCTCCGGGTTCAGAGGAAGAAGAAAAAATCTGATGTGGGCAGTATATGACTTCCCCTGTAGACTCATATTCACGTTCTCGTTATTTCGTCAATAATTCGTTTCATTGAGTTTAATTGCAAAAAATAATACCCATGATCATTTAAAATTACACTGAATTTGCACTTTTAATTCAATTTTCGTTCTCATTTAGTAACTGGGCTTATTTTCAAAAGTAGTGTAGCGAAATTGCGAAAAAGCTAATATATCTCGAGAATGGCTAGACCTAGGGTAATGGGGTTGATCTTATTCATTTCATCGTCAAACATTACGTATAAAACAAGCATTTAATTGATATAATTGATATTATTGAGCATGCGTATTTTTTTATTTTAGATTTTGGCGAATTTTGCGGGCCATTTCGCAAAAAAAGTTAAGTTCTGTTTCTCCGAATCGTACCAAAATCTAATTAGCATCAAAGTAACCTACAAGTGACTTATCCACCAAATTTTGTAAAATTTGATCAGTTTTTCAGCTAGGGTGGATACAGGCCATTTTTGCAGGACATTCTGAAAATTAAAGGCGGGTTCTTTTATCCCGAATTGTACTCAAAACTAATCAGAACCAGGGTCACCCACAAATGACTTACCTACTAAATTTTATGAAATTCGGTCTATTAGTTTTTTAGTTAGAGTGGATACATACATTGCACAGACAGACAGACAGACACATAGACAGACAGACATACATACACATAGACACACAGACAGACATACATACAGACAGAGAGACACACACACAGACGTCACGCTAAAAATTGTTTTTTCGTATTCTAGAGGTGTCAAAACGTGTAGATCCGCCGAAAAATCGAGTTGCGATTTTCTGTATGATTCCAATACTTTCCCTATACATTACCATGTATTGCAGGGAAAGTAAAAAATCTGAGGGAACTTTCTGAGGGAACGGGAGGGAACTTTTCCCTATGTGTTTGCTTCCCCTGGTCAATTTAGTCCTAAACTTTTCACTGTAAAGTTTTTTGTTTGGCAAAGGATTTAGCATATTGGGCGAAGAAAATAAATAATTACAACAACTGCAAATATGTCGTCTCAAATAGCATACATGAAATTCAGTCGTGGAGGAAATCTCAGGACGTTGAATAGATTTCTGTACAGATTCTCTACAGGATTCTCTACCTGGTTCATCGCAAGTGAAATGATATTTTTTTTTGTCAAAATTGCCATTAAATTAAAGAAATGAAATGAATGAAAATTTGGAATTTTAGATATCTATATCGCGTCGCCTTATATTATGACTTTGTCTATAATTTTATGAAAAGTAATTACGCCTAAATCAACGGTACATTTGAAATACATGACACATGAGTACACATTTGAAATACATGACACATGAGTACACATTTGAAATACATGAAAAATATATTTATAAATATTTACAAAATGTCAAAAAAAAATATCATAATTCTGGTATCCTAAAAATAGATATCATAAAAATTTACTTTTACAGTAATGTCATCTTGCTTTTATTTTTATTCTAAGAAACGAGTGTTTGGTTTTCGGGATTTCCTTATTTGCTCCGGTGTAATTAATCCCTGCTAAATATCCCTATATTTGAGCCCAAACAAGATGGCATTCTCCCACTGAGTGGTAATTTTTTGACAAACAGGTGTTATTCTAGTACAATGGAATGGTAAGGTGGGCAAATAGTATCGTAACCAATAGGCAAGGACACCCATCAGCCTCTTACGGTTATTTCAACGCCTCATATGGATTTAACATCGTTAGGGATAGGATGGCGATACAGACATACAGCTTTCAATAATATACAGGAATATTAAAATATAATGTGTTGTATGTGCCGATGGTACAAGCCACCTAAGAAATGTTTTCGATATTTATAATCTAATATTTAATTTTTTTACACATTTCTCCCAGAAATGTTTTATAATACCTTTTAATAAAAAATGAAATCAAATGGTTCAATTACGCATCAGGTTTTGCATTGAAGTCGTCAGGTACCCAACTGAACGATGATGAGCTTATATGCCTTCTTTGGAAAGTCCTGGAAAAAGCATATAACTCTAGAGATTATTAATCAATCAATAAAATTCGAGAAGTTTCTAAAACATGCCGAAAGTCGACAAGTTGGCGTTATTTTGACAAATTCGTCGGCAATGTTATTGATTTCGCTGGAAAGGTCAAGTGACCCAGACCTTCAAATTACAGCGATGATTTTCTGTTACGTATTCGTAAAAATATGATGTCACTCCCATACATACTTTCACTTCCGTTTCCTCTAAGTCCTATTTCTTTCAAGATTCATTCTACCTCTCGCCCTAGGATGTTTTACATAGAAAAGAAAGAGTAAGCTTAATTGGAAAAAAATCTAGTATACTTTAAAACTGAAGCTGCAAGTCGTCAGCCTCATTCTTAGACTAAGAACTGAACAAGGAGTTTTAAGAAATCTAGAATCTAACAATTTAAAAAAAAATAAATTTAGTCCGTATTTTTAACTTACACATTGAAAAGAACCACTAAAATGTAAAGAAAATGCATATAAAGTATGCAAGGTAATTTAAATAATTAATTACCTTGTACACATGGACCTTGAGGTGTAGCATGGATATACATGGGCGTAGAAGTGCAGTATGGATATACGTGGACGAAGTATAGCAAGGATATACATGGATGTAGAAGTGTAGCTGATATCATTTTCGGTAGCAACAAGTCTCTCGATTGGTACCAGGAATCGACACAGCAGAGCCAATCCGACTGATTGTTATTTTGCCAATACGAGGTCACCTGCAATGCTTGTCAAAGTATGCGGTAATATTTTTTCTCTAATTAAAATGTGCATTGTTGCTGACAAAAAGCCTTTTAAATATGTCTTACAACAGAATATCCATTGACCAATATTCACATTGTGTCAAATAAATGCTTTCTGTAACAGCTTTAGGGTCGATATCTACTTGTTATACAATGCTTAACAAGTTTTGTGATTGGTGTTTTTCGTATATTTCACCTTATTACCACGTCTATGATACTAACTATTTAAATTCTTCGCTGCACCAGTTTTTACTCGATACGGTAATGCCATTTTAATTGATAGAACTAACGTTTATATTCATGAACCTTTCCTTACAAAGGTTATTGGGATGATTTCTGATTTTCCTAGAAACCATGTATATAATGAAGAAAAAAGTAACTAATCTCCAATTACTTTATTTATGTTGTTGCTAAACCCCCTTGACCTAGAAAATGCTAGGTCAAGTCCAAAAGATCACGTCTTCCGTAAAGCAATGAGGCTAACCTCTCTTGGTCCACTAGTAGAAAAACTAAACAGGTTTCCATGTTGTTGAGAAGACAAGAGGGAATAGCCGAGAGGGAATAATAGGTACATGGAGGGAAAACTCTGTCTCCTCGTTCAAAAATCATATCCATAATATGGTAGCTCCTTAACCTGGCGAATGCTGTCTAAATGGATATGGGATCATCATCGTTTATAATGTAGTTCAAGTATCGTATTACTTTCCTTATATACATAGTATAATGTATAAGGAAAGTACTGTGACGGGGTCGAAAATTCGATTTCGAGTTTTCGACGGGAGAGCACGTTTCAAGCATTTTTGATCACGAATTGAACATTTTTAAGGTGATGTCTGTGTGTGTCAGGGAGTCTGTGGAGACGATAACTGACGAACGAATGGACCGATTCGAACGAAATTTGGTACAAAAATCAAAATCCGTAAACACTGGAAGCCTGTTGTTTTTATACGCAATCGAATGTTCAGAATCCCTCTAAATTTTCGAGTGAAATTTTGAAAAAATCGTCAAAAAATCAAAATATCTAATAAAGTTACGCAAATAGACATTTCTTATGTAATTTTTCATTAGAAAACGATTGACATAAATTTTAGAACGCTAACATGAATCGTTCTCGAGACATTGCACATTTTTCAAAAAAATTATCAAAAAGTCATATAAAATAAAAAAAAAATATTTCCTATTGAGAAACATGTTCACTTTTCATATGTAATACCATGCGATAAATTTGGTGATATCATTCTCGTGGATCAAGCTCGTTCCATTCATGAGAAAATATACTCTGAATAATACTTTTGTATTTGAACGACAATAGTCATTTATCTGCTATAAGAATAACTTATTTCTCCGTCCATAACGCTTGCGAGATTTTGGCGACGAATTTGACGAAATGTCGCCAACTTGGTGACTTTTTTAAATGTTGCTAAATTAACGAAAATCTCGCCAAGTGGATAAAAATGACGCTAAATTAATGAAAATGACGACTAATTGACGAAAATTCAATATCTTGGAAAGAATATAAGTATCTACTGTAAGAATAGCCTATTTTTTTTACTGTAATAGTAGTAAATCCATTGCATTATATAAGGAAAGTCATGTGCTGCCCAAATCAGATTTTTTTATATGGATTTTCAGGCTCACTAAAAAAATATATATAAGACCAATGTTTAACTCACTTTAGCAGCATATTTCATTGAACATGTTATCTAACAAGTCTTTTTTATGCGCACTCATGGAAATATGTTTAAACTTACACTCTTTGAACAGAAATATTGAAACGCATGTATTTTTAAGTGCCTTTATGTAAATGAGAGGCGATTTTTCAAACAAACATCTAAATAATTTAAGTGAAGGTTATTACAAAACTAATTTAGCAATTAAAATCAAATAGTTTCATATCTAATTAAATTCAGCACAGAAGTCTAAATCGGTGATTTTTCAATTTTAGAAATAAGTTCCAGTCATATTTTAATTATTTTTTTATTTCATTAAAATTTCTAAGCTGAGTTAAAAGCGTGGCAGATCTTTTCTGCTTATAATGTTCTTTAATATTTTGCATTAGTAAGTGTTTTACACTTAAAAAATGTCTGATAAATATGCAAAAGAACGACTGAAAAATCCTCAATCGTATTTCAGTATATTGATATGAAATTGTGATGCTGTCAGCTGCAGTGGAGTGTTTATAAATGTTTGCGGAGAGGGTATGTGTGCAAATTAATTAAATAATTAATGACATTTAATTAATTTTATTAGTTAAACACCAGATTTCGTAATGATTGTTAATTAGTCTTAAATAATAGTTAATTCTAGGACAACTAATTCTTTCAAAGTTGAGAATAATTAATTAACGATTAATCAACGATATCAATATTCGTAAGAAGTGTTTTTAAATTAACACAGTTTCTTCTATTTTTACTTTCCTTATATATATAATGTATAAGGAAAGTATTGTGACGGGGTCGAAAATTCGAATTCGAGTTTTCGACGGGACAGCACGTTTCAAGCATCCCTGATCACAAATCCAACATTTTTGAAGTGATGTCTGCGTGTATGAAAGTATGTGTGTGTGTGTGAAAGTATGTGTGTGTGTGCGAAAGTATGTGTGTGTGTGCGAAAGTATGTGTGTGTGTGTGTCAGTGAGTCTGTGGAGACGATAACTGACGAACGAATGGACCGATTCGGACGAAATTTGGTACAAAAATCACAATCCGTAAACATTGGAAGTCTATTGTTTTTATACGCAATCGAATGCTCAGAACCCCCTTAAATTTTCGAGTGAAATTTTGAAAAAATCGTCAAAAATTCAAAACCACTAATAAAGTTACGCAAATAGAGATTTCTTATGTAATTTTTCATTAAAAAACGATTGACATAAATTTTAGGACGCTAACATGGATCGTTCTCGAGATATTGTACATCTTTAAAAAAGTTATCAAAAAGTCATATAAAATAAAACAAAATTTCCTATTGAGAAACATGTTCACTTTTCATGTGTAATACCATGCGATAAATTCGGTGACATCATTCTCGTGGATCTAGCTTGTTCCATTCATGAAAAAATATACTTTGAGTAATACTTTTGTATTTGAACGCCAATAGTCATTTATCTGCTGTTAAGAATAACTTATTTCTTCGTCTATAACGCTTGGCGAGATTTTGTCGACCAATTTGGTGGAATGTCGCCAACTTGGCGACTTTTTAAATGTTGCTAAATTAACGAAAAACTCTCCAAATGGTTAAGAATGACGCTAAAT
Source organism: Amaurobius ferox (assembly GCA_951213105.1). Classification (NCBI taxonomy): domain Eukaryota; kingdom Metazoa; phylum Arthropoda; class Arachnida; order Araneae; family Amaurobiidae; genus Amaurobius; species Amaurobius ferox. The sequence continues at coordinate 98,467,191 of OX578139.1, read as the reverse complement.
CGATGACGACTCACTGATGATGACGATATGAAAAGTGACGACTCATTGACGAAAATTCAATATCTTGGAAAGAATGTAAATAACTACTATAAAAATAATCTATTTTTTTTTCTGTAAAAGTAGTAAATTCATTGAATTATATAAGGAAAGTCATGTGCTGCCTACATCAGATTTTTTTTTAAATAGTTGCTGCCTTTTAAAACGAAAATAGTATCGCAATTCTGAAACTTATAATGAATAAATATCAAATGCAATGATACCATCTCACTGACACTGACATAAATGTTATGCAAAATTGAAGTTACTGTATAATAAAGTAATATTTTAACTGATTAGTTCAAAAGATATTTTCTTTTATGCCGCATTGTCTAGGCTTCATTTTAAAGGAAAAAACGTATAATAAGTTCAATTAAAAAATTGCCAAATGTTGGAGTTTTATTCAAAAATTTTCTATGCCATTAGATTACGATGATGACATTAGACAACCGCTCCCCAGTAATTCTTTACGTTGTAACCTAAATATTTATTATTTGCATTGCACAAGTTAAAATGGCAAACCTTCGAAAGTTGTCTTTTTCTGCAATAAACACAGTAGTGTCAGTACATAAAAATTTAAAATGGCATGCGGATAATCGTGACCAGTCGCATAATTATTAAACAGTCATATTAGAAACTTGGAAATGTTTAATTTTATATTATTAAGTGCTAAAAATTACTCTTTTATATAGTATATATATATATATATATATATATATATATATATATATATATATTAGAAATATGTAATAATAAAAAAATTATGTAATATTAAAAGAAAAAAATTCAAGTAATATTAACATCACCAAAGAAGCAAATTCACGGCCATAATGCCGATAAGAGAAGAGAACAGCACCAGCCCAAATTCGATGATTAGGCAGAGTTAAATTTCTCCTCGGGTCTGAGTATTTAACTCTAACTAACCCAAACACATGCCTGTTTCAGATAGAGCAATAGTACATTACTATAAATACTCCAACCCAGACTACAGGCATGAAAAAATGAAAATAGGATACATTAAGAAAATTTGTATTGCCATGCGGCATGAACCCTTCTTCTTCCACCACGTGTATACACGATCAACCTCAACAGCTTAACTATCTAGAAGCACCGGAATGAACAAGTCGAAATTCTACCAGGGAGGCTGTACGAACGTTCACAGTAATACTCCCAGACCCGTCCAGTGAGTCTAAGCTGGAGACCGGACAAGCAATTCAGAATATGAACATCCCATATATGCAATCTTGAATATGAACATGAATATGAAGATGAAAATTCTTACTAAACAAGTAATTCATAGGAAAACTGGATAAACGAGAATGCCACTATACATATATATATATATATATTACAATTAAATGCAAGTAATAATGACTCTAATGCTGCAAACATTTTCGATTTAAATTTAGAATTAAAAAATTGTAATATGGCTATAAATATGTATGGTAAAAGACAAGATTTTAAATTTAATACATCAAAAATTCAACATTTTGACTCTTGTTTGCATATATCAATTTTTAAAAATATTATAATAAACCAGGTTCTTAGAATCAATAAATATTGTGATGAAAATTATTAATTAGTACATTTTTTGGAATTATTGAGTACAGCGACTAATAATGCATATCCTCCCAAATTCTTTATTAAAATTATCAACTCAATGTATCAACTTCCACTCGATAACATCCAAGACAACTTTCCCAATTATAGTGGCTAACAAAAAATAATAATTATTATTTATTAATTATATAAATAAATGAAAATGAAAAATAATAAGATAAGCTAAAAAAATTAGAAAAATCAAAAACATCTGAAAATAAGATGCATTAATATTAATGTTTCCAATTTTAATTTCGCTAAAAAATTGTGGCCTTAGCCAGTTTGAAACTACGATTTGAGCGCCCTTATAATGGTGTATAGTATCCTTCTCGTGTATCCATTTCTTCTATGAATCTTTTGTTTAGTAAGAATTTTCGTCTTTGATTCATGTTCATATTCTGTTTTGCTTACACGGGTATAGTCCCGTCTCCTGCTCTGACTCACTGGACGGATCTGGGAGTGTCGCTATGAACGTTCGTACTGCCTCCTAGGTGGTATTTCGTCACGTTCATTCTGGTGCTTCTAGATATTTATTATACTGTTGAGGTTGGTCGCATATACACGTGGTGAAAGAAGAAGGGTTCCTGCGTCATGTTAATACAAATTTTTCTAAAGTTTCTTATTTTTATTTTTTTATCTTTTGGTTTCTGTAGTCTGAGTTTGGACATTTATAGTAATGTACTATTGTCCAATCTGAAACAGGCATTTGTTTGGGATAATTAGAATTAAATACTCAGACCTGAATATTAATTTAATTCTTTTTAATCTTAGAATTTGGGCCGGTGCTGCTCTTATATATATATATATATATATATATATATATATATATATATATATATATATATATATATATAGAGAGAGAGAGAGAGAGAGAGATATGGATACTGGACTATTTTGAACTTTTGAACTAACTTACATCAGTGGTGATTTTACAGGTTATTTCACAAAATAATACAGGTTATATTTTTCGAGTATCCGTCAAATTCGAAAGATTAGAATGTTCTACAAAGCTGTGTACCAAATGTCAGTTCTGAAGGACGTAGGAAAATATGTTAAAAATGCCATCAAAGAAATTGAAACAGACAAACACATACCGATCAGTCAGGACGAGTTATATGAAAGCATTTAAAAAGAATGAATTTATTTCTCACAGTATTTTTTCACAGATGTGATTCAATATTTGATGCCGTAACCTAATATTTTGGATTTTTAAAACTTTTTTAACTCCCATTGTTAGTCCCTACAGTTTAACTAACCTTAAGACTCCAGAATAATTTTTTTATACTTGAGTTGTGTTGATGCAGATCAGCTTTCAATATATAATATATTTTCAGATGTTTTTGCTAACTCCTTAATCTGAAACTGCGCTTTCAATCACTCCCAATCCCCAGTAAGTACAGAAGATAAAAGGTATTCCAATTTTCATGATGTGCCCAAAGTTTTGATACCCGAACCGAATATTTTTATTTTTTAAACATTTTCACCCTACATTGTTTTAGCTTCCTATTTTTACTGTTAAGTTGAAGAATACGGGTTATTTTTCTGCTTTATGTTGATGTATTTCTAGAAATGTTTTTCACATATATTAGTTCACTATTTTTTTTAAAACTAAGGAAAGTGTATCAAGAAAGATCAATCATGCTTAAACCATTGATTATGAAGCACTTTCCAACTTCAATGCAATTTTATTCAAATATCTCTAAAATGCAATACATTCCTAAGTAATATTTTAAAACTTATCACAATACTACATTAATTGATTATATTTGAAAACTAAAACCTTCATCGAAAAAAATGAACTTCATTCAGATGACGGCATTGAAATATAAATTGCCTGGTTCAAACTTCTCTAAAATGCGATACATTCCCCGGTAATATTTTTAAAATCATCATAATACTACAATAATTTATTATATTTGAAAACTTCATCGAAAACAACTGAAATTCATTCAAATGACGTCATAAAAAAATAACACGCCTGGATCTCTCTATAAAAACAGCATTTCATTCATAACATTTTCCCATTCATTTCATTCATCACAGTACTAAAATAATTTATTTTATTTAAAAACTTAAGACCATGGAGCTACAAATAATTAAACTCTATGCTTTAGACTTCATCGAAAAAAATCGTCCTTCTCTCTGTAAAATCAATGAATATTTCATTCATATCAGCTGTATTACAGTCTCCATGAGCTAAATACTTTTGCGTTAAAGAAATACAGCAATTCTTATACAACTCATCCTATATATTTTGCTATTTACATTTTACATAAGTGAAAAATTGGCTTCGTTGTAGAAATAATCAATTGTGGATGATCATTTAAACTCAAATATATTATCACTGCGTTGTTTCAGTATGTAGATGCATAGAATTTAAGCAAAAATAAAGCGGTTTTAGGACGAATACAACACTTAATATGAATTAAAAAGAATAAAAATCACGCTTTTGAAACAAGATGGATGCCATTTTTATTTTGAAGTGAGTCGCGTGATCGCTTCATATTAATATTTTAATTAATTAATATTTTAATTTTTATTTAAAAAACTACTGAATATATTTTGCTGAAATTTTTTTTATATACTCTATGGAACAATTTGAATATTACCTAAAATTTTCGAAGCAATTTGTGAATTTTAAATCTGCTTAAAAAATGTTTGAGGAATTAGGTCCCATAGGGTTCAATGTATTTCATTTTTTCAACCTGGGTTCTATCCAAAACTAATTGGGTGATATTATTCCTTTATATTCCCATAGGTCCTACAGACCGTCTGAACAACATACTAAAATTTCATTTTGATTAAGCCATTTTTACGGCAGTTATCGTGCTAACGGACAGACAGACAGACAGACAGACAGAATGAACAAAGTCTTAAACACTTTTCAACTTTGTTGTAAAGTGTCAAAAATGGGTTTTTATCTCCCTCTCTGTAGTGAAAGTAACAATTTTTTCGCTTAGTTTTGATGCGGCAATTTTCAAACATCCAAATTCATTTCTATGAATGTTTATTTTATATTTTGACAGAACTTTTTTAATCCTTCCTCACGTTGAAATCTAAATTTGTGGATTTGTATAAAAAAATCTGCAACTAGTCCACCAATCAGCATCTCAACCACATATGAATACTTTCGGTTAAATGTCAGATTTTAGAATGGGACAACGGCAAGCACATGCAGTTCTTTATTAGGTTTCCTAGTTTACATCTGGAACCCTAAAAAGAACTTTTCACTGAGGTAAAATATTTGAAAAGAACTAATTTACTAGCGCAAAAAACATGTTCTGAATGCAAATGATAAATTACAAGAAATTTAATTTACTACAGCTGATTAAAATGAGCAACAGAATAAAGTGATGGGATAAACATTGAAAAAGCTTTCATTTAACTTTTTTTTATATTTATGTGTAAAGAATATTTTCCCAATGACAACTAAACAATTTTTTACACAGAACATTTCTTTCGTTTTAATTATTTTTGATTTGATTTATTACGAAGAATTGTATTAATTTCTTATTTAAATAAATAAAGTACTTAAGGTTAGAGTAATTTTTTTTTCTTGATAAGATGATTAAATGAATTGTGAACATGATTTTCGTTATTTTACAATTTAAAAAACTGGAGTTACAATTATTCATTATCTTTTATCAGCATGTTTTTTTTTTGCCTGTGATAGACAAAAATCGAAAATTTTAAATAGCAGAAAAATAACAGTGCATTTGTTTTAATGAATGCATTCTATTTCGCATATGAAACGGTTACCTAGGTTTTGATAAGTTTAATACTAGTAAATATAGCCGTACTATGTGTTAAGCACATCACTTGACAGGGTTCATATAAATATGCAAAATATTCCCTCTCATTCTTCAGCAACACTTGCTATAAGTATTCCAAGATGAGCACAATTATGTGTGCAGCAAAAAATTGTATCTCTTTAGTGTTACACAAAAATGGCTGTCTTCATTTTAGTGTGCCGTAAGATAAAGAAGGTTGGTTATCAAAAATATCAAAAAGTAAAAATATTTTGATAAGGAATTATTAAGCTGCAGAGACTGGTATTTTAAGCCTTTACATGTAGCTCGCATAAAATTACACAAAGCTTGGGCTGAGGTTGCAAACAAAGAACGAGGATCCAACAAAGAAATTTATATTCACAGTCTATGGTAAAAGGAGGCTGGTGATGTATCTTATTCAGTTCTAACTTCTGTAAGTTCTACAAGAGTTAAAAAATGCCGAGGCGAGGTATAAACAACCAAACTGAAATATAAATATTAATAATTTTAAACCATTACTTCAGAAATTAGACGAGGAGTTAATGGTAAAAAAATGTTCTGATGATAAGGAGTTCGGTTATCCAATATTAGAGGATCAATTCTGAGATTCGTCCTCTGAGTTAAATTCTATATTTTTTGTCTGTCTTCAAATCTACATAATATGCGCAGTATACCACTAAAATTTGGTACAAATTTTTTCATCGGATTTTGGAATTACGATGAGCTAACGATTTTGACAAAATACCGTTTTATAGCTAAACTATATACATTTATCGGAATTTTTTTCTGCATTCACATATACATAATGAATGAAAATTACTCCCCACTCAAATTTGACAGACAAATACACCGAGATATAATTTCTAGAACCAATATCATAAATATTCCTCGACATCACATAACTACAATTAAGTAAAATTTCTATTCCAACTTTTTAAATTAATAAATGTTTTATTTTTTCTTCCAATCTGGATAATGCATTCTATTACATCAAAGAGTGAAAAATGACATTTAAAAGAAAAACGTTACAAAGTCAATTTACATTAGAAGATACATCTTAACATTTCAACACAGTAGAAAAAAATTGTGATGACGCTTGAAAATTCAAAAGTTACGAGAAAGTATTGATTTAGGAATGCCCGTAAATAAATATAAATTGCAAAACTGTTTCCAAAAATTAAACTTTAGAAGCTAAATTAAAGCATGGAAGTAATTTCCCGAGTTTTTGAAGCTGTATTTGAAGAGGGATTTTTCAGAGTCATTGATTGAGAATTTTTGCAAGAAAGAAATAACATTCTTTAATTAAATCTACATTTGAAATTGCGATTGAATTTCTTTTTTATTCCATAGCTTAAGTACTATCGTACTTTAAGTCCATAGCTTAATTACTTAAAGTAGTTCCGATGTAGTCGAATAGGTTTCTTGAGAGATTTCGAAATGAAGGAAAAGTAATAAGTGAAATATATAAATATATAAAACACATAAATATATAAAATATATAAATATATAAAATATATAAATATTTAAAATATATAAATACAATAGAAATAAAAATAAAGTACATCTCGAGAGTCTATCTTGAAGTATATCTTGAGAATAATTTTCGATAACGCGTAAGTAACAGTGCCAATGAATTTGAAGGTAAAATTACTACATATAAATTATTATATATTAGTTGTATAATATACTACTTTCCTTATATACATAATGTATAAGGAAAGTATTGTGACGGAGCCGAAAATTCGAATTCGAGTTTTCGACGGGAGGGCACGTTTCAAGCATCCCTGATCACGAATCAAACATTTTTGAAGTGATGTCTGTGTGTGTGTGTGTGTGTGTGTGAAAGTATATGTGTGTCAGTGAGTCTGTGGAGACGATAACAGATGAACGAATGGACCGATTCGAACCAAATTTGGTACAAAAATCACAATCCGTAAACACTGGAAGCTTAATGTTTTTACACGCAATCGAATGTCCAGAACTCTCCTAAATTTTCGAATGAAATTTTGAAAAAATCGTCAAAAAATCAAAACCACTAATAAAGTTACGCAAATAGACATTTCTCATGCAATTTTTCATTAGAAAACGATTGACATAAATTTCAGAACGCTAACATGAACCGTTCTCGAGATATTGCACATTTTTCAAATAAATTATCAAAAAGTCATATAAAATAGAAAAAAAATATTTCCTATTGAGAAACATGTTCACTTTTCATATGTAATATCATGCGATAAATTGGGTGACATCATTCTCGTGGATCTAGCTCATTCCATTTATGAAAAAAGATACTTTGAGTAATACTTTTGTATTTGAACGCCAATAGTCATTTATCTGCTGTAAGAATAACTTATTTCTTTGTTCATAACGCTTGGCGAGATTTTGGCGACGAAATTGGCGGAATGTCGCCAACTTGGCGACTTTTTGAAATGTTGCCAAATTAACGAAAATCTCGCCAAATGAATAAAAATGACGCTAAATCAATGACAATGACGCCTAATTGTCGAAAATAAAATATCTTGAAAAGAATATTAGTATCTAAGAAAAACTTATTTTTTTTACTGTAAATGTACATTCATTACATTATATAAAAAAAGTCATGTGTTGCCCACATCAGATTTTTTTAAACTGTAAAAGTATTAAAATTCGATGCATTACATAAGGAAAGTCATATGTTGCCCACATCAGATTTTTACTTTCCTTATATACAATAATGTATAAGGAAAGTATTGTGACGGGGTCGGAAATTCGAATTCCAATTTTTGATGAAAAAGCACGTTTCAAGCATCTCTGATTACGAATTGAACATTTTTGAAGTGATGTCTGTGTGTGTGTGTGTGTGTCAATGAGTCTGTGGAGACGATTACTGACAAACGAATGGACCGATTCGAATGAAATTTGGTACAAAAATTACAATCCATAAACACTGGAAGCCTATTGTTTTAAAACACAATTGAATGTCCAGAACCCCCCCTAAATTTTCGAGTGAAATTTTGAAAAAATCGTCAGAAAATCAAAACCTCTAATAAAGTTACGCAAATAGACATTTCTTATGTAATTTTTCATTTGCAAACAATTGGCATAAATTTTAGAATGGTAACGTGAATCGTTCTCGAGATATTGCACATTTAAAAAAAAATATCAAAAAATCATATAAAATAAAAAAAAATATTTCCTATTGAGAAACATGTTCACTTTTCATATGTAATACCATGCGATAAATTTGGTGACATCATTCTCGTGGATGTAGCTCGTTCCATTCATGAAAAAAGATACTTTGAGTATTATTTTTGTATATATGAACGCCAATAGTCATTTACCTGCTGTAAAAATAACTTATTTCCCCGGCCGTAACGCTTGGCGAGAGTTTGGCGACGAGTTTGATGGAATGTCGCCAACTTGGCGACTTTTTAAATGTTGCTAAATTAACGAAAAACTCGCCAAATGGATAAAAATGACGGGGAATCCATGAAAATGACGACTCATTGACGAAAATTCAGTATCTTGGAAAGAATATAACTATCTACTATAAAAATAATCTATATTTTTTTACTGTAAAAGTAGTAAATTCATTGTATTATATAAAGAAAGTCATGTGCTGCCCACATCAGATTTTTTTACATTATTTTTGGATAATAGTAATATTAAATACATTTTCCAACATAGTTGAAAAGTGTTTATGACTTTGATCATTCTATCTGTCTGTCTGTCTGTCCGTTTGCACGATGACTGCTGAAAAAATGATTTCATCGAAATGAAATTTTAGTATGTTGTTGAGACTGTCGGTAGGATGTTTGGAAATGAAAATGGATAAGATCATACAATTAGTTTTGAATTTAGCTCGGGTTGAAAACATGAAATACATTGATCCCTATGGGAATCACTGCAAAATAAATAAGAAAGATCAATCATGCATAAAGCATTCATTATGAAACTCTATCAAACTGCAAAACAATTTTATTTAAGCATCTCTAAAATACGATACATTTAGCAGTAATATTTTTGAATTTATCATAATACTACAATAGTTTATTATATTTGAAAACTTATAACTTCATCGAAAAAAAATGAACTTTATTCAAATGACGTCATCGAAATATAAATCACCTGGCTCTCTATGTAAAAGCAGTAAATATTTCATTTAAACATTTTTATTTCATTCATCACAACACTACAATAATTTGTTTTACTTAACTTAAAACCATGGAGGTAATTTATATTTAACTCTATGCGTAAAACTTCATCGAAAACGACTGCTATAATATTGTCTGTAAAATCAAAGAATGTTTCATTCACATAAGCTATATTGCAGATTTCAGAGCTAAATAATTTTGCGTTAAAGAAATTCAGCAAATCTTATACAACTCATTTTACAGCTTGATTTGTATACATTCTACATACGTTAAAGTTAGACTTCATTGTAGAAATGATCAAAGTTTGATGATCATTTAAACTCCAAAATATTGTAATTGCTTTAGCACAATTTATAGATGCACAATAAAAAATAAAGCGGTTTTAGGACGGATGCAACACTAAATATAAATTAAAAAGAGGTTTAAAAATCAAGGTTTGGACACAGGATGGATGGCATTGATCATTTAAGCTCAAATATATTGTAATTGCTTTGTATCAGAATATAGATGCACGTAAATTAAAAAGAAATAAAGCGGTTTTAGGACGGATACAACACTAAATATAAATTAAAAGGAACTTTAAAATCACGCTTTCGACACAATATGGATGCCATATTTTATTTTGAAGTGGATCATCTGATCTCTTCATATAATGTGGGTGCAATTATTATTTTAATTTTTATTTAAAAAACTACCTAATATATTTTGCTGAAATTTTTTTCTTATTTTTTATGGGATAATTTGATATTTCTTAAAACTTTCGAAGCAATTTGTGAATTTTAAATTCGCTTAAAAAATGTTTGAAAAATAAGGTCCCATAGGATTCAATGTATATCATTTTTTCAACCCGGGTTCAGACCAAAACTAATTGGGTGATATTATTAATTAATTTTCCCATATGTCCCACAGACCGTCTGAACAATATACTAAACTTTTATTTTGATAAAGACATTTTTCTACGGCAGTTATCGTGCGGACGGATAGACAGAATGAACAAAGTAATAAACACTTTTCAATTTTGCAGTAAAGTGTTAAAAATGGCTTCCATTTTCCTCTATTACCGTAGATATTTAAATATCATTTAAATTTATATTCAGTGTTACATCCGTCATAAAACTGCTTTATTTTTGCGTATTATCTGGGTATATAAATTCTGTGCAAACGCAATTACAATATTTTTTTATTTTAAATGATCACTCGACTTTGACTATTTCTACAACAAAGTCTAATTTTAAAGCTATACTATATAACATGCAGAATGTATACAAATCAAGAGATTGTAAAGTGAGTTGTATAAAAATTGCTGAATTATTTTATGCATAATTATTTAGCTCTGGAGTTTGGAATATATGTGAAATGAATGAAATATTCATTGATTTTACATACAGAAGCAGACGATTTATATTTCGATGATGTTTTAAGTTTTCAAGTATAATAAATTACTGTAGTACTGTGATAATTTAAAAATATCAGCGCTGAATGTATCGCATTTTCAGAGATGTTTAAATAAAATTGCATTTAGGTTAGAAAGTGGTTCATAATCAATGCTTTATGCATGAATGATCTTTCTTATTGACTTTTAAGGCTTCAAATAAAGAAAATACAGGCAAAATCTTCAGAACGGTGCATGCTAGTATCTTAAATAAAAATCACAATTGCTTTTAATTTAAAAATATACACAAAAATAACTCTAACATTTTGTCATAATACAGTTTAAGAATTTTGTTTTAGTATTCGACAAAATTTCTAATAATTGAGAACTTTCTAGTAGCCCGCTGCATTTAAAAATTAATAGGCTTCCTATGTTTACAGACTGAATATAAAAACATTAATTTTATTTCAATCCGTTCTATGGTTTCTATGTCTTCAAACTTAGACAGATTAACAAACAACATTAATATAAAACGTAAAGATTGTGTTCCGGGAGGAAGAAAATTTCAAATTCATTAAAATTTAAAAAATATATAGATTTCACCCCATTACAATTTTATGTTTTATATGTATTTTTTGCTATAGAGAAATTAAATGTAAAATTTCCTACTTAATAAAAGAATCTGATGTGGGCAACACATGACTTTCCTTATATAATGCAATGAATTTACTACGTTTACAGTTTAAAAAAATGTTATTCTTACAGTAGATACTTATATTCTTTCCAAGATATTGAATTTTCGTCAATTAGTCGTCATTTTCATTAATTTAGCGTCATTTTTATCAATTTGGCGAGATATTCGTTAATTTGTGAAAAACTATTAAAAATGTCGTCAAGTTGGCGATATTCCGCCAAATTCGTCTCCAAAATCTCACCGAGCGTTATGGATGGAGAAATAAGTTATTCTTACAGCAGATAAATGACTATTGGTGTTCGAATACAAAAGTATTACTCAAAGTATCTTTTTTCATGAATCGAACAAGCTAGTTCCACGAGAATGATGTCACCAAATTTATCGCATGGTATTACATAAGGAAAGTGAACATGTTTCTCAATAGGAATTTTTTTTTTTATTTCATATAACTTTTTGATAATTTTTTTTTAAAAATGTGCAATATCTCGAGAACAGTTCATGTTAGCGTTTTAAAATTTATGTCAATCGTTTTCTAATGAAAAATTACATAAGAAATGTCTATTTGTGTAACTTTATTAGCGGTTTTGATTTTTTGACGAGTTTTTCAAAATTTCACTCGAAAATTTAGGAGAGTTCTGAACATTCGATTGCGTATAAAAACAATAGACTTCCAGTGTTTACGGATTGTGATTTTTGTACCAAATTTCCTACAAATCGGTTCATTCGTTCGTCAGTTATCGTCTCCACAGACTCATTGACACACACACACTCACACACACACACACATACTTTCACACACACACACACATACTTTAACACACACACACACAGACATCAATTCAAAAATGCTCGATTCGTGATCAGGGATGCTTGAAACTTGCTCTCCCGTCGAAAACTCGAATTCGAATTTTCGGCCCCGTCACAATACTTTCCTTATACATTATGTATATAAGGAAAGTAATATATTATACAACTAAAAATGATACATTATAAATAATCAGTATAAATAAACTAGATGTCAAAATAAAATGCTGAGTATATAAGGTATTTTAAGCAGCCACGAGTTTCGGAAATCGCTAGATTTCTTATTTCAAAGTAAATATAAAAATTGTGTTAAAGAAGTATCTTTATTCGCTAATCACTGAACGAAGCTATCAGTCTGATATTTCTTCTGATTCTGTTATGCAAAAGTACTCTTCAGCTTTCTAGTTGAATTTATTGGAATATTTTCACATCAATTTAAATTCCAGTAATATGGTTAATGATTTGTCAAATCACATCAAATTTCTCTTCTCCCATTCTTTTTCTGTTTCGCATTTCGAGTTCACATATATACTGCTATTCATTTATTAACACTTTACAACATAGTTGAAAAGAGTTTATAACTTTGTTCATTCATTCTGTCTGTCTGTCCGTTAGCGCGATAACTGCCGTAAAAATGACTTTATTAAAATGAAATTTTAACAATTTTACAACTCACTTTACAATCGCTTGATTTGTTTACATTATGCATGTTATATAGCATAGCTTTAAAATTACGCTTTGTTGTAGGAATAGCCAAAGTTTAGTGATCATTCAAAATAAAAAATACTGTAATTGATTTGGCACAGAATTTACAAACACAGATAATACGCAAAAATAAAGTAGTTTTATGACGGATGTAACACTGAATATAAATTTAAACGATATTTAAATATCTTCGGTAATAGAGAAAGACAATAGAAGCCATTTTAAACACTTTACAACAAAGTTGAAAAGTGTTTATGACTTTTTTTCATTCTGTCTATTCGTCCGCACGATAACTGACGTATAAAATGTCTTTATGAAAATAAAAGTTTAGTATATTGTTCAGACTGTCTGTGGGACATATGGGAATATAAATGAATAATATCGCCCAATTACTTTTGGACTGAAAACGGGTTGAGAAAATGAAATACATTGAACCCTATGGGACCTAATTTTTCAAACATTTTTTAAGAGAATTTAAAATTTACAAATTGCTTCGAAAGCTTTAGAAAATGTTCAAATTATCCCATAAAATATATAAAAAAATTTCAGCAAAATATATTCGGTAATTTTTAAATTAAAAATAAAAATAATAATTACACCCATATTATATGAAGAGTTCACGGGACCCACTTTAAAATAAAATATGGCATCCATCTTGTGTCAAAATCGTGATTTCTAAAGTTCTTTATAATTCATATGTAGTGTTGTATCCGTCCTAAAACCGCTTTGGTTTTGTTTAAATTATGTGCATCTACTGAAACAGCGCAATTACAATATATTTGAGTTTAATTGATCATCAAACTTTGATTATTTCTACAACGAAGCCTAATTTTCATTTATCGAGAATGTAAACACCAAAAGATGTAGAATGAGTTGTATAAGAACTTCTGCTTTTCTTTAACGCAAACTTATTTAGCTGATTGTGGCTGCAATATAATAAGAATAATAATGCAATATGATAAGAATGAAACATTCATTGATTTTACACAGAGAGGAAGACGATTTTTTCGATGAAGTTTTAAGCACAGAGTTAAATTACTTATACCTCCATGGTTTTAAGTTTTTAAATAAAATAAACTATTATAGTATTGTGATGAATGAAAGGAATGAAAAAATTTATGAATGAAATTCTGCTTTTATATAGAGAGCCAGCCTATTTATATTTCGATGACGTCACTTGAATGAGGTTCATTTGTTTTCGATAAGTTTTCAAATGTAATAAATTATTGTAGTATTATGATAATTTAAAAAATATTGCGAGGAATGCGTCGCATTTTAGAGATATTTAAATAAAATTGCACTGAAGTTGGAAAATGTTTCATAATCAATGCTTTATGCATGATTGATCTTTCTTGTTTTTTATGGTTCCACTAATCCCTCGTCACATTACATTAGGTTACGCTACCATATTGGGTTTTGTCTTTTAACCATTCTGCTGCTGGTCAAGCCCTCTTTTCTTCGTCCAGGTTCAAGCTTGTTCAAACTGAAATTGAAATTTCCGAATTTCTGAATTTCTAAGGAAGTTTTGAAATTTCCTTGGATTTCCGAAACGTACATCTACTCACTACACCTTAATTGCGCGGTATTTTACTGTGGAATTTTATTTATTGCTCGTGCATTGCGGTCAAAGTCACGTTACTTTTGTAATATAAAAAAATAGTAAAATAAATTGTGTGCCACACAACACGACTTTCTCCTACCAGAATTCATGTTCTTTTCAAATTTTAAAATAAAAAAAAATTGAAAAATCGGTATCGTACGTCAAAATTATTACAAATATAGCGTGTTACCTTTCACTTTAAAGGGCTTGAAAAATCTTTCGATTGATATCATAATTGATATTGTACACCCCCTAGGGGGGTGCAACTTGCCCCCAAATTCAGGTTTTGGTGTGAAATACCTTAAAGAGAGAGTACATTATGTAAAATAATGTATATGAAATGTATTAAGCGTAGAGTAAATCTTGAAACAATTATGACGGAAGAAAAATTGGATTCTGCTCTGAATTCGGCACACATTTTACTGGTATTACTTCAACTACACAACTGAAGGATGACAAGCTTATATACCCTCAGTGTAAAATTCTGGAATAAGAACGTAACTTGTAAAGTTTCTAGCCAATCCACAAAATTCGAGAAGTTTCTAGAACTCTTCAAAACTTACCAAATCAGTGATATTTCGCCAAATTTGTCACCAAGAGCACCGATTTTGTAGCCAAGATTAAGCGACCTGGACCTTCAAATTATAAATATGATTGTCTGTAATGCAATCAAATAATATGCTGCCATTTACGTTACATACTTCCGTTACACTCCCGTCACATTTCTTTCAATATTTACTCACTACCCTGTGCCCCGTCCCCCGGGGCGGGCCACCCTGAGATGGTGGTTACTGTAGTACACATTTTAAAAAAGAAATTTAAAGTTGAAATTTTTGATTAATTATAATTAATCTATCATATCTTAACATGGCCGTAAAATCTCGTATTAGTGGACTTTATTATTATTGTACATTGCTTTGTTGTGCCGCTATATAAAACCCTCCAATTATTTACTTTTTACGTGAGTCCTGTAAGGGAATATTAATTAATATGTTACTAAATGGATTACACCATTTTAACTTTAACAATAACATTTATTAAAAACATAAATACTTAATTATTCAATTACAACAATTAATCATATTATTTCGGCGGAGGGAATATGCGAGATCACCTAACTTGCCTAATATATGTTTAGACTTAGATATCTTTTTGAGGAACACATACCTCCAAGTCTGTCTTGGACTTTGATCATAATGCTGGCATCCGTCATTTGTACTGGCTATAACTCGTGGTGTTTGGCTATGTCTAGTACTTGGTTGCACAGCACACATCAATAGATCTAGTCATTATTTTGAAACATTTACGGAACACTCTGCATCTGTAGTATTGTCGTTCTCTCATAATGCCGCACACGTATCAGTCTTGTATCTCTGCACAAGTCGTTATTTAGTCATCGTCTCGAAGTTATCTGTCAAAGTGTACCCCTAGTGTCCTTCTTCGGTCACAGACTGTGGCTCTCTTTTTCCCTCGGGAGTGTCACTCTCTCTTTGCTTTCATTTGCAACATTCAGTGTGACGCAACAAGTACTTTCTTCATTGGTTAATCATTGAATCAATGTTGCTACTTGGCATCCTCGTAAGGGCCCGCTCGGCCCCCTCTGTCTTGACGCTCCTAAATTTATGGTTTGCTGTAAACCTAGGCGCCATCCAGACTACAAGTATTGTTCGATGTTTCGGACACAATATATAATTGGCATAAACTTGTTTCACCAAAACACATGTGAGATCCATTTTTGGTCTCACATATCTCCCGTCGGACAAAGAAACAAAAAAAAAACACCACTAAAAAAAATCGTAAAAGATCGTAATCACCTGGCAATGTTACATACTTATATATTTAACTACTGATACTTTTAACACAATTAAACATTATTTACAAATTAATCAGCATATTTTTTTATAACACAATTTTTTTTTTAAATCTCTCAATTTTCATTATTGATTGTTTCATAAAGAAATGCAATCTATTTGCTTAATCTTTGCATTAGTACATAATTATTAATACGATCACATTTTCTTTTAAATTCAGCCATTTACATATACTTTTCACAGAATTCTTTAACTCTCATTAACATTGCATATGGAGTTGACAGCACATTTGGCATTTTCCCTTTAAATGACCTTCTTAGCAACGACCGTACATAACAACAGAGCCTCTGACCTGATGACAGCTTAATTTATTGATTGACTTGCATTGAAGATCATTAGAGGACTCCTTTTTTCTTCGAGACCGGAAGTTCGTAACCGGAAGTGTGTAAAAATCCCCTTCGGGCCAGAGTGGAAACGATAACGACTGATCCCTTAAGATTATTTTTTTAAACTTTTGCTAATGACTAATTACAAGCGCGGAAAATGAACATCTCAACTTTACTCTCTTTGGAGAATGACGGGGCATTTTGAAGACGTTTGGCTGCTCATGGATTGCTCGCGTTCTCTAACCGTGATGGAGGAGCTCGTAAACAAAGGACTGAACTCAAGTATCGTAACCTTTTATTATTCCATTCAACGTGTATATAAACGTTGACTTAGTCTATTTTAAATACATATATCTGCCCATTATTTTATTTTAATGTAAATACCTTGCTAACCATTTTTCCATAATAGAATGCTGCACATGGGCATGTAACATATTTTGCATTGTATATCTCGCTTTCTTTTTTAAACTCAAATTTAACTCTATTCAATATAATTTATGTATTATAATCCATATTTAAATTTTATTTCGTTGTGTGCTTTGGGCTAACTTGTAGTAAAAATCAAAGTTAACCTTATGTGCCTTCATTACTTGACTGCATTTATTCCCTTTTATAATAACAATATTCATTATGCTAAATCATTTTACTGTCTTATATTATTTAAATTTTATTTCACCTTTCCATTCCTTACTGAGGTTCCCTCTTAGTATAATTTGTTCTCTCTGTACCTTCCTTATGACTTTATGAATTTAAAAAAAAATATTGTAACTTTTTTTTTAAAATTTTTGTTATATAATTTGTTTAAAATTTTGTTTTTCTTTTAACTCCTTGCTTAATACTTTCATATCTTTTAGATATTATTTAAAACATTTTCGAAACAAGCTGGAATTGAATTTTTTGTCTCAAAACGTTTATTTATTTATTTATTTATATATTTATTTATTTATTTTTTAAAGCTTATTTGAAATGATTTCCGTGCATTATTTACTTACTTGAATATTTATTTATTTATTTATATTTTTAACATCTTATGATTTTAAACCCTTTTTAACACTTTACAACAAAGTTGAAAAGTGTTTATGACTTTGTTCATTCTGCCCGTCTGTCTGTCTGTCTGTCTGTCCCTTAGCACAAAAACTGCCGTAAAAATGACTTAATCAAAATGAAATTTTAGTATGTTGTTCAGACGGTCTGTAGGACCTATGGGAATAAAAATGAATGATATCACCCAATTAGTTTTGGATTGAACCCTGGTTGAAAAAATGAAATACATTGAGCCCTATGGGACCTAATTCTTCAAACATTTTTTAAGGGGATTTAATATTCACAAATTGCTTCGAAAATTTTAGGCAATATTTTAATTGTTCCGTAAAATATATAAAAAAAATTCAGCGAAATATATTCAGCAGTTTTTTAAATAAAAATTAAAATAAAAATAACATCTCTTATATGAAGCGATCACGTGACCATGATATGAAAAGATCACGTGACCCACTTCAAAATGATATATGGCATCCATCTGGTCTCAAAATCGTGACTTTTAAAGTTCTTTTTAATTCATATTGAGTGTTGTATCCGTCCTAAAACCACTTTATTTTTGCCTAAATTCTGTACATCTACATACTGAAACAACGCAATGACAATATATGAGTTTAAATGCTCATCCAAATTTGATTATTTCTACAACGAAGCCTATTTTTCACCTATGTAAAATGCAAACAGCAAAATATGTAGAATGAGTTGTATTGGAGTTGCTGTATTTCTTTAACACAAAATCATTTAGTTAGTGGAGTCTGCATAGCTGATATGCATGAAATATTCATTGATTTTACAAAGAGCAGGACGATTTTTTTCGATGAAATTTTACGCATAGAGTTTAATTACGTGTAGCTCCATGGTCTTAATTTTTAAATAAAATAAATTATATAGTATTGTGATGAATAACATGAATGGGAAATTATTTATGAATGAAATGCTGATTTTATAGAGAGAACCAGGCGTGTTATTTTTTCTGTGACGTCATTTGCATGAATTTCAGTTGTTTTCGATGAAGTTTTCAAATATAATAAATTATCGTAGTATTATGATAATTCTAAAATTATTACCGAGGAATGTACCACATTTTAGAGATGTTTAAACCAGGCAATTTATATTTCAATGCCGTCATTTGAATGAAGTTCATTTTTTTCGATGAAGGTTTAAGTTTTCAAATACAATAAATTAATATAGTATTGTGATAAGTTTTAAAATATTACCGAGGAATGCATTGCATTTTAGACATGTTTAAATAAAATTGCATTGAAGTTGGAAATTGTTTCATAATCAATGCTTTAAGCATGATTGATCTCTCTTGTTATTTATTTGTTTATATATCCTTTTTAAAATCGGATTTATTTACTCACTGTACCTACAAAATTTATCATACTAATTATTTCAATTTATTTTAATCCTTATAACTTTGAATACTTGATATTTATAACCATTTATAACTCGCGACTGTTGATCAATCATTCAATCGCATAAATTATTATCTAATTATTACTTTCTTTGACATTTTAGTAACTTGCCTTAATATCTTTGTAGCATTACTATATATTACATATTATTAATTATCAAATTACTACACATGGCATTTATTGCATCCAAATTTACTTTCATTATCAACATAACATTTCTCAACACCTTATTCAGAATATATATTTTTTACTTTCCCTGAAATACATGGTAATGTATAGGGAATGTATTGGAATCATGTCGAAAATCGCAACTCGAGTTTTCGACGGATCTACACGTTTCAAGACCTCTAGAATACGAAAAACCATTTTTAGTGTGACGTCTGTGTGTGCGTCTGTCTGTCTGTCTGTGTGTCAGTCTGTGTGTGCAACGTATGTATTCACTCTAACTCGAAAACTAATGGACCGAATTTCATAAAATTTGGTAGGTAAATCACTTGGATGTGACCCTGGTGCTGATTAGTTTTGGGTACTATTCGAAATGAACCAACCCGCCTTTTTTTGCGAAATGGCCCTCAAAAATTACCTTTATCCACTGTAACTGAAAAACTAATTGTACAAATTTTACAAAATTTGGTACATAAGTCTCTTGTAGGTCACCCTGCTGCTGATTAAATTTTGATACGATTCGGAAAAGAACAACCTGCCTTTTTCACGAAATGGCCCGCAAAAATTGTATATTTCGGCTGTAACTTAACTAATCGACTGAATTTCATAAAATTTGGTAGATAAGTCACTTGTGGTCGACCGTGGTGCTGATTAGATTTTGGTACGATTCGGAAAAGAACAACCTGCCTTTTTTTACGAAATGGCCCGCAAAAATTGTATATTTCGACTGTAACTTAACTAATCGACTGAATTTCATAAAATTTGGTATATAAGTCACTTGTGGTCGATCCTGGTGCTGATTAGATTTTGGTACGATTCGGAAAAGAACAACCTGCCTTTTTTTAGGAAATGGCACGCAAAAATTGCCGAAATCGAAAACAAAAGACTAATATGCTCAAATTTATCAAATGAATTTTTGTTTTATACGCAATTTTTAAAGAGGAAAATATTATAACACACTCCATTATACTTTAGGACTAACCGTTTTCAAGATATTTGAGATTTCTTTCATTTTTGTTACGCCGATTTCGGGAAAATGTCCAATTACCACATAAAAACAAAGATTGAATTAAAAATGCAAATTTAATGTTATTTGGTGCAATTAAAAACACAATCTAATGAATTATTAATGAAATAAAGTAAATATGAATTTCAGTCTGCAGGGAAAGTCATGTGCTGCCCACATCAGATTTTTTTTATGTAGATTACTTTGTTAACAAACGCTCTTCAGTTGCTATCGTATCTCATCGACACTTTTTATTTTTTTATTTACATTCCCCATTGGCATCTAAGTTCTTTATTATTTTATAACATTTATTTAATCATTCCGTATTTATGTATATGCATTTCATATGTAATTCACATTTATTTATTTATTACCGTACAACCTTACTCATCAATATTTACATTTTGTTTTCATTTCCTTATTTATTTAAATTTTATTTTCATATCCATATTCATTTATACACACATGTTTATCGTAACCTTTCCTTGCGTTGTAAATGAACAACAAAAATGATTTATTTCGCAGTCAATATTCTTCAATTAGTTTTTTACTTCAAAGTTTTTTGCACTGTAACGAACTCGGCGCTCATTTCCAATTGCTGATCGCCTTGAGCCCGTTCGGTGGTTCGTTTCTATACTAAGCAAAACACTTTCATTTCACACTAACACCTTTATTACATCTAGATATTTACAGATATATGTACACATCTTCCCAGATTCAAATTGACTCATACATCCTATTCCGGACTCTGCGAGTCCGATCGTCTGTTCAGTTCAGCATCTCCGAAGCAAGTCCCTTTTCTTCAAACTGCCATCGCCCTCCCCTACAAAATCTGGCCGTTGACCCCCCCGCAGTCCGCAGTATCAAATTGCGTGGCCAGCTGCAAACTCTCGGAGAAGTAAGATGGCGGGCCTAGAATAACCTTTCCCAGTCTTCTTGGCATGGACAGAGAGGGGTTCGTAACACCTTCCCCCCACTTTTCAGTCCATCCGTTGACCAACGATGACTGGAAAGTCCAAATCCTGCACCCCTTTCCCATAGTGGAAATTCCCACACACAGGCTATGCTCTCTGCAACCCGGAATTCCTCTATGAGCCAGTGACAGGATCGAACCATTACATAATAATTATCAAAATTTAAATTTCATACACAAAAGTATATTTCCATAAACACTAAATTATTCTTGAAACACCAATTATCAATTTCCAATTCAAATGTTTACACTTAAACAAAATCATATAGAAATACCTTAATATTAAACACACTACAATTCACATACATTTTTCCGTAATTTCACAATTTTTAGATTACCGGCTCAAAATTTTATTCAAAGAACACACAATAATTCATTATAGAGCCAGTAACCCCCTTCGTCATTTCACCTGCCCGGGAGTTCATTCCAGTAACCCCCACAGATTTAAACTCAACTTCTTTTCATCATCCAATATCCACTTTCTGATCCCACAAATCGAGACCCACTCTTCCATTCTTTCCACTGACTATGTAATTTCTGTCTCATATTTCATTTTCATCTTCGATTTCCTTACCAATCTCCCAAATTTTCCCACTAATAATTTCATTTTCACTCGTGAATAATTACACATTTTATCTCTTGACCAATTTCCTCCATAACATTGGTCTCGCAGGGAAGCAATCTTGCTTCTAACCCCAGCATATTTCATCTTCGGTTTCCTTACCAATCTCCCAAATTTTCCCACTAATAATTTCATTTTCACTCGTGAATACCTGCACCTTTTCTCTCTTGATCCATTCCCTCCATAACATTGGTCTCGCAGGGAAGCCAACTTGCTTCTACCCCCACTAACCCTTTGCTTCTTTTCACTAACCGAACCCATAACTACCTCCATAATTCCTGTTCCTTCACATTTCCCTTCCAACGTTGTTCCCACTTTAACTAACATGACTTCCTCATGACTTCCAACTGAGCACACTTCATTCCCTTCCGTTCCTATTGTCTCACGTTGGGCTATAACTGACTCTCCAGTTCCGCATCTTTCGTTCATTGTCTCTGTCTCCTTTCTCTCACACTCCGTAATTCGACTCTTATCCATTGCTTTCGAATTCTTCAAGACCCCCAATGTCTCTAAACTACTCGTAACATTTTCCTTTTCGGTGATAATTGGACTCACAGATATTGGAACCACAGGATAGCCTTTCTCAGCCCCTTTCCTTTCCTTACCGTCCCTAATATATTGAGCACTACCGGACTCGGAACTTGAGGTTGCCTGCTCGATCGCCCCTTTTCCCTTCAAGGACAACTGTGACCTAGACATATCTATGATCAGGAAACTCTCACCTCCCCCCGACTTTTCTTTCTTCTGCGCAGGGTCCACTCGCGACATTGTATTACTCCTCCCCCTCACCATCTTTTCTTTTTCTCTCCGAAACTTGTTCACGGGAAACCCCTCTCTCTGAGACTTTCCAACCCCATTTTCCATACCGGAATTCTCGCTTTCCATTCTGAAACTCGGAAGATCGGATACCCGAAAACGCCGCTTAATTTTTTCAACGCTTTTCGCCCCTGTCTGAATATCTAGGCTTGGCAATTCTGATTTTTCCCAAGTCTCCTCAAATATTTCAAATTGAGCTTTTCGCGACTTTTCCGAATTAAGCTTTGTACTTTTTCGCGACTTTTCCGAATTAAGCCATTTACTGTTAAGCGCACTACATGTTTCTGGGCATTCATACCTATAGTGTCCTAACTTTTTACATGCGAAGCACAACACTGTGTTCTTATGCACATTTTTCACCGCTCTACCAATTTGGCCGCTATAGCTCCGGGTAATGGTATTCTGTGCAATTTGGGTTTCACTATTATCCTGGTTCATTCCCAGTTCCCACATTAACCATTTGATCTCGCTTTCCCTCTTTTGCTGCTCCTTTCTCTCCAACTCTCTCAACTTTCTATTATACTCTAATTCTTTTTTCTCCCACTCTCTATTGTACTCTAATTCTTTTTTCTCCCACTCTTTCTTCTTTCTATACCGTTCTTCATTCTCTTCTCTTTCTTCCTTAATAGAAAACAATATATTCCTTATCGCTTCTTCCTCATACTCCTTGCTCCCACAAATTATATTTTTTAATTCCACCACCTCACACTTAGAATCCGCCGTCTCGCCTATTTCATAACAGAGCCTCACAAGATCAATTTTCTTCTCTTCCAATAAATATGCCATCCTAAACCACTGCGTGAGAACCAAAAATTACCTACACAATAATAGCTCACCCTAATTTACACTATACCACCCTCTTAATACACAATATTGCCTTTTCCCCTTCATCCAAAATACATAATATATACACATGTCAAATCACTTTTATCAATCACATATATCATTTTTTCCCTTTACAGTGAAATAGTTTCTCTTTAATATAAAACCAAATACCCTAGAAGTAATATAACTTAAATTTCTCTTAACAGTAAAATACCCTATGCATAATATTAATTATATATCCACATACAAATATCTCATTAATATTAAATGTACCACAATTTCATGCAAATATTTACCATAATTTCTTATCAAAACAACATTTAAACACATTTGTATATTAAAGCAAAATCTTTATCCATATATTACTTATGTCACTGCTCATTTAGGAATTTCCGTTATTTATTAACAAAACTTTAAAAGTCATAATTTACTCCCATCAATAATTTACTCCCCACAAACCAAATGGCCCCCTTTAAACTCATTACTAATTTTACAATTTAATTTAAAATCCGCTCTAGCCCAGAGAGCATCACCCATGAATTATGAAAATTTCCACTTACCTCTTCTTCTGTACCAGATGTCATCAACATTCTTTCTTATGGGTTGGGGTCTTTGTCACAAGCTATACCGATAATCCACTACGTCCATTAACCACACACACCACTGAATCCATATGATTCCCGCCGATAAATCATGCAATTTATTTTAATCACTACTCAGGAATTTAAACGCATTCCTGCCGTTTTCCTTTGTTTAGAGTTTTCTACGTTTCATTTGCTTAGCATTTATCCTTGCCGGCTGCGCCCGTGTAACGAACTCGGCTCTCATTTCCAATTGCTGATCGCCTTGAGCCCGTTCGGTGGTTCGTTTCTATACTAAGCAAAACACTTTCATTTCACACTAACACCTTTATTACATCTAGATATTTACAGATATATGTACACATCTTCCCAGATTCAAATTGACTCATACATCCTATTCCGGACTCTGCGAGTCCGATCGTCTGTTCAGTTCAGCATCTCCGAAGCAAGTCCCTTTTCTTCAAACTGCCATCGCCCTCCCCTACAAAATCTGGCCGTTGACCCCCCCGCAGTCCGCAGTATCAAATTGCGTGGCCAGCTGCAAACTCTCGGAGAAGTAAGATGGCGGGCCTAGAATAACCTTTCCCAGTCTTCTTGGCATGGACAGAGAGGGGTTCGTAACATGCACCTTCAGGGAATTTATTCATTTATTCACTTAAACAAAATTTTAACTAAATTTATTTCATTTATCCTGTTACTTTGGGATTAATTTAGTTATTTAATATGCTTACACAATTTATATTATTCCTGAAACATTTATTTACCTAAGCAATTTTCAATGAATTTTTACATTTCAACATTCCTGCGCGAGATATCGTGTCCTCAATTGTTTTATTGCAACGGGCGATTTACAGCTACTTTAACTGTTCAAAATCTAACATTTTAAATTCAAATTGATTTAAAATTTTCGATTATCTATCACTTTACTTATTTTTTTGACATAAAATTTGCATCATTAATGACTAATCTCTAATAATCTCATCTTCAGCTCATTTCTATTTTTAATTTCACTTAATTATGTCTTTCAATTTTTAAGCATCAAGACTCTTTGACAATTCAACATCTCCTGCCTGCCCCTGTAAATAACATCAATCCTACTGGAATGGCCTTAACTCGTGGTGTTTGGCGCCTTCCCGTACTTGGATGCACTGGACACATCAATAGATCTAGCCATTATTTAGGAACATTTACGGAACACTCTGCATCTCTAGTATTGTCGTTCGCTCATAATGTCGCACACGTATCACTCTTGTATCTCTGCACAAGTCGTTATTAAGTCATTGTCTCGAAGTTGTCTGTATAAGTCTTATTTAGTCATCGTCTCGAAGCCATCTGTCAAAGTCTACCCCTAGTGTCCTTCTTCGGTCACAGGCTGTGGCTCTCTTTTTCCCTCGGGGGTGTCACTCCCCCTTTGCTTTCATTTGCAGCATTCAGTGTGACGTAACAAGCACTTTTTCATTGGTTAATCATTGAACCAATGTCACGACTTGGCATCCTTTTAAGGGCCTGCTCGGCGCCCTCTGTTTTGAAGCTCCTAAATTTATGGTTTGCTGTAAACCTCGGCGCATCCAGACTACAAGTATTGTTCGATGTTTCGGACACAATAAATGACTGGCATAAACTTGTCTCACCAAAACACGTGTGAGATTTATTTCTGGTCTCACAGTTACGCATGTTGGCTCTGTAACCGTGATCCTCCGACTCTAGGAGCATAACAGTCCGAGAAATCAGCTGTCGAGGAAGCGGCCGTCATGCGGTGAGGCAGCACGGCCTCGGAGTCTTCCAAGTGGCGGTGATCTCACGGACTGTGTCTATTCATGACCTGAGCCTAGATCCGACCGGGGTCGGGCTTTGCGGGTGTTCTTCTGACCCTACCCGGTGAATGATCCCGTCGAGAACGTGGTCCCCGGCTGCGGCTCTGCTGGATGGGTAATTGAAACCCCGGTCGTGGAGAATTAATAGGCATAAACCTAAGGGTTGTCTTTTCCATTGACTTTGAATCTGAATCACTACCCCGTGCCCTAAGATGCTTCACATAAAAAAAACCCTCAAAAATTAAATTTATGACTGTTAATTTAAAAAATAAAGTGGAAAACGCATAAAAAAATCCAAGGTGCTGATTACGAATCTATTTTTCTATCTTTATTAATTGCCCTCCCCCCCCCCCCTGGAACGAAGGAAAAGCGTTCTCATTAATGAAATGGAAATTTAAAAAAGCAATTTACAATTCGGATGTCTTTCTCGTGAGTTGGCCTCTTCGTTCCATTTCTGATTACGACGGATATTTAATTGCAACTCGTAAGGTTAATGCATACTGTTTTTAATTATAGAATTTATCAAAGCGTTCTGACCTGCTGAGATAGAAAGAAATTGTTTTCTTTCTGTTAAAGAAGTTACTTCTTGAGATTTTTAAAAATCATTTCGATTTATGTTTTTCCAATAGTGCATAATAATTATTAACTGCTTTTAGTCTATATATTTGAAAACTAGTTTAAAATACTCAGCCCAAAGGCTTATTGATTTAAAAAACGTATTGTTTAAACTTACATTAACTACATAGAAGTAGTACTTTCCCTGCAATACATGGTAATGTATAGGGAAAGTATTGGAATCATGTCGAAAATCGCAACTCGAGTTTTCGACGGATCTACACGTTTCGAGACCTCTAGAATACGTAAAAACCATTTTTAGCCTGACGTCTGTGTACGTGTATGTGTAAGTGTCTGTGTGTCTGTCTGTGCAGATTTTGTATCCACTTTAACTAAAAAACTAATAGACCAACTTTCACAAAATTTGGTAGATTGTAACACTTGTGGGCGAGTCTGGTGCTGATTAGTTTTGGGTACGATTCGGGATAAAGAACTCGCCTTTTTTTGCGAAATAGCCCGCAAAAGATTTTATCCACTCTAACTAAAAAACTAGTGGACCGAATTTTACAAAATTCAGTTGATGAGTCACTTGTGGGTCACCCTGGTGCTGATTAGATTTTGGTATGATTAAAAAAAAATAACCTGTCTTTTTTTGCAAAATGACCCTCAAAAATCGTCAAAATCTAAACTAAAGAACTACGCATGCTCAAATATATCTCTTAAATGCTTGTTTAATACGTAATGTTTAACGACGAAAAGAATAAGACCAACCCCATTACACTAGGACTAGCCGTTCTCGAGATATTTTAGTTTTTCGTATTTTCTCTACGCCACCTTTGAAAATAAGTCCGGTTACCGAATGAGAAAGAAAATTGAATTAAAAGTGAAATAAATTTAATTAAAATAAAAAGAACGTGGATATAAGTCTGCAAGGAAAGTCATGTGCTGCCCACATCAGATTTTTTTTAACTAGACGTATTTTTGGATACGTTTTTAGTAATTTCTGTTTTAAAAGAATAGTGAGTAACTGTTAATCGTTATAGATTGGCGTGAAATATATCTTTTTTTGCACATTTAGAATGGGAAAAAGTTATTGTGTATTGTGTGTGATGATGATATAATGTACTTAGGGAAAGGCTTCGATATTTTATGGAAGTTTGGAGTTCTTTATACTTCCCTGCAATACATGGTAATGTATAGGGAAAATATTGGAATCATGTCGAAAATTGCAACTCGAGTTTTCGACGGATCTACACGTATCAAGACCTCTAGAATACGAAAAAAACATTTTTAGCGTGACGTCTGTGTGTGTATCTGTGTGTCTGCGTGTCCGTCTGTGTGTCTGTCTGTGTGTCTGTCTGTGCAGATTTTGTATCCATTCTAACTAAAAAACTAATCTACCGAATTTCACAAAATTTGGTAGTTAAGTCACTTGTGGTCAAGTCTGGTGCTGATTAGTTTTGGGTAGGATTCGGGATAAAAGAACCCGCTTTTTTGCAAAATTCTCCGCAAAAGTTTGTATCCACTCCAGCTGAAAAACTAATGAACCGAATTTCACAAAATTCGGTATATGAGTCACTTATGGGTCACCCTGGTGCTGATAATATTTTGGTACGATTCGGAAAAAATAACCTGCCTGTTTTTGCAAAATGGCCTGCAAAAATTGTCAAAATCTAAACTAGAAAGCTACGTATGTTCAAATATATCCATTAAATGCTTGTTTAATGCTTAATTTTTAGCTAAGAAAAGAATAAGACCAACCCCATTACACTAGGATTAGCTGTTCTCGAGATATATTAGTTTTTTTTCGTATTTTCTCCACGCCACCTTTGAAAATAAGCCCAGTTATCAAATGAAAACGAAAATTGAATTAAAAGTGAATTAAGTTTAATTAAAATAAAGAGAACGTGGATATAAGTCTGCAGGGAAAGTCATGTTCTGCTTACATCAGATTTTTTACTTTCCCTGCAATACATGGTAATGTATAGGGAAAGTATTGGAATCATGCCGAAAATCGCAACTCGAGTTTTCGACGGATCTACACGTTTCGAGACCTCTAGAATACGAAAAAGCTATTTTTTGCGTGACGTCTGTGTGTATGTCTGCCTGTGCAGATTTTGTATCCACTCTAATTAAAAAACTAATGGACCGAATTTCATAAAATTTGGTAGGTAAGTCACGTGTGGACGAATCTGGTGCTGATTAGTTTTGGGTATGATTCGGGATAAAATAACCCGCTTTTTTGCGGAATGGCCGGCAAAAGCCTGTATCCACTCCAACTGAAAAACTAATGAACCGAATATCACAAAATTCGGTAGATAACTCCCTTCTGGGTCACCCTGGTGCTGATTAGAGTTTGGTACGATTCGGAAAAAAATAACCTGCCTTTTCTTGTAAAATGTCCCGCAATAATCGCCAAAATCTAAAATAAAAAACTACGTATACTCAAATATATCCATTAAATACTTGTTTAATACGTAATTTTTAACGAAGAAAAGAATAAGACCAACTCCATTACACTAGGTCTAGCCGATCTCGAGATATTTTAGTTTTTTTGTATTTTCACTACGCCACTTTTAAAAATAAGTCCAGTCATCAAATGAGAACGAAAATTGAATTAAAAGTGAATTAAATTTAATTAAAATAAAGAGAACGTGAATATAAGTCTGCAGAGAAACTCATGTGCTGCCCACATCAGATTTTTCCTTTTTAAATTTCTTTATTTGTATGACGCCAACATGTATAAGCTTATATACAGCCGTGGAAATTGATATATACTGCCGCTATTATAAGCTTATATACTGCCGTAGAAAGTTTTGGAAAAAACACATTACTCGTAAAGTTCTAGCGAAATTTACAATATTCGAGAAGTTTCACCTTGCCAAAAGTCCCTAAGTTGGCTACATTTCAACACATACGGAGACAAGGTCAATTGTTCCGTCAAATTACAATAGTTTCCTGTAACATATTTATAACCATACTAGTGGGCACCCATGAAAATCATAGATAAACTTTTATGTGTTGTAACACAAGGAGTTGAAATATACTGAAATCTCACCTCAAAAAACGTTCTGGAGGGATCAAGATAATATAGTACTTGTTCGCTAATCCCTCCTCAATGAGTAAATACTAAGAGAATGAGAAGCCATTCAGGAGGCATGATTAGGCACATGAAGTGGGGTGTTTTTTTTTGTTAGTCTCCACATAAAGGCGACTAATCCCATTGGCTTCTGGAGTTCTTTCATGCCTTAATTCAGATCTATAATGTTAGCAATACCGCGAGATAGCAATTTTCCATAAAATGTCCTGCTGACCATCATATTATAGCAACCCAGAGTGTGAGTTCTTAATAACCAATTTGCTATTGTTTCTCCCATTTGCATTAAGTTACAATTTTACTGTAAACTAACAACCTATTAGATCTTTAGGTGAGCGACCAGTTATAGCGCTAGCTTGATAAGCGTGCTGATTCTATTTAGGGATGGAATCAAAACTTCGATAGATTGTGATGTGGACGTGAGTGTGTTTGTGCCGCGGAGGTTTCACCAGAGCTTTCTTAGATATATTCCCAGCTCTCAGGTCGTAGACAATTATGCCGCTCTACAATAAATAGGACTTTGTTAGTGTATATGCTAGGCAATTGTGCTGGAGGTAATATAGCTTGTTTATTAAGGCTTTTGCTTGGATTGATAGCGTATTCTAGGTTGCGAGTAGTATTACTATTGCTACGTGAATTTATTGGTATGTAATTTCGGTATATTTTCCCATGTACAAGTTTTATGCTGCGGTTTATTTATTCATGCAAGAAGCCCTGTAGTTAGTAAATAAATATGTTATTTACTTTTTACTTTTGTGTCTGTGAATAATTCGCTGAACATTAGTAGTGTTGGTTGGTTTATCTTTTTTGTCAGCTGGACGCAAAGAGTTATGTCATTAAAGGTTTATAAAAATATCCTTTTACATAGGTTTCCACAAGTGTATATGCTGGATATAAGGGAGAAAAGGTCAAGGTCACACAAGAAATTTTTTAGGAGAGCAAATTAAAAGTTCTAAGTCTCACAGCGAACAGAATTTCAGAACCATGATATTTGCTCCTTGAAAATATCACCGGACCATATGACAGCGTGCCCACGTTATCTCTTGATGCATACAAAAAACCAAATCCTAATGGACAAAATTTCCCCAAATTAGGTAGATAAGTCATTTGTGGGTTACGCTAGTGCCAATCACATTTGGGTGTGATTCGGAGAAAAAGAACTTTCCATATTTTTTTGCGAAATTGTCCGCAAAAATCGTCAAAATCTAAAATTAAAGACTACATAAACCCAAATGTATAAATTTCATGCTTGTTTTATACGTAATTTTTGACGACAAAATATAAGACCAACCTCATAATATAAGGACAGCCCTTATATTGAGTTGAGTTTTTGACTAGATGTGCATAATTTATGAAACTTAAAACGGTAATACTTACAGTCTCTCAAATATTTTATCCACTTCATCCCGAGAAGCAAGATTCTTGTAGAAGTTTAAAAATGTTTCCTTAGATATCTTTTCCACTGGTATACCTTCGTTCTGAAAGAAAAGCAATAACAGTTGAATGGGATTCAAAATATTAAAAATTCGCATTTAAATCATAGAAAATATAAATATTTTGAGTGCGTATTATATAAAATATATTTGCATCACTGATGTGCTGCATTTCAGTTAAAACAATAGAAAACATTTTAAAGTTTAAAGAATTCTAAATATTAGTATTATTCAGTATAAAGAATTCTAAAACTTATAATATTTCCTTAAAGAAAGCAGGCATATATCCATTAGGTGACTATATTTTATTTTGAGGGTGTTTTTAGCTCCCTTTCAAAAACAGTTTGTGCTCTTAATAATCTCTAAAAGCGAACTGCAATACTGCTGGCAAAGAAAAATTCAACAGAACTAAAATACTCAAGACAAAATTTTTTTAGCGGGTGGTATCAGCCATGGCAAAAAACAGCCATAAACATATCAACATGGACCGAGAAAAGGTCAACACCCCCTGCTCTCGCATAAGAAGACTAGAAAAATAAATTAGTATATTGAAAGAATTATAAAGTATTCTCCTCGTCCACTAAACTATTACTTGTAGAAAACCCAGACCACACGACCAACCCAAAGGCTAATGGTAGTTTTCTGTGTGGCCGGAAACTATTACTTGTGTAAAAGAGAACACTTTATTATATATTATAACGGTAATTACTTTATATGGTATTATATGGCAGGTTCTCAAATCTGAAGATTTCAGAACCAGCTTCTTTCGTCTTCGTGTACAACGTTGCGGGGGGCTTTATTGTCGCCTTGTCACAGTTCGTTCTTAGTTATATGCCCTGAGGAAAGGGAATAAAACGCCCTCAAAACAATTGCAATCACCGAACAGACATATGAATGTTTTTTCCAAGAAAGTATTGAAAGTAAAATTATTACAAGCAACAGTTTTATTTATTGTAATAAAGAATAATGTAAGTATTATAAAGGTTCTAGCTCATATAGATACACATTTACTTATTCTAGATTCTAGATATTCTAGTGTTACACTTTTTACTTTCCTTATATGCATAAGATATAAAGAAAGTATTGCGACGGCGTCGAAAATTCGAATTCGAGTTTTCGACGGGAGAGCACCTTTCAAGCATCCCTTAACACGAATCGAACGTTTTGAGGGGTTGTCTGTGCGTGTGTTGGTGTATGTGTGTCAGTGAGTCTGTGGAGACGATATCTCACGAACGAAGGGAGCGATTCGAATGAAATTTTATACACAAATTACAATCCGTAAATACTGGAAGCCTATTTTTTAAACGCAATCGAATGCCCAGAATCCCCTAAATTTTAGAGTGAAATTTTGAAAAAATAATCAAAAAATCAAAACCTTTAATAAAATTACGCAAATAGTCTTAGAAATGTAATTTTTTCTTAGAAAGCGATTGACATAAACTTTAAAACGTTAGTGTGAGACTAGAAGTAGATCTCACATGTGTTTTGGTGAGACAAGTTTATGCCAGTTATTTATTGTGTCCGAAACACCGAACAATACTTGTAGTCTGGATGGCGCCGAGGTTTACAGCAAACCATAAATTTAGGAGCGTCAAGACAGAGGGGAGCCGAGCGGGCCCTTACGAGGATGCCAAGTAGCAACATTGGTTCAATGATTAACCAATGAAGAAAGTGCTTGTTGCGTCACACTAGATGCTGCAAATGAAAGCAAAAGAGGAGTGATACCCCCGAGGGAAAAAGAGCCACAATCTGTAACATAAGAACAAGAACGGTAGACTGGGTAAAAAATGTAAGAGATTAACAGCTCGAAATCAAAGAGCACGAAACCTAGAAAGATGTGTCGACTACGAGAATGACACAAGTACGAGTGGCTAGCCAGCAGTACAATATGATTGTCGAATTACGTGTGGTGAATAAGTACTTTGAGTCTAATTCAGTAATGTGATCGGTGAAGTACTTGGTGGTGACAAAGTCCAAGACAGACTTGAAGGTATGTGTTCCTCAAAAAGATATCCAGGTCTAAACATATATCAGGCAAGTTAGGTGGTCTCACATGTTCCCGCAGCCGAAATAATATAATTAATCGTGTAATGAATTTAATAAGTATTTTATGTTGTTAATAAATGTTTTATTGTTAAAGTTAAAATGAAGTGATCCATTTAGTATTATATTAATTAATAATTCTTTTACAGAACTCACCCGAAAGTTAAATAATTGGAGGGTTTTATATAGCGGCACAACAATGCAATGTACAATAATAATTAACTCCACGAATACAAGATTTTACTGCCATGTTGAAAGATTGATATTATGAATAATGATAATTAATCAAAAGGTATAACGTTAAGTTCCTATATTTTAAATGTGTACCAGAGTTAGCATGAATCGTTTTAGAGATATTGTACATTTTCCAAATAAATGTATCAAAAAATCACATAAAATAAAAAAAATGATAACTATTGTGAAATATGTTCACTTTTGATATCCAATATCATGCGATAAATTTGGTGACATCATTCTCGTGGATTTAGTCTGTGCCATTCATGAGGAAAGATACCTTGGTTAATACTTTTGTATTTGAGTAATTTTTCTGCTTTGAGAATAACTTATTTCTCCGTCCATAACGCTTGGCCAGATTTTGGCGACGAATTTGGCGGAATGTCGCCAACTTGTCGACAATTAAAATGCTGCCAAATTAACGAAAATGTTGCTAAATTGATAAAAACGACTAATTGACGAACATTCAATATCTTGGAAAGAATATAAGTATGTACTATGTAAGAATAACCTACTTTTTCCGTCCGTAACGTTTGGCAAAATTTTGGTCTCAAATTTGCAGGAATATTTTCAACTTGCTGACTTTTAAATGTTGCCAAATTGATGAAAATGTCACTAAATTGATAGAAAATCGCCAAATTGATGAAACCGACGCTAAATCAATGAAATGACGACTAAATAATGAAAGGAAGTTCAATATCTTAGAATAAAGACAATAATAGACTATAAGAATAACTCATTTCTCCGTCCGTCCGTAACGCTTGGCGAGAAATTTAGCGGCAACTTTGCGACTATTCTTAAAATTGTCAAAGTGACAAAAATGTCGCCAAATTGATAAAAATGACGTCAAATGGGAAGTAATATTTAGCAAATTCTGATTTCCGTCATGTGACGGACATACCTTCTGGTATGTAAGAAATGCTCTTCTCTCCGTTTGTCGGTAACTCTTTGGCATGCATTTTGGCGAACTTGGCGAATAATGTAGCAAAGTATCGCCATCTTGGCGGTATTTCGCTCCAGATAGACGAAAATATCGTCAAAATTGCAAAAATGACGCATAATTGATGAATTAAATATGAAAATATTTAAGTGTATGGACTATATTGCTTATTGAGGATGCTATCTATCATTATTGATAATTGTTTACTTAGAGTTGCGCAAAATATAAGTTAATTGGATACTTTGAAATAGTTTTGCATGTTGTCATCCGGAAAATTGCTAAATGTAAAATTCAATGATAAAAACACAGTACCGTGTATCTTATACATTATTTTTACTGTAAAAGTAGTAAATTCATAGCACTATATAAGGAAAGTCATGTACTGCCTACATCAAATTTTTTTTCTTTGTTTTTGCATGCATTTATATGGAAGATAGAAATATATCTGTTTTTTTTTATAAGTCAAACTATTCTTTTTAAGTATAATGATAAATATTATAATCGCCCGGGTTCATTTAGCTGTCTAGAACGTTTAACAAAAAGTGGGCGACCTTGACGACGAAAATCCCGACTTTTTAAAAATGTTGCCAAATTGCTAAAAAAGAGCAATACATTTGCGAAAATGATGCCAAATTGATAAAATTTGATATCTTTTAAAATTAAGTTCGATTTCTCTGCTACGCTCTGTCGCTTTGTAGGAATTGCGTATTTAATACTTGATTCAAAATATAGCGAGTTTCAGTGTTTGTGGCACAGGTTCATTTTGTTAAGGAGTCGCAAACTAATTGTGTTTTGTTAAGGGGTGGTACATTAGTTATGTTTTGATGACTCGTACACAAATTTCAAATTGTTTGGGGGGGGGGGGGTCTTACGCAAATCGAGAATTATTTAAGGGGGCTGTATTCAACTCCCGATATACTTGAGGGTCGTATACAAATTCGGAATTGTTTGGAAGTTTTATACAGATTTAGAATTTTTTTGGGGTCCATATACAAATTTGCGAATTGTTTGGTGGTGGGGGGGGGGGGGGAGGGTCGCATAGAAATTTTCGCAACTTTACCCCCTTCTTATAACGGGTTTTTCCTTCTTGTTTCTAAGATTTATGTAAAATACATGTATTATATTTCTACAAATATTATCAACATTTCTAATGCTTTTTGAATTATAATAAACTTTTTTTTACATAAATACTTCTATCCATTTCAACTAAGTTTGAGATATTCAATATTTGAAAAAAATATACAAATCTTACATTTTTTTAAGCATCAATATGATATCCATCGACTTCTTTGTTTCTCTTTCAGCTTTTATATTTCAAGAAGCATAACATTGTTAGGATCAGCTCGACTCTGATACAAATGATTAAAAGTGAATGAAATAAAAATTGGATTGCAACAGCGCAAATATTTTTAAAAAGTCTTAATCTACATATATTTCATACACTCTGAGTATAAGTTTGTTTAAAATTGGTATGATTGAAAATGACAATGTACGGTGATTAAAACTGCATTCCAAAAATTTCAGTTAATGTCTAAGTCAGAGAATATATATTACTTTCCGTATACATAACGTATAAAGAAAGTATTGTGATGGGATCGAAAATCCGAATTCGAGTTTTCGACGGGAGAGCACATTTCAAGCATCCCTGATCAAGAATCGAACATTTTTGAGGTGATGTCTGTGTGTGTGTGTGTTTGTGTGTGAAAGTATGTGTGCGTGTGTGTGTGTGTGAAAGTATGTGTGTGTGTGTGTGTGTCAGTGAGCCAGTGGAGACGATATCTCACGAACGAATAGAGTTATTCGAATGAAATTTGGTACAAAAATCACGTTACATGAATACTGGAAGCCTATTGTTTTAAAACACAATCGAATGTTCAGAACTCCCCTAAATTTTCGAGTGAAATTTTGAATAAATCATCAAAAAATCAAAACCTTTAATAAAAAGTTGCGCAAATAGATATTTATAATGTAATTTTTCCTTAAAAAACGATTGACATAAATTTTAGAACGCTAGCATGAACCCTTCTCGAGATATTGCACATTTTTCAAATAAATTTAACAAAAAATACCATAAATTAAAAAGAGATATTAACTGTTGAGAACCATGTTTACTTTTCATAAGTACTAGTATCATGCGATAAATTTGGTGACATCATTCTCATGGATCTAACTCGTTCCATTCACGAGAAAAGGTACTTTGAGTAATACTTTTGTATTTGAACGTCAATAATCATTTATCTGCTGTAAGAATAACTTTTTTATCCGTCCGTAACGTTTGGTGAGATTTTGGCGACGAATTTAGCGGAATGTCGCTAATTAGGCGACATTTTTAAATGTTGCCAAATTAACGAAAATCTCTCCAAATGGATAAAAATGACGCTAAATCAATGAAAATGACGACTAATTGAAGAAAATTCTATATCTTGGAAAGAGTATAAATATCTACTATAAGAATAAAATTTTGTTAACTGTAATAATAGTAAATTTTTTTGAATTATATAAGGAAAGTCATGTGTTGCCCACATCAGATTTTTTATTAATGTAATCATCTTTTCCATTAGATAAAATATTTACCTTTCCTGACGGAAAACCACAGCTTTCAAGTGCTTTTTCTACTCTTTTCTTGTCATCTTTGTGCTGCGCAAACATTTTTTGGATACTGAAAGTACAAAAAGGAAAACAACATTTCATATCAAATATTATGCAATGCATTTACTAGCATCGTAAATATCATGAAGTAATATTTATATATACCGTATGTTATTTACATTAATTTACATAATTTATTTATAATATATATCTTTTCTGAACAAAATAATTTTTTCATAACATTCTGAATTAGTTGATGCATTTATTTTCTTATGCACATTTTGGAAGTTAATGCGATGTTTAAATAATTGTGTACAAAATTGCATAGAATTTTTTACCTTACATAGATCTAAAATATGTATTAAAAAAGTCTGCTATTTCCTGTTTAAAGCATATTTTAAAATAAATTGTCAGATTATATAGTAGTATAGTATGCATAAAAGCTTGCTTTCTGATAACTGAAATGCGAAAGTTAGAATGTAAAATATATTCAACATTTCGCAAGCATTATACGTATAATCTAATATATTTCTCATTCAGAATCAATAAAACATGTCCATTTTAAAAAAAAGTTCGGTTGTATATGTATCAGTAAAGTTAGAATTTTAATGACGTTTGTACGTTTTGCGACATTAAACTTGTATAAACATTAATTCAGGAATTCTGCTTTGAATACAGATGACAATATAGGAAAATCGGTCTTAGAGCTTGACAGGGCTTTTTTTCACCTATAGATGATGGCTGCATTGGCAGTAAGACATCCTGTTACAATCTACAATGTACTGCTAGTGCAAATAGCGATTACCGCTTGGTTATGAGTACTAATAGGCTTGAAATCAGTGATATTTGTCTAGATAATAAAATTGCATTCGCCACGGTACCTCCGTGGGAGCGTATGATTTGCTGGGGATCTTAGGCCTGTCGATGTACATATATACACCGGTGGATCTAAGATCGATGAGGATGGAAGGTTTACGGTGTGTGTTTTTGAGGGGGAGAGGAGCAAATTTTTACAATTAAAAAGAAGTTGAAATCTTTTAACTCGGTTTACCAGGCCGAGATTCTTGCTATCAAGTTTGCTTGTGACGGGGTCCTGCAGGAAAATGGGAAGACTTTGATTTTTACGGATAGTCTCTCTTCATTGGCTGCCCTGGGGTGCATTAGTAATCAGTGGGCCTTTATTTCTGGTATTAAAAAGTCAATTTATCCTGCCCGGAGACTGGTCGGAGTTCAGTGGGTCTGAGCTCATGTTGGAATTCCCGGGAATGAGGCAGTAGATGGTTATGCCAATGAAGCTGCCCTGACGAGGCCTCATTGGTGGCTCCTGTCGCCTATTCCCTGTTGTTCCGCTTTGCTAGGACTACAGTGCTTGAGGAATGGCGTACATACGATAGGTCCCTGGTCTCTGGCTCGCGAGCTCGATCGTTTCGTCTGGTGCCTGATCGCTTGTTTCAAGTTTTTGATAGGGCCTTGTTCTTGTTTCTTTCCTTGAATGGCCCTTTTCCCGGATAACTGCACAGATTTAAGGTCAGGAGTTCCCCGAACTGCGCTTGTTTAAGGGACGGGGTCGCTGACCATTACGTCTTTGATTACAGGTTTAGCCAGGAGTTTCACTTGGGTAGGCCTCCAGATGAGCATCGGACCGAGTAGTTATTCAGGGTATTAACCAGATCCTCGTGTTTGGCGAGAATTAGAACTTGCTTCCGTTTTTCTGATCTGGCAACTAATGATGGGCTACAATAATTTAGTCATATTGCTCCTTTTTCAATGTTAATTTAATAGCATTTTATCATTATTTGTATATCCAACAACTTGTGTTTTTAAAAGGTAAAAAAGTTTAAAGTATTAGTTAAAATGTGTATACTGCGATAATTTTTTAATAATTTTTAAATGGTAATAATTTTGATTGGTTATTTATATGGCATGTGTGTGGCATAATATAAATATTGATTGAAGTACATTTTGTATAATACCCATTTTAATAGTATTTATTACTAGCATCTTTAATCGTTTAATTATTGCTATTGGTAATTTCAATGATGACCTGTTTGTTAATTTCTTAGAGCTTTAGATTTGATTGGCGAATTATGCTTATTATTATTTATCTGATTTCGAATTCATTTTTGTATCTAAGTTTGATGCCTTATATATTTGTTGAAACAGTAATATGGGGGTTGATTAATTTTATAGTTTGCCATTCTGAATATTATGATTACTATTGGTGTATTGACTTCTGTTTTGATTGATAATGATGGGAGATGATGGTTTTGTTTGGTTATTATCTACCAGTGGTTTTATTGACTTTTCGTGTGTTCGGTTAGTATTTTATCGGGAATTTGCAGTTGTCTAGTCCTATAGATCCCACCTTTGTTTCATAATAAATTATCTGTGGGTGGGGGTGCGTCGCCACCCCTCGGTGGTGCGTCTTGAAAAATTTATTTTCCAGGCTATGCATTAAAATACATTATGCACAGTTGGCAGGCCGCACGGCCTGGGTCGAAGAAGAAGAAATCAATGGCATGCGGTAATATTTCTCCACTACCATCCATTTAATCAGTAGAATACGAAGTAATACTCATTTTTCATTTGATGTTGCTGTCTCTGACATTAAAGCACGCCAAGCATTAAGCATTTCATTAATAAAAATCCTTATTTGTATTTCTTCAAACTCAAAATATGTCTGCTATAAGTACAGGGATTTAAAACTGTAGAAGTTACATCTAAAATTATCACCGATAGCCATAGTATATGATATATTTTCTCATTGTGTTCATATATCTATACTATTAATTTTCATTCAGCGTATTTATCCCTCTATGTGTGTTTATCCATGAATATTTTAGGTTTTCGGTACGAATATTCTACCTAAGAAGACGGTTTCGGTAAATTTTAATATATTATGATCCAATTTAAATAGCTTCACACATTTAAATATCTCCATGAAAAACTCGCCATGAGCAGTATCTCGTGTTAAATATTTTCTCTTTTATATATAATATATATATATATATATATATATATATATGTATAAAAGAGAGGGTGTCACAAAAACATTGACCTCGGCTTTTATTTCTTAAATATTGATCTTAGACATATATAATAAATTATAAAGTTGCGTAAAAAAAGGTACACAATTTTATGAAATCGCTAAAAATTTTCAGGGAATAAATTTGAAGAAATACAAAATTTAAATTTTTATACGGCCCCCGTACAAAAACATTTCCAATGACTAAAATGTGCCCCATACACAAATAAGGGGATGCACAAAATTTCAGCATTTTATCATAAAAAGTCCTAGGGATATGTTAAAACAAATTTGGTGAGGGATTAATCACAAATTAAAATGTAATGTTTACAGCAAGAGTGCAAATGACGCAATGCAGAAATGCATCATAGGCAAATAATATATGCCTCTTATCTTTAATGGATCTTTGGCATGGATGGAAAACATTTTGAACAAGCTTTATAATCTATCAATGTACGCATATTTTAATTATGTGCCCCAACCGCGTAGTGAGTACCGCTGCTTTATATGATCTCTGTCTGTGTAATGCTTTATTGCTTTATTTAGATAAATTTTGGGGATACAAAATTTTGACACATATTAAAGTATTTTTTATCTGAACAATTTCCATCGTCAATTTGTTTATGATCCCCATTTTCAGTGACGAAACATCCTTTCACGTGGTACGGAAAGGTAGCATAAGTCAGATTTTTTCCTTTATCATTATTCAGTTCATTTTAAAGTTACAGATATACGGGTGTTTTTAATGATCCTGTTGCATCAAAAATAAACATTTTCAGATTAATCAAATTTGTCTAATGGGGGAGGGGGTCATATAAAAATTTAAAAAGTGCAACTTTTTGAAAATTAATGCGGGGACTATTTGATTAATGTAGCCTTATTTCCTACTTTACTTTCAACATTTTTGCAATTTACATTGCTCACTTACAGGTAAAGAATTAAAGCGAGTATCAATCTTTTTCGGACACCCTGTATACATTCTAAGACAAAACAATCGACGCACCAAGAAATAATTATCCAAATGAGACAAAATTTGGAACGTGTAATGTGGATGCACAGAAAAAGAAATGATTTGAATTTCAGAACAATTGGGTGATTTATTGCACTGAAAGATCTACATAGAGTGAGAATGCCAATAAGGTGTTGATCCACATCTGGCCTTGATACAAGCTGTTACCAGACGTGGCATTGATGCATAAAGTTACCGGATGCTGTTCTGAGGGATGTCGTTCCAAATGGCCTCCAATTGACGAGATAATTTGTCTACATTCTGGGATGGTCGCAGGCGACGCCCATCTCAGCCTAAGTGGGCTTAATAGGCGAGAGATCTGGGAATCTGGCTAGTCAAGGAAGTAAGTCGTAAGTACGCAGACAATCAATAGAGAAGCATGCCGTGTGTGGCCTGGCATTATCGTGCTGAAAAGTTAGCTCGGGGTGTCTCGAAAGGAATGGCAATACAAAGGGTCGTAGAGTGTTGGCAACGTACCGCTGTGCTGTGATGGTGCCACGGAGGACTATCAAAGGGGTCCGGCTATTGAACGAAATGGTATCCCAGACAATAACTCCCTTTTGTCGGCCCGTGTGGCATGGAACAGTAAGAGCATGATACTGGCGATGTCCTGACTGTCACTTGATCCAGACACTTCTGCACTGGTCGTTGGGACTCAATTCGAAACGGGACTCATCACTGAAGATAATTCGTTCCCAATCCGAACAATTCCACGTTGATCGGGCCCGGCCCCATTGCAATTGCTGTTGACCGTTCATACTGGTCAATGGTAGGCAGTGTAATGGGCGCCGCGAGTATAGATCCCCCTTCCATGGTCTTCTATTAATTGTCCGGGTGGTTACTTCCGTGTTTGTCATATGTTGGATAGTTGATAACGACAAATCTCGTGCTATCACAGCTGCTCTGACAATCGCTCTATC
Organism: Amaurobius ferox; assembly: GCA_951213105.1. Classification (NCBI taxonomy): domain Eukaryota; kingdom Metazoa; phylum Arthropoda; class Arachnida; order Araneae; family Amaurobiidae; genus Amaurobius; species Amaurobius ferox. The sequence goes on along the minus strand of OX578139.1, from coordinate 98,425,178 downwards.
TTCCCATTCTGTCGTAGATCTAGGGCGTCCGCTGCCCGCTTGCCATTGAAATCTGCCATTCCGGATCCATACTTGCCAACATCGTCTAATTGCTGCATCGCTCTTACCCAAATGCCGAGCGATTTATCGGTGTGTCCATCCAGCCTCATACAGCCTGACCTCAAGCCCTCTTTCAAACTCCTTTATATGCTCGTAGTGGTCACGAATTTGCCGGTGGGGCATTGTTACAATTAAGGTACGTAAAAGCAATCGAAACCCACTGCACTTTTTGTTCCTGAAAGCGAGATTCGCTACTTATATACATCACCATGGTGCTCAGTTTCAATGCGCTGTAGTTCTGACTATTGGCTGCGAATTTTTGATCATTTGCATATTCGGTCGAAAGGCTTTTGCATGCAAAGTTTCAGTACTGTCGGATTATTTTGCGGGCTGCTTCGATTTTTTTTTCTTAAAGTGTATATATATGTATATATATATATATATATATATATATATATATATATATATATGTATAATAAAACAAGATAGAAATAGGATACAAATGGAATAAAAAATGGATGGGAAGGCTAACGGGCAATATGCTAAAAAAAGCCTAAGGGGGGATTGTGACCCCTTAAATCCCCGGTTACAGCATGCTGCTAGGCCGCGGCACACTCCTGGAATGGCCACAATTCCCGTAGCACTTCTCCAATGCCTGTAGCTCGAATGAATAGACCTTGATTTTTCAAAGGAGTAAAAAAGAAATGATATATATGTATATATATATATACATTTATATATATATATATATATATATATATATATATATATATAATATACATTTATATATATATATATATATATATATACATATATATATATATATATATATATATATTATTCTAAATTTCGCATTCCATTCTGCCATCACCCTAAACAACTTCTTCAGTCTATATCATTTGATTTTGATAAATTCATATATCAACTTGCTTGTTCACATTCCATTCCTATTGAAGCATTTCATCTATGGAAGTATACTACCTTACATCTACTTAAAAATGTTATTATAAACATCAAATTAACGAAGCCTAAGTATCCTTACAAACAACTCCGATCTGCTATTAAAGAACTACAAGATTTTGTCATGACTTATGTAGATAAAGCTTCTAATAATTATGCCATCATTTGTAAAAAATATTATGTTTCTCTGTTACAGAATTACTTAAAAAATAATCAAATTTTTAAACCCATTAATAATCAGTCTATCAAAATCAAAACTAAAATGCTAAAATTATATACACAATTAAATATTAATTGTAAGTTTTTTAAATTTCCTTATGTTACTTTGGTTCCTAAATTCTATAAATCACCTCTCAGTTTTAGAACAGTCACTTGTGGACATAATACCTTTACCACTACAGCTAGTAAATACTTGCTTAACTGTTTAAATATAATTAATTAATTTCTTAAATTTAGGAATTCAGGATATTTCATTCTGAACAATAGTTTTGATTTCGTAAATAACCTTAGCAAGCTTCCACAAATTCTTGGTTTCCATACCTTTGATTTTAAAGACCTATTTAATAATATTGTCATTAAAGATTTATATAAAGTTATTATCTCTCTTTATCATGATTATCTATCTTCCAATAATGTTGCATTTAATGTCAAAAACTTTCCTATGCTCTTGCACTTTGTGTTATACAACAATTATATTATCCAAGGTGATAACATTTATATACAAACATCTGGTGTACCACAAGGTGGCTGTAGTAGTAGTATACTCGCTAACTTATATCTTTATTATTATGAATGTCATTTTAACTCTAATTCATATATTATATATAGATATGTTGACGACTTAATTTGTATTATCATTGATGATTCCTATCCAATTAATATTGATTTTTACCCATCTAACCTAGAATTAATTCCTAATGAGCCTAGCGTTAGTCAAACTGTAAATTTTTTAGACCTAAATTTAGATATCCTCAATAATCATGTAATCACCAATCTATATGACAAAAATATTCTTACAACTTCACTATCATAAAGCTGCTATCATATTAATCTTGTAATTCTATTCAATTGTTTAGAAACATCATTTTAAACCAGCTATTTCGAATACATCGACTTTCTGATCCTCGGTTTCACTTTCTCCACATCAATAATCTTAAACGCATTTGTTAAAATTACCAATATCCGGAAGTATTTGTAAATAATATTATTAATAATTTCAAATATACCACGTAATCATTTTACACATGCATTATTTATCTTTGATTGGATAACTCAATTTTGAGAATTCACCCATTCTTATCACCTAACTTACCACTTGGCCTGAGTCTAATACTGTTTACTATTTTCGAATGACTGTTTTCCACTTTTCCTGAGTCCTATACTGATTACTATTTTTGAAAGTCTCCATACATATTATGTATCGTTCAAATGTATTCATTCCGGTGCCCACTCGCATTGACGTAGTGAGGTGAAATGCTCAGTCGCTTGTTCAACTTACACGCGGTGGCAATGCTTGTGAGTTCATGTTTCTGTTCGAGGAAGTATTATTTTTCTGATTTGAGATTCAATTGATTTATTTTTCGCCTTCCACTAGCCAGTAGACAGTTCCAATGGTGTCTGTAGTTAAATACTATCGCCATTGTCAGGAACTGGCTATTCTATCGGTTTTAATTCGAATTGTATGGCTGTCCTGATGAGAATGCCATTTCGAACTAACCGCCATTTTTTGTGTTGTTTCAATTGATTGTTCTCCATGTCTTAATCTTTTATCTTGAGCTAATTATTATTGCCTTTTCTCATTTTTGCCGTGTTTTATTTATATTTATATTTATATTTATATTTATATACTTTAACTAGTGAATTTTGTATCCTAATATTCTTCTCATCCCCCTTACCATTGTAGTGATATGTTACCTTCTATCTTTATCCTTAGTCTTGGTCTATAGTTAGTTATTTGTAACAGATATGCTAGTAATGGGTTTTTTTGTACATACAGTAGTTTATGCGTAATTTTCGATTAAAATCTTTCAATATATATATATATATATATATATATATATATATATATATATATATATATATATATGCATATATATATACAGGCGAAGGGATATTTTTCGCGGGACATCTTGCTGAGGAATGTCGATTCTATTTTTCGAGTATCCGCCAAGTTTTAATAGTTAAGAAGTTGGAAACGGAAGTTAAGAAGTTTAAGTAGGCAGTCATCGATCGGTCACGGCGAATTCAATAAAATAATTAAATAAAAATACTCAAAAGGTCAACATCCATCTCGCAGTTTTAGGGCAAAAGCAGCTGTCATCTTGACGCAGTTACCCTATGCGATCTATTTCTGACAAAGTTTCAGTCTCTATTGCGAGATATTTTAGGTCGTCGAGGCTGGCTGTAATTTTTAACAGATATTTTGAAAAAAGCGTTTGTGTTCGTCGATGTTCTTTTTGCATTGTGATTTAAAAATTACGTTTTCAGAAAGTCTTTACTCCGCATTTACCGGTGCTTAGTTATTTGGGCATTTCGATTATCAGGGTTAACTATCTTTCAATAATTATATTTTAGCTATCAAGACGTGATCAGCTAGATCCATTTGACCGGTCACAGATAAACCGAGCATTTAGTGACTCGTATTTGAAAAAAAAAATTATCGAAAATTCTTCGAGAAGAGTTGGAAGATTTTATTTATCTGATGATAATTCAGTTAGGTTAGACGAGGGTTAATTGATTAATATGCAATTCAGTTAGAAGATTAATAGGCAACTTGATAATTGAGTTTTCGTTTAACCAAATTCATATGAATTAGAAGATTATGAAAGACTAGATACCTAAATACAGAACTAGAAAGATTTATCAGAAAGTAAGAATTTTGTGAATCTAGGTATTTAATTAATCATACGCAACAAAGTATATATATGTAGACGTTTTAAATATATAAGTAACAGGCAGAGATAGCTGATGTTACTTATTAAAAATATGTGAAAATTCTAAGGGCATTTATATTGCTTTGAAAAAATCCAGTAAAGCATTGCATTTAATTACCCTATAAAAATATGAAGATAAAAACATCCTGGTCTCATTTTTAAATTCGTATTCAAGATGTTCGTTAAGCATACACATATGGCAAATTGAAGACACTGAAATTGTAGCAAAAATTATTCCCGAATCCCGTTGCAACAACTACTTAAATAAATTCGGAAAATATATGAATTTAAAAAATACTTTTCCAATACATTACCGTAATCTAATATTCTATGACTGTAACTAATACTAGACTATCAAAAATATAATTCAGTTTATTTATTAAATTTAATTCCCCTAAAATGTAGCATACGGATGTCTGTTCTCGCTTTACAAAAATACCTTCACAGGCAGATCTTGAAATAAGATATACCCATTCTATTTTTATCTTGTTTCAACAATAGGTTGAACGTAATAATAAATATAAGAGTTTCTAAACTATTTGACCAAAAAAAAAGATAAAAAAAAACCAGATGATAAAAAGAATCAATTGAATTTATGATATTCTCGTAATCTTATATTAAGACCGAAACTGAAAAAATCCATTTTTTTTTCTTTCATTGCACAGATCGTCCAGCTCACACAAAGAAACAGTCACAAAGGGACGGCCGGAAAAATATAATCCAATTGAAAATGTATAAAATATTTATAAATATTTGTATATCAATTTATTTATTACTAGCAGCATAATCGTTCTTCGTACGGAGTATATAATATAAAGAAACTTAAAATTCGCAATCATGTGCAAATTTCTATAGTATACTAAATGACTTTTTTAATCATGATATTCTGTTAAAATATTTAATACAATGCTCCTGTTGTTGTTGTTGTTGTCGTATCCCTAACATTACATTTTAAGGAAGAAATACAATGCTCCTAAAAAGAAGTTTAAAAATATCTGTGCTCGCTATACAAAATTATCTTCAAAAGCAGATCTGAAGAATAAAACATCTTGGTCCCTTTTGTAAGCAAATTTACAAAAAAAAGGAATTGAATTAATACATGCAAAATGAAAGCATTAAAATTTTATGAGACCCGTACTACTTATATACGCGAATATTAGAATATATAACCTGAATTAGTACATTAAATGTATAAATTGAAAATATCAATAAACCCGTAATTGACTCCAATATATGCCAGAATGGATGCACTAAAATTATATGGGAATATATATATATATATTATCGCAGATTAGAAAATGTGCCAGTGTGTTGGTAGAAGATTATCCGTATTACAATATGAGTCTCAAAAATATTTGACAAAATAAAACATAATCTTTATATCAAAAGGTCGTAATTGATTCCAATATATGTCAATATATATCAAAATATATGCCAATATACCTGTACTACTTATATTCTCGTAAATTAGAAGATATGCCCGTGCATTTGAAGAAGATTACTCATGCAACGTACTATATATGAGTTTCACCAATTTTTGTCATAAACAATGACATAATAACTTGAATATATTAATAATCCCTGAATCAATAATCCCCGGAAATATCAATAATAATAATTTTTAAACCTAAAGACCGTGAATGATATTATCCAGCCAAAAATGCAATGTCAATGAAATTTCTTTTATATATATATCTTTATTATTCAAATCGGAAAAGATTTAATAAAAATCGTATGAAGCAAAACACATTGGATTTACATACTTTGCTAAACGACATGATATCATTTGCTTTAAATAAATTGATGAAAATAATATTGTCCGAAAAATATGCTATCTCCATGGAAGGTTTGGCGACATTTTTGTAAATTCAGCGATAATTTAAAAAATCGCCAAATTTATCATCACGTGGGACTGTAGAACTAACTGATAGTCCCCTTTTGTGACAAATTGACAAAACATCATCACAATACAACCCCCTCACAAAACACAATTAATTTCATTTATTAAGTGCAATTATATCAATTTTATGATATTTTTATGGATTTACAAATATTTTTATCAATTTGGTGATATTTTAAAAATTCGCTAAATGTGTTACTAAGTAGGAAAGATGGACTGAACGACAAATGCTACCGAAACAGCATTTCAGTACTCTATTCTAAAAAAACAAATTTAATTTCATTGATTTGCGTCGTTTTTATCAATTTGGCGGCATTTCCATCAATTTCGCAAAATTTAAGAAAAGTTCCCAAGTTAGCGATATTCCGCCAAATTCGTAGCTCTGAATTTGCAGATCTGGAGAATAAAACAGCCTGATCCCGTTTGTATATATTAAATGAAAACACTAAAATTGTATTAGAAGATATACCCGTTCTACTCTTTTTCTGTTTCAACAATCGGCTAAATGAATTTATTGGGTAAACACAATATATGAGTTTATTAGCTAAACACAATATATAAACTTAAAAACTCTTTGCCAAAACAAATGAAAGTGATGTACGCAGTCCGCAATTAATATAATTAAAAGAAAAATCAAACCGTTCTTTTCTAAAATATATTTTTATATTCATTTACATATTATTCAAATCGAAAAAATAATAATTAAAATTAACAGATAGATTTAATTTAATTGCATTTCTGAGCAACATGATATAAGGTAGAATCTTCCTCATAAACTGCGAAATTAAATAACCATTTTGATTTCTTTATACTTTTCATTGTTGAGTAAAAGCTTGTGAAAAATAATCCACAGAGATGGATTTTCCGTTTAAATTCATGTTTCAAACAATTCAGGATTTCAGAAAGTGACTAAATTGCGCAAAAAATCTCCCACCAAACTCAAAGATAAAGTTTTAATTCACTTTCAAACGATTTTCAATCTTTTCGTTTGGATAAACCACGGAGTTAGAGAGAAGAACTCCTAGGAAAAAAGTTTCGTTTTTCATTAATATCTTAACAACGCCTGGTTTTAGAAACTCGAAACCTGGATTAAATTTATGGGGGGCTATTTCAAAGCTATCCACAAAATTTCATCAAATTTGGTTCAGTCGTTCTCCCGTGATGATGGGACAAACATGCAGATAAACAGACAGACAGACATATTTTCAATTTTATTTATATAGATGAAAAGCATGAGTAAAATGTTTTTTTATAAAAGTCAGGTTTCATGGCCTAAATATCCTTAATCCCCAGACAAAGAATTTAAATAAGAAAGTAGACAATTAATACTAACTAACTGAAGTTTGTCACAACTGGACTTTTTCATACCAGAATCTATTTTTTAGTAGCTTTTTTATTCAAATTTTACAAGAAAAATTTTGAAAAATCTGTTTCAGGGGTCCAAATGGTTACAATTATAACTTTTTATCATTCACTTTAACGGACTTGAAAAAATATTTTGAGTGATACCATACTTTAAATTGTACCCTCCTCTTTGGGTGGGTAACTTGTCCCCTAGGGGTCTAATGGCGTCACAAACAGAAAAATTGCGTCGCAGCTATTTTTCCCAGCAATGATGAAATTATAAAGTTTCTGGACAATTGAGCCATAAATAAACATTTTTCTGCATGATTATGACAAATTTTGTCCTATGCGCCGTGTTCAAAAATATTTAATTTCGAAGTTTTCGCTCGATTTAAAAAAAAATCTATCTAGTTCTAGATTTTTTTTATAACAAAGACGAATATAAAATTTCGTGAAAAACCATTAATATTTGTGTCCGCTCTTGTGTACACAAGGAATCGACCACAGACACACTGACAGACTGACTGGCATCACTCCAAAAATAGTCAAAACGTTTTCAAGAGGTCTAAAAACATATATTGGAATTAAAATCTCTGAATTCGAAAATTTACATGAAACCAATACTTTCTCTTTACTATATTACATAGTATGAGAAAGAAAAAATACATTGAGAAGATTTTTTTTTTCTAATGGCCAGGCATTGACTCGTTCATCTTCGCCTATACATCGACCAGAACCGTGAACCTCCTAGCCGTCATATGACGTTGCCCCAGCGCACCAGTGGGGGTGGAACACATTGCGCCCAACAACACAAACATCCATGCCTGAAGTGGGACTCGAACCCACAACCTTGCGGTCAAACGAGTACGAGGAAACGCTTTCCTTTAACCGTTCGACCACCACGTCGGCACATTGAGAAGATTGTTTAGCTAAAATCGCAATGTTTACTTGGTTAGACATGATGTATTTAATATATACGTTGCTTAAATATGTCACGCAGATTGTAAGATTGATAAATATTTTCAGGATTAGAGTGTCCGTTGTTATTTTGGGACTTAAATTAATTGCGTTAAATATTTGAGAATAGAAAGTCAAAAATTTAACACCAATGAAACTTATAAATAGGCATATTGAAAACCTATTAGTTTACAACATGAAGAAACTACGAACAGTAGTGTAGCTAGAGGGGGGAGGGGGTGATTAGGAGCCATAATCCCTTATTAAGCGAAATATTACATCCCTTCTTCGTCTGCCGCACATAAAGTATACGATCCTACTATACATCCATCGACTCCAACTACCTTTTGAGTTACCGGCTATGTCTAATGAATGTGAATGAATATTATCTGTTAAAATGTTGTTGTGTACGATGTACCGGCTGTGAAAATTTGACACAGCTCACATCATATTATTAAAAAAAAATCATCGTTGCAGTGGTACATATGTTTCTCTCACTCCACCAAGCAGTTAAATGATTTCACTAAATAAGAGTTTTACAATACGAAAACATAAATGTGATTAAATACAACATTCCTACAAATATGTAAAAAAGCAAATCAAACAGAGCAAATCACAAACTGAACCAGAAAAAAAAAGCAGTTTCCTTTTTTTTTAAATTCCATCTTATTATCACGCTTTTGTGTTGATAAATCTGCCGGCAATTCTCACTCTATAAGCACCATCACCATTTTCCGTATATTTATTGAACCAACACAACACTAAGAATCGATGCCATCCTTTGACGTCATCAGTGACGTCACAAAGATTCAGCGCGCGCGCGCTTTTCTTTCTTTTCAGGAGTTCCTCTCGTTTTCTTTATCCCACCACATATTCCATCCATTGTTGTTCACACAGAAATGAAAATAGCAAACATTATTTTTCGCGCCGACATTTTATATTAGGGCATAATGGGATCTTTATATTTTGTCAGCATGTGTTGAATATACATACATTTTGACGAGGAATGAAACTATTTATTGAAGTATGATTTGACAATGTGATCGTAATTAAGAATGTGATCGATTAATTCATAGGGAGATTATTATAATTAACGTATTTCTGTTCAGCGCATTCACCAAAGATAACAATTAATTGAAACTTAATCAAAATTTGGATGATATATACATATATATATATGTATATATATATATAAATACATATTTATATACATATTTATATATATTTATATACATATAATATATATATATATATATATATGTATATGTATATATATATATATGTATATATATATATACATATATATATATATATATACATATATATATATATATACATACATATATATATATATATATATATATATATATATATATATATATATATATATATATATATATATATATATATATATATATATATAAACTATATATATTCAAAAACTTATTCGGAAATTCCTAAAAGTTTAGTTGCGTTTAAAATCAAAGCGATTCCAGTATATACTGGTTGTAATAATTTTTACCAATTTATTTTCTAATCTGAGATATCGCATATCCAGACTCACGGACGCACACTAATATACATACACAAATATGCATATGCACACAAATATGCATATGTACAAATATGCATATGTATACACACATACATCATCTCAAAACGGTTCGACTTAAGTTCAGTGATACTTTAAACGTTCTCTATCGCTGAAAATTCAAAATGGAATTTTCAACCCCGCCACAATACCCTCAATATACATTATATATACTACGTATATACAGAAAATAAGAAGCGTATAATCGTAGAGGCAATGAATAATAGTGAGACAAACAATTTAAGGTAAATTTTACTCGACGGTAAAGCATAACATCTAATGAATGTAATTAAACCATACAATTTTAAATGTAATACGAATTTTTAAATTCCCAATTTCCAACTCATTTCTCTTCAATAAACACTGCTCTAAGACGCAAATTGTTCTAAAAAATACTTATATTCAGGCAAATGATTCAGTAGAATGAATGTATTACAAATCAAAATATTTTTGTAACATCTTAGTATAGATACGATTCTTTCAATACTTTAAAATCGTAACTCAGCTTCATTTTTGCTTATCTTAAAAAATGTTTTTAAAAACGCGAAATTTGAGATACTGACTATTGTGCTTTGTTGTGGTACCACTAGTGCGTTTTGAGCAATATTTTTTTATTTTTCCTAGAATGCTTGGTAATGTACCGGGAAAGTAATGGAATCGCGTTGCAAATGGCAACCTAAGTTTGAGTTTTTGACGGATCTACACGCTTCAGGCACTCTAGAACACACACACACACACACACACAAAATTACTTTTAGCGTGACGCCAGTCTGTTTTTCTATTCAGTCTATGCATCCACTATAACTCAAAAGACTATTTGACAAAATTAGCAAAATTTGTAGGCAAGTCACTTGTGGGCTCTTCTGATTTTGAAAAAATATACGATTCGGAAAAATATAACTGGCATTATTTTGCGAAATAGCCTAAAAATATCGCCAAAATCTGAAATAAAAGATTAAATATGATTAAATGGATAAATTTAGGGCTTGTTTTAAAATTAATTTTTGATGGCAAAAGAAAAAAAAATCCCATTACTATAGGGTTAACCGTTCTCAAGATATTTTGGTTTTGGGGGCATTTGAGGTAATGATGACGTTTCGCAGTGCTCAAAGTTACCAAATGAATATTACTATATATATTAAAACTGAGAATTGGATATACTTCCACATCAATCAGCTACGTACCCATTTCCTTTAGAACACTTAAATGTTAGTTTTATTTATATTTGTACTTAAAACTTTTGCACAAAGTTTTAGAATATATCTAATCGAGTCGAGTGACTAACTTTTGAACTTTATCGATGTTCTATGGAATGATGACTCATCTGTATCGAAAAATGACACATTTAGATTCTGTCCGGTGATTGACATTATAAATATGCAAAGTTTCAGGCTTTAGGCTTCCGTAGGGCCAGAAAATATTTTTCGACCCTCTATTTTGTCTGTTTCAGGGGGAAAATTCGAAGATCCGACTCCGTTAGTTTGTGTTCCGTGATCGAAATTATATCGTTACTACTTATTCTCTGAAATTGTGGTTGTACTCTCAGGATAAAAGAATTAATGAAAATTCTTGAATAATTGACACGTTTATTTAAAAGCACTAATTATCTTAAACAAGGATAATATATAGCAATTAACAGGATATCTGTTTTACAAGATCACGAAAAAACTGTCAGATATAAAAAAATAATTATTAATCAATTTAATGGTCAGCTAATTCACAAAATAGCAGATACTGTTTAACTTAGATCTTACAATTTAACTTAGATTGTATCACGTCAACTGCATTCCAGCTGAGCGATGACTCCTTTTATATACTCTACGTAGAAATTTCCAGAAAAGTGGCTTCATTTTTAATAATTTTTTTAACTCCTGTATTTTCCTTATTTGTAATGTTTTAACCTATATTATTTTCTACACATGTATTTTCCTCAATTTTCTTTTTATTAATATTTGCCTCGCATTTTAGACTTTCGATGAAGTGACTAACGAACCTCACCCATCCGGGCTGTGCAAGCAAAGCTGCAATAGTGCCAATGACCTCATCCTTCGGGCAGGGAACATGGGTATATTTTTGCATGCTTTCCACACTATTTATTTTTTGATTGTCATTTTTATTTGCCTGTTCATTATTTTGCTGTGATTGAAAATTGGGACCTGGGTTTCGCGTGCGAACCTCCCTTTTATCATCTTGCATTTTATTTGCGTTTTCAAAATTTTTGTAACTCGATATATTAATTCGCGTTTGCGATTTATCTTCTCTCGATTGGGACTTTGGTCTATTTCTTAAATTTTGACTCGGCCAAAGCCCCTCCGTCAGTTTAAAGGCCCTCTACGGTTTCTTTTTTGCCCCTGAAATTCTTGTTTCGCAGAAGTTTGGGTATTTGACCGACTATCATTTCTTCCCGTATTTCTTCCTCTGAATCCGCTATTTTGCGTGTTACTAAATCTGTTACTTTGCCCATTTCTAAATCCGTTATTTTGATCATTTCTAAATTCACTTCTTTTATTCCCATATTCATTTTCTCCATAATTTTTTTGTGCGTTTTGGCTGTGCCAACAGGTAGCAAAGTAGTGCCCTCTTTTTCCGCATCCTATGCAATATATAATTTCATTTTCTGATTTTTCATGCCTTTCATATTTTACTTGCTGAGGTTCAAATTTTGAATTTTGTAAATGCCTTTCCATTTGTCTATCATTAACATTTTTGCCCATATTTTCAAATATGAAAATCATGCCCCCCAAAGTTAAAATATGGCAACCCTACATTCACATTATAGGCATATGGCTGCTTATAAAGGGGACTTTTCCACTACTAGGGATTCAAAGAGCCTCCAGTGAAGGCACTAGAGGCGACATATTGAAATCAAAATATCGGAATCAAAATTTTGTGAAAACATTACTTTCTCTATACTTTGATGTTTGTCGTATACGATGACAACGCCTTAAGTTCTTTACATTCAATATTCTTACTAAATAATGTTCTTGAGATATTTTTAAAATGCTATGGAAGAAAATGCAGAGAAATTGATTTTTTCATATGTCATGATAAAAATTGGAAAATACTTGACCGTACACAGATGAGATTATACTGATATGCTGGCGAAGTTGAAACTAAGATGACCACCTCCACCCCAGATTTCAATCCACCAGGCTGGCTTTCTTCAAACTGAAATTATTCATGTTCGCGTTCGATTTTCTAGCCCCTAAAAAACTGTTATATTTGCACACTGCATCCAACATTGGAGCAGGACTGGTCAAACGATTAAATCTTTTGAGTTTACCAAATGCCGGGATATCACGTTTGATAGATAAGTAGGGAGAAAAGTTTGTTAAATAATATTATATCAACATTTTTTTTTTGTGTAAAATGCTGAAAGCTTATTACCTTTAAAGTCCCTTAATCCACGGTGAAAGCTGTAGAAGCTTTTAAAAAAGAAATTGCTCGCGAAAGTAATAGATTGCATGAAGATTTGAAGCACTCAGTAATATTACATCCAGTCGACAAATTTTCAGCATCAAACTTACAAAATTATTTATGTGATCAATGCGTATTCTGTTTCTCCCACTCTTCGGTGGGAATAACAAAGAGAATGAAATATATGTTTTATTGCAGACTTATAACCGCCTTTATAATATATATGCCTAAACTCTTAAAATTGATATAATAGATGATCATAATACTCTTATCATGCCGCAACATGTGATTCTTTGCTGCAGTCAATGACGATGTGCGCAAATGTGTACTATTTACGGATTTATGACTAAAAAATCACGTATATACTTCAAATGGAATGAAGATAGTTATTTTGAAGACAATACATGGATAATATCTCCTTAACGGAGGGTCCATCTTATACACTTTACAAGAAAGAAAATTTTAGACAGTTGATGTAAAATGTTCCTTCATATCTCCCTTGATAATAATTATGTTTTCACAATCTTCCTTCTTAGTCACTGAAAAATGTATTTTTTGGTGCCATTGCGGATGTTCAAAAGTTGTCGATTATTTATTCATGTTTTGAAAAAGTGGAATAGCATAAAGTTAAAATACAAGCTGATGCGTTGAGTGTTTTTTTAAACGTTTAAAAGCAAGATATTTGAAATATGTGTTCACTTAGATATTGTAAATTTTAAAGTATAATACAGTAGAATTTAAAACACTTTTCAGATGTTAGGGGAATAATTTGTTTTTTGGTTACTGTGTGTTTTAACAAAGTAAATGAGCAGAGAAAATAGTGAGTAAAAAGTAGTAAATCACATTTTTAATGCAAGATGGTAAATGTCTGAGATGACGTTTCTCAAGATGGATTTTTCTAATTCTGAAATCAGTTCGTTGAAGTGAGAGTCTAAGCCCCTGACCCATTCATTATTTCTCTATTTCAGGATTGAAACTGAAAAGATACATCCGTTATCAACCCGTATTCTATATTTTCAATTACTTAAATGTGGATGAACTAACAAAACAGGAAATAAAGAAGATAACTTTATTTGTGATCATTATGCCATCTTAAATGCCTTTCATGGCTGCCATAATAGATACCAGGAAAATAATTAAATTCTTATACTGTATGATGATACTATGTTTCAAGTTTCATTAGCGTAAGCTGAGGTGCAAGCTCGCATTTATAAACTGGTGATTAGGTATGGTGTATCAAAGCTCTTGATAAAGTTAGGGCGTCTTTAAGAATATTGGAGGTGGAATACTGACGATAGGGAAACAAGCTCTTGCATAGATTATTTATGAAGGGCGATTTATCGGAAAACACAAATCGATTCTCCTTCGAATCATGATCATATGAGCAAATTATCCATCCAAAATTTGCTTATTTCAAGCCCAAAACACGGTAGAATTACAAATATTTCAAAAGAATCTATTCATGGCGTACTCATCGGTTTGTGCTTTTTACTATCATCCAATGAGGAGGCGTGGAATGTTGCCCTCTCTAGGGACTCTTGAATCGTAAATCGCTTTATCTCTTTCGAGTAGAACGAGGCGGGATTTATGTTTAAGATAAAAATGATAAGGGCAATTTTCTCTTAGGTAAGGGCCCGCCTAATACTATTTATGCGTAAAGAAACTTCAAAACAGTGATCTGACGCTCTCCTTCACACATCCCTTGCTAATAATCTTGTTTCGATAATGCTACTTCTTCGTCATAGAAAGATATTTTTTTGATAAATTCCGAGAATGTTGGAAGGATTTCGTTTCTTTATTCATGTTGGGGGAAGGTTGAATAACATAAAGTATGAGCTGATGTTTTGAACATTTTACTAGAAATTTAAAGTTTGGGCTTGGAATAAAGGTGTTGAACGTAGTTTGACATAGTTTTGAAGATATTTTAAAATGTAAGAAGGGGCAATTTGTCTTTCATTATGCTTCAGATATGATATTTCATGTCGGGTGAATATGTAATTTAAATAAAATTTGGGTTTTCTCGTATAAATGAATCTTTAAATATTTACTTTTACAACATTTATATATATATATATATATATATATATATATATATATATATATATATATATATATATATATATATATATATATATATATATATATATATATATATACATATACATATATATATATATATATACATACATATACATATATATATACATACATATACATTATATATATATACGTATATATATATATACGTATATATATATATATATATATATATATATATATATATATATATGTATATATATATATATATATATATATATATATATATATATATATATATATATATATATATATATATATATGTATATATATATATGCACCGCAAAACTCGGCTTGTATGTATTGCTTGAGGCAATATGCAAATGATTAGAACTTGGGAGCGAAAAAACGTTTTATTAAGAAATGGTAGCAACAAGAAGATTACATTTTTGTAAATGATAAATTCTCCCTTGGCATCCATACAAGCCGATATTCGATGCGGGATAAAGTGAATTAAGATGCTTTTGTACCTCTGCGGAAGACTCTGCACACAAATGTTGCAACTAGTCAGTTGGATGCTGCAATTGTCGTCCCAGGATATACCAGACGTGTTCTATTGATGAAAGGTATGGAGATCTAGATAGTCATGGGAGTGCATTGAACCATCGAAGACATTGCTGAGAAAGTCCTGCAGTATGTGGTCCAGCGTTGTCTTGTTGATAAATGGAACCTGAGGTGCTTAACAGCATAGGAAGAACAATTCGTTGCATAATATTGTCGACGTATAAGCAAACTGTCATATTGGCTTGCAGCACAACTAGAGGAGATCGGCTGTCTCACAAGATGGCTCTCCAGACTGTCACACCACCTGGGATCGTTGTGTGCCGCTCAACATTGAATGCGGGATCGCAAAGCTGGCCAGTCCTCCCTACAGGTATATGCAGCGGTCATTAGAACTGAGCTAGAAGCGGGATTTGTCGCTAAAGATAATATGCCTTCAATTTGTCTAAGCTGATCAAGATCGGCCCCAGTCCAGATGGCTCTGCCTATGTTGAGGAATTAGTTCCTTAATGTATGTAGACACCTAATCCCCCCTTCTGCCAGTCCTCTCCGAATAGTATCCCTTAACACAGAATGCATGGAGGATGACAAATGCCCTCGAAAGGTTGATAGCGACGCTACTGGTGTGGACGTGGCTCCTCACCTGACTGCACGTTCCTCTCGAAAATATGTTTATCTAGGACGTTCTGAGACTCTGATACGGTTACATGTGCTTTTTCTGACACCCTGTTGCCAACACCGATCAACTAATATATCGCTTCGACCAAAATGGAGACTGATACGTCTGCTGGACCAACCAGATTATCTTAGGCCTATGATGCGACCTCTCTCTAAATTCGACAATTGTTTGTAGCGTCGTAGAGTAAGTCTCAAAGGCATCTTGATACTCAATTTGTAGTATCAAAGCACAAAATCCATTTCCAACTGCCCATGGGTGAGAACCCTGGGTGTTTTTGATGCTGCCCGATGCGTACCTTCACAGCAAAGATCGTCACATATGTGACAGTGACGTTGTAATCACGTGACAACTGGGTCACTATGTTAAATCATATTTGTGACTTCTATGCGACGTTACGTATTAGTAACTTTGTAACATCATTGTGACTATATTCTGTGACGTTTCCACAATTGAATTAACACGTAACAATGTGACGACGTCGCAATGGCAATTACAATGTGACGTCACACACAAGTTAATATGTGACGTCACTAACAACCATGAAAATGACCAAAATGTCTTCACCGTGACCTCAATATGACACTGCTGAGACGTGCTGCGACGTCCTGTGACGTCCCAAAGTCACAATGTGACGTAAATCTTACGTCACTGTGAAAAAAAATGCTGTTAGGGTATTTCTCACTTGCATGAGTCCTAAAACATTATTGGCGCTGACAGTTTGATAATTTACATAAGTCTTAAGACGATATTTGCACGAGTTTTGCGGCTGTAGCTCAATTATTTTGTGGATGCATATATATTTATTTTTAACATCGTGTAGTTGAGCACTAAACTTAATATTTTTTGTTTGAATGCATTAGCAATATTTTATTCTTGTGTTACATGGAAGAGGGACGAATTAATTTCATAAAAGTTTCCTCGATGCAGAAACCGACATATATAAATGGCTGTACGCTGTAACTGCCGGCGAAATGTTTTTTGTTTATTAAATATAAATTAATATTATTAATATTATATATATAGAAAAAATAATATTTCCGATCTCGGAATTATGTACGATTCAAATTTTACTTTTAATGTGCATATACAGGATATTGTCAAAAGGGCTTGCAGGAAATTGGGTTTCTTGAGGAGACTTTGTAAGGATTTTAGGGATACTTCTTTTTATATTTGTTTCTTTGAATTATTTTGTAAGGCCTATTTTGGAGTACGGGTGTGTGGTTTGGAATGCATATTACGATTGTGCTAATAGTACAATTGAGAAGGTTCAAAATACATTTTTGAGATTCATTTGCTATAAGGGTAATGGTATCTGCAGCCGTGATATGTTTAATGCTTTACTCCTGACCAAACACAACAGCTTGGTCCGCATCCCCTATCGTCCTGTATTAATTGAGAACTTTGAAAAATAACAGCTGAAAAATATATCTAGAGGTAGTGAGAAAAAGCACATAAGTCAAAATGTTCAAGTTTTTTATAACATATATATTCGGTTTAAGAGATTTATGATCTTTGTTGTGGAAAACGTACGCAAGTCAGTTAGACGATGAATATGTTAAAAAGAAAACGTAAAACACCTAATACATTTTACAGGGATAACAGTGGAGTAATAAAATATAAATTAAGAAAGTTATTATTTATTTAGCTTACACGTTGCAAACTTCATAAAAATTTATTCTGTATTCTGAAGACCAAAAATTTAAATTTAAAAATAGTTCTCTTAAAAGTATCAAATTTTCATTCCTCAATATTTCAAAATCCCTGTTTTCGACCCAAGCGCTCACCCCCGCCAGCTCTAGATATATGGGTTAGACAAACAGCGTTACAAACAGCTTTACAATAATGGTATTAGATATATGGAATGTAGACGAGTGTATTTTGTATGTTTGTTCTTTTATAAGTTAATATATCTTTTATAATTATATTGACCGTCCAGATTTGCTAAGTGAAATTAATATCTATGTATCTGCTTATAGAACAAGGAATAGGTGTGCATTTTTTGAAGTGATTTGTGGTAAAAATCTTTTGAAAATTCAACCTATAGCGCAGTTCATCAGAGTGGTCAATGGGTTACCGTTTAGTCTTAATAATATTAATAACAATAATAATAATAATTAAATTGGCATTTCAAAGTCATCTGAGTTTTATATCCATAGTTAACATATTGGCTGAAGCACATTGGTTAGCATATAGTGTTAAACCAGTAGAAAAATGCATTTAATGTAAACTTTTGTTACTTTCCTTAAATATATATAATGTATAAGGAAAGTATTGTAACGGGGTCGAAAATTCGAATTCAAGTTTTCGGAAGAACACGTTTCAGGCATCCCAGAACACGAATCAGACGTTTTTGAGATGATGGCTGTCTGTGTGTGTGTGTGTGAAAGTTCAACTTATAGCGCAGTTGTTCAGAGTGGTCAATGGGTTACCTTTTAATCGAATGATGATACTAATAATACGAATAATGATAATAATAATATTAATAACAATAATAATAATAATAAAATTGGCATTTCAAAGTCATCTGAGTTTTATATCCATAGTTAATATATTGGCTGAAGCACACTGGTTAGCATATAGGTTTAAGCCCGTAGAAAAATGCATTTAATGTAAACTTTTTTTACTTTCTTTATATACATATAATGTATAAGGAAAGTATTGTAACGGGGTCGAAAATCCGAAATCAAGTTTTCGACGGGAGAGCACGGTTCAAGCATCCCAGAACACGAGTCAGACGTTTTTGAGATGTTGGCTGTCTGTGTGTGCATGAAAGTATGTGTGTGTGTGTGTGTGTGTGAAAATTCAACTTATAGCGCAGTTCATCAGAGTGGTTAATGGGTTACATTTGAGTCTTGATATTTTTAGTGATCCGCCAAAGGTTTTAGATCACGTTTGATGTAAATTTTAATTGTGTTTTAATGTATAAGTTATTATTTGTGTACTTTTTATGTGTGTTTCCAGGTATATGTGTTGTTTTTACCATTCTCTGTAATTGGGCATGTTGTGCCTGTTGAGATGTCAATAAATAAATAAATAAATAAATAAATAATTATTTTACGAATCGGGATTTGTAATTTGTGTATACTGATTACTTGTGAAGTGTAAGTTTGAAAATTAAAACCTTTACGCATTTGTGAATTTCTATTATAATACAATTGGTAAAAATAGTAAGAGGCTAATTTTAAGATAGCAAGATAAGAAAATGAGATAATTTTTCAAATGTTAATTACATTTTTAGCTGATGTATGCTTTTGAATACTAACTAATAGAGTTCATTTGATTATGGTATTAATTTCCTTACTTGGTATTACTCCCCGTTACAATACTTTTCTTATACATAATGTATAAGAAAAGTATTGTGACGGGGTCGAAAATTCGAATTCGAGTTTTCGACGGGAAAGCCCGTTTCAAGCATCTATAATCACGAATCAAACATTTTCGAAGTGATGTGTGTGTGTGTGTGTGTTAAAGTATGTGTGTTGTGTGTGTGTGTGTTAAAGTATGTGTGTTGTGTTGTGTGTGTGTGTGTGTTAAAGTATGTGTGTGTTAAAGTATGTGTGTTGTGTGTGTGTATGTGTGTGTGTGTCAGTGAGACTGTGAAGACGATATCTCACGAACGAATGCAGCGATTCGAATGAAATTTGGTATAAAAATTACAATTCGTGAATACTGGAAGCCTGCTGTTTTTAAACGCCGTCGAATGTTCAGAACATCCCCTAAATTTTCGAGCTAAATTTTGAAAAAATCATTCGAAAATCAAAACCTTTAATAAAGTTACGCGAATAGACATTCCTTATGTTTTTTTCCTTAGAAAACGATTGACATAAACTTTAGAACGCTAGCATCAACCGTTCCCGAGATATTGCCCATTTTTCAAATATATTTATAAAAAAATCCCATAAATTAAAAAAAATATTGACTGTTGAGAAACATGTTCACTTTTCATATGTAATATCATGCGATAAATTTGATGACATCACTCTTGTGGATCTAGCTCGTTCCATTCATGAGAAAAGATACTTTGAGTAATACTTTCGTATTTGAAAACTAATTGTCATTTATCTGCTATAAGAATTTATTTCTCCTACCATAACGCTTGGCGAGATTTTGGCGACGAATTTGGCGGAATGTTGCCAACTTGACGACTTCTTTAAATGTTGCCAAATTAACGAACATCTCGTCAAATGGATAAAAATGATGCGAAATCAATGAAAATGGCGACTAACTGACGAAAATTCAATATCTTGGAAAGAATATAAGTATCTACTATACATATAACCTATTTTTTTACTGTAAAAGTAGTAAATTCATTGCATTATATAAGGAAAGTCATGTGCTGTCACATCAGATTTTTTAAAATCTTTTAATTAATATTCCATTGCCTCCCTTCTTGAAATCACTTTTAGTGTGAACATTGATTATTTGTCTTAAACAGTAAGAGCGTCATTAATTAACTAGAGTGTGGCTTAACTCGACTTTCTCATAGAGGAATCCATTTTTAGTAGCATTTATTTTTTTTTCAAATTTTACAAGATTTTTTTAAAAATCGGTATCATGGGTACAATTATAGTATGTTATCCTTCACTTTAAAGAGCTAGCAAAGATCTTACGGTTGATACCATACCTGGCAATGTACCTTCCGGAAGGTGCAACTTGCCCCCCGAAGGAAGTTTGTGACGTCATGAACAAAATAAAAATTGTATGGCTGCTATTTTTCACAGCAATGATTGAAACTATTAACTACTAACCATTCAGCCATAAATAAACCCTTTTATGCATGATTATATAAAATTTTGTCCTATGCTGCCATGTTAAAAAATGTAAAATGTAAAATGAATTTCGAAGTTTCGTTTGAGTTTAAGGAAATTCTATAGAGTTCTAAATTTTTTGGAAACAAAGCCGGATATAAAGTTTTGTGAAAATCCATAAATATTTACCACTGCTATCGTATACATAAGAAATCGGCCGTAGACATACAGCCAGACATCACACCAGGGGAGCGAGAGCCTAGTGGTTAGCGCGGCGGAATTGCACTCGGTCGGCCTGGGTTCGATTCCCTTCACTGCCCAAACTGCCGCCGTGTTCACGCGGAGTACGATCACGTTAAACATGTGGGTCCGTAAGTCTTTCCGAGAGGCTGGAGGTAGGGGAAGGAGGGTACGGTCCATGTGGATGCCTCTCCCATTGGGTTCCGACCTAAATTGGGTGGCATTTCCCGGATGTCCAAACAGATACCTTATACCTTTCTGGTAGGTCGAACGGTCTGGGTCGAAGAAGGAGAGGAAGACATCACTCCAAAAATAGTCAATACGTGTTCAGGAGATCTTAAAACATATATTAGAAACAAAAAATCGACATCGAGCATTTTTGTGGAAACATTACTTTCTCAATATTACGTATGAGGAAGTAAAAATACATGGTATAACAAATTTACAAGTTGTCAACTGATTTCGAAGGAAAAACTAATCTCCTGCTGCAGGATAAAAGCAGAGCAAGCACACTACAAAAAGCAAAAATTCATTTTTTGTTTTTGTTGTTGTGGTTGCTATCATTCTAATCTGACGGAGATTGATCTTGCCTCGCAAACCTGTTTATGCCGTTACTAATTTTGTTATATGCTTGTATTTCTAATGATTTTTTTTCTTCACATTTTTCTTGCAGCAGTTTATATAATTTAGTTTAAATACATTTCTCTTGTCTTAATGATTATCCCAAATACCATTTGTCAGTAACAAATTTTTCTCACCTAGACCTGTAATTTAAATTAAGATAAATTAGTTTGTTTGACATCTAAATAATTTAAATAATTTACATTCGAGTTATAATGCTAATATTCTGTTAAAAACTCTTTTCTCGTGCTATCTTCCACACTGCTCTTTATGTTCAGTGTCCAAAATGTAGAACACATTTCTTTAACAGCAAAATTAATAGCTTGCGTCGGAATTCATTAAGGAAGCTTCATTTTTATAGAACATAGCAGGGATTTCCCAGTCCGTGAAATTTATGCCAACCATCTCTCAGTTAAAAAAAGCGGAATCAGGAACAGAAGCGAAAAGTAAAGAAATCTCATTAATTCCATAAAAGATTCCTCGGTGCAGAAACTGACACGTGTTAATGACTGTGCTATTGCTGAAACTGGCGGCAATGTTTTTTTTTTAATTTATAGCAAGATGTTCCGAATCACGGTGTTTAATCTTGTTGATGATTCTGGTTAACTGTTAAAATTAAAATTTAACATATCAAATGTATTGACATTCAGAAAAGACTTAGCAAAAATGTTGGCATACTATTTATTATACGGCAGAAATTTTATTACGCAATTGCTTTTACTAAAAAATTTTCCATAAGACCATTCCGTAATGTGAGACCAGAAATAGATCTCACATTTGATGAGACACTTTTATGTATAAATTTAATTTATGGTGGCCAAAACGGCGAACAAAGCTTGTAGTCTGGCTGGTACCGAATTTTATCACTCCATGAACCTAAAGGTCAGAAGACCATAAATTTAGGGGGCCATGACAGAGCGGCTGAACAGGGCCTTACGAGATGTGGAATGGTGCCATAGAGGGAGTCCCCCCCCCAAACGAGGGAACCACAGCCTGTGGCAGGAGAACGAGAGAAGATAATTATCATGATTCGACTTAAGAGCATACCAGTAGACAATAATAAAGATTTTTGACTTAAGAGCAGACCAGAAAAGAGACAATTAAGACTTTTTGACTTAAGAAGGAGATGAGCAGATTTGTGCAACTTGTGCACATATAGCTTGTACAACATGACTTAAAGATTTGTGCAAATGTTCCAAAAGTACTGGCTAGATCTATATAAGGTGGAGTGCAATCAGATGTACGAGAAGGAGCCACACACCAAAGAGTTATGGCGGTGCAAATAACTGATGCAAGCATTTGATATATGATCAAAGCCCAAGACAGATTTGAAGGTATGTGCTCATTAACAATCACAGGTCATAGACACATGATAGTAATTTTAATAATTCTGGTCACATATGTCCCCTCCGCCGCAATAATTAATGAGAATAATTGTTGTTAAGCATATAATTAATAATATGAATAATTGGTGTAATTAAATAATTTAGATTTGATGTTGTTAATAAATGTTTTATTGTTAAAGTTTAAATGGTGTGATCAATTTAGCATTTTATTAATTAATTATTCCTTTACAGGACTCACACGAAAGGTAAATAATTGGAGGGTCTTATATAGCGACACAACTAGCAATGTACGATTAAATATTAAGTTCACTAATACGAGAATTAACGGCCATGTCAATCCTTAACGAATTTAAAATTAAAAAACTTAAACTTTAAGCTTTTTATTTAATTTGGGTGGCACACATAACATCTTCTATAAACAGAGATTGGATGATGACTGATATGGATTTAGCATCAAATTCTAGAGAAGGTAGAGTAGAGAACAGTTTATATGGCAAAACTTTTGCCATACACTTGTTTTTACTAAAAAGTTTTCCATGAAACATCTATTTCGCAGGACCTTCTATAAATAGGGATTAGGTGATGACAATGATAGAACTTAGTATCAAATTCTGAAGGATGTGGAGTAGTTTACTAAATATTTCTACTTCTGGGCTTTTCATTTCCAGTTCGGAAAATTTCCTTAAAATATTCATTTATCAAGACTGGCTATAGATAGTGCTTAAATTATGACTGATATGGATTCAGCATCAAATTCCAGAGAATGATGGGAAAGGGGGGGGGGGGTTCGTTAAATATTTACGCTTTCGATTCTGGAGATGTCAATTCCTTTTTTCCGAAAATTCCTAGGACTGTGTATGAAATAAATATAAGAAAAAGAATAAAAATACTTATTGATTCCGTCAGAAGTGTAGTGCTATTTGCCACCATAAGAAGGCTTTGTAAATTACTTGTGCTATTTTTATCCTGTTTGTAAATGTTTCTAACGTTGAATTAAACCTTTAAAGAATCGGAAGAAGTCAATGTTGTCAAGCACAGTTTGGGAATTATAAGGATTTTTTAAAAACGAATCTCAATAAAAAATTGGCATTTCAAAATCGGTTTATACAGTTACTAATTTTTTTATCCGCTATATTTCTAACGAATTTTTTACTTTACATTTTCCTTGCAGCAGTTTATACAATTTGGTTTAAATATATTTCTCCTGTCTTAGGCTCTGTCCCAAATACCATTAGTCAACAATAAATTTTTCTTACCTAGATATGTGATTTAAATTAGGATAAATTAGTTTGTTTGACATCTAAATAATTTAAATAACTTACATTCAAGTAATAAAGCCAATATTCTGTTAAAAACTTTTTTCTCGTGCTATCTTCCACACTGCTTTTTATGTTCAGTGTCCAAAATGTAGAACACATTTCTTTAACAGCAAAATTAATCAGCTCCGCCTGAATTCATTAGCGAAGCATAAATTTTATAGAACATAGCAGAGATTTCCCAGACCGTGAAATTTATGCCAACTATCTCTCGGTTAAAAAAGTGGAATCAGGAACAGAAGCGAAAAGAAAAGAAATCTAATTAATTCCATAAAAGTTTCCTCGATGCAGAAACTGACAAGTGGAAATGATTCTGCAGATGCTAAAACTGACGACAATGTTTTTTTCCATTATAAAGCAAGATTGTGCGAATCACAGTGTCTAATCTTGTTGACAATTTTGCATAATTATTGAAATTAAAATTTAATATTTCAAATACTATATGTCTATACGTTCAAAAAAATTTTTTACAGAAATTTTGTCAAGTTTTTTACATGAGAAAACTTTTGCCAAGCAATTGTTCTTGCTAAAATATTTTCTATAAAACATCTATTTCGCAGGATCTTCTATAAATAGGGATTATATGATGACTGATATGAATTTAGCATCAACTTCTGGAGGGTGGAGGAGGATATCTACTTCTGGCTTCTTTATTTCCAGTTTAAAAGATTTCCTTAAAATATTTATGAAGATGGGCTATAGATAGTGCTTATGACTGGTATCAATTTAGCATCAAATTCCAGCGAAGGTAAAGTTTAGATGGCAAAACTTTTGCCATTTAATTGTTTTTACTAAAAAGTTTACGATAAAAACATATATTTCTCAAGATCTTCTATAAATAGAGATTGCATGATGACTGATATGAATTTAACATCGAATTCTAATGGAGATAGTGTTGTTTACCAAGGATTTCTACTTCAGGATTTTTCACTTCCAGTTCAAAAAATTTCTTAAAACATTTATTTATCTCGGTTGGCTACTGAAAGTTCTTAAATGATGACTGATATGGATTCAGCATAAAATTTCAAAGAAGGATAAGGAAGGAGTTTCATTAAGGATTTAAACTTCCGATTCTGGAGATGTCACTTCCTTTTTTCCGAAAATTCGTAGAACTGTGTATGAAATGAATATGCAAAAGAGAGTAAAAATACTTATTGGTTCCGACAGAAATGTAGTACCATTTGCCACCATAAGGAGGCTCAGTACACTGCGTGTGATATTTTTATCTGGTTTGTAAAATTTTTGTAACGTTGAATTAACCTTATTAAGAATTGTAAGACGTCAATGTTGTGTTGGGTTGCTTTAGAATTTAGGTAATTTGGGAATTTGAAAATTTACTTTTATTTCTTTTTCCCTGGCTCAGTATTCTTAATTTGGTAATATTTAAATAATATTTATTGGCTTTTTCATTTATTCTTTAATTAGAATATTTTAATCTTCTAAATTAATTTTCTTTATAATATTCTTAATTAAAAATGTTCTATTCCCTAGATTAATATTACTTTTGATTTGTAAATTTAAAAAATTATTTATTTATTTGATTCCCCTTAAAATTCCCTTTAATTCGATGTCCCATTTTCCCTTTTTGGTTAGAAATTCCGTTTGTTCTTCAGTTTCAAGTTATTTCCATGTTACACTGCAATTCAAAAATTTCAGTTGCTGGCCATTTTAGGAATCCTGTTTAGCGGGCTTTTTTTACCGCAATTGATGCGCCACCTAAGCGTTTTTCGCGCCTCTTTGGAATTCGTGAATTATTTTAATTGGTTCGCGTTTTTACGGATCGTCTGCTCTCGGAATTATGAGTATTATTTTGCCAATTCTAATTTCGGTAAGCGAATTTTAATTGCTGCCGTTTGTCTAAACTCCGCCCTTTTTCCCGCACGTATAAATACGCGCGCAGAATTTTTCGGTTTCAGTTTTTTGTTAAAATCCCTCGTCGTGTGTTAGCGCGTGAAGCGCGTCCTTGTTTTTTCATTGGAACTTATGTTCCACGCGAGATTTTCTATGGAACGTTAAGTTCCTCGCGTACTTTTTTTTAGCATTTGTTGTTTTAATTTAAATGATGGTTTTTCGAACTTTTGTCGCGTAATTCACGAAGTGACTCACGGAAAGATGTGCTGCGAAAATTTATTACGTGTGCTACGAGGAAGAAGCGTCTCAAAGTTCGTATGGTAGTTTTATGAAGATCTAAGCAGAAGTAGTTGTTAGGCCTCTGCTGATGAATTTTCTCCTGATTAAAGTTTGTTGATCTCCTGATCCCAAGAAAACCAGTTTTTCCAAAATATGTCTCCAACCTGTGCAGCTCTAATGATTGGAATTTTCCCCCCCTGTCTGATGGCCCAGCCGGGTGAATACAAATGTTTTATTTAAACTTTTAATTTCTATAATTCTGAATATGATTTCTCAATATTTTTTTAAATGTATGATTTAAATTTTATACTGTAAATTTAAAATTCTAAAACTTCATTCTGAGAGCAAATTTCTAAACCTTCATAAATTTATAAGAGCCTGGATAAATTCTAAAATTCTTTAAATTTAATATTTTTGTTAATGATTTTCTGATGGAATTTAAAATAGATTGTTTTGAGTAAAGTTTTTATGCTAATTCCTTAATTCTAACCAAGTTGATAAAATTCTAAAATTCCAATGTCTATCTAAAATTCTAAGGTCTAAGATTCTAATGTTAATTCTTCCTGAGTTGCCTGCCTGTGAGCAGCTTTTTGTATTTGTTAATTGGAATTAATTTGAAGTTGCAATTTAATAAACTAATTTTCTTTAAACTAAAAATTATGTCTTCCTTTATCTCTTTTAAACACAGCAGGTTTTATTCTATCTTTCAAACACAACAGTTGTCAAGCACAGTTTGGGAATTATAATGTCAGTTAAATAGGAATAATAATAGTAATAATAATAATAATAATAATAATAATAATAAAATTGGCATTTCAAAGTCATCTGAGTTTTATATCTATACTAGAAAAGGACCCTAGAAAGCTGCGTATTCAGTCTATTACACGTCTTTCTAATCGAGTATTAATACATTGCGGTTGAATAAATATGATTTTATCATACATAAAGTACAAAATATTCACTTTCACTAACGATGCATTCTTTCACACGTTGTTGTTGTTGAAACCCAGACCGTCCGACCTACCAGAAAGGTGTAGGGTAACTGTTTGGACGGTCGGGAAGTGCCACCCAATTTAGACTGAAACCCAGTGGGGGAGGCATCCACAGGGACCGTACCCTCCTTCCCCTACCACCAACTTCTCGGAAGGATTTTCGGACCCACATGTTTAACGTGATCGTACTCCGCATGAACAGGGCGGCAGTTTTGGCAGTGGCTGGAATCGAACCCGGGCCTACCGAGTGCAACTCCAGCGCGCTAACCAATGGGCTACCGCGCCCATTCTTTCACACGTGTAATACCGAGCTTTAATATGCTTTCTAATGTCTCTACGTATACTCTGTTACACACAGATTAATAAAATTGTGTTTTTTAAAATCGTTATATAGTGAGATATTAGCAGCGATTACCCGCCTTTGCTCGGGATTTACCATGTAAAATTAAGATAAAAATTACTCCAGAACATATGGAACAGATTGTGATATATTACTTCTGAATGTATCGCATTTTAGAGATTTTTAAATAAAATTAAAGTTGGAAAGTTTTTCATAATCAATACTTTATGCATAATTGATCTTTCTTGTGATTTCTTAATACTTTTCGTTGTTGAGTAAGCCTGTGAGAAATAAACCAAGGTGATAGTTTCCACTTAAATTCATATCTCAAACCTGCGATTTTCAAAATTGTCTAATACGTTCAATATACTCCCAGAAAAGTCAGTGTTGAGTAAGCCTGTGAGAAATTAACCATGGTCAAAGTTTCCATTTAAATTCATATCTCAAACCTGAGATTTTCAAAAATGTCTAATACGGTCAATAAACTCCCACAAAATTCAGAGATTTAACTGACTTTCACGTTTTAAACCAACATGTCCAACCCTTTCCTTTGTGAATCATGGAGTTAGAGAGTAGAACTCCTAGAAAAAAGTGTCGTTTTTCACTAATATCTCGAGAACCACTGGTCGTAGAAACTCAGAACATGGCCTATGTTTTTTGGGGGGTGATTTCAAGACTACCAAGACAAATTTCATGAAATTCGGTTCAGTTGTTCTCCAGTTATGCTGAATCATACATATACACTTTTCTTCCGTATTTATATAGATTTTCTTCTTTTTGCTGGATAACAAAAATGCTTAGTACTAATTTTGCAACGTACTACAACTTTTTGATTGACTTATTCCCCTGTATCTAACAAGACGCGTGTTAATACTTTGTTACTCGTTATAAAATGTGTCAGACCTTCGCAAGTTGTCTTATTCTTTTGAGCAAAAGTTGTTTCCTATACATGTGCAAAATATATGATCATCCTAACACTGCTCGAGATAGTGTCCTGACCCATGAATTCCCGTGACACATTGTATAATATTATGTATACGAAATGTTAAACGATACTGCGGATTCCATTTCTCGACGGATTAACACCATATGGGTACTGCTGGTCTCGAATCCAACGGTTTTGCAAAGATTTTTTCTTGTGCATTTTTTTATATGTATGTATACAAGACAGAATCAAAAAGTTCGGAGACTGTGCTGATACCTCCAACCCTGATTGGAGGAAAGGTGAATTATTTTACCGTGGCGTAGAGGCACATGTGAAGCGAGATGTGAAAAGGAAAAAAAACAGTTGTTTTCCCAGACAATGGGTGTCAGTGAACTGTAGTCGTTCGCGTTCGTCGGAAACGGAAATGGCATTTGAAGAACAACGTGCGATTATCAAATTCTGCCAGCTTTTGTGGAAATCGCCGACAGAAACATTGCACCTGCTGCAGCAGGTCAGGATGTCTCCAACCCTGATTGGAGGAGAGGGTAACTATTTTACCGTGAAGAAGAGGAACATGTGACGCTGCTACAGCAGGTGCGATGTTTCTGTGGGCGATTTCCCCAAACACTGACAGAATTTGATATTTACAACTTGTTCTTCAAAAGCCATTTTCGTTTTCGACGAACGCGAATGACTACAGTTCACTGACACCAATTGTCTGGAAAAACCTTGCACTGCGGACCTGCTTCTTCCTTTTCACATCTCGTGTCATATCTACATCTACGCCACGGTAAAATAGTTCCCCTCTCCTCCAATCAGGGTTGGAGATATCAGCACGGTCTCCGAACTTTTTGATCCTACCTTGTATATGTGTATTTATGTATATGCCTTCTGTCTGAATGTGAAAGCCCCAGGCCGTCCGGCTCGTCCAGAGGACTTGGTTCTGTCTGTATGTGTATATCTTTAGATGTGAATTTAGGAATGCTCAAAATTGTGTAGATCTGTTGAAATCCGAGGTTTTGGTTTTTAACCTCATCGCAGTACATTCACTTTACAAATATTATATACTAGCAGCATACCCGTTCTTCGTACGGAGTATATAATATAAAGAAACTTGAAATTCATAATCATGCCCAAATTCTTATAGTATACTAAATGACATGTTTAATCAAAATATTCTGTAAAAATATTTAATATAATGCTCCTAAAAAGAAGTTTAAGAATCTCTGTTCTCGCTATATAAAATTATCTTCATGGACATATCTGAAGAATAAAACATCTTGGACCCCTTATGTAAGCAAATATAAAAAAAAATATGGAATTGAAACAATATATGCAAAATAAAAGCGTTAAAATTGTATGGGACCCGTACTAATTATGTACGCGAATATTAGACAATATAACCTGTATTAGTAGATTACATGTATAAATTGAAAATACCAATAAACCCGTAATCTTTAAATCTGAAGACAGTCATTTATTCCAATATATGTCAAAATTAAAGTACTAAAATTATATGGGAAGATATACACGTACTACTTATAATGTCCGATTATTAGTAGAAGATTACCCGTTTTGCAATATGAGTCACAAATGTTTTTTGGTAAAATACAACAGACGACGTAATAAATTGAATATATAATTAATCCCCTTAATCTTCATACCAGAAGACTGTACTTGATTCCAATATATATGCCAATATATGTCAAAATATATGCCAATATACCTGTACTACTTATATTCTCGTAGGTTAGAAGATATACCCGTGCATTCCTAGAAGATTACTCGTACAACGTACAATATGCGTGTGTCAGCAATTTTTGCCGCAATAAAACAATGGCGTAATAACTTAAAAATATCAATAATCCCTGAATCAATAATTCCGGAAAATATCAATAATAATAATGTTTAAACCTGAAGAGTATAATTGATATTATCCAGTCCAAAATGAAATGGCAATGAAATTTATTTTATATACATATCTTCATTATTCAAATCGGAAAGGATTTAATAAAAATCGTCTGCCGCATAAACACATTGGATTTAAATCCGTTGCTAAGCGACATGATATCATTTGCTTCAAATAAATTGGTAGAAAAAATATCGTCTAAATAGTTATATTTCTATTGAACATTTGGCGACAGTTTCGTCAAATTAGCGACATTTTAAACAATCGCCAAATTTATCGCCAAGTGGGACTGTAGAACTGACAGTTCCACTTTGCGACAAATTGACGAAATATCATCACAATACTATCCCCTAACAAAAAACAATTAATATCATTTATGTAGCGCAATTTTATCAATTTCAAGATATTTTTTTAGATTTGAAAACATTTTTATCAATTTGGTGACATTTTAAAAATTCGCTAAATGTATTACTAAGTAGGATGGTTGGTCTGACAGATAAATGCTAACCAAACATCATTTCAGTACTCTCTTCTAACAAAACAAAAAAAATTTCATTGATATGTAGAAGACCCAAGCCACACGACCAACCCGAAGGTTTATGGCAGCTGTTTGTGTGTCGTTTATATCAATTTGGCGACATTTCCGTCAATTTGGCAAAGTTTAAGAAAAGTTGTCAAATTAGCGATATCCCTCCAAATTCGTAGCTTTGAATTTGCAGATCTGAATGAAACATTCTTATCCCGTTTCAATATACTAAATGAAAACACTACAATTGTATTAGAAGATATACCCGCTCTACTCTTTTTCTGTTTCAACAATCGGCTATATGAATTTATTGGCTAAACACAATATATGAGTTTAGTAGCTAAATACGATATAAGCTTGAAAACTCTTTGCCAAAATAAATGAAATTGATGTACGCAGTCAGCAATTAATGTAATTAAATGAAAAATCAAACCGTCCATTCATAAGATATACTTTTATATCCATTTATCCATTTATTTATTATTTAAATCGAAAAAAAAAATAAAAACATTAACAAACACATTTGATTTAATTGCGATGCCGAGCAACATGATATATCCTCCTAAAATGTTAAAATTTATTAACCACTAACAGCACACCCGTTATTCGTACGGAGTGTATAATTTAAAGAAACTTATAGTTCGCAATCATGTGCAAATTCTGTTAAAATATTAAATTTATTGCTCCTAAAGAGAAGTTTAAGAATATATGTTCTCACTATGCAAAATTATCTTCACGATCAGATCTGAAGAATAAAACATCCTGCCCCTTTTGTAAGCAAATTTACAGAAGAAAAAATAGGAATTGAATGAATATATGCAACCCCGTACTAATTATATTGTCGCAGATCAGAAAATATGCCAATGTGTTAGTAGAAGATTACCCGTATTACAATATGCGTCTCAAAAATATTTGCCAAGATAAAAGAGATGACGTAATAAATTGAAAACATCAATAATATCCGTACTCTTTATACCAGAAGGTCGTAATTGATTTCAATATATGCCAATATATATCAAAACATATGTCAATATACCTGTACTACTTATATTCTCGTAGATTGAAAGATATACACGTGTATTTGTAGAAGATTCGTACAACATACAATATATGAGTTTAAACAATTTTTGTCATAATAAAATAATTGCATAATAACTTGAAAATATCAATAATCCTTGAATCAATAATCCCCGAAAATATAAATAATAATAATTTTTAAACCTGAAGACCGTAATTGATATTATCCAGTCAAAAATGCTATAAGAAAAATCAAATCGTTCTTTTCTAAAATATATTTTTATATCCATTTATTTATTATTCAAATCGAAAAAATAATTATTAAAATTAACAGACAGATTTAATTTAATTGCGTTTCTGAGTAACATGATATAAGACAGAATCTTATAACACGTTAAATATGTCATGTCTTATAACATAAACTGCGAAATTAAATAACGATTTTGATTTCTCTATACTTCTCATTGTTCCGTAAAAGCTTGTTTTAAATAAACCATGAACCATGGAGATAGATTTCCCCTTTAAATCAAGTTTCAAACAATACATGTTTTCAGAAAGTGACTAATTAACGCAAAAAATCTCCCATCAAACTCAGAGATTAAATTTTAATTCACTTTCAAACGATTTTCAAGCTTTTCGTTTGGATAAACCACGGAGTTAGGGAGTAGAACTCCTAGGAAAAAGTTCCGTTTTTCATTAATATCTCGACAACCCCAGGTCTTAGAAACTCGAAACTTGGACAAAATTTATGGGGGGATATTTCAAGGCTATCCACCAAATTTCATTAAATTCGGTTCAGCCGTTTTTCCGTGATGATGAGACAAACGAAAATGTCGTTTTTTACTAATATCTCGAGAACCACTGGTCGTAAAAACTCAAAACACGGATATAATTTTAAGTGGGGCTATTTCTGGGCTACCCACAAAATTTCATCAAATTCTGTTCAGCCGTTCTCCCGTGATGATGGGACAAACAGACAGACAGACAGACAGACAGATTTTCATTTTTATTTATATAGATTTAACATATTGGCTGTAGCACATTGATTAGCATATTGGTTTAAGCCCGTAGAAAAATGCATTTAATGTAAATTTTGTTACTTTCCTTATATACATATAATGCATAAGGAAAGTATTGTGACGGGATCGAAAATTCGTATTCAAGTTTTCGACGAGAGAGCACGTTTCAAGCATCACTGAACACGAAACAAACGTTTTTGACATGATGGCTGTTTGTCTGTGTGTGTGTGTGTGTGTATGTGTGTGTGTTTATGTGTGTGTGTGTATGTGTGTGTGTATCAGTGAGTCTGTGGTGATGATAACTGACGAACGAATGGACCAATTCGAAAGTAATTTGGTACAAAAATTACAATCCATGAATACTGGAAGCCTATTATTTTTATACGCACACGAATGTTCAGAATCGCCCTAAATGTCAGAGTGAAATTTTGAAAAAAATCATCAAAAACTTAAAACATTTAATAAAGCTACGCGATAGTCATTTCTTATGTAATTTTTCATTAGAAAATGATTGTCACAAATTTGAGAACGCTAGCATGAACCGTTCTCGAGATATTGTACATGCTTAAAACAAATTATCAAAAATCATATAAAAAATATTATCAACTGTGAAATATGTTTACTTATAAGTAATAATATCATGCTATAAATTTAGTGACATTATTCTAGTGAATCTAGCTAGTTCCATTCACGAGAAAAAAAACTTTGAGTAATACTTTTGTATTTGAACGCCAATAGTCATTTTTCTGCTATAAAAATAACTTATTTCTCAGCCCATAACGCTTGGCGAAAATTGGCGACGAATTTGGCGGAATATCGCCAACTTGGCGACTTCTTTAAACGTTGCCAAATTAACGAAAATCTTGCCAAATGGATAGAAATAACGTTAAATCATTGAAAATAACGACTAATTGACGAAAATATAATATCTTGGAAATAATGTAAATCGATACTATAAGAATAACCTATTTTATTTTACTGTAAAAGTGGTAAATTCAGTGCATTATATCAGAAAAGTCATGTGCTGCCCACATCAGATTCTTCGGAGCGTAACGAAACATACAAATACATTCGAAGTTCATATATTATCTTTGAATTTATTAGATAAAAATGTAAATCAGTGTTAGAATAAGGGACCATTTTTGAAAAATATGTTTCGATATTTTAATATTTTGAACTTTGTTTTCGAAAAATCGAAAGTTTTGGAAATATTTTCTTTACTTTGCTTATTTTAACACCACATATCTTCTAAACTATAAAAGACAGATATACTATACAGTAAGCTACACCTTTTTCAGTAGAAAATCAAATTTTCTAGACTTATAATTTATTTTAACAAAGCTCTTATAGTTTTTAAGAAATCGTCGCGAAAATTTGAAATATATTTAAAATCTTCAATTTTTAACACTTTACAACAAAGTTGAAAAGTGTTTATGACTTTGTTCATTCTGTCTGTCTGTCTGTCTGTCTGTCTGTCCGTTAGCACGATAACTGCCGTAAAAATGACTTAATCAAAATGAAATTTTAGTATGTTGTTCAGACGGTCTATAGGACCTATGGGAATATAAATGAATAATATCACCCAATTAGTTTTGGATTGAACCCGGGTTGAAAAAATGGAATACATTGAGCCCTATGGGACCTAATTTTTCAAGCATTTTTTAAGCGGATTTAAAATTCACAAATTGCTTCGAAAATTTTAGGCAATATTCAAATTGTTCCATAAAATATATAAAAAAAAATTCAGCGAAATATATTCAGTTGTTTTTTAAATAAAAATTAAAATAATAATAACACCTCTTATATGAAGCGATCACGTGTCCATGATATGAAACGATCACATGACCCACTTCAAAATGATATATGGCATCCATCTTGTGTCAAAATCGTGATTTTTAAAGTTCTTTTTAATTCATATTGAGTGTTGTATCCGTCCTAAAACTACTTTATTTTTGCCTAAATTCTGTGCATCTACATACTGAAACAACGCGATGACAATATATTTCAGTTTAAATGCTCTTCCAAATTTGATTATTTCTACTATTAAGCCTATTTTTCACCTATATAAAATGTAAACAGCAAAATATGTAGAATGAGTTGTATTAGAATCGCTGTAATTCTTTAACACAAAATCATTTAGTCCATGGAGTCTGCTTAGCTGATGTGAATAAAATATTCATTGATTTTAGAAAGAGACGGACGATATTTTTCGATGAAGATACGCATTGAGTTTACTTACTTGCAGCTCAATGGTCTTGATTTTTAAATAAAATAAATTATTATAGTATTGTGATGAATGACATGAATGGGGGAATTATTTATGAATGAAATGTTGCTTTTATAGAGAGAGCCAGGCGTGTTATTTTTTATGACGTCATTTGAATGAATTTCAGTTGTTTTCGATGAAGTTTTCAAATATAATAAATTATCGTAGTATTATGATAATTCTAAAATTATTACCGAAGAAAGTATCACATTTTAGAGATGTTTAAACCAGGCAATTTATACTTTAATGCCGTCATTTGAATGAAGTTAATTTTTTTCGATGAAGGTTTAAGGTGTCAAATATAATAAATTAATGTGTGATAAGTTTTAAAATATTACCGACGAATGTATTGCATTTTAGACATGTTTAAATAATATTGCATTGAAGTTGGAAAGTGTTTCATAATCAATGCTTTAAGCATGATTGATCTTTCTTGTTAAAGTTTGTATAGCTTATTTCTCAAAAACTATGAATAGTAAGTAAGTAATGTATAGTACTTTAAAAGCGTTACAAGGATATATGATACTGGTCTATAAAAAATCTGATGTGGGAAACACATGACTTTCCTTATATAATGCAATGAATTTACTACTTTTACAGTAAAAAAATAGGTTTTTCTTTTAGTAGATACTCATATTCTTTCCAAGATATTGAATTTTCGACAATTAGTCGTCATTTTCATTGATTTAGTGTTATTTTAATCCATTTGGCGAGATTTTCGGTAATTTGACAACATTTCAAAAAGTCGCCAAGTTGGCGACATTCCGCTAATTCGTCGTCAAAATCTCGGCAAGCTTTACTGACGGAGAAGTAAGTTATACTTATAACAGATAAATGACTATTGGCGTTCAAATACAAAAGTATTACTCGAAGTATCTTTTCTCATGAATGGAACGAGCTAGATCCACGAGAAGGATGTCACCTAATTTATCACATGGTATTACATATGAAAAATGAACATGTTTCTCAATAGGAAATATATATTTTTTATTTTATATGACTTTTTGATAATTTTTTTGAAAAATGTGCAATATCTCGAGAACGGTTCTTGTTAGCGTTCTAAAATTTATGTTAATCGTTTTCTAATGAAAAATTACATAAGAAATGACTATTTGCGTAACTTTAGTAGCAGTTTTGATTTTATGACGATTTTTTCACAATTTCACTCGAAAATTTAGGGGGTTCTGAATATTCGATTACGTTTAAAAACAATAGGCTTTCAATGTTTACGGATTGTGATTTTTGTACCAAATTTCGTTCGAATCGGTCCATTCGTTCGTCTGTTATCGTCTCCACAGTCTGACTGACACACATAGACACACAGACACATACTTTCACACACACACACACAGACATGACTTCAAAAATGTTTGATTCGTGATCAGGGATGATTGAAACGTGCTCTCCCGTCGAAAACTCGAATTCGAATTATCGACCTCGTCAAAATACTTTGCTTATACATTATGTATATAAAGAAAGTAATAAAAATATGCTACAGTCGTTAGAAATAAAAATACACTTTTTTATATAAGTTGTAAGTGCTGATTACGAAAATTATTTTACTTTTCATGTTGCACGTATAGTTTTGGAATACAGTTAGTGACATAGAGCATGATTACAAAGCAAAACTTTCGGTATATAACAGCTTGTAACTTTTCTTATATACAATAATGTATAAGGAAAGTATTGTGACGGG
The DNA here is from genome assembly GCA_951213105.1 of Amaurobius ferox. Lineage (NCBI taxonomy): Eukaryota > Metazoa > Arthropoda > Arachnida > Araneae > Amaurobiidae > Amaurobius > Amaurobius ferox. Next base: position 98,387,669 of record OX578139.1, on the reverse strand, counting down.
GGTTGAAAATTCGAATTCGGGTTTCTGAAGGGAGAATACGTTTCAAGCATCCCTGATCACGAATCGAACATTTATGGAGTGATATCTGTGTGTGTGTGTGTGTGTGTGTGTGTGTCAGTGAGTCTGTGAAGACGATAACTGACGAACGAATGAACCTATGCGAACGAAATTTGTACAAAAATTACAATCCGTAAACACTGGAAGTCTATTGTTTTTATACGCAATCGAATGTTCAGAACCTCCCTAAATTTTCGAGTGAAATATTGAAAAAATCGTTTAAAAAATCAAAACCTCTAACAAAGTTACATAAATAGACATTTTTTATATAATTTTTCATTAGAAAACGATTGATATAAATTTTAGAACGCTAAAATGAACCGTTCTCGAGATATTGCACGTTTTTCAAAAAAATTATCAAAAAATCATGTAAAATAAAAAAAAATTCCTATTGCGAAACATGTTCACTTTTTATATGTAATACCATGCGATAAATTGGGTGACATCATTCTCGTGGATATAGCTCGTTCCATTTATGAAAAAAGATACTTTGAGTAATACTTTTGTATTTGAATTTCAATAGTCATTTATCTGCTCTAAGAATAACTCATTTCTCCGTCCATAACACTTGGCGAGATTTTGCCGACAATTTGGTGGAATGTCGCCAACTTGTCGACTTTTTTAAATGTTGCTACACTAACGAAAAACTCGCCAAATGGATAAAAATGACGCTAAATCATTGAAAATGACGACTCACTGACGAAAATTCAATATCTTGGAAAGAATATAAATATCTACTATAAATATAATCTATTTTTTTTTTACTGAAATAGTAATAATTTCATTGCACTATATAAGGAAAATCATGTGCTGCTCACATCAGATTTTATATATTAATTTGCGAAAAGGAAAATTTAGTACCGAGTTCATTTTGTCTTTCTTTTATATATCCCTGGAGCAACGCGATACTACATCCAGCAGTAATCGACCATTTTAGGATGATTTCAAAAACCTTAATAGAGATGTTCCATTAACTTTATACCTTAGTCAAACCGTTCACCTTGTTCGTAGCTCACATATCCAAGACTGTTGGGAAATAAATCTATATGGGAACCCAAAAAATAGTTCTTTAAAGACATTTGATATCCCACTTCCAAGTATGCACTTTCAACAATTTTTGAACATCAGGCATTGGTTTTGTTGCTCAAGAAATTTTCGCAAACATAGTTGAAGCTTTCCCAAGCTGTCCGTTATAATTTCTATCAGAGTTAAAAAAATTTCATCTTTCACAATTTCACGTATTTGCTGGCCAATAAAGATTTCTTCCTATAGTTTTGCAGAACTACGTTCTGGTGATTTTTTGCAAAGGTATTCAGATCTTTCTGAATTTGTTTTAGATATAGCATTTACTAAGTTATTTGTCAATCCAAGTTTTATGTGAAGTGGTGGAAGCAAGATCTTAGTTCTAGCAATTAACTAGTCAAATGTTTTGAACATTTTTCTCAGGTTCATATATTTTTTATTGTTCCCAGTTACGCCTCTAAAATGCTTAGAAGTGCAGCGGCTATCCCAATGACATAAAAAACATCATAACTCAGTAAAGCCTCTTTGCATACTTAAAAGTATACTAAGGATTTTTAAATCGCCATAGATATTCCACAGGTAGGGTGGACATTATATTTAATTGCCTCAAGTAGAAATTTCATGCTGTCGTAAGTTTCTTTTAGGGGTACAGCATGAGCAATCGGGAAGAATTGTTTAGAAGTGTCACAATGGAGGACATCTTTTAGACTTTTCCGTCTATGGACATTCTCTCTTTTAACGGGTCATGCTCTTGTTTCATTTCTCTAAATATGCCACAGATATCATGGTAGAATACCATGAGACCATCCGCAGCGAAAACATTTTCAAAGTGTAATTTCGTGTTCATTAATTATAAAATTAGCCTCACAAAGATTTCTTTCTTTCAACCTTGGAGGAAGAAGATCTGTATTGGCTTCTGAAAGAGAAAGATCTCGAATAAAATCATTTAGGTCGTGTTGATTAATTTTGTTGGTTCTTTATTCTTTTTCTTAGGCACATAGTGCTTATCATGAGAGTATTGTGCTTTCTCTGCTATAGAACTATCGTCACACTCCATTTATTCTAGAAATGTCGGATCGTTCTATGGACCATCTGTAACTAATGACGTGTAATCATGAGGGATAGGTCTCATTGCTGAGCTGAAGTTTGGATAAACAATTTTATGCTTATTTTTTGACAAAAATCCAGGAACATTCATAGAGCAGAAATGACAGTAGTTTGCCGGCTCTCGCCATATCATAAGAACTGAAAGGACATTGCTTTTTTCCTTTTTACTTTCCTTATATATATAATGTATAAGGAAAGTATTGTGACGGGGTCGGAAATTCGATTTCGAGTTTTCGACGGGAGAGCACGTTTCAAGCATCCCTGATCACGAATCAAACATTTTTGAAGTGATGTCTGTGTGTGTGTGTGTGTGTGAAAATATGTGTGTGTGTGAGTGTGTGTGTCAGTGAGTCTGTGGAGACGATAACTGACGAACGAATGGACCGATTCGAATCAAATTTGGTACAAAAATCACAATCCGTAAACACTGGAAGTTTATTGTTTTTATATGCAATCGAATGTTCAGAACCCCCCTAAATTTTCGAATGAAATTTTGAAAAAATCGTTAAAAAATCAAAACTACTAATAAAGTTACGCAAATAGACATTTCTTATGTAATTTTTTATTAGAAAACGATTGACATAAATTTTAGAACGCTAACATGAACCGTTCTCGAGATATTGTACATTTTTCAAAAAAATTATCAAAAAGTCACATGAAATAAAAAAAAAATATTTCCTATTGAGAAACCTGTTCACTTTTCTTATGTAATACCATACGATAAATTGAGCGACATCATTCTCGTGGATCTAGCTCGCTCCATTCATGAAAAAAGATACTTTGAATAATACTTTTGTATTTGAATGCCAATAGTCATTTATCTGCTGTAAGAATAACTTATTTCTTAGTGCATAACGCTTGGCGAGATATTGGCGACGAATTTGGCGGAATGTCGCCAACTTGGCGACTTTTTTGAAATGTTGCCAAATTAACGAAAATCTCACCAAATGACGCTAAATATGACGCTAAATCAATGAAAATGACGACTCATTGTCGAAAATTCAATATCTTGGAAAGAATATTAGTATCTACTATAAACAAAATCTATTTTTTTCTGTAAAAGTATAAAATTCATTACATTATATAAGGAAAGTCATGTGTTGCCCACATCAGATTTTTTTATTCAGTTACGTAAGTCATTTGAACATGATATACATACATAAAGTATCCGGTTTTAATCTTGGTCACCTAAAAGATATCCGAAGTATAACAAATATAGTTGTTTTAGATCTGCAGTGATTACGTACTGCTGAGATTTCGTTGTAAAATTCCAGAAACTTAAAAAACTTGTTTGGGTCGTTAATACTTGTTCGTGGCATTATTACGCTATGTTATCTGTAAATATTGGAGAAGCCAAGTCACACAAGAGGATACATTACGGTGCACTTGTGCAAAAGCACTTATACCCCCCCCCCTCCCATCGAATATTTGTAAATGACCAATTTTTAACACTTTACAACATAGTTGAAAAGTGTTTATGACTTTGTTCATTCTGCCTGTCTGTCTGTCTCTCTGTCTGTATGTCTGCCTGTATGTCCGTTAGCACGATAACTGCCGTAAAAATGACTTTATCAAAATGAAAGTTTAGTATGTTGCTCAGACGGTCTGTGGGACTTATTATAACATATTTTAAGCGAATTTAAAATTTTCAAATTGCTTCGAACGGTTTATGAAATATTCAAATTATCCCATAAAATATGTAAAAAAATATTTCAGCAAAATATATTCAGTAGTTTTTAAAATAAAAATTAAAATAATAATTGCACCTCTTATATGAAGCGATCACGTGACCCACTTCAAAATAAATTATGGCATACGTCTTGACTCAAAATCGTGATTTTTAAAGTTCTTTTTAATTCATATTCAGTGTTGTATCCGTCCTAAAACCGCTTTATTTTTGCTTAACTTCTGTGCATCTACCTATTGAAACAACGCAATTACAATATAGTTGTGTTTAAATGATCATCCAACTTTGATTATTTCTACAACGAAGCTTACTTTTTACTTATGGAGAATGTAAATACCAAAAGATGAGGAATGAGTTGTATAAGAATTGCTGCATTTCTTTAACGCAAAATTATTAAACTCACGGAGTCTGCAATATGGCTGATATGAATGTAACATTCAGTGATTTCACGCAGAGAAGCAAACGGTTTTCTTGGGTTTTAAGCATAGAGTTAAGCATAGAGTTTTAAGCATAGAGTTAAGCATAGAGTTTTAAGCTTAGAGTTAAATTACTTGCACCTCCATTGTGTTAAGTTTTTAAATAAAATATATTATTATAGTATTGTGATGAATGAAATGAATGGAAAAATGTTTATGAATGAAATGCTGCTTTTATAGAGAGAGCCAGGTGTCTTATAATTCGATGACGTCATTTCAATAAATTTCAGTTGTTTTCGATGAAGTTATCAAATATAATAAATTATTGTAGTATTATGATAAGTTTAAAAATATTACGAAACAATGTATCGCATTTCAGAGATGTTTAAACCAGGCATTTTATATTTCAATGCCGTCATTTGAATGAAGTGCATTTTTTCGAAGAAGTTTTAAGTTTTCAAATATAATAAATTAATGTAGTATTGTGATAATTTTAAAAATATCTTTGAGGAATGTATCGCATTTTAGAGATGTTTAAATAAATTTGCATTGAAGTTGGAAAGTGTTTCATAATCAATGCTTTATGCATGATTGATCTTTCTTGTTATAATGTTCACATAGATTCAGATGTTTCATCATTCCTGTGCAGGGTGTAGTTGTAATGGTTGTACCCGAAGTAATAGAGAAATAACACATATTTATTTGCATCACTTATATATAGACTTTTACTATATTAGTGGTAGGTATTTGGAAAATTGTTTTTAAATTTTGTATTTCTAATTTTTGAAAAAAAAATCATATAAATGCCTATTATATTATTATGAGATTTTACTTTTTTTGCAATTGTATTTTCATTTTAATGTATTTTATCTAATCAAATAAATTAAAGTAAGTTTAAAAGTAACTAGCAATGTTTTTCTTACTACATTTAGGTAAATGTGAATGTATGATAGCTACCACGCCCTTCTCATCACAAAAACTGGACTTGGTGGAAAAAAAGAAACTAATAGTGCATTTGAAATCAGGGGTCTAAATATACATGAAATTACACATAAGTTTGCTTGATGAATTTTTGCTTGTAGACAAATGAATGATTTTTGATTGAATGATGAATTTTTACTTGTTCAATGTACAGAAATATCTAAGATTAAATGTCAGATAATGTTAAAAAATTCGCGTCAAATAGAATTTTCCATTTGTTTAGTATAGCATAAATTTTTTTTAAGTTATTATGCTGTCTTGTTTATTCATTATTTAATATTTTGGATTTAATATTTTTAGGGGTTTTTACACCTTTCATGAAATAAACGTCTTAGTTATTTTACATGCAGCTACATGTGGTGATGGTTATTTAATGCTTTGATGTTAACTTCTTAAAGAAGTTTTACTAATTTTTTAAGATATTATATTTAACATGCCAATTTATTAAGCTGCGTTGTAAATGTAATGCATCTCCTATTACTTCTCCAATGAGAGATAACTATATAACGTTGCTGCAAAGTGAAATACAATTGGTCTGGTTATTAAATACTCTTTAGTCAAATTCCATTCTTTATTACTTTCCTTATATACATAATGTATAAGTAAAGTATTGTGACGGGGTCGAAAATTCGAATTCGAGTTTTCGACGGGAGAGTAAGAGTCAAGCATTCCTGTTCACGGATCAAACATTTTTGAGATGATGTCTGTGTGTGTGTGTGTGTGTGTGTGTGTGTCAGTGAGACTGTGGAGACGATATCTCACGAACGAATGGAGCGATTTGAATAAAATTTGGTACAAAAATCACAATCCGTGAATACTGGAAGCTTATTGTTTTTAAGCGTAATCGAATGTTCAAAACCCCCCTAAATTTTCGAGTGAAATTTTGAAAAAATCATCAAAAAATCAAAACCTTTAATAAAGTTACGCAAATAGACATTTCATATGTAATTTTTTCATAGAAAACGATTGACATAAACTTTAGAACGCTAGCATGAACGGTTCTCGAGATATTGCACATTTTTCAAATAAATTTAACAAAAAATCTCATAAATTAAAAAAATATTAACTGTTGAGAAAAATGTTCACTTTTCATATGAAATATCAGGCAATAAATTTGGTGACATCATTCTCGTGGATCTAGCTAGTTCCATTCATGAGAAAAGATACTTTGAGTAATACATTTGTATTTGAACGCCAATAGTCAGTTATCTGCTGTAAGAATCACTTATTTCTCCGTCCATAAAACTTGGCGATATTTTGGCGACGAATTTAGCGGAATGTCGACAACTTGACGACTTTTTAAAGTGTTGCCGAATTAACGAAAATCTCGCCAAATGGATAAAAAATGACGCTAAATCAATGAAAGTGACGGCTAATTGTGGAAAATTTAATATCTTAGAAGGAATATTAGTATCTACTAAAAGAAACACCTATTTTTTTACTCTAAAAGTAGTAAATTCATTGCATTATATAAGAAAAGTCATGTGTTGCCCACATCAGATTTTTTTTAAAATATAGTGGTTATAATTTCGATATTTTAATATTTTGCACTATTTTGAAAAGGTGGTTCTGATTTCGATATTTTCATGTTTTGAACAGTTTTGAATATGTCTAAAGAAGAGAAACCACCCAGAAAAACATGTTAACACAAAACCGTTTCGGGTTCCATTGGACTGGAATCACTGACGATTTTTTATTAATGTGGAATATTTTGCCAGTCTTTTCGAAATACGGTGCAATATTCCTCTTTGGAACATAAAATAAATACAAAATTGATGTAGTGTTCTTTTTTGGAATACAAAGAAAAAATGTAAATTGCATGTAATGTTATTCTTTGGAATGAAAAGAAATGTGTGAAAATAATGTATGTGTGGAAACATTTGAGCTTTAAAATATTTTATTTCATATCTTGCGGTTATATTTCTGGCAAAAAAATGTGGAAGCGTAAATGTTATTTTAGGCAGAAACTGAAACGACGTTTATTGCCACGTTTTAAACATATAACCGAAGACAGGATATGGAATCTTTAAATACTTCATTCAGTTATTTATATAAAATAATATTCATCTTGGCTATATACTCCACAGTTGCGTCTGGAGAAACATATGTTAGAGTTAACTAGAGTGTAATAAAATGTGATGTGAACAATACGTGACTTTCCCTACAAACTTAATATATTTTTACTTTCCTTATATATATAGTGTATAAGGAAAGTATTGTGACGGGGTCGAAAATTCGAATTCGAGTTTTCGACGGGAGAGCACGTTTCAAGCATCTCTGATCACGAATCGAACACTTTTGAAGTGATGTCTGTGTGTGTGTGAAAGTGTGTGTGTGTGTGTGTGTGTGTGTGTGTGTGTCAGTGAGTCTGTGGAGACGATAACTGACGAACGAATGGACCGATTCGAACCAAATTTGGTACAAAAATCACAATCCGTAAACACTGAAAGCCTGTTGTTTTTATACGGAATCGAATGTTCATAACCCCCCTAAATTTTCGAATGAAATTTTGAAAATATCGTCAAAAAATCAAAATCACAAATAAAGTTGCGCAAATAGACATTTCTTATGTAATTTTTTATTTGAAAACGATTGACATAAATTTTAGAACGCTAACATGAACCGTTCTCGAGATATTGTACATTTTTGAAAAAAAATATCCAAAAAGTCATATAAAATAAAAAAATATATAATTCCTATTGAGAAACATGTTCACTTTTCATATGTAATACTACGCGATAAATTGGGTGACATCATTCTCGAGGATCTAGATCGTTCCATTTATGAAAAAAGATACTTTGAGTAATACTTTTGTATTTGAACGCCAATAATCATTTATCTGCTGTAAGAATAACTTATTTCTTACTGCATAACGCTTGGCGAGATTTTGGCGAAGAATTTGGCGGAATGTCGCCAACTGGGCGACTTTTTGAAATGTTGCCAAATTAACGAAAATCTCGCTATATGGATAAAAATGACGCTAAATCAATGAAAATGACAACTATTTGTCGAAAATTCAATATCTTGGAAAGAATATTAGTATCTACTATAAGAAAAACCTACTTTTTTTACTGTAAAAGTAGTAAATTCATTACATTATATAAGGAAAGTCATGTGTTGCCCACATCAGATTTCATTTTGTAGAATCTACTTCCAATATATAAGAATAACGTCTTACTACCTTAATGGCTCGTTCTAGCCCCCTAGTAAGCAAAGGTCCATGATTCGAATACTGGTTAGGATAAAGTTCTTTACAATACCGTCGGAACAACCTTTAAGTGATCGATATGGTTTAAAATTCCGTTTCGTTTTTCTCAGAGTCTGCAATTGTGGTAGATATTTTCAATTCAAAGGGGTTATGCTAGTTTGAGTAAAAGAGTAGAGGAGATTCTTTAGATAAAAAGTTTCAATTCTATCTGAAAAGTTGAAGGATAATGTATGGCCGATTTCAATTGATAAGAATATCGTACATGTAAATATATTAACGGAAAGAGAGCCGTCTGGTCAGTACAGATTTTTGATTCTACTCCCAGTTGTGATTTGAGTTTTTTGCAACACCATCTCTTTCTTTGTGTACATTCATTAAAGTAGGATATATACGTTTTATCACGCACATTTTATAAATATAAAATGAAAGTATGTTTGTTTGTTTGATAGTTTGTTGGATGATTTTTTTTTTCAAATTTGTTATGATTAGTCTTTACTACATCGCGGATAACTTCGTCTATGTTTTTAGTTCGTAGATTCAGGGGATGTTGGTGTATTAATAACAGACGTTTCCATAGAAATAGCAAAGCGATGATGTTTATTTTTTGAAACTTTATTTGAAGAAAATGACACCACGTTGTGTAGCAATTAATTAAAATGTGTTTATACGACAGGCAATTTTCATTCAATCAATCCAATGTAAACAATCAAGAAGTTAATATAAAAATAAATTTAGTAAATAAACTGAATTTTTTTTGTGTTGCATTAGTTACGGGTTTGGGATACAAAATTCCGCGAATTATTGATATTTTCAGTTCCTTGAATAATTTGTTTTATGTAGGAAAAGATTTTTCAAATTCATGTATTCTCTATTGTGTTTCTTGGAGCAGGATAAAAACGGTACGGATACGAATTTGTCACCCTTTTAGCGTTTCCATTTGGGTTTATTTTGACCAAATTTTCATTTTTTTTGTATAGTATTTTACGAATGGGACCAGGTTGTCTTATTCTTCAAATTTACCAGTGCAGATAATTTTGCATAGCAAGAATAGATATTAGAGATTCTTATTTATCTTTTGGAAGGGAATTTAAATAACTTAATAATTTTTTTAATAGCAATATCATTTTGAATACTATTAGAATTCGCACATTTCAAATCAAGAGCAACGTCAGATATTTCTGCTAATAATATATGAAATAATACTTATTTAAAATTGCATCGAACTTGCAGTTTTTAATAATAGGATATTTTACTTAGCGAATTTTAGGTAAATTTTTTGTGCAATTTTAAGTAAAGCCTTTTCAGTAAAATGTGAAAAACACAAATATGAAGATGGTTTATCCATGTATGTATACATTATTTGTTTTGTGAGTTAAAATTGTTTAATAAAGACCCATTTACTGAAAACAGTTTAATATTTGCATTTTTTTTAAGCTTATTTCGAGTTTTCCGATCCATTTTAGAAAAAAAAATTCGGTTCATTACATATATGATGCAGTATAGGAGTACATTAACAATGTGCAGGGCATCAAATATTCTGAACTATTATAAAGATCTAACATGATTTAAAATTTTATTTTTATAAACAATTCATCAAACATTAAAATTGTTCAGTGTGCTATATATATATGAAAGTGTGCCGTAAGTTGGCACTTCTGCTCAAAAGTAGCGATCACTGATTTTAAAGTGTAAATAATTCCACGAACAGATGTTAACGCATTTACTAAGCAACTTAAAATCTTTATTTTCAATCCATTAAATCAGGATGTTTTAAGATGGTCTGAAGAATGTTTTAGTCTTCTAATGGGATAGAAAATGGCTCATTAAAGAGTTCAGTTTAATGAAATTCATATTTCTCCGAACCCATTAAACTGCCAAGTTTAATGGGTTTATCAAAGATAATGTAAAAAATATTTCTAACATAATTTTCTGTTTAATTCTATCCTTATGTTTAATTATATATCGAGCGTAGGTTTGTTACTGAGGTAGTTATCTATTAGAAAGGAAAAAATAAGATGTGAGGGGCATATAATTTTATCTGAAAGCTTAAATTATTATTTTTTTACGTTGCACAAAATAATTTCAGTGTTATCACACAAGCATGATAACATAACATGATAACATAACATAATATCGTACAAAAATGACAATTCAAATGTTATTTCACCATATTCTCTGCTACCTTGACTTGGTTCCAGGAGAACCAAAGCGAGCCAGATTATAGCGAAACACACACCACGAACTTTTTAACATTTTATAACATAGTTGAAAAGTGTTTGTGACTTTGTTAATTCTGTCTGTCTGTCCGTTAGCACGATAACTGCCGTAAAAATGACTTTATCAAAGTGAAATTTCAGTATGTTTTTCAGACGGTCTGTGGGACATTATGCGAATATAAATGAATAATATCACCCAATTAGTTTTGGATTGAACCCGGGTTGAAAAAATGAAATACATTGAACCCTATGGGATCTAATTTTTCAAACATTTTTAAGCAAATTTAAAATTCACAGATTACTTTGAAAGTTTTAGAAAATATTCAAACTATCTCATAAAATATATAGAAAAAATTTCAGTAAAATATGTAGGGTAGTTTTTTAAATAAAAATTACTTAATATAAGGAGAAAAACAAATTCAATTAAATTCTGATTTTTGCTATATCCTCCAGAAAGAAAAATGAGCTATATTATATAATAAATATCTTTCCAAGAGTTTCAATATTTTATACAGAAATTTTACATTTTAAAATATATATAGTAGATAACGATTTTTGAAATTTTTAAATAAAATAAATTATTATAGTATTGTGATGAATGAAACGATTGGAAACATGTTTATGAATGAAATGCTGCTTTTATATAGAGGCGATTTATATTTCGATTTTGTTTTTGATGAAACTTTCAAATATAATAAATTATTGTAGTATTATGATAATTTTTAAAATATTGCCGAGGAATGTATCGCATTTTAGAGATATCTTAAACCAGGCAATTTATATTTCAATGCCGTCATTTGAATGAAGTTCGTTTTCTTCGATGAAGTTTTCAAATATAATAAATTAATGTAGTATTTTGATAGTTTTAAAAATTTTACCGAGGAATGTATCGCATTTTAGAGATGTTTATATAAAACTGCATTGAAGTTGGAAAGTGTTTCATAATCAATGCTTTATGCAAGATTGATCTTTCTTGTTTTACTTCTTAATCATATTTTTAAATTTTCATATTCCTAATTGTGCATTAATTCATGACTTCGAGACGGTACAAAAATTCATAAACCGCACTTTTCATGGAGACATTTCATCTTTACAATAAATAATCGCTTTACGCCAATTCAGTAGCTCAATAATTCACAAAGAAGTTTTGAAAACCTATTCCAGACGAGTGGTAAAGATATATTCTGGTATGTTATCGAAGAGGGTTGACTGGACAAGTTTTGTTTTTTAAGATTCCATGTTTAAACTAGTAATTATTATAGAAAATGATATGCTATGTCACTATTTGCGAATCACATTCCCGTTTTCGACAGATTAATCTATTTCAAAAATATCTGTGCTTAAAGAGGTCTAAATTTGAGCTTACCTCAATTTTGATTATTTTAAATGTATTTATACTTCTGCTTAATGATTTGAGTTTCAAATATGCCTCGAAACTATATTGTAACGTCGATGTGCGGTCTCGACCGTTTTCGGCATGCGAATGAAGCGCGTGAGGAAGAGTTTCAGTTCAAATTTCTTTCTCGAAGTTTCAATACGGTTGTGATGGATCTGTAAGAGCAAATGTGAAGTTTTGTATTGTGCCCATTGGCGGGGTGCCTTCTATCAGAGGCGTGCGGGAATATAAAGCAACAGAAGCTAGCTTTCCTCAAACGCGAACGGGAAAGTACTTGGTACACTGCCAATGATAACAGCAGGAAGAAAAGAGATCTATGCATATGCTCTAACCCATGAAAGAATTTAAATGTTTCACCTGATCATCTCAGGGCAAAAGCATTTTTAAAGAAAACCGCGATTTTGTTCTGAGACATAAATGTACCAATTACTTAAGTTGTGATTTAAAGGTGAATTTCCAGTTAAACATTGTATAAATAATAAAATAAAAAGTCTTTAATTGGTGGATATTTGGATGAAAAATATTATGTATGATTTGATCTATTAGATTAAAGTATAGTGTTCAACTGGCCACACTGCGTTATTTACTGTGAATAACCCTCCATACATTTAAAGTGAAAGCCAATTATCTAAAAAGTTAATTATTCATCATTAACTACGTTATTTAGCTGTTTAAATTATAATATTTTATTTAGTAGCACCAAAGGGTATAAAAAATAACATATACAAACTGAATTTTTTAGAAGTAACTTATTTAGGCTTTTTATGAGATGGTAAAAGAGGCGATTTTTGAGACCAGATCAGTTAAATACCAAAACGTTAATAGTTGTTGGCTCGCCTCGTGTTTAAATATTGAGCTAGTACATAACTTGTTGTTGTTGTTGAGACCCAGACAGTCCGACCTACCAGAAAGGTGTAAGGTAACAGTTTGGATTGCCGGGAAGTGTCACCAAATTTAGACCGGAACCCAGTGGGGGAGGCATCCATAGGGACTGTACCCTCCTTCCCCTACCACCAACCTCTCGGAAGGACTTACGGACCCACATGCTTAACGTGATCGTACTTCGCATGAACACGGCGACAGTTGTGGTAGAGTGCAAATCCAGCGCGCAAACCACCGGGCTACCGCGCCCGAAATGTGCCAACAACGCGCGGTGTTCCCAGGTGGTCACCCACCCAAGTACTAACCGCGCCCGATGCTGCTTGACTTCGGTGATCAAACGAGAACCGGTGTTTTCAGCATGGTAGGGCCGTTGGCAGTAGTACATAACTTGTGTACATGTTAAGTGCATCCGGCCGCCCACCTTGCTGCTCCATGTCTTCGGATGAGCCGTCCGGTCTGGGCTTTCGACATGTTAAGTGCATTATAGAGCGCACTCGTTGGCTGTTGACTTGCGCACTTGAAAATAGTGATCGAGTTCTCTCGACCCCACATTTCATCCCGAAGTATTTTTACTATTATACATGCCTGTACCTTTAAATATTTTTACCAGTCTTTACGTCTCGAATATATTCCACATGTCTAAAACTTTTTCAAGTCTATACATATCAAATTATTTTACAGATTTGCCAGTCTTTTTTTCTGATTAGATAATTTTAGTTTTTACTTGGCTTCGGGGAAACGCGGCTTCTTTATGACATCCCTAACGAGATTGACTTTCCTTTGCCCTATGTCGGTTTTGGGCTAGTTTTGATTGGTCCCCCCTTTGATGACGTCGATTCTCAGGGTCAGGCCCGAAACGTGTATTCCGGAATAGAGTTTCGTCCAGAACAGAGCACCAGGGGCAAAGCGCCTTTAATCTCCGAAACGTGTATTCCGTAAACTGCAATTTTCACTCTTTCGGCAGTATGGACTTTGGAGGTGATATGTCGCATATCTGCGTCATCCGTGACATTTCAACTTTGTTCCTGAATGCCGGAGTAAAAGCCTTGAACAAGTACTAAAATACGATTGAATTTAAAAGATAATAAATCATGAAACTCGCCCACGTTCTACAAATTATTTAAACTGCATACGTTATCTGAAAATGTATCCTAATAATTTACATCTGCTCTTCTTTCATTCATTTCCCTAACAGCATATTTTTTTCACAGTGACGTACGCTTTACGTCACATTGTGACGTTGGGACGTCGCAGTACGTCTCGGCAATGTCATATTGAGGTCACAGCGATTGTGAGTCCCATTAACTTAATTGAGGTCACATTAACTTATTTGTGACGTCACATTGTAATTGCCATTGTAATGTCGTCACATTGTTACGTGTTAATTAAATTGTGGAAACGTCACAGAATATAGTCACAATGAAGTTACAAGGTTACTAATACGTAACGTCGCATAGAAGTCACAAATATGATGTCACATTGTGACCCAGGTGTCATGTGACTACAACGTCACTGTCACACGTATGACGATCTTTGCTGTGAGGGCTGTATGGCAGAAAACCCACGGGTTTTTATGATTGTGGCGATATAGCTTAAGATCGTTTCTTCTGCAGTGTGTTTTCAAAAATATTATCCCGAAGTTTCATTTCTTGGAACTTTGCCTGCTAAGAGTAGCAAGTGAATAGCAAGTGCTACCTGCCATATTCATTGTGCAGTTCTGTTTCAGGGATAATGCTCTATGTAAGTATTCAACGAGGCGTGTGTGGCCCAGTGTCTCCATGAAGTGTTATTGGAAAATGTTGGATTACCTAAAAATCAGTATCTCGGCACAAGCTTTACAATTGTAAATATTTTTGTTTTGCAAATTTTCCATTTGTTTAAAGATATGAAATATGTTTCTAGTGTTCTAAGCCTTTCAGTTATGCAGAATTCCCTATATAATATGATTAATCATCAATATATCTTATTTAACACCTTAAGAATTTTGTAATTCTGATTAGTAATTCATAATAAAGATATTGTTGTTATTATATTTGTTATTTGAATTGATCTATTCTTTTGTGTACTTTAAATAACTATGTTTGGTAGCATATTTTGTCAAATTATTTTCCAGCGGTCTAAATTCATTGACTTCATTAATATTCTTATTCTATCATGTTTAGAACTAATCTTCTTGAGATAACCCGACTAATTTAATTTAGTTGGACCTCATGTTTTAATTTTCAAGAAAATTTGTTTCAAGTGAGTCTTCGTTTTAGTCTATCTTTATCAGTTATCGTTAAATTTAATTTAGATGTCTTAAGCTGATTAAATTTTATGAATATTATTCTTTATTGCGACCCATGCAATCTAATAATTAAAATTGAAAAATTGTCTGCTAGTTCGTTTCATCATGACGGGGGAACGGCTGAACTGAATTTAATGAAATTTTCTGAGTAGCCTTGAAATTGCACCACTTAAATTTAGTCCATGTTTTGAATTTAGTTTTAGCTTATCTTTATCAGTTATCGCTAAATTGAGTTTAGATGTCTTAAGCTGATTAATAATTTATGAATATTATTCTTTATTGCGACCCGTGCAATCTAATAATTAAAATTTAAAAATTATCTGCTAGTTCGTTCCATCATCAAGGGGGAACGGCTGAACTGAATTTAATGAAAATTTCTGGGTAGCCTTGAAATTGCACCACTTAAATTTTGTCCATCTTTCGAATTTCAAAGACAGAGGGTTGTCGAGATATTAATGAAAAACAAAACTTTTTCCTAGGGATTCTACTCTCTAACTCCCTGGTTCTTCCAAACGATAAAGGTTGGAAATCGCTGGTTTAAAACGTGAAAGTGAATTAAAATTTTATCTCTGAGTTTAGTAGGAGTTTATTGCTCTTATTAGTCACTTTTGAAAATCGCAGGTTTGAAATTTGAATTTAAATGGAAACACTACCACCATGGTTCATTTTTCACAGGCTCTTACTCAAAAATGGAAAATATTAAGAAATCAAAATGGTTATCTAATTATCAGCATTTAATGAGGAAGATTTTTTCTTATATCATGTTGCTCAGCAACGCAATAAAATCAAATGTGTTGTTAATTATTATTATTATTTTCTCGATTTGAATAATAAATAAAAGGATATAAAACGCATATTTTATAAATGAAAGGTTTGATTTTTCTTTTAATTTTATTTATTGCGGACTGCGTACACCACTTTCATTTATTTTGGCAAATAGTTTTCAAGTTTATATATTGTGTTTAGCCAATAAACTCATATATTGTGTTTAGCCAATGAACTCATAGATTGTGTTTAGCCAATAAACTCATTGTGTTTAACCAATAAACTCATATATTGTGTTTAGCCAATAAACTCATATATTGTGTTTAGCCCACACACACACACACACACACACACAATCAACTTATTTAACCGATTGTTGAAGCAGAATAAGAGTAGAACGGGTAGCTCCTCTAATACAATTTTAGTATGTTCATTTAGTATATACAAACGGGATCAGAATGTTTTATTCTTCAGATCTGCAAATTCAGATCTACGAATTTGAAGGGATATCGCTAACTTGGCAACTTTTCTTAAACTCTACCAAATTGACGAAAATGTAGCAAAATTGATAAAAACGACGCTAAATCAATGAAATTAATTTTGTTTTGTTAGAAAAAAGTACTGAAATAATATTTCGGTAGCATTTGTCTGTTAGTCCAATCATCCTACTTAGTAACACATGTAGCGAAATTTTAAAATGTCTTCAAACTGATAAAAATGTTTGTAAATCTATAAAAATATCTTGGAATTGAAAAAATTACGGTAAATAAAAGAAATTAATTGTGTTTTGTTAGGGGATAGTATTGTGATTATTTTTCGTCAGTTTGTCGGCATGCGGGACTGTCAGTTCCATAGAACCACTTGGCGATAAATGTGGCGATTATTAAAACGTCGCTAAATTGACGAAAATGCATCTTAATTACTTAAATGACGCTAATTTATCAAAATGACACCGAATCGATGAAAATTCAATATTTTGAACAATTAAGTACGATTTTCCAGATAATCTTTGTCGTTTTTGAATTAAAAAATGTTTTTTCTTAATTTATTTACAAACTGAACCAAGATGCTTTATTCTTCACATCTGCCTGTGAAGATAATTTTGTATATTGATACCAGAGATTCTTATACATTTTTTAAGAATAATTAAATTAATTATTTGAATAGAATGTTTTGAATAACAAAGTCATTTAGAATACTATACGGTATATATACGGAATATATACGGTATATATACGGAATATATACGATATATATACGGAATTTACACATAATTGTGAATGTTAAGTTTCTATATATTATATTTTCCGTACAAAAAACGGGTATACTGTTAATAATCTATATAAGTAAAATTAAAAAATCTGTCTGTGTGTTTATTTGTGGATATATTTGTGTCTTTATTTGTCTCATCACCAGGGGAGAACCACTGCACCGAATTGAATGAAATTTTCGGGATAGATTTGGAATGGCCCCCATTAAAATTTAGTCCATGTTTGGAATTTTTAAGACCAGGGTTCATCGATATATTAATAAAAACGCGCTGTTAAACCTTCCAATGAGATAGCATTATGCAAACGATATTTATTCTGCAAAATTATTTGAAAACAAAAATGATGTTATGTTTCTGAGCCACGGAATTAAACCCAGTGAGTTTATATTTGAAAAAAAAATATATATCATATTGCTAAGAAACGGAATTAAGCCCAATGAATTATTACAACAGTAAATATTTTTCGATTTGAATTATGAAGAAATATATATATAAATATATTTTTATTGGAATTGTATTTTTGATTGGATCATATATATCATTACGGCCGTTAGCTTAACGAGTTTAGATTATTGATATTTTCAAATTCTTACACAATCTGCTTTATTTTGGGGAAACATTTTAAAATCTATATCGTAGTACGGTATATCTTCTGATATATGAGTATAATCTTCTAATTGAAGAAAATATGAATGATTAAGTAACACTTGGCGACAGATTTGGTAGGCTTTTATTAATGTAGCGAAATTGATGAAAATGTTGTCGAATGGCTGAAAATGTTGCCAAATTGATAAAAATGTCCCCAAATTGAGAAAAATATCACCAAATTCATAAAAATGATGTCAAATTAATGAAATTAATTTTATTTTGAGAGAGGATAGTATTGTAATGATATTTCGGCATTTTTTGACTGTCACTCCATCCTATTTGACAACAAATTTAGTGACCTTTTTAAACGTGGACAAATTGCTCAAATATCGCCAAATAAACGAAAATATCGCCAAATCGATAAAACTCTTGCCAACTTGATAAAAATGACGCCAAATCAATGAAATTTATTACATTGTGAAAGATGATAGTATTGTAATGATGTTTCGGTAAAATTTGTCTCTTAATCCCACTTTTCGACACATTAATCCCAACTGTCCCACTTTTTGACAAATTTGGCGACTTTTTAAAATGCCGTCAAATTAATGAAAATTCGGCCGAATTGATAAAATGATACTAAATTAATGAAAATGACTCTTAATGTATGAAAATTCAATATTTTGAAAAATTAAGTTCAATTTCCTTGATAATCCCTGCCGCTCTGTGGGAATTAAATAATAGATTTTGTAAATGTGTTTGCAAACAGGACCAGGATGTTCTTTTTTTCTTCAGATCTGTTTGTAAAGATAATTTTGTATAGCGAGAACAAAGAGTCTTATACATCTTTGTAGGAGAATAATATTAAATATTTCAATGAAATGTTTAGAATAATAATGCCATTTAAAGTACTACAGGAATATGCACATAATTGAAGTTTTAATTTCTTTATGTTATATATTGTGGAGAACGGCTATACTGCTAGTGTAAAATAAATCTTAAAGTTCTACTATATAAAAAATTCTCTAAAACCAGTTGAATCTGGCTTATCACTAGCAAAAAACCGAGCTCAAGCTTAGAATATGCCCGCTGTGAAAGATTTCAAACCAAAATTGAAATTAACGATAATTATGAAATTATATTTATGAAAAATAATTTCAATATTTGAGATTCCTGTAACATAATCAACAGCATATGAGTTTTTAACATTTAAATATAAAATTAACCAATTTAGAATACAGGAAAATAATGAAATCAAAGTACCATATTTAAATCATAAAAACATATATGTAATATACAAGAGCACGTTTAAATCACAATGCATGCAAGTGCACACGCTATTTAAAAGTTGCTTACTTCTTATTTGTACGAAACGTAGTTAGCATCCGCGGTTTAAAAATGGACGTTTCACCATGTTACATTTCGTTTTAGTTATTGAAATTGTGATTGCGCACATCTGTGTGTAATATTATGTCTGTGTGCAAATTTTCATCTTCCTAGCTATCATAGTTTCCGAGTGAAAGGTATCACACTAATTTCAGGCAGGTGTTGATTTCGTTTAGTTAGAAATGGAGAATGGACTTCGATTCGCTCGTCCATAGTAATCTTTTGTACATCTCTGGCAGAATGGATTTAGACAAAATCTGATGTGGGCAGCACATGATTTTCCTTATATAATGCAATGAATTTACTACTTTTACAGTAAAACAAATATTTTTTTATATTACTTATTTATATTCTTTCCAAGATATTGAATTTTTGTCAATGAGTCGTCATTTTCCATGTCGTCATCGTCAATGAGTCGTCATTGATTTAGCTCCACTTTTACCCATTTGGCGAGTTTTTCGTTAATTTAGCAGCGTTTAAAAATGTCGCCAAGTTGGCGACATTCCACAAAATTCGTCGCCAAAATCTCACCAAGCGTTATGGACGAAGAAATAATTTATTTTTACAGCAGATAAATGACTATTGGCGTTTAAATACAAATGTATTACTCAAAGTATCTTTTTTCATGAATGGAAGTAGCTAGATCCACGAGAATGATGTCACCCAATTTATCGCATGGTATTACATATGAAAAGTGAACATGTTTCTGAATAGTCATCGTCAATGAGTCGTCATCAATTTAGCTCCATTTTTACCCATTTGGCGACTTTTCGTTGATTTAACAACATTTGAAAATGTCGCCAAGTTGGCGACATTCCACCAAATTCGTCGCTAAAATCTCGCCAAGCGTTATGGACGAAGAAATAATTTTTTCTTACAGCAGATAAATGACTATTGGCGTTCAAATACAAATGTATTACTCAAAGTATCTTTTTTCATGAATGGAACGAGCCAGATCCACGAGAATGATGTCACCCAATTTATCGCATGGTATTACATATGAAAAGTGAACATGTTTCTCAATAGGAAATATTTTTTTTTATTTTATATGACTTTTTGATAATTATTTTGAAAGATGTGAAATATCTCGAGAACGGTTCGTGTTAGTGGTCTAAAATTTATGTCAATTGTTTTCTAATGAAAAATTACATAAAAAATGTCTATTTGCGTAACTTTATTAGTAGCTTTGTTTTTTTGACGATTTTTTCAAAATTTCACTCAAAAATTTAGGGGGTTCTGAACATTCGATTGAGCATAAAAACAATAGCCTTCCAGCGTTTACGGATTGTGATTTTTGTACCAAATTTCGCTGGAATTGATCCATTAGTTCGTCAGTTATCGTCTCCACACACACACACACAATGACATCACTTCAAAAATGTTTGATTCGTGATCAGGGATACTTGAAACGTGCTCTCCCGTCGAAAAGTCGAATTAATTCGAATTTTCGACCCTTCTCAATACTTTCCTTATACATTATGTATATAAGGAAAGTAAAATGGAAATAAAACTCTTATGGATAAAACGCTTGAAAATTCCATAATACATTGAGAAACCTTGGTAATAATTTTGAATATAAAGGAATATTCTTTATTGTTTCAGTTCTAATTTTCATTGCGATACCAATTAATTTCTACAAAATTGACGGTTTAAATAAATATTTTAAGCATTTCGCCATAGAAATACATACAATGCATGACTACTTATTTTACCCTAGCTCCACCTGAATTATTGTCTCAAACAATATTGGCGTTTTCTTAATATGAAATTTTAACTCCTTAATGTTACCTCCATGTCTGGAACCTTCACAAATGAATCTGGGAATGCGTCACATCAGAATTTTATCTATTACTTTTACTTCCAGATCAATTTAAAATTCCCACATCAATTGATTAGCTTGATAGCTAAATTTTCCTAATGATTCTGTATAGCTATTTAACATTAGATAATACTGCGACAGTGCGATTCTCTTATGTAGTCTGCTCGCAAATTTAAATATGTACTGTTCTATCTTTATGTATAAAATATTTATGGTACCATGCGTAAAGTCACGCGCTTACATCAAACTTTTCATTATTTTATAAATAGTACCTTGTCCTACCAAAATTATTCCCACAACTATAAACTCTGTTGCAAAAGCAAATTACCATCTTCATCATCAACGCATGTGAGATAAAATAGCTAGAAGCCATTGTATAGCGAATATATTCTCCCGCTGTCTCTTTCAAAACATTCTTTGCTAGATGGTGTTAATATCCTTCCTGTATTGTCTGGGATTAGTTACATATTTTGTTCATCATTCTAGTGTATATTTAGATAGTCCAAGGACTTTATTAACATTGGGTGGTAAATAATTTTCCTTGCTGCCTAGTGCACTTAATCTAAACAGGGCATGGGGTGTATTTATAGTTCAAATAATACATTTCTGCTTCCTAGAAAAATGCAGAAATACAGTTTCATATCTTGCATTAAAACTCACTTAACGGCACTTATAAGGAGCTCGAATTTCATTTAACAGTAATTGGTTTGAGAGTTTGACACATGAGTTTTACTTTAAGCACATTTTGATAAAAATTTTAATATTATATATGACTTTATAATGTACAACCAAAATTCATAATGTTCAGGTTATGATTCTGCTTTCGAATTGCCCCCTCCCAAAGCAACGATCACCGTTAGTAGGCCCATTTAATACTTTTTAACACTCTTCAGCACAAATTAGGGTTAATTAAAATGGAAGCAAGAATATTTTCTTTGTTTTCCGTACCCCTCCCTTCTTTTTCAACCCAGACCGTCCGACCTAAACGAAGGTGTAAGGCATCTGCTTGGAAGGCCGGGAAGTGTCATCCAATTTAGACCGGAACCTAGAGAGGAGACTTCCACAGGGATTGTACCTTCTTTCACCTACCACCAACCTATCGGAAGGACTTACGAACCCACATATTTAACATACCCGTACTCCGCGTGAACACGGAGTCAGTTTGGGCAGACCGAGAATCGAACTTGAGTCATCCGAGTGCAATCTCTGTCGCTAACCACTGGGCTGTCACACCCCAGTACTCTTCACTTGCATATGGGAACTCGCAACCCGTTGGTTTCTCCCCCCCCCATCCGTCTCGCGATACACAAGTTTAAAGCCCTGCGCCCCCTGGGCGCTCTATGTTCAATACTAAGTAGAATAAATTATTATAGTTCTGTGGTGAATGAAATAACAGTGTATGAATGAAATATTTACTGCTTTTACACAGAGAACCAAGGGCCAACGTCCCTACCGTGCTGAAAACACCGGTTCTCGTTAGATCACCGAAGTCAAGCAGCATCGGGCGCGGTTAGTACTTGGGTGGGTGACCCCCTGGGAATACCGCGTGCTGTTGGCACATTTTGGGCGCGGTAGCCCGGTGGTTTGCGCGCTGGATTTGCACGCTGCCACAGCTGCCGCCGTGTTCATGCGGAGTAAGATCACGTTAAACATGTGGGTCTGTAAGTCGTTCCGAGAGGTTGGTGGTAGGGGAAGGAGGGTACGATCCCTGTGGATGCCACCCCACTGGGTTCCGGTCTAAATTGGGTGGCACTTCCCGGCCGTCCAAAAGGTTACCTTAAACCTTTCTGATAGGTCGGACGGTCTGGGTTTCAACAACAACAACAGAGAGCCAGGCGATTTATATTTCGATGACGTCATTTGAATCAAGTTCGTTTTTTTTCGATGAAGTTTTAAATTTTCAAATAAAATTAATAATAACTGTATTGTGATAACTTTAAAAATATTACCGATGAATGTATCGCATTTTAGAGATGTTTAAATAAAATTAAAGTTGGAAAGTGTTTCACATAATCAATGCTTTAAGCATGATTGATCTTTCTTGTTTATATTTCAGTTTAATTATACAACCAACCGTTGATTTTATATTATTTCCGCACACTCCTAGTGAATCACATGGTATTAGAAAATTAAAAAAAAAATCTTTCTAAACCTTTCAACATGTTTCATTTAAAATGTAGCTTAAAAATAATATGTTTCTTTTTATTAAGTATTTTATAACCCCAATTCTGTAAATACGAACTCCTATTATCACAGCAGGAGGGAAAAGCGTGAGACTGGAACTATTTTATGAGAAAATTCTTCTGATCTTCAAAATTATTTTGGTAAAATACATGGATTGTAAATGAAGTTAATATTACTTTGGGGACAAAGCTTGACCTTAGCCTCACGTTGAGTTTGTTAAGATGACAAAACTTTAGGTAGACAAAGACTTTCATTAATATTGCGTGGAAGTGTCTCTATTTTTGCATCGTGTTTCAAGTCGACGTATTTTATTTGCATAGGAAGATTAGGTTGTGGTATAAAAATAGATTTCAATTTGCCATATCGTGAATAGAAATAATTCTTTTAGCCAAACTCATTTCTCTCCCACCAGAGCTGTGAGTAGTTTTAGAAGGATACAATGCTGCATTAATTGTTATCATGATATCTATGAATAGTTATTATGATATCTATTAATTGTCATCATGATATTTATTCATTATTATCATGATATCTATTAATTGTTATCATGGTATTTATTTATTGTCATGATATCTAATAATTGTTATTATGATATCTATTGATTGTTATCATGGTATTTATTCATTGTTACCATGATATCTATTACTTGTTATCATGATATATATTTATTGTTATCATGACATCTATTAATAATTACTATTTTTAAGGACTCTATTTTAAACCTGAAGGATTTTGTACTTTCTTGAATATTAGACTTATGGTCTATATTGGTTGCAAGTCGGTTTTATATATCTTACTATTAAAACACGACTAGGGAAAACAGCTTCACATGTGAGTAGTTTTTGTTGACAGACATTACCTGTTTTTGCTGGATTGGTTGCTCTATCTATCTCATCCTTAAGGAGACACTTTTTCCCCTCCAAAACCAGTTTATACTCTTATACTATTGTTTATTGTGACTTAATTTATCAACAAATATTTTCGTCTTCAACAAAACGTTAAATTTTACATATTAAAAGAGTTTAATATATACGAATGGTATTGCTTAGTGCGAGTTATAGGTAATTCGATATTCTAGTCAAAGTCCATATAAAGAATTTTTTTAAAACCGGATTTGCAAAGGTAATAAACTTTAAAATCATTTTTCTGCACATTTAACATTTTTTACGTTTTAACTTATACGGAAAAATTAAAAGTAAAATATAAAATATAAAATAACAAGAAAGATCAATCATGCATAAAGCATTGATTATGAAACACTTTCCAACTTCAATGTAATTTTATTTAAAAAAGTCGAAAATGCAATACATTCCTCGGTAATATTTTAAAACTTATCACAATACTACATTGATTTATTATATTTGAAAACTTAAACCTTCATTGAAAAAAATGAACTTCATTCAAATGACGGCATTGAAATATAAATTGCTTGGTTTAAATATCTCTAAAATGCAACACATTCCACGGTAATATTTTTAAAACTATCATAATACTACGATAATTTATTATATTTGAAAACTTCATCGAAAACAACTGAAATAAATTCAAATGCGTCATAGAAAAAATAACACGCCTGGATCTCTCTATAAAAGCAGGATTTCATTCATAACTTCCTCTATTTCATTCATCACAATACTATAATAATTTATTTTATTTAAAAATTAAGACCATGGAGCTACAAGTAATTAAACTCTATGCGTAAAACTTCATCGAAAAAAATCGTCCTTCTCTTTGTAAAATCAATGAATATTTCATTCATATCAGCTACGCAGACTCCATGAACTAAATAATTTTGTGTTAAAGAAATACAGTAATTCTAATACAACTCATTCTACATATTTTGCTGTTTACATTTTACATAGGTGAAAAATAGGCTTAGTTGTAGAAATAATCAAATTTGAATGAGAATTTAAACTCAAATATATTGTCATTGTGTTGTTTTAGCATGTAGATGCACAGAATTTAAGCAAAAATAAAGTAGTTTTAGAACGGATACAACACTCAATATGAATTAAAAAGAACTTTAAAAAATCACGATTTTGAAACAAGATGGATGCTATATATCATTTTGAAGTGGGTCATGTGATCGTTTCATATCATGGTCACGTGATCGTTTCATATAAGATGTGTAATTATTATTTCAATTTTTATTTAAAAAACTACCCTACATATTTTACTGAAATTTTTTCTATATATTTTATGAGATAGTTTGAATATTTTCTAAAACTTTCAAAGTAATCTGTGAATTTTAAATTTGCTTAAAAGTGTTTGAAAAATTAGGTCCCATAGGGCTCAGTGTATTTCATTGTTTCAACCAGGGTTCAATCCAAAACTAATTGGGTGATATTATTTATTTATATTCCCATAGGTCCTACAGACAGTCTGAACAACATGCTAACATTTCATTTTGATTAAGTCATTTTTACGGCAGTTATCGTGCTAACGGACAAACAGACAGACAGACAGAATGAACAAAGTCATAAACACTTTTCAACTTTGTTGTAAAGTGTTAACAAAGTCATAAACACTTTTCAACTTTGTTGTAAAGTGTTAAAAATCGTGTGGCTAACTTACTAAGTGTAAGACCAAAAATTTGTCTTGTAGAATAATTAGAGATTTTTTATTAACCTTTTACTGACATATTGACCTTGAGTAATGATAGAGATAAAATATAATTCCAATAATATTTTGTATGATACTCCTAAATCTTACAACGATTTCCCCCATACTATTAGAACACGACTCAGAATTAAATTTGAAAGTTCACCTACTTACTTTAAAATAAACATAGGGACTATAGGGACTATTATGGTTTTAAATTTTTTAATAAAATAAATTATTACTTTCCTTATATACATAATGTATAAGGAAAGTATTGTGACGGGGTCGAAAATTCGAATTCGAGTTTTCGACGGGAGAGCACGTTTCAAGCATCCCTGATCACGAATCAAATATTTTTGAAGTGATGTCTGTGTGTGTGTGTGTGTGTGTGTGTGAAAGTAAGTGTGTGTGTGTGTCAGTGGGCCTGTGGAGACGATAACTGACGAACGAATGGACCGATTCGAACCAAATTTGGTACAAAAATCACAATCTGTAAACACTGGAAGCCTATTGTTTTTATACGCAATCGAATGTTTAGAACCCCCTAAATTTTTGAATGAAATTTTGAAAAAATTGTCAAAAAATCAAAACCAGTAATAAAGTTACGCAAATTGAAAAAAATGACATAAATTTTAGAACGCTAACACGAACCGTTCTCGAGATATTGCACATTTTTCAAAAAAATTATCAAAAAGTCATATAAAATGGAAAAAAAAATATTTCCTATTGAGAAACATGTTAACTTTTCATATATAATATCATGCGATAAATTGGGTGACATCATTCTCGTGGATCTAGCTCGTTCCATTCATGAAAAAAGATACTTTGAGTAATAGCTTTGCATTTGAACGCCAATTTATCTGCTGTAAGAATAACTTATTTCTTCGTCCATAACGCTTGGCGAGATTTTGGCGACGAAATTGGCGGAATGTCGCCAACTTAGCGACTTTTTGAAATGTTGCCAAATTAACGAAAATCTTGCCAAATGGATAAAAATGACGATAAATCAATGAAAATGACGACTAATTGTCGAAAATTCAATATTTTGGAATGGATATTATTATCTACTAGAAGGAAAACTTATTTATTTTACTGTAAAAGTAGTAAATTCATTTCATTATATAAGGAAAGTCATGTGTTGCTCATATCAGATTTTTATAGTATTGTGATGAATGAAATGAATGGAAATTTTTTTATGTATGAAATGCTGCTTTTATAGAGTAAGCCAGGCGTGTTATATTTCGATAACGTCATTTGAATAAATTTCATTTGTTTTCGATGAAGTTTTCAAATATAATAAAATTTTGTAGTATTATGATAATTTAAAAAATATTATCGTGGAATGTATCGCATTTTAGAGATGTTTAAACCAGGCAATTTATATTTCAATGTCGCCATTTGAATGAAGTTCATTTTTTTCGATGAAGTTTTATGTTTTCAAGTATAATAAGTTAATATAGTATTGTGGCAATTTTAAAAATATTACCGAGGAATGTATCGCATTTTAGAGATGTTTAAATAAAATTGCATTGAAGTTGGAAAGTGTTTCATAATCAATCCTTTATGCATGATTGATCTTCCTTGTTTTACATACTGTTATTGTTTACACCAGAGGTATATCTGTTTTTAGCGAGCAGCGCAGTGTTCGTGAAAATTAGTTTTCTTCAGAGGACAGTAAAATGACGATAGAGAGTTATCAAAACAACTCTTAAAAAATTAAAAAAAATATTTTTTATTGTGTTGAAATATATTGTCCTGATAAGTCGTAAAAATTACCTGTATGAGCTCTCGAATTGTTACCCGTATGAAAAGAAAAAGTCTCTCCCACTCTTTAATTCTTACTCTTAAATTTTTAAGCTTCACTATAGAGAAAAATCTAATGTGGGTAGCACACAACTTACCTTATACTGGGTGTCCTAAAAAGATTGAAACGCGCTTTAATTCTTTACCTGTTGGAGATAAGTGGTCAATGTAAATTGCAAACATTTTGAAAGTAAGGTAGAAAATAAGACTATGGTAATTAAATAGTCCTCCCATTCATTTTCAAAAAGTTACACTTTTTAAATTCTTCTACGACCCCCTTTGACAAATCGGGGCAATCAGAAAATTTTTATTTTTAATGCAGCAAGATCATTAAAAAAACCGCGCATATTTGTATTTTTAAAATTTAGCGAGTTATATTTAATAGAAAATTGAACATTGTGACTGAGGGCCATATATCAAATTAGAAATGTAAATGTGTTACATATCACAAAAAGTTAAAACTGGATGATAATACATAGGATACCTAATTGCGTAGTGAGTACCACTGCTTTATATGAACTCTGTCTGTGTAATGCTTTATTTAGATGCATCTGTGATAAAAAATTTTGACACATATTAACACATTATTGACACATATGGTCTAAACAATTTTAATCGTCAATTTGTTTATGATCCATATTTTAACTGATAAAACAACTTTTCACATGGTACGGAAAAGTGGCATAAGTCAGATTTTTACTTTCCTTATATACATAATGTATAAGAAAAGTATTGTGACGGGGTCGAAAATTCGAAATCGAGTTTTCGACGGGAGAGCACGTTTCAAGCATCCCTGATCACGAATCAAACATTTTTGAAGTGAAGTCTGTGTGTGTGTGTGTGTGTGTCAGTGAGACTGTGGAGACGATAACTGACGAACGAATGGACCGATTCGAACCAAATTTGGTACAAAAATCACAATCCGTAAAGACTGGAAGCCTATTGTTTTTATACGCAATCGAATGTTCAGAACCCCCTAAATTTTCAAATAAAATTTTGAAAAATTCGTCAAAAAATCAAAACCACTAGTAAAGTTACGCAAATAGACATTTCTTATGTAATTTTTCATTAGAAAACGATTTACATAAATTTTAGAACGCTAACATGAACCGTTCTCGAGATATTGCACATTTTTCAAAAAAATTATTAAAAACTCATATAAAATGAAAAAAATATTTCTTATTGAGAAACATGTTCACTTTTTATATGTAATACCATGCGATAAATTGGGTGACATCATTCTCGTGGATCTAGCTCGTTCCATTCA
The DNA here is from genome assembly GCA_951213105.1 of Amaurobius ferox. Lineage (NCBI taxonomy): Eukaryota > Metazoa > Arthropoda > Arachnida > Araneae > Amaurobiidae > Amaurobius > Amaurobius ferox. Next base: position 98,358,729 of record OX578139.1, on the reverse strand, counting down.
TGAAAAAGGTACTTTGAGTAATACTTTTGTATTTGAACGCCAATAGTTATTTATCTGCTATAAGAATAACTTATTTCTCCATCCATAACGTTTGGCGAGATATTGGCGATGAATTTGCTGGAATGTCGCCAATTTGGCGACTTTTTGAAATGTTGCCAAATTAACGAAAATCTCGCCAAATGGATAAAAATGACGCTAAATCAATGAAAATGACGACTATTTGTCGAAAATTCAATATCTTGGAAAGAATATTAGTATCCACTGTAAGAAAAACCTATTTTTTTACTGTAAAAGTAGTAAATTCATTACATTATATAAGGAAATTCATGTGTTGCCCACATCAGATTTTTTCCGTCATCATAATTCAGTTGATTTTAAAGATACAGATATGCGGGTTTTTTTAATGATCTTGTTGCATTAGAATAAAAATTTTCTGATTGACCAAATTGATCTAAGGGGGTCGTATAAACATTTAAAATGTGTAACTTTTAGAAAATGAATGGGAGGACTATTTCATTAACGTAGTCTTATTTCCTACCTTACCTTCTTGCAGTTTACATTGCACACTTATCTCCAACAGGTGAAGAATTAAAACGCGTTTCAATCTTTCCGGGACAACCTGTATAGTGCAATGAATTTACTTGACACAATGAAAAAATGATGTATAAGATAAAAGGCATAATGATTTTGATGTTGAATTGTACATTAAGCGCTTTTCTGGATGACTTTAACAAGCGTGGACTGTTTGTTAAATTGTTTTTAAATTTAGTATAATCGTGATGAAACAGTGAAATTTTATTTGAAACAAACATTAATTGTTTCCTCTTCTTTAAGGAAGATACGAATAATATACAAGTAAAGCATCAGATATTTGCAAATAAATATAGGACATTTGATGTCCGTTTAGATAAAAAATATCTGATGTGGGCAACACATGACTTTCCTTATATAATGCAATGAATTTACTACTTTTACAGCTGAAAAAAACGTTATTTTTATAGTAGGTTCTTATATTCTTTCCATAATATTGAATTTTCTTCAATTTGTCGTCATTTTCATTGATTTAGCGTCATTTTTATCAATTTGGTGAGATTTTTGTTAATTTGGCAACAATTAAAAATGTCGCCAAGTTGGCGACATTCCGCCAAATTAGTCGCCAAAATCTCGCCAAGCGTTATGGACGGAGATATAAGTTATTCTTACAACACATAAATGACTATTGGCGTTCAAATACAAAAGTATTACTCAAAGTATCTTTTTTCATGAATGGAACGAGCTAGATCCACGAGAATGATGTCACCAAATTTATCGCATGGTATTACATATGAAAAGTGAACATGTTTCTCAATAGGAAATATTTTTATTTTATATAGCTTTTTGATAATTTTTTTGAAAAATGTGCAATATCTTTAGAACGGTTTATGTTAGCGTTCTGAAATTTATGCCAATCGCTTTCTAATGAACAATTACATAAGAAATGTCTATTTGCGTAACTTTATTAACGATTTTGATTTTTTGACGATTTTTTCAAAATTTCAATTTTCATAAATGTATGTAAAAATTTAGGGGGGTTCTGAACATTCGTTTGCGTATAAAAATAATAGGCTTCCAGTGTTTCCGGATTGTGATTTTTATACCAAATTTCGTTCGAATCGGTCCATTCGTTTGTCAGTTATCGTCTCCACAGACTCACTGACACACACACACACACACAGAGACATCACTTCAAAAATGATTGATTCTTGATCAAGGATGCTTGAAACGTGCTCTCCCGTCGGCAACTCGAATTGGAATTTTCGACCCCGTCACAATACTTTCCTTATACATTATGTATATAAGGAAAGTAAAAATGGATATATTTTGTTCATTTGGGTAATTGTTCCACAAAAGATGTTGAGAGTTTATAAGAAATCTGGTTTATAAGAAATGTATTATCAAACGCATCAGAGAAAACATATCTTTCAATGAAACATTAATAATTTCAACATTTCATACATGTATACATAATATATGCGTAAAAAGTATCTTATGAGGCGATCAAAAGTTATTTGAGATTTTGAGAAATAAACATGTTTTGAGCAGGCCCGAAAATAAATCAAAAGTTTTTGAAGAGATGTACGTGTATCTAAGTGTGAGAATAATATTACTACCTTTCAAACAAATTAAACTTTTCAAATGAAATTTTTGAATGATTATTACTGTGTAAATGCATTATGTAACCTATCTTTGGGGCCTACAATTGGAACAACGGCAGTAGTCAAGCATGAAAGTTTTTAACATAATATATTACTTTCCCTGCAAAGCATGGTAATATTTAGGGACAATATTGGAATCATGCTGAAAATCGCAACTCGAGTTTTCGACGGATCTCCACGTTTTGGGACTTCTAGAATACGAAAGATCAATATTTAGCGTGACATCTGTGTGTGTGTCTGTGTGTCTGTCTGTGCAATGTATGTATCCACTATAAAACAAAAACTAATGGATCAAATTTCATAAAATTTGGTAGATAAGTCACTTGTAGGATACCCTAGTGGTGATTAGATTTTGGTACGATTCGGAAAATAAGAACCTGCTTTTTTTTAAGAAATGGCCTCAAAATCGGCAAAATCTAAAATAAAATACTTCGTAAGCTATGATGTATCAATTAAATACTAGTTTTATACGTAATTTTTGACGAGGAAAATGATAAGACCAGCTCCATTACTCTAGGAGTAACCAGTCTCGAAATATTTGAGTTTTTTTGCATTTTTGTTACGCAGCCTTTGAAGAAATGTCCAATCTATATAAATAAAATTGAAAATCTGTCTGTCTGTCTGTCTGTCTATCTGTTCGTCTCATCATCACGGATGAACGGCTGAAACAAATTTAATGAAATTTTGTGGGTAACCTTGAAATATCCCGACTTTAAATTTAGGCTATGTTTTAAGTTTGTAAGACCAGGGGCTGTCGAGATATTAATGAAAAACGAAACTTTTTCCTAGGAGTTCTACTCTCTAATTCCCTGGTTCTCCAAACGATAGAGGTTGGGAATCGCTGGTTTAAAACGTGAAAGTGAAGTAAAACTCTGTCTCTGAGTTTGGTGGGAGTTTATTGCGCTTATCAGTCACTTTTGAAAATCGCAGATTTGAAACATGAATTTAAATGGAAACTCTATTATCGTGGTTCATTTTTCCAGGCTCTTACTCAGAAATGGAAAGTATTAAGAAATCAAAATGGTTATTTAATTATCAGCATTTTATGAGTAAGATTTTTTCTTATATCATGTTGCTCAGCAACGCAATAAAATCAAATGTGTTGTTAATTTTTATTATAATTTTTTCGATTTGACTAATAAATAAATGTATGTAAAAGTATAACTTATAAATGAACAGTTTGATTTTTCTTTTACTTATATTAATTGCGGACTGGGTACATCACTTCCATTTAGTTTTGTAAAGAGTTTTCAAACTTATATATTGTGTTTAGCCAATAAACTCATTTAGCCGATTATTGAAACAGAATAAAAGTAGAACGAATAACAGAATAAGAGTAGAACTTCTAATACGAATTTAGTATTTGCATTTAGTATATATAAACGGGACAGGATGTTTTATTCTTTAGATCTGTAAATTCAGATCTACGAATTTGGTGGGATATTATTAACTTGGGAACTTTTCTTAAACATTGCCAAATTGACGGAAATGTCGCTAAATTGTCGAAAGCAACGCTAAATCATGAAATAATTGTGCTTTGTTAGAAGAGAGTACTGAAATGATGTTTCGGTAGCATTTGTCTGTCAGTCCAACTTAGTCTGTTAGTCTGTTAGTCCTACTTAGTAACACATTTAGCGAATTTTCAAAATGTCGCCAAAATTGATAAACATACTTGTAAATCTATAAAAATATCCTGAAATTGATAAAATTGCGCTAAATAAGTGAAATTAATTGTGTTTTCTTAGGGGATAGTATTCTGATGATGTTTCGTTAATTTGCCTCCAAGTGAGACTATTAGTTCTATAGTTCCACTTGGCGATAAATTTGAAAACTTTTTAAAATGCTGCTAAATTGACGGAAATTTTGCCAAATTGATAAAATGGCGCTATATTCATTAAAATGACACCGAATCGACGAAAATGCAAGATTTCGCATAATTGAGTACGATTGTCTAGATAATCTCTGTCGTTCTGTCAGAATTAAAAATATTTTTTTTAAATTTGTTTACAAACTGGACCCGTATGGTTTATTTATTACACATAAGTGTGAATGTTAAGTTTCTTTATATTATGTTTTCCGTATGAAGAACGGGTATACCTGCTACTTAACAAATAAAAACAAAAATTGAACTAAAAGTGCAAATTCAGTGTCATTTTGGGCAATTAGACTCAATTCATTGAATTATTAAAGATATAACGAAAACCATAATTTGAGTGTTCTTGAAAAGTTATGCGCTGCCCGCAATACAATTTTTTCCTGCTGTTTCAAGTAGTCTACTTAATAATTCTTCGGAATTCTATCTTTGGAAGAAATATAGTAAATATTTAACTGTCGCGCAATTGGAAATTAAAAAAAAAAATTTTTTTTCACTTCTATTATACAAGATATTTAATGGCGAAATTAAATGTTAAAAATACAGAATAAAAATCAGATACATACTTTATAAGTCGAAGTATAAAAGAAGCATATTATTTATGTATATAATAAGCACTTGAACTGCAAGTATCACAAATCACATGAAATGTACCTCGTTAAAAAAACATCATCTTAGACTTTTGTTTCGGCACAGCATTTGGAACACATCTGTGATGAATGCTTGGGACAAATAGGTCGTACACAGTCCTTTTTTGCATTTCTATATTTTCTGTATGTATTACATTCTTACTGAAATTAGGATGAAATATTTATTTTTAGTTTAAACCATTCATCCCTTATCTCTAATGCTAACTGTTTCAATCGTCATAAATGAATTTTCTAGCTTTTCGTACAATAAAAATATATTTTTGCACAAAAGTGAACAAAAGCACATATGTTCAAAATATCTATATCTATGTTAAATTCCATACATTTCTAAATAAAGCTCTTCATGAATATATAATATGCATGTTGATGTTTTATAGTTCAGCCTCTCGTTCAATTACATAAAATTAATTAATCAGTATATATTGCAATTAAGCAGTAATCAGTATTTTTATATTATTTTTATGTAATTTTTTAATTCAAATTAGAAGCATGTTTAGATTAATTTTAATGAGACGAATCATAGATTGCTTGTAAATTAGATGTATTTTTAGACTTAGACTAAATGTTATTACACACAATTATTTAGATTATTTTTTAAATACATTTTAAAGATTCTATTTAGATTCATTTTCAAAATAATTGTACTTTGACCCAATTTTAGACAAAATGCAATTAGATGCAGTTTTAGATTAATAGTACGAAGACCATTTTGAGATTGATTTTAAATGGACCTATTTTTATTTGGACATAGTGTCCCTATGTCAGTCCTAATTTATTTCACATTCAGATTTTCCATTTAGTTAACTTACAGACGTAAATTTCTATGCAGTACTCACTCAATTAAAAAAGATGTAAGAAAAAATGAGATCTAAAATATTTTACTTTTTCACAGGTACTCGTCTATCCCTGTCTGTTAGAAGTTGAACTTTTGTGTGAGCTTTTTCCAAATAAACTGTTGCAGGTGCATTGAGAGCCAGGAGGTTGTAGGCCATCTTCAAAAGATGATCTGTCCATAACTGTGGAGGGAAAAATAATATTACGCAATGAAGAATATCTTAAATAAAACTGTTCTTTTAACCATTACTTTGGAAAATATGTAACTTTACAGCATATATAGTGAAAAACGCAGAATATTGCTACGAAGGATCATATGAAATCGTGGGTGTGTGCTAAGGATATAAGAATGAGTCCACATTTATGAATGACTAACACGTTTATTCATACACGTTATAGCACAGCAAAAACAGGAACAATACACAGTAAAACAGCACTTAAATGCTCCAGTAATTGTACAAAATAACTGCTACTACTTGTGGTGAAAAAAAATTTAATCCCACAATAACCCACCATTATTTCTTTTCATGATTTGCTTAACATAATCATTAAATCAAAACACTACACGTTAAAATCCACACTTTAAAATAAATTATCATTTATTCAAACCTCTATATTTTTATGATTAAAATTACATGAATTTATTAACAAACGCTTAAGGAGGCGAGAAACACCGTCTGAGATCAGATCTTTTAAATCTTATTCCAACGATCAAAAATTGATCTGACATATATGAAGACTGACACAAACCTCTGTATTTCGGTTTTGTAGCTCAGCACGACTGTCACCTTTTTCGAGTATTTTTCTGACATTTCGAGTCAGACTTCGTCTTTTTCTATGACTGTCTCAATATTCATCTGAATAACGACTCTCTTTGAACAACACTGCATGAAATCAGGACTCTTTCTCTCTCTTCACTGCAAATCTTTCAACGCCTCCTGGTCTCACACAATTCTCAAAACATTGACGTATTTAATTTCACAAAACAGTAGCTATAATTCTCAAAACATTGACGAATATCACAGTACGTTGTAGCTCGCATCCCGTCAGTTGCTCTCTAACTGAGTGAAATGACTCTTATTATAGACTCTCTATAGAAACTTCTGAAAATCTTTCAAATCTCGTAAAATATTGGTTATTTCGAGGTGTTTCTGGAATCTTCGAAAACTCGCCAAATATTGCCAAATTGTCGATAAATTGCCAAATCTGACAAATCTATTCTGAACGTCAGCATCTGGCAACCATAGATTCACGTCATAGAGGAGGTTGCCCTAACGGGTGCTGTTTCCGCCTGGTTTTCAAAAGTGACTCAAGTGAGATCATTTTACACCTTCGTAACAACATACATGTTGTAACTACAAAACATACACGAAACGCCTGGAAATTAAATGTTGCAACCATATAAATGCAATAAAAACCCTTGAATGGAAATATTGTATCTGTAAAACATATACATGAAACGTCCGGATAAGTGAAAGAATAAAATATAAGTTTGAATACGTGGAATAGAAACGTGGAAACGTGGTAAACATAAAACATAGACGTTGCCCGTAAAGCTGTAAGTAGGCCAATTAAGTTTAGAACGATTTTAGCTAGAGCTATGGAAGTGCAGTAACGGTAAAATAAAGAGACCATGCGCTACCAGATGAAACCAACGTCAGCGCCATGTAGTGGTAAAATGTAGAAGTTAGCACTCCTATCTCTGAAACTATGAGACATACAGAAATAAAGCCCATCAGATAGTCGAATAGAATCAACAAATTTGTAGGAAACAATATTTCATTTACTGCAAAAGCGCTATTTACACAACGTACAGTTAGTTTAAAATAAAGTATGTTCAATATGCCCAACGTCTGCCGTAATATATATTTGCATGTAGGACAGAACTTTCTGCTGCTCATTTACCAGCATTATAGATTAATGTAGAACAGAAGAAAGTTATAAGGCAGACTGTCGCGCAGCTTTCACTTTGTCATCTGTATTCGCCGTATAGCAGTACAACCTCGGAATAACCTTCTTTCGAAGCCTGTCATGATCTTCTTTTGACACGGTGTACACACATCTATGATAGACGATAGTACACATGTCTGATGATAGATATTGCAAATTTCCTCTCATATTTTATCTGAAAAACGTTTTTATGCTTCACAATCGTTAGTTTCATGCGATATTCACAGCAACGCTTAAAGCTTTCTTAAAGCACAATTACTTTTTGAAAAATGTCAACTAAATGCATGATGATCTACACCTTTCTAATTGATATGTTTTCAATATATCTCATGGTTTACGAGACAAAAAGGCTAAATTTTACATTTTGTTACTAGTGGCGTTGTCGTCAGTATCATCTGGTGGAACATGGTCACTTTAACACCGATGCTTTTCACAATTTTATTTATCATTGTTCAAAACTTTTGTGGCCCACTTACAACTTTATCGGGCACGCTGTATAGCAATGAAAAATCGGAAATAGTGTTGTCGAAATTTTAAAGCATATAACAGTACAAAACCTGGCATAGAAATTTTGTAATTATAAAACGTATACATAGAAAATATTGACTAGGAATATTGAGGCCATAATATATAAAATGGTAAACATAGAATTAAAATCTTGAATTATTAAAAAAACACACAATTCGCTGAAACTACCGCAGAAATCATAAGTTATAATTTTGTTAGAGAAACCGCATCGTTTTAATTGTATTTTAGAGAGAAGCTAATTTAAATGAAGATAAATAAACCAAGAAAGAGGAAAAACATTTTTCGCTTAATGATACACTGACTTCCAAAAGTTAAGCACGGGCGGTAAAATCAACAAAAATGGAAAAGTAAAGCTTTGATTAACCCCAAAATTGCACATGAAGGTAGCAAGTGTGTTTATGCATTATATAAAATAAGAATTATATACAAAGATGAAAAAAATATTTACTTATTGTAAGTTATATGATGACGTCACATTTGGGTCATAAACAAAATGATGTTTAAAGGCAAAAAACCCAAACAAAACTTACATTAATATGATATGTGACTACCCCGGATCTTCACACAAACTTTACAACGATTTTCCATGCTTTCAATGAGGTGATAAACCATCGCAGATACAAGCAATGGCCATTCCTCTAATAGGGTAGTTTCCAACTCTCTGAGACGGACTGGAGGAGGTAAACGTGCAGAGACAGCACGTCTGAGGGCATGCCACAGGTTTTCAATGGGATTAAGGTCGGGGAAATACGCCAGCCACTCCATTTGAGAAATACCCTCACTTTCCAGGTAATAGTCAGCGATGATAGCTCGATGGGGACGGGCATTATGGTCCATAAGGAGGAAATCAGAACCAACTGCTGCAGCGTAGAGTGTCGTATTGGGGTTTAGAACTTCATCCCGATACCGCGCAACCGTCACAGAACTGCCTTGCAAGATGTGCAGCTCTGTGCGATATACCATTGAAATTCCAGCCCACACCATAACGCTGCCATCTCTAAATGCGTGATGTTCGATGATGTTCTTGGTCTGATTGCATGTGCCTCGTTCTCTCCAGACACTTATACGTTTATTATTTGATTCCAGGGCAAATCTGGACTCGTCCATGAACAGGACGTTGCACCAATCTGAGATAGTCCAATTGACATGTTGACGACACCACTTTAATTTTGTCCCTCTGACTTGGACGGTTAGTGGAACACAAAAACGTGGTATTCGGGCGTACAGTCCCATCAAATGAAGCCTTCGGCGCACAGTACCGGCCGATATTGTCTTACCAAGTGCCGCTGCAACGATGGATGTAACAGTTGTGGAGGTCGCTCGTCTATTCGGCTTGGGCACTATAGCAATATATCGATCAACAGAGGGGGTGGTAACCCTTGGACGACTGGGCACAGGTGTCCGGACAACTGTTTAGCTTGTTTGAAATTGTTTCCATAATCGAGAAATTACCGAATGATCAACTCCAAGGAAAATAGCGACATATTTGTTTGACTATCCTGCTTCAATGCGTCCGACTGCACGCCAGCGCTCACTATCTGTTATTCGTGTTCTTTCAGCCATGGAAACACGAATATCATCAAAAATAATCCTACAAAAGTTATAAACACTTCGTATCAGCATTTAAATGCACCTCCTCAAATACTTCAGAATGCTGGCTTCTTCAACGACTGCCTAATTAGCATATATCTGGACAGTCAATCGTGATTGACTATAACATACGACATTTGCATACTGCCATCTACATCCGCAGCGATTTTCAGCCACTCAAATTCAAATGCGCTTTCAAAATATGAAAATTTGCATTGCGTGCTTCACTTTTGGAAGTCAGTGTATAAAATATGTGTTTCAAGCTGATTTTTCAAGATAACTAAACTTTTATATATATACAAGGTAACTCAAGAGATATAAGGAAACTTTGATAATATATATTTTATGAATTCGTTAATGATAATAAGTACTAATATATTATTCAGTTGTTTCACAATAGTAAGTATATTAATTTTTTCATTATCTTTTTCATTTTAAATAAAACTATATATATTAGCATATTAGTTTACTGTAAATAATGACATTTTGTTACCCGAACAAAACAATCTGATGTGGGCAGCACATGACTTTCCCTACAGACTCATTCATTTTCTCTTTATTTCTTTAATATATATAAATAAAATTGAAAATCTGTCTGTCTGTCTGTATTCATGTATGTTTGTCTCATCATCACGAGAGAACGGTGCATCAAATGGGATGAAATTTTCAGGGTATACTTGGAATAGCCCCACTTAAAATATAGTTCCTGTTTTGTATTTCTAGGATCAGGGGTTGTCCAGATATTAATTAAAAACGCACAATTAAATCTTGTATAGAGATAGCATTATGCAGATGGACTATAATTTTTTCACCAATTTATTTGAAGAAAATGATATCATATCGCTTAACAAAGAATTTAAATCCCAAGTGTTCATTCAGCAGATGATTTTTATTAAATCTTTTTAGATTTAAATAATAAAGATATCTACATATATAAAATAAATTTCATACTGCACTTTTCACAGGATAATATCAATTACGGTCTTCAGGTTTAAACATTATTATTATTGATATTTTCGTGGATTATTGATATTTTCAAGCTATTAGGCCATTGCTTTATTTTGTCAAAAATTGTTGAAACTCATATAGTGTACGTAGTACGGGTAATCTTCTACAAGTAACATCCTGTATAAATGCACAGGTATATCTACTTCTAATCTACGAGAATATAAGTAGTATATGTATATTGGCATATATTGGAATCAATTACAGCTTCTGGTAAAAAGATTATGGCGATTATTAATATTTTCAATTTATTACGTCATTGATTTTATTTTGGCAAAGATATTTGAGACTCATTGTAGTACGTGTAATCTTCAACTTACACACGGATATATCTTCTTATTTTCGACAATATAAGTTGTACGGGTACCCATACAATTTTACCGCTTTCATTTTGGCATATATTGGAATCAATTACTGTGTTCAGGCTTAAAGATTATGGGTTTATTGATATTTTCATTTTACAAGTGTAATCTACTAGTACAGGGTGTATATCTTCTAATACTCGCGAATATAAGTAGAACGGGTTCCATACAATTTTAACGCTTTTATTTTACATATATTGATTCAATTCCATATTTTTTGTAAATTTGCTTACAAAAGGGCCCATGATGTTTTATTCTTCAGATCTGAAATTGAAGATAATGTTGTATAGCGAGAACATATATTCTTAAACTTCTGTTTAGGAGCAATAAATTTAATATTTTAACAGATTATTTTGATTTACAATGTCATTTAACATATACTACAGGCATTTGCACATGATCGTGAGTTTTAAGTTTCTTTATATTATATACTCCGTGCGAAGACCAGGAGTACTGCTATTGATTTATAATATTGGGTTTATATGTACAAAGCAACAATCATCATTATTTGAAATTACACTGAATTTGCACTTGGAAACTGGAAGTATTTTTAGACGGTGTAACAAGAAAGCGAAAAAACTAAAATATCTCGAGAACGTCTAGTCTTAGAGGAATAGGACTTGTCTTATTCTTTTGATCGGCCAAAAATGCGTATGAAACAAGCATTTAATGAAAACATTTAATCATACTACGTAGTCTTTTATTTTAGATTTTGACGACTTTTGCTGGTCATTCCGTAAAAAAATCAGGTCCTTTTTTTCCGAATCGTACAATATCTAATCAACACTGGAGTAACCCAAAAGAAACTTATTTACCAAATGTTGTAATATTTGGCCAATTAGAATTGTAGATAGAATGGAGACATATGATCTTCTGCTGGCCATTTTACAAAAAAAACAGGCAGGTTCTTTTATCTTGAATTATACCAAAATCCAATCAGCATCAGGGTCACCCACAAATGACGTACTCATAAAATTTTATGCAATTCGGTCAATTAGTATCTGAGATACATACATCGTAGATACATATTAGGTACATACATATATACATAGTAGATACATACATCGACAAACAGACACACACAGCCTAAAAATAAAAAAATAGCCTAAAAATTGTTTTTTCGTGTTCAGGTCTCAAAATATGTAGATCAGTCGAAAACTCCAATTACCATTTTCCACACGATTCCAGTACTTTCCCTGTACTTCACCATGTATTGCAGGGAAAGTAAAAGTACATGAAATGACTATTTTTTATTATGGCTATTTAATGGCTTAATGTCATTTATGCCTTTAAATGGCTATTTACTTAAGTAACATGGTTATATTTTTGGCATTTTTCACTGAGATCTTTTGATTTACGAAGTATGTTCAAATTTGCACTGATATTTTTAAAATTCTACAGGATTTCTATGATTACCGATTGAAATAATCGTTCCAAATTTTATGGGGATATCCCAATTGGTGCAGGAGTTAGTTATTGTTGACAGACTCAAACAAATGGAGAAGCATCATTAAGAGATGGTTGATTTGTACTCAAAGATTCTTCAAATGTGTAAATCCGTCGAAATCGAGTCAGAATTTATTTAGCACATCATAAATCAGAAAAAGTAAAACCTATCTTTTTGCAGAGTTTATTCTGAATTACCTCATTATAAGGATAGTTGTGTAGGTCGTCATATATTATAGTTTAATGGTGTTGATCATAAAGATAATATCACACGGCCTTGCCTCCAACCATTAAGATATATTTTTCTCGGCGAATTACGTTAAGAAACACACATATTTACGTCAAAAAGACATTTAACTGAATAAATATCCATACATTTGAATGCCGTAGTGGGAAAAATACGCTGAATAAAATGTCATTATTTGGTGTCATTACTTATAAAAGTTTTACGCACATTATGGATGGGGAAAACATAATCAAATAATAGTATTTATATATATATACATATATCATATATATATATATATATATATATATATATATATATATATATATATATATATATATATATATATATATATATATATATATATATATATATATATATATATATATATATATATATATATATAAATATAAATTAGAAAATCCAATGTTAGAATGTAAGTAGTAACTCATAAAACACTATTCCAAAATTTTCTACAAAATACAAAGAAATAAAAGAAATTAAGACATAAAGAGGAAATAATAAAGCGTAATGCAGGTCATAAAGACAAAGACAATCAACAAATTTCAAAAATGAGGAATGAAAATAGGAAAACTAAAAAATCAAGCAAAAAAGCTTGCACATGGAAGAGCTTTAGGCTTAAGATAAGTTCATTTCGAAAAAATTCTCTTCAAGTCCATATACCCCTTCGAAATGAACACAAAAATGCTTGTTTCTGAAACACAAAATATATTTTATCTATAAACTTGTGTTATATGGACGACAAGCATATAGATTGGAACAATAAAGGAAACATAAATACCTTAAAATACACTTCATTAGTGCAACCATGACGAGCAAAATATGACTAGACCAATGTTGCCATATGCAGAAATGAAAAGATGTGATTTGCTGTTGCCAAAGAGAGTAATAAAAACTGTACTGCGAAAAAGCAATAAAATGAGATATTCAACAGTTAAAGCTTCAAGATAAAAAGATGAAAATATAATTTCAAGAGAATGAAGAAGTACGGCTAAAATAAGATAATAAGGGGAGAATATGAGAATTTTAGGCTAATCGAAACTTATTAACTATACCATTTACTAAATATGCAGGATATTTATACATTTTACTGGTAATTGTGAGGTTATTAATGTGCAAAGCATGTGAAATTTTTTATCTGATAATCTATAAATTCTAAAAAGTTGATTAAGTATAATATTTCTAAACAATTGAATCGAGTTGCAGGAATTAAAAGGTAATAATTTATTAATATTAAATTTAGAAAAATCTTTTTTATCATATAAATTAGTAACTATCCCCCATGAGCAGGTTCTATAATTAGATTTAAATCCAAATAATAAATATTATTACTAATAGAAGTTTCATTAGGTATTAATTCCAAATTATCCGGATAGAAATCTATATCTATGACATAGTTATCAGTAAATATAAGACAAATCAGATCATCTACATATCTGTAAATTTTATAATCTGTTGAAGTAAAGAATTTTTCATATTGATATAGGTATAAATTAGCTAACATACTGCTATTACAGCCACCTTGTGGAACACCTGAGACTTGTAAGTATAATTTATTACCTTGAAAGATATATATATATATACGCAAGAAAATTTTTACAAGTTTATACTTTGAATGTTATATAAAAGAGAAATCGGAGAGCTTTCTTTTTTATTTCTTAAAAGTAAATTCAAACATTTAAAATTATTCAACCTTAAAGAAGGAATAAATTAGCTGTGCTACATCTGTAAAGTCTGTTCATCTGTTTCGGGTACAAATCTACCTCTTTTGACAGATTTATTCTTTCACATTTGGAATGGTTATTCTTTATTTCATTGCGGGTAGCCCTCTCCATATTTCGAGTTTCTACGATTGGTAGTTGACAATATATTAATAAAAATCTTAAAATTGAAACTGTCATAAAAATAGCTTTACGTAGATGCTTCTTTTAGCAAATTTATTTGAACATAATTATGCCATATTGCTTAGCAGCATAATTTATTTAATCATATGTATTTATTCGGTAGGCGATTTTTTATTCAATTTATGCAATTAAAATTGTGAAGAAATGGATATAATTTTTTTATAAATGAACAGTATAATATTTTTGATTGGGTCATATTGCTTTGAAATATAAACATACGGGAATTATTGATATTTTCATATTTAAATCATCTGTTTTGTTTTGGAAAAAGGAAATACAACTCCGAGTCAAAATATTAGAATAAGGCATTTCATTTGTAATTTGAATTGCAGTTAGCTTCATTTCAGCGGAGTAAATTTGAAAACGAACAACGGTTTTGATGTTTTAATAAATGTAGATGTTATTAAGGTAAATTAAATCTTTAAAAGTTTCAATTTCGAGCAAATATTATAGATTTTAACAATGGTTTTCATTATTCAAAATATTAAAATATTAAAATAGGTGGTTCAAAAAATTAGAATACTTATGAATTTTCCTGAATGGTTCAGAAAGTTGCATACATTAATCATAAAATTAGCTTCTGCCGGACTTTCGTGTTTTTTTTTTTTGTTCATTTAGTGTAAAACATGGGTCGTTCGTCTGACATAATGGCGTTTATAAGGAATCGTATTATTGATTTGCATAAATAAGGCCGTAATCAGTAATATATCGCCAGTTACATAAAATATTCTCAATTAAGAGTTAGTAGAGCAATAAAGCAGTATTTTAACGATGGATATTTTGAAAGCAATCGTCTGAATAGTGGGCGAAAAGCCAAAAACTACTCCGAGAGATGATAGAAAGCTAAAGAATATTGCTAAGAAAAATCGTTTTAGAAGTGTATTTGCATCGGAAGTGGAAAGAACACGGTGTTGATGTGTGTAAATCTACAACACTAAGAAGGCTCCATGAACTTGGATTTCATTCTCGTGTACTACCAAAGATAAAGCCTCTCATGACTAGTAAATAGAAAGGGGACAGAGTGAAATGTTGCAAAAATAGACTTTTATGGGGATGTGGATGATTGGAAGAAGGTATTGCTCAGTGATGAGTGTATGTTCTGTGTATTATATGATGATCAAGGTGTTTGTGTATGGCGAATGAAGCAAGATGCATATTACAAGGAATGCATGAAGGGATCAGTGAAATTAGCATCCAGCTGGAAGACTATGTGTCACTTACGAAAGGATTAACTCTCAGATATATCAAGAAATCCTTGAGAATTTCAAGATGCCATCGTCAGAAGATTTGTGTGGTGACGATTTTTTGTCCAACATGATTTAGCATCTTGCTACAGGTCATTTTCCACTACGAACTGCCTTACACAACACCAAATTAACGTACTTCCCTGGGTGGCTAATTCGCCGGATTTTAATCCAATCGAGAATTTGTGCAGATCAATAAAGAAAAGACTTCAAGAAATTGGGCCAGCTTTTTTCTAGCATAAAATCGATATGGTCATGTCTGGGCAGAAAACATTATAAGCCACTTGTAACTAACATGCCAAATGGAGTTTGTACTGTTATAAAATATAAAGTTGATGCTACAAAATATTAAACAGTCCCTGTTTTTGATTTTTTTAAAATAAGGTGATTTATAAAGAATTACTTTGAACCACGTAATATTTTGAATATTTTGAACCACGTAAATGTTATTCTACTATTTTTATTTTTTCCAAGTGTGAATAATCATTTTCATTTTTGTATTATCTCCGTTAATTTTCATGCTAGAATATTCAACAAATTATATAGTTTCTTACATTATGAAAATTTCTCCTGCATTACTTTCTGTATAAGCGATACATAAAATGCCTTTATCCAAAAATCATTATTTACGATTATTCTAATTTTTTGATTTGGAGTTGTATTTTCTAGACTCACATATTTTCTACTGTACTTAACAGATTATTGAAACAGGATCAAAAATGGTGCAAGTTCTACCATATTATGCAGAGTCCACTTCGACAATCAGAATTTGCAATTTTGTCCCAGTGTCTTAACGGTAGTGGTTTAACAGTTGGTCAGTTCGAAGATTAAGGGTCCAATTCCCGATTGGGACAGCAAGTTTCGTTACAGAGAACAAAAAGTTATATATTCCATTTTAGAGGAGAATTACATTAAATATTTTAATATATTTTTTTGCAGAACAATATAATTTAGAATACGACTGAAATTTTCGCGTATTTGAATTCACAAACATTGACGTATATACTAGTACTTTCATACACTAAGCCATGACACATAAATATAAAATCATTTTATACTTTAATGCGAGTTTCTAAAATATACCAGATAGGAAGTTCTACTCAGAAGGAATAAAGTTATTTTGAATTTTCCTATACTAAGAAGATTCCGCTATTTCGTTGGGGAAAAGTCCGTGACCAAAGAAAAATATTAAAATGCCTTGTTTTTGTCCCAAAAGTGACAGCGGCAGTATTTTCCCGGCAGCAAGAACGGATTTCAGAAAGATGAAAGCTTTGAACTTTAACCGCGATAGAAAACTGCAATCGTATTTTATAAAATCTGAAATAGCATTCTATATCATTTCGATTTTCCTTTTGATAAAAAAAAACAAATGTTCTTTGAAAGTTCCAAACGTCAGTCAAAGTTCAAATACTTTAAACACTATACTTTCAACATTATTTTAGAAATCAAAATAATTTCATATTTAAAAACGATGAATATTGAAAATGTTATAAACTTGTTTATTGTGATATTATTGTTCATGGGACTTTCCTCGAAGTTTGGTGTCTACAGGTACTAAAATTTTTAACACTTTCCAACATAGTTGTAAAGTGCTTATGAATTTGTTCATTCTATCTGTCTGTCCGTTCGTACGATAACTGCAGTAAGTTTTAAGGGTTTCTCGACCTGCCAGTAGGCATACAGAATAATGATCAGTCGAAGCGACAGCAATGCCAGACGCCACAGTACCTGCCCCCGGCGAGGCAAGTGGCAAGATACACCATTCGCTGATCCACCACCGACCCTCCAAGTCGGAGCTACCCCCGACCACAACAATAAGTCCCGGCACGAATGAGAGAAACGGTTTTTCCCCGCTGAGTAACCAGATAACCGACAATAAACCCTGATGTATCTAGTCATAATCAGGACACGGTTGCAGTTTATCTAGTTTTAGAAAATTTAATAATTTAATAAAAAAGGTGTCCTCCACTGGTGGGTTCTGTGGCAATAAAAATAAAATATAATAAATTCGCAAAACTATATTGTTCTTATTTCGAATTTTCAATCAAATTTAAGTACACACACCGCCCAGTGAATTAGAAACCTGGGAACATGTATACAAATGTAGGTCATAAGCAGATGTATGAAAATTAAATTGGTCATGTGAGGTACACAGGATCACAATACCGCTATAAGAATGCTGTCGGTGTGCTTTCTGACAGAAGTGGAGCAAAATGTGAAAAAGACATATTTGACCTCGTTTGAAAAAGGTCTTATTGTGGGTGGGAGGGGCGCTCGCAGGAGCCACGATTGCCAGAGCAGAATAACTCACTGGCTTCTCAAAAGGTGAGATATCTAAAGTGTATTCCACTTGGACACATAACCCCAAGGTGTTGTCTAAAAGGCGGAACTGTGGATCGAAAAATAATTCAAGCCCGTGATCGACGACGTCTTAGACGGCTTGTACCGCAGAAAAGGACAGTAAATGACTTTGACGAATGGCTTCAATGAAAGCTATTCTCGACAGACCTCGATAAGAACAATGCGCTGGGAATTGCAGTGAATCAGTATAGCCAGTCGCATGCCTGTGCGAAAATCTCTCATTTCCGCGAAGAACCAGAAAATCCATTTACAGTGAACGGCGTCACTGGATAATCGATAATTGGAAGGAGGTTATGTGGTTTTGGACGAATCACATGACACTTTGTTTCGGTACTGACGGTAGACGGAGAGTGTGGTGAGATCCCCATGAAGCCATGGACTCATCTTGCCTTGTTCGCACAGTTCAAGGTTGTTGTGGGGGTATCATGGTGTAGGCCGTAGGCCATGTTCTGCTGGATTGGTAATAGTCCCTTAGTATTTACGGAGGGTCGTGTGTCATCCATGGAGTACTTGAACATTCTTGCTGATTAAGCTCAACCTACAATGTTGAATTTTTTACCCCCCAGACGGCGGGTCTTTCATGGACGATAATGCTACTCGCGGAGGAACTGTGCAGCAGTGATTCACGGGGAATGACCGTGACTTCTACCATGTACCCTGGTCATGGCAAAGTCCAGATTTAAACCCTATCGAGAAAGTTTGGGATATGTGGGAAAGTCACATCCGATAACAATCTCCTCTGTCATCAATTGTACAGGAGGTTACGATTTGTTTGTGCAACGTCTGGTTTTCTCTTGACTTAAATGCACTCCAGTACCTTGCAGAATCAATGTCTAAATGCATACGTGCGGTAATTCGGCCTATTAAAATATTGAACACGTGTTTCTAACTCCCTGACCGGTGTGTGCATTTAACTCTTAAAGTAATAGTATTTTTATTTGATTAGAAAATTCTACACGTTTTTGAGTAACCATTTAAACCTTTATACATTTATATTAAAAGTGATTTGTTCACAATTACAAATACTTTAGCAATTTAAATAATTTCATTTGGTTGAAAATAAAATGAATATATAAACATTTAAATTAGAAAAAAATATGATTTCTTTATTTGTAATACTTGGAAAATTGCGCTGAAACGCCAATTTGGAACAAAACAAATGGATTGTGCTGATTTTAAAATGAAGCAAACTAGTTCCTATTGCTGGGATTAGACACAGGTCGTAAAGATATATAGATTTTGACGTCATATGATAAGCTTACTACGCTTGTGTTTTAATGTGAAATAAGAGGAGGAAAAGCAATGTATATAAATTTTAAGCATAAAAACGTAAGTGGTAAACACGGGAATCCACACAAATTACCAACATGGGAGCTTATGTATTATGGTTTCGACAATGTAATGGCCTTTGCGATGAAGATCTCGTGTTACATTTCATGAATTATTGTTTGAATTACTTATTTATACATGGTGTTGTAGTTTTTATGAAGTAAAATTTATACTTCATAATTACTGATTTAAATGTGTGAAGAACTCGATTAAAGTCTTAATTTTAGTATCCATATTTTAATTAATGTATAAATATTAAATCATATTTGCATAAATATTAATATTTGTATAAATATGAATTACTATTAAATATGAATTTTAATTAATATTTTACTGCATTCATTTTAAGTAACTTTACTATGGTAATACCAATTAATATTATAATGTTAATAGCAATTAAAAAACACTTAATTTGCGTCATAAGTTTTAATATTGCAGCATTATTTTCATAGGTATTATTATTTATTAGAAGTGTTATTATTTAAAAAACAAAACAAAAATAAACAAACAAATAATCAGCTACATTTGTATTTTTTCTTTTTAATGTGCTTGTAGTATAATGAAATTGTTTATCTATTTTCAAAGGAAAAACTAAAAATATATATGCTTAATTCGAATTATTTTTATGTCTCTAGTGTCATTTTACTTAATTTTTGTAATTTAAAAACAACCCCGCAAAACTTATTTTTAAATACAATTTTTCCTTCTTTCAACGGTTTTTCACTGTCTTTTAGAATTTATATTTTTCGCAAGATACACACTCTTGATTTAAATTTTTATTTTATTTATATAATAAACAGAAGGTGTCCCAAAGTTCCTTTAATCGGCACAGATATTACGCACATATAAACCGAATGAAATTCATGTTCGATTTCACCAGACGAATATCCTATTAATATTTATAGAAAATAAGCATCATGCTGTATTGCTCTCTTCAAAATTAATGATACAAAATGCTGTAAGAAGAACAAACGCTTGAAGAAAACCTTGAATGGGATCGTTGGTGAAAAGGACATATTTCCAGTCCGCTGGATACCTTCCAAATGGGTCAAAATGCACACTTGAGAACAATTTATGTGCCAGCTTTTGTAAAATGAGAATATCGTTCAGATTTCGTATTTCAGAGAGCCCGACAAAACTTGTCAAAAGTATATAGTACAAAATATTTGATATCAGGGTAACAATAAAATAAAAAATGTTGATGCAGTATTTAATTGATACGGGTTTCGGAGGCAAAAGAAAACCAGTCGCCTTCTTTAAGATAATTAAATGGATTGTGACTCAATTTGACTTTCTCATACCAAAATTCATTTTTTTTTTCTAATTTTATAAGAAAAAAATTTGAAAAATTTATATCGTTGGTTCAAATTATTACAATTATAGCGTGTGTGTTTGAAGGGCTTTAGAAAATCTTACGATTGATACCGTACTTGATAATGTACCTTCCAGGGATGACTTGTCCCCCAACGGGGGGACTAATGACGTCATGAACAAAACAAATCTGATGTGGGCAGCACATGACTTTCCCTGCAGACTTATATTCACGTTCTCTTTATTTTAATTACATTTAATTCACTTTTCATTCACTTTTCTTTCTCGTTTGCTAACTGGACTCATTTTCAAAGGTGCCGTAGCGGAAAAACAAAAAAACTAAAATATCTCGAGAACGGCTAGTCCTAGTGTAATGGGGTTGGTCTTATTCTTTTCTTCGTTAAAAATTATGTATTAAACAAGCATTTAATGGATATATTTGAGCATACGTAGCTTTTTAGTTTAGATTTTGACAATTTTTGCGGTCCATTTTGCAAGAAAAGGCAGGTTATTTTCTTCAGAATCGTACCAAAATCTAATCAGTACCAGGGTGACCTATAAGTGACTCATCTACTGAATTTTATGAAATTCAGTCCACTAGTTTTTCAGCTAGAGTGGTTACAAACTTTTGCGGGCCATTTCGCAAAAAAAAGGCGGGTTCCTTTATCCCGAATCGTACCCAAAACTAATCAGCACCAGACTCGTCTACAAGTGACTAACCTTTCAAATTTTGTGAAATTCGGTCAATTACTTTTTTAGTTAGAGTGGATACAAAATCTGCACAGACAGACAGACACTCAGACAGACACACAGACACACACACAGACGTCACGCTAAAAATAGTTTTTTCGTATTCTAGAGGTCTCGAAACGTGTAGATCCGTCGAAAACTCAAGTTGCGATTTTCGACATGATTCCAATACTTTCCCTATACATTACCATGTATTGCAGGGAAAGTAAAAATCTGATGTGAGCAGCACATGACTTTCCCTGCAGACTTATATTCATGTTCTCTTTATTTTAATTAAATTTATTTCACTTTTAATTCAATTTTCGTTCTCATTCGACAACCGGACTTATTTTCAAAGGTGGCGTAGGGAAAGTACGAAAAACTAAAATATCTCGAGAACGGCTAGTCCTAGTGTAATGGGGTTGGTCTTATTCTTTTCGTCGTTAAAAATTACGTGTTAAATCAGCATTTAATGGATATATTTGAGTATACCCAGTTTTTTATTTTAGATTTTGGCAATTTTTGCGGGCCATTTTACAAAGAAAGGCAGGTTATTTTTTTCTGAATCGTACCAAAATCTAATCAGCACCATTGTGACCTATACGTGACTCATCTACCGATATTTGTGAAATTCGGTCCATTAGTTTTTCAGCTATAGTGGATACAAGCTTTTGCGGGCCATTTCACAAAAAAGGCGGGTTCTTTTATTCCGAATCGTACCCAAAACTAATCAGCACCAGCCCCGCCCACAAGTGACTTACCTACAAAATTTTGTAAAATTCGGTCCATTAGTTTTTTAGTTAGAGTGGATACAAAATCTGCACAGATAGACAGACACACAGACACACAGACACACAGACACACACACACAGACGTCACGCTAAAAATGGTTTTTTCGTATTCTAGAGGTCTCGAAACGTGTAGATCCGTCGAAAACTCGAGTTGCGATTTTCGGCATGATTCCAATACTTTCCCTATACATTACCATGTATTGCAGGGAAAGTAAAAAGGTATCGTGGCTATTTTTCACAATAATGATTGAAACTATTGTCTCGTGATCATTGAACATGATTATGTCAAATTTTTTTCTATGCTGCCATGTTACAAAATATAAAATTTCGAATGAATTTCGATACTTTTACTCGAATTAAAAAAAAAAAATCATTTAGTTCTAGATTTTGATATCAAAGCTGGATATAAAGTTTCATCAAAATCCATTAGTATTTGTAGCTGCTATTGCGTACACAAGAAATCGACCACAGACAGATAGATGGACGGACATCACTATAAAAATAATCAAAACGTGTTCAGTAGGCCTTAAAATATATATTTGCATTGAAATTTCGAAATCAAAATTTTCGTGAAAGCAATACTTTCTCAATACTATGTATGAGAATGTAGTACATAGCAGCTACCATAGCAAGTAGTATTTTCTTTGCAGAGAGCTAAACAAGTAGTTTATCTAAACAAATGACCTGCAGACAGCTAATCAAGTATTGTTATGTAGGACAAATGAATTTAAATAAAGTGGTGCGAACTGAAAATACTTAAATTCGATTATTTGGCTTGTCAGTTTGTATCATTTTTGCAGTGCAATGTTTTTTCCATGATTCAATCGTCAAGCTTTTGCCTCATGGCTACATTAATAAGACTTTTTGGCGCCCGTGTAATGCCATAATTAACCATTTGACGTGAAAACTCACCACTGGTTCGAGAGTTTTCGGTTTTGGGTTTACGTGGTAACTTATTTTGGTTTGGTAATGAAAAATAACTTCTTGATTTTTTAGTTTCCTTTTCATTTACCCATATTGCAACGCCATTCTACTGGCACACATGTATAAGTAGCTGGATACTACGTTTTTTTTTTGCTTTGATTGAGACCACCGAGGTGAAATATAGGTATATCTCTGGTCGAAGATTGAGACGGCTGCTTTTTTTCATCCTGAAGAAAAGGGATGATTTTATCCCCAAGCTGATTGTGTAATATTATAAACTACAAATGTTCTTCACGCTGCCCGGGATTTAAATCAGAGAATAATTGCGTTCATTTATTCAGTTTTTCAAAACCGTAGTCGCCCGCTGCGCGAATACAATCGCAGGTGTGCCCCGTTCGTTATACGGACATTGTGGCGTAAATTACTATTATTATAGTGTTATCAGGCACTACAATGTGGTGATAATTATAATTAGTTTGCTTGTGACTGCCGTGTCGTAACTTTACATAGAATTTGCAGTTCTGATGACCCACCATATGTGTGTTGTCCGGTGTTATCTGAAAATAAATCGATTAACATAATTATTTACATTTAGCACAATGAAAAGACCTTTTTGGTCAAATTTGAATTTTATTTTAATTATTACTAGTGCTAAATACTCTCATTATTAAATATCGTACAAATCATCAGTTACTAATAAATACAGAGTACCGTGATAAAAAGCTGCGGGTGTGATACAGTGGCTATTTTTGTTTCTGACTTACAGTCAAATTTATACTATTTCCTCAGATAAGATATATAAAAAATTACATTGTTCTACTTTGTGCACACCATTTGGCGTAACCAGTAAGGCTACTTCGTCCCTTTTGGATGCCGTAGTTGCACTTTTGTACCACTCACAAAATAACTTCTCAATAACGCGATTGTTAAATTCGATGAATCTTTTCACAATTATATCGCCATACTGCACTGACTGTAAGAAATAGAATACAATATTGGAATTAATGCCTCATCCGTTGCATGGGGTTATCTAGGAGGTTCCCCCCATGCCCACTTGTTGGCTCTGAGGCCGCTGTCTGCCTAATGGCTCTGAGGCTTCTGTCTACCTATTGACTCTCAGGCCTCTGTCTGTCTATTGGCTCTCAGACCTCTGTCTGTCTAATGGCTCTCAGGCCTCTATCTGCCTATATATGCTTTCAGGCGTCGGTCTGCCTATTGGCTCTCAGGCCTCTGTCTGCCTAATGGCTCTCAGGTCTCTATCTATCTATTGGTTTTCAGGCCTCTGTCTGTTCAATGGCTCTCAGGCCGCTGTCTGCCTAATGGCCCTCAGGCCTCTGTCTGCCTATTGCCTCTCAGATCTCTGCCTGCCTAATGGCTGTCAGGCCTCTGTTTGCCTAATGGCTCACAGGCCTGTAAGAGACCGTCCAGACTTCCAATGGCGAATCTCCTATATAGCCCGTGGAGTTGACTGAGTCCGCGAAATTCACGTGACGCTATGTCATTATTTATCGCATTGATCATAAATTAGAGTCCTACCATATAATACATTTTGGAGCCTTCTTGTCTGATCCCTGTGCCATTTTGCCGCTTTGCTATTTTTAACAACCTTTAAACCCTTTTTACGACCACTGTATTGCAGACATAATACGACCTAAATAAGCACCTAAACACGTGTTAGCCCGTTGCGTATTCTTGTAATATGCTTTAATTTTATTTGAGTATTTAATTCATATTTTAAATAGAAGAAAATTATCAAATTGCTTTTGCTACCATCCCTTAACACTGGAGTCTACTGGGCCGTTGATGATATTTGGCCTTGAGTGACGTTGCTTCTTAACATGCTCTTACTGGTTAGAGCTGAAGTGACACAACCTTATAGATATAATAACCTTGTTAAGCCCTGCGCTGGGCACACCGACAGTTGCATCTTGATACGACTGCGTATTATGCTCTAAATGCGCCTTTCGTCCTCTGCGTGATCATGATACGCCCCATAAATGCTTTGATACGCCCTAGATAAGCTCTTTTTTACGACTTTTGCTCTCTGCGCTGGCATACTTTTGATGAGCCCTAAGTAAGTTCCTTTGATACACTCTAAGCATGATCTTTTAATATGCCTAAAATAATTTCCTTTTGTACGCTCAACATAAGCTTCTTTAATATGCTCTAAATACATCTTTCGATCTCAGCGCGGTAGGAATATGCACGAAATAAGCTCCTCTAATACTCCCTAAATGCGCAACAGTTACCTTACACCTTTCTGGTAGGTCGGACGGTCTGGGTTTCAACAACAACAAAAAACAACTCCCTAAATACGCATTTAGACCTAAAACGCTGCAAAACTGCTCTTCTGATGCGCCCTAAATAAGCACGTGGGGCGTATTCAAATAGGAGATTGTTAAACTTATGTTTTCTAAATTAAAATACTTGCAACTAACAAAAAGACACCATATTTGTCTCTTGTTATCTTGTTTATTGATGTCGCTAGTCAAACGTCTGCCGTCTCCTGACGTTTCCTGTAGAATTTCAAGAAAGGGAGTCGCTACATTGCAATCTTCGATTATCGGTATTTATGGACGAAAGAGGCATTCTTGAACCTGATATTTGGCGGAATTTCACGGTTTGTTAAAAAAATTGTGATACATTTATATCTTATAAATTGATATTTAACGCATCTCTCCAGCCCTCTCTGAACCTTACTCCACGACTTCTGACTCTTTTGCGTCCGGTCCAAGAATTGGGCTACACCCCTTGATTTGCTCTCTAGTTGCTATTCGCTTCTGAAGGATATTAAATAAATTTCAAAATTATTTAGTGCTTCCACACTAGGCAGAATCTTAATTTTGGTCTCCTTCAATCCGTATCAGCTTTTGGATTAACGAATTGTAATTTATAAAAGATATATTACTATAAGTAGAGGAGACTTAAATTAAGTTATGTATGAACTTTTCATTATAATATTTGCTAACATTAGTAATTGCTAACATGTCCCCAATACCCATCTTCACTTCTTTATGCGAGCCCCTTTTTACCTTAATCAATAAATCAGAAAACATTACTCAATAAAATCCACATGCTTAACTTTAAACAAGTTAGCATTTATTAACACTTCTATTATCATGGTAATTCAAATTACATAAAGTTATTATAAAATTGCTTAAGGAGGAGAAAGCCCCCGTATGAAACCAACTAGTTCATTTTTATCTTATTTCAATTAGCAAAAATACCTAATATAGTATATTTAGATCGCACATACCTTTGCATTTGGATCTCGTTTTGCTGGTTTGTTGTTCTAATTGGATATTGCTTATTGCCGCCATTAGCATTCGTTTGACTGTGATTGATTTATTTTCACACCTAAGTCATGACTTGTTTCTAAAAACTGACTCAGACTTAACTTTCTGATGCACCACTTCAACACTCATAAGACTTCACTCATAAGACTGTCTGATACATTCTGATTCTTTCTTCGGTGATCCTCCTTATTCCACAGCATCTCTCTCACCTCTGGTGAAGATACGTACTCTGTCTCCATTGGCTGTTCTTCAATGTGAGGTCGTACTGGTGTTTCATTGGTTTTTCTGTATCGAATGCATTTTGGCCCTAGGATATTTTTTATGCCTCAATCACACCTGCAATTTGGCTGATGTGTATTTATTGGGGTCATAACTTTCCGGGCCAAGACTGAAAATTGGGGACTCTCTGCCTTTGTTTGGTCGCAAACATCAAAATTTGCATATGGTGCCAACTGGTCTCACAGAAACAATTTAAAATTTCCAAAAATTCGAATTAAGGGTGACGATTTAAATGGATTTCTGAAAATCTTACACCACTTTGTCGCTCAGAAGTAATTAAACTACCTCACCGGGGCAGCGAAATTAATAACAAAGTGGCTCGGATTTCTCAGATACTGATACGGATTAATCATATCGATTTATATCCTCGACGTTACGAATAAAAATTAGTAATAAAAGCGTGGTGTACAAATTGAGAAAGTATTAAGCAAATAAAAAATATAATCAAATGCTTTTAAGAAATGTAGAAACTTTCTTTTCCTGAAATAAATACAAAAATGGCTTTCGAAGAAGCAAAAACTTTCCTTTGACTTGCAAGTAAAATGTATAACATCAATGAATCTTACTGCTATTAGGAATTTGTAACATAATCTATCTCAAACAGCTGTGGCGACTCCTGAAAATATTTTAATTTTTTAGAAAGTCAAGTAATAAAAAATACATTTTTGAAAAATGCTTAAAAATTCTGGATGGTAAGAAAGTTCTAACGAGTTTAAAACAGCGAGCTATAAAAGATCGATAAGCGGGTTTTATCTGTCTTTTTATAACACTAGGGGACTCTGCCCCCTGATCGCTGTCCTTTGCCAACTCCCGTATTTCGCTTCGCCTCCGACTCGCTGCGCTAGCTTCGCGAGCTATTTCAAGCCAAATTAAAGTTTAAATCATCGGTAAACGATTTATTTCATAATCTTGTTACCCTATTAGTGCATCTCTTAATGTTGTTTCTCTTAATGAACCAAATTTCACATTTTTGTATGCGATAGTTTTTGCGGTATGAGGCAAAGAAAATCGATGAACGTGTCGATACGAAAGAACATTTTTCATAGAAGTTCATAAAAAGTAAAATATCTCGTAAACTACATCGAAGTTAAAGGAAAAGGCTCCATTCTGTAAAAGTTCAACTATGTAAATGCCTGCCTGCAAAAATTCTTGAGCTTGCTATTTTGACATTTTGATTTTCTAAATATTTTGTCTTTGACTTTAAATATGTCTTAAACCCCAAACAGAGTTCCCCAAGCCTACATATATCTACAAGTGTATCAAATTTTATATCTTTGTATAGTATGGTTTTTGCGGTACTAAAGCAGATAAAATCGAGGAACAAGAAATTTGTCAAACAACGGCGGCGACTGCAGCTACTTTTTTACTTTCCTTATATATATAATGTATAAGGAAAGTATTGTGACGGGATCGAAAATTCGAATTCAAGTTTTCGACGGGAGAGCACGTTTCAAGCATACCTGATCACGAATCAAACATTTTTGAAGTGATGTCTGTGTGTGTGTGCGTGTGAAAGTATGTGTGTGTGTGTGTGTGTGTGCGTGTGTGTGTCAGTGAGACTGTGGAGACGTTAACTGACGAACGAATGGACCGATTCGAACGAAATTTGGTACACCAATCACAATCCGTAAACACTGGAAGCCTATTGTTTTTATACGCAATCGAATGTTCAGAACCCCCCTAAATTTTTGAGTGAAATTTTGAGAAAATCGTCAAAAAATCAAAACCGCTAATAAAGTTACGCAAATAGATATTTCTTATGTAATTTTTCTTTAGAAAACGATTGACATAAATTTTAGAGCGCTAACAAGAACCGTTCTCGAGATATTGCACATTTTTCAAAAAAATTATCAAAAAGTTTTATAAAATAAAAAAAACTATTTCCTATTGAGAAACAGGTTCAATTTTTACAAGTAATACCATGCGATAAATGGGGTGTCTTCATTCTCGTGGATCTAGCTCGTTCCATTCATGAAAATAAGATACTTTGAGTAATACTTTTGCATTTGAACGCCAATAGTCATTTATTCGCTGTAAGAATAACTTACTTCTCGTCCATGACGCTTGGTGAGATTTTGGCGACGAATTTGGCTGAATGTCGCCAACTTGACGCCATTTTTAATTGTTGCCAAATTAACAAAAATCTCGCCAAATTGATAAAATTCACGCTAAATCAATGAAAATGACGACTAATTGCAGAAAACTCAATATCTTGGAAATAATATAAGTATCTACTATAAGAATTACATTTTTTTAACTGTAAAAGTAGTAAATTCATTGCATTATATAAGGTTAGTCATGTGTTGCCCACATCAGATTTTTTTAATATAGAGAGACAGGAAAATATTTGAATGTGATATACAATTATATATTGTATATTGAAATGATATTTTTGTATAATAAATTTTCTCACCGCTGCAGATGAAGAGTTTTAACAATATCCAACATATTTGTAATTGTCATATTTTTTGTTTGTCTTTCTTTGTTGAGGAGTTCGTTATACTAGCTTTTAAATTCTCCAATGAGGATTCTGCAATCATTTTTATTCAGTTGGGCATGGTCACTTACTATAGATAGAACTAACATGTGCTCTCATGGACCTTTCCTAAGTTATTGGGGTGATAATGGACCTTCCTAGAAACCCTGTATAGTCCTCTGGAATTTGTTTTCATTTCGTCTTCTGACTTTGGGCGCTGACAAACGGTATCGAACTTATTTTGAAACAGCCCTGTGCTTTGTTTGAATTTAGTAGGTACTTATTTATGTTGCATATTTCCCCCTATTCCTTGAACATGGCGGTTATGCTATAGTAGTGAGAAAGACTATTAAATTATTTTATAGTGTTGAATATGCAGTTAATGTTAGCAAATAAAGGAAAAGTATTGATTATATTCAATCATTTTCAAACATAAAATTTTCATTTTCACTTTTTTAATGATTTAAATTACAAAGCAGTTAGTTTGCAATAACTGGTGCATTTTTCAATATTTATTCTGCAAATGCATTAGTGAACGTGAATTAATACTCAGCCAATTATTTGGTTTAAAGCATTAGTTTAAAAGAAATTTTGGTAAGGTTTTTGATCACTAACAAGAAAATGTGACATTAATCAAGTGTAATCTCTGAAGCTACTAGTGAAATTTAAAAATTTATAAGAAATTATTTCCAGGAATCCATTTTACATAATAAGGGAAAATGTCTGTGCTTGTGTTTGCTTGTCTGTGCTGTTTGTAGTGGGAAATATGAGCTTCGCAAGGCCATGAAATTTGGTACACAGGTATTTCAGGACTCGAATAGGTGCACCTCAGTGTTATTATTATCTTTTTAATTTCGAATTCGTTTTTAGTTATACTATGTTTTGACCCCATTTACAACTATTTTGGGCGTCCATTAGAAATATCGAGAAATTCTGTTTCAAACATTGAACGGAATCCATATGATTAATAGACTTCATGAATTTTAAAAAAAGATATACTTTTCGTGTATTTTAAACTTATCGATTTTTATATTATGATATCAAAAAAATCGATGTACAATACGATGTTTTTAATTTAAAAGCAGCTGCTTAAAATATCACAGGCTGCTTCAGAAGAAAAAAGTAATTTCCTCAACCCGTCCGTTAATTAATTATAAATATTTTAACTGAGCGAAATCTTTAATTTTTTTAATCAGTGGAGCGTTCATCATTGGTGTCCGGAACCTACCTCTCATAGTAGCTAAATTGATTCTGCGTTACGTCGGGAATCTCTTTTTTGCATTTTGTACCACGAATGTATTATTTATGTAGTGGCGTTTCTTATTTATTTATAAGTAGTGACCGCTTATTTAGGACCCTGGCAACGTCGAGGAATTCACTGTAACATATATATATATATATATATATATATATATATATATATAATGTCCTGATGAGAATGCAATTTCGAACTGACCGCCATTTTTTGTGTGGTTTCGATTGATTGTTCTCTATTCTTGATCTCTTGTCTTGAGCTGATTATTATTGCCTATTCTCATTTTTGCAGAGTTTTATTTTTATTTACTTTTATATACTTTTAATTGTGATTTTTGAATCCTAATATTCTTCTCATCCCCCTTTCCAATGTAGTGATATGTAACCTTCTATCTTTATCCTTAGACTTGGCTTATAGTTACTCATTTGTAACAGATATGCTAGAGATGGGTTTTTTTGTACATACAGTAGTTTATGCATAATTTTCGATTACAATCATTTAATTTTTATATATATATATATATATATATATATATATATATATATATATATATATATATATATATATATATATATATATATATATATATATATATATATAAATATATATATATATATATATATATATATATATATATGTATATATATACATACATATATACATATATATATATATATATAAATATATATATATATTTCCATTTTTAACGCTTTCCAACATAGTTGTAAAGTGTCTATGACTTTGTTCATTCTATCTGTTTGTCTGTCCGTTCGCCCGATAATTGCGTATAAATGACTTTATCAAAATGAAATTTTAGTATGTTGTTGAGACGGTCTGTGGAACATATGGGAATGGAAATAAATAATATCACCAAATTAGTTTCGGATTCAACCCGGGTTGAAAAAGTGAAATACATTAAACCTTATAGGACATAATTTTTCAAACAGATTTTAAGGGTTGTTTAAATTTATAAATTGTTCCGAAAATTTTAGGAAGTATTCAGATTATCACGAAAAATGTGTAGAAATAATTTCAGTAAAATATGTTAGGTAGTTTTTTTACATAAAAAATTTAAATAATAATAAAAATACAATGGAGTAATATTGAATGAAGCGATCAGGTGATTCATTTCAAAATAAATTATGGCATCAATTTTTTCACCTGTGTAGAAATCGTAATGTTTAAAGATCGTTTAAATTTATATTTAGTGTTGCATCCGCCATAAAAACGTTTTATTTTTTTCATATTATTTGCGTATTTAAATTCTGTGCCAACACAATTACAATATTTTTGATTTTAAATGATCACTAAACTTTGATTATTCCTACAACGAAGCCTAATTCTTTTAACATTCAGAATGTAAACAAATCAAGCGATTGTAACATGAGTTGTATAAGAATTGCTCAATTTTTTTAATGCAAAATTATTTAGCTTTGGCGTCTGGAATATAAGTGATATGAATGAAATGTTCATTGATTTTACATAGAGAAGCAGACCATTTGCTGTTTCTTATGAAATTTTAAGTTTCCAAGTATAATAAATAATTATACTACTGTGATAATTTTAAAAATATCAGAGCTGAATGCATCCCATTTTAGATATGTTTAAATAAAATTCTATTTCAGTTGGAAAATATTTCATAATCGAAGCTTTATGCATGATTGAGCTTTCTTGTTTGTTTATACGTTTTCGATTTCAGCCGCTATTATGACACTAGACATATTCATTTAGAGCATGCGCACTTGCCTTTTTGGTTGTGCCGAAGGCAGACAGATAGTATGACTTGAGTAATATTTTTATACTGTTCGAAATAAAAAAATGCATTATTTTAAAAACGTTTCTACCCTTAATTATGCAAAAAATCAAGTTATGATTCCAGAAATTAGTAGGGAAATAAATGAAAGCCATTACCTGTGCCGTTTCTTTACAGTTGCAACTGAAGTTTATAAAACTGATGTTGACTAAGTCAGGACCGTACGCCACGCTGAACTGTTTGTCTTCTAAAAGGGTGTCCGGTGTTCCCATTGTAATGGAGTCTTTCAGCTTTCCTTCCTAGATAAAATAGATTTTAATTATGTAAAATAATTTTTTATTATGCTTACATTTTTTTTTTAATTTAATACAGATACAGTCTGTAAAGATAAATTTGAGCACATTTTTTCTTATGCAAAACCAAAAGTATCGTTATGTTTCGAAAAATTTGTATTTATGTTTCGAAAAGTTTGTATTAAGATTTCGAAAAGTTTATATTTAGGTTTCGAAAAGTTTAATTATGTAGTGAAATCGATATAATATAAATATAGTGTATAGCTTAATTATGTTTAAATAAATACAATATAAATATAATATATAGTTTAATTATATTTAATATTCCCGAAAAGTTTATATGTATGTTTCGAAAAGTTCTTTTTTTATATTTAGGTTTCGAAAAGTTTATGAAACTGATGTTCACAAAGTCAGGACCGTACGCCACGCTGAACTGTTTATCTTCTAATGGAGTATCCGGGGTTCCCATTGTAATGGAGTCTTTCAGCTTTCATTCCTAAGTAAAATAGACTTTGTTTATGCAAAATAATTTTTTACTTTCCTTATATACATAGTATAATGTATTAGTATTGTGACGGGGTCGAAAATTTGAATTCGAGTTTTTGACGGGTGAGCTTGTTTCAAGCATCCCTGATCATTTTTGAGGTGATGTCTGTGTGTGTGTGTGTGTATGCGTGTGTGTGTGTGTGTGTGTGTGTGTGTATGCGTGTGTGTGTGTGTGTGTGTGTGTGTGTGTAGACGATATCCCACGAACGAATGGAGTGATTCGAATGAAATTTATAACAAAAATTACAATCCGCGAAGAATACTGGAAGTCTATTGTTTTTAAATACAATCGAATGTTCAGACCCCCCCCCCCTAAATTTTCGAGTGAAATTTTGAAAAATTCATAGAAAAAAGTTACGCAAATAGATATTTATTATGTAATTTTTCCTTAGACAGCGATTGACATAAACTTTGGAACGCTAGCATAAACCGTTCTCGAAATATTGCACATTTTCCAAATAAATTTATCAAAAAATCCCATAAATTAAAAAAAAAGTATTAACTGTTGAGAAACATGTTCACATTTCACATATAATTTCATGCGATAAACTTGGTGACATCATTCTCGTGGATCTAACTCGTTCCATTCATGAGAAAAAATACTTTGAACAATATTTTTGCATTTGAACACTAATATTCATTTATCTGCTATAAGAATAACCCATTTCTCTGTCCATAACGCTTGGAGAGATTTTGGCGACGAATTTAGCGAAATGTAGCCAACTAGGCGACTTTTTTAAATGTTGCTAAATTAACTAAAATCTCGCCAAATGGATAAAAATGAGGCTATATCAATGAAAATGACGACTAATTGACGAAAATTCAATATCTTGGAACGGATATAAGTATCTACTATAAGAATACCCTTTTTTTACTGTAAAAGTAGTACATTCATTGCATTATATAGGAAAAGTTATGTGCTGCCCACATCAGATTTTTTATTATGCTTTCATATATTTTCAATTTAATTCAGATAAAGTCTGTAAAGATAAATATGGGCATATGTTTTTCTTATGCCCTTTAAGCAATACCAAAAGTATCGTTAGGTTTCGAATTCTTTGTACCTAGTTCAGTTCTAAATTGGTAACACCAATGGTCGTGAAAAAAAGTAAATGGAGTGTAACTCAACTCGACTTTCTCATACCAGAATCCATTCTTAGTAGCTTTCTGTTTTCAAATTTTACAAGAAAAATCGCTATCATGGATTCAAATGATTGCAATCATAGCGGGTTACTCTTCACTTTAAAATGCTTGAAAAAGTATTTCGATTAATACCCTACAATGTATTCAATGTATCCCTCTGGGGTTGGGAAACTTGTCAACCCCCCCCCCCACCCCCCGAGGGGTGTTAATGACGTCACGAACAAAAAAAATTGCATCGCTTCAATTTTTCTCAACGATGATTGAAACTATAAAGTCTCGCGACCATTAAGTCACAAGTAAACCCATGTACGCATGATTATGTCAAATTTTATCCCATGTTTCCATATTAAAAAAAACGTAAAATTTCAAGCAAACTTCGAAGTTTCCGCTCGAATTTAAAAATAATCTATCTGCAAAGTCGGACATGAAGTTTCGTGAAAATCCCTTAATATTTATGGCCGCTATGGTGTATGCAAAAAATCGACCAAACACCTACAGACAGACGAATGTAACTCCAAACGTGTCCAGGTCTTACAATATATATTAGCATCAAAATCTCGAAATCGAAAAGTTTCTTGAAAAATATACTTTCTCAATACGAGAAATTATAAATGGAATTGTGGAAATTAAAAAGGAACTTGTTTAGGCTATTTATAGCGTAATGTAGAATAATAATTTTTCAATTATTTGGTTATTATAAGTGACATTCAGCTTCCAAAATACTGTTATAGATATTTCCGATTCACAAAGGGATTCACAAAGTTTTTCACTTTTGGTTCAAAAGTTATTATTTTCCTTAACCCTTTCCGGACGGCGGCATTCCGGAACTGCCGCGGCCCAAAGGACGGAGCGCTTCGCTTCCGAACTGTTCCCAAAGGACGGGAAATTTTTTGCCCTAAGCCTAACTCTTGAAAAAAATTCACTAAAAATCACCTATTTAACACAGAAATCTACTTTTTTCAGGAATAAAAGAAATATTTATTTTCTATTTGATGTATATTTTTCATACAAATCTGAATACAAAATACTCGTTAGTTGCTCCCATTCTTTTATACGAAATAAACGAATAATTTCACTGCCTCTAAAACCCAAACCAAAAAAAATACTCTCTTATATTCCTATGATTCTCCAGCGAAATCATAACGCTGAAATAAAAACAAAACCCAA
The DNA here is from genome assembly GCA_951213105.1 of Amaurobius ferox. Lineage (NCBI taxonomy): Eukaryota > Metazoa > Arthropoda > Arachnida > Araneae > Amaurobiidae > Amaurobius > Amaurobius ferox. The sequence goes on along the minus strand of OX578139.1, from coordinate 98,323,248 downwards.
AACTCAATTATAAAATTGTTGATGCTGCGAGAATTGTTCTGTCTGTTTATATTACAAAATCATGTTTCACCGCTCCAAATGGAGAAATAATTCATTGGATCCTCCTTAGCCAAGGTCATTTATCTGCAAAATACATTGAAGTTAGTTCCATGGACATTCAACGTCATCTAGTAGACAAATTAAAATGTTCCAGGTGAAGGCACGCATGCGTGCCACTCTCCGTTTAAAGTTTCCTCCGGCACGAGTGCTTGCCGTCCATCCTTGAATGCAAGTTCGCAGCCGACACGCGGGCGTGCCAATCGTCCCGAGCATATAATTCTCACAATCGGATATAAATATAGCTTAGATAATAAGTGATATGGATGATTTAGCATCAAATTCTGGAGGAGGTAGGGAATTACTAAGGAAATCCAGTTTTGGTTCCTTTTGTGATGACGAGATTTTGTGAATCTCTCATCACTCATGCAAAAATAGTAAAATTATGTAATATAATATGTTCTCCATTTTTATATACATCTTTTATTATATTAATCCTGCTTTGAACTACCACTCGTCATGTAATGGTGTGATTTATATTTTACAATTGCCTGTCTCCTTTAAAGGAATCTTTAGCCATTTTCAAAAGTATTATTTTCGAGCGAGCGCACTCAGAGAGAGAGAGACGTATTTTCCGTTTATGTTTCGAGGTCATCGTTTTGACTGACGCAATAGCCTGGTAACATTTAGTATTGAATGTATTTGTTCTGCTGGCGAAACAAAAAGTTTGCTTCAGCTCGGTACTAGCAGATGGTGGGTTGAGACTTCCTCTCGGGACAAGCTGTCTCTTGCCCGTGAGAATTATTTCTCCGGCGGGAAATTTTATAATTGTTTGATTGATTTGTAGCTCTCGTGCAGGTCCGTGAAATTGTGAGTAGAAAACTTATTAAAGCTCTGCGTGCGAGTTTTCGGCGCGCATTCCGTGTTCGTCTACCATACTGTGCTGTGGTAGCTCTGCCTTTAATTTCGTTGTTCACTTCGGGAATCGGGCTCTCAAAGCGCATTTCTGAACTCGTGAGCTCGGGAAATATTGCCACTGCTGAAGAAGATCCAAGGTCCCATTACGGATCAAGTTGACAAGTCCTACTCCTAGCAGACATCACGAGAAACACTGGATTTGAATGACTTCGACGCCGCCTGTGGAAAGGACCTGAGGATTTAGCCAGATTTTGTCTACTTCCGAATCTGAGCCTGACCGTTGAATTGACGCTATTTCGTGTCAAGAATTGTTAAGTATTGATGAGCCGACAAGATCGGTGGTAATTTCCTATCATCGTTATCAGAAGTCTGCAGGTAAGCTCCTTTACGTACCTGTTGCGGAGCCATGTTATTTCCCCTGCGATTATCTAACTTCTGACGGATGACTCAAGAACATTAATTCGTTGATTTTAAGCAGAACAGTACTTCAACACCTTAAATTCGTATTATCTGAAATTGCTCTTTTAATATTTAAATAATTAAATTCTCCGCGAGCTCCCGTTTATAATCTAAATGTTCCATATCTTGACGATACCAATAGTTTAAAATATGAGTATTATTATATAATTGTTTTGCCACACAACATCTTATTACTTTCCTTATATACTTAAATACATAATGTATAAGGAAAGTATTGTGACGGGGTCGAAAATTCGAATTCGAGTTTTCGACGGGAGAGCACGTTTCAAGCATCCCTGCTCACGAATCAAACATTTTTGAAGTGATGTCTGTGTGTGCGTGTGTGTGAGTGTGTGTGTGTGTGTGTGTGTGTGTGTCAGTGAGTCTGTGGAGACGATAACTGACGAACGAATGGACCGATTCGAACCAAATTTGGTACAATAATCACAATCCGTAAACACTGGATGCCCATTGTTTTTATACGTAATCGAATGTTCAGAACCCCCCTAAATTTTCGAATAAAATTTTGAAAAAATCGTCAAAAAATCAAAACCGCTAATAAAGTTACGCAAATAGACATTTCTTATGTAATTTTTCATTAGAAAACAATTGGCAACAATTTTAGAACGCTAACATGAACCGTTCTCGAGATATTGTACATTTTTCAAAAAAATTATGAAAAAGTCACATAAAAAAAAATTCCTATTGAGAAACATGTTCACTTTTCATATGTAATACCATGCGATAAATTGAGTGACATTATTCTCGTGGATCTAGCTCGTTCCATTCATGAAAAAATATACTTTGAATAATACTTTTGTATTTGAACGCCAATAGTCATTTATCTGCTGTAAGAATAACATTTTTCTATTTTTCACAACTTATTTCTTCGTCCATAACGCTTGGCGAGATTTTGGCGACGAATTTGGCGGAATGTCGCCAACTTGGCGACTTTTTTGAAATGTTGCCAAATTAATGAAAATCTCGCCAAATGGATAAAAATGATGCTAAATCAATGAAAATGATGACTAATTGTCGAAAATTCAATATCTTGGAAAGAATATTAGTATCTACTATAAGAAAAACCTATTTTTTTACTGTAAAAGTAGTAAATTCATTACATTATATAAGGAAAGTCATGTGTTGGCCACATCAGATTTTTTTCATTATGTTGCTATTTTTATTACTATTACTGCGTGGCATATGATTAATTAAGTCCTGCCTGAGTCGAGTGGTTAATTGCTGACAATGATTAGAAGTATAACTCCTTGAATCTTAACGTCAATAAAAAATAATATTAATTAATTTAATATTGAGTGTTTAATTATGAATTCTGTGTCTTGTATTTTTACATGTTTATTTAGCTGAAAACACTAGCGTTCAAGGTAAGCAATTAAGTATTTTAATTGTCTTATGCTTTTGTGTTCGGGCAAGTCATCTTGGAGTTTTACTCCCGGACAAAAGGGTTGAACCTCGGTATGAAAAGAGGATTATTTAGGTGGAAAGAGAAACATATTAATTACATTTTTAAGATCACGAAGGTGGTGATAATGCTGGTGTGGATAAATAGATATCCCTGGTAATTACGTATTGATGGAAGAAATGAATAACATATTAATCACGGTAATCACGATCCAATAAGCTGCACATATTATCATCGTACTGTTTTAAAGTTTTTATTTCCGCGATCCCTCCGCGACATTTTCAACTTCCGGTTGAAAAGACTTCTTTGAAATATTTATTTTTCACAATTGGTAATATTGTTATGAAATCCATAATCACTATTTATGAATTATTTTCATCTAAATCTATTTATGGAATCATTATTTAGAACTTCACGTCTCACAATCTTAATATGGAACACCATCCTTATCTGCTATCCAAACTCCTTCACTTCGGCTGTTACATTCATCATCTCGACCTATCGAGTGATCCAGTTGATCCCATGTGTTGAAGACCCAGACAGTCCGACTCATCCTTAGGACACGAGCAACCATTTGGACGGCCGGGAGATACAGTTGTCCCATGTGTGTCTGTCTTCGACGATCTCCGATATCCCGTGCAAGTCCTCGTCGTCGAACCGATCTAATTACACGCAAGGCTTTAGCCACTTCGCGCCCGCCTGCAGTGATCAAGCTTCTATTCCCATATTACACTGTTCAACGAAATTCTCATAGCCCTGTATGACCATAGCTAAGTGGCGTGCCAAAAGAGTCACGCTACAATAGATAGAGCTTAGATAATGACTGACATGTATGTATCATTACATTCTGGAGATGGAACATGATTCACTAAGGTATCCGCTTCTGATTTACCCCGCTTCTGAAGATGTATTTTCCGATTCAAAAATTTACATTTTTTTGCAACATCTATTTCTCGGGATCAGATATAGATAGAACTTAAATATGGATTAATATGGATTTAGAATTAAATTTCTGAATGGGTAGGGAGAAGGGTCGTACGGATTTTCACTTTTAGTTAAAAAAAAAACAATATTACTTGAACCTCAATTTCTCAGAATTGGCTGTAGATAGAGACTGGATCATAATTGATATGGTTTCAGAATTAAATTCTAGAGTGGGTAGGGGTTCGCTAAAGTTATTCAATTTCAGTTTTTTTCACTTCCAGTTTCAAAATTTTCATTCTTGTTGAATTATCTATATCTCAGCATTGGCTATGGACAAAGCTTACACGATGGTCGATATTAATTCAGCATCAACTTCCTTCATACTTCTTTTTTTTCCAAAATTGGATTTAGAAAGAGCTTAGAGGATGACTTATATGTATTTGATATCAAATTCTGGAGGGGTAAGGGGACTCAACAACGATTTCTACTTCCAGTTCTAGAGATGTCACGTCTCATTAAAAAACTTGAATTTCCTTATAACATCTATTCTTCAATATCGTCTGTAGATATAGCTTATAGAGTATGACTGTTATGGATTCAGCATTGATTTGTGGAGGTGGTAGGGATTTACCGGCCATCCAAACAGCAGCTCTAAGTCTACGGACGAGTCGGGTGGTCTGGGCTTTCGACACCCGGTTCTAAAAATGCCACTTTCTGTTTTTTGAAAATTCGTATAACTGTCAGGAATAAGTGTAAAGAAGTGTATGTGACAACATGTGATATACAAAAATTCTCTTAAACTTTTTAATTTATGAATCTGTGCACGATTAACTTTACGAACTGGAAGGTAATCTAATAACAGCGATTACTCACTGCATAATTCTCAACGGTTCGTCATGTTGCTTAGTTTTTCGGTGAGTAGCCAGTATATCATACTTTTGCTTTTACTGAGCTTATGTATTTATATTTCTAGGGTGCTGACATGCGGATTCCTGACTGCTGTACTTTATGCCGACACGCTCTTGGTATTAAAGCGTTGTTGATGTTGAAACCCAGACCGTCCGACCTACCAGACTGGTGTAAGGTAACTGTTTGGACGGTCGGGAAGTGCCACCCAATTTAGACCGGAACCCAGTGGGGGATGGTATTAAAGCGTGTAATAGCCGGTGAAATTGTGAATGTAACACTAAGCTCAAAATATTTTTATCAAAGTCTACAAATTTAATAAAACGTCTTTATTTACAAACTGCATTAATGATTCACATGGAAACTTACAGGAGTGCCAGACCGGAACCCAGTGGGGGATGGTATTAAAGCGTGTAATAGCCGGTGAAATTGTGAATGTAACACTAAGCTCAAAATATTTTTAGCAAAGTCTACAAATTTAATAAAACGTCTTTATTTAAAAACTGCATTAATGATTCACATGGAAATTTACAGGAGTGCCAGACCGCGTTCCATAAGGCTCATTGTCAGTGGCAATGCTAATGAAAATGACAGACATGAGCTTTTATGCACATCCCGTAATAAATGAATACAAAATTTGCATACGGATAGTCAGATAAACCACTGCTAAAAACTAATACCGATACTAATGCTCTGGCACCCTTTTAAATTTTTGTGTACGTCATCAATGGTGTTTAAATAAAGACATTTTAAATAAAGACAATGAAGACATTTTTTTTAATAAAGACATTTTTCTAAATTTGCAGTCTTTGCTATAAATATTTTGAAATGTTTGTATCCATGTTTTCTATACTTATGAACATTAAGATCATTCAATACTTATGAACAATACGATCATTATCAGTGGCTAATGCTAATGAAAATGACAGACATGAGCTTTTATACACATCCCGTAATAAATGAATACAAAATTTGCATACGGATAGTCAGATAAACCACTGCTAAAAACTAATACCGATACTAATGCTCTGGCACCCTTTTAAATTTTTGTGTACGTCATCAATGGTGTTTAAATAAAGACATTTTAAATAAAGACAATGAAGACATTTTTTAAATACAGACATTTTACTAAATTTGTAGTCTTTGCTATAAATATTTTGAAATGTCTGTATCCATGTTTTCTATACTTATGAACATTAAGATCATTCAATAAAATTCGCCTTTAAATTTATTATGAGTTGGAGATTTAATTACCTACCTCTGCAGTTATAAATCGTACGATTGGCACACATGATAACAATTAACATTTTGGTAGGAGTTAACTACTTTTAACTTTACGTTTAGCTTCAAGCAGAAGATAAACATGATATCAGAATCCATATGCTGTTTGGTGGTCTAGAAAGTTTTAACCTTCTGATACGCACAGAACTGAAGACTATGACAACTAAAATTATATCAATTCTTAATAGTTCTTTTAAGACGTACATGCACACACCGCTTACTGTCATATAAAGTCTCCTTCATAAATTTCTTGTTGGTTAGGCAAATATAATACACATCTTTTAAAACGTACATGAACACACCACTTAAATCATATAAAGGCTCTTGCATAAATTTCTTGTTGGTTACGCAAATAATATCCGCCTTGAAGCCCTGTCATCATCGTTATATCGGTTTTCTTACTTTTAATCATTGATACCAATTTCAAACGTTTTAATTAGCTTTAAATAAGATAACGACAATTTTGGTACATCAAAATTTTCTGTGCTGCTAGGTGCACTTTCAATAAATATGATTTGGTTTCTGATTGTGCCATGTACCTCAGAATAATCATAAAACACATGCATTAAGTACTGCCCGATAAGTATTTTCCGAAACGATAACAATTACATAAAATCATAAAGAACTAACACACATATAAAAGTGTGGCAACCGAAATAAAAAGATAAAACTTAAAAGTTAAAGTTATAATTATTATTATTATTACTACTGCGTTGTGTTCGCAATAACGCTCCAATTATTTAACTTTCGCGCGAGTTCTGTAAAAGAATTATTAATTAATATGTTACTAAATGGATAACAACATTTAAACTTTAACAATAAAACATTTAATAACAACATATACACTTATTAATTCATTACACAATTAATTATTAGTTTTGGCGGGGGACCATGTGAGACATTTGAGACCAGTATGAATAAAACTACTTAACATGTATCTACGACCTTTGATTATTGATGAACACACACCTTCAAGGCTGTCTTGGACTATGATCATACATCAAAATGCTGGCATTAGTAATTCGTACTCGCCATAACTCGCGGTGTTGAAGACCCAGACCGTCCGACTCGTCCAGAGGACTAAGAGCAGCTATTTGGACGGCCGGGAAGATAACTCGCGGTGTGTAGCTCTTCTCGTACTCTGATTGCAGTCACGCATCAATAGATCTCGCCATTATTTTGGAACATCTACGGAACACTCTACAAGTCTGTATTCACCAATTCAAGTCATCGTGTTTTAAGTCATCTCTAATTCATAATGGCGCCGGAATATTAGCACAAGTGTCGTGCACACATCTACTCCAGTCATGATCCAAGTTATCTGCTCAGTCTCAACCAGTGTTCTTGTTAGGTAACAGGTTGTGGTTCACCTTTCCTCAGGGGTGTCATTTTCTCCCTTGCTTTCATTTGTAGCATTGAAAATGACTCAACAAGCACCCTTTCCCATTGAATAATCTTTATCCAATAGCATGGTTCACATCCTCGTAAGGTTCCGTTCGCCCCCACCCCTTGTCCTGGCGGCCCTAAATTTATGATTTTGTGACCTTTTGGGTTCACGTGTTGTAAAACTCGGCGCCATCCAGACTGGCAGTATTGTTTGCCGTTCTGTACACAATAAATTACACATATAAACTCGTCTCACCCAAACACATGTGAGATCTATTTCTGGTCTCCCATATCTCACATGTTCCCCCGCACTCCCCCACTGGGTTCCGGTCTAAATTGGGTGGCACTTCCCGGCCGTCCATACAGTTACCTTACACCTTTCTGGTAGGTCGGACGGTCTGGGTCTCAACAAAAACAACATGTTCCCCCGCCAAAACTAATAAATCATGTAATGAATTAATAAGTGTTTATGTTGTTAATAAATGTTTTATTCTTAAAGTTTAAATGGTGTGATCCATTTAGTAACATATTAATTAATAATTCTTTACAGAACTCGCGCGAAAGTTAAATAATTGGAGGGTTATTGCGAACACAATGTAGTAGTGTAATAATGTTAATTATAACTTTAAAGTTATAATTCTTTCTTTTGGTTGCCACAAAAAGAATGTAAGTATTGTTTAATTGATATTAAACGAATGCGGTAGGCTAAACTGCTTTGTTAAAACAGTTCTATTCAATGTGACAGAGAACGTTTGATGTACATTCTAACAGTACGTAAATCCACATACAGTACTCGTGGCCAAATTACCCCAGCTATAATGCATATAATTAATTAATGAATCTGATTTTAGCATGTATCCCAATGTTTTTGGTATGTCATTTAATTTAGAAGAACAGTTTAGAATATAAAGGTTAATTAACAACAATAATTTATTTCCATCCTCATGAATCATAAGATAAAACTTGCGCAAATTCTCTTACTTAAAATTATGCGTAATTTATTTAATTATGCTCGGAATGAAAATTTATCAATAAATCTCAATAAATTCTGAAATATTAACAATTGAATATTCAAAGTCACTTGTAGAGGTAGTAGTGATCTAACAGCTTTTGTTTAGAGCTGAATTTATATAATAATATTTAATCTGCCAATAAATGCATTATAAGAAAAGTTAGCATGTTTTAATAAATACTATAATTCAAAAACTAAATTTTAAAGTGAACTATTCCATACTACTTATCTTCAATCAGAAAAATATCATGAACTGCAATTGTTTTGAATTTAACCAAAGCATAAAAATCATAATATGGTCAAACGTCTTAAATAAAAAAAATGATTTTACCTTAAAGCGCCTTTTTGAAATATTTTTGACAAAATATATTTAATTTAAATCGGAATTCTGAAATTTTAATGAAAGATGAATAAAAGCGCACGCATCTAAATTACTACAGAAAAAATGTTACAAAAATACTATTTAAAAATGGATGCTCCTATAAGCTCTGCTTAATCCTTTAAGAATGTTCGATTAAAGAGAATTAAGTTTAGAACTCAACGCATTATTTTTTGAAGATTTAGAAGCTTATGAAATATCCATTATACTAAAATTAGTCAGAGACATTAAATAATCTATTTTAACTATTTAATGGATGCATAAAAACGGTCTAAAAGTCGTACGAATTGATTGAAAAAATGTAATCCCAAGTTTAAAAATAGAAGATTAAAAATGTCCACGTTAAATGCTTAATTATTTTAAATAAAATGATCTTACGCAATGAATATTTTAAAGATAAAACGACTTTTTGAAATGTTTAAGTTATAAAACAGAAAATAAATTTTGACTATTTTAAGTTGATCAGGACAGAATGTGCTCGTATAATTTATAATGAAATACTCGTATGTTATTATTTCAAATGTAAATTGAACATCAAACGTGTTCATAAAATCCACCATGCATTATTTGTGTGGTGACAAAATATATATGTATTGAATTAATTTAATTTATTTGTTTGAATAATCACCACACTACGGTTTACGCATTATACTTTATTTGGTTAAAAGTGGAATAAAAGTGTATATAATAAAAGTGGAATATATGTGTACGTATCTAAATTGCTGCAGAAAAAGTCGCAAAAATACCATGTAAAATATGGAAGCTTCTGTAAGCTCTGTTTAATCCTTTATGAAAGTTCGATTAAAGAGAACTAAGTTTAGAACTCAACGATTTACTTCTTTGTAGATTTAGAAGCTTGTGAAATACCCATTATACTAAAGTTAGTCACAGAAATTAAATAATCGATTTTAACTATTTAATGGGAGCATAAAAACAGTCAGAAGGTCGCAACGCATTGATTTGAAAGACTGTTTTCGCAGGCTTAAAAATAGAAGATTAAAAATGTGTGCCTTAAATTAATTATTGTCTTAAATTAAATTATCTTATGCAATAAATGAATATATTAAAGAAAAAATCTGATGTGGGAAGCACATGACTTTCCTTATATAATGCAAGGGATTTACTACTTTTACAGTAAAAAATAATAGATTATTTTTATAATAGTCATTTATATATTTCCAAGATATTGAATTTTCGTCAATGAGTCGTCATTTTCCATGTCGCATTATCAACGAGTCGTCATTTTCCATGTCGCATCATCAATGAGTCGTCAATGATTTAGCTTAGTTTTTATCCATTTGGCGAGTTTTTCGTTAATTTTGCAACATTTAAAAAGTCGCCAAGTTGGCGACATTCCGTCAAATTCGTCGTCAAAATCTCTCCAAGCGTTATGGACGAGAAGTAAGTTATTCTTACAGCAGATAAATGACTATTGGCGTTCAAATACAAAAGTATTACTGAAAGTATATGTTTTCATAAATGGAACGAGCTAGATCCACGAAAATGATGTCACCCAATTTATGGCACAGTATTACATATAAAAAGTGAACATGTTTCTCAATAAGAAATATTTTTTTTATTTTATATGACTTTTTGATAATTATTTTGAAAAATGTGCAATATCTTGAGAACGGTTCATGTTAGCGGTCTAAAATTTATGTCCATCGTTTCCTAATGAAAAATTACATATGAAATGTCTATATGAGTAACTTTATTAGCGGCTTTGATTTTTTGACGATTTTGTCAAAATTTCACTCGAAAATTTATAGGGGTTCTGAACATTTGATTGCGTATAAAAACAATAGGCTTCCAGTGTTTTTGAATTGTGATTTTTGTTCCAAATTTCGTTCAAATCGGTTCATTCGTTCGTCAGTTATCGTCTCCACGGACTCACTGTCACACACACACATACACACACACGCACACACAGACACTTACTTTCACACACACACACTTACTTTCACATACACACACACACAGACATCACTTCAAAAATGTTTGATTCGTGATCAGGGATGCTTGAAACGTGCTCTCCCGTCGAAAACTTGAATTCGAATTTTCGACCCCGTCACAATACTTTCCTTATACATTATGTATATAAGGAAAGTAATAACTTCAAAAGAGTTAAATGCTCCAACAACCATTTCACAGCCATTTTTCTCTTAATCGTTTTAGCTCAAACGGCTGTACTTGGATGATTTTGGTACTTTTGTGCTTAGATTTCCTGTTGGAACTATTTAGCAAAAAATGCAATTGCTCTAATAGAACATAACCAATTTGCTTCAAATCTGTGTATTGAAAAAAATAAGAAAATACAACTTATCTTGATTCAGAGATAGATCATTTTAATAGTTGGCCAATGAATTTTGAATCATTTAATATTGATCCGTTCGAAGATAGTTTGTTATGCTTTTATTAAAATGAAAATGTACAGTTTCATATTATTTTAAAATTGCCACTTGTTACAATAATGTTATTCTGCACAGAATGCAGTGTGAGAGTTCGTACATAATTCCCCAGTTATCGTCCTGGAAATAACAATGCAATGCCATTGTTGCATAAAAATCATGTGATTGGAAATTATAGAATCAAACGTCTGTTAATGTTGAGTTTTAATATAAAAATATCCTGATTCTATTCCTTTTCAAAGCCTGCATACCCCCTCAACAATAAAATTCTTGAATGAAGAATACAGAAAAACATTTTATATCAGCAATCTTTTGTGAGACTCATAAAATATTTTACGACTTTTATGAAATGCAAATAAGTAGTAGCTGAATCATAGACGTAGTATGAAATACAAATACGTTATTACATACTTTCCTTTGGTGGAAATATAAGTTTAAATTAAATTAATTCTGTATACATCTCCTGAAACGGAGTACTGAAATTCAACGTTTACTGCTTACAGCAATATAGTTGTTAACCCACAGAGCAATTGCTTGAAGTGTTTTTGTATTTCAAGATTCATCAGAAGGCCTCCTGTGATTCAGAAGATATAATCTTTTTACACTTATAGTATCAACAACAGGGGAATTATCAACTGCTTTTTTTTTGGGGGGGGGGGGGGATTGGGACTTTTCAAGGAATCTTTCAGGCTCTCCAGAATCCCCCCACCAGTGACCTAGAAGTCTGAATTTTTATGTATTGTTACAAGGTATATTCTGGAATCGTATGTGTAGTTTCAGGATACAAGAATAATCCAAATTTCTGGATAACTAACACGTTTATCTACAATCACAGCGTAAACTGGGGCAATATACAGAAAATAGCTGGATAATTATCTCATAAAATAATTGAATAACTGTCAGATGCAATAAAGCAAAACAGCAATTAAATGTTCTACTAATTTCGCAAAACAGCTGGTATTACTCTCAAAACATTGACTTATCGCACAATTCAATATAGCTCACTTTACGTCAACTGGTCTCCAACTGAGCGATGTCTCCTTTTAGATGCATGCTGTAGAAACTTCCAGAAGACGCCCGTATCTTCCAGAATATTCCATATTACGAGAATGTTCGAGACCCTTCGAAATGTTACAAAAAGATCCCAAATTGGCGATAAACCGCCAATTATGACAACCCTGCCCTGAGCGTTGGATTATGGCAACCCCCACATTGACGTAATGGGAACGACTCCCTGTAGAGGTGTTTCCCAGTTCTGTTTCTCAAAAGAGCCTCCAGTAGCGGACGACATTTTTACATGTTCGTTAGAATACTTATAGTATTGATCACGGGACAGATCCTAGCGGAGCCAAATATTTGATTTGTGAAAATCAAAATGTGAGTATTTGGAAAGCCTATCCATACCCTCTAGAAGCCTTCGAGCTTATTCTTCAGCTCTGCCAGTGATAATAATTTTGTAGAGCAGGAACAGAGATTTTTGTGTTTTTTTAGGAGAATCTAATTAAATATTTTAATAAAATTATTTAAAGACCAATACTATTTAGAATATCACTAGGATTTGCACATAATTTAACTCAGAGCAGCGCCGGGAATATCTACAAGTAGTAAATATATCCTAATAATAATTTTTGCTTATTCTAAAAGAAAAGAATATCAAATCTCACCTATTTGTTAGAATGGGTAACACTTTAAAAAACTGACATATCTGGTACGAATATTTTTTGCAAAACAAATCATGCATTTGACTCACAGATAAAAGGCAAAGATTTTTCAAAAGGAAAAGGTTGTTTCATTTTTCAAATCAAAATCCAAGCTGAATATTATGTTTTAAATTTGCCTATTTGGTGCCGCCAATGGGCAATTTTATTAACCGAATAACAAGATTAATATTTACTGTACAGTTTGGCAAGTTAAGTTTATTTGTTTTAAACCTAATCTATAAAAGAAAAAAATTTCAATACACATTTTGCATTTGAATATCTCGTTTTCAGTTTGAAAGGTGAATTATTTAATTTATGGATTTTCTAACTTTGCGAATTTAAAACATTTCGACCTATTTTTTTAAAATTTAATATCATATACATGTGTATTATCATAATGAGTATTGTGTTCAAATTTGACTTAAATTGGATGAACATTTGTTGATGTAGAAATGATTTTTTTTAGTTGTACTTTGAGGGTAAAGGTTTTGCGACATCAAGCAATCCATTTTGACGTCCTGCCAACGATCAGCGACGGACCGCTTATTTCGGGCGTATCAAAGGGTAATTTTAAAGACAAATCAAAGGAGATTATGTAGAGTGTATTACGCCCGTGTTATATATTTAGCATGGTTGCGCAGGTAAAAAACGGAGCGCGGGAATGATTTTAGTTCAAGTCAGGCGATTTTAAAATTGAGTGGTGTTATCTGTATCTATATTATTTAAAAAGCGGATAATTATGACCCGGGGAATATCCAGTAATGTGTTCTGGTTAGAAAATAATATTTCGAAATAGTGTTTAACATCAGAAAATTTTCAATTAGCAATCGTATATTTGATGATGAGTTTATAAATGTCACAATCATATTGTTTTGTGCTCTATCGCACATTTATTAAACCTAATAAGACAGTAGACGTTGAATTTTACTTTCAAAATTTTACGACCTTTCACAGTCTATAAAAACTCCGGAGTTGAATTTCTGAATGCGTAGCACAACGTATTTTATATCACAAACTCATTAAGGACCATTATACAATATTTTACGGTATATACGAAATAACATTTCGCATTGAGTTGTAAATAAATTGGTAATGAGATGTATGTATTCCTGGAGCCCTTTGCTTTTTCGAAATAGAAAGTTTAAATCTATTCTGCAACGAGGTCTGGACGTGATATTTTGCATGTTTAATAATTGACTGAGAATGTATGTAACGCATAAAGATTTATCTTGGGTTTGAAAAGAATGTTGTTGATTTTATTCAGATATGTACTTCAGTGGATTTTGTGGATATATTCTAATGCTACATTTTTTTTACGTGTACAATATATTATGCATTCACGGTCCATGTATTTTATGTCTACAATGCATTCTGATACATTCATATTCTCTACTCTGTACGTGTGCAATGCATTTTGATATATTCATATTCCACATATTTTTACGTTTACAATACATTCGCATGCATTCATATATTTCATTTTCCTGTCTAAAATATATTTTGATACATTCATATCCCATACTATTTACGTCTGCAATACATTTTCATATGATCTTATTCTTAAAGTTGTGTGCTTGCAATGCATTCTGATACAATTGTACTGCATATTTTTTGCGTCTAAAATATATTTTAATACATTCATATTATCTATATTTTACGTTTACAATACATTCTCTTATATTCACATTCCTTATCATGTATGTCTATAATATATTCTGATACATTCATATTCCATATTTTTACGTCTACATTAAATTCTTGTACATTCATATTTCATAGAGTTTATGAATACATTTTAATTCATTCATATTCCATTGTTTTACATCTACAATACATTCTCTTACATTTATATTCTAGTACTTTTACGTCTACAATACATTATGTTACAATCATATTAAATTTTTTTATGTCTACAATACATTCTCATATATTCTCATATCTTCTTTCATATCTTCTCATATCTTCTCATCTCGACAGTAATTTTGAGTCAACAATACATTATTTTACATTCATATTCTATACTTTTACGTCTAAAATACAAAGTTTTCTATCACATTCCACATTTTTTACGTCTATAATACATTATCATACATACATACATATTCCGTATTTCTGAAATAATTTTTGTCCTGCATTTGTACTGCATGTTAGGAATATCTGTAGTAAACATCAGAGCGGAAAGAAAATGTTATATTTTGCTGAACCTTTGTAAACAGTTTATTAATTTGAAAAATACAGTACTATACACTGTTAATAATACTTTGTTAACAGCGTAGTACTTTACTAAATACAGTATATCAACAGACTTCGTCAAATAGACTGGTACTATAAAGTACTATCATAAAACAGACTTTATCGTCCGGATAATTGAGAGAGCTGCCATTACAGCCAACGTAGACACATTTCCTTCCACAAATTCTAGCGTTGCTTCGAAAGGTAGGCGTTGTCATTTAAAAAAATAATTAAACGAAAAAAACTAAACAAATGAAACACACTAAAACGAATTGCAGAAGATTGCAACAGATTTGCTTGAAACACTGAAAAATAATTTAAAAATATATACAGAACTAAATTGTACCCAACAAAAAAGAAAAACAAACGGATTCAGAAAATAAAATTGCTACTTTCGTCAGAAAAAGAAATAACAGATATGTTCCAAATAAAGTAAAAAACCAGTTTTAGAAACTAAATGGCTGACCATCCGCCAAAAGAAAATGAATCAGTAACAAATTGATGAAAAAGAATGCTTCTGAAATTAAAATAATTAAATGTTTAAAAAACAAAAACAGGCAGCTGAATATTAAGAAATAATTTTATTCATTCTTTAAAAATGCATAATTCTGCAACAGATCCATCAAATTGATACATTTGACACATGGACCTAATTTATATCAATACATACACTTTTATATGCGTAAGGAATTTCAGAGTATTTGTTTGTTGTACTGAATATTGTACTATAATTATTTTGGGACTTATCATAATTGTTCTCCATTTGAAATAATGTTACGGAAACTGTAAATTTCGTGTTTTTTAACACTTTACAACAAAGTTGAAAAGTGTTTATGACTTTGTTCATTCTGTCTGTCTGTCTGTCTGTCTGTCCGTTAGCACGATAACTGCCGTAAAAATGACTTAATCAAAATGAAATTTTAGTATGTTGCTCAGACGGTCTGTAGGACCTATGGGAATATAAATGAATAATATCACACAATTAGTTTTGGATTGAACCCGGGTTGAAAAAATGAAATACATTGAGCCCTATGGGACCTAATTTTTCTAACATTTTTTAAGCGGATTTAAAATTCACAAATTGCTTCGAAAATTTTAGGTAATAGTCAAATTGTTCCATAAAATATATATAAAAAAATTCAGCTAAATATATCCAGTAGTTTTTTAAATAAAAATTAAAATAATAATTACACATCTTATATGAAACGATCACGTGACCATGATATGAAACGATCACATGACCCACTTCAAAATGATATATGGCATCCATCTTGCTTCAAATTCGTGATTTTTTATTCTTTTTAATTCATATTGAATGTTGTATCCATCCTAAAACTACTTTATTTCTGCTTAAATTCTGTGCATCTACATACTAAAACAACACAATGACAATATATTTGAGTTTAAATTCTCATTCAAATTTGATTATTTCTACAATTAAGCCTATTTTTCACCTATGTAAAATGTAAACAGCAAAATATGTAGAATGAGTTGTATTAGAATTGCTGTATTTCTTTAACACAAAATAATTCAGTCCATGGAGTCTGCATGGCTGATATGAATGAAATATTAATTGATTTTATAAACAGAAGGACGATTTTTTTCGATGAAGTTTTAAGCATAAAGTTTATGAATTGTAGATCCATGGTCTTAATTTTTAAATAAAATAAATTATTATAGTATTGTGAATGTAGTAATTATTATAGTATTGTGAATGAAATGGAGAAAGTTATGAATGAAATCCTGCTTTTATAGAGAGATCCAGGCGTGTTATTTTTTCTATGACGTCATTTGAATTAATTTCAGTTGTTTTCAATGAAGTTTTCAAATATAATAAATTATCGTAGTATTATGATAGATTTAAAAATATTACCGTGGAATGTATTGCATTTTAGATATATTTAAACCACGCAATTTATATTTCAATGCCGTCATTTGAATGAAGTTCATTTTTTTCAATGAAGGTTTAAGTTTTCAAATATAATAAATCAATGTAGTATTGTGATAAGTTTTAAAATATTACCGAGGAATGTATTGCATTTTCGACTTTTTTAAATAAAATTGCATTGAAGTTGGAAAGTGTTTCATAATCAATGCTTTAAGCATGATTGATCTTTCTTGTTTATATTAGAAATTGATATATCCTTTAGAATATGATATATTTTTTAGAAATTGATACATTTTTTTAGAAATTGATTCCGTTTTTAGAAAGTGGATTTTTTTTTTTTAATTTCGCATGATTAAATGCGAATTACAGAAAATTATCCATTTCCATTTCATTACAAAATGCAATTATATTGGCGGTAAAACTAATTTGACATTAGCGATATAAGAAAAACTATAAGCCTTTGCTAAGTTATACAGGGTTACAGAGTCTTTTCTTCCCCAGGCCAATATTCCATGAACTTTGACAGCTAGCTATGTACTTCTTGTGTCGTTGTATAGAACCCCCCCCCCCCCCTCTGGCCCACAGAGGGAGATCAGCGGGGACCCAGTGGCTCCCATTTTTGGGGGAGGGTATCATCTAGGCCTCTTTTGCATATATGGGGGTAAACGTCAATTAGAAAGTAGTAGAGTGAGCCAAATTTAGTGCAACAATGTTTTAGTTCCATAACGGAAACTGGAAAGGAACCGGCCAGTCTCACCTCCAGAAAATCAAGCCATTGGGAAGCAACAACCGAGTATTTAGACATGGCAGCAATATCTGAATGCATAGCAGACAATTTATTGCCATCAAATTTACATATTATTGCCTTACCAATTTACATATTAACATATTTTAATACTCGGTTGTTTCTTCCCGATGTTTTTATTTTCTGGAGGCAGGTTGATCGGTCTATTTCCATCTTATAGAACTAACACATTTTTGGAAACATTTATAGAACTAAAACATTTTTGGGAACATTTATAGAACTAAAACATTTTTGTACTAAAGTTGACTCGCTCTAAAACCTTCATATAGACTTTCGCCCCTATTTGCAAAAGGATCCGATATGGGCCCTTAAGCCACAAAACAGGAACAAAGGGGTCACCCTGATCTCATTGTGTGGGTCATAGGGGATTTCCTATCTGACAGCACAAGAAGTATATAGATAGCTTTCGTGAGATATTAGCCTGCGGAAGGACTTTCTTTGTAAATCTGTATAGTCCATCTGATATATTTCATTTATAATTGAGAACAATTTATTTTTTATAAAAAAACATTTTTTGAGTTCACATCAATCGATTATTAAAATAAACATTCAAAATTTTGCTCATATTTTCCATATTTTCTAAAAGTATTCTAAATTAATATTAACAAATTTTGTTGCTAAGGTACCCAACTAGTCGATGAAAGCATAATGGCCCAAAGACAGAACTGAGCAATTAGTCGACCATAGCGTTCGCCGCTATGAATTCAAGTTTGCTTTGCTGTGAGTATGTATGAATACTTTCAAAACAATGCAAGCCTTCTTTCTTAATTTAGCTTGTTTTAAAAAATACGATTTACAAAAATTCCATCTAATTAAATTATTTTACATAATCAGTTTACACATAAATTTTAGTAGCGTTCAATGCATTCATTCATTAACCGTTCAGTTATAATATCTACATATGAAAATTTGAATTTCAAATAATGTGAGTTCTAATTAAATACGCAAAAATTTTTGTATCTAGTTTTTATTTTTTTTTACATGACATATCTAGACAAAAAATTTCGTAGCTGTACGTGAATACGTTAGTGATTTATAGTATTCAAACCTCGTAAACAAACATATACACACTTATAAATATAGACACACACACTCATACATACAGACATACACTCATGCATACAGACATTCATATACACATACACTCATATACAGGGTATCCCAAAAACATTGACCTCGGCTTTTATTATTTTATTGATCTTAGACATATATAATAAATTACAAAGTTACGTACAAAAAGGTACAGAATTTTATGAAATCGAAAAAAAAGTTCAGGGGAACAAATTTGTAGAAATACAAAATTTAAATTTTTATACGGCATCCGTACAAAAACATTTCCAATGAGTAAAATGTGCTCCATACAGTAATAAGGTGATATACAACATTTCAGCATTTTATCATAAAAAGTCCCAGAGATATGTTTAAACAAAGTTGGTGAGGGATTAATCACAAATTAAAATATAAATTTTTACAGCAAGAATGCAAATGACGAAATGCATCATAGGCAAATAATAGCTGCCTCTTATCTTTAATGGATCTTTGACACGCATGGAAAACATTTTGAACAAGCTTTGTAATCTTTGTGTAAAGTTATTATTTCTACACAGTGTAGATACTTTTGTACCAATAAATAGCAAAATTATTATTTATTTATGTAATCATTGTTTTCTTTCGTAATTTGTGTATGACCCCTAAAACGCGATCTCCAGACATGATTTTTTCTATCTGAGAACACATGTCGATGCATCGGAAAGTTGCTTAAGTCAGCATTTTTGTCTTCTCATATCTCTGGGACTTTTTATGATAAAATACTGAAATTTTGCATATCACTTTATTAGTGTATGGGGCACATTTTTGTCATTGGAAATGTTTTTGCATGGGGACTGTATAAAAATTTAAATTTTGTATTACTTAAAATTTAATTCTTATAAAATTTAATTTTAATTAAAACTTTAATCGATTTCATAAAATTCTGTACCTTTTTTTAAGCAACTTTGTAATTTATTGTATATGTCTAAGTTCAATAAAGAATAAAAGCCGAGGTAAATGTTTTTGGGGCACCCTGTATACATACATGCATATGCACATACATGCACACGCACACAGACACGAACATATATACACATACATACAGACGCACACGCACACACACAGAGATACAAACACACGTATACACACAGAAACAAATTTCGAAAAGGTTTCAAGAGCTATTAAGATGTGCATTAACCTAGACAAGAAAAATTAGAATAACAAGAAAGATCAATCATGCTTAAAGCATTGATTATGAAACACTTTCCAACTTCAATGAAATTTTATTTAAACATGTCTAAAATGCAATACATTCCTCGGTAATATTTTAAAACTTATCACAATACTACATTAATTTATTATATTTGAAAATTTAAACCTTAATCGAAAAAAAATGAACTACATTTAAATGACGGCATTGAAATACAAATTGCCTGGTTTAAACATCTCTAAAATATGATACATTCCTCGGTAATAATTTTAGAATTATCATAATGCTGCTATAATTTATTATATTTGAAAACTTCATCGAAAACAACTGAAATTCATTCAAATGACATCATAGAAAAAAAAAACACGCTTGACTCTCTTTATAAAAGCAACATTTCATTCATAAATAATTTCCCATTCGTGTCATTCATCACAATACTACAATAATTTATTTTATTTAAAAAATAAGACCATGGAGCTACAAGTATAAACTCTATGAGTAAAACTTCATCGAAAAAAATCGTCCTTCTCTTTTTAAAATCAGTGAATATTTCATTCATATCATCTATGCAGACTCCATGAACTAAATGATTTTGTGTTAAAGAAATACAGCAATTGTAATACAACTCATTCTACATATTTTGCTGTTTACATTATACATAGGTGAAAAATAGGCTTCGTTGTAGAAATAATCAAATTTGGATGAGCATTTAAACTCAAATATATTGTAATTGCGTTGTTTCAGTATCTAGATGCATAGAATTTAAGCAAAAATAAAGTAGTTTAAGGACGGATACAACACTCAATATGAATTTAAAAGAACATTAAAAATCACGATTTTGAAACAAGATGGATGCCATATATAATTTTGAAGTGGGTCACGCGACCTTTTCATACCATGGTCACGTGATCGCATCATATAATAGGTGTTATTATTATTTTAATTTTTATTTAAAAAACTACTGAATATATTTCGCTGAATTTTTTTTATATATTTTATGGAACAATTTGAATATTACCTAAAATTTTCGAAGCAATTTGGGAATTTTAAATCCGCTTAAAAATTTTTTGAAAAATTAGGTCCCATAGGGCTCAATGTATTTCATTTTTTCAACCCGGGTTCAATCCAAAACTAATTGGGTGATATTATTCATTTATATTTCCATTGGTCCTACAGACCGTCTGAACAACATACTAAAATTTCATTTTGATTAAGTCATTGTTACGGCAGTTATTGTGCTAACGGACAGACAGACAGACAGACAGAATGAACAAAGTCATAAACACTTTTCAACTTTGTTGTAAAGTTTTAAAAAGTAAACGTTTCAGGAGCTATTGAAACATGCTTTTCCTTAAAAATCATCAATTCAAAATTGACTGTGAGGAAAACATGTATGAGGAAAACAAAAGCAGCCACCGTTTTACATTTTATTTAACATGTATCCTTTAGCTTTAAAAGCATTCGAGAAATTTTGAGATTTAAAAAAAAATTCAATTGGTTATATTTCTGATTTACCGTAAGATAATGTATGAGTTCATATATTTCTTTACTTGTTAAAGAATAGAAACTTAAAAACTTAAAACAGGCATTTTCATTCAAACAAGCCTTCCGGAGTGCGTTATCCAGCGTCATACTGGATGACCACCAAACGTGATGGTCTGGGGAGCCATTGGGTATCTTGGACGACTACAGCCACTAAGAATTATGGGTAATCCCAACATCAACCGGTACATCAGAGAAGTTCTGGCACCCGAAGTCGTACCCCTCCTTCAACACATTCCCTGGGCTGAATTTCAACAGGACAAAGCCCGTCCAAGTGTTGCTAGACATGCTCAAGACTTCTTTTCAGCACAACAGATACAGTTTCTTTTTTGGCCTACACATTCATTGGATGTGTTGCTATTAAACATGTCTGGTATTTCGTCGGTCGGCGTCTCACTCATGATACTCGTCCCGTAGTTAATTAATACAGCTGAACTTACGGTTCGGATAGAAGCAATCTGGAATGCGCTTCCTCAGATATAAATTCAAAATCTGTTTGATTCGATGCCACGTCGTATAGAAGCACTTGTTGCAGCGTGTGGTGGTTTCACCAAATACTGATTTTCGACGTGCGATATCGTTTTTTTTTTGTTTTTTTTTTTTGGCTTTGTAAATTTAATCATTATTTAATTGTTTTATTTATATGTAGTATGGTTGTCCATTTTAACTGGATTGGCGTTATTTTAATGTGAATATTTACATTTTTGTCGTTTTTGTTCAACCTATAAGAATTCCGGAATCAAATTTCTGAATAGAAAAATAAGTACAGTATTTTATATCAGCAATTCTGTCGAGAACATCATAAAATATTTTACGATATATATAGAAAATGCAAATTATAGTCAGTAGTGTATTTTTTCTTTTCGGAAAAGAATAAGTAAAACAATTCTGACTTTTTTTTGGCTGAGCTGTCTCCTTTGCTGTCATTTTTATTTCTTAAAGTTATAAATTTGAAGTTAATCATTTATAAGAAGCATAATAATTTTTGTATATAATAATAGGATATGAATGAAAGATAGTGCGATATGTGAAGGAGTTGGAAAAGTTTTCTAATTATGTAGTGTTCCATAGAACCATATAAACGGGTACATGGGTCTGCCTTAACTCGCGCTTTCTAAAGCCTTAAAAAATATCTGATGTGTGCAGCACATGACATGTTTGCAGCATGTGACATGTTTGCAGCACATTACATGTTTGCCGCACATGAAATGTTTGCAGCAAATGACATGTTTTCAGCAAATAATATGTTTGCAGCAAATAATATGTTTGTAGCAAATAATATGTTTGCAGCACATGACATGTTTGCAGCACATGACTTTTCATAAACTGACTTTACTTCTTTTGCAACAAACTAATGATGTACGAGATCTGTGGCACAATGTCTTCCATGTTCAATTTCACATTAACATTTAGCGCTTTTCTGGATGACGATGTATTAAGCTGCATCGGAGTACTCATTTAACTTATGTTTCGCGCAAATCAAACTTGACAATTAGATATATAGCTAGCATTCGTAAACAATATTGTCCTTATTAACGTAGTTTAGTCATTAAAAACGTTGAATTTTTCATTCATTTTGGCATAATTTTTGTTAATTAAGCATCATTTTTGCCAATTTAGCGACATTTGAGTCAATTTGGCAACATTTAAAAAGTCGCCAAGCTGGCGATATTTTGCTAAATTTGTCACTAAGATCATCCTATTTAGAGACAACTAAACATATTGTTAGCATATGTTAAACAACATAGTCTTTATTAAAATATTTTAGTCATTTAAAATATTGAATTTTCATTGTCATTTTTGCCAATTTAGCTACATTTTCGTCAGGTTGGAACCATTTAAAAAAGTCGCCAAGATGGCGATATTTTGCTGAATTTATAGCCAAGGTCCTATTCAAAGATACTTGCTATTTATTTTAATTTTATGTAACTGATGCGATACATTGATTTGAAAACATGCTATATCTCGAGGACGTTGCACGCTAGTGTTCTAAAGGTTGGTGCCATATGTTTTTTAATTACAAATTACGTAATAAAGGGTTATGTTTAAACGTTATTAAAGGTCAACAGTTAATGTGCTATATTTCGAGAACGGTGCAAGCCAGTGATCTAAAAATTTGCGCCATTTCTTTTTCAATGACAAATTACGGAAGAAAAAGTTATATTTCAACATTATTATATGTATTGATTATTGAAGTGATTTTTAAGAAATCCATTCGGATATTGGGAGGAGGGGTGGTCATTTGATTGCATTTCATACGAATAGGGTCCAGTATTAACTGATGTAATAATTGCACAAAATTTGTTTCGAATCTTTTCATCCGTTCGTTAGATACCATTTCCAGAGACATACGACCATGCAGTACCATACATACATACATACATACCAGTAGCGTAGTGTGACAATTTTGATTGGGGAGGCTGAGCGATTGAGGTCTAAACTTGAAAACGGTTTTGTATTATAAGGGAGATTTATATTTAAATTCACAATTTGAATATGTTTTATTTCTTGGGTGAGTAAAATAAAATAATTTAACATAAAAATGCTAAGAGAGTACGATATTTTAAAATATATTACCTATGTAAGATAAATACGTACAAAATATAACATTTTAAATGTTACCTTAATTCTAAATTAGTTGAACTTTTATAACCAATTTATTACAATGCGAACGGCCCTACAGTGCTGAAAACACCGGTTCTCGTTAGATCACCGAAGTCAAGCAGCATCGGGAGCGGTTAGTACTTGGGTGGGGGACCACCTGGGAACACTGCGTGCTGTTGGCACATTTCGGACGCTGTAGCCCGGTGGTTTGCGCGCTGGATTTGCACGCTGCCAAAACTGCCGCAGTGTTCATGAGGAGTACGATCACGTTAAACATGTGAGTCCGTAAGTCCTTCCGAGAGGTTGGTGGTAAGGGAAGGAGGGTACGTGTGGATGCTCCCCCATTGGGTTCCGGTCTAAATTGGGTGGCACTTCCCGGCCGTCCAAACGGTTACCTTACACCTTTCTGGTTGGTCGGACGGTCTGGGTCTCCACGACAACCAATTTATTACTTTCCTTATATACATAATGTATAAGAAAGGTATTGTGACGAAATCGAAAATTCGAACTCGAGTTTCAAGCACATTTAAAGCATCCCTGATCACGAATCAAGCATTTTTGAGGTGATGTCTGTGTGTGTGTGTGTGTGCGTGTGTGTGAAAGTATGCGTGTGTGTGTGTATGTGTGTGTATGTGTGAGTCTGTGGAGACGATATCTCACGAAAGAATGGGGCGATTCGATTGAAATTTTTTTACAAAAATCACAATCCGTGAATACTGGAAGCCTATTGTTTTTAAATGTAATCGAATGTTTAGAACCTTCCTAAATTTTCGAGTGAAATTTTGAAAAAATCATCAAAAAATCAAAAGATTCATAAAGTTACGCACATAGACATTTCTTATGTAACTTTTTGTTAGAAAATGATTGACATAAACTTTAGAACGCTACCATGAACCATTCTCGAGATAATGCACATTTTTAAAATAAATTTATTAAAATATCCCATAAATTAAAAAAAATATATTAACTGTTGAGAAACATGTTCACTTCTCATATGTAATATCATGCGCTGGATTTGGTGATCTCATTCTCGTAGATCTAGCTCGTTCCATTCATGAGAAAATATACTTTGAGTAATACTTTTTTATTTGAACATCAATAGTCATTTATCTGCTATAAGAATAACTTATTTCTCCATCCATAACGCTTGGCGAGATTTTGGCGACGAATTTGGCGGAATATGGTCAACTTGGCGACTTTTTTAAATGTTGCCAAATTAACGAATATCTCGCCAAATGGATAAAAATGACGCTAAATCAATGAAAATGGCGACTAATTGACGAAAATTCAATATTGTAGAGTGAATATAAGTATCTACTATAAGAAAAGCCTATTTTTTACTGTAAATGTAATAAATTCACTGCATTATATAATAAAAGTCATGTGTTGCCCACATCAGATTTTTAAATATAAAGTTATGGTCGTTCCGCCTCTCAGAAAACGTTCTACAGGCGCCCATGTGTAAAAGAGTTCAGAAATCTGGAACATAAACTTTAGTTGAAAAACAGTGTGGTTAACAATGTCCTTAAACAATATAGTATATTAATTATTTACAAATACCATACTATAAAAACTTTAAACTATCTTATAATTACAATATGCCAATATGCTAAGAATATGCTAGGAAATTATCAACCCCTTTTTATCTAACTGAGATTCTCGTGTAAAACGGAATTTTTAAAGGGAAATCAGATTTATTCTTTCTAAAACTCTCAAATGCGCAAATTGATGCGTCGCTATATTGATGCGATATAAAGAGCTAAGTCTACTTTGCAAACTACTTAAGTTTAATGGAAGTTATTCTTAGTATATTTTTTTGTTTTGATAATATTTAAATTTAATAATAGTTAGTTAGGTAAATGCTAGGTTATTCGTGAAAAATGAATCAAAATCTTTAGTATTACAAATAATGAATATTTTCTGTGAATATTAATTAATAGAATCACGTTTCATCCGAAATGGGGGATCCATTAGCCTTGCAACAGGCATCCTTACTTAGCCATCATTGATGAAACGTCACGCCCCACATCCAATCATTGATTGTTAATAAAGGTTGAAAATGGAGAAGCAATAGAATAATATAGCAATAGAATAGAAGCAATAGCCTTTCTATAAGCTAACTTACCATGTTAGTTAATCTCAGCTAGGAAGGAGCTTAACAAATGAATGGTCTTAATGCCATGCTTCTCCTTATAGAGCACGAAGGCTGGATGATTTCAGCTTTTTAAACATTGAAATATGCGTTCTAATTGGAAAAATACTTTGATAGCAATGAAAGGCAATAATTTTCTAAATTATACATATATATTCGCAAAGTATTTAAAAATTATTATAAATAAAAGTATGTTTAAATAATTCTTTAAATTATATTTTAAACAAGGGAGGCTCAGCTTTTTGGCCTCAATGGACGCTACGCCACTGATACACACACACACACACATTAACAGAACCTCGAAAACGTTCTATTCGAGTTCAGAGATGCTTAAAACTTGCTCTTCTGGCCGAAACTCGAATTCGAATTTTCGACTCCTATACGTTATACTATCTACGTAGAGGAAGTAAAAATCAGAAGTACATGAAGCCACGTTATAAATGGAAAACATTACATATAGAATTTCCAGATACCTTCTTCCATGGTGTATATAGAGGTGCATTATTAAGAACAAACCATTTCATATACTATTTTGTCATTCGAACAGAAAATTATCGTCACAAGGTTGGAGATTTATTTTTTACATGTAATAATCAAACTATTTGATACTGTTGATTTTATTAGAATTGATCTTGCTTGTAAATTTGCAAGTACAGTTTGGATGGAAGTTGTATTCCATACAAAAAGTAAAGCATGAATAACGCCAATTTGTCCAAAAATATAAGGGAAATGAATGTACAAAACATTGCCGGGACTTCGCGTATTTACTGGAAGTGTTAAATTTTCAAATTACTAAAAATATTTCTTAGTGCTGATATCATTAGTAATTGCAAAACATATATTTAGAAATTTGTTAGTATGATATAGATGCAGCGTGAGTCATCACTTTTAATTAGAAATATGCTAAAAATACGACACATAATTTTTAAAGAATCAAAAGTTTTGAATTAAAGTAAAAACACTTCATAGAAGTCTTTTAATTTGATCACACCATTCAGACGTTAAAATTGCATAAACATCAGAACGTTTTCAGACATAAAATGGCCATCATCAGTGGTAATGTGAGTAAGTCATCAACATTGTCACTGTTGAAGCAAGTTTAACGCCTGAAAGCGATCTAGTATTTATTTAATTTTAACGTCTTAATGGATGGTGTGATTGAATTAAATTACTTTTATTATAAAGTGTTTTTCTTTCCTTTAATTCTTAGGCGTGTCACCATCCTTGTTAAATTTTAAACATTGTCACTGATAATGGACATTTAACGTTTGAAAGAGCTCTGATTTCTATCATTTTAACGTCTTAATTGTGTGATTAAATAAAATGACTTTTATTATTATCAAATGACTTTTATAATACGAAATAGGTCTTACAAAAATAGATGCTTTTCTAATTACCAACGGTAAAATTCCAATACACAGAACCACTCCATATTTTATAGTTTACATTCAAGAGGTCAAAATATTTAATAACAGTAATATTAAGAATTCCATTTAGTCTCCTATCAAACTTAATACTTCAAAATTGTGGTATTATTATATGTTTTAATGGTATTATGTTCTTATTGTATTTCATGGGGTTAGATATTAATATTTATCTTTCAATTATGTTAACCTTGTGAAGTTTCTGTGTGTCTCTATCCGACTAATTAGTAATTTTTTAGTTTTTTTTTGTACCATTTATCTTGGGCATATGCTTATATTGTTCTTATATGAGAATATTCTAGATGTACACCTATAAATTTTCTCTAAAATTTTCTTGAAATAACCATGGTCTTCAAAATTCTTACCAAATACATTTGCCGACTTTTTATAGTTTTCTTGAAAAAAAAAATTACTGCCCTCCTACCCCCTCGAATTGTTGTAATTTTCAAGTACGCCAACATATTTTTCTCATTTATAATCCTATTTTAAATTTATTCCTAATTTTCTTTCAACTCAAAATTAATTTTAATCAACCCAACACTAATAACTACTAGATGTTTTAATTATGTTGTATAAGGTATTTTGTTCATTGCTGTACATTTTTTGTCAAAACACTTAAAAATAGCTTTCTGTCCTAAGCAAAATATTCCCAATTCAATTTAACATCTCAAAATGAAAGCATTTTAAATACATATGCACATGCATGCTTGGAATTTTCTGGCTTACTACAGACGTGAGCATGCATCAACAGTCACCAGTAGGAGTGACATGTTTTGAATCACAAAGTAACGCTTGAGAGGTTACGTGTTCATTTTTATGACTTCATATGTACGAATTGTGACTTTATATGTTCGAATTGTGACTTTATATGTACGAATTGTGACGTCATATGTGCGAATTGTGACGTCATATGTACGAATTATGACTTCATATGTACGAATTGTGACGTCATATGTGCGAATTGTGATTCATATGTACGAATTGTGACTTCATATGTACGAACTATGACTTTATATGCACGTAGTGTTTCAACGGAATTTCTCGAAGATTCTTAACAGGGACAGACGGATCACGATCTCGGGATTTTTAACAACAAAACGAATTGAATGCGAAATCAAATGATGGATATCTACATAAGGCTGAAGTTTACGTAAAAATGCTCCTTGAAAATCATTATGTCTATATTTAAAGATAAACACCTGAGAGTATTTTGCCAGCCATTATACGGGTGCCATGAAATTATTAATTTCTAAGGGCCAAATGCCTAAATTTCTGCTGAGTGAAGAGAATAAAAAGATTGCAACCGTAAATAAGGGGCATCATAAGGCGTCAATCCTTGCTGTTCTATACTCAGATGCCAGTACTCAGATGTTTTGATCATTTCATGAATTTTTGAAGATATACTATTTAGAGGTGTTGATCTATCTATACATATTTTTACAAATTTATGGAGACGCAATTGCGTATGTTGATTCTGCTTGTTTAGTTAAATACACTGTTTAAAATTTAATAACTGTATTTAAATTGTGTGCCCATACTCAGATTTTATTGCTGACAAAAATTTTACCGTACTATTATTTTTAAGAAATTTCCCCCTTAAAACACACATTTCTCAAGATCTGCTACAGATAGAGATTAGATGATGACTGATTTGGATTCAGCATCAAATTCTGGATGAGATAGGATGGTTCACTGATAATTTTCACTTTCGGTTTATTTTCCACTTTCGACTCAAAAAAATTCCAGGCGATATTGATTTCTCAGGATTGGTTACAGACAGAGCTTAGATAATAAATTAAAGGGATTCAGCATCAAATTTCAGAGGGGGTAAAGGAACTCACCAATAATTTCTATTTCCGGTTCTGGAGATGCAACTTCCGATTAAAAAATTTATATTTTCCTTAAAACATGTATTTCTCGTGATTTTCTATAGATATAACAGACATAGATCAGTATCGATGTCCACAGGAGAATGGGAGTTCACTAAGGATTTCCAATTCCTATTCTTTCCTGTTTGCTGTAAAAAATTTCCTTGAAGCAGCTATTTCTCAGGATTGGGTATAGATAAAGTTTACATGACGACTGATATGGATTCAGCATCGAATTATAGGAGGGGGGGGGAGGTCATTAAGGATTACCATTATTGGTTCTGGAGATGTCACTTTCTATCTTTTGGAAAATTCATATAACTATGCGAAATAAGTACGCAAAAGATAATAAATGCTTAATAGTTTCATTAAAGATGAAGCGTACCCACCTTTTGCTACAATATGGAAGCTTTTATATAAATTTCTTATTTTTATTGAAGATATGTGAAAATTTTATAAATTCTTTACCTTT
This sequence comes from Amaurobius ferox, assembly GCA_951213105.1. Lineage (NCBI taxonomy): Eukaryota > Metazoa > Arthropoda > Arachnida > Araneae > Amaurobiidae > Amaurobius > Amaurobius ferox. Next base: position 98,293,190 of record OX578139.1, on the reverse strand, counting down.
TCACACTTAATTTTGAGAGAATAAGTTGGATTCAGTTTATTGTGGAGAATTTTTACCCTTATTTTGTAATGAATTATTTAAATTTCCTTATTTCTAGTGGTTGATGTTGAGATCCAGACCGTCCGACCTACTAGAAAGGTGTAAGGTAACTGTTTAGACGGTCGGGAAGTGCCACCCAATTTAGACCGGAACCCAGTGGGGGAGGCATCCACAAGGACCGTACCCTCCTTCCCCTACCATCAACCTCTCGGAAGGACTTGCCGAACCACATGTTTAACGTGATCGTACTCCGCATGAACACGGCGGCAGTTGTGGCAGCGTGCAAATCTAGCGCGCAAACCACGGGGATACCGCACCCGAGATGTGCCAACAGCACGCGGTGTTCCCAGGTGGTCACCCACCCAAGTACTAACCGCGCCCGATGCTGCTTGACTTCGGTGATCTAACGAGAACCGGTGTTTTCAGCACGGTAGGAGCCGTTGGCTCTTATTACTAGTGGTGCTTAAATTCACAATTTCTAGTTGGTAAAGATTCCATTACCACAAGACCTTTCTAGCAGCATCATTCCCAGCTACAAATTGTTACGGATTACAATAGTTCATGCTATTTACTGGAAATTAATTAAATCAGTGTTTGCTGGACGTTTGTTTGTCGTTTTTTGATACAAAAGTCAACTTCTTTTCATATTCAAGCATTCCAAAGTAAAAAAGAAAAAATTGCCTTGCAAAGTAAATAGAATGTTTCTACCCGCAAAATATTCTGAAACACAATAAGACATATACATACTTTGCATTCTGGTCATAAAGTTTTCTTCCCTACTTCCGTAAAACAAAGATCATATATGTGTTTTTTGAAAATCGTGAAAAAAAGTTTTTTCGAGAAGGTTATCTTTTTGTTGTCGAGAGGCATTCCAATTCCATTCCAAATAGATGCATCCCTAAAGAGTAAATTTAGGTGTCACCTGTGAAAGACAAATGTCAGGAGTAAAACGGAAGTTTTGAAGAGAAACCTGACAGCCACATTGCCACCATTTCTATTCAGATTTTCGCTGAACTTTTGTTTCTCAGCGTGTATTGGTTTTGTCATTGCAAAAAAAGGTCATTGGAGAATTGAATAAATTTTTATTGGCAATAGGATCGTTGATAAATTGTTTATCCACGTTAAACATGAGGGTAGTAGTTTTAATACATTAAAATCTTGATAATCCATAACATTGTAAATGACTAGATATATCTGTGGGCATCTCAATTTTTTCTTCTTATCTATACTATAATCTTAAAAGTCTGTCTGTCTGTGTATGTCTTTCCAGCGATGCAATAGTGGCCGGTCGTCCAAGGCCAATGACCGGATGTCTCAAGTGCACTGTCGCAGCGACTGTGACTCTGTTTCCGTATACCTTCGGCTAGGGCGGTAGATCTTTAAAAGTTTGCAGCGATACAAATTCACCCCATTAATCCTACTTAAACAAATGTGCCACTCTGACTAAAGCGACCAATAGGAGACGTGTAGTAAGGTTTTGGAAGCCAAATGTTCTAAGGAGTGTGCCAGAGAATAAAACGTTCTTTTGAGGTGTAATATATACTTTCAGATGTAAAAGCATAAAATATAATACATAGGTCATATAAAACTCTACAGGCAGTTTATGATTTAAGAAACTACCGAAATTGAAATATAAAAGAATGCCGACACTGAGTAAAATGTTTAAATTATCGAGTGAACGTGAAATGCTTACTCATTTAGCTTATTTAATTAGAGCTTTTACCTTCTTATTGGATCACATGGTAAGTTCTTTTGGATCACATGGTAAACTAAGTTAATAATTTTTCATTAATCAAACATTTATTATTCATATTAATTGTTCATAAATAAAACATTTATTATTTTAGGAGTGTCACATTAAAAAAATGTTTGAATTTGTCGACTAAACAGAAAACTGTCTTTTCCAAGTAATTTACAGAATTTAATTTACAGACGAGTTCTTTGACAAATCAAACTGAAAAAATTATTTTTTCAAATTCATACATTTAAGGGGATGGCGAATATATTAGAAGTTCGAATTCTGAAATAAATTCAAATAAAAGCTTTTGTGGTGAATTTACATTACGCACATAATTCGGAAATTTGGAATAACCCAGAACTAACGTGGTCGTGACACATAACATTTGCACATTGCTATCGTGGCTGCAAAACACACCGTTACTTCTTTGCTCGAGTTCCTTAACATAATCATCAAAAACACTACACATAAAAATCCACAATTTTAACTTTTAAAATAAATTAACCTGATATCTGAATTGACTTAATATTTGAAATAAGGTGCCTGCTGGACTCACAGTTTTAAATCGTCTACTGTAATAATAAATCGTTATATAAAACAGCAAAAATTTTTGGAAACGTTTTTTGAGAACTCATGAATGCAATTTCTATACGGATTTAAATTTCAGTAAAGAGATAGATTATTTGACAAAATAAGCGGTAAAATAAAATATTTAAAACATATTCCTTCATAGATGTGTTTTAAAGTAAACTGTTAAAATTTTGTAATAAACTCGAAACGAATTTTTCGACAAGACAGAATCTAAAAAGTAATTCACAGGAGCAAATTATAGAAAATAACCAAGGTTACTATATCTATAACACAGTAAATAACACAGTTTTTGAGAGTTTATAGTTTTAGGGGGTGTCGTTGATAAGGGCATTCCAGTTATCAATCAAACGCAAAACGCCCACTTTCTGTGGCAGACTTTGAAACTATTATACATATGGACCGTCCGACAGGGCTAACGAAAAAATTGCAGTTTTAAAATGTTCGCATTTTAGGGTTGCTTAGAACAATATTTTCGAAAACTTGGAAAAAGTAAATATACAGGGTGTCCAGTGCTATCGGTGCCCAATGGCTATTTTCTCAACCGTTAGTCACAGAGATATACTTCCAATTGCAAAAATGTTTTGAATTTTAAAATCTATTATCTTATAAACAGTTTAAATGAATAAATGCATTTTTAAATGAAATATGAAATATAAATTTTTATACGGTCCCCCGGTCCGACCAGTATTATATTTAGGAAAATCATCCTCATACAATTTCATGCAAAATAAAAAAAAATTATCCTTTTACAATCAAAATTGAGCGAGGTATAGCTGCTTAAAGTTAGAGAACTTTTTGTGCTGAGAAATGGGGGTTATACACAAAATAATTATATACACAAATTTGTTATTTTTTACGTGTTATATGCCTTTATTATTTTAGATTTAATGTGTGTAATTTTGTATTTTCGTCTGCAGGTACGCTGCAACTGGTCTCATTACTGGTCTATTACAGTATACAAATTTAAATTTCGTAATTTTTGCAGAAATGCATTTATTGATTTAAACTACTTGACTTAAACAATAATGTGTATGTGAGTGTGTGTGTGCGTGCGTGTGTGTGTGTGTGTGCGTGTGTGTGTGTGTTACCTCATTTACAATAAAGTTCTTCGAAAGACCCCTAGAAGAACTTAGTCGAGCCCTGACTTTAAAACTCTTCTAAACGAATTACTATTCAATACAAACTTTGCTTCATTCTCGACATTATGCGAGCAAATGCAAGTGAAACATAATACTTTGAATACGGAATTTCAATATTTATAAAGTCCCTTCAAATATGGCTGTGACGGGACATTTTTATGCGTGGAAAAGTGACTTAAGTCATAAGATTTAATGTTTCATAACTCGGTGAATTTTGGTCGTAAAAGGATGATATTTTTAACACTTTATAACAAAGATGAAAAGTGTTTATGACTTTGTTCATTCTGTCAGTCTGTCTGTCTGTGTGTCTGTCTAGCAGTCCATTAGCACGATAACTGCTGTAAAATGATTTACCCAAAATTAAATTTTAATATGTTGTTCAAACGGTCTGTAGGACCTATGGGAATATAAATGAATAATATCACCCAATTAGTTTTGGATTGAACCCGGGATGAAAAAATGAAATACATCGACCCCTATGGGATCAAATTTTTCAAACATTTTATAAGCGGATTTAAAATTCCCAAATAGCTTGGAAAATTTTAGGAAATATTTAAATTGTTCCATAACATATATAAAAAAAATTCAGCGAAATATATTCAGTAGTTTTTTAAATAAAAATTAAAATAGTAATAACACCTCTTATATGAAGCGATCACGTGACCTATTTCAAAATGAAATATGGCATCCATCTTGTCTCAAAACCGTGATTTTTAAAGTTCTTTTTAATTCATATTGAGTGTTGTATCCGTCCTAAAACCACTTTATTTTTGCTTAAATTCTGTGTATCTACATACTGAAACAACGCAATTACAATATATTTGAGTTTAAATGCTCATCCAAATTTGATTATTTCTACAACGAAACCTATTTTTCACCTATGTAAAATGTAAACAGCAAAATATGTAGAATGAGTTGTATTAGAATTGCTGTATTTCTTTAACACAAAATCATTTAGTTCATGGAGTCTGCATAGCTGATATGAATGAAATATTCATTGATTTTACAAAAAGAAGGACGATTTTTTTCGATAAAGTCTTACGCATAGAGTTTAATTACTTGTAGCTCCATGGTCTTAATTTTTAAATAAAATAAATTATTATAGTATTGTGATGAATGAAACGAATGGGAAAATGTTATGAATGAAATGTTGATTTTATAAAAAGAGCCGGGCGTGTTATTTTTTCTACGACGTCATTTGAATGAATTTCAGTTGTTTTCGATGAAGTTTTCGAATATAATAAATTATCGTAGTATTATGATAATTATAAAATTATTACCGAGGAAAGTATCACATTTTAGAGATGTTTAAACCAGGCAATTTATATTTCAATGCCCTCATTTGAATGTAGCTCATTTTTTTTTCGATGAAGGTTTAAGATTTCAAATATAATAAATTAATGTAGTATTGTGATAAGTTTTAAAATATTACCAAGGAATGTATTGCATTTTAGACATGTTTAAATAAAATTGCATTGAAGTTGGAAAGTGTTTCATAATCAATGCTTTAAGCATGATTGATCTTTCTTGTTTTATTTTGCATGAAATTATATGAGGATGATTTTCCTAAATATAACTGGTAGGACCGGGGGACCGTATAAAAAATTATATTTCGTATTTCTATCAAAAATGCATGTATTGATTTAAACTGTTTCTAAGACAATAGATTTTAAAATTTAAAACATTTTTGTAATTGAACGTGTATCTCTGTAACTAACGGTTGTGGAAATAGCCATAGGGCACCGATAGCCCTGGACACTCTGTATATTATAAAACACGATATGTCTTAAACTTTTGTAAAACTGTTAACAGTAGGGGGAATTAATTGTGGTTTTGAAATATTTGTATTTCTCGGAGTTCCAAAATTAAGTAATGTTTGAATGATCGTGTGAACGTATAAATAGAATTTCTAAACAAGATATATTTAGAATGTTCTAATTAGATGAATCACTAAAATATAAATTGGAAAAAATAATTCAAATTTATTTTTTCAAAGGAATACTGCAGAATAAAAATGTTCGAACTCTGGAATAAACTTTTAACGTACATCACGACGAGATAAAAAAAACTTTTTTTTTCATTGACAGACAGTTATGTAAAATAACAATAAAAATATTTTAATTGGAATTTAATTATTTTATGGTACTGATGAACAATGCATTCGATTTATTGAATTAGTGCAAAATACTTGATTTAAAACGACGCGTATGGACTTGAAATCAGTACACACACTGAAATAACACGATAACACATTTATAAATATTTGCAAGGAATTTAATTTTTACAAGAGAGGTAGTACTTTACACACGGATATTCTTAAATCTCGATTTAAATACATATTTAATGTTAGAGACTTTAAAATTTACCTTAATATATACAATTAACATTACTGGAACTTTGATAAATAAATTATGAAGAATACTAAGGATGAAATTTTAAATACTTAAGGGAATAGAATTTGTTCATAAAATCTATTAAAACACGAACAGACATAATCAATTGTGTAATCCTTGCTGTATTCCCAATAATATGATGGAATGGGCTGATACATTAAGAAGTACCATCGAAATTGTAGTTATTGATAAATATTTAAGCTTGCTTAATAATTTCATTTATCGTAAACTCCGGTAATTATAATTTCCTATAAATTGGCTAATTTAAATTTTAAAATCAGAAGCAATATCATCGGAGAAAATTTAAAAGTGAACTAACCAAACATTTTTTATGCGCAATAGAGACCATAGGATAGATATCGTACTATTACCAACTTATACAGTTTAAAAAAAATGTTTGAAAACAACTTGTAATATGTCATAAAAATGGCTTAAATTTCGTCTATACTAATTATGATATCAGTGTACGAGAATATACGGATTATGAAAACATGTGAACATCCTGTTGGGAATTGCTCTTTAGAGGATTATTTTAAGTATTATAACAAAAAAATATTGGTAATTGTTAATTTTCTTGTCATCTTCAAAGCTTTCACTCATAGAAATACCTGAAAATTGAAACCCATTGGTAAAAGGGGGATCATATAATTAAACGAATATTTATTATTTCTTTCTTTACAATAGATGGTAATGTATAGGGAAAGTATATATTGGAATCGTGTCGAAAATCGCAACTAGAGTTTTCAACGGATCTACATGTTTTGAAACCTATAGAACACGAATAAACCATTTTATGCCTGCTTGTCTGTGCAATGTATGTACACTGTAACTCAAAAACTAATTGACTAAATTTTATAAAATTTTATATGTAAATTTCTTGTGGATGACCCTGGTTCAGATTAGTTTTTGGTACGATTCGTGATAAAAGAACCTGCCATTTTGTGAAATGGCCCTCAAAATTCGCATATATCTAACATAGCTAAAAAACTAATTCACAAAATTTCACAAAACTTGGTAGATAGTCACTTGCGGATTAACCTGCTGGTGATTAGATTTTGGTATGATTCGGAAATAGAAAACCTGCGTTATTTTATGAAATGGCTTGCAAACATCGTCAATATCTGCAATAAAATACTGTGTATGCCCCAAAAGCATCAATTGTTTTATCTGTAAATTTGGACGATGAAAGGATTAAGTTCAACCCCATTACTTTTGGACGAATTGTTCACGTGATATTTTAATTCTTTCGCATTTTGGATACGTCGTCTTTAAAAATATGTCCAGTTACCAAATAAAAGCTAAAATTGACTTAAAAGTGCAAATTCGGTGTTATTTTATGCAATTAAACTCAATTTAATGGATGATTAAAGAAATAACGATAAATTGAATTTTAATCTGTAGGAAAAGTCATGTGCTGCCCACATCAGATGTTTTTTATATTAAGGATATAAGAAGTTTGTTATTGTGTAGCCACAAAAATAAGGTTTAGTAATTGGCAATTTTTTCACATCGCCAAAGAAAACACTTCTATCAAGAATGTTATCTTTCTCTGTTGTTAAATAAAATTCCTGTTTCAGTATTCCAATAGATGTGGCTGACAAAAGCTCGTATAGGTAATATAACAATCGCAAAGAGTTAAACTTTGAATAATAGGATCTGACTCACTGAATGAATTCATTTTTGGTCACATGTCCAATATCCTTTTTAACACTTTATAACATAGTTGAAAAGTGTTTATGACATTGCTCATTCTGTCTGTCTGTTTGCCTGTTAGCACAATAACTGCCGTAAAAATGACTTTATCAAAATGAAATTTTAGTATGGTTTTCAGACGGTCTGTGGTTGAAAAAATGAAATACATTGAACCCAATGGGATTTAATTTTTCAAACATTTTTAAGCGAATTTAAAATTCCAAATTTCTTCGAAAATTTTAGGAAATATTCAAATTATCCAATAAAATATATAAAAAGAAATTTAGCAAAATATATTCAGTCCTTTTTAAATAAAAATTAAAATAATATGCATTATTATATTTTGCTTACATTCTGTGCATCTACCTACTGAAATAACGCAATTACAATATAGTTGAGTTTAAATGATGATCCAATTTTGATTATTTCTACAACGAAGCCTAATTTTCACTTATGGTAAATGTAAACACCAAACAATGTAGAATGAGTTGTATAAGAATTGCTGAATTTCTTTAACGCAAAATTCTTTAGCTCATGGAGTCTGCACTATAGCTGATATGAATGAAACATTTATTGATTTTAAACAGAGAACCAGACGATGTTTTCCATGAAGTTTTAAGCATAGAGTTAAATTACTTGTACGTCCCTGGTTTTAAGTTTTTAAATTAAATAAATTATTATAGTATTGTAATGAATGATAGGAATGGAAAAACTTTTATGAATGAAGTGCTGATTTTATATAGAGGCGAATTATATTTCGATGAAGTCATTTGAATAAAGTTCATTTGTTTTCGATGAAGTTCTCAAATCTAATAAATTATTGTGGTATTATGATAATTTTAAAAATATTACTGAGGAATGTATCGTATTTTAGAGATGTTTAAACCAGGCAATTTATATTTCAATGCCGTTATTTGAATGAAGTTCATTTTTTTCGATGAAGTTTTAAGTTTTCAAATATATTAAATAAATGTAGTATTGTGATAATTTTAAAATTATTACTGAGGAATGTATCGCATTTTATAGATGTTTATATAAAATTACATTGGAGTTGGAAAGTGTTTCATAATCAAGGCTTTATGCATGATTGATCTTTCTAGTTTTTACATTTTTTACAATTCTTCGCATATGCAGATGAGAAGTATGGTGGTGGAGTCAAAAATTTACTTTCTAATTTTGGTGCATTTGCACGTTTTTAATACAGCTAAATATGAATGGAAAATTTTCAATTATATCTGTGTATCTGAGTCTGTAAGATCTATATCTCTAGAACACTATGAGTGATTTTAATGAAAGTTGGCATGATTATTTCAATCTATGAACAACAAAGAATTTTCTGGTATAACGTACTATTGGAAGGTCTTCTAATATGCTAATCATTGTTTAAAAATATCCAAAATAAATTATGAAAAATATTTATGTTAAAATTTGTTTAAAAAAATAGGCATTATTTACGCTTTAACTTTTATTAATATATACGCTTTATAGGCATATATATTGGCATTATATACGCTTTAAGTTTTATTTGAAAACAAACATAAAATATACTCACATATATCAAATTAAACGATTTTATGTTTTATGATAAGATTTGTAATTACTTTCAGCCAGACATCCTTTACTTTCAGATTAATATCCTTACTTTTAGATAAAGTAAATAACTTTTAGATAAAGCAAATAACTTTTAGATAAAGTAACCTTTGTAAGGAGTTATTACGATTCGTTCTACAGATTTTAGAATGTTTACTTTATAGATCTGGAAAGGATTGAGCTATCTTCATGGTGCAACTACTATTTAATGTTTTATGATAAGATATGTAATACCTTTCAGCCGGACATCCTTTATTTTCAGATTAATATCCTTGTAAGTACTTTTAGATAAAATAAATAACTTTTAGATAAAGTAACCTTTGTAAGAAGTTAGTATGATCTGTTCTACAGATTTTAGAAAGCTTACTTTACCCCAGGGATTTGGAAAGTATTGAGCTATCTTTATGATATTTTGGTATATTGATTTTAATCCGTAACCGCAAAAGATTTTAGATTACCTACGAGATTGAGTTATGAAAACGTTATAATTTTTTTATCGTTTTCGAACAAATTAAGAATTTTATAATTTAGCCATTTCATGCGTTAGATACATAAACACCTAATGGTTGTATTTAAAATATGATATGGAAAGATACAAAAATCAAGTTTTGTACGGAGTTTGGTTTTCTCAAAAATAATGGTACTAAATTTCATACTATTTGAAATAAATGTGGACTAAGGGTTTCTCTGTCCTTGAAATTCATCAGCACGCAGGAAAAGATAAGATCATCAGAAACACAAATCTGCTTAAAAAAAGGATTTTAGAGTTTTTCTGGTAGTAGAATATTCTTCGAATTAGTAGCAATTCTGAGTATTCTTGAACTTGCTCATCGGTTATAAAAATATAAATGCTTTGGATTAACAGAAAATTATAAACTGCTGGATGATCTTCGAATTCTAAGCTGTGGGACAACCTGAAAATTTTAAACTGATGGATGGTCAGTTGAACATGTTCTTGTTTTCAAGCAACGTCGTAATATACGGTAAAAGTATCTCCATTGTAATTCTGAACACTGAACAAATATTCTTCTATCAGAAACATTCTAAAATCATTTCTTTAAGGAGTTTTGGGCTCAACTATTATCTTATCACCTCCATCATATAGACAAGCAACATTGACAGCAGAACTATGGAGCGTGGGTGGTAATCTGGGTGGTAATAAATGGCCCATTTAACACTTTCTTGACTAGCGTTTCCACATAGCTTTAGTTAATTATAGTAAATCTCACTAAGCGCCTTGGAATGAATGATAACTGGATAGGGTTGCTTAAAATTTCGCCAAAATTTAATACCACATGGCTGTATCGACAGTCATGGCTGCAATAGTTATGATTTTGAACTTCGAAGCTTTCTAGCTGCGGGGTGCTAAAAGAATTTAGAGAGCCACGAAAACGGGAAAACAATTATTTAAGTATTCTACAGTTATTGAATGAATTTCTAGCCAGGGTCGTCAGTGCAAACTACGGGGGCCCCTCACAAACATTTATCACGGGTCCCCTTCATATTGGATTTTCCCCTTTAATATATGTTTCCTATATTCCCCCCTCTTTGGGGATACTCCCTCACGCTCGACTGGTGTCTCCCCCCCAGCCCATGCTATGGATTGCCCTGTTTTAGCACAGAATAGGAAGAACACTATCGGTTTTTGACGCATAATGAGCCAAATCATTAACTAACAATAAGCAAAATGCGGGCATAAAATTATAGCAAAACTTGTGAATAAAATTATGGAATTAGGCAGTATATAAGAAAAATGAAGGAATCCAACTATTTTTGAAGCTAAATGAAATAACTTTATCAAAAAGTCATAACTTTCTGTGAACAATACCAGTTTCTAATAAGATGTTAACGGCTCACAATGAAACCACTTTTGCTCTATAACACGTTCTTATCCGCATTAGAAGGGAGCAACTTTTGCACCATAACACTCTCCTATCCGGATAACAACGGAGACACTTTTACCATTTAAAACTCTCTTTTCCATATTAAAATGAAGCAACTTTTGTAATCTAACACTCTCTCAGCTCGATTACAATGAAGGCACTTTCACTCCTTAACACTTTCTTATCCGTATTACAATGAAGCAACTTTTGTACTATAACACTCTCCCATCCGGATCACGATGAAGATAGTTTTCCCTTTAACATTTTTTATTTGTATTACAATGAAGCAGCTTTTTCACTATTACACTCTTCCAACCAAATCATCAGAAAAGTATTATTTTCTCTATAGTATATACAAAACAATGATAGAATGAATTGCTTAGCATTCTTAGGAATCTTGTATTTTTAGGAAAGTATTACTTTCTGTATAGTTATAGTATTACAAAAAAATGAAAACATATATTACTTAACTTCCCTTCGAACCCAGTATTTTCAGGAAAGTATTATTTTCCTTATAGTATAGTATTACAAAAGAATGAAAATCCAATAGATTGAATATCACTGAAACTAAAAGTATGTCATGTTTGTGTATATTCTAGCTCTGCTCTGTCGAAAGATAATAATCAGGCAACTACGTCCATTTTCTGCAGCTTTTTATTGCAGGCAATACGGAATCGCAAGGGACAAGCAAAATCTCTAAATCGGAGCTACGATAAATGCTCTCTATTTGGGATCAGGTGCAAACGAAACAAGCCAGGATAAACTTTTACTAGGAATAAAATAAACAGGGCGAGAATTCGAACAGAATATTTGAAACAGTCAGAACTTGTTAGTATTGATCGGTAGGCATACATCGTATACAGTCAACCCTCCTTTAACGCGATTAATTCGTACCCCGTTATAAGAAACTCAGATTTGTGCAAATCAGATTAATTCGTACAGTGTTATATGGAATCAGCATACCGTGTTGTATGGAAACCGCGTTATAAGAAACTCAGAATTAGTACAAAACAGAACAATTCGTACCGTGTTTTTTGGAAACCGCATTAAGTGAAACTCAGAATATATAAATCAGGCTTATTCGTTCTACATTATATAAAACTGCATTTTTAGATCGCCATGTTATGATGAATATGGTTATAAAATATATATAGTTTATAGATACAAAAGGCAATAAATATATTTTTACATATTTCGAATTATTTTTATAAAGACTTATTGTGGGACGTAGAAATATAAAGGCAACTTAAAGTTAACATTTAATAAAATTAACATTAATTATTATTAATCACTAAAGACATGGCCGTTGATCTCATAAAGTGGAATTATCATTTAAAGTACATTGCTCATTGTTGTGCCGCAATAAACCCTCCAATTAGTTTTACCTTTTGTGTAGGTCCTAAAAAGAATTATTAATTAATATAATGCTAAATTGATCACACCATTTAAACTTAAACAATATCATTTAATAACAACATCAATTTATCAATAACATCAATTTTCATTAATTATTTTAGCGAGGAGACATATGGGACCAGAATTATTAGATTTACGATAGTGTCTAGAATCTGTGATATTTTGAGCACATACCTTCCAGTTTAGTCTTGGGCTTATCATCTCTTAAAGGCTTGCATCAGTCTTATACTGCCATAACTCTGTGGTGTGTGGCTCCTCCTCGTATTTTTAATGCACTCGCCATTTGATCTACCTCCATCAATTTGGAACTTCTATGGGCACTCTTCAAATCTGTTAGGTTTTTCATTTTTTCTCTACTCGTGCTCTAGTCAAAATTGGATCATCTTCTCGTCATGTCTGCATCTGATTTCGTCTACACTTGAACTCGTTTCGTCTATTACTGCTACTGATTTCTTTCGTCTGATCCAAACTGTGGTTTCCTCGGCGGGGGGGGGGGTAGCTCCGCCCTTCTTCCCCTTGGCGCTCATTGGTTCTTCTCAACCTAATGGCATCATTTTCCATTTAGCAAGGCCCCTCTCATCCCCTCTGGTCTTGCACACCTAAATTTATAGTCCTTTTAACCTTAAAGTTCAAGTCCTCATAAACCCCAGCGTCAGCCAGTCTATAGCTTTGTTTTCCGTTCTAGGCACCATAAATATTCAAATAAAAATGTCTCATGTGAGAACATATTCTGGTCTCACACTTATATAAGAAAATTAAAAAAAAACAATGCGAAATATAAACTTGATAATTTTTTCCAACAAAAATCCTATTAGCATTCATCATTGCTGTCAAATATTAGTGGCTTAATTATTTTTCTTTTACTGTTCTCTTCAGTTTGCATATCTTCATTTTCGTTTTCAAATGTAGTTTTATTTTGTAATGCTACTAAAATCTCTCTACGAGGAACCAAGCAATTTTGTAATTCTCTTTTAAACTGTGCATTTCGCACTGTTAAAAGATCATTTTCATTAAAGTTATTTCTTTTTCTAATTGTTTACCTTAATCCAGTCCCTTTAGCACATCATGTAAATTGAAATTTGCAACACATTCTTTATCCATATTTTCGTCTACCAATGCATTTGAGGTGAACGTATTTTTTACAGGGTACTTCCCTAATAGCTGAAATTGAAAAATGATGTACGTGTCTGAAAAAACAAGGGAATTCCCCATTAATATCAACCATAAAGTGTAATAGAAAAATTCATTCTGTAGGAAGACTGCTTAAGCTAATTGAGTTGTTGTTGTTGTTTCTTATGCCTCCCGTTTTCAACGGAGTCGATACAGGACCAATGACGCAGGAAGCAAGACAGAACGATACAAGAAAGATCAATCATGCTTAAAGCATTGATTATGAAACACTTTCCAACTCCAATGTAATTTTATTTAAACATCTCTAAAATGCAATACATTCCTAAGTAATATTTTAAAACTTATCACAATACTACATTAATTTATTATAAATGAAAACTTAAACCTTCATCGGAAAAAATGAACTTCATTCAAATGACGGCATTAAAATATAAATTGCCTGGTTTAAACATCTCTAAAATGTGATACATTCTTCGGCAATAATTTTAGAATTATCATAATACTACGATAATTTATTATATTTGAAAACTTCATCGAAAACAACTGAAATTCATTCAAATGACGCCATAAAAAAATAACACGCCTGGCTCTCTCTATAAAAGCAACATTTCATTCATAAATAATTCCCCCATTCATGTCATTCATCACAATACTATAATAATTTATTTTATTTAAAAATTAAGACCATTGAGCTACAAGTAAGTAAACTCAATGCGAAAACTTCATCGAAAAATATCGTCCTTCTCTTCCTAAAATCAATGAATATTTCATTCATATCAGCTATGCAGACTCCATGATCTAAATACTTTTGCGTTAAAAAAATACAGCAATTCTAATACAACTCATCCCACATATTTTGCTGTTTACATTTCACATAAGTGAAAAATAGGCTTCGTTATAGAAATAATCAAAATTGGATGCTCATTTAAACTCAAATATATTGTCATTGCGTTGTTTCAGTATGTAGATGCACAAAATTTAAGCAAAAATAAAGAGGTTTACGACGAATACAACACTCAATATTAATTAAAAAGAACTTTAAAAATGACGATTTTGAGACAAGATGGATGCCGTATTATATTTTGAAGTGGGTCACGTGATCGTTTCATATCTTGGTCACGTGATCGCTTCATATAAGAGGTGTAATTATTATTTTAATTTTTATTTAAAAAACTACTGAATATATTTTGCTGAAATTTTTTTTATATATTTTATGGAATAATTTGAATATTACCTAAAATTTTCGAAGCAATTTGTGAATTTTAAATCCGCTTAAAAATGTTTGAAAAATTAGGTCCCATAGGGTTCAATGTATTTCATTTTTTCAACCCGGGTTCAATCCAAAACTAATTGGGTGATATTTTTTATTTATATTCCCATAGGTCCTACGGACCGTCTGACCAACATACTAAAATTTCATTTTGATTAAGTCATTTTTGCGGCAGTTATCGTGCTAACGGACAGACAGACAGAATGAACAAAGTCATAAACACTTTTCAACTTTGTTGAAAAGTTTTAAAAAGACATAAGACAAGAATTGAGTTGTATTATAGAGAAACCGTGTTATAAAACTACCACGTTATATGGAAACCACGTTTTATGAGTACCGCGTTATGAGAGGGCTGTCGCAATTCTTGCTCCGCGTATTATGGAAACCGCATTATGGGAGTACCGTGCTATAGGAGGGTTGACTGTACTACGTTTTTAATTCCCTTTAATACATGGTAAGGTATAGGGATAGTTTTGGTATCGCGTCAAAAATAGCAAATCGAGTTTTCGACGGATCTGCATGTTTCGAGCTGTCCAAAATCCTAAAAAACTATTTTTAGCGTGACATCTGTGTTTACCTATACAATATATGTATCCGCTACAGCTGCAAAACTAATTGACTAAATTTCACAAGATTTGGTTAAAAAGTTAAGCGTGGGTGACCCTGGGGTTGATTAGCTATTAGTACTTCTCGGAGAAAAAAGGACCTGGGTTTTTATTGAAATCAGACTGACAAGTCGTATATATCCTCTTTGAAACCTATATATCCTCTCTGAAACACTGAATGACAAAATTTAATTAAAAATATGATATATATATATCACTTGTGGGTTACCCTGGTACTGAGTAGGTTGTGGTATATGATTCGAAAACACAAGACCCTACTTCTTTGAGAAATGGTCTGCTAAAATCGTCAAAATCTAAAATAAATAACTATGTATACTCAAACGTATTAATTAAATACTTAATTAATGCGTAATTTTTGACGATGAAAACAGTAAGATCATAACTCTAGAATTAACCGTTCTTGAGACATATAAATAAATAATGAAGAAAACAAGCAAAATTAAAAATTTTTTTTACACTGTGCCTTTCCCTGGGACCCAATATATTACATGTTCTAAATTTAGATTCTGTGGTTCCTACATAATGATTTATTAAGGACAGATTTTGAAAAATATATTTTAATTACGGCATTAGTGTATTTGTTCTTTTTCTAATGAATCTTTTATAGAAATTCATTTAGAAGCTAAAAATCGTCCTTACAGTTAAGAACTGCAATCTTATTTCTGAAACAAAGGCAAGGTTTTATAAAAACATTATATATATATATATATATATACTCGTATATCGAATATTGAAGTCTTAAGAGGTTATAGCTATAATTTCCCATTTAACGATGGCAGCAACATTCCATAATTATATTGCTTTACAATATACCATATCAAATAGTTATGACTTCATATGGGCATGATATTGCAAGTCATCCACAATCGAAAACCTCTACAAAGCATTATAGTGTCTGATCCTAATAGTATGAAGTACTACAGACATTACTGTGCCCATAATGTAAATGTTAACGCGCAGTTAACTTAGAATTATAGTAGTAGCGCACACAACCGTTAACATATTATCTTCATAGATCTTAAATACTTACTTTTCAGTATTTTAAATGGCAGTAACTAGATTTAAAATATTCTTTCTGAATGATTGCTAATCGCAAATATTTGGATTTTTAAAAATATTAAGTTCCTAAAAGTGAACTATGACGATTAGTTTATTGAAATTCGCATTGCATATTGGTATAAATGTCATGAAATATTGTAAAATATTTGGGTTTTTTAAAGACTATCTAGCTATGTTTTCTTTAAATGATTCATGGAAACTAATGTATAAAATTCTGTTTAATTTATAATACTAGGGGTCTCCGGCCCCTGTTCGGTGAAGCTCACCAACCCCGTAACTGCGAATCGAGAGGCACCTATTCGCTCGCGTTCGCAGATATCGCTTCGCGAGCTTTTTCTCTCCGGCTGCTAAACAGACGTAATACTCTTCTTGGGGCAATCTCTTATTCGCTAGTACTCACCGACCCCAGGTCTCGCTTTGCGAGCTATACTTTTTGCCGCTTGTTCTTTGTGCAATGACAAAAAATCTTATTTCGTTCCAAATCATTAATTTAAATATTACTTATTTCGAAATGACAACAGCGTTATGCTCTCAAACTCCTGAAACTCGATGGATTCTCCCCCTGTCCCCTCATTAACCGCACAATTTCGCTTAACGAGTTCTTTCTTCATGGCAGCTATGCATGGGTAATAGTCTGGGAGCCCCCCCCCCTCTCCGCTGGCTGACGCTCACCAAACCCTGTAACTCGCTTCGCAAAGTGGGAGGCCACTCATTGGCCGTCGATGAATGGCGTTGGCTGTCGATAAGCTCTTTCGATAGCACTTTGCAGCCGACTGCTGCGCAGGCTTTATACGCCCCTGCGAACCGTCCCCTAATCGTTGACGCTCACCAACTGCTGGAGATTTCTTCGCGAGCTCGATCGGCGCGGACGAAAGCCTTGGTGTAACCTGCACGCTACTGCTCACCAAGTCTCGGGATCTTCTACACCTGTCTATTGCCGCTCATTGTCGCCGATGCTATCTTCACCAGCGCTTTTATTACATCTGCGTAAGAGCCTAATAATGATGCAAGAATTGTGGTCAATGGCCAAAGCCGAAAGTGAAGGTATGTGCCATTAATAATTGTTGACGGTCATAAATGCACTTTAGGAATTTTAATTAACTGGTCTGACACTGTCTCTCTCCGCCGCAATTAATGAATAATTGTTGTAATTAAATTAATAAGTAATCTAATTAAATGCTTATGTTTAATCTAAGTAAATGTCTAATTTAAGTAAATGTTTATGTTAAAATAAAAATGCGTTTTGCATTTAATAACTTTATTGTGCACCACAGCTTCTGTATTTTTTTATATTGAGGGATAAACCATGATTGGGTAGCGTCAACGGATTTTAAGTTGCATTTATTCTAGAGTGGCTTAAAGAACAATTAGGTCACGTTGGTTTAGTAATTCAAATAATGATTTCGTACAGTTTGTTTGTATACTTATGTAATGATTGGTTACGTTCAAAGTCAGGAAACAGTCATAAGCATATGGAGACGACAATAGATAGATAGACGTCTAAATGCTTAGTGAGACCGTACCAAGACTAACCATCATAATTTAATGAAATTTGGTACAGCTGTTTTTTGTGCTAATGACACAAAAAGACAGACAAACAAATGGCAATTCCAATTTATTTATATGGACTTTGATGGCAATTATACTCTGAATTTTCAACTGTATTTAAAATCTTAAAAGCATCACATGGGTGCTAAAAACGCTATTAATGTAAAGCACATGCAATTTAAAAATGCATTTTTATGACAAATTTAGTAATACTTTTATTAAGCTCTTAAAAATGCTTCATTTCCCCTGCTAAAGGAATAATATGATTCAGTATTTTATGTTTATCTTTAATTACAGAGTATAAGAACACTAAATATGCAAATATGAAAAATAATTTTCTCATTTTCGTGTTGGTACTTGAGAAAACAGAATTTTAATAATGAATAATGTACATGGACAGAAGTAATGTATACTGTAAATTTTAATAACCTTTGCATTTGAATGGAATTTTATATTCCGGAATAAGTCCCAGATTATAAAAATAAGTTTATTAATGGCAGCGTAGAAATATATTTTATCTTGGTTATTTTTATAACAATTTAATGACACAAAAATAACAGTTAAGCTCCATTACAAAAAGCGTACTTTGTTACCATTGCAGACAGCAAGCAGTATCTACGGACCGGTTTTATGTCTATTCCCTCTTCTCAGAATGGGACAGCTACAATGTGAGTAAGAAAATTTATATGTGCTCCAATGTTGCAAAACGTTTAGAAGAACAACAATTTCTTTTCTACCACAAAGCTGACTTCAAATGACTTAGAACAAACGATTGGGCTTCAGCTACATGTGAATGCAATGGATAATTTCTTGTTCACAAACGTCTGTAGGGGTGTTTGCAAAGTTAGAATATCCATAAATGTTTGGAAAACTGTTAAACACTGCAAGTCATGTTGCTGTCATTTCAGGCATCAGTTATTACTCTCCATATATATATATATATATATATATATATACATATATATATATATATACATATATATATATATATATATATATATATATATATATATATATATATATATATATATATATATATATATATATATATATATATATATATATATTTATAGTATATAATGTATAGGGAAAGTGATGTGACTTGTTGGAAAATTCGAAGTAAAGATTTTGATGAAAGAGCACGTTTACAGTAACGTTGAACTCGACAGAAGTTGTGCAGTTATGAACAACACTCGACAGCAGTTGTGACCTCGATAGCAGTTGAACTCGACAGTACTCGACATAAAGTTGAACTCGATAGTTTTTGTGGTGCTGTCTCTCTCTCTCTTTGTATGGATGTGTGTGTGTGTGTGTGTAGAGACGATATCTCACGAACGTATGAAGCGATTCGAATAAAATTTGGTCCAGAAATTACAATCAGTAAATACTGGGCGCCTATTGTTTTTTAAATGCAATTGAATGTTCGGAAGATACTCAAATTTTCGAAAGAAAATTTGAAAAAAATTATCAAAACGTCAGAACATTCAATAAAGTTGCGCAAATAATTATTTCTAATGTAAATCTTTATTAGAAAAGATTGACATAAACTTTAGAATTCTAGCATGAAACGTTCTTGAGATATTGCACATTTTTTAAATAAATATATCAATAATTCACATAAAATAAGAAAAGTATTAATTATTTTGAAATATGTTCACTTTTCATATGTAATATTATGCGCTAAATTTGCTATGATTATCGTGGATCTAGTTCGTTCCATTCACGAGAGAAGATAGTTTAAGTAATAGTTTTGTATGTGGACTCCAATAGTCATGTCTCTACTATAAGAATAACCTGTTTCCCCCGTCCATAATGATTAATTTGGCGGAATATCGCCAACTTGGTGACTTTTTGAAATGCTGCCAAATTGACGAAAATGTCGCCAAATTGATAAAAACAACTCTAAGTCTATGAACATGGCGACTAATTGATGAAAATTAATTCTATATCTTGGCAAGAATAAAAGATTCTTTATCCCCATGCCGTTATATGCGCAGAGCCAGGTAAAAATAATTAAGTTAGTCATGCCTGTGACGAGAACCCCCTGAGAGCCCAGACCGCCGAGCTCACTCGAGAGTATGGAGCAGTGGGACGAGGACCCCCTGAACTAGCTCAGTAGCAAGCGTTACTTTTGGAGCTGCGGCATTTTAGAAGCCACTATTTCAGCAGCCGAAGTTAACGGTACAGTGCCTACGGTAAATACGCTCACAGCGCAAGTACACGCAATCCGCGTACGACAACAGTCCGCAATGCAGTAACTTTATGCAATAACGTATCCCCCACATTATGCGATAACGATAAGCCTACTCGATGCAATAACTATAACCCCACTTGATGGAAAAACGATACACGCGTTGTTTGGAGAATGCAATCCACGTAGCGGGTTCAGAAGTAAATAAATCGCCTCTTATTTGAAATAAAACGTGAAATCAGAATTAATTCCTAAATTGGGTAATTGCAATAACTTCTACATCAGTATATTCATCTATTCCCTAGCAAAAGCGCTTTTAGCAGCTCGTTATATAATAATTAGTATATGTAACTTTGAAATATTTTTTCCGCAGTTATAAATAAAAAATGCAATATCCGGGGAATGACTCATGTTATGTCTAATTCACTTTTAAACTAAAAAAAAATGCAATGGCTATTTCTGTAATATGCTTATTATAATCATCTTTAGGGTGATTTTTTCAGTTTTTGAAGGAATGTGCCTGAAAAGTTGGCCCCTAGTTCTATCTTTCTGTAAATCAAGAGTCCTCAGATGTTTAAAATAATTGCAATAATAATTAAAATGAGAATTAAAATAATTGCAATAATTCAGTTGATTGAAATATCCAGTTTTGTAGCTTCGTCAGTTTTTAGGAGAGATTATTATACCCAAACTGAGAAAAATATCAATGTAAAAATGTTTTACGAGTAATCATGGCTGCTTGAAACATATGAATTCATCTAAATCTGGGGATCTTATAACTGACCCTCTCACAGTAATTTCCCTTTGCATATTCCATGTATATTAGGGAAAGTTAAAATAGAGCCAGTAGTAAAAGTCATGAACTGTTCACTCATATTTTTATTTCAGCAATTTATGTCCCCTTATTAACACATCTAGAGATAGAACTAGTTCAGTGTTTTCTGGTATGAACCATAAACATCTACTAAGACAAGGGAAATATGAGTCCCTGGGGTCACGTCAAGGGTTTATGATGTGTTTCTGTTAGAAAGGAAGAAAATAAGAAATATCTTCAAGTATATATCACTGTCATGTTTTGTTTTCCTAAAACATGATAATATGTTATTT
Source organism: Amaurobius ferox (assembly GCA_951213105.1). Classification (NCBI taxonomy): domain Eukaryota; kingdom Metazoa; phylum Arthropoda; class Arachnida; order Araneae; family Amaurobiidae; genus Amaurobius; species Amaurobius ferox. The sequence goes on along the minus strand of OX578139.1, from coordinate 98,271,777 downwards.
TTTACCGGCTTCAGAATGTATTTAATTATGAATGTATACTGTTTTTAGTCCAAAAGATGTTGCGATAGTGCGTTATAAAAGTAAAAAAATATTGTTATTTTTAAGGTTTAATATCAAATTTGCATGTTATGCTCAATATTGCCTTACACTTTCAGCAGACATTACCTCGCTAAAAAATTAAATATTTACATAATTTTCCTTTGAAAGAAAATCAAACATTGTTAGAGTTTCTCTTAAAATATATAATATGTTTTAGGAAAGACATATTTCAAAGGAAAATTATGTAAATATTTTATATTGTGATTTGCACAATTTTGAATTCAGATACCTCAACATATAAGGATTATTCCTTAAATGCTTATTAATTAAATTCAATTTAAAAAAAAAAAGTGTAAGTATATTTTGTATAAATGTATGTATTGTTTTCATTTTGTATTTTATACAGCATGTTTTTTTAAAATTATTCTTAATCGTGTTATATATTTATAATTATGAAGTATACGCAAAATTGTACGCTCCTATTATTGTAAAACACTTATTAGCCTATGTCGTGGGATAGAGTTGAAATTTCCTGTCGTCACTTCACTCTTAGGAATCCTTAACCCCCCCCCCCCCCATCTCTCTCTGAAAATATTTTAAGATTCCAATTCCCTGAGTTAGCAGACTAGCTACAAACCGTGAGAAGTGGCAAAAGACACTATGGTTTTTTAAAAGTAAAATGAGACACCTGCAAGAGAACCAGCGCTCCTCACTTTTCGTCAATCCTTTGAAAAGGAGCTCACCCAATGACTAGGAAAAGCCCGGGCATGACACAAGATTTTTTGGATTCTCAACTTATTACGACCAAACGACAGCCATGGGGCAAGGTCAAAGACGTAGCCTGATTACTGGGCTGGGCGCGAAAAGTTCAGAAGTAGAGGAGATAGATTTAAGACGACAAAGGAGTAACATCTTAAAATGAAGAGGTCTTGATGATCGTCTGCTTTTACAGTCCTAGAGGGATTCTTTTTTTTCAGATCAGATTTTAATAGCAGGAATATAATTACGGAATTTAATTATTAAAATGGAATCGTAAACTAGAAAGAGGGGAGCGAATATTCCAAGGTTCACAATTAGCGAACTTTATTGTGTAAAGTAAATTGTTTGTGTACAAAATTAATTGTCAGGATTTAATATGTGCTTTAAAATAAAAGCTTTATTTTATTTAATCTTATTGGTATTTATTGTGTATTCCATCGCATGATGCATTTCCAAAATACTCAACCTGGAGTTATGCTTGATAATCGAGTAAGTGGCATACTTAGATTAACGACTATTTTTAACGGTCGTTAAAATCTTAAACTGAAATGACTTGCTATAAATTTCTTCACTAAACGATGGCTGATACTGAGTCTCTGAGAGAACTGGCGTTTCTTACTAATATCAAAAATCATCCATTCTTAATATGTCTCTTCAGTGTACGAATCAAAAAATGTGTCATCACACATTGCATCTGTTGGGTTTTAACGTAAGTTCTCTTTGCTTGCAAGTTTTAATGTGAGTTATCTTTGCTTGTAAATTTTAGCCTAACTTCATTTTGCGCAGTTTGAATGTGAGAATTTATCCTTTTCCTACTTGCCAGGAGATACATGATAAACTTTGTGATTCTGGGGATATTATCTTCTATCAACTCCACTTGGACGTGCTGATACGCAATCTTTAACTACGATTTCATGCCTTTGCTAAACTTGAATCCCCGGTAATGCTATTCAATAATCCCAGAACAATCGACATATTGACTGTGGAACGCCGCTACCAGACTGAACTTAGTGAACTTCAGACAGACCCATTTCTTACACAACATATTGAAATAGGTAAATAGTTCTTCATATTCTATTAAAAGAGCGATTTCCATTGCTTTGAAATTTCTGGCATTGTATAGAATCGATATTTGGCTCTATATACTGCTGCGAACAAGCGGCGTCTTTAAACGGGAGCTCTCGCTATTCCAAAACTTAAGCAACTTAGCAGCCAATTGACTCTAGAGTTGCTTGTGGATGTCAACAACCACACTCAAGACGAATATAGATCCACTTGTGAAGAATTTTCATGTCAGATATCCCATTGGTGTGTCTAGAATGTTTCTTTAGTCCTTTCGTGTTTGCAAATAATGATACATGAAGCATGAATATATTTTGTATTTATTAAATGTATTGCGAGCACTTTAATTTAATACATGCAAATTTATTTCACTGTTTAGCCCGCGGGTTCTGTACTCTTGCGGTACACTTGGTATGAAAAATTGGATCGCCCTACACTAAATGAAAAATATTTTAGGCTATTATTATTACCAGAGACAGAGATTGCTTTCTATTTTATATTTTCGCCCTCGAAGTTTATAATCGTCCAGGGGATGATAATAACTCACAAATGCTTTATTCAATTTTCACGACTGACATCTGTCTAGAAACGGTGGCTCTAGAAGTGCGATTTTTAAAATTTTAATATTTTGAATACAATAGTTTATAAATATTGCACTCCTAATTTCGCATCACTTCATATTAATAAACATACCTTGTGAAGGTGTCGGAATGAACTCGGAGGCATATTTTTACAAAAACAACAAATTTATTCTTAAATTTTAGAAATTATAAAAATAAATCTATTAACTTAATTTACAAATAATAAATCAGCATGTACATGATCCACCTTTTTTATTATCGTCTGCATCCACACACTCCACGTTCTTCAAGCAGCATCGGGCGCGGTTAGTACTTGGGTGGGTGACCACCTGGGAACACCGCGTGCTGTTGGCACATTTCGGGCGAGGTAGCCCGGTGGTTTGCGCGCTGGATTTGCACGCTGCCACAACTGCCGCCGTGTTCATGCGGAGTACGATCACGTTAAACATGTGGGTCCGTAAGTCCTTCCGAGAGGTTGGTGGTAGGGGAAGGAGGGTGCGGTCCCTGTGGATGCCTCCCCCACTGGGTTCCGGTCTAAATTGGGTGGCACTTCCCGGCCGTCCAAACAGTTACCTTACACCTTTCTGGTAGGTCGGACGGTCTGGGTCTCAACAACAACAACAACAACACTTCACGTTCTCCGGCGACACATCTAGCTACCATAAGCCTTCGGGTTGGTCGTGTGGTCTGTATTTTCAACACTCCACGTTCTCCATCTAACCAGCTCATATCATCTCAAACCGTATCATCCCGCACGTGCGTTGCACTTTGCCTTTATAACTCGGTTGCCAGCTTCATCTGTCGATTACAATCTGCGCGGCTGTTATTTAAAATTAGAATCCTCTTTCCCCGGGGAAGACGCTGCTTGAATAACAGGAAGTCGAGAATAGAAATTGTTAATCCTTACGACCATTCGTAACAGATCGAACTTCAGTAAAAGAAAACAAAATCGCAGAAAAATATACGAAAGAAGCAAATATATCGATGCAATTGTAACAGAATGCTTTTTGATTTCTTTAAAAACCCAAACAGGAAAAGTACAGATATGTAACATTGTATGTACGTTTTTTCCAAGCGTTGAAATATAAACCTGCAAACTGTGCCAATATTTAATAAACGTTATCATACAACACATTAACAAACGTTATCATACAACACATTAACAAACGTTATCATACAACACATATTATTTTGAAAAAAGCAGCAATTGAGGTGACAATGCCGTAACATGTACAATGTAATGTGCAATATTGTCAAAATATGAGGTTTATATTTTGACCGTATAAACATAACCGTAATAAATATCAGCGTAAAAAAGTTTCATATCTATACTTTTTCGTTTTCAATGTTTTAGGCAAACATAATTTGAATGTTCACATTGCGATTAAACGTTTTACTCTCTCTCTCTCTGTCTTCTAATTATAAAATTATAATTTAGAATAAAATAATCGCAGGATTCATTTCTCAAAAACTTAAGAGTAAAGTACATATTATTACTGTATATATTGACGTATCAATAAGGAACTTCTCTTTCGCTCTTAAAATGATTCAAATGCAGCATTCCAATAAAATATTTAGTTTTATTTGCGGCATTGGATTTATTATTTAAATTTATTATCCGCATGTTTTGGAAAAACAGTTTTTAGGATTTCATAAAATATAATTTCCACGGGATGCCACAAAATAGATGAAAAAAAATCACTCATTTCTTATATAATTTAATTGTATCTTATCTATATAATGAGTATGAAATGTATTAATTACACGAAAAATCCAAAATTAGTGTATGCTGTTGCTTTAACATGCAAAGGAATAATAATGTTCGTCAAACTGAGTAAATTTTATTATAATATTGGTAGATATCTTATGATATAATATTATCGACTTTAGGAAGATTTCCGTGCAAATTACTTTAGCATTGAATTGTATAATTTCTTTTCTTACAATATATTATACATGTAAAAGAAAGATCGTGATGGGTTAAAACTCAGACTCGAATTTTGATGAATTTATACGTTTTGATTATCCCTGAATATAAATAATCCCTTTTGCAATAATGTCTGTGAGTTTGTCTGCGAATATCTCATGTCAATCAATATATTATGATTGTTAAATTGCATAACAATCATAATAACAAATCCATAAAACCGACTGAAATTTGGTATAACTATTACAACCAGTAAATAGTTGAAGGTTAATTATCATTTAATTATTATTGAAGTAAATTAAATTTAAATTTGTAAATATAATAAGATAACAAAGCATTATATAGTTGAATTCTAACACATTTCGTCTATGGCATCCCCACCCCATACCCAAATATAATTTTTTTGAAAATTTAATAAATTTTCATATTAAAAAAATATATGTTCCTCCACGTTTTAGTTTTGTTAATTAATTCAATTGTTTTCTTAAAATTACTTTTCAATTCAAAAGTTGAAATTTTCGTAATTCTTATTTATGGGCTTTATTGTATACAACTGACATTATAAAAATAATATGCATAAAATGAAACAGCGTTTATCGCAATAAAATTCTAAAAAAAGAAAATAAAAACTTTTTTCAGTTTCAAGTCTAAAGGTCTTTTTAAGATTCGTTAATGCAAGATTTTAAAATTTGCCTTTTTAAAGATTCGATTACTTTTGGTAAGTCATAAGGTCTATTCAATTTTTCTGTTTATTTTGTGTTCGTCCAAAAACATAACGATGAGGTTTTATACAAATATTGATACCCACCTTTTCAAAATGCGAAGATTTTTTTTAACAGACAATAAAATATCCATTTAAAATACATACAATTTGTTGCTTTATAAATATATACTTGCTTTTCCTTCATTTTTAAAATTACTGTTGAAAAAATATGATAATATATGATTGTCAAATATGATTCAAATATGATTGTTTTGTAAATCTCATTTAAGGCGACACGATACTTTTCTAATATTTTTTTGTATTTTAAGTATTATGGTGAAAGTTGTGGTATTACGAAAATTTGAAGGAAAACATCTTAGGGAACAACATACTTAAATAAAATTTAATTTTTTTTTAATTTTTGTTTTTTAATCCTTACTAAATTTTTAAATATTAATAGTTTCACTCCATTTTTTTTACATTCCTTGGAATATACTGAATTGAATTGTGCAAAGGTTTGTAGATGCTTTTGATATTAGTTTAAATATAGATTTTTTACTGTCATGTATAGTAACAAAACGAGAAATTCTTAGCAGTTTTTGTTTTTATTTACTTTAAAAATTAATTGCAAATACGCATTAATGTCAATTCCATACAAATGTTAATCAAATACATAATAAAAGTTGGAACAAAAAATTAAAACCTCTACCTTAATTACAATAAAAAAAAATCGTAGTATTTCAAAAACATGCAAGTCGATGAAAAGTGAACAATGAAAAAAAAATTAATATTCTCATTTACGAGTTGTTTCTTTCTGTCCTCGAGTAGGAAATCTTGAACAACTTCTTAAATAATAGAGATACAGCTGCTTTAAAATTTCATCTACATATTTAGAAATATTACACCTATAATTTGAGTTGATATACATAAAAAAAATTCATATTTTCTACAATTTTAGAATTCCGTGCCCTTTCATGAGTTTAATTTTCCCCGTACCATTGAGTTACCTCTTTCGGCTGGAGCGGGTTTTACTTCCTGATTACAACTGAGTTTAAAAAATAAATATAATATTTTTAAGCATCATAAGTACAATTTTTCAAGTTACATTGTTTTGGATTCTCCGCATTTTTTTGAAAAGTATAAAGAAAATAATAAAATACTCTCTTTTGTTATAAAAATATATATTTTTGTCAACTAAGAATTCGCAAAAATGAAAAGAAAATTTTAAGAAAGCCAAACCATTATGTAACCTTATTTTAAGACATGTGATGCAACCGCGCGATGATTCTGTTTCTCTATCCTAAAGATGAAGCTTGATTTTATCTTTGAAACTATGTCGGTAATCTAAACTCGCTTTATATAAGCAGTTATTAACGAAGTATTTTTATTTATAAGATTAATGCGGACGACAATTTGAGCGAATTTTAGTACACGGAGGAACAATTGATTAATACTTAAAAATACTCAAAACGTGGGAATCTATTAAATTATGAAGTTCATACGTATTCACAATTCTTTACTTTTGTAGAAACTATGCATTGTAACCAAAGGGAAAAAAAACACATACTCTCCTTATTTTAAATCTTTCACTTCCCATTTAACTCGAATAATATATATTCCACTACACAGTTATAAAACTATATATTTTTGTCAACTAAGAATTCGCAAAAATGAAAAGAAAATTTTAAGAAAGCCAAACCATTATGTAACCTTATTTTAAGACATGTGATGCAACCACGCGATGATTCTGTTTCTCTATCCTAAAGATGAAGCTTGTTTTTATCTTTGAAACTAATTGGTAATCTCAATTCGCTTTACATAAGCAGTTATTAACGAAGTATTTTTATTTATAAGATTAATTCGGACGACAATTTGAGCGAATTTTAGTACATTGAGGAACAATTATTTAATATTTAAAAATACTCAAAACGTGGGAATCTATTAAATTATGACGTTCATACGTATTCACAATTCTTTACTTTTGTAGAAACTATGCATTGTAACCAAAGGGAAAAAAAACACATACTCTCCTTATTTTAAATCTTTCACTTCCCATTTAACTCGAATAATATTTATTCCACTATATAGTTATAAAATAAAGAATTAACAATTCCTTAAAATGTTTTTTTACACCGCGTTTAGCAGTTAATATGTTGAATTCAGGAACGTGACATATCTTAAAGTCCTTTAAGTAATATCGTGTCTAGATTTCTGTCTATTACATAAAAGCTTTTAGAAACAATAAGAAGGTACATTGTTCTTATGAGTGTGATAAGGCTTTCACACCTCTGTGTTAAAATTGTATATTAAAGTATTGTTTTATTTCTGTGTGATTGAAAGTGTCAATTTCGAAATGTAAATGTCTTTTCTACATGTTTTCAATTACATTGACTTTTAAGGGAAGTGAACTCTAAAATCGCAAAAGTGTTTATGTTCCAGAAAAATAGTAATAGTTTTGTATTTTCGCTTCTCAGTCGCTAGTTGGGAACTTGCAGGTTTTGCGCACGCGCGCGTTTGAAAAAGGATTTTGGAAGCAGTGTGGAAGGAGTCGTGGAAAAATGTAGACGTGTGTGTTTGATTCGCGTATGATCGCGAATTTTAAGAAAAGGTGGATTAATTTTGAAAGTGGAAGGATGTGATTAAAATATGTAACATAGTTCGACAAGTTGTGCGTAGAGTCGTTTGGCTCGGTTCAGAGATGAGTCACTCGTGTTTTTAAATGAATCAGCCTGGTAGTAATGGAATAATGAGTCTTGTGAAAAGAGAAAATGGTTCTTTCACTGGTCGGCTTGAATCGCTAATAGGGCTAGAGGGAAAGCTCATTTTACAGCGATTTGTATTTGCCTGACTCCTCCTTGTGTCCTAAGGTACGAATCAACCAATCTCCGTAACCAACCAAGATGTCGAATTCCGCCAGCATGATGTTGTGTAGTCAAGTTTCCCGACCATTATGGATTTTGTTCTGCGCAAGAATCTCGATGAGTTTATGCCGAGAGTCCATCCTGATATCCTTTCCCATGGTACAGAATTGTAAATGTTATATTTAAAAGAGACGAGGTAAAGTTTTATATATATTTAGTCTTCCACCTAACGAATAGAGTGTTAATTGTCAAATCCTCGTGAGTATCAAGTCATTGATGATGTTATATGAAAATGTCGTATATGTTCAAAGTATACAAATGTGATATATAAATGTCAAGTATAATATGAGGAATATTGTGTTTATTTTATGTATCAGAAAATATGTGTATTCTCTTGGTTCCTCTTCCTCCAGGGGTGTTCTTAATGGTCACCCTACCGAGTGTAACTCTGAGTTATTGCGAGAAATGCTTGTACTCCACTGTTTTCGATCAACTGCCTTGTTATTTCATGTTTAATAAATGTGTTTGATTTCAAAACTTTGTCTTCTCTGTCGAGTATACCAAAACGTTCGCGACAGAATTGGTGCCGTTACTTTTCTCGGTGAGTGGGGAAGAGCTGAGAGAATTAAAATTTTTAAAAATTTTCTTAAGAATTGAAATTTTGAAGGTTAAAAATTACCGTTGTGCTAAAATGAGTGTTTTCTTAAGTAAACAGAGTTCCATGTTCTGTTTTCGGTATTCTCAAAAACGAGTGTTCTTGGAATTTGATATGTGCCATTTGATAAAAAAAATTGATTTGTTTGCATATTTATGTCATTTGATTTGATAAAAACTGGTTTTATTGTAAATACTGTTTAAGAACATTGCAATTGCATATTGTGTTAAACTATACGAGTATATTTGATTGTTATGCAAAATGGCTCCAATTACTAGAAACAAAAAAGTAAATGTCGGTAAGATGAGTAAAAATTCAAGTAAAAAATTAAATTCCTCCTTGAATTTGTCGCTTGATATTGCTACTGAGTCGGATACTGTTAATTCTAGAAGTAAAGTTAAAAATGTTAGCCACAAAGCTAAATCTAATGAGGAAAATATATCAGATAAATCGCCGGTATGTCTGAATTCTTCTTCTGGCACTTTGCCAAATCAAAACAGTGCTTCATCGGTAAATGATAACATGTTAAAATCATTCCATATTTTCACACCTAAGTTCGCACATCATATTCCAAAATTCTCGGGAAATTCAGAGCTTTCGTTGTCACAGTTTTTGGAAAAGTTAAATTTAGTAGCCACTCATGCAAACTGGAGTGAGTGTGACAAATTAGTTTGTTTGAGATTGAATTTAGAGGGGGAAGCAAATAGATTGATTGAAGAGAATCCAAAGCACAGAAATTGTAAAAATTTGCAGGAAATTATTCACATTTTGAAAGATCATTTTGAAGTGACCGAAAATGTCACTAAAAACATAATTTCACTCGTGAACTTTACACAGAGACCAAATGAGTCGGTTAAACAGTTTTCGATGAGAATCGAAGCTGCTTCATTTAAGGTTGTTCCGGAAGATGTAGATTCCGAAAGTGAGAATAAAATCAGGCAAACACTTTTAAAAACTTCATTTATTAATGGTTTATATCCGGAACTAAAAAGATTTGTGTTGTCACAAAACCCTAGAGATTTTTATTCGGCTAGAAAACTTGCAATTCTTGAGGAATCTATTTTAAATGAAAATAATGCTATGTACTTGACTAATCCGGTACTTACAAAAAAAGGTGTTCTCACACCAGAAAAATATGTTCTCACACCAGATCGAAGTGAAAGTATGTCAGATATAAAAAGAAAAGTGTTAGAACAGGAAAGGGACATTGAATTTCTTAGGGGTAAAATAGAAAAATTTAAGTTTAATTCAGATAAAGTTAACGAAAAGCGTTCACCGCGTCCAAAGTGTGACAAATGTGGTAAATTAGGTCACGTTCAAGAACAGTGTTGGAAAAAGGTTTTTCAAAAAAGAGATGTGTACGGTATAAAATGTAGGAAAATTTATACCAGTCCTGGAACTAGGTATCACCAGGGTGAAAGACACAGAGGGCAAATGTCTGCAAATGAGTGGAAGTATAAAAAGCAAGGAACGCAAAATTATAAAAATAAGGAGTCATATAAATCTTTGCAAAATTCCAAAAATCATTCTTCTGGGAATCAGAGTAGATATCCCATGCACAATTATAATAATAGAAAAACTTTTGATAGGCAAACATCACATTTTGAGGAAAATAATATTTGTCATAATATTACAAATTCTTTGTCATCTTCTTCTATTATAAAAGGAAAATTAGTGAGCAGTGAAGTGTCAATATTGATTGATACGGGTAGTTCAATTAATTTAGTGTATGAGGAAGCTTTAAATACTGTACCCATTGCACATATGTTGCTAACATACAAACCAACAATTTTGCGTAGCTTTAGTTCACAAGATACTAAAGTTGAATGTTTAGCCACTATTTCACTAAATTTGGGAAAAGAAAGATTCCCTACCGAATTTTTTGTGTTAAAATCACCAGCTCCTACTTCATATAATGTAATCCTTGGTAACAAGTTTTTACATAAACATAATGCTATTATAGATTATAATCACTTCTGTTTTAAGTTTTCAAACTCTTCCATTCCTTTTGTTGGTTATCAATGTACGAATAATTTACTTTCGATTTCAAATCATGAACCGGCAAATGAGTCGGAAATTGCAGACTCAAACCTAAGTAGTGTCGCAAAGCGTATTGCTGTGCCTGACTCGCAGATGAGTAGTGGAAAAAATGTTCGTGTGGTAGAGGACTGTAAACCGAAAGAGTTCCATACGAATGCATGTGCCAAATGCAAAGCAGATCTGGCACCGGTAGTGAATGAGTCTCAGGTCATTCGGGAAGAGTATGTGAGCAGAAATTTTTCGGAAAATAATGTAGTGCCACATTTGGGTAGTGAAGAGGTACATATTAACGATTTGGAAAATGGAAGCAAATCTTTTAGAGATTTGGTAGTAAATGCACAGAATGTTACTTTGCATATGGGGGAAAAGCAAAATCATGTTAGAGGTGGTACTGAAGTTAACTTTGTCATTCAACACAAAAACAATCCATGTAATCAGCAATTGGTCCACGTTAATAGATTAACTCCTTTACCTCCTAGACGTAGTGAATTGATTTCTAGCACATATAATGATAACATTGATAATTCTTCAACTCAAGAAACAAGACAATTTAAAAGTAGATATTTTCTAAACCATCAAAATAGGGTTAAAACTCAAAATGTTCCTAATTCACACAAGTATGACTTGCGCCCAAGAGGCCAATTTATTCATTAAAGTTACTTGTCAATTAAGGCAATATGTCAAGAGAGCAATTGGCTCAAAAGTAAAGTAAAATATTTAGATTGTGAAATTCTCACATTTTCAAAAAAAAAAAAAGACTGATATTGTTGTGAGATGGACAATTATGTTTCATAATATTATATTTTCAATTGTTTCACAAAATGTTTTGCAAAACTGTATGCTATGTTAAAATGGATCCAATATTTCTGAACTTCTGTGTAATTTGCTTTATGTGTCAGTCAGCTGAATGTTCTGTACTGCAAGTTCTGTGCCAGTGCAGCTTTCTGAATGTGAGTGCCATGTTAATCAGGTTGAAGTAGTGTTTTAAAATTCTAAATACTTAAATAATAATTTTTTTTTGCTTTACTTTAATGATAAGCAGTAATGTTTTAAAGTAATTTTAAGATAATTAAGTACTTGATGGATTAGAGTTTTGGTAAGGATTTTTAAGGATAACTGATAATTTTTATCTCTGTTTTATTTTATGAATGTGTGAATGATTTTTTTTAATTTAAAGGTCTAGTAAATTTTAGAAATTTTTTTTTTGTCATTTGGTGTTTGTTGACTTATTGGTTGGGGGTACCGCCACCTCTAGGTTTGCAACTTTCTAATGAACTTGTTTCTTGCCTGGGTGCCTGATCAACATTCTTGGTTTGAAAATTTGTCTCATTTTCTAAATTAGTAAATTTTTTTAAATGTCCTTTAAAGTAATTTGTTGGCAAGGTTGGATAATAGTTAATAAATTGATTTCTGTGAAAAGTAAATTTATAGAATTTTAATTGTAAAATTTTTGAAGAAAGAAAACTTTTTGTTTAGTTAAACTTTTTGTGAGTTGAGTAAATTAAATTTTCATGTCTCTGTGGTACTCACCAGAAAATGTATTAGTGTTTAAATTTTAAAAGGGGCAATTTCATCATTTGTGTCTTGTTAATTTGGTGTTGTCTTGTAAAGGTCTATGCTTGTATTGAGACTTATTTTTTTTTGACTCACGAGTCAAACTTTAGGCCACTCTTGGATTTTGGTTATTATGCTGGTCATGATCTTGTTTGTTTTTGTTTTTTTCTTTGATGTACATGTACATCGCTCAAAATTTACACTAAATTCCTCTCAATGGAACATATGTCATTGGGAACTTAATGCAGGTATTTTCCTAGTATTGTGTGGAAAAATTCCCCGCTTTGCAGGAAATTTTTCTCCCGGGCCCCGAAGGAGTGTGATAAGGCTTTCACACCTCTGTGTTAAAATTGTATATTAAAGTATTGTTTTATTTCTGTGTGATTGAAAGTGTCAATTTCGAAATGTAAATGTCTTTTCTACATGTTTTCAATTACATTGACTTTTAAGGGAAGTGAACTCTAAAATCGCAAAAGTGTTTATGTTCCAGAAAAATAGTAATAGTTTTGTATTTTCGCTTCTCAGTCGCTAGTTGGGAACTTGCAGGTTTTGCGCACGCGCGCGTTTGAAAAAGGATTTTGGAAGCAGTGTGGAAGGAGTCGTGGAAAAATGTAGACGTGTGTGTTTGATTCGCGTATGATCGCGAATTTTAAGAAAAGGTGGATTAATTTTGAAAGTGGAAGGATGTGATTAAAATATGTAACATAGTTCGACAAGTTGTGCGTAGAGTCGTTTGGCTCGGTTCAGAGATGAGTCACTCGTGTTTTTAAATGAATCAGCCTGGTAGTAATGGAATAATGAGTCTTGTGAAAAGAGAAAATGGTTCTTTCACTGGTCGGCTTGAATCGCTAATAGGGCTAGAGGGAAAGCTCATTTTACAGCGATTTGTATTTGCCTGACTCCTCCTTGTGTCCTAAGGTACGAATCAACCAATCTCCGTAACCAACCAAGATGTCGAATTCCGCCAGCATGATGTTGTGTAGTCAAGTTTCCCGACCATTATGGATTTTGTTCTGCGCAAGAATCTCGATGAGTTTATGCCGAGAGTCCATCCTGATATCCTTTCCCATGGTACAGAATTGTAAATGTTATATTTAAAAGAGACGAGGTAAAGTTTTATATATATTTAGTCTTCCACCTAACGAATAGAGTGTTAATTGTCAAATCCTCGTGAGTATCAAGTCATTGATGATGTTATATGAAAATGTCGTATATGTTCAAAGTATACAAATGTGATATATAAATGTCAAGTATAATATGAGGAATATTGTGTTTATTTTATGTATCAGAAAATATGTGTATTCTCTTGGTTCCTCTTCCTCCAGGGGTGTTCTTAATGGTCACCCTACCGAGTGTAACTCTGAGTTATTGCGAGAAATGCTTGTACTCCACTGTTTTCGATCAACTGCCTTGTTATTTCATGTTTAATAAATGTGTTTGATTTCAAAACTTTGTCTTCTCTGTCGAGTATACCAAAACGTTCGCGACATGAGGTGAAAGCTTTATGTTCATTTTGTAGCCGTAAACTGTTTTTTTCCCTCATTTAAGGCTACAGTACAGTTTTAAAGATTCATATCAAAGCTTCATATCAGATTATTCTAGGTATGTTAGAAGTTTTATTCAATTTTTATGTAATTATGTTGATCTTTAGATACACGAATATATATATATATATATATATACGTATATATATATATATATATATATATATATATATATATATATATATATATACACATATATATACATATATATATATATATATATATATATATATATATATATATATATATATATATATATATATATATATATTATATATATATATATATATATATTTACAACGACTAAGTTTATACTTACAGAACCTGTCTATATGTGGTGTTCTAAAAATTAAAATTGCGTTCCTATTGCATCCATGGGCAGATTATTTATAATAGGAGGGCTATCCAACGGATTTTGTCAGTAGATTATGTAGTATCAAGTAAATTATTTTACTTTCTTTAATTTCGAAAGACATTAGGGGGGAACAAGGAATGAAACCAGTGTCGCATGGAATGTACCTCATTATGATACCAGATACATTGCACTCTGTTCATGTAGGGAGTTTCAAAGAATTACATTCAAGCCTCCTCCGGCTATCATATGCCATATATTAGTTTGGGCAGCATTTTACATTATACTTCCATTTAGTAGAGAATTAGACTTAGTAGAGTAGTAGACTGAGTTATAGATAAAAACATTCGACTAGAACCGAAAATCGAATCCCGGTCAGAGGACTACTCACAGTTATGCTTAACTTACACTGCTCAATTTTCATTCTTTGCACCCGCAAAATATGCACCAGCTGTACTGTAAGAATGAAAAATCCATGTATGTCGTAGGAAGCAGAAGATTTTGTTACCCAAAGAATTCGTCAAGAAAGCATTTTTCGTCCGATGCTTGCAACTTTCCGATTGAGCCGGATTAGATAGTTTTAACATTCCACTCCAATTTTTATGCAAATTTTATAAGCGTGGCAGCCTTTCGCCCCGCCAAGTCGTCATTTCCGAATCTACAGCTGGCATATGTGTGTAATGCGTGTCATGAAAAAATCCGCTTCTCAAGGGATTGTAATGCAATTCCATAGACAGCAATGGACTTAATATATTTTGTATGTTATACTACCACGATGCTGACAAAACAAAGCAAACAAAAAATGATCCATTTGGTGCGGTAGCACTCGAGTAAGAATAAATATGAAAGTGCACTTTCTACGAATTTCGGCGCAACCTTTTTGTTCTTCAATGTTGACAGACCTACAGCCTTAACTACTGAACCAATTTTAATCAATAATAGTACATTTTGTGTGTTTTGGTATATACTTTGACAAAGTATATACTTTTTTTAATTTGAAGATAAATTTGATTTAGAATTTCAAAAATTGGAAAGATATGAATGCTCGGCAGTAAATTAATATATTCAATGTCTGCTATATTGCTGCATAATTATGTTGAAAAATATTTCTACAAAAATTATTGAAATTTCACATAAACGCCACTTCATGGTAAAAATCTCCCCTCAATAACAAAGAATAAAAGAATCATTGAATTCTCAAAATGTCTTGTGCCAAGTTTCCACAGAACGGCAGCTCTACTTTCAGGTGTAGGTGCTCTGTTGAAGAGTCATAGCCTCATTCAAATCCCACATAGTCTTTTTTAGTCGTAGTCAATTAAAATAATTGACTATGTCTAAAAAGGGTTATATGGAATTACGTGGAGAGTTGGGGTCCTTCAGCTGAGTGCACAGACCTGAAAGCACAGATTCGGTTCTGCGGAAACTTTTTACAAACCATTTTTAGATTTCATAACCGTTTTGGAAAGATATTTTTTTTCTTTGTACTTGGAGATTTTTTTTTACCATGAAGTGGAGTTTTTGTGAGATTAAGTCTACTTTTAACGGACCCTGCAGTTTAAGGAAGAATACCAAAATGCTTGCATGTATACATGGAGAAATAATCAAAAAGAGACTCCAAGGATTAGACAAAATTTTAACTCCATTCCTGTGGATATGAAGAATGGAATGAATATTTTGATCCCAGTTATGTCTGCGATCGAGTAAAGTTCATTTTGAAAAAAGTATCTGTCTTCCATACTGATTGTTTTTCTATTAGTAATTTCCCATTAAGAATATTTTGACTCAGAAAGCTGTGTGCTTCCTAGAAAAACAGCTAACATCTTCGAACCTATCATTTTCAATAAAGAAATCGCAAAGCAATGTTTTACAGTGTACAGAAGGAAAAGAATCTTTAGGGATATATTTATATGAAGATAAAATTTACTTACCCTAGGTGTTTTTGAATATTTTCCTGTTCTGCAATCTCGAATAGAAGAAATTTCCAAAAATTCAGTTTCCTAAAAACATGAAAGATTATATTTAAAAATGATATTAAAATGTTTCAAAGGGAATTGTAACTATTAAACAAAAAGTTCTGCATAGAGTATGAATGTGCAATTTACAATAGTAAATATATTTCGTCACCAAAGCACGAACGAAACTCCTAGTGAACTTAAGTGCAATGCAAATCAGTACTAATTGCAACTTTCTAAATTGAAATAGCATACATATTTTTATCAACTACCAAATAGAAGACACATTTTTGAGTTCAAAAATTGTACAGATTCCAATGTGATATCTCAAACCTTTGATTTAAAATTCCAAAGCTCTACCAACTGAGAAATTCGGGCATTTAAAATTTTTGAGACCCATTTATATAATTTTTCATATAATCTATCCATTTATAGTACATGTGTAGAATTTATTGATAATTTTGCTTTTAAGGAATTGCATAAGTTTTGTACGTATAAAAAAATACAAATCCTGAAAAAAAAATTAATGATCAGCGTCTTAACTCCTTTTTGTACAACTTTGAGTTTAGTACTGAAGTTGGTTTCATATTTCCAATCACAGTACATCTGCCATGATAGCGTGTTTAGCCGATATTTTTTAAATATATGATATTTTTTCATTAACTGCCAATACATCAAACGTTATTAATATTATTATTGTATTACTAACTGTTAAACCTATAAGGAGGGTTATATAAAATAATGTTAAACATACCCTACCATTCATCTTCCTATAGATCAAGAGCTCTTAATATCTCCAAATGTAAGACCACGGATCTCTACCGATGAATAGTATTAATTACTGGGTAGTATACCCATTCTTCGCACGGAGTGATCAATATAAAGAAACTTAGAAATCACAACCATGTGCAAATTCCTATAGTATTCTAAATAACATTGTTATTCCAAACATTCTATTAAAATATTTGAATTAATGCTCCTGAAAAGAAGTTTAAAAATCACTGTTCTTGCTATACAAAATTCTCCTCACAGGCAGATCTGAAGAATAAAACATCTTGATTCCGTTTGTAAACAAATTTGCAGAAAATATGAAATTGAATCAATATATGGCAAAATGAAAGCTCTAAAATTGTATTAAAAGATATACCCGTTCTACTTATATTTTCGGGGATTAGAAAATACACTGATATGCTACTTATATTTTCGCAGATTAGAAGATTTTATACGTGTATTGAAAGTACCCGTACTACAATATATATATATTTGAAAAATATTTTACAAAAATAAAACATATTACGTAGGAAATTGGAAATATCAATAATCCCCGTTATCTTTAAACCTAAAGGCCGCAAAGGACATAATCCAGTCAAAAATGAAATTCCGATAAAAAAGTATTTATATACATTTCTTTATTATTTAAATCGGAAAATATTTATTAAATATCGACATTCATTTATAACAATATATTTATAAAATATCTAATAATCTATCGAAGTTCAGGGGTTGATTCTGGGTCGTGGAAGAAAAGATTAAGAATTCCTACATTAGACAAAGATCTACAACTTAGTAAATGAATTTTGTCGTCTATCGAGCTTTGTTACCGAGTGCTTTATCCTAAGTTATTGAATTATCCGTTAGGGTCGCATTAATCCCATTTATTAACACTTCCTAACACATTTAAAAAGTGTTTATTTCTTTGGTAATTCTGTCTGTCTATCTGCCTGTTCATTCGCACAATAACCCTGTCCATTCGCATAATATATATATATATATATATATATATATATATATATATATATATATATATATATATATATATATATATATATATATATATATATATTACTAGCAGCATAACCGTTTTTCGTTCGGAGTATATAATATAAAGAAACTTAAAATTCACGATCATGTGCAAATTCCCATAGTATACTAAATGACATTGTTAATCAAAATATTCTGTTAAAATATTTAATTTAATGCTCCTAAAAAGAAGTTTAAGACTATATGTTCTCGCTATACAACATTATTTTCATGAGCAGATCAGAAGAATAAAACATCCTGGCTCCGTTTATAAGCAAATTTACAAAAATTTGGAAATTGAATCAATATATGCAAAATAAAACGTTAAAATTGTATGGGATTCGCACTACTTATATTGGAAGATATAGCCTGAATTAATATATATATATATACTATTGGAAGATATAGCCTGAATTAATAGATTACGCGTATAAATTGAAAATATCAATAAACCGGTAATCTTTAAACCGGAAGGTAATAATTATTCCTATATATGCCAAAATGAAAGCGCTAAAATTGTATGGGAAGATATACACGTACTACTTATATTGTCGTAGATTAGAAGATATGCCCGTGTGTTAGTAGAAAATTAACCGTATTACAATGTGAGCCTCAATAATTTTTGACAAAATAAAACAGATGACGTAATAAATTGAAAATATCAATAATCCCCATATTCTTTGTACCAGAAGGCCGCAATTGATTCCAATATATGCCAATATATGGCAAAATATATGCGAATATGCATGTACTGCTTATATTCTCATAGATTAGTATATATACTCATGCATTTGTTTTACCCGTACTACGTACAATATATGAGTTTCAACAATTTTTGCCAAAATAAAACAATGGCGTAATAACATGAACATATCAATAATAATAGTGTTTAAGCCCGAAGACCGTAATTGATATTATCCAGTCAAAAATGCAATATCAATGAAATTTATTTTATATATATATCTGTATTATTTAAATTTGAAAATATTTAATAAAAATCGTCTGCCGCATAAACACATTGGATTTAAATCTGCTACTAAGCGACATGATATAATTTGTTTCAAATAAATTGGCTGAAAAATGTTGTACACATAATGCTATCTCTATGAAATATTTAATTGTGCATATTTTGTTAATATCTGGAGAAACTCGAAACATTGACTATATTTTAAGTGGCGTTATTTCAAGTCCACCTCGAAATTTTCATCAAATTCGGCGTAGCCATTCTCCTGCGATGATGAGAAAGATACAGACACACACACGAACAAAAACATAGGCTTATATTTTTATTTTATTAATATAAATTATATGATCCCCTAACGAAATATAAATTCTTTACAATACCTTAACAAAACGCAACTCATTTACAATTATTTCACACCCCTCAAAATGGAGTTACCTTACACCTTTCTGGTAGGTCGGACGGTCTGGGTCTCAACAACAACAACACCCCTCAAAATGGGGCGCGGTAGCCCATTGGTTAGCGCTGGAGTTGCACTCGGTAGGCCCGGGTTCGATTCCAGCCACTGCCAAAACTGCCGCCGTGTTCATGCGGAGTACGATCACGTTAAACATGTGGGTCCGAAAGTCCTTCCGTGAGGTTGGTGGTAGGGGAAGGAGGGTACGGTCCCTGTGGATGCCTCCCCCACTGGGTTCCGGTCTAAATTGGGTGGCACTTCCCAACCGTCCAAACAGTTACCTTACACCTTTCTGGTAGGTCGGACGGTCTGGGTTTCAACAACAACACCCCTCAAAATGTACCTGTTCCATGAGTAGTGAAATGTTTTACATTTCAAATCAAACATTTTAAATTAATTATCATAAAGCGATAGAAATTAGTAAAGAAATAATATTTAATTTTAAAGAGATATTGAACTATGGTAAAATTGACGATATTAAAAAAAAAACTCAAAGTTGGGTATACTGTGCTATATTTGTTGAAAGGTCGCAATATTACCACTAAAATATTCGCTAAGTGTTACCGACAGACAAATATAGGACCTTTTTATATTGTATTATAGTGTTTTGTACATATATAACCAATCAATTGTAAATATATACATTAATTTTTAGTCAATATTTTATACTAATTCTTACTAGGGAATACGGTCGCTATCACTCGACCCCGACAACTTGATTGTAGTCGGCGGCCAGTGCTTCAAAACATTATGATGGGAAAATGTTTTCTCCAGTAATGGCAGTGCATGTTCATTAAAAAAATAAAATGATTTGTCTGATAACCTAATGATTTCAAAAGTCCTTTGTGTTTTCCCATCAAAATCTATAAATCGAAAATGCTCAGGAAAAAGTAATACTTTCGCTATACATAGGAAACAATAAATATTTATACTGTTACGAATGTGTAAATGCTCCCAATGGACTCACTTTTAAAAACCAGACAGAGAAATACCCGTACAGCCAACCTCTCCTATGACGTGACCTAGGGTTGCCAGATACTGAAGTTTCGAAGAGGATTGCCAGATCTGGAGATTTATCGCCAATTTGGCTATATTTGGCAACATTCGGTGAGTTTTCGAAGGGTCGAGTTACACCTCGAAATAACGAGTATTCTACGAGATATGAGAGATTTACAGAAGTTTCTATAGAATATCCACAAAAGAAGTCATCACTCAGTTAGAGAGTATGTGATACAAACTACATTGAACTGTGATATTTGTCAATGTTTTGAGAATAGTAGCGGTTGTTTTGGGAAATTAGGAGCACTTAAGTGCTGTTTGACTGTATATTATTCCTGTTTACGCTGCGCTTGTGAATAAACGTGTTAGTTATCGGACTCATTCTTGTATCCTGAGCGTACACTCATGATTCCAGATGATACGTCGTAACTATACGCTATCATCCAAAGAAGCTGATGTAAAACATGAGCTAATATACAGGGTCTTTCAAAAGTCCGTATAAACTTTAAAAATTCATTAAAAATCGAAAAAAATCGCATTGAGGTACGGTTTGTACCATAAGTATTGCTAGGACGGGATTTTTTTTTAAGTTAAAAATTTTTGTAGTTTAAAAATCACCTATAGATGGCGCTGAACGCAGTGGAAAGACAATTAAAATAACTTACTGTACGTGTCAAATCGCGTGACAAGCCTAAGAAACCCTGAACAGGTGATAGGACCTTTTCCTTTCTTTAGATTTTTCCAAAATCAGAATTTTCGCAAAGCATCTGTTGTTGATTCTCCGCTCATGTAATACAGTTTCATTAACAAGGCTTTCTCGATTAAAGTTAACATTCTCGCAAAAATTTCTTCTTTGCACCATTTTCTAATGGACCAAATGAAGAATCTACAAAGCACTACAGATCTTTTATAACAGCCTCATTTGCATACTTCTGGAAGATGTATTCGGGTAAGCGCCACCTATAGGTGATTTTTTAAACTACAAAATTTTTTCACGTTAGAAAAGAAAACCCATCCTGGCAATACTTATGGTACAAACCGTACCTCAATGCGATGATTTTTCGTTTTTTAATGCCTTTTTAAAGTTTATACGGACTTTTGAAAGACTCTGTATTTTCGTTATTTGTATCTGTTTATTTAAGTATCTCTAAAAGTCGCTTAATTTTTAGTTTAAAATTTCTAAACTTCTTTGGCAGGAACGGGTGAAATTCTTGCCCTCACTTAAGCCCTGCAGCGCAGTTAAGCTTGCATCTATTGCATCTGGAGCACAATATGGACCACAAATATAATTTCTGGTTTGTCGTAGGTATTCCGGTTTGTAAGTAAAGGATTAATTCTACTGCTGCACATACTCTTTGTACGCATAAGCTCGTGGATTGCGTTGTTCTGATTGATTGGAGAAGACTGAAAGCCACAATTTTATCAAGATGTACATATATATAAGACTACATAGCCGTTCTTTGTACGGAATATAAAGAAGCATAAAATTCACTATTGTGTGCAAATTCCTATACTATTCTAAATGACTTTATTATTCAAAATATTCTATTAAAATTTTTAATTTAATTCTTCTAAAAAATGTATAATCTCTTTGCTCGATATACAAAATTATCTTCACAGGCAGAATTTAGAAAACATATTTTTTAATTCTCGCAAAACGACAGGGATTATCTGGAAAATAGTACTTAATTATGCAAAATATTGATTTTTCATGGATTTAGTGTTATTTTAATTATATTTAATTATTACTATACCTTATGTAAATAAAAATATAAAAACTGTCATGTGAACTTTAAGAATTTATCCAGTATGAAACATTATAATTTAAATTTATAAGTAACATTTATTACAATATAATAAAAAAAAGAAAGCATTTTCAAAATTATGCCATCGAAATTTTGAAATCCAAAAAATAGTTTTGAAATCTCGCAATCAGGTGCTTTTGTAACCTTTAAATTCTTATTTAGAAACAAATAACAATTCTTATCTTTGAAAAAATATTCAGCATTACTTACGTCAAAGATGGTGTCTGGGAAACTTGAAGAAACCTCCCCTAGTGACAAAATCTATTACTTTTTATAACCAACTATTTTTGGTGTGGTGACATGTTATTGCTTGTAAAGCCTAATTACGCCACGAAAGTGACACCCACTTCAGACTACCGAGAGGCAGCAGCCAATCAAAAAGCAATAAAAGTTTTTCAGAAAGAAAGGGAGATAATAATGTTT
Organism: Amaurobius ferox; assembly: GCA_951213105.1. Lineage (NCBI taxonomy): Eukaryota > Metazoa > Arthropoda > Arachnida > Araneae > Amaurobiidae > Amaurobius > Amaurobius ferox. The sequence goes on along the minus strand of OX578139.1, from coordinate 98,249,303 downwards.
ATCGAATTACAGCGATTATTGGTAATGGGTGTTCCGATATTCTGAAAGCTGTTAAAAGGGTTTTTAGACTTATCTGGTGTTATGGATTTTAAGTACTTCTTTATGAAATAGACGATAATTTTTTGCCATTTTAAAGATAATTCTGATGAATTTCAGTTCCTATTAAAAGAATGCATTGGTGGTAATATTTCATCAAATGCTTGACATAAAAGAATAAGGCAGCATCTAAATGATCCTAATATGCTAGCCTGTATGATATTTATTGTTGCATGATTTTCTACATTCACAGAGTTTAATCCCCTTCTCCAAAGTGAAGGCATTTTAATTCACATCGTGTAATATTGTGCAGAACCAGATTCGAAAATTCCATGCAAATTCACTTTTACTAAATTTCGTTACCTTTGGAGAACAAATTGCAATATATTTTCAGAAAAATCTTTACAACATGTGAGGAATGGCAATGGAAGCTAATTCTATTTGAATGCCAGTGGTTTTGACTTTTAAATAAATTCATAAAATTTTCCCTGTTATCAATATATTCGAAGCATTTGAGCCTTTATAGTGTTACATCTACACTTATGTTTCATATATGATAATAAAATAATAAGTGCCGTCTACAGCGAAAAATCCGAGCATTGCACGAACATGGAAATTGGTACACATGTACTGACGAAGCGCCACGCCGATATATCTTTTTAATTCGAATTTGTTTTCTAGTTATTTTATGTTTTAGCACGATTTTCGTCGATTTTTACTCAAATAGGTTCCTTCGCGCAAAATATTATCTCCGAGTTTCCATCTGGACAGCATAATTATCATTCAAATAAATTTCGAATGGACTCCATATTATTAATAGACGAATTTTCGTGAATATTTTAATAAACTTTGCATGTGTTATAAACACATTATTGCGGAAGAATAGTTTCATAAAGTATGCGATCTGCCTAGTTATGTGACTTTTCAGTCATAAAAAATATTTAATTGAGTTGACGAAAAAATAAATTGGAATCTTTTTGTGATACAACTTCGTTTCAAATCAGAAGGTATCTTCTAATTGTTAATATAGATAAATATACCAAACCAGTATTTTAATCTGTTTTACGTAATAAAATATGTTTGTCTGTCTGTCTGTGTTTGTGTCGTCTGGAGCAGAAAATCAAAACTTCGGACAGCCGCAAAATTCCATACTAGTTTTGCCGAATTCGTGGTACAACAGCAGTGGCGGGTCGTGGTTTCACGAATGGGTGAATAATATTCTCCCCTCCCCCTAGACAACAAACATCATCAAAACACATCGCGTTACTGGCGCAAATGTTCTCAAGTAATATCTAAAAATAGCCAAATGAGTCTGAAAAATTTGCCAAATACTAATAACTGCCTATTGAACAGATAACGTCAGGTGACGCAGAATGCTGTGTAGCTTATCTGTATCGCCTAACAAGTTGCCACTGTACAACAGACCTTGGTGAGATATTTTAAAAATTCAAAATAGTGGTAAAGTTATGAACATTTAAAGCCAAAAATTGGCCATTTTCCCGCCATTTTCTCAAATCATATATTTTCATTCATTGTCGCTGCAGGCGGTGTTAGGAGTTTCAATTAAATGGCAGCCATTTTGTCTTGACGCAAAATCAGCTATTTATCGAACGAAGTGGATTTTAGTTATCGGTATTCTAACGTTGTGAATTCAAAAGATTATGTTCTAATATCTTAAATTCGGTATTATGTTATCATTATAAGTATTATGTTACCATTAAAAAATACGTTATGATAAAAAACGAATTACACTTTTGTGTGTTGGTGGTATGGGTTCTTAATTTTAGACATTTTCAAAACACTTCAAAATAATAAAATAACGAAGTTATAACCACGTTTTCGAACAAAATATTAAAATATCTAAATGATAGCAAACATATTTTAAAACTAAGAAACCCATACAAAATCCGATTATATATCCTTGCAGTACTTTTAAAGCGCTACAAATTTATTCCATTAGTTCATAATTAGCATTTTGTTGGAGGTATTACAAACTTTAAAATCGAAAAGTTTTCGACCTTCTTGAACTTTACAAGGTGATTCTTTGAAAAATATTAGAGCGTTGTAAAAGCAAGTTATTGATGCAGAGACTTTATTTTCTGTTAAACATTTTGGTCGTTTACTATTTTATATCTGTATTTTATAGTTTAGAAAATATTTTAAGTGAAAATAATTAAAGTGACGAAAAAACTCGCTCGGACGAACACCTTTCAGTTTTTTAAAAAAAAGTTCAAAATATTAAAGTATTGAAATTATTTATATATATTCATAAACTGTACCATATTTCTGGCAAAACAAGTATTTTTGTTGTTGTTGTTTACATTTGTATCTATTAGGTTCGATGATATAAGGGTTCAAAGTGTTTACATATTTCTTAATGCTCCGACTTCAACCAGAAATTCCCGAACCAGAAATGCTATTCACACCAAAATTCATGTAATAAAATTCGTGCGCCGAACAAAATATTCTATTTGTTTACAAATTCTCAACACAATTAACACTGTCTCAAGAAAATACAATTTTTAACGTCTCAGTTATTAAACAGGAGATAAATCTTCAATTGTTCAACATTGCTATCAACTTGACTACCATCTTCAGCAGGGTTCATACAAAAATGCATGTCGATCTAGGATCTTGACTTATTTTAAGCTTTCCATATCCATAAAAATTCTAGTAATTTAGTTAATGACTTGTCCAGTCCATTTTTTTCCGCTGTCTGTCCGCTGTCTGAGTGTCCTGTAAAATTTTCCATTTTCTGTGTTCTATTCTTTTGGATCTCTTATGTGTTGTTTTAACCTGTTTTCGTCATATTGGGTCACATTTATTCTTGTTCGGACTTGTCTTGTCGGGATATTCCTGTTGTATTTTAGCGTACGATAATCTTGTGTGTTACTTCTCATTTTTGATTGGCTGGACTGTTCTTCAAGTTGATTTCTGATTGGCTCTCTCTTTATCAAGGTCTTGAGTATATAACTCCCTCTGTTTCTTCCTTTTGTGTCCATTCCTCTTTTGAATTTCGGGTTTGTTGGTTTTCTTGCACTGTTGAAGGGGATTTAGCGTATCCTCGAAACAACTGTATGCTGCATTATTATACTATTTGTGCTTATATACGTTGCACATATTTATCTTATCCTTTACACAAAGGGTATTTTATTTATTGATGTAGTTAGATGCCTTTCTTCAATTCAGTTTCGGGTCAAGAGAGGCAGCCCAGTTCAAACTTATAATGTAAGCTATAGTATACCAACCGAATACAATAGTATATTTAGTTTATACGAAAGGGTTTCTTTTTCCATCGGTGACAGGTCTATCCCGTTCAATATAGTGACATGGCGATAAAGCTTTTTATGACAGTCTTCCAATGTCAGGGTAGAAGAAAATAACACAATTAGCTTGATCCATATAATTTTTATGGCACAATTTCAGCATCGCTATGTATTTCTGCCACAAAGCATGATTTCCCCATATGTCTATAACAGATGATTGTTTGATTGTTACAGTAATTTTACGAGGCGATAACAAAACTTATGCTTTCGTAACGCTTAAAGACAATGTTTTATTATCTTAGCGGGTTTGGGGATTTTCGGAACCCAGAAATCAAATGTACTTTAAGCGCGCTCCTTATCAAAGTTCTTTAGAATTTTACTGATTGTGTAAATGGCAATATATTTACTCACGGGTCAAAGATTGATGGAAATGCTGGGTTCGTAGTTTGGGTCTTTAATTATTTTATACTGAAACATATTTAATATTATAAATTAAATAACTTTAATTCAGTATTCTAAGCTAAAATGTCTGCAATAAAGTATGTCATAAATTAGGCCAAAGATAACGGAATTGACTCAAATATATTTACTACGGACTTTTTCTCAGTTGCTGTTTTTAATTCGGTTCATAATAAATCCAATGTTATTAATAATATTAAGGTCTCCTGTTTTATCTGAAAACATCTTGTCGGTATTCAGTGGGTTAAAAGTTCATTCTGGGCTCATTGGCAATATAATTGCCGATCATTTCCCAAAGATAGCAATTACTTCTGTTGAGTTCTTGGGACTTCTAGCTCCGAGCATACTTATTTCCTTTTCCCTTTTTTCTATTAGAAAAAACTAGGTGCAGCCGCTTCCACTGCCGCTGACCAAATCCTTTAAAAATTGAGCGATTTTCTGTCAAGGCTAGGGCCTTACCTATGGCACGATATGATTTCAAATCTAGCATGATGATTTAAAATTTATTGCATGTGTCACTTCCTATTTTGAATAGAATCGGATAAAAATAACGCTGTTGTTATTTAAAAATAAGTATTATTTAAAATATTGATGTGAACAAAGGAAACGCCATTTTGGCCACTGTATTAAGAAAAGAGGTAAAAAGTATAGCTCGCGAAGCAAGATCTGGATTTGGTGAGTAAAGGCAAACAAGGGACGGCCCCTAATGGGCATATTACGCTTGCATAGCAGGCAGAACGAAAGCGCTCGAGAAGCGATTTTGGTGAGCGCTAGCTAGTAGGAAACGAAGTCTACCGACTTGTGAAATGAGTTACGGTAGTTGGTGGGCATTAGCGAGAGGGGTTACGTTCTAAAACTTATTTCTTCGAAGTTAATTCCTTTCTCCAAATCACAAATAACAGTTTAATATACTTTCTCACAGGGCATGTTCCATTCATTGGCTATTTATAAGGATTCAAAAGCAAAAACACTCCATTTTGCTTATGCAAGAATATAGGGAATGTAGAACACTAATTTGTTTGGAAAATATGATGAATATTAAAAATTGTATTAATTATATTAAAAATTGTATAATTAAACCGGTTGAAATCTCTGACCAAATAACTTAAATTTTACCCAATATCTGCATGCGTCCTATTTAACATTTTTATTACCTTAACTACATAATTTTATGTCTGAATACTTTTAACATTGTTGGCATTATTTTTATAGTATTTTTTACGTGACGTACAATATATATTTCTCACTCAACTTTCATTGAATGTACCTGTTTTGAAAGTTTTAATATGTTACTTTATGGAAGACATTCTCACTGTAGATACCAGCATCCATGGACCGGTGCACGCTTATAATACGCTCGATAGTATGAAATAGCAGATATCTGCAATAACAGCAAGAAAATTGCTACAAACCTCCATTTGTGAGTGACTCCCCTTATTCGCGGCTTTTGTGTTTTACATTACATTATGTTCACGATGCTTTTGGGAACATTTATTTTTATCTAATTACGTTTGGCTTGACAATTTATATTTCTAAATCGTATTAATATTTCTGTTTAATTGCCTATTTTTGGAATCATATATATCTTCAAGTATATATAACACTCTAAGTTGCAATAAACGATAAATAAATAAGTATCTAAATTGCAATAAACGATAAATAGATAAATATCTAAATTGCAAACTATAAATAAATAACTATCTGAATTGCAATAAACTATACTTAAATAAATATCTAAATTGCAATAAACGATAAATAAATAAATAACTAAATTGCAATAAAGTGTAAATAAATAACTATCTAAATTGCAATAAACGATAAATAAATATATATCTAAATTGCAATAAACGATAAATAAATAAATATCTTAATTGCAATAAACTATAAATAAATAATTATCTAAATTGCAATAAACGATAAATAAATAAATATCTAAATTTCAATAAACGAGAAATAAATAAATATCTAAATTGCAATAAACAGTAAATTTTACAGGATTTGATGCCAGTTTTCAGTTGAAAATAGTCTAGATCAAGCTCAACAACTCTACATTTTCGGGTTTCTTGATGTTCGTGTTAAAACCTCCTATAGAATGGACATAATAGGATCACGGAAGTTTTTCGATATTATAATCACTATATTTCCAAAGCTAAGAAGCCGATACAAAATTCAATTTTATATCTTTATAGGAATTTCAAAGGGCTATAAATGTCTTCTTACAATTCATAGCATTAGTTTTCGAGATCTTTAAAAACGAAAAACATTCAAGTTTCTTTATTTTGATAAGACGATTGCTCTAAAAATGTAAGAGGTTTGTAAACACAAATTATTGATCTAAGAACTAGATTTTTTTCAAATATTTTTGCTGCTTATTGCTTATCTTTCAAAGTTTAGAAGTTGTTTAGAGTGGAAGTGAACAAAGTGAAGCAAAACTTGTTCTGATATTTTTCTATTCTTATGTTTTCAATTTCTTATTTTCTATTCTCATTTTCGGAAAAAAAGAAAAAGAAAAATATTTTAATATATTAAAATATTAAAATTATTTTTGTATATACATAACTGGTTTCCTACTTTCGTCAAAACAAGTATAAATAGTTTATATTTTAATCATTTAGGTTCCGATATATATATGTGCAAAGTGTTTACGTTTTTCTTAACGTTCAGATTTCAAGTGGATACACGGATAACACATGCTATTCAAGTGAAAATATCTGTTGTGGACAGCACATGACATTCGCGACACACTCGAATTTATTTACCCTTTCTTTTGTAATTCATTTAATTGAGTTTAATAACAAAATAAACCACGGATAAGTATTTGAAATTATACCAAATTCGCAATTTTAATTCAAGTTTATTTTTCATTTTGCGAATGGACCTAATTTCAAAGTCGATGTGGCAAAAATACGAAAATATTAAAATATCTCGAGAACGACGAGTCCTAAAGTTATGGGGTAGGTCTTCGTCTTTTCGGCGTCAAAAATTATGTATAAAAACATTTAATTGATACATTTCAGAATATGTAATTTTTTACGTATTGGTTACGTAAGAGTTTGGTAACTTTTGCTGCTCATTTCGCAGGAAAAGTAGGTTTTTCCATTCCGAATCGTATCGAAATTCAATAAGCAATGGTGCATCCCACAGGTGACCAATATATTAAATTTTGTGAAATTTGGTCAATTATTTTTTTAATAACAGTAAATAGATACTTTTCTGATGGATCTTTTTTGCAAAAAAAGGCTTGTTCTTCTGTTTCGAATGGCGCCCAAATCTAATCTGCATCAGGGTAATCTACAAGTCTGCCAAATTCTTTGAAATTTGGTCAATTAGGTTTTCAAATTGAGGGCATACGTATATTGCACAAACAGACACACACAGACGTCATGCCAAAAATAGTTTTTCAGATTTTAAAGTGCACGGAATGTATAGATCCGTCAAAAACTAAAGTGGACGGAACGTATAGATCCGTCAAAAACTAAAGTGCAAAGAACGTATAAATCCGTCAAAAACTGAAGTGCAAGGAACGTATAAATCCGTCAAAAACTAAAGTGCAAGGAACGCAAAAATCCGTCAAAAACTAAAGTGCACGGAACTTATAGATCCGTCAAAAACTATAGTGCACGGAACGTATAGATCCGTTAAAAACTAAAGCGCACGGAACGTATAGATCCGTCAAAAACTAAAGTGCAAGGAACGTATAAATCCGTCAAAAACTAAAATGCACGGAACGTATAGATCCATCAAAAACTAGTTGAGATTTTCCAGTAGATTCCAATACTTTCTCTACACATTACCGCATAATGTAGGAAAAATAATAAGAATGTCCAATGTACACATCATAATGTAAACACTATCATTAAAACAATAATGTAAGGCTAACCCTTCTATTTTCTAAATATAATTACGGTTCAATTTTCCAAATTACCATTTCAAAGCCTTCATACTTCTTCAAAAACATTCATTGACTTATTCGGTCGTGATTATTCTCCTTTCAATTATTAAACGCAGATAACGTAACTGCCTTAACTCAACCGCATAATGGGATTCCATAAATGTCAGCAGTAACAAAGTTAATGGAAATGAAGTCGTTATAAATAGTGACAGTTGTCAGTACTGCGCGAGAAACGAAAACTGAAGAAAGCAGAAATAATTAGAATGCAGTTTCAATGTGTTTCAGTTTGCTGGAAAATTGGTATGTTAGAGAGAAATCAGGCAAAAAATATAAATTATTTAAATTACTCTTTTTATAACAAATAAAACTGCTGCTTGTAAAAAAAATAACTTGAAAAACTTTCTTGAAGAGATCAGGCATATGCCAGTTATATGACTACAATTATTTCGACTGTGTTACAGCATCCCTAAGACAAAGTAACAGTTTGAGACTTACATAATCGCTAAAAAAAACTGCGACACTCAGACAAAAATAAATACAAACAGAGCTAAAGCACTCAAAGTGAGAATTCGCTAGAAAATGACATAATCCATTGAAGAAACACCCAACAACCGTAAACATACAAACACGGTCCAATAAAGGGTTCATTCTCCCCTTCCCCCGCCTTCACACACGAAAACGAGGGAAGTAATTTCTTTAATCTTAAGAATGCAAGTCGAACTATGATCTTGACTTCTTTGAAATTTTTCATATCCAGAAAAATTCTAGTAATTTAGTTAATGATTTGTTCAATACTCCATTTTTGTCCGCTGTCTGGCAGAGTACCTTCTAACCCTTCCCCGCTTTTTCGTTCTATTTCTTTGAAGCTGTTGTGTTTTGTTTTAACATTATTTTTCGTCTTTTTGGACCTCACTTAATCTTGTACGGATTTAACTCGTCTTATCGGGATATTTCTGTTGTGTCTTGGCACACGCCAATCTGTTGTGCTGTTTCTCGTTTCGGATTGACTGGACATCATGCTGCTTTCTGATTGACTCTCGCTTAATGGGGGAGGTCTTGAGTACATAATTTCCTTTGTAACTTCCTTTGCATCTTCCTTTACACCCCTTCTCCTTTTGGACTTCTGGTTTGTTGATTTTGATTCTCTAACGAAGGAGATCCAACGTATCTTCGAAACAACTGTATGCTACATTATTATTTTATTTGTCCTCATATAGGGTGTCCCAAAAAGACTGAAATTCGCTTTAATTCTTTACCTGTTGGAGATAAGTGGGCAATGTAAATTGCAAAAAGTGTTGAAAGTAAGGTAGGAAATAAGACTACGTTAATAAAATAGTCCTCCCATTAATTTCCAAAATGTTACACATTTTAAATGTTTATACGACCCCCTTAGATCAATTTGGTCAATCAGAAAATTTTTATTTTTAATGCAACAAGATCATTAAAAAAAACCCGCATATCTGGATCTTTAAAATCAACTAAATTATGATAAAGGAAAAAATTCAATTTTTACTGTACCATGTTAATAGTTGTTTCATCAGTGAAAATAGGGATCATAAACAAATTGATGATGGAAATTGTTTAGATCAAAAATACGTTAATATGTGTCAGAATTTCTTATCGCAAATGCATCTAAATGAAGCATTACAGAAACAGAGATCATATAAAGCAGTGGTACTCACTACGCGGTTGGGTATCCTGCGAATTATCATCCATTCAATTAAATATAACTCGCTTAATTTTAAAGATACATATATGCGGTTTTTTTAATGAACTTGTTGCATTAAAAATAAAAATTTTCTGGTTGTCCAAATTTGTGTAAGAGGGTCGTACAAAAATTTAAAAAAGTGTAACCTTTTGAAAATTAATGAGAGGACTATTTCATTAACGTAGCCTTATTTCCTACCTTACTTTCAACATTTTTGCAATTTACATTGCCCACTTATGTCCAACATGTAAAGAATTAAAGCGCGTTTCAATCTTTTTGAGACACCCTGTATACACTCTCAAATATTCCTTATCTTTTGCACAGAGTGTAATTTACTTTTTGACTTCTGCTTTAAGCATTGATATAAGATTTAAAATGAATTAGAGAAAAATATAAGCCACAATTCATTGGCTAATACTACCCATTAGCGAATTTTCGTTTTTGGTGTTAATCGTTTCGTTTTGGATGTAAAATTTCTTTTTGTTTGCTTGTCACAGTTTATGCTTAGTTGTTGTTAAGAGTCATTGATCTTCTGTCCTGGAGAAGTGTGTTGTTGTTGTTGAGACCCAGACCGTCCGACCTACCAGAAAGGTGTAAGGCAACTGTCTGGAGAAGTGTGTGTCATAACACCTTCGAAACATTTGTAATTACATAACTGACATGACTGCTTTCTTCAAGGACGCATAGTAAGTGAACTTCTTTTATAATTTGTACGTAATTCTAATGTATGAAAAATGCATGCAATAAAATGTATAGAATTTAAAATAATGAAAGACGTCAGCATACTAAATTTGGACTTTCCAACTGCTGCTGTTTTTGGATAATTTCTTAAAAATCAGTGTAAACCCATGGCAGTCCCAAAACGGACTAGTCAGATAAAGTTCAAAATACAGAGAATCAAAATGCAAGACAGGAAACAACGACATATTATATTTGAACTTTCTAGCTACTCCAGCTTTCGGGTTTTTCTCCACGTCAGTACATTCCTACAGATAGACCATGAAGAGCTAACCCGATAAGGTTAAAAAAACAAAAAGTAAAAATATACCGTAAAAGACAATGACATACTAAATTTAGATTTTCTAGATGCTAGGGTTCTCCAATTATTGCTGAGTGTATTTCTATGGCGGGTGCAAGAGAGGCTAGCCCGATAGAGTTCAAAATCAAAAGAATTATAATGTACCTTGAGAGACAACAACATACAAAATTTCATGTTACTGTGATTAACGGAATTTGATTTTTTAATCTCTTCTTCTTTGACACAGACAGCCCTACCTACCCGAAGGTGCAAGTTATAAGTTTGGACGGATGGGAAGAGCCATCCAATTTAGACAGGAAATCAGTGGGGGTGGCATCCGCAAGGACCGTACCCTCTTTCCTCTACCACCAACCTCTTGGAAGAAGTCACTGGGCCCACATATTTAACGTGCCCATACTTTACACGAACACTGTGACAGTTTGGGTAGAGGCGGGTTATTGATGCTTTAAATATTTGAATCGCACTGACAAATAGACACCATATTAAGTTAAACAAAGAGCTGTAAAAACAAAAGGACTACAACATAGACGCCACAATGCAAATACTACCATGAAAACAATAATGCATCGCTAACCCCGTCTGCTTTGTAAATAAAATTACAGTTCAATTTTCCAAATTACCATTCCAAAGGTTTTAAATATACTCTATTAGAAACATTCAATAACGCATTCATCGTGATTACTCCTTATTCAATTATTAAACCCAGATGACTGAAACTGCCTTAACTCAACCGCCTAATGAGATTTCATAAATGTCAGCCGCAACAAAGTTATGGAAATTAAGTTGTTATAAATAGTGACAGTTGTCAGTACTGTGCGAGAAACGAGGACTTCACAAAGCAAAAATAATTAGAATGTATATACTAATTATGCGAGGAAAATATTTCATTGCCAGTTGACAGTGAGTTTTCTTTTCGAGAAAAATTTCACTTAAAGACGATTAGTGGAGTCGTATTTTTGCTTCTCGAAAATGCATGGTGTATTTAAAGGGAAATCATTGCGGCGGGGCTAAAGATTTTACTCTTAAATTTTCAAAGATTTACAAATTTTGAGCATACCTGAACACTTACCAACCATTTTAAATTATGTCTACACTTTTACACAGTTTTTATGCAACATTGCACTAAAAAATAAAATACAGTTATTTTGCATACTAATTTGCATGCAAGATTGCAGCAGTCAATTTTATACCTACTCATTTGAAAATTTACGAAAATATTCAGTTTCGAGGTTTTCATGTTAATATATGTTTTAGAACTTCCTGAATATGTATTAACTATGTTTAGAGTGAAGTGCTGTCTGTTTGTGTTTGATTCTTATATACACGATAGCTGTCACAAATATTAATGCATTTTTACGAAACTTTATAATTTTAACAAAACATTTAAATAACATAATTAAAACTTTATAATTTTAACAAAACATTTAAATAACATAATTAAAACTTTATAATTTTAACAAAACATTTTAGAACAAAATAGTATTTTTTGAAATTTGTGTGAAAAGTTCGAAATCTATTCAAAATTTTATATTTCTCTAATATGGCAGCATAGGAGAAAATAATTTAACATGATTGTGCATTAAAGGGTTTATTTATGGCTCAATAATCATGGAACTTAACAGTTTTAATCATTGTAGTGAAAAATAGTCGTGATGTAATTTTTGTTTTCGTCACGTCATTAAATCCAATTTCAATCGGGAGGGGGGGGGGGGGGAGGTGGATAAACTTGGTAGGTTAGAACATTATCAATCTTCGCATCGAGATGAAGATTTTTCAATACTTTTAAAATGAAGGGTAGCATGCTATAAGTGTGAACAACTGGACTAACGAAACATATTTTACAAATTTTTCTTGCAGGATTTGAGTATCAGCTTCGACACTAAGAGAGGAATCTAAAATGTCAAAATTTCGAATTGAACAATCAATTGCTCAACATTGCTATCAATTTAACCATCGTTTTAAGTTTTCTTCAGCAAGGATCATGCAAAAATGCACGTAGATTTATGATCTTGAATTCTTTGAAGCCTTTCATAACCATAAAAACTTCAGTTAGTTAATGACATATCTAGTGCTCTATATTCGTTTGCGGTCTGGCAGAACGCTTTCTAACCATCCCCCTTTCTTCTTTCTATTCCTTTGGAGTTCTTATGTGTCCTTTTAACTTTTTTCGTCTTGTTGGGTCCCATTATTTTCCTTATATACATAATGTATAAGGAAAGTATTGTGACGGGGTCGAAAATTCGAATTCGAGTTTTCGACGGGAGAGAACATTTCAAGCATCCCTGATCACGAATCAAACATTTTTGAAGTGATGCCTGTGTGTGTGTGTGTGTGTGCGTGAAAGTATGTGTGTGTGTGTGTCAGTGAGTCTGTGGAGACGATAACTGACGAACGAATGGACCGTTTCAAACGAAATTTGGTACAAAAATCACAATCCGTAAACACTGGAAGCCTATTGTTTTCTACGCAATCGAATGTTCAGAACCCCCCTAAATTTTCGAATGAAATTTTGAAAAAATCGTCAAAAAATCAAAACCGTTAATAAAGTTACGCAAATAGACATTTCTTATGCAAATTTTTATTAGAAAACGATTGACATAAATTTTAGAACGTTAAGATGAACCGTTCTCGAGATATTGCACATTTTAAAAGAAATATCAAAAAGTTATATAAAATAAAATAAAAATATTTCCTATTGAGAAACATGTTCACTTTTCATATGTAATACATGCGATAAATTGGGTGACATCATTCTCGTGAATATAGCTCGTTCCATTCATCAAAAAAGATACTTTGAGTAATACTTTTGTATTTGAACGCCAATAGTCATTTATCTGCTGTAAGAATAACTTATTTCTATGTTCATAACTCTTGGCGAGATTTTGGTGACGAATTTGGCGGAATGTCGCCAACTTGGCGACATTTTTAATTTTTGCCAAATTAACAAAAATCTCGCCAAATGGATAAAAATGACGCTAAATCAATGAAAATGACGACTAATTGAAGAAAATTCAATATCTTGGAAAGAATATGAGTATCTACTACAAGAGTAACATTTTTTTTAAATGTAAAATTAGTAAATTCATTGCATTATATAAGGAAAGTAAGTCATATGTTGCCCACATCAGATTTTTTATTCTTGTTCTGGTATAACTTGTCTTGTCGAGATATTTATGTTTTGTTTTAGCGCACGCCAATCTTGTGTGTTACTTGTCGTTGTCGAATAGGCTGGACTGTTGTTAATGCTGTTTTCTAATTAGCTCTCTCTTAATCCATGTCTTTGTATAAACTCCTGTTTCTTTCTCTCGCGCTCCTTCCTCTTTTGGACGTCGGGTTTGTTGGTTCTCTTGAACTAACGAAGGAGATCCATCATATCCTCGAAACAGCTGTATGCTGTATTATTTTTCTTTGTTCTTTTATACGTTTCACAAGTTCTTCCTAGCCTTCGCACAAAGCGTATTGTACTTATTAATCTACCTATGTATTTAACAATCTGTTATCTATGTATTCAACAACATGCCTATGTAACCTAAGCAATCTGCAATATTACTTACAGCTCAAAATGCCGCTAAATTAATACAATGAAATGAATTTATTAGAAGAAGCATAATTAGACATATGTGCTGCTTTTAACGACGTTATTTCAGTATATAAATCTGTAATATGTTTTACCGAAAAAATCGAGCGACATGTTGCATTTTAGATATTATGAGTCAGCGTATGAAATTTGACGATTGATGTGTATGAAATTTTTAAGTCAGGATATGCACTGCAAGTGTTAATGCACAGCAGTGTTCAGTTTAGTTCTTTAAAACCCAGGCGGAACACGCTGTTTTTCAGAAAATTGCTTAATAATCAGACTGATTGTAACTCCCTTTTAAACGTTTTGGATTTCGATACTTTTAAGCTTTGTTTAAGGGGACGGTAGGCTTTGAAATTTCTTTTATTTATTTATTGACTTAGAAACGTGAAAATTTGTATAGATATTCCTCTTGACATTACTATATAAAATACCATTAAATTTTGTTATAATTTTGTATTTTTTTCTTAAATTTAATTTTTTTAACGAACATTTGAAAATGTTCCTTGCGTGTCATCTGCTCACATTTTTGATTCATTTAACATCATGATCACTCAAAAACACATTATGAATACATTTGGGTATTCATTTATACATCCCTTAGAAAGGTAATTTTTTTAAAATATTTTTCTGCATTAAAACTTAATTTTCATCATTTAATTAGGTTCTTATTCACTTTTAATTACCTTAATAAAGTCCAATTATAAAATGCATACCCAGTTTCATTAAAAAGTATGAAAGGTGTCTTCTTGACAAATTTCATGGATCTCAGACAAAAATTAAGACGCATGGCGCATTTTAAAAATGTAAAATCTTCGAAAATTCCGTTTCGAAAAAAATGCATTCAACCTTTTGCTTATGGGTGGAACAGCATCCTTCCCAAACGAAGAACCCCTCAGAAAGAAAGATATTTGACATACAAGCTGACGGAATCGCTGACGAAAACATTGCACCTGCTGCAGCAGGTGCAATGCTTCCGTCAGAGATTTCCATGGATGCCATTGCCTACAAAGGGGGATCGAATTGTTTGGAATAGGGTATGTCAAATATCTGTCTTTTTGATAGGTTCTTCGTTTGGGATGGACGCTGTCCCACCCGTAAGCATATGTTAAATGTGTAAAATATTGTTATAGATTAAAAACTTTTTTAGTCAATTTTTGCTCATTTCAACGTCCACCATCCCCTTATGAAGCATACGTTACTTCGCATTCCCGTCAATGTTAGTTGTTATTTATGTAACTTTTCTGTTTTTAAATTTTACACTTTATAATTTAAGTTCAATAGTATTGACTTGTATTGTATGTCAAAAAATAATTTTAGGAATGTTTGTTTGAGTAGCATGCTATGATTTATGATTATATATATATTTTTTAATGTAATCATAGTAATCGAGTTCGCTCCGTCATGTATCACAGAGGAATAAATAAATAAATATAAAAATATATAATTACACCATGCTGTACACGAAGCGATTTGACACGCAACTCTATCAATGATATACCGAATAACCAGATGAACACTCTTCACACTTGTACACAAATATCGCATTTCTTACACATTTATTACACAAATATAGAAAAAGGAGACCATTTCATTCATAAAATGTCGGAATGAAAGCAACCATAAATCAAAATTACACTGCAGGAAGTCACTTTCAACCTAAGGTGACATCATAAATCACTTCTAGTCGTGCATCCGACGGTATTATAGCTGGTTGCCTGTAACTTAAAATTGTAATTTTGTAAGAATGATTTTACACATTCTAGAGCTATAAATCAACTGAATTCAGAAATATATACCAGTAAACGAATACTGATCTTTGAAATTCTTTAAGGCAGCAATGTCATTTTGCCCCGAGATTAAAATTTATTAAGTGGTTAAATTTTAAGTGTATGTGAGTCAAGCAGAATTAAAATAATCTTTCATCTGTATGAAATTGCAGAAAAAGACTGCCAGCAGGATCCAAAAATATTTTAGAGACGGTAATTTGTTATCCTTTTCAAATTAAACTAATATAATTTAAGGATATAAGAAACGGAAGAGGTGTTGCTCTTGTTGATACTGATGTTTTATTTGATTTATATTGAGTCAGGATGTTTTTATTTTGTCTTTAAAAAAAGGGTGAAAACTTTTCTCAAACTTTATGTGATGTGTTTCCTGAGAAGTTTTAGTTTCAGAATAATTTAAATTTTTTTAATTAAAATGATTTTTCGTTTATCCATGTTTCGTATAACACATAAAACTAAAAATTTTATTCATAGCTTGGAGGCTTAAATATTTTAGGAAAATTAGCTGAAAATTTAAAATTATTCCCACATATTTCATTCTGTAAGCCTTTTATTACGTGTTGTTTAAGGTAACGGATAAATTAATTGCACTTTATTTTAATTGAAAGATGTATTTTATTAATGTTTGGTTATTTTCCCTATCGTTTGGGGAGGGGTTAAAAGTTATTCTTGTCGAAATTACCAATCTTCAGACGCGTTAGTTAAAATACATGCTAATTGATAAGTGTCTCAGATAGAATCAGGGTTTGAAATTAATGAAATAATTAATAAAATATATGAAAAAAATTTAAAAGACCTTTGTTAGCATCAGCAGGTATTTGCAGCAATCACTCGAACATGAGTACTTTGCAATGCAGATACTGTCTATTTCAAGTCTTGTGTCCAATCAAGTCTGACCTTCTATCGGATATTTTCATGCACAACCGTTGCTCGTATGAGCATCATGCTCGATTTCAGAGTCAGTTGCATTTGCATATATATTCAGATGAAGTTTATTGACATTATTATTTCTAATAAAGGAGCACAGAGGTGTTTAAAAACGCCACACACAGGGTGGGATTATTTTAGAAAATTCCAAACATACTTGCTTTATCTGGGCACTCCTGTGTTGACATTTTTAGTGTTAATCCTGCTTAGTATCTAGGCGATGATTAAATTCTGAGTGCCATTTTTCGGTGAAAAGATACTCCGCATGGATGTATGGTGTTATTGGTATCTTTCTGATATTTTCCTTCCGCCAAACATTAAATCTTTATTACCTTTATTTGGTAATTGTTAAAATTGAGAGTGTATTGAATACATCTTTACAAAATCAACGTATAGTTACAGAATCCGCATATATTCCTAAAGCTATGTATAACGTTCCCAATACAGTGATAAGCTTTAATGAATCTAGAATGGGCCGAATAACCGTATATTGAACAAAGTTGCTGCGTGCTACTACTTTACTAAACTCTGTAGAGACCTACATAGTCTTCTATACAACGCTAATCAGCTTCAATATCCTATTCTGAGTTCAGAATGTACAGAGTTACAATAGTTAAAATCATAATACCAGAACCCGCAAATAGGGGTCATTTCTAAAACTAGGATTCACGCTCCAAGTGCAGCGATCAGCATTGGTGGACCTAGAGTTAAACCTAATTCGCACCATCAGCATTAAACCTAGGATTATAGATACTGATCATTACACAGGAACATGATTCATGTATTTTATTAGACAAAATAAGTGTAAGAGATTCTTTCTTTCATTCATTTATGTTGCTAGAGTACAGTTCAAACTTACATGATTATTTCTTTCCAGAAACATGATAACTATCATGCAAGTCTTATTTCATATAAACTTTTACTTTTATTTACCTTTGACCGTCTATTTTCACACTAAAGTATTGCTACGAACGCCATTCCTATGACATGATTTTAGGGTTCCTGTATGCTGAAGTTAGGGTTGCCATATGCTGAAGTTTACTGTTATTTAACTTTGCACGTCCGGTTTCGCATTAAAGTATTGTTACGAACGCCGTTCCTATGACGTAAATTTAGGGTTGCCATATACTGAAGTTGGGGTTGCCATATGCTGAAATTTACTGTTATTTATCTTTGCTGGTCTGATTTCACACTAAAATATTGTTACGATCGCCATTCCTATGACGTTGAATTTAGTGCTGCCATAGACAAAAGTTGGGTAAGGGTTTCCAGATTTGGTGTTTTCTCTGCCTGGTTTTCAAAAGAGACTTTAGTGAGGGCATTTTACACGTTCGTAACAGTATTATATAACTAGATATTAAACCTTCATACAACGGATCGTATAAAGTAATAGGAATTTTAAAAAATGCTATCAACTTTTAGAGATATCCAATGTTCGCGAACGTATCCAAAATAACCAAAAGTCGCTAAGTTAGCCTTTATACGTCTAATTTATCGCGAAATTAGCGCCAAGCATGATAGGCAAACAGACAGACAGAGAGAGACTTGCAAAACATATTTGAAGAAATCAGACATATGTCGGTAAGATTACGACAATTGTTTCGAAGGCGTTATAAGCCCCCTTCTTCAGTCCAAACGAATAGGTAGTACAGTAAGCGTCCGTAACCACTGCCTAAAAACAAAGGCAATTTGTTCTTAGCAGCGTAAACTCGATATATTTGAAAACGATTAAATATAAAGGAATATTGGACGGATTTGTTTCCATGCTTGTTGGAAAGACATCGATTTTTCCGATGATGTTAAAATGGAACTCTATGACAATATTTTTGATCGCTGAGAACCGATTTATATAAAAATCCCTTTTAATTGCGCTTCAACATTCGTTCGTTCGTTCGTTACTAATTCCCCCGTGGTGAAGGAGCTCCAACGCACCACGTTCACAAGACCCCCAGGGTATCCCAAGGCGAAGGGGAGGAGATTTGCAGCTTCACTTTTATAGAGGCTCCCCGAAGGGCGGAAGTCTGACTTGGCCTCGACTTGACAACATCCATGCTGACTGGCGGGATTCGAACCCGCAACCCGACAATCCAGTGATCAGACGGAAACGCATGCCCCTGACCGCTCGACCACCGGATCGGCGCGCTTCGACATAAAATAACTAATTAACTAATTTGAAAGAAAAAATGCTCTGAAGTATTTTAGGACCTGACATGAACAATCTTCGTACTAAATTTCGTAGCTTTGGATCACTTAAATTTTCCGCTGCGGCACAAACAGACTTATTTTATTATATGAGATGAGAAATATAAATGCAACAAAACTATATCTATGAGCAATAACATATTCAGCTCTATTCAAACGCGTATAGAAATCCAACAATGTTTCTTCATTTATTAAGCAAATTTTAAAATATATTATTTTTGTCATGAAATATCTGAACGAAAGAGACCATAAATCAAAATTATAACGCAGGACGCCACTTTTAAGCTAAGGTAGCATCATACATCATTTGCTGAATTGCTTCAAACATCACAACAGCATATGACCAGCAACAAAAAAATGTAATTTTACAAAAATGTTTTGCAGTTTTAGCGCCATACATCAACTGTGTCCTGGAATATATACCATAAAATGGATTGTGAAATTTAAAATGCTTTAAGCAACAATGTTATTTTCAAAAGATTAAAGCGCATCAAACAGAATCCGATAAGTGGATTTGTGCGTAGTAAATTATATTGTAGAAAGGTTACGGAAGGATATACTATATACTGTAAGGAAGACATTTGTCATGTTTTCATATATTCAATACAGATTGAATATGTTCTAAACAAAATTTTATTTTATTTAATTTACTTTCGTAGTGGGTAATTCTATTGCTATTTTAGATGTTGAATATAATAAAGCATAGTAAAACAATGTATGTAATATTTACATATTTATAACTACATTTATTAATTTCTCCACATACATAGAATAATTCATAGAGAAAATATAGAAGTCGAATATACAAATTCGATTTATCGACAGAAGAGCACGTTTCAAGTATCCTTAAACTCTAATTAAACGTTTCTGAAGTGATTTCTGGGTTCTTTGGGAAACAGAATTGGAAGTCATAATTCATTATTTTTATTTAATTAAATTTTGAAGACAGTTGATAAATTAATTAAGTAAATGTTTTAAACTTTGATTAAGGTATTAAAATTAGAATGGATAACAATAAATTTATGGTTGCGATGTGTTTTATTCCGCAAGGGAACCGGGCCAAATGAAGTTCTTGCTTGCTGCAACTAAAATAAAGGACCCTGAAAAAGATAAACATTAAAGTGTGCTAAACTAGTCCCAAACGAAATTGTTATATTTAAAATATTTGTATATACATTTAATATCTTTTAAACAATGAGAACTTATATTTTCAATAAACATAATTGTTACTGATCATCATTCATATAGGAATTCAAGTACTAATTATTATTGAATATAAGCTATGGGTTTTTCAAAAGCTTACTGGAATAACATTGTCCCAGAACTTCCACGCCAATATTCCTTATTATTAAAGTGTTGTTTCCTATCACCATTGTCCTCATAATTATTATCATTAAGTACAGTAACTCTGCGGTTGCGTGGTCTCAATTTAAATCTTTTGAAAATAACATGGAAACACTGTTAGATTAAGTTGACTGATACGATATACTCTTGAACGTTGAATTGATATTGACTGGGATATCCAGAAAAAGACTTGAACGATGAAAACCAATTAGCATTCACTGATAAGACAGATAAGGACCATGTGCATTCTGACAGTCAGCTAGTGATATTTGTCAGGTCAGGTGCCAGTGTTCCTAACGACTGGAGACCAACACAAGCATCCATAGATGTATTATACTAATTGATAATAATTGAATATGATGGTTAATAATTTTCTGGAAACACTGTTGGATTGAGTTGACTGATATGATATAGTCTTGAACGATGAATTGATATTGACTGGGATATCCAGAAATAGACTTGAACGATGAGGACCAATTAGCATTCACTGATAAGACAGATGAGGACCATGTGCATTCTGACAGTCAGCTAGTGATATTTCTCAGGTGCCAGTGATCCCAACGACTGGGGACCAACACAAGCATCGATAGATGCATTATGCTAATTGATAATAATTGAATATGATGATTAATAATTTCCTGGAAACACTGTTGGATTGAGTTGACTGATCTGATATAGCCTTGAACGATGAGGACCAATTAGCATTCACTGATAAGACAGATAAGGACCATGTGTATTCTGACAGTCAGCTAGTGATATTTCTCAGGTGCCAGTGTTCCCAAAGAATGGAGACCAACACAAGCATCCATCGATGTATTATGCTAATTGATAATAATTGAATATAATGATATAAAAGAACAATTTCATATTGCAGTGAAAGTTCTAGATAGGTATCATTACAGTACAATCCTGAAATCTCCATCGCTTATGTTCAATAATAAGCAGTTCTTGAATTCCTATATGAATGAAGGTTAGTAACGATAATGTTTAATGACAGAATAAGTGTTAATTACCTAAAAAAAAACGAATAAATAAGTATTTTAAATCTAGCAAGTTGGTTTGTGGTTGTTTTATATCCCTTCAATGTTTATAATTTTCAGATTTCTTTATTTTAGATGCATCAAGCAAAAACTTCCATTTTGTGGGTTCCACAAATAATCGCACGTTTTTATTAGAAAACGAATAACGCAAAGCGTAGAACGCTGGCAAAAACCGTTCTCGAGATATTGCGCAAATTTAAAATAAATTCATATAAAAATTATTGTAGCTTGGCTCGGCTCTATTTTATTTGTTTGCGTCTCTAGGAGTTTCTTCTTAAATGTTGTTTGCTAGGAAAGCTTTGTATTTTCTAACAGAAAATAATTATCGTTTCTAAACCTTTTCTTTGTTATATAGGCGTTTTACGAAAATAATTAAGTATAATATACACTTGTAACCTTGAAATTCAAGTAATGAAGATTATAATTTAAAATGCAAATTCCATATCTCTCTCTGATCATATATGTGTGTGTGTGACTTTTATTTAATCATCTAAGCAACGGAAATTAATCACATTTGTTTATATGGTAAACTATTTTATTAATTTGTCCAATGTAAGTAATAAATGGATTAATAGAAAAATATTTTTTTTAAATGGACGGTGGTATATTTTTGATTAGATTATATCAGATACTACCTTGCGACGTACATAATACACATAAATAAATAATTAAATACATAAAATAAGAGAGGAACTTTAGAAATGCATTTGCTATTAGATGGCGGTAACTGTCAACCATAGAGAAAGAAAGCCACGGGAGAAAATGATTAAAAATATAAACACTTTGCTCGCTTAAAAAAATTATAACTGATGAATGATGGTTTAAAGAATTATTATTATTATTATTTTGCTTTGGAACTGTTTATGACTTTTAGATGAGCTCAGGTTAAACTATAAACTTTGGATTAATTATCAATTATTTTATTTCACAATATAAATATCGGAACGTTTTAAAGCACGAAAAGTATATGATTTCAAAATTCTCCGAAATTCGTCTATTCATCGTGCAGATTTCGTTCAAAGTTTATTTGAAATACAACTTTCGGTCTTCCTGGTGGTGTCAGGATGGAACCTCTGTGATAATAATTTCGATCGTTAAGAAACCAATATGTATGAATATAGCTTAAAGACGTTATAATTTCTGCAAAACCATAAAATAACTAAACAACTAATTGGAAATAAAAAATATAACGCCGAGGTGCTCCTGTGTGGGTTCTGAAGTACCTGTGTACAAAACTGTACGACTTTTAGATTTTGTGCTACAGACCACACACACACAGACAAACAGACCCCTTTATTATGTAAGATTTGCCTGTGCAGATAATTTTGTATAGCTAGGAAAATTATGCTTGTACATATTTTTAAGGGATTATAAAAATGTTTTAGAACGCTACTATTACTTTCCTTATATACATAGTATAATGTATAAGGAGAGTATTGTGACGGGGTCGAAAATTCGAATTCGAGTTTTCGACAGGAGAGCACGTTTCAAACAGCCCTGATCGCGAATCTAACATTTTAAGGTGATGTCTCTGTGTGTGTGTGTGTGTGAAAGTATGTGTGTGTGTCAGTAAGCCTGTGGAGACGATATCTCACGAACGATTGGAGAGATTTGAATGAAATTTGGTACAAAAATCACAATCTGTGAATACTGGAAGCCTATTGTTTTTAAATCCATCGGATGTTCAGAAGACCCCTAAATTTTCGAGTGAAATTTTGAAAAAATCATCAAAAAATCAAATTATTTAACAAAGTTACGTAACTAGACTTATGTAATTTTTCCTTAGGAAACGATTGACATAAACTTTAGAACACTAGCATGAACCGTTGTCGATATATTGCACATTTTTCAAATAAATTTATCAAAAAATCCCATAAATTAAAAAAATTAATATTAACTGTTGAGAAACATATTCACTTTTCATATGTAATATCATGCGATAAATTTAGTGACATCATTCTCGTGGATCTAGCTAATTTTATTCATGAAAAAATATACTTTGAGTAAAACTTTTGTATTTGAACGCCAATAGTCTTTTATCTGCTATAAGAATAACTTATTTTTCCGTCTATAACGTTTGGCGAGATTTTGGTTACGAATTTGGCGGAATGTCGCTACCTTGGCGACTTTTTTAAATGTTTCAAAATTAACAAAAATCTCGCCAAATGGATAAAAATGACGCTAAATCATTGAAAATGGTGATTAATTGACGGAAATTTAATATGTTGGAAAGAATATAAGTATCTACTATAAGAATAATCTATTTTTTTACGGAAAAGTAGTAAATTCAATGCATTATATAAGGAAAGTCATGTGCTGCCCACATCAGATTTTTTTATTGAGTTTAATTCTTCATATAAGAAAATTAAAAAAAAAACCAATGTGAACTATAAACTTAACTCTTTTCCAATAAAAATCGTTTTCGTTTTCAAATGTAATTTAATTTTTAATTCTACCAAAATCTCTGTATAAGGAGCTAATCAATTTTGTAATTATCTTTTTAACTTTGCGCTTCGCACTGTTGCAAGATAATTTTCAGTAAAGTAATTTTCTAATTGTTTACCCAAATCCATTCCCCTTTTCACTGCTAATTGAGTTGTATTATAGAGAAACCGTGTTATAAGGCTACCGCGTTATATGGAAACCACGTTTTATGAGTACCGCGTTATGAGAGGGTTGTCGCAATTTTTGCTCCGCGTTATATGGAAACATCATTATGAGAGTACATCGTTATATGGAAATAGCATTATGAGAGTGCCGCGTTATAAGTGGGTTGACTGTATTATACAAATTCAATATAATAAGCGAAATTTTATCAATGGCAACTGCAATACATGATCAGCTCTTTAAAAAGTGTATAGAAATATTATAATACCCATAGTTCTTGCTAATTTATTAAATAAATATAAAAATGACGCAGTTTATTCACACGATGCATGGAGGAAAAAAGATCATAAATCCAAATTACAATGCAGGATGTCACTTTCAACCTTATATGGCATCATACATCATTTGATCGGTGTATGAAACCGTATACGAGCTGCCTGGCAGTACAGTAGGCTCATCATTTTCCGAGAATGATTTTGGAGTTTTCTGGCCATAAATAATCTGTATTCGGATATACATGGGATCCCGGAAAGCTCTGCAATGGCCTTTATTTCCTGAAGCTTTATTCGTAGATATATATTCTCAATTAAAAAAGTGTTACAAATAAGGTTGCAATTTATCTTACAGTTTTAAATCGAGAAACATATTTGTCTACATAATACGAACTCTAACTTTGTAAATACCTATATGCCTCGTTATCTTCTTGAGATGCCTTTGTAGAGGATTTTTACTTAATCTGCAAAAAGTGATTTAGCTCATGCTTAGAGTACTTGATATTCTCATCTTTCGATCCAAGCGCAGGATCCAATAGGGCGACACTGTTTAAAATATAACTCAGTTTATTGAGAATTTCAAAGAAATTACAGCAACTTGCTGTTTAAAGTAACGGACAACATATATACTGATTGTTATTGCACACGCAAAGAATAAACGACAAATATACAAGCTATGACAATATATTACGCTTGTGATAATGCTTACATGGATACACATTTGCAAAACTTGTATGCTTACCCCGGTATACTGTTGCTTCGTTCCGTATTGCGGTCACACCCCGAATACTAGACTCTTCCTTGTCATCGTTGTATCGAATGAAGTTTCCTTCCACTTACCCCGAATACTAGACTCTTCCTGATCATCGTTGTATAACATGAGGTTTCCTTCCTCTCACAACCCGAATCCTTCCTCTTTTACTCAAGACACCTTCTCTCATTCCAAGAACACTCTACTCAAGAACCCTTCTTTCATGCCGATCCGGTGTTCGAGAGGTTAGGGGCATGCGTTTCCGTCTGATCGCTGGATTACCGGGTTGCGGGTTCGAATCCCGCCAGAGGGCATGGATGTTGTCATGTCGAGGCCAAATCATACTTCCGCCCTTCGGGGAGTCTCTATAAAAGTGAAGCTCCAAATCTCCTCCCCTTTGCCATAGGATACCCTGGGTGGTTTTGTGGACGTGGTGCACTCACCACGGGGTGCACTCACCAGGCGCTCCTTCACCACGGGGAATCAGTAACGAACCCTTCTTTCATTCCAAATACCCTGAATACCTCACGATCGGAAACATTCTACCGTAGGAACGTAGAAAATGCTAATTAGGTGGGTGATTCGTCTAACAACCGAACCAGTTAGGATGGTTAGTTTAAAGAATATAACTTATAATGCAAACTGAGGGAAATAATCATTGAAAGGTTATTTAGAATTCACGACATTTTATGGCATCCTTCAATACAAAATGCATTTTTGAGTTTTGCATTAACATGTAGAACTAAAAAATTTTGATATTTTTACAAGTCAATTTTAACTACATATGAAACTTTGAATTTTAAGACTTAATTCCTTTTCCCACGTCTGCGAGTCCATCATTTTAGACTAGATTTGAGGGGCTGTATAATATAAAAAAAAAGCATTTTTCATTAAATGGCATAAATTTAAGATTTACCTGGGTGCCTCAGAGAGTTCTTTAAAACGTTATAATTTGTTTAGAAGGAGGACTATATGTATGCATAACATGGTCCATTTGTTGACAAATTGACATGACTTGCAATTCAATATATACACAAACCCCTGTGTGTCAGCAATAAACTGTTACAAATTTGAGGTGCAATATCTCAACAAATTTTGCTCGTAAAAAATTGAACTTTTTGAGTTTTACATGTTAATTTATGAAGAAATTCTTAGTAATTGGATAATTTGGAATTGAGGGATCATATAAAAATCAGATTTTGTAGTTTTAAGTAAGTTTCTCGATTAAAAATAGTTATAAGATTAATTTAAGTATTATTTGAAACATTTTTGAAATGGGGAGTATGTATCTGCGACTAACAATTCAGGAAATAAAAGTCGTTACAGAACCTGCTGGGATCCCATGCCTACCATACGGTGTATTTTGATCTTTAAAACTTAATAGAAAACGCGTTATTTTGACTGCTAAAATAAAAATCGGATGTGGGCAGCACATGACTTTCCCTGCAGACTTATATACACACTCTCTTTATTTTAATTAAATTTAATTCACTATTAATTCAATTTTCGTTCTCATTTGGTAACTGGACTCATTTTCAAAGGTGGCGTAGCAAAAAAACGAAAATATCTCGAAAACGGCTAGTCCTAGTGTAATGGGGGTTGATCTTATTTTTCCTTCGTTAAAAATTACGTATTAAACAAGCATTTATTGGATATATTTGATTATGCGTAGTGTTTTGTTTTAGATTGTGCCGATTTTTGCGGGCCATTTTGCAAAAAAAGGCAGATTATTTTTTTCTGAATCGTACCAAAATCCAATTAGCACCAGAGTGACCCACAAGTGACTTATATACCAAATTTTGTGAAATTCGGTCCATTCGTTTTACAGCTAGAGTCGATACAAGCTTTTGCGGGCCATTTCGCAAAAAAAGGCAAGTTCTTCTATTCCGAATCTATATCCAAAAGTAATCAGTTCCAGAATCTTCTACAAGTGACTTATCTACCAAATTTTATGAAATTCGGTCAGTTAGTTTTTTAGTTAGAGTGGATACAAAATCTGCACACACAGACATCTTGCTAAAAATGGTTTTTTCGTATTCTAGAGGTCTTGAAACGTGTAGATACGTCGAAAACTTGAGTTGCGATTTTCGACATGATTCCAATACTTTCCCTATACATTACCATGTATTGCAGGGAAAGTAAAAAGTGAAGATACAGTTGTTATTCAGGAGGCTTATCTGTATCAATCATAACCGGTACCACTTCGTAAATTCGCATCTAGCTGTCCTGTTCGAATCCAGATGACCGGTTGAAATTAGAAGTGTTCTTACCACTCAGATTTGTTTGGAGTGGAGAATTTTAGCGGTGGAATATTAATTTTATAGATATCAGGACTGCTATAAAGTACTGGTGCAGGGTCTGAAATTTGAAGTACATTGGAGCTAAAAAACTTGCACCACCCACACGCTTCCATGACTTTGATGGCAAAAAAGACTAACACATTTAAAGTGAAATTAATATTGATGAATACAATGAAGATGAATGTATGCCGTAATGCACAAACATAATTTATTTAATATTGCCTGTGTGTGACTTATTTTGTTAAATATTTACTAATGAAGATAAATATGTGATATTCTAATGTTCTATTAAATATTTAATAGCAAAGCGAAATAAATGACATTCTTTTTTATTACCTCTTAAATAATTAAGAGAAAAATAGTGACTTAATTTGCTAAATATTTATTAACAAAAATTGTTTTCATAATTTAAAAACTATGTTGCTGAATTTTCGAAAGGCATGGAATAATATCTAGCGACCCATAATAATGGCTAGTGGGCAATGACAATTAAAATGTTCGTATAAGGGCTAATGCACTAAAGAAAGGAAGCAACATTGAGGTTTGTAACACTATATTAAACATCTCTTTTGAAAATATTGAATTTTAGGGGTGATGCAATTTTTTGAGCACCACTATGGATTTTGAACCATCATGGGCATGTATATATTACGCTGATCTATAAGTTCGTATCAGAAATTAACACCCAGGTCCCATGAATTTGATGGCTAGAGGCGGGCCTTGAAGCTATCGAAAAGTTCCTTCTGAGAAAAATGTCTTTTTTTCGACTTTAGGAAATCAACAGCTAAGAATTCTTATGGTATTGAAATCATTTCTTAAACGAAATGACTGACTTTACAGAAGTGTTTTTTTATCAGTAAAAATGTTTTCCTAGTACAGAAATTTCAAATATATGATTTAAAATGCAATTTTCGTCTTCTAGTAAAAGATGTCTGTTTATCTTTTTGTTGATCTCGTAGCAGAAAATGTGAACAACAAACATCTACGGAATTTGGTACGGTGATATTTCAGATTGGTTAGATCAGAACATACCTTGAAGCGATTTTCTTTAATTAAAATAATTTTTTAATTAATTAATGAAGTGCCAATTTGAACGAGTTTCGCACAAATCGGTTCCTTATCGATCACGAATATTATCGAGGGTTTCCATCTGAACAACGTAGGTAAGGTCGAAGAATTCTATTTCAAAAACGTTTTGAACGTAATTCGTATTACTAATAGATAATTCTTGTCTTTAAACACTTTTTAGTTAAAAATCATGTTTTAAGCTTTGTAGACGTAATCGATTTTACATATCAGATATAAAATCGACTGATAATCCGATCTTCATAAATTTAACAGGAGCTAAATTGAATATTACACACCGTTCCTAAACAAAATTTACATTTCTGGGATCATTCACTTATTAATTATTATTTTATGAGGCATCGATATATCGTAAAATGTATCACTTCATCATACAAATTGTTTTTCATCTGTTCGAACTTTTGCTATTCAGCGCATGCATATTGAACCAAAATACATATCGTGTCAGCGTAACCGTTGGGTCGGGTTTCGCTAAGACATGACCTTCTCGGAAGTAGTGATGCCACAACGTGTTTTTTAATTTTTGTTCTAAACATGTGCATGAAGCGTTCTTTGTGAAATTAAGTTTCAAAAACGTTTTGAAACTTCATCGTGTTCGAAATTTGATTGTTCGTGTTTGAAGTTCATTCGTGTTTGAAATTTGAAATACTTGCTTCTATTTCTACTTTCCCTGCAATACACGGTAATGCATAGATAAAGTATTGGAATTATACCGAAAATCGAAACTCGAGTTTCCGGCGGATCAACACATCTTGGGACCTCTAGAATACGAAAAAATTCTTTTTAACGTGACGTCTGTGTGTGTGACTGTCTCTCTGTCTGTCTGTCTGTGCAATGTATGTATTCACTCCAACTCAAACACTAATGAACCAAATTTTATAAAATTTGGCCCATTAGTGACTTACTACCAAATTTTATAAAATTTGGTAGGTAAGTCACTTGTGGGTGATCCTGATGCTGATTAGGTATGATTTGGAATAAAAGAACCCGCTCTTTATTTTGCGAAAGGGCCCGCAAGCATTGAATGTATCCACTCTAGATGAAAAACTAAATGGTCCAATTTTACAAAATTTGGTAGATAAGCCAATTGTGGGTTACCCTCGTGCTGATTAGATTTTGGTACAATTCGGAAAAAAATAACCCGCCCTTGTTTGAGAAATGGCCAGCAAAAATCGCCAAAGTCTAAAATAAAAAACTACGTATGCTAAAATATATCAATTAAATGCATCTTTGATACGCAATTTTTAACGATCAATATAATAAAATCAACCCCATTACACTAGAACAAGTCGTTCTCGAGATATTTTAGTTTTTCGGATTTTCGCTACGCCACCTTTGAAAATAAGTCCAGTTACCAAATGAGGACGAAGATTGCATTAAAAGTGCAAATTCAGTGTAATGTTAGATAATTATGGGTGCTATTTTGTGCATTTAAACTCTTTATGGGTGTTATTTTGTGCAATTTAATGAATTATTGAAGAAATAAAGAAAAAATGATACGAGTCGGTAGCGAAAGTCATGTGCTGCCCACATCAGATTTTTTATTTTGTTTTCTCTATATAAGTTATTCTGAAAACAACGTATATATATTATGATATCCGAAATTGCAAAACTGTTTTTAATTCGTTTAATTATTGTGTGAAATTGAATTACCATTGCATGCAGTCGAATTAATGGACGAAGGCGTGTTAGTGTGCTTATATAGAGCGTATTACGCTTGCTTATTGGGAAGAGGGACGGCCGTACTTACGTCCACGTAGCAAGTGACTAACTCTTTTGAAAAATTGAATGAAATATTTGCAAAGTCCACTTCGAAAATAAGAGCTTGCAATTTCGTCCCAGTAGCTCAACGGTAGAGCATCGGCTGCCCAGTTCTGAAATCCAGATTTCAATTCCTGGTTGGGACAGCAAGGTTCTTTACAATGGCGCCCGAAAAAATCAACCCTATAGGTTAGTGCAAAAATGTCGGAGGTCTGAAAGTGAACATAGTACGACTAGTACGGATTCAGTGGACTTTGGAAGATTGAGCACCGATTTCAAATTGAGAGGATAATGATCATGCAAGATACAAACCTTGGTAAAAGTAGTAACAGCAGGAGGCTAACCGGAGGCAAAAGCAGCAAGAGGTGAGAGTAGCAAGAAAGTAGCAATGGTCAGTTAGATTGTCAGTGTCCAGCCAATCTGACATTAGAGAGTGGAGAATGCCGAGTTCACTTTGAAATTAGGAACTTGCAAATTCGTCCTAGTAGCTCAATGGTAGAGCGTCGGCTGGCCAGTTTAGAAATCCAGAGTTCGATTCCCGATTGGGGAAGCAAGGTTCTTAACATACTGCAATTTGTCAATATTTTTAATACCTGGCAACACCGGGTCCATTTTCTAGTTAAACCACAAATATAATTTTGATAAGATTTAATTATGTATCTGCAGATAAAATGAGCACAACTATTCAGGTGTGTGAATGGAAATAAATATTTTACATAATTTTGTACCTGTTATTATCTCCTCAACAAGGGAATGAGTCACAACAACAATAGCCTATTATTATGACAGGTTTAACACTTATTATATTATACTATGTATGCAGGTCAAGAAAAAGGCACGCACATTTTATTCATTAAACATCTAGATGAAAGCCATTATGAATCCAAATTATATTGCAGAACGTCAACTACAACCTGATTGGAATTAATCCACCATTTGTTGCAGCGAATTAAACGTTGCAGCAGCTTACCAGGAACATAAAATTGTAATTTTGAAAGAAAAACTTATACAGTTCAGTGCCATAAATACTGTTCAGAAATATATAAACCACAAAATAGATCCTGGGGTTTGAAATTCTTTAAGAAACAGAACCTCGAAAATTAAAATTTATGAAGCTGTCGGTTTTCAGAAGGTTTATGTGAATCAAATTGAATCCGATGAAGGATTTTTGTTCTTTCGAAATGATGGTAGTAATAGATTTTGAGGGAGAATGTATTTTATGGAAGATATTTCACCATTATTTCTCCATATATTTGATGTAATTTTCAAAATGAATAAATTTAGAGAAATGATGATGTTCCAGAGTATTTTTAGTGATTTCCATTAAAAATGGTATTAAACTTCTACAGTCTGATTGTCTATATTTGTCAACACCACCATGCACTGTAAAAATATACAGTTAGATGTTTCGTATGAATAAAAATATACCTCACCTGTAGAAAGTGGAGGATTTTCTTGTTAAATATAGATTTAAAATACGAATTTTGTTCAGTCGAGGATTGCAGTTCTCAGGTTTGAGTTCGTGGGGTTATTACAATACCTGACTGTTCTTTTTATACACATCACACCTAGTAATAGTGAGGTGACTTTCTTTCTTTGACCCATGCCGTTCGATCTAGCCGAGGGTATAAAGTATATGTTTGGACGACCGGGCAATTCCACCCAAAATAGATCGGAGACCAGTGGGGGCGACATCCACAGGGCCGTACCCTCGATCCCCTGCTTCCAACCTCTAAGAAGGACTTTCTGACCCATATATGTGCCTGTGCTTCGGGTGAACATGGGGCAGTTTGGATAACGCCGGTAATCAAACACGGGTTGTCCGACTGCAGTTTCTGCATTCTAACCAATAGACTGCCCAACTCTTTAGGAACTCCCTTCGCTTCAATATATATAACAGTCATACCCTTCTTCTCCTACCTCTAACCGTTCACAAGGACTTTCGGACCCACAGATTTAAGGTGCCCGTATTCCACGTAGACACGGGAATAGTAATATGACTTTATTTTAGTCTGAAATATGCAAAATAAAAGGCAATGATCAATTTTTAGAACAAAATATGTGCTATGCTGCTGTTACTGAGCGCTAGAAAAAAATCTGATGTGGGCAGCACATGACTTTCCCTGCAGACTTATATCTACGTTTTCTTCATTTTAATTAAATTTAATTCAATTTTCGTTCTCATTTGGTAACTGGACTTATTTTCAAAGGTGGCGAAGAGAAAATACGATAAAACTAAAATATCTCGAGAATGGCTAGATATAGTGTAATGGGGCTGGTCTTATTCTTTTCTTCATTAAAAATTACATATAAAACAAGCATTTAATGGATATGTTTGAGAATAAGTAGTTCTTTATTTTAGATTTTAACGATTTTGGAGGGCCATTTTGCAAAAAAAAGTAGATTATTTTTTTCAGAATTGTACTAAAATCCAATCAGCACCAGGGTGCCCACAAGTGAATTATCTACCGAATTTTGTGAAATTCGGTCCATTAGTTTTTAGCTAGAGTGGATGCAGGCTTTTGCGGGCCATTTCGCAAAAAAAGGCGTTTTTTTTTATCCCGAATCGTACCTAAAACTGATCAGCACCAGATTCGCTCACAAGTGACTTACATACCAAATTTTATGAAATTCAGTCAATTAGTTTTTTAGTTAGAGTGGATACAAAATCTGCATAGACAGACACACAGACAGAGAGACACACAGACAGAGAGATATACAGACATACAGACACACACACAGACGTCACGCTAAAAATAGTTTTTTCGTATTCCAGAGGTCTCGAAACGTGTAGATTCGTCGAAAACTTAAGTTATGATTTTCGACATGATTCCAATACTTTCCCTATACATTAAATTACCATGTATTGCAGGGAAAGTAAAAAATGCAAAATTATCCATTAATGACAGTAAAGGATGTGTCCATTAATTTGACTTTAGCATTAGTTCCATAATTTACTAGGAGCTTTATCATGTGATGACCACCTGCATCCAAAAATATTACTAAATGCAGTGCTTAGAGAAATTAAGACAAACATATGTCTCGGAAATGGCCTTGTGCAAAAAGAGGTGTTGCTCAGTTATTTTAGTGATTTTGAAAAAGCCTAATGCTCTTTAATTATTGAGAAATTTTGAGGAAAAACATTTTTATTAATAACGAATTGAAAGCAGTTGGAAGGAGATCTGTTTAATAGTCTGATTTTTGTAAAAGTAGTAGTAATGTGTTTTTACCACTTTGCAACGTAGTTGAAAAGTCTTTATGACGTTGTTCATTTTGTCTGTTTGTCTGTATGTCTGTCCGTTCGCTCGATAACTGCCGTAAAAATGACTTTATCAAAATGAAATAATTTTAGTATGTTGCAATACTATTTAGACATGCACATACATACACTCATACTCACACACACACTCATACTCACACACTCATACTTACACATTCATATTCACACATTCATATTCACACACTCATACACATACACGCACTCATACTCACACACTCATACTCACACACTCATACTCACACACTCATACTCACACACTCATACACATACACACACTCATACTCGCACATCTGATACACATGCACATACTCTTACTCATACACCCATATACATGCACACACTCATATACAGACTCTCATACACATGCACACATTCATACACACACTTATACACAAATACTCTTATACACATTTATACACACATTTATACACAAACTCTCATAGACATATAATCATACACATGCACTCAGACACACATATTCATACGCATGCATATCCCACATATATTCATGCAAATACATAAACAAATTAAAATATTTGACATTTTTAAAATATTCGAAGCGTGTTCTGATCTTAACAGAGACTTTCCACAGAAATCTCGAATTTGAAATTTTTTGAGCTTTTTTATACAGTAATACGAGAAAGTAAAAACTACGATATTTTTTTATATTACCAACAACCATACATACATAAACATTCATACACACACTCATACACATCGACACACATTTATACACAAACACACTCAAACACATGTATACACACATGCCATACACGCACACTCATCTATATATACACGCACACACACCCTCATACATATACACGCTCATACATACATACATATATGCATGGACATACATATACATGCACACACGTACAGACATATGCATTCACATACGCAAGATAACGGACATTTTTGATTCTCAATGTTCAAAATCTTTTTAGATCCTAAAAACTGCTTTTCAGCCAAAATCTCAAAATAGAGATTTTTTGTTATCCTCCTTACAGTAGTATGAAAAAGTGAAAATTACACTCCTTTTTATAATCATAACACCTTTACTTTCGAAATGAGATACCGGGTTATCACATTTTAATATCAGCGATTACATCTTTATGCTTATCTCTCTAAAAGAGCATTTGCGTTTACAGAACAATT
The DNA here is from genome assembly GCA_951213105.1 of Amaurobius ferox. Lineage (NCBI taxonomy): Eukaryota > Metazoa > Arthropoda > Arachnida > Araneae > Amaurobiidae > Amaurobius > Amaurobius ferox. Next base: position 98,214,811 of record OX578139.1, on the reverse strand, counting down.
TCGGGATTTAAATAAGTAAACTTGAATATATTTTTGTTTATACCTCTATAAACAACCTGCTTAATAACAGATAAGGCTTATCCTTTTGTTATTGGGTATATGCTCTAGAGAAACAAAGTTAATGTAACCAGGGAAATTTTGTGTATTTCAAACCTGGCACTAAAATTCCTCTCTTTAAATGGTAATGCCTAAAAATTTTTGCTTTTTATTATCAAAACAATATGAAAAGCTCTTTCATATGTTAGTAAAATTACATAAGTGCGTCTTTAATCATCACGCGCAGTCAAAACGCTTATTGTAAAGCAAGTCTATATATAACAGAAATTAAATGTGATAAAACAGTTGGGGGGATATTTTTATATATATTTTTATTCTCCCTACATATATATATAGCATAATGTATAAGGAAAAATTTGAATGTATAGGGAAGTTTTTGACGAAAGATCACGTTTCAGGCATCTCTGAACTTGAATCGAACATTTTGAGATTTTGATGTTTGTGTGCGTGTATGTATGTTAGTGTGGATATTCATGTTAATGTTTGCATGTTTTTTAGTGTATGTATGTATGTTAGTGTGTGTATGTATGTTAGTGTGTGTGTCCATGAGTCTAATGATACGATATCTCAGGAAAGAATGAAGAGATTCAAAAATAGTTTGCTCCAATTCTTGCACTTTGTGAATAATGGCACTATAGTTTAGAAGGTTCCGCCCCCTTTTATTTTCGTATACATTTTTGACAAAATCGATAAAAATTAGCACTTACAGTAGTGATAAATATATAAACATTTTCGTAATTCTGTATTAAAAACGACTGATACAAACTATAAAATGCTAGCATGAACCGTTCTCTCAATATCGCGCAATTTTCGAATAAACTATTGAAAAAATATTGAAAATCAGGAAGTTACTTTTAAATAAATAATTATGTTATACATAATTTTTCTTTAGAAAACGAATGACACAAACTGTAGAGCGCTTACATGAACCGTTCCTGAGACATTGTATGTTTTGCCAATAAATTTATCAAAAAATTACATAAAAATGTATTTGAAAAAGTAACAAATATCTTCAAATTGGTACACTTTCCATATGCAATATCACGCGACAAATCAGTCAATATCATTCGGGTGGATCTAATTTGTTCCATTTACGAGAAAAGATACTTTTGTAATAGGCTGACACCATATGATTCGTCAATTATCCTTTACTTAAGGGTTCAATTTTTAAATGCTAATTGCATTTTGATGAGGATGTTGCACGTGAGTATAAATAAGTCTGTTTGGATAATATGTGAATCATATGTTTAGGAGCCTTTAAGAGTATTCGTGTTTGTTGAACAATTTAGGGATTTGAATAAATAATATTTATTTTGTTCTGTTACACAGGGTGAGTCGGAATTGTTTTTACAAAAGCAGAGGGGTGATAGTTCTCCACCAGACGAGCAATAATTACCATGGAACATAGGGTCCCACTGAGAGGCAGGAAAGAGGCACGTCGAACCCTGTCGAGCATGACGTAGTCAGCGCCTCGGACGTCATTGTGTACCTGCCTACGTAGTATCTCCTACGCCAGACACGAACGCCGTTACCGCATGCAAATGTCCAGCGGGCAGAATCAGCATAACTGGCTCCTAGTAGGTTCCGGCGATAGCCAATCAGAGCACACTTTGCCCTTAAAAAACCGACACAACTTCAACTCTGCAAGTTATTCCATTGATAACATCGTCCGACACGTAAATGCTACGGCGGAGTACACCTACGAGGAATTGGCCGACATGCACCTCACATACGGTGAAGCCAAAGGGAATGGACGCGCAGCACGAAGATTGTACAAGCAGCGGTTTCCAACGCGTCGCATTCCCAGTCATCCTACCTTTGCCAGTGTCGATCGACGACTGCGAGAAACCGGGTCGTTCTCCATCGGTCGAACGGCAATGCAGGACGTTCGCCAATTGCACGAACGCCTGAACTGGAAGAGCGAGTCCTGGCGAGTTTTGCAGCAGCTCCGTTCACCAGTACGCGAGCTGTGGCAGACGAAATGGGTGTTTCTCAGAAAGTTGTGTGGCGTATTATACACGAGGAACCACGTGCAACAGGTGCAATCTTTGCACCCAGATGATTATCCCCTTCGGGCAGCCTTTGAGCAGTGGATGCTCGGGATGAGGAATACCGATCCACTATTGCCTGCATTAGTTTCATTTAGCGATGAGGCAACGTTCAGCAGAGAAGGCATTTTCAACATGCACAATCAACACGTGTGGTCTGCCTGTAATCCCCACCGCACAACCCATCGTAAACACCAGCACCGATTTATCGTGAACATCTGGACAGGTATCCTTGGTGATTACCTGGTCGGGCCGTACATGCTGCCAGACCGTTTGTCCGACGCAACATACCGTATCTTTTTGGAACACGTACTGCCCAGTTTATTGCAGGCCGTTCCGTTTCTCATCCAGAGCGACATGTGGCTTATGCACGATGGAGCCCCGGCACACTTTTCCATCACGGTCCGGAACTTCTTGAATGCCACATATCCCGCACGCTGGATCGGACGTGGCGGATCTGTGGCGTGGCCTCCTCGCTCACCAGAACTCAACCCACTGGACTTTTCCTTCTGGGGCCACATGAAATCTTTAGCGTACGAGACGCCTGTGGACTCGGCGGAAGATCTCATCGCGCGCATTGTTGTTGCAGCAGACCACACTAACACAACACCCGGAATCTTCGAGAGGGTGCGTAAGTCATTCCTTCGCCGGTGTGAACGGTGCGACGACACGCGTGGTCGCCACTTTGAGCACTTGCTGTGAGATTATCTCTACACAATAAATCTGTGCAACGTTTGGTATCGTTCATTCGCTATCCCAACACTGGTGTACGTGCAGGTTCGTATTCTAATTTGACTCTTTTCTGCCTCTCTGAGTGCAATGCCACCCTATGTTCCATGATAATTATTGCTCGTCTGATGGGGTACTGTCACCCTTATGCTTTTGTAAAAACAATTCCGACTCACCCTGCATATATTTTCTTTATGCCCCTACAAATAAATTGCTAAACAACAGATAAGGCTTATTCTTTTGTTATTGGAGATATACACGGGAAAACAAAATTAATGCTGCCAGACGATTTCTGTTTATTTCGAAACTGGCACTAACGTTCCTGTCGTTAAATTGTAATGGTTATGGCATAAAAATTCAGATTTTAATATTGAAACAATATGAAAAGCCATTTCTTGTGTCAGTAAAATTACTCAAGTGCATCTTTAATCATCACGCGCCATGGAAACCTGTATTTTAAAAGCACGGCCATATAAAACAGTTAATAAATGTGAGATAACTGTTGTTGGGGGGGGGGGGAATTTTGTATTTCGTTTTACTTTCATACATAGTATAATGTTCAGAGAAATTATTTTAACGGGGTTGAAATCCCGATTCCTGCTTTGTCGTAAATAAATATATAGCCATCATTGTTGAATATGTGGTTATAAATTATTTTTAAAATACTCTTTAAAGAGCTGGGTTGTGAATAACCCTCCAAATGATGTGAATAATGTTGTTGAGACCCAGTCCGTCCGACCTACCAGAAAGGTGTAAGGTAACTGTTTGGACGGCCGGGAAGTGCCACCCAATTTAGACCGGAACCCAGTGGGGGAGGCATCCACAGGGACCGTACCCTCCTTCCCCTACCACCAACCTCTCGGATGGACTTACGGATCCACATGCTTAACGTCATCTCGTGAACACGGCGGCAGATTTGGCAGTGGCTGGAATCGAAACCGGGCCTACCGAGTGCAATTCCAGCGCGCTAACCACTGGGTTACCGCACCTGATGTGAATAATGTGAATAAGGTGTCCAAATGTTAATAACCTTCCATTGAGAGACTGCTTAAAGTTACTTTAAAGAAAAATTGCATAATCATTAAAGAGTCTTTATTAACATTTAATGTTTTTTTTTTATTTTAGTTATTTGCAGATTTACTTTATTGTTACAAAAAATGCTCGTTATAAATTACAATAATAAACTTTACTATTTTAAAAATAATGTGAGACTAAAAGAGCAATAGAGAGGTCAAGGAGAGAGGGGAAAGAAAGAGGAAGAGAGAGAGGGTATAGAGAGGAGGTAGAGAGAGGGGGCATAGAGAGGCGGATAGAAAGAGAGAGAGAGGCCAACGTGGTGTTTAACACCAACAAGCCAAAATCAAATTCTTTATTAAATACTCGACGTATATGAGCATATAGAAATTCTCACTATACGACACGGGGGGGGGGGCATCGTAGCCGCAATTACAGGGTCTTGCCTGGTTTTCAAACACTCAGTATCTGAACATTCTCGAAAAATTACCGGAATCTTTTGGCCCTGTGATTTACGCGTCTGCACAGCTCGGAGATTTTTCACTCATATCCTCTACCGAAATCTTTTTTTAACTGCAATATATTTTCCTCTGCGAAACTTTTCTTGAACTTGGCTTTGGGGAGAAACGCCTTCCTGCAGACTCAAAAAATGAGTACTAGAACCCTATTGATTTTAAAAGCAGTTGAATGTTCGGAAGACCCCCGTACTCCATTTTTTAATGAATATTCGACAAAATCATTAAAACATTCCAGAATGATAAATAAATTACCATTTCAGACGGAGTATTTTATAGGAAAATAAATGATATAAATTTTAGAACGCTAGCATGGACCTGTCTTGAGATATCGCACTATGTATGAAAGAATCTTAGAAAAATCAGGAAATTCAATACTACTAAATAAAAAGAATATTTGATATGTATTTGCTCATAAGATTTCATTATATAGGGAATGATACAAATTTTAGAACGATAAGATGAACTGTTTTTGAGAATGAAAATAATTTATCGAATGTGGTATGAATTCTAACACACACACACACACACACACACACACACACACACACACACATATATATATATATATATACATACATATATATATATATATATATATATATATATATATTATATATATATATATATATATATATATATATATATATATATATATATATATATATATATATATATATATATATATATATGCATATATATATATATACGTATATATATGTATATATCTACGTATATATATGATAAATATATATATATATATATATATATATATATATATATATATATATATATATATATATGGGAAGTCAATTCATGGTTGTTATTGTGTTGGGTTATTCAACCTTGATACATAGATATGTTCTCTCAAATTGGTTCAATTATCCTCGTTTTTAGGTGTTGGGAAGATCGGTTGATGACCACCATTGAGGTGCACAACATAGGGACATTGCTGTATACATCCCAAATGTAGAATCCTAAACCATTTTTTAAACAAATGTGGGTAAAGTTTGTTCATAGACACTACTGAGTTATATTTTAATTATATTTTCACGATGAGGCATTATGATTCAACAGTAATAAATAACACTTATTACAACCACTATTGAGGCATACAACTTAGAGACATAACTTCCGTAATTTTAATTGCCGTAAAAATAACTTTATCAAAATGAAATTTTAGTATGTTTTTCAGACGGTCTGTGGGACCTATAGGAATATAAATAAATAATATCACCCAATTAGTTTTTTATTGAACCCGGGTTGAAAAAATGAAATACATTGAACCCTATGGGACCTAATTTTTCAAACATGTTTTAAGCAAATTTAAAATTCACAAATTGCTTCGAAATTTTTAGAAAATATTCATATTATCCCATTAAATATATAAAACATTTTCAGTAAAGTATGTTAAGTAGTTTTTTAATTAAAATTATTTAATATCGGGAAAAAAATAAATTCAGTTAAATTCTGACTTTTGGAATATCGTCCAGAAAGTAAAAAGAGATATATTATATAATAAATATCTTTCTAAGAGTTTAATCATTTTGTATAGGAGAGAAGCTTCACATTTTAAAATAAATTTGGTAGATAACACTTTTTCAAATTTTTTTTAAATTTTATATAAGTCTTATATACTTATCTGATATACTTGTTTGATGACATTTTTAATGCACTTTTCTACGTCCTAGAGAGTTAACATTTGGTACACAGCTTAAATTTGTTGAACATTTAGTTCTACAAAAATTTGGTGGATCTTTAAATATAGATCATACATTTTTTTCGAAATGACCTGCAAATAATCCCGTTCACTTCCATAAATCATTGTAATATCGTTAAAAATTTTGATGAGGGCAGCACATGTCTTTCCCTGCAGACTCATATTCACGTTCTCTTTATTTCTCCAATAATAATTTGAGTTTATCTGCACAAAATAACAGTCATAAGTATTTTAAATGACATTGAATCTGCACGTAAAACTTAAATTTTGTTCTCATTTCATAGCTGAACTTATTGTCAAAGGTAATCTAGCGAAAACCCGAAAAAACTAGGATATCTCAAGAACGGCTAGTGCTAGAGTAATGGGGCTAGTCTTATTCTTTTTGTTGTCAAAAATCACGTATAAAATAGGAATTTAATTGTTATAATTGAGCACACGTAGTCTTTTATTTTTATATTTAACAATTTTTGCGGGCCATTTCGCAAAAATAGCCCGTTCCTTTTTCCCGAATCGTACTAGAATAACCTACAAATGATTTATATACCAAATTTTGTTAAATTTGGTATATAAATCACTTGTAGGTTACTGAAATATTAAACACCAAATTTTGTTAAATTTGTTCCATTAGTTTTTAGGTAAAGTGGATAAAGGCAATTTCTACCGGCCATTTCGCAAAGAAAGCAAATTATTTTGTTACGCATCGTACTATAATCTAATGAACATCAGGATTTCCTTCAAAAAAAATACCTACCAAATTTTATGAAATTCGGTCCATTAGTTTTTCAATTAGAGTGGATGTAATATCCTCACAGACACACAGAAACATACACAGATACACCCTTACACACACAGACGTCTTCCTAAAAATAGTTTTTTCGTGTTCTAGAAGTCCCAAAACGTGTAGATCCTTCGAAAATTCGAGTTCCGATCTTCGGCACGATTCCAATACTTTGAATACATACACACACACGCACAGAGATATTATCTGTATATCTGTGTATTATCTGTGTATCTAAATTCCATGCTTATGCAATTAAAATAGTTGTGATTTTAAATGATCCCTAAACTTTTATTATTTCTTCAACGAAGCCTAATTTTAACATATGCAGAATGCAAATATCTCAAGCGATTGTAAGTTGAGTTACACAAGAATTACTGAATTTTTTTCACTCAAAATTATTTAGCTCTGGAGTCCGGAATACAAGTTATATGAATGAAATTTTCATTGATTTTGCATAGAGAATCAATCAGACGATTTATATTTCGATGAAGTTTTAAATATTTAAGTATAATATATTACTGTAGTACTGTGATAATGTAAAAGATATCACCACTGAATGTATCACATTTTAGAAATTTTTAAATGAAATTGCATTCCAGTTGGAAAGTGTTTCATAATCAATGCTTATGCATGATTGATCTTTCGTGTTATTTATGTTACTCTTGACAATTGAATAAAAGAGTAGAGCGATTCAGTCTCTATCTGCTTGACATTTTCATAACCTTTGCTGCATTACTAATTTACTAGAAATATTAAATTATTTACACCTTTTTACTTTCCTTATATACATAATGTGTAAAGAAGGTATTGTGACGGGGTCGAAAATTCGAATTCGAGTTTTCGACGGGAGAGCACGCTTCAAGCATCCCTGATCACGAATTAAACATTTTTGAAGTGATGTCTGTGTGTGTGTATGTGTGAAAGTATGTGTGTGTGTGTGTGTGTGTGTGTGTGTGTGTGTGTGTGTCAGTGGGTCTGTGGAGACGATAACTGACGAACGAATGGACCGATTTGAACCAAATTTGGTACAAAAATCACAATCCATAAACACTGAAAGCCTATTGTTTTTCTACGCAATCGAATGTTCAGAACCCCCCTAAATTTTCGAAAGAAATTTCGAAAAAATCGTCAAAAAATCAAAACCACTAATAAAGTTACGTAAATAGACATTTCTTATGTAATTTTTCATTAGAAAACGATTGACATAAATTTTAGAACGCTAACACGAGCCGTTTTTGAGATATTGTACATTTTTAAAAAAAATATCAAAAAGTCATAAAATAAAAAAAAAATTCCTATTGATAAATATGTTCACTTTTCATATGTAATACCATAGATAAATTGGGTGACATCATTCTCGTGGATCTAGCTCGTTCCATTCATGGAAAAAGATACTCTGAGTAACACTTTTGTATTTGGACGCCAATAGTCATTTATCGGCTGTAAGAATAACTTATTTCTTAGTGCATAACGCTTGGCGAGATTTTGGCGACGATTTTGGCGGAATGTCGCCAACTTGGCGACTTTTGAAATGTTGCCAAATTAACGATAAACTCGCCAAATGGATAAAAATAACGCTAAATCAATGAAAATGACGACTCATTCAATGTCTTGGAAAGAATATTTGTATCTACTATAAGAAAAACCTATTTTTTTACTGTAAAAGTAGTAAATTCATTACATTATATAAGGAAAGTCATGTGTTACCCACATCAGATTTTTTCTTTATGCGAATAATTTCTATTGCATTTTTAACGTTTGACAGAAATGCACTTTTATTAATTTTTAGCAATTAAGTAATTAATTACAAAATTGAGAAAACATGTTGCAAGTGTGACTTTTTTAGAACATCGCCCAGAATGTCAAAAACACTTAATACATTGGTTTCAATGCAGTGTCACCTGCATTGTTTTCATAGAAAATGACTTTATCGAAGCAAAGCAAGTTAAGAGTATAACTTCCTTAACACTGTCTCAAATCTGATTACGTGCGAAAGTTTCGTTGACATAGTTAAAATCAACTGATTGGAGTAAAATTTGATTTAAATCTTACAGTAATCATGTTTTAAGCCATGACAAAGGCTGAATTTAAAATTGTGTTCAATGGTCAGATAATGTTAAGTCTATGGAGAAAAATTTAACTGAAATTCGCTTCAAATAGAATTTTCCATATGTTTAGTATAGCATATAAATTTCTTTAAGTTACTCTGCTGTCTTGTATATTCTTTATTTAATATTTTGGATTTAATATTTTTAGGGGTTTTTACACTTTTCATGAAATAAACGTCTCAGTTATTATACATGCAGCTACATGTGGTGATGGTTATTAATGCTTTAATGTTAACTTCTTAAAGAAGTTTTACTAATTTTTTAAGATATTATATTTAACATGCCAAATTATTAAGCTGCATAATGCACCTCCTATTACTTCTCCAATGAGAGATAACTATATACCGTTACTGCAAAGTGAAATACAATTGGTCTGGTTAATAAATACTCTTTAGTTAAATTCCATTCTTTATTACTTTCCTTATATACATAATGTATAAGGAAAGTATTGTGACGGGGTCGAAAATTCGAATTCGAGTTTTCGACGGTAGAGCACGTTTCAAGCATCCCTGATCACGAATCAAACATTTTTGAAGTGATGTGTGTGTGTGTGTGTGTGTGTGTGTGTGTGTGTGTGTGTGTGTGTGTGTGTGTGTGTGTGTGAGGCTGTGGAGACGATAACTGACGAACGAATGGTCCGATTCGAACAAAATTTGGTACAAAAATCACAATACGTAAACACTGGAAGCTTATTGTTTTTGTACGCAATCGAATGTTCAGAACCCCCCTAAAGTATCGAATGAAATTTTAAAAAAATCGTCAAAAAATCAAAACCGCTAATAAAGTTATGCAAATTGACATTTCTTATGTAATTTTTCATCAGAAAACGATTGACATATATTTTATAACTCTAACATGAACCGTTCTCGAGATATTGCACATTTTTCAAAAAAATTATCAAAAAGTCATATAAAATAAAAAAAAATATTTCCTATTGAGAAACATGTTCACTTTTCATATGTAATACCATTCGATAGATTGGGTGACATCATTCTCGTGGATCTAGCTCGTTCCATTCATGAAAAAAGATACTTTAAGTCATACTTTTGCATTTGAACGCCAATAGTCATTTATCTGCTGTAAGAATAACTTATTTCTTCATCCATAACGCTTAGCGATATTTTGGCGACGAATTTGGCGGAATGTCGCCAACTTGGCGACTTTTTAAAATGTTGCCAAATTAACGAAATTCTTGCCAAATGGATAAATATGACGCTAAATCAATGAAAATGTCAACTAATTGTCGAAAATTCAATATTTTGGAAAGAATATTAGTATCTATTATAAGAAAAACCTTTTCTTTTTATTGTAAAAGTAGTAAATTCATTACATTATATAAGGACAGTCATGTGTTGCCCACATTAGATTTTTTTTAATTGTACTGACAACTCACTTTATTATATACAAACATTGCATTATTGCTCACGATATCAATCTATTATTTTTAGCAATGTGAGACCAAAGTCTTATTATTTCTAAACCATCGTTACTGTTTGAGATCGGAATGGTGAACGGAATTGTTTTGCCAAATATCAAAATTTTTTGTATATTCGACTTAGTACAACTTATATACTCTTAGTATACTCGATTTTTATTTGTATACTCGACAAAGTATTCCCTAGTATATAGAAATAGTATATAGAAATCGGACTATAAAGAGTATATAGAAATCGCAACATATCTGGTAATACTGCACGTGACACAGGTGGATAATCTATTCTCCATTTGTGCGGCGCCGCTACGGCATTGGCTTGATTCGTTGACTTATAAGACGGCGGTTGACATTTCTCAAAGTTATTTATCGCACACTCACGGTACCTTCACATCTCCAGCATTTTCTGTACATAACGAATTTATTTTCAATTTTCTTAATTCTGCGGTTTTAGTTAGGCAACCTTTTTTAACTGCATTGGGGGGAAACACACCTTCTATCTTGACCCCCGTAACTTGATTGGCATTACTTTGACCATCATTTAAATGCTGATTAAGGGGCTGGTCCTGATGATCCGCTCCTCATCAGATTACATCTCAATTCTAATTTGTATTTATTGGTCACAACCCACTGTCCGATTTAGAATTAATTTCGGTGCTTTTGAGTAGGAGATTTTTGTCAATCCTTTATTCACTCGATTGTTTAATGTTCAAATTCATAACATATCTCTGGTCTCTCATTAGATACCTTCCTTCGCTTTAATTTCGTACCCGTAGAGACAATTTAGTTTTTGTATTTCTTTACTTTTTTCTGCTAGAATAAATAAGGCAGAGCAACAATATCAACAAAGACGACAGACAAACGTGATCTCAACTTTATTAGAACTGGTGCTTTGTTTTATTTCTCCTTACGATGACAGCTCTTTTTTTGCCCTTAAAACCAATTGATACCTTTCCCAACCCTTTTTACGTTCTGTTCTAATGAAATTTTTTATTTTCAGATTAATTTCTCTTCGTTTGAATGTTTGTTGGAATTCTTAGCAGATTTCATTTAATAGAACCCAATGCAATGTATAAACAAAAAGATAATCTCAAGAGCAATAACATGTGCACGCTTAAAGAATATAAGTTTGCGCTATCAAACTCTTCCTAAACACTACAATGAAAAATGCCATTTGGTATGTTTGGTATTGATTTTATGTCAACCCCAACTTCAAAAGTATTTTTTTCTATAAACGTGTTTCAATATCTTGTTCCAGTAAACGCAGTAATAATGCATAAAAAACATAAACATCTCCGTGATTCCACATGTTTTATACTGGATAAAATGAAATATTCTTTAAGAATAAATAGGAAATAAGTAGCGATATCAAAAAATGAAATAATATTATTAAATAATACAGAACTGCATATAGAAACAAGATTTCCAAAATATGATGTTGTCATCACATGACTTTTTACTACAAAATACATTTTACTACTTTTTGCAACTACGACTTTTTACAACACACGACATTTTACTATAAAATACTTTTTACATTTTGCAAATACGACTTTTTAGAACACACGACTTTTTACTGCAAAATACTTTTTATTACTTTTTGCAACTACGACTTTTTACAACACACGACTTTTTACTACAAAGAGACTTTTACTACTTTTTGCAACTACTACTTTTTGAAACACACGACTTTTTTCTACTTCAAATTCGTTTCCGTCTAAGAAATGAAATGAATAGTTATTTGAATTTCAAGAATGAAATGAATAGTTATTTGAATTTTAAGAATGAAATGAATAGTTATTTGAATTTTAAAGGATATTCGCATTTTTTAAATAATTTCTCTTTTTATTGTATGACTAGGTGTATTTTCAAATCAGCTCAACTCCCAAAACTAATAAAATTATAATATTTTTAGAATAGTTTGATCTAAAATAAAGGATGCAGCTTCAATATTTTATTATTTTTGCTATAAAGTATTTTACATAAATCAAACATAAGATATTTATTAAATATTTGTTTATTATTCCTTTTACTTATTTTTTTAACAAAATTGTCCTATTCTTTCTTATTTTTCTTTCTTAAATATATATATATATATATATATATATATATATATATATATATATATATATATATATATATATATATATACAGATGTACAGATGAACATTGGTTGAAACTTTGCTATATATCCCGAATAATTTTAGATATAAATATCATATATATTATATTATTGCTGAATGTTATTAGCAAATATTTATAAATGTTTATGTATATATAATACTCTTTATATTAGTAATACATAATTATCAAAAATAAACTAGCACAATTATGCACTGATACCACAAAATAAATTATTATCTGAAAACGCAACTTGGAAAGATAAAAATTTATTACAATAAAACAAATATAGATAAAATATTTTAATTTAATTTACTCTAATTACGTTTAAAAGTTCCACTAAATAGAAAGTATTCACTATATGAAATGAAAATATGCATTTTCTTTAAGAAATAAATTAATAATATTTTCACTTATAATCTCCATATTAACGATGGCGTTTGTGAAACATAAATGTATTAGCCATGCAATAAAAACGGAGAAACATTAATAATTTAAAATATCGGAGCTTGAATCCTCCTTGAAAAACGCAAAACCAAAACGATGTATATTTAAATCAATTACAAAAAGCAAAAATAAGCGTATGGTATGTGGAATCTTCAATATTAAGATTGATCTTTTTTCACTGATGGAAAATTGCATGCTTGATGATAATTACCTTCCACATCGGCAAAATACCTCATTATAAGAACAAATTAAAGTGTGGATATTTTTTTAAAATGAAGCATTACCGTGTTTTATTAAAAAGAAATACCAAGAAATGAAGATATTTCCACTTTCACAATTTACTATTTTTATTTTCGGCTAATAAAATTCAATTTCGATTTATTATATTCATTAAGCGTTGAATTGTGTTAGCAAATAAATTATATTATTAAAAGTTGTAAATTAGCAAAGTAGCTTTGTAACTTGATTTATGATTTAAAATAAATAAAAAAGGGTGTAAATACATTTCACATAAATGGCGTTTTTCAACTAAATCCTTTGAAAATCTTGGCGTAATTAAGACTTATAAAGAATTTTTTCTCAAAGTAGAACAAGCTTTTATATGTATGTTACATAAATGCTGCAATAAAATGTATTTTGCTGCATAATTCTAAAAAAGTTTTGTTTGAAATATATTATTTTATTTCTATTACTAACTCTTTACTAAAAAATTCAAGAGAAATTCGATTACTTAAACATAAAATATGTAGTGTAGTGCAAATTTTGTGAATCCATCAAACTGTGAATTGATATAGTTTATAAAACCAAAAAAGACAATTCAAAGAAACTTACACAAATAGCTCTAGTTTTAGAAAATGTTTCATAAAAATATTAGAGTTCATGTATAATACGTACAGCTCAAATAGCTGCTAAAGCATAAAATTCAAATAACTTTGTTAACAGCAGCATATAATAAAAATTAAAAGCATTAAGTTTCACTTGTCTTATATACATAATGTATAAGGAAAGTATTGTGACGTGGCCGAAATTTCGAATTCGAGTTTTCGACGGGAAAGCACGTTTCAAGCATCTCTGATCACGAATCGAACATTTTTGAGATGATATCTGTGTGTGTGTGTGTGTGTGTGTGTGTGTGTGTGTGTGCGAAAGTATGTATGTGTTTGTGTGTGTATGTGGATACTATAACTAACGAACGAATGGACCGATGCGATCGAAATTTGGTACAAAAATTACGATTTGCAAACACTGGAAGCTTATTGTTTTTATACGCAATCGAATGTTCAGACCACACTAAATTTTCGAGTGAAATTTTGAAAAAATCATCAAAAAATCAAAACCAATAATAAAGTTACGCACATAGACATTTCTTAGGTAATTTTTGATTAGAAAACGATTGACATAAATTTTAGATCGCTAACATGAACCGTTCTCGAGATATTGCACATTTTTCAAAAAAATTATCAAAAAGTCATATATAAAATAAAAAAAAATTGTTCCTACTGAGAAACATGTTCACTTTTCATATGTAATACCATGCGATACATTTGGTGATATCATTCTCGTGGATCTAACTCGTTCCATTCATGGAAAAAGATACTTTGAGTAATACTTTTGTATTTGAACGCCAATAGTCATTTATCTGCTGTAAGAATAACTTATTTCTCCGTCCATTACGCTTGGCGAGATTTTGGCGAAGAATTTGGTGGAATTTCGCCATCTTGGTGACTTTTTTAAATAGATAAAAATGACTCTAACTGGATAAAACTTAATAAAAATCTGGATAAAAACGACGCTAAATCAATGAAAATGATGACTCATTGACGAAAATTTAATATCTTGGAAAGAATATAAATATCAACTATGAAAATAATCTATTACTTTCCTTATATACATAACGTATAAGGAAAGTTTTGTGACGGGGTCGAAAATTCGAATTCGAGTTTTCGACGGGAGAGCACGTTTCAAGCATCCCTGATCAAGAATCAAACATTGTTGAAGTGATATCTGTGAGTGTGTGTGTGAAAGAAAGTGTGTGTGTGTGTGTGTGTGTGTCAGTGAGTCTGTGGAGACGATAACTGAGGAATGAATGGACCGATTCGAGCGAAATTTGGTACAAAAATCACAATCTGTAAACGCTGGAAGCCTATTGTTTTTATACGCTACCGAATGTTCAGAACCCCCTAAATTTTCGAGTGAAATTTTGAAAAAATCGTCAAAAAATCAAATCTGCTAATAAAGTTACGCAAATAGACATTTCTTATGTAATTTTTTATTAGAAAACGATTGACATAAATTTTAGAACGCTACCATGAACCTTTCTCGAGATATTGCACATTTCCCCAAAAAAATATCAAAAAGTCATATAAAATAAAAAAAAATATTCCCTATTGAGAAACATGTTCACTTTTCATATGTAATACCAAGCGATAAATTTGGTGACATCATTCTCGTGAATCTAGCTTGTTCCATCCATGAAAAAAGATACTTTGGGTAATACTTTTGTATTTGAACGCCAATAGTCATTTATCTGCTGTAAGATTAACATATTTCTTAGTCCATACCGCTAGGCTAGATTTTGGCGACGAATTTGGTGGAATGTCGCTTGGGAAATTTTTAAAATGTTGCTAAATTAACCAAAATTCGCCAAATGGCTAAAATTGACTGGCTAAAGATGGCTAAAAATGAAATGGCTAAAAATGGCTAAAAATGATCAATGACGACTCATTGATGATGACAATATGTAAAATGACCACTCGTTGACGAAAATTCAATATCTTGGAAGGAATATAAATAACAATTATAAAAATAATTTTTTTTTTACTGTAAAAGTAGTAAATTCATTGCATTTTAAAAGGAAAGTCATGTGCTGCAACATCAGATATTTTATTACATGCTGATTTTAACGAATTTATTTGAATTTTATGCATGTATAATGTTGTTAACTTGCAGATGTTATCAACATGTCACACCAGACGAATACTTGATACCACGATAAATATTATTGACATTTATGCTATTTATATAAATTGATGCTTCAGATTTGATATCCCATACGTGATAGGATACAAGAAAAAGATCCAGCTATCGGTAATTTTACTTCTGAGATAACGTGGCATATATAGTCATTATATCGACAACTTCGCCCTTTTTCGTGTATTGATTGGATTTAGGTACTTGCATACTTCTTTAGAAACTGGAAACGTTTTCATCATGCGGATTTGGCAATCCAGTGCTAATTTCAGTGTTGACAATTCCGAGAAATTATTTTTTTTTATCAACAAGTGTTGAAATAAACAAACAAGAAAGATCAATCATGCTTAAAGCATTGATTATGAAACACTTTCCAACTGCAATGCAATTTTATTTAAACGTCTCTAAAATGCAATACATTCCTCGGTAATAGTTTAAAACTCATCACAATACTACATTAATTTATTGCATTTGAAAACTTAAACCTTCATCGAAAAAAATGAACTTCATTCAAATGACGGCTTTGAAATATAAATTGCCTGGTTTAAACATCTCTAAAATGCGATACATTACTCGGTAATATGTTTAAAATTATCGTAATACAACAATAATTTATTATATTTGAAAACGTCATCTAAAACAACTGAAATTCATGGCTCTCTTATAAGCACGCCTGGCTCTCTTTATAAAAGCAGCATTTCATTCAAAAATATATTCCCATTCATTTCATTCATCACAATAATATAATAATTTATTTTATTTAAAAATTAAGACCAAGGAGCTACACGTAATTAAACTCTATGCTAAAAACTTCATCGAAAAAAATCGTCCTTCTCTCTATAAAATCAATGAATATTTCATTCATATCAGCTATGCGGACTCCATGATCTAAATAATTTTGTGCTAATGAAATACAACAATTCTTATACAACTCAGTCTGCATATTTTGCTGTTTACATTTTACATAAGTGAAAAAAGGCTTCGTTATAGAAATAATCAAATTTGGATGCTCATTTAAACTCAAATATATTGTAATTGCGTTGTTTCAGTATGTAGATGCACAGAATTTTAGCAAAAATAAAGCTGTTTTAGGACGGATACAACACACAATATGAATTAAAAAGAACTTTAAAAATCGCGATTTTGAAACAAAATGGATGCCATAGTTCATTTTGAAGTGGGTCACGTGATTTGTTCATATCATGGTCACGTGACGCTTCATATAAGAGGTGTAATTATTATTTTAATTTTTATTTAAAAAACTACTGAATATATATATCGCTGTATTTTTTTTATATATTTTATGGAACAATTTAAATATTACCTAAAATTTTCGAAGCAATTTTTGTATTTTAAATCCTCTTAAAAATGTTTGAAAATGTAGGTCCCATAGGGTTCAATGTATTTCATTTTTTCAGCCCGGGTTCAATCCAAAACTAATTGGGTGGTATTGTTCATTTATATTCCCATAGGTCATACAGACCGTCTGAACAACATACTAAAATTTCATTTTGATAAAGTCATTTTTACGGCAGTTATCGTGATAACGAACAGACAGACAGACAGCCAGACAGACAGCCAGACAGACAGAATGAACAAAGTCATAAACACTTTTCAACTTTGTTGTAAAGTGTTAAAAATTGATTGAAACAAAAAACCGTTTAAACCAGTGAAATTTAAACCACCCAACATTGCCATCACTTTAATATTCTGGCTTGATTAATAATGCAAAATTTATATATAAATTATTTATATATATCTTATGAGATTTGGCAGATGAGTAGTACTTACCGTAAATATATGCAATTTTGTTTTCTAGAATCATACTGGAAAGATGTGTTCAAAATAGCCCTAATTTTAAAATTTACAACTGGATTTCGTGTAAACCATCATATATAGTAAAAATCCGGTGTGGGCAGATTTTGACCTTCCTTATATAATGCAATGAATTTACTCTTTTTACAGTCAAAATTAATGTATAAAATTAACGGTACAGTACAGTTATCGTTGAATTGTACATTTGGAGATTTTCCGGATGACAACATGTAAAATTATTTCAAAGTACCCAATTAACTTATATTTCGAACCTGAATAAACAATAATCAATATTGATAACATACTCAATAAGCGATATAATCCATATATTAAAATATTTTAATAATTAATTTATCAATTAGCCGTCATTTCATTGATTTAGCCGTCATTGATAGCCATCATTTTCATTGATTTAGCCGTTATTGATAGTCGTCATTTTCATTGATTTTATTAATTTGGCAACATTTTAAAAAGTCGCCAAGTTAGCGACATTCCGCCAAATTCATCATCAAAATCTCGCTAAGCGGATTTTGATGAACGGAGAAATAAGTTATTCTTACAGCTGTTATATGACCTTTTGAATCCAAATACAAAAGTATTACCCAAAGTAACTTTTCTAATAAATGGAAAGAACTAGATCCACGAGAATGATGTCACCAATTTATCGTAAGATATCACATATGAAAAATGAACATATTTTGTAATAGTTGGTATTTTTAACACTTTACAACAGAGTTGAATCTGTAAAAGTTCATTCTGTCTGTCTGTCTGTCCGTTAGCATGATAACTCCGTAAAAATGACTTTATCAAAATGAAATTTTAGTATGTTGTTCAAACGGTCTGTGGGACCTATAGGAATATAAATGAATAATATCACGCAATTAATTTTGCATTAAAACCCGGGTTGAAAAAATGAAATACATTGAACCCTATGGGACTTTATTTTTCAAACATTTTTTAAGCGGATTTAAAATTCACTAATTGCTTCGAAAGTTTTAGAAAATATTTAAATTCTCCATTAAAATAAAAAAAAATTCAGCGAAATATATTCAGTAGTTTTTGAAATAAAAATTAAAGTAATATTTACACCATTTATATGAAACGATCACGTGGCCTTTGTATGAAGAGATCATGTGACCCACTTCAAAAATATGGCATCCATCCTGTATTAAAATCGTGATTTCTAAAATTCTTTTTAATTCATATTTAGGGTTGAATCCGTCCTAAAACCGCTTTATTTTTGCCTAAATTCTGTGCATCTACATACTGAAACAACGCAATTACAATATATTTGATTTTAAATGATCACCCAACTTTGAGTATTTCTACAACGAAGTCTAATTTTCACTTATGGAAAATATAAACAGCAAAATATGTAGAATGACTTGCATTAGAATTGCTGCATTTCTTTAACGCAAAATTATTTAGCTCATGGAGTCTGCAATATAGCTGATATGAATAAAATATTCATTGATTTTACAGAGAGAAGGACGATTTTTTGGATGAAGTTTTAAGCATAGAATTTAATTACTTATACCTCCATGGTCTTAAGTTTTTAAATAAAATAAATTATTATAGTACTGTGATGAATGGAAAAATGATTATTAATGAAATGTTGCTTTTATGGAGAGAGCCAGACGTGTTATATTTCGATGACGTTATTTGAATAAATTTCAGTTGTTTTCTATGAAGTTTTCAAATATAATAAATTATTGTAGTATTATGATAATTTTTAAAACGTTACCGACGAATGTATCGCATTTTAGAGATGCTTAAACCAGGCAATATATATTTCAAAGCCGGCATTTGAATGAAGTTCATTTTTTTTCAATTAAGTTTTAAATTTTCAAATATAATAAATTAATGAAATATTGTGATAATTTTTAAAATATTACCCAGGAATGCATCACATTTTAGAGATGCTTAAATAAAATTGCATTGAATTTGGAACGTGTTTCATAATCAATGCTTTATGCATGAGTGATCTTCCTTGTTTTTATTTTACGTGACATTTTGATAAATTTATTTTAAAAATGTGCAATATCTCGAGAACGGTTCATGCTAGCGTTCTAAAATTTGTGTCAATCGTTTCATAAGAAATGACTATTTACGTAACTTTATTAAAGGATTTGTTGTTTTGATGACTTTTCAAAAATTTCACTCGAAAGTTTAAGGGAATTCTGAACATTCGATTGCGTTTATAAACAATAAATTTTCTGTATTCACGGATTGTAATTTTTGTACCAAATGCCGTTCGAATTGTTGCATTCGTTCGTGAGCTATCGTCTCCACAGGCTCTCTGACACGCACAGACATCATCTCAAAAACGTTTGATTCGTATTCAGTGATGCTTGAAACGTGCTCTCCCGCCGAAAACTCGAATTCGAATTTTTAACCCCGTCGCAATATTTTCCTTATACATTATACTATGTATATAAGGAAAGTAATATCTTATCACATACAATAATAGTTCTGTATGTGAATTTGGTAGTAATAAAGGGGTTCCCATCCTGGAAAGATGTAATCGGCCACTGTTTAGATATTCCGTTTGAAAATTACATCCAATTTTAAATATTATCAATTTCTATATTACTATATAGCATATTACGTCAATGGAAAAGGTAAACCTGAGTAACATATACGCATAAATAACACAGCAATGTATCCTGCTGAAGTTTTCCTTATCCTTTGCGTAAACTGTATTTTACTTATTGATATTGTGTTGATATCTCAGTAGTTAACGTAGTCATTATTGTTGTTATTTGTGCTTTTATAAGTTGCTCAAGTTCTTCTTCTCCTGTAGCCACGTGGGTCCAACATGAACTGTCTACAGGGTGTCTCAAAAAAGATTGAAACGCGCTTTAATTCTTTAACTGTTGGAGATAAGTGGGTGATGTAAATTGCAAAAATGTTGAAAGTAGGGTAGGAAATAAGACTACGTTAATGAAATAGTCCGGTTAATTTTCAAAAAGTTCCACTTTTTAAGTTTTTATACGACCCCTTTAGATAAATTGGGTCAATCAGAAAATGTTTATTTTTAATGCAACAAGATTATTAAAGAAACCCGCATATCTGTATCTTTAAAATTGAGCGAATAATATTTAATTGAAAATTGAACATTGTGAATGGGGACCCTATATCAAATTAGAAATGTAAATGTGTGACATATTGCAAAAAAAGATAAAACTGGATGATGATACATAGGATACCCAACCACGTAGTGAGTACCACTGCTTTATATGATATCTGTCTATGTAATGTTTTTAGATGCATTTGTGATAAAAAATGTTGGTACATATTAACGTATTTTTGATCTAAACAATTTCCATTGTCAATTTGTTTATAATCCCTATTTTCACTCATGAAACAGCCTTTTACATGGTACGGAAAAGTGGCATAAGTCAGATTTTTTCCTTTATCATAATTCAGTTGGTTTTAAAGATGCAGATATACGGTTTTGTTAATGATCTTGTTGCATTAAAAATAAATATTTTTTAATTGACCAAATTTGTCTATGGGGATTGTATAAAAATTTAAAAAGTGTACCATTTTGAAAATTAATGGGAGGACTATTTCATTAACTTAGTCTTATTCTCTACCTTACTTTAAACATTTTTGCAATTCACATTGCCCACTTATCTCCAACAGTTAAAATATTAAAGCGCGTTTCAATCTTTTTGGGACACCCTGTATATTTCACCCACAAATATATTTGTCTAAATGAGTTGCCAAATGGTGAATGAAGACAAAAGTGAAACAATCTATACGAATTCATAATGGAATACGGCTCAGAAAAGCGTAATCCATACTTGATATATACCGGCTATATAGTAGGGATAAAATCAAGGGTAAAATCTAGGGTAAAATCAAGGTCCCTTTTGATGTGAAAAAACGGGACCAATCCTATTCTATAGATTTTTGCATGCTGAATCTAAATTGCGATATTAATCAGCTGTTTTAGGGGTTTCTGACCATAAATTGACAGTGTTGAAATATTTCAAAGAAAATGTATATTAAATCTTCTATGGTTTTGAAAGTACGTGATTTATGTAAATACTATAGTTAATTGGAAATGATTAATTTTACGATAACATTATAATCTATCTGAAGTCGAATACATTTATGCTATCGTTTCCCATCTCTAAATTATACACGCATAATTGTATCGAAGAATATATAGTTTTTAACTTTGTTGACATGGATGCAACATTGGCATATTCCATTCTTACTTTCCTTATATACATAATGTATAAAGAAAGTATTATCACGGGGTCGAAAATTCGAATTCGAGTTTTCGACGAGAGTTTTCGGCGGGAATCGAGTTTTCGAAGGGGAATTTTTCATTAGAAAGCGATTAACATAAACTTTAGAACGCTAACATGAACCGTTCTCGAGATATTGCACATTTTTCAAAAAAATTATCAAAAAGTCATATAAAATAAAAAAAATATATATTTCCTATTGAGAAACATGTTCACTTTTCATATGTAATACCATGCGATAAATTGGGTGACATCATTATCGTGGATCTAGCTCGTTCCATTCATGAGAAAAGATACCTCAAGTAATACTTTTGTATTTGAACGCCAATAGTCATTTATCTGCTATAAGAATAACTTATTTCTCCGTCAGTAAAGCTTGGCGAGATTTTGGCGACGAATTTGGCGGGATGTCGCCAACTTGACAACTTTTTGAAATGTTGTCAAATTAACGAAAATCTCGCCAAATGGATTGAAATGACACTAAATCAATGAAAATGACGACTAATTGTCGAAAATTCAATATCTTGGAAAGAATATAAGTATCTACTATAAGAAAAACTTATTTTTTTTACTGTAAAAGTAATAAATTCATTGCATTATATAAGGAAAGTCATGCGTTGCCCACACACATATCAGATTTTTACTTCTACTTGTAAACATTGCCAAAAGTATCATTTCTAGCTATGTTGACGCTTGTAGTATATTGTTGTGCATATGCATGCATACGAATTTCTTTAGAGCCTGAAAAACCAAAGTA
The DNA here is from genome assembly GCA_951213105.1 of Amaurobius ferox. Taxonomy (NCBI): domain Eukaryota; kingdom Metazoa; phylum Arthropoda; class Arachnida; order Araneae; family Amaurobiidae; genus Amaurobius; species Amaurobius ferox. The sequence continues at coordinate 98,192,035 of OX578139.1, read as the reverse complement.
TCTATGTCCCAAAATGAACCTAATTCAATTAAAGCTTCTTTTATTTCAGTATCCTTCCTCGTTATGTTAAAACACAATCTTTTGCCATTTTTGAAGAAAAAGGTATATAATAATTTCCTGAAAAAGCATATAATTCTAACAAAGTCTCATGGCGGTTGGTAAGGTAGCGCATGCCAGATTCGGAAAATGGTATAATAGGATACTTATAATATCAGTATTACCAGATGGTTGGTTGGTGTCTTGTCCAATTTGAAGTCAAATAGATCCACTGCCCTTACCAGATCCACTATCCTCTCAGTATAAAGTTCACCCTGGAAAGGGAATTCTCCCAAGCTTTGCAGCGCTGCAAGAATAGCCGGACATGTAAAGACATGTCCTGGAGAAAGCCCCTTGACTTCTCATGGAAAAATTGTTGCCATTGCCTCGAGATGTTGGACTTCTAAGGAGTATTACCAGATGCTGCTCGTAATAGCACTGAATTGTTACTCTATGAAAAAGCATGTGCAGCATATAAAATTAATTTAGAATCTGCTTCTTCCTGATTGAAAAAAGTTTCGTCGCACAATGTTGTTCCTTCTTCGGTAATTATGAAACATCCTTCCTCTTTTGAAAAAATATAACTCTTTCCTTTCAAAATATTTGATGCTTCATCTTGCTAAACACTCATAATGACATCAGTCATTTGATTCATCTTAACACCATTGTTCAGAAATTTAAAATACTTTACAGAAATTAAACTCATAGGACCTTTTATTACATAGACATCACTAAACATAGACATCCACGTAAATGTTTTTCCATTGATTTTGTCGATTTTTTTTGGTATGTGTTTGCTATGGTGTCAATTATTTAAAAGCCTACAGAAATTTCATTAAATATATGCATTACAAGTTTTTCGAAAGTTGCTGGAATTTTTGCAAATATTCTGAGAGTAGGAATATGATTTATTGTGTAAGCACTAACAAATAATACTAGTGGAACATATCTCTGTGGGATACTTCGAAATGCAATGTAAAAGGTTATTTTTTCTTCATAAAACGTTGATCTTTTCATGCCATTAATATGTTATAAGTTTAAAGGAACAGACCCCAATGGGTAAGACAAAGCATAGCATATGCTAACAGCTTTGTAACATTTATTTTATTCTGTTACTAGAAGTAAAAGGATATATCTTTTCATTTCGATTTCTTTTGTTTTCCCAAAAACATGTTGAAAAAAAATCATTTGAGAAATATATCATTTGTATTTTATTTACGAAATTATTATATTTATCTTTTCCATTTTTCCTTAAGATTACCATCAACTAAGGATTTTGGAACAGGAACTCCTGAAGCAAAATTGTAGAGCCAATTTAGATCTTCAGAAAAGGTATAGATGTATTCACATATTATAGTTTGTATATTTGTAATATTCTTCTCTGACATATGAATTTGATCTGATCTATTTAATTTGTACAGTGCTGCAGCAGTTGGTTGATCACCAGTAAGCTGTATTAGTGGCTGCATTAGTGGTGCACAGGTGTGTTAAATACCCATTTTTAATAACAATGTGGGTTGGTTGAAAACGCCTCTACAATTTCGCATTCTGTTTGAATCTATGCTCACAACATTGGCTAATGCTGTGTCTGCTGCTTGGGTACAGACCTCGTTGTGCTGAGAGCCTCTTTAACACTATTATTTTTTACAGAATATTGCCTTCAATGACTTCCAAAGTTTGAATATAGTAAAAAACATGCCTGGCACAGTTATATTTGTTCGGGACAAAAAGAATAGGTCTTCCAGATATTTACCCGGAAATGAAAGTTATTTGTTTTTATAGTTCTGCTCAGGTAGTCTTAATAAAATGTATTAAGGCTAACCAGCGTGAGATCTTTGATGACAGACGGTGACAGATGGTATATTTTATACTTCTTCTTCTTCTTTTTCTTCTTAAGCACTGTAATGCCAGAAATGTAAAGTAATAAATATTTGGAAGGATTAAAAAATAATGGAACCAGGAATGCGGGCGGATTATCCCCACGCTAAGCAGATGGGCGATAATATACAGGTGGCCCCATATCTTACATACCACGCCCATGTTTACATACCACGCTAAGCCGTTTGGCGGCAACCGAGACGGCGACGCCATGTCTACGGATTAGCCCTCAGCTCTAGTTTCAGCACGTGGACCGCCGACCGAAAAAGGGATATAAGTGAGAGTTGCTCGAAGTGGGAGTCAGAATTGGTCAAGGCAGGCTGTTGGAGTTAGACTAGTCAAGAAGAAGCGACGGTAGCAGAGTTAAGAGTTGTGTGTGCGTCTCTGATATAGGAATTCGAAGGAGAGCTCATGTTCATCTGGTATTGCAAGTGTAAAGTGTGACAAAGCATCGGTGTTACCCAAGTTATATGAAAGAAGATCAGGTACCGTACAATTAAACTATATGAGGATAACCTCTTTGTCTAAATTTGTGTTTTTAAGGAAAAGCTAATTAATGCATCCCACCACGTGCTCCAACCAAATATCAATTCATCTGGCATTACACCCCCCGAACTACCATTGAGATGTATTCCACTATGTGTGATATTTATTTAATTTGTAAAACTAAAGAGTGTAAATTGAGTATGTGATAAATAAATGTTTGTTCCTTTACTATTAACCTTAATTTTTAGTTTGTTAACTTAGTATCCCGTTAAGCACAGAAATAGGTGGGTTTTGCGGCCACCAACGCAATGTACACAGCAGTAAGTTAGAACAGATTACATGTATAATTAATATACTAATAAATAATTAATTTAATGTAAAATGCATTTTTGACAATATTAATTTTAATCAACAAAGATAATAATCGGCACAAGCACTACAGTCGATTGCCAGCAAAGGCTGTCTCAGGCAGTTTCCACCATCTCAACCTATACGACGCCACTGTCCTCTATCTATTGACGCCAACGTTCCTCATTTTATACTACGTAGTATAAAATATACCACCTATCACAACCTGTCATCATAAAGTCGGTATTGCCTTCAAATGTACTATCGCATGTGGTCTATGAAGGAGTAAGTCAATATAGCAACAATATGATTTTACCTTAGTACAGGCTTAATTATTAAAGTAGCTTTAAAAGTTATTTCAGACCGAACTAAAAGTGATATATAAATGTGTTCTGACGTATTATCGAGGTTTCATGTTCATCTGGTTCATTTTAGTTAGAATCGTATTAATTAGACAGTTAAAACTTATTACTCTAGGTGTGTAAGAGAACCAGTAAATTTTCATTTACAACTTTTCTACCCAGTCATTTAACGGGCGTATCACAAGCAGTTTAATATTATTTTGCTTAAAAATAGTTTTAATACCTGATGTATGTCCAATTTATTAATTAAATATTTTCCTCTCTACCGAAAATTAATTATTAATCTTCCTGCTAATAAACATCACATTATTGATAGTATTTGCGGGAGAAAAATGTATTAGGCGCCTTCATAAATACTCTCTAAAAAACTAAGATACACCACTACTGTAAATTATGGAACACGATATATCTTTTTTTATATAAAAATGATGCATATTTATCAATTATTAAAAGGAAAAAATACAATCTGGAACGTGGTGTCTTTAATATTAAAGACGTTTTTTTTTTACTCCTAGAAAATTGCATACTGGATGATAATTACCATCGGCTGTTTAACGAAGAAATAGTTCATCATTAGAACAAATTAAAGTGCGCATATTTTCAAAAATGAAGCTGTCGTGGGTTTTATTAAAAATTTTGTATCTTACTTTTGTTCAAATTTTGATTTCTTCGTGTTAAGAAAATTAATTTAATTGCAATTAGTCGCACTCATTAAGTATTGCTTAATATTGCTGTTGAATAAGAATATTTAATCCTAGAATATTTAATTGCTTTATTAAACTACGTTAAATTTTTAATTTGAAAATAGCTCATAGCAAAAATATATTCGAAAGAAATTTCCAATTCAGCTTACTTTGTTTCACAAAATTTAATAAAGTTTCATAAATATAATCAAACTAGAATATACAAAATATTTATACATACTAATGAAACTATAAACATCTTAATTTTGTTATTTATATTTCATTAAAATATCAGGATAAATTTTATTTTATTTTATATATTAGCATTGAAATGAACTATTTATTTCATATACTATTTGTCATATTTATTAAGAAATGTACAATATTTATGAGCGACTACAAATATTCTAACATATTTTTGAAGTTTGATTTTTGGCATAAATTAAGCATTAAAAGGAAAACAAGGATTAAATCGCCCACATAAAAGGGATTTTTGTTGAAATTCTAAAAAATATGATGTGGGCTGCATATGCCTGTCCCTACAGATATAGATTCATTTTGTCATTGTTTCTTAAATAATTATGTAAATTGAGTTTAATTCAACAACGTAACATTGTTACGATTTTACTTTGAGGAGGGTTAGTTTTTGAATAAACTTTTGTGGATTAAACTATTGATCTTAATTAAAGTAATCGTGATTCGTAGCATTTGTACATTATTATCTTTGCCGAAAAATCCACCATTACCGATTTGAAAAAGCTCCTTAACATATTCATGAAATTAAAACACTACACATTAAAATCCACATTTTTAACTTTTAAAATAAATTATTTTTAACTTTTAAAATTATGTATGTATGTGTATGTCTGTTTGTGCAATGTATGTATTCAATCTGACTCTAAAACTAATTGACCAAGTATCAGAAAATTTAATAGATAAGTTACTTCAGGGTTAACCTGGTGCTGATTAGATTTTGGTACAATTCGCGGAAAAATAAACTGTGTTTACGAAAAGACCCACAAAAGTCTAAGTTTATTTGCACATTATTTATTTGCACCTCTATTATTCACATCATTTATTTACACCTCTATTATTGTTTTATTGTTATAATTAAAATTATACTAATTCTAACAAACGCTTAGGAAGAAGAAAATCACCGTGTGAGACAAGGTCTTTTTAGCCATAGTTTAAAGATCAAAAATTGATCTAATATACATAAAAACTGGCACATACTCTGTATTTCGGATCTGTAGCTCAGTATGACGGGAATCTTTACCGATTCGTTTGCTGACATTGGTGTCAGACTTCGTATTTTTCTATGACATTTTCTCTGCTCAAAACGAATAACATTGCTTGAAAACACGACCCTCTCTCTTAACAACACTACTTGAATCATCACGACCTCTCTCTCTTTCATGAAATTTGAATCTCATTCTCAATTATATTCGTTGACTTTTCTCCTTGTGGCCACATCATTTGGTCTGGGGCTCAGATACGCCCTTCTTGCTCTCACTGGATGCTCCTCAGTGCGATGCTGCATCTTCGCATTATTGGCTCTTTCAGTTTCTAATGAAGCTTGGTTTAAGTCCTAGCCCTTAGATATTTTGCCCCAACCACACCTGCAATTTATGTGACGTGCATTTCTTGGGGTCATGACTTTCCGGTCCAAGGCTGTCATAATATGGTGCCCAAAAGTCTGCTCTTTATTTCGTAGTAAACATCAAAAACTGCATATGTTGCCGCCTGGTCTTACAAACATCCATACTTATTTGAAATTATATCCAATTCACAGCTTAAATCCATTTTTTTTCTTGTCATAAGACAGCTTTAGGCATTTTTAAACGTCATCAGCTCCTTGAAATTCCAAAAAGCCTGAAATACCTCTATAACTCTAGATTCCCATTTTCGTACCTTTATTTCTTTGTTTAATACCACTAAAACCAGGAGAGTTAATTTAAATGCAATTTGCATGCCAGTGGGGCAGTTGAAAGCTAGCTTGTTTATTACTTTCCCTGCAATACATGGTAATGTATTAGGAAAGCATTTAAATCGTGCCAAAAATCGAAACTCGAGTTTTTGACCGCTCTACACATAACCTATAACACGAAAAATCATTTTTCGTGGCGTCTATGTGTGTGTGTGTGTGTGTGTGTATGTGTGTGTGTATGTGTGTATGTGTGTGTCTATGTATATGTATGTCTGTCTCTGTGTGTGTGTGTGTGTTGAAGACCCAAGATGTCCGACTCATCCAAGGACTTGAGCAACCAAAAGGACGGCCGGAAAACTGTGTGTGTGTGTGTTTGTGCAATGTATGTATCCAATCTGACTCTAAAACTAATTAACCAAGTTTCAGAAAATTTAATAGATAATTTACTCCTGGGTTAACCTGGTGCTGATTAAATTTTGGTACAATTCGCCGAAAAATAAACTGTGTTTACGAAAAGACCCACAAAAGTCGTATGTATCCACCCAAGCTGAAGGTAATCCCTCGGTTATATTTTTTAAATTATCATAATACTACAATACTTTATTACATTTGAAAAATTCATCGAAAACAAATGAAATTTATTCTAATATTAATAATAATTCGAAATATAACACGCCTGGTTCTCTCTATAAAAGCAGCATTCCATTCATCACAATACTATAATAATTTATTTTATTTAAAAACTTAAGACCATGGAGGTATAAGTAATTAAACTCTATGCTTAAAACTTCATCGTAAAAATCGTCCATCTCACTGTAAAATCAATGAATATTCATTTATATCAGCTATATTGCAGACTCCATGAGCTTAATAATTTTGCGTAAAGAAATGCAGCAATTCTTATACAACTCAGTCTACATATTTTGCTGTTTACATTTTCCATAAGTGAAAATTAGGCTTTGTTGTAGAAATAATCAAAGTTGGTTGATTGTTTAAACTCGAATATATTGTAATTGCGTTGTTTCAGTATGTAGATGCGCAGAATTTAAGCAAAAATAAAGCTGTTTTAGGACGGATACAACACTCAATATGAATTAAAAAAAACTTTAAAAATCACGATTTTGAGACAAGATGGATGCCATATTTCATTTTGAAGTGGGTCACGTGATCTCTTCATATAATGGTCACGCGCTTGCTTCATATAAAAGGTGTAATTATTATTTTAATTTCTATTTCAAAAACTACTGATTATATTTTGCTGAACTTTTTTTATATATTTTATGGGAAAATTTGAATATTTCATAAAACTGTCGAAGCAGATTGTGAATTTTAAATTCGCTTAAAAAATGTTTGAAAAATTAGGTCCCATGAGGCTCAATGTATTTCATTTTTTCAACCTGAGTTCAATCCAAAACTAATTGGGTGATATTATTCCTTTATATTGCCGCAGATCCCATAGACCGTCTGAACAACATACTAAAATTTCATTTTGATAAAGTCATTTTTACGGGAGTTATCGTGCTAAAGGCAGACTGAATGAACAAAATCATAAACACTTTTCAACTCTGTTGTAAAGTGTTTAAAAAGAAAATATATGTGAGTTTGTGTGGACCATGTGCTGCTCATAACAGATATTTTTGTTCTTATGGAAATGTATAGAGAAAGTATTAGAATCGCTGCTTGAGTTTTTGACGGATTTGCAAGTTTCGACCACTCTAAAATTCGGACAAAAATAAACTACTTTTAGCGAAACGTCTGTGTGTATGTATGTTTGTCCAATCCACTTTAGTCGAGAAATAATGGATAAAATTTCCCAAAGCATGATAGATATATCACGTGTGAGACACATTGGTGTTTAATAAGTTTTGATACGATTTGGAGAGAAAGATTCACGCGATTTTGTTTTTTCTTTTTGCGAAATAACCCTCAAAAATCGTCAAAATTTAAAATAAAAGACTGCGTGTTTAAATGTAACAATTGAATGCTTGTATCATACGTAAGTTTTGACGACGAAAATTATAGGACTAACCCCATAACTCTAGGATTATCCGTTCTTGAAATATTTTAGTTTTTTCACATTTTAGCCACGCCCCCACTGGGTTCCGGTCTAAATTGGGTGGCACTTCCCGGCCGTCCAAAGAGTTACCTTACACCTTTCTGGTAGGTTGGACGGTCTGGGTATCAACAACAACAACATTTTAGCCACGTTGCCTTTGACAATATGTCCGGTCGCCAAATGAAAATGAAAATTGAAAACAAAACTGTAAATTAATCGTAATTTCAAATAATTATCCGTGTTATTTTGTGCTATTAAGCGATCAATGTGATGAATTATAAAAGAAAGAAAGTGGACATGAATTTAAGTCTGTAGGGACAGTCATGTGCTGATTGCATTAGATTATTGTTAATATAGAAAAATCTTCTAAATCCCTTACTAAAATCAATGAATCTTGCTATACTTTACACAAGAAACTACATTTTCATTTTTACTTTCTCTGCAATACATGGTAATGCATAGGGAAATTATTGGAATCATGTCGAAAATCGCAACTCGACTTTTCGACGGATCTACACGTTTCGAGACCTATAGAATACGAAAAAACCATTTTTAGCGTGACATCTGTGTGTGTGTCTGAGTGTCTGTCTGTGTGTCTGTCTGTGAGTCTGTCTGTCTGTCCAGATTTTGTACCCACTCTAACTAAAAAATAATGGACCGAATTTCACAAAATTTGGTAGGTAAGTCACTTCTGAGTGTGTCTGGTACTGATTAGTTTTGGGTACGATTTAAGATAAAAGAACCCGCCTTTTTTTGCGAAATGGCCAGCAAAAGTCCGTATCCACTCTAACTGAAAAACTAATGGACCGACTTTTACAAAATTAGGTGGATGAGTCACTTGTGGGCTACTCTGGTACTGATTAGATTTTGGTACGATTCGGCAAAAAGTAACCTGCCTTTCTTTGCAAAATAGCCCCCCAAAATCGCCAAAATCTAAAGAACTAGGTATACTCAAATATATCTATTATATGCTCGTTTGATACGTAATTTTTAACGACGAAAAGAATAAGACTAACCCCATTAAACTAGAACTAGCCGTTCTCGAGATATTTTAGTTTTTCTTTTTACTTTCCCTGCAATACATGGTAATGTATAGGGGAAGTATTGGAATCATGTCGAAAATCGCAACTCGAGTTTTCGACGGATCTACACGTTTCAAGACCTCTAAAATACGAAAAAACCATTTTTAGCGTGACGTCTGTGTGTGTGTCTCTGTGTGTGTCTGTGTGTCTGTCTGTGTGTATGTCTGTCTGTCTGTGTGTCTGTGTGTATGTCTGTCTGTCTGTGCAGATTTTGTATCCACTGTAACTAAAAAACTAATTGACCGAATTTCACAAAATTTGATACGTAAGTCACTTGGGGATGATTCTGGTGCATTATTTGTTTTGGGTACGATTCGGGATAAAAGAACCCGCCTATTTTTGCGAAATGGCCCGCAAAAGCTTGTATCCACTCTAACTAAAAAACTAATGGACCGAATTTCACAAATCTCGGCAGATGAGTCATTTGTGGGTCACCCTGGTGCTGATTGGATTTTGGTATGATTCGGAAAAAAATAACCTGCATTTTTTTGCAAAATGGCCCACTAAAATCATCCAAATCTAAACTAAAGGACTACGTATGCTCAAATATATCCATTAAATGCTTGTATAATACGTAATTTTTAGCGAAGAGAAGAATAAGAACAACCCCATTACATTAGGACTAGCCGTTCTTGAGATATTTTAATTTTTCGTATTTTCTCTACGCCACCTTTGAAAATAAGTCCGGTTACCGAATGAATGAGAACGAAAATTGAATTAAAAGTGAAATAAATTTAATTAAAATAAAGAGAACGTGGATATAAGTCTGCAGGGAAAGTCATGTGCTGCCCACATCAGATTTTTACTTTCCCTGCATTACTTTACTTCCCTTTTTTTACTTTACTTCCCTGTGACGTCTGTGTGTGTGTCTGTGTGTCTGTCTGCGTGTCTGTGTATCTGTCTGTCTGTCTATGTGTCTGTCTGTGCAGATTTTGTATCCACTCTAACTAAAAAAGTAATTGGCCGAAGTTCACAAAATTTGGTAGGTAGGTCACTTGTAGGAGAATCTGGTGCTGATTAGTGTTGGGTATGATTCGGGATAAAAGAACCCGCCCTTTTTTGCGAAATGGCCCGCAAAAGTTTGTATCAACTCTATCTGAAAATCTAATGAACCGAATTTCACAAAATTTGGTACATGAGTGGCTTGTGGGTCATCTTGCTGCTGATTAGATTTTGGTATGATTAAAAAAAAATAACCTGCTTTTTTTGCAAAATGGCCCGCAAAAATCGACAAAATCTAAAATAAAAAACTACGTATGCTGAAATATATCCATTAAATGCTTTTTTTATACGTAATTTTTAATGAAGAAAATAATAAGACCAACACCATTACACTAGGGCTAGCCGTTCTCAAGATATTTTCGTTTCTTCGTTTTTTCGTTTTTCTCTATGCCACCTTTGGAAATGAGTCCAGTTACCAAATGAGAACGAAAATTGAATTAATAGTGAATTAAATTTAATTAAAATAAAGAGAGTGTGTATATATCTGCAGAGAAAGTCATGTGCTGCCCACATAAGATTTTTTTCTCTACGCCATCTTTGAAAATAAGTTCTGTTACCGAATGAGAACGAAAATTGAATTAAAAGTGAAATAAATTTAATTAAAATAAAGAGAACGTTAATATAAGTCTGCAGAGAAAGTCATGTGCTGCCCACATCAGATTTTTACTTTCCCTGCAATACATGGCAATGCATAGGGAAAGTATTGGAATTATGTGGAAAATCGCAACTCGAGTTTTCGATGGATCTACACGTTTCGAGACCTCTAGAATACGAAAAAACTATTAGCGTGACGTCTGTGTCTGTGTCTGTCTGTGTGTCTGTCTGTGCAATGTATGTATCCACTCTAACTCAAAACTAATAGACCGAATTTCATAAAATTTGGTAGGTAAGTCACTTCTATGTGACCCTGGTGCTGGTTAGTTTTGGGTACTATTCGGAATAAACCAACCCGCCTTTCTTTTTGCGAAATGGCCCTCAAATATTGCCTGTATCCACTGTAACTGAAAAACTAATTGATTAAATTTTACAAAATTTGGTACATAAGTCACTTGTAGGTCAACCTGGTGCTGATTAAATTTGTTACTATTCAGAAAAGAACAACCTGCCTTTTTTTGCGAAATGGCACTCAAAAATTGTATATTTCCACTCTAACTCAACTAATCGACTAAATTTCATAAAATTTGGTAGATAAGTCACTTATGGACGATCCTAGTGCTGATTAGATTTTGGTACGATTCGGTAAAGAACAACCTGCCTTTTTTTACGAAACGGCCCGCAAAAATTATATATTTCCAATCTAACTCAACTATTCAACTAAATTTCATAAAATTTGGTAGATAAGTCACTTGTGGTCGACCGTGGTGTTGATTAGAGTTTGGTACGATTCGGAAAAGAACAACCTGCCATTTTTAGGAAATGGCCCCCCAAAATTCCATATATCCGCTCTAGCTAAGCTACTAATTGACCCGATTTCACAAAAATTGGTAAATAAGTTACCTGTGGGATCCTCTGGTGCTGATCAGATTTTGGTGCAATTTGGAGAAGAACAACCTGCCTTTATTTGCGAAATGGCCCGCAAAAATCGCCAAAATCGAAAAATAAGACTATATATGCTCAAATATATCAAATGAATCTTTGTTTTATACGCAATTTTTGTAGAGGAAAATAATATAACTCACTCCTTTATACTTGAGGACTAACCGCTCTCAAGATATTTGAGATTTCTTGCATTTTTGTTAAGCCGATTTCGGGAAAATGTCCAATTAACATATAAAAGCAAAAATTGAATTAAAAATGCAAATTTAGTGTTATTTGGTGCAATAAAACTCAATCTAACGAATTATTAAAGAAATAAAATATGAATTTGAGTCTGCAGCGAAAGTCATGCGCTGCCCACATCAGATTTTTGCTGCTAGATTGATTTATAACTAAAGGCCTGTTTGTTGTACATTGTTGAACCATGTTGGGTGTTTAACTTTATTGTAAAATAAACATATTTTTTCTTTTCTGCGTATATCCAAGCATGAATGTAATACCTTAAACTCTAAAATGTGATACATAAGACCCATTTTCAGTATTTATAAATATTAAGTAACCCTTTTTTAAATTGAAAGTATTTGCTTATCAGGGGCTACACAGTGAGTGTATAAGGAAATAGTAATATGCAAATAAATATGATTTTTAAATGTAAATCACAAAATGTGTCAGTTCCAAAAATGCTCGAGGTAAATTGAGCCGTGTTTAAATGAAATTTAGAAATTTGTATTTAACTTAAGACTGGTTATTACAAATATTTGAAAAAAAAATATTTGGTTTATACAGCGTGAACTGTACTTTTTCAACCACGACTATTTAAATAATGTTAAAATTAAACAAATAATTTTCGAAATCTCATTTAAAAGTAAATATAAACATTATTAAATTCACATATTTGCGTTTGAAAAGTAAAAAAAAACATTTCACTGTTGAAAATTATTGAAAGGTAAACTGAAATATTTTAATGTTGATACACAAAAGGGATTCAAACCAATCTTTAAATCTCTCTAAGGAATGTATCCCTTAAGAAGAGATATGTACTTCGTGACGTCACTGAGAGAGGAGGCAATTAAATGCACTCCTCATTTTTAGGTTTAAATAGTAGAAATATGGAAGTATTTCATTTAAAACTAAGAAGATTTAAATGCGTTTGAAATGGATATTTTTTGTTGTTGTTTCTATTTTGTACAACAGAACGTTTTGAAGTTTTTGTGTTCTTCTAAAATGTTCATCGCCATTTAGTCACTATTTTGACATTTTTAAAGAAAATATATTTCTGGAGCGTCCATTTTTATTTACTCCTCCTACGTTTTATCATTCGAAAATTTCTTTCATACTGTTTATAAATTAAAAAAATATTATATCATCCATTTATCCTTAAGACACGTGTTTAAATTTGAAACACGCCAATAAAGATACTTTAGCAAAATACAAAAATGTTGATTGAAAGTGTCAAACGGTTTCGGATTCAGAAACAGCTTTCTTTTTTAGAATAAAATCTTAGAACAACCACATCTTAAGAAAAACGAACAGTATCAGGATTAAAAATACTATCTAAAATAAAATTACGAACTTAAGTAAGCTATGATAAAATAAATAGAGAAACAATCTGTTTCCAAAATTCTATAAGCAAGTTCTACTAACTTAAAAAACGTATTAAAAAATTAATGTGAAAATGCCTGTGAATAAATAAAAAACTATGAAAATATGTTGTATATAACGGAAATGAAGGAAACGAGCTCAACGAAATATTATGCACAATTCAGGAGTTGAATATTTATTACATATATTTGTTTTTGTTTGTATGCCCTTGGTTTTCCCTTTCACTTTTTCCTTTTAATTTTTGTTTAATCGCAATTTTCTTCAAAGGTCAAGTGATACAATTATACATTGACAGACATGTTCTTGCCTTTACTGGTGTGATAGCTCAGTTTTTTTTATCGTTCTCATCAAATCTTGAAGCTATTACAAATAGAGTATAAATAAATTTCTAATTTGATTTAAATTATTGGTAGTTAAGAATAACAGGGAGTACAATCTAGTTTTTTAAATTAAAATAATGTAGTTTCTTAAGTTATTTCCTTACTAAAATAAATGTCTATTTTCTTTAATGACAGACATTTAATGAATTACACATTAATGATAGTGTATAAGTAAGAAAAAGCTGTAAGTGCTTTCATAAATATACACTGAAAACAGAAAATCATTAACACCTTAAAATATCGGGACCTGATATCTTCTTTTAAAAACAAAAATAGTCCATATTTATTCATTATAAAATAAAAAATCTGATGTGGGCAGCACATGACTTTCCTTGCAGACTTATATACACGTTCTCTTTATTTTACTTAAATTTAATTCACTTTTAATTCAATTTTCGTTCTCATTTGATAACTGGACTTATTTTCAAGGGTGGGGTAGAGAAAATACGAAAAAACTAAAATATCTCGAGAACTGCTGGTCCTAGTGAAATGGGATTAGTCTTATTCTTTTTTTTCGTTAAATATTACGTATTTAACAAGCATTTAATGGATATATATGAGCATGCGTAGTTTTTATTTTAGATTTTGGGGATTTTTGCGGGCCATTTTGCAAAAAAAAAAAGGTTATTTTTTTTCGAATCGTACCAAAATCTAATCAGCACCAGAGTGTCCCACATGTGACTTACCTACCGAATTTTATAAAATTCGGTCCATTAGTTTTTCAGTTAGAGTGCATAAAAGCTTTTGCAGGCCATTTCGCAAAAAAGGCGGGTTCTTATATCCCGAATCGTACCCAACACTAATCAGCGCCAGATTCACCTACAAGTGACTTACCTACCAAATTTTATGAAATTCGGTGCATTAGTTTTTTAGATAGAGTGGATACAGAATCTGCACAGTCAGACAGACAGGCACACAGACACACAGACAGACAGACAGGCACACAGACACACAGACAGACACACAGAAACACACACAGACGTCACGCTAAAAATAGTTTTTCGTATTCTAGAGGTCTCGAAACGTGTAGATCCGTCGCAAACTCGAGTTGCGATTTTCGGCATAATTCCAATACTTTCCCTATACATTACCATGTATTGCAGGGAAAGTAAAAATCTGATGTGGGCATCACTTGATTTTCCCTGCAGACTCAAATTCATATTTTCTTTATTTCTTTAATAATTCGTTATGAATTATGAAATATTAAGTCTTTAATATTAGCGCTATTAATTTAATATAAAAAAACTCTAATTGATAATAATTACCTTTTGCTTATTGATGTAGAATAGGCTTATGATTAAAATTAATTAAAATGTGACTATTTTAAAAATGTAGATTTCGCATGTTTTATTAAAAAATATTGAGAAACACTTTTCATTTCAGTATCTTTCATTATTTAACTTAATGGATTTTAATTGCGACAAGTTTCATGCACTATTTGTTGTGTAATATTATAAAATAAATAAGATTACTAAAAGTTGCATCGTTTCGAAGTAAGTATAATCTATTGCTTTCATTATCGAAAGCAAAAATTACGTAAAATGAAAATTTATGTTTTAACGCCTATTTCCCAAGCAATTTATACTCCCGAATAATTTTAAAATTGGAATACTTTTAAAATTAGGAATTATTTGACAAATTTAAACATCTTAACATCAATTGCTATTAGGAATATGTCTGTCCGCATGACATATATGAAAATCAAGAGAGATCAATCATGTATAAAGCATTGATTATGAAACACTTTCCAACTGCGTTGCAATTTTATTTAAACATCTCTACATTGCGATACATTCAGCGGTGGTATTTTTTAAAATATCACAATACTACGATAATTTATTTTTACTTCATCGAAAGAAAATGAACTTTATGTAAATGACGTCATCGAAATGTAAATCGTCTGGCTCTCTATATAAAAACAGCGAATAATACATTCATAAACTTTTATTGCATTCCTTTCATTTAGCTGTGATATTTTTAAAATTATCACAATACTATAATAATTTATTTTACTTAAAACTTAAAATTATGAAGATAAAAGTACTTTCGAAATCCATGCACAAAAATTCATCAAAAAAGCAATGCTATAAAATTGTCTGCTTCTCTATGTAAAATCAATGAATATTTCAGTCATATCAGCTATATTCCAGACTCCAGATCTAAATAATTTTGCATTAAAAAATTTAGCAATCCTTATACAACTCATCTTACAGCTTGATATGTTTACATTCTGCATACGTTAAAATTAGGCTTCGTTGCAGAAATAATCAAGGTTTAATGATCATTTAAACTAAAAAAATATCGTAATTGTGTTGGCGTAGTATATAAATGCACATAAATTAAGCAAAAATAAAGCGGTTTTAGGATGGAAGTCACACTAAATAGAAATTAAAAAGAAGTTTTAAAATCACTATTTTGATACTTGGCAAAAAGGTGGATGCCATATTTTATTTTGAAGTTGATCACGTAATCTCTTCATATAATATGGGTGCAATTATTGTTTTAATTTTTATTTAAAAAATACCGAACATATTTTACTGATTTTTTTTTATACATTTCATGGGATAATTTGAATATTTCTTTAAATTTTCAAAGCAATTTGTGAATTTTAAATTCGCTTAAAAAATGTTTGAATAATTAGGAAATAGGAATAATTAGGAATAATTAGGTGGATGCCATATTTTATTTTGAAGTTGATCACGTAATCTCTCCATATAATATGGGTGCAATTATTGTTTTAATTTTTATTTAAAAAATACCGAACATATTTTACTGTTTTTTTTATACATTTTATGGGATAATGTGAATATTTCTTTAAATTTTCAAAGCAATTTGTGAATTTTAAATTCGCTTAAAAAATGTTTGAATAATTAGGTCCCATAGAATTCAATGTATTTCATTTTTTCAACCCAGGTTGAATCCAAAACTAATTGGATGATATTATTCATTGATTGTCTCGTATGTCCCACACACCGTCTCAACAACATACTAAAATTTCATTTTGCTAAAGACATTTTTACGGGTGTTATCGTGCGAACAGGCAGACAGACAGACAAAAGGAACAAAGTCATAAACACTTTTCAACTATGCTGTAAAGTGCTAAAAAAATATACACTTTATTCAAACTATAAAGAAACGTTAAACAACGTGATTACGGAGAACTAAGACAGAATGAAGCATACGGCTATTTCGAGTATGCATTAGATCTTCTTTGTCAGTGCTATAAGGAACATCAAACTCAAAATCAGGGCCAAAAGGAACAGCAAACCCAAAATCAGTTCCAAAAGGAACAGCGAAGTTGAAAGAGTACAAAATTGACGTAATTAATTTTATGTAGTTACGATGTTTAATGTTTCTTTTAAAATGAAGTATGTTCAGGATACTTTTAAGAATTTAGTAATTATTTTATGAAATAAAGAAAATAGTATTGAAAATGTATATTTTACAAAATATAGATCATCAGTCTTTTGATCACTCTCAGATCCAAAACAAGAAAGATCAATCATTCATAAAACATTGATATTGAAACACTTTTCAACTGAAATGCAATTTCAATTACATTTTTAGCTGCTTCAAAAATTGTTATCGACAAAATTAATCTTAAAACTTCATTGTAAAAAACAATGCTAGTTACACAAAATGAACTTTATTCAAATACCGTCATCGAAAGCATAATTTGCGAAGTCTTCACCATGCTTTTGCAGCTAATATTACGTCAAGGATTTTTTTTTCATTATTATAGAAACTATATCGTTTGCTTACATCATGTTAAATTAGTTCGTTTAAATTATTTTGACTATTACGAACAAATTTATTTTATAAATCGTCTGCTTCTCTATGTAAAATCAATGAATATTTCATTCACATCACTTATATTCCAGACTCCAGACAAAATGATTCAATTGTTAAATTTTTCGATTGGCAGCGAAAGGGTATAAAATTGCATTTTTATCATTTCCGGCTCCTGAATATCTTGAATATCATTTTCACAAACATTTTCATCATTTAATAATTGTGAAACGATTTTGTTAAGCGTCAGTCAGTGCATATTATAACGATGATGCATAAAAATGACAAACATCCTAAATTATTCATAATGCATAGACATTTTGTTTCTGCTAGATTTAGTTAATTTGTGGCTTCCTCTAATTCCAATACAGACGACAACGATTGATTTGGCACCAACAAGTAATAGTAATAGTGATCCAATTCGTCTAAAGGCAATAATTGCCATTTTTATATAAGAGAGATTCGAAGTTGCTGGAGTGTTAAAGGAGGTATGGGTAAGCAGAGACAATTCTTCCAAGAGCAACGCAAATATTTTCGATCGAATAAGATCTGGGATATATGCCGGCCACTCCATCGCACAGCATCTCGGCATTTCGTGCTTGACTTTTGGAGGTAGTGTATATAGGGTGCTTCACAAAGATTGCACGCATGGAGGTAAAATTAAGGAGTTCAAACTTCATATTGAGAAAACGCCAATATCGTTTGAGACAGTAATTCAGGTGGCGTTGGGATAAGCTAAGTAATCCAGCTTTGCATACATTTCTATGCCGAAAAGCCTGCAATACTATCAATTTCGTAAAAATAAATTATTTGCGCAATATGAATTAGAACTGAAATAATTAAGGACATGCCTATGTATTCAAAATTATTTTACCTTTCAATTTATTTTTATCCTACAACTACTAAGAAATACTAGCTAATTATACTCATAATTAGGGAATATCTAATTTTAAAATAATCAAAAATACATATAATAAATACTACGCATTTCTGTTGTACCAACTAACAATAGCAGCTACTTCTACAGCTACTTCTATAGTAGCTACTTCTTGTACCAACTACTAGCAGCTACTACTAACATTAGCGGCACCTAGAAATAGTTCTCAAAGCATTATGGTATTTTCAAACGTTTCATCCATAGGAGTTTTATCTCCTTATTACTTTCCGTATATACATAATGCATAAGGAAAGTATTGTGACGGGGTCGAAAATTCGAATTCGAGTTTTCGACGGGAGAGCAACGTTTCAAGCATCCCTGATCACGAATCGAACATTTTTGAGGTGATGTCTGTGCGTGTGTGTGTGTGTCAGTGAGTCTGTGGAGACGATATCTCACAAAAAAATGTCGCGATTCGAATGAAATTTGGTACAAAAATCACAATCCATGAATACTGGAAGCCTATTGTTTTAAAACACAATCAAATATTCAGAACCCTCCTAAATTTTCGAGTGAAATTTTGAAAAAATAATCAAAAAATCAAAACCTTTAATAAAGTTATACAAATAGACGAGAGAAAGTTATACAATAGACAAATTTCGTATGTAATTTGTCTTTAGAAAACGATTGACATAAATTTTATAACGCTAGCATGAACCTTTCTAGAGATATTGCACATTTTTCAAATAAATTTATCAAAAAGTACCATAAATTAAAAAAAATATTAACTGTTACGAAATATGGTCACTTTCATATGTAATATCATGCGATCATTTGGATGACATCATTCTCGTGGATCTAACTCGTTCCATTCACGAGAAAAGCTGCTTTGAGTAATACTTTTGTATTTGAACGTTAATAGTCATTTATCTACTGTAAGAATAACTTATTTCTCCGGCTTTGAGTAATACTTTTGTATTTGAACGTTAATAGTCATTTATCTACTGTAAGAATAACTTATTTCTCCGCCCATAACGCTCAGCGAGATTTTGGCGACGAATTTAGCGAAATGTCGCCAACTTGGCAACATTTTTAAATGTTGCCAAATTAACGAAAATCTCGCCAAATGGATAAAATTGACGCTAAATCCATGAAAATGACGAATTCAAGAAAATTCAATACCTTTGAGAGAAATTAAGTATCTACAAGAATAACATTTTTTTAACTGTAAAATTAGTAAATTCATTGTATTATATAAGAAAAGTCATGTGTTGCCCACATGTGATTTTTTTTTAACTCCATGATTGCACAAATAAATATCTCTTAAACGATTGATTCCAATCCCATGGTTCCAATTTAAGAAATAATTTAGTTAAGGTGGATTATTATACTATGCAAAATTTGGTCCTGTGACATCTTTTAGTAATAAGGTATAAAATATTACATTGGATACCCTTCTTCAGTGCCAAAATTTGATCACTGGATTCACATTAAATACTAAAGTAAATTATTAACAATAATTATAAAAGCATTTTGTAATTCTAAACCTTGGAGATCAATATTAGTAGGCAACTTTTTACAAGCTACCGAATGTGCAGTCGTGAGAAGTTTTGTCAATTTATAGCTAGATTTACTTAATTTTTTGCCGTTTGGCAGCCATAAATATCTAAATCCAGTCATAAAATAGCTAGCTATCTGTAAAATCTACCACTTTATACTATAATTTTAGCCGTTACGTTTGTTCATCTACTTTGGCAATACTGGCAGCGAGCCAGGTGTATTAAGCGCCCTCTGGGATTTATTAATTTATTTATTAAATACATAACATTTTTAATTTATTCTGGTAACTAAGTACTGATTAAAAAAACTTTGAAAATAACATTTTTTGAATAATGCATTCAAATTGCAAATTTTAATCTTTGTTGTCTAAATAGTGAGTGAATGATTAAAAAACCGGATATCAAATCTATTTCAGTGAAGCTATCTTTGTTGGCATTATTCCATTTGGCACCAGACTTGTTTTCTATTTCAAATTAAAATGTAACATTCAGCAACAAAGAAAGATTCAAGTTATCCCATTAAATCCTTGTAAATATCTTGGAGTTTCGATAGGATTGCATTGTCACCCACCTCTAAGTACGCCAACTTTAGATAAATATATTTATATTTTGGCACAGTTTTTAGTTGTTTTCAAATATCCACTTTTGCAACGAGTTAAAACATAACTTTTACGTTTTCATAACTAGAAGAAACAAGCTTTTATATACTTACATATTTGTTAAAGAAAAAATATTTAAATAATTATTTGTGCGCATGAATTTTCTAAAATATTTTCTAAAATAAATGATTTGGAATGTTATTCCATCATATAATAGTTTATGAAAAAAAGGAATTAAATTAGTAATGAAAATGACACACTAACCCCAGGAATTTACCTCTTAATATAAAGCATATTTTATTCTCGTAAAGTATTCACGGTATAGATTTGTATATGATGCAAATTTATGCATTAATATTCTTTGCAATCGGAGCATCATTTGTTTAATTAAAAAAACATTAGTGAGGAAAGAAAATTATTTTCTAAAACATTAAACATGTTTATTGCAAATAACAATGACTGTAACTTTTTTAATTTTTCAAAATCTAGAATTATATTGAAATTGTACTGTAAAAGACTATTTGTAAATTTGACATATATTAACAAAATTGACACTTAATGTTAATAAATTTTACACTTAATATTAACAAATTTGACACTTAATATTAATAAATTTGACACAAAATATCAATATATTTGACACTTTTTTTGTAAATTTGACACTATCAATATTGTTGCAAAAACTAATGTTTCAAAACTTATTTAAGGCTTTGGTATGCCTTAGCTGCTAAATAGAACCTTTGAAATACATAATTTTATACACAATAAATATATTACTTTCTATGCACTATAAGGTGTGGTAGTAAAAATGAAATCCAAAATTTGCAGTTACGTTTCTATTATTATGTCTTTATATTAAACAAAACCAAATGTAAAAATACTTAAACCTCCTTATATAAATAAGTACTCCTGATAATAAGACTCCTCATATAAAGTATAAATAAAGTATAAATAGAAGATATAAATAAAACTCCTGATAATAAGACTCCTCATATAAAGTATAAATAAAGTATAAATAGAAGATATAAATAAAACTCCTGAAATAGAGTATAAATACTCATGTAATCTCATTTTTAAGGCAAGCAAATGAATGAATGTTCAAATCTATTCATTTTACGTTTGTTCGAAATCCTTACAATGTAGCTTTTTACAGGTTTTGAAGTCACCGATAAAACAGAGATGCTCTTTATGGGCAACAAATCAGCTTGATAGTCAGCTTAACAGCAGAGATAACATTTTTCATTCCTTTATTGCACCCTTATGGACGCAATTTGCTCCTTCATTTTAACCGTTATCTTTTAATACACTGTCCTCGAATATTGTTTCACATTTAAAACTGATAAGATAACGGCACTAGCAATGAAGTATATATAATGCGATAATTAAGCTTGGTATAAAGTCAGCAATTAGCAAGTTTTCTTGCCTCAATTGCAGTTGGTCCTTGTTGAAAATGTCCATGTTGATACTGATGGATGCATTGAAAGTAGGTTCCGTGCATAATATAATATTTTCCTTGACTTTTTACAATCAGAAAGTAAAATTATTTCTTATCTTTTTAAGAAAGCACCCATTGCTGACATACTATAAAACTAATGATATTTGCTACTAATGGAGTTTAACAATCCAGAAATTTTATTTTAAGTTTCCCATATCCCTTCAAAATATTTTAACGTTATTTTATTGCATACTTTTGAAAAAACAATGGATATATTGAGTTTAACTATTTCGCTAAAGGAAAAAATAATAGAATCCTCTTAAAAATAATCCGGGACGTATGTTTCTTTTTCCTTGGGGCATTGACTTCTCTGTGTTCTTTCCATAAAAATCTGATGTGGGCAACACATGACTTTCCTTATATAATGTAATGAATTTACTACTTTTACAGTAAAAAAATAGGTTTTTCTTATAGTAGATACTAATATTCTTTCCAAGATATTGAATTTTCATCAATTAGTCGTCATTTTCATTGATTTAGCATCATTTTTATCCATTTGGCGAGATTTTCATTAATTTGGCAACATTTCAAAAAAGTCGCCAAGTTGGCGACATTCCGCCAAATTCGTCGCCAAAATCTCGCCAAGCGTTATGCACTCAGAAAAAAGTTATTCTTACAGCAGATAAATGACTATTGGCGTTCAAATACAAAAGTATTATTCAAAGTATATTTTTTCATGAATGGAACGAGCTAGATCCACGAGAATGATGTCACTCAATTTATCGCATGGTATTACATATGAAAAGTGAACATGTTTCTCAATAGGAATTTTTTTTTATTGTGACTTTTTCATAATTTTTTTGAAAAATGTACAATATCTCGAGAACGGTTCATGTTAGCGTTCTAAAATTTATGCCAATCGTCTTCTAATGAAAAATTACATAAGAAATGTCTATTTGCGTAACATTATTAGCGGTTTTGATTTTTTGACGATTTTTTCAAAATTTCCTTCGAAAATTTAGGGGGGTTCTGAACATTCGATTACGTATAAAAACAATAGGCTTCCAGTGTTTATGGATTGTGATTTTTGTACCAAATTTGGTTCGATTCGGTCCATTCGTTCGTCAGTTATCGTCTCCACAGGCTCACTGACACACACACACACACATACTTTCACACACACACACATACACACACACAGACATCACTTCAAAAATGTTTGATTCGTGATCAGGGATGCTTGAAACGTGCTCTCCCGTCGAAAACTCGAATTCGAATTTTCGACCCCGTCACAATACTTTCCTTATACATTATGTATATAAGGAAAGTAATAAAGGTGACAAAATACATCTCCGTTGCTATAGAAACATGATCATGCAATATATGGTAATTTGCGCTCACTACTGGAATTCATCCCCATATTAGGTAAAATTGTTCTTCTTTTCGCTTAAGCGAATATGTATTTCGAGAGATTCATCCACATTTATTATTTTCCTTATATACATAATGTATAAGGAAAGTATTGTGATGGGGTTGAAAATTCGAATTCGAGTTTTCGACAGGGAGAGCACGTTTCATGCATCCCTGATCCCGAATCAAACATTTTTGAAGTGATGTGTGCGTGTGTGTGTGTGTGTGTGTGTGTGTGTGTGTGTGTGTGTGTGTGTGTGTGTGTGTGTGTGTGTGTGTGTGTGTGTGTGTGTGTGTGCGTCAGTGAGTCTGTGGAGACGATAACTGACGAACGAATGGACCGATTCGAACGAAATTTGGTACAAAAATCACAATTCGTAAACACTGGAAGTCTATTGTTTTTATACGCAATCGAATATTCAGAACCCACCTAAATTTTCGAGTGAAATTTTGAAAAAATCGTCAAAAAATCAAAACCGCTAATAAAGTTACTCAAATAGACATTTCTTATGTAAGTTTTCATTAGAAAACGATTGACATCAATTGTAGACCGCTAAAATGAACCGTTTTTGAGATATTGCACAATTTTCAAAAATATTATCAAAAAGTCATATAAAATAAAAATAAAATATTTCCTATTGAGAAACATGTTCACTTTTCACATGTAATACCATGCGATAACTTAGGTGACATTATTCTAGTGGATCTAGCTCGTTCCATTCATGGGAAAAGGTACTTTGAGTAATATGTTTGTATTTGAACGCCAATAGTCATTTATCTGCTGTAAGAATAACTTATTTCTTCGTCCATAACGCTTGGTGAGATTTTGGCGACGAATTTGGTGAAATGTCGCCAACTTGGAGACTTTTTTAAATGTTGACAAATTAAAGAAAAACTCGCCAAATGGATAAAAATGACCCTAAATCAATAACGACTCATTGATGATGACGACATGGAAAATGACGACAGATTGACGAAAATTCAATATCTTGGAAAAAATATAAATAACTACTATAAAAATAATCTATTTTTTTACTGTAAAAGTAGTAAATTCATTGCATTATACAAGGGAAGTCATGTGCTGCCCACATCAGATTCTTTTCAACTGTCTAGATATTTGATGTTGTTGTTATTAATGTAGCAACTTTAACAGAAGAGTGCTAAAAGCAATAGGTATTCTTCAAGACCATATTGAATTATCACATTTTACAATTATAACAGAGGGAAAATATTAGACAATTATAATAGAGGAAAAATATTAGACAATTATAATAGAGGGAATTATAACAGAGGGAAAATATTAGACAATTATAATAGAGGAAAAATATTAGACAATTATAATAGAGGGAAAACATTAGACAATTATAACAGAGTAAAACATTTCGCAATTATATAACAGAGGGGAATATTTACAACAGACGGGAACACATTTAGTCTTCTATATATATGTTTCTCTATATATTAGTAAATATATTCATTGTATGTACTTTTATCTCTTGTTATTTTCTTATTTGTTAATCTAGTTTTTTACTTATTATTCATCGCCGGAAAGGAATATCATTACCGATAGGCAATGATGAATAATTTTCAAAGCTGTTCATATATGTTGCTATTCTTTTATTTCTTAGTAAGGCTTTTTGCTTATTATTCATCGTCATCAAGGAATATCATTACCTACTGGCGAAGATGACTAATTTTAGGAGATCATGTAATACAAATTTTCAACGCTCATCATATTTTTTGTTACGTTTTTATTCCTTGGTACTGTTTCTTACTTATTATTTACCGCAGTCAAGGACTATGATTATGGTCCTGCAATAACGACTAATTTTTAGTACTCATACAAAAGAAAAATATTGTATTTGTGTGAATCAACTAATACCATAATTTAAATTTCTGAGTGTATATAAGTTCTGTATTTTCAAAATTAACATATTAAAATTCTCATGGTCAAGAAAACTAACAAAAAATAATAGTATATTTCAATAGTCTATTTCAAGTAGAACTACAATCTGTAAAGCTTTATTTTGTATTAAAAACAATAAGCTGAAAATTCTTCTGACAATCACTCTAGTATTTTAATAATCATTAAAAAATATATTCCAAACTAAACTCATTTATTATATACACTGACTTCCAAAAGTTAAGCACGCAATGCAAATTTTCATTTTTCTGAAACGTATTTGAATTTGAGTGGTTGAAAAGCGCTGCCGATGTAGATGGTAGTATGCAAATATCGTATGTTACAGCCAATCAAAATTGACTGTCCGGATATATGCTAATTAGGCAATCGTCGATGAAGCAGTCAAATGACATCATCGAAATTTAAATCGTCTGGCTCTCTATGTAAAAGTAGTGAATATTTAATTCATACACATTTATTCCAGACTTCAAAGTTAAATAATTTTGCGTGAACAAAAATTCAACAATTCTTATACAACTCATCTTAAAATTACTTATTCTGCATACATTAAAATTAGGTTTCGTTGTAGAAATAAGCAAAGTTTGACGATCATTTAAGCTAAAAAATATTGTAATTGCGTTGGCATAGAATATAGATGCACGGAAAATACGCAAAAATAAAGCGGTTTTAGAACGGATGCAACACCACATATAAATTTAAACAACTTTAAAAATCACGATTTTTACCCTGGGAAAAAAGATGAATGGCATATCTTATTTTGAAGTGGGTCACGCGATCTTTTCATATTATATGACTGTAATTATATATATATATATATATATATATATATATATATATACCATTAAATAAAAATAATCACTAAATACTTATAAGACCAATTGTCTTCTTGAAGCTGGAAAAACCGAAATAATAAGAACTTTCCTGACCGTGTATTTTCCTTTCTGTTGAGCATTAACTCTTCCGTATTATTCCAATAAAAGAAGCGACAAAAGACAATTCGGTTGCTATAGCAACGGGATGATGCAATATATGGCAATTTGCGTTCACCACTGGAATTTTCTTTAGGGCGGGTTGGAACGTTTCTTAAGTGAAAAGGCACTATCTGTAAGCTAAACACATTCTTTCTCGTCTACAGGGAGAAAATACGTAAGTTCTCAAAGACATTGCTGTTGTTATGTAGATTAGAATTTTTAACATAATGCGTGTTAAAGGCATAGCACTATTCTGCATTTCATTTGCAATACTATGTACTTTTCCTTAAACCATAATTTTGCATTCCGCGTTCTGCCAAATTCTTTTACATAAATTAACATTTCACATTTTTTACTGAATCTATTCCCGACAGAAAAGCAACTTCCAGATATCTTTTCAATAATTTAGTGAAATTGAGTCGAGATGGTGGCATATATTTGTTTTAAATAAAGACAGGCTGAAAAGTGGTTTATGAAAAATATGAAACTTTCATCCATAGTTGTTTGAATATTAGACTACACGCTTAGAGTCAATAAGGCTCATTCTATTACAGTTTGATGTCTTTTGGATTGTAAGAAAATATAAGAATTGTGAGTCTTTCTCATGCATACATATTCTAAATATTCATTTGTACAAGTGAGTATTGAAAAATAAATCTAGAGTTAGCGGGAAAAACACATAAGTCAAAAACAAGGATTTTGAAATATCGAGGAAATAAAATTTTGATACCTTCGGGAGAATTTTTTTTAATTTAATTTTTTGCTTTTAGAATACAAATTTAATTTTTATGGAGTTCGTTATACATTTATGAACTAAATAAATAATAACTTTTCTTAATTTACATTTTTTACCCCACTGCCATCCGTACAAATTTAATACGTGTTTAAAGATTTTTTTTTAACATCTTAGAAGCCCAACTGACTTATGTGCTTTTCCCACAACAAAAGTCATAAATTTCTTAAATCAAATGTAATATAAAAAAAATTGGAATTTTTGAATTATGTGCTTTTTTCCCGCCACTTCTAGAAATGTAAAATGGTAAAGAGGCAACAGTGCCATAAAAATAAAGTAGCAGACGGTCAGTCCAGCTGATTAATTATAAGCATTGTGCAACATTTTAGTAGCGCATGCATTCATTTTTGAGTTATCCTGCCAATAAAATATCTGATGCAGGCAGCACATGAGCCTACAGACTAAAATTAATTTTTTCTTTATTTTTTTAATAATTCATAAAATTAAATTAAGCTCAACTGCTCAAAATAACAAGCATAATTATTTAAAATTACACTGAATTTTCAGTTTTAATTCAATTCTTGTTTTCGTTTGGTAACTACATGGTGATTAAAAAAAGCTGGGCCAAACTTTAAGAGGTGGAAGTATGCACCAAATCAAGCATTATTCGTCATAGTTTACCGGGTCGGAAATGAAACGTAAAAGCACCAGTGGGAGCTCAATGGTGAAACCGGTCAGGTGAGGCGAAAACACAAGAATGACCTAGAAGTTATAAAATTACATTTATTAAACAATAGTTACAGTAATGGCTCAAAAGAGCGACCGCCAACCTGAATGCACGTCTCACAGCGCCAATGGGGGGATTGGCGAATCCTCTCGAACAGACTAGGCGTGTCGAGCACTTCGGCAGTAGTGGCCGAAATTCTGGCAACGAGTTCCTCTTCAGATTCAAGGGGAGTACCATAGACGATACTCTTGAGCTTTCCCCACAAAAATAAGTCAAGACCCGACAGATTGGGCTGTCGTGGGGGACAATCTATGGGACCACCTTGCTCAATACATTGCCCTGTAACGACTTTACGCTTCATTTCCGACCCGTTAAACTATGACGTAAACTGCTTGGTTTGTTGTGTGCTACCACTTCGTAGAGTTTGGCCCATCTTTTTTTTAATCTTCCTGTAGACATATTTTCGAAGACTGTGTAGCAAAAATGTAAAGAAACTAAATTATCTCACGAACGATTTATTCAAAAATAATAGGGTTGATCTTATTTTTTGATCGCCAAAATTTACTTAAAACTCAAAATTTACGTAAAAATAAATATGTAATTGATACATTAGAGCATGCGTAGTCTTTCACTTTAGATTTTTACGATTTTTACGGGCCATTTCGGACAATTTTGCAGCCCTCATACAGACGTCACGATAAAAATATATATGTGTGTTCTAGAGGTCTCAAAACGTGTAAAAACGTCAGAAACTCAGAAACGTCAGAAACTGCGATTTTCGACACAATTCCGATACTTTCCCTATACATTACCATGTATTGTAGGAAAAGTAAAAACCCCAAAAAACATCTGCTGTAATAAAAATCCAATAATATAAAATTTCTAAATACAGAATGAGCTCAAATATATATTAGTCAACCAGTTTAAATGGCAAAAAACAACTGTCTTCATCACGATAAACAAGAAGCTCGGCCTTACATGTTTAAGTAAGTTTAGCAACTGCGGTTAAATAAATAGCACACGTGGTTGAAGATAGGATAAATGTTATCATCGTCGAGGGAAGAAAATGAAAGAGGATAAACTAAAGAAGCAATAAAACGAAAGACAGACTGACAGATCATGCAAAATGGTAATAATATTTTCCTAATTAAATTTTTTTTTTCGTTCAACTGCCCTTCGTCGTGCCATTGAACTAAAACTCTAAATATTTTCAGAACTGAAAATCTCAGTTATTTATCGTATTCTTAAAAATAAGGCGTTCCTAAGCAAAAAGCAACGAAAATACGCTAGAATCGATGCTCTCATTGATTTTTCCGGCGGAACTCCTATCAGATCGGAAGTAAATCTTGGATCGGGGACGAAAAGAAATGTTTTAGTGGTGATAACGCTTTCGGAGGGAGATTTTTCTTCTTGGAGGAATCGTATTGGATGTATACGAAAGTAGAAATGATATAAGTTTTAAAACCGAAAATATGGGAAAAGATTAAATGCAGGATAGTTAAAACTTTTGCGAAAATGTATGATGCATTTGTAAATAAATTGTTTGCGTAAAATGATTTTCACCATTTCGTTTTTCGTTTTCATGTCGAACGTAAAATACTGCACTGCAAAATATTTGCAAACATGTTACTGAAAATTTCCGGGGAATCAGCTGTCCTTAATAGAGAGTAAGGTTCCTGATAGTTTTTGATAATATATATATATATATATATATATATATATGGGAAGTCAATTCATGGTTGATATTGTGTTATGTAACCTTAAGGCACAGATATACACTCCCAAATTGGTTCAATTATCCTTCTTATTAACTGTAGGGAAGGTCGTTGTGGATGACCACTATTGAGGTGCGCAACATAGGGACATTGCCGTATACGTCACAAATGTAGAATCCTAAACCATTCCCTTTACACTAGCCACTACTGAGTTTATATATATATATATTATATATATATATATATATATATATATATATATATATATATATACACCCTTTTGTAAAAACTACGAAGCACCATGAAGAAATTGGCTGTTTTTATTCAAATTAAATATGCGTACAGCTCATACACAAGTAATGAAATTATTTCAAAATCAATGTCGCAGGACCCATCAATTAATGCCTGAAAAGGACGGTTTAGGTTAAAATAGAAAACTGGTATCAAATTACAACAATGGTTTTCAGTTACGTAATCGTCAGAATAGGATTTAACTTCCGTTACATACTTCCACTTCCGTTTCCTCTAAGTCACATTTCTGTCAAGATTTATTCTACCCCGCGACCTAAGATGTTTCATATCAAAAATTAAACAAAATGTAAAACTGATTTCTGTTGAGAAACAATTACGTATATTTTTAATTTTTCAGTTTTGAACATACATGTACGTTTTGAAAATTTTAATTTTTTGTCGGAGAGTCACAAAAATTTATAAAGAAATGCAGAAGTAACGATAAATATATAAAAATACAGTTAAAACCAAAAGAAGATACAACGACAAATTTTTGTGCAGGAGAAAAAAATCTTTACCAATAGCTTCAATAAAGTTTTGGGAAAAACAAAAGAGAGATAAGGCTTACGTATACCCAAGAAAAATTTGAGTATATTTTTCTTCTGTCAGTTCTCAATATACTTATATTTTTTTTTCCGTGTTATTCTTTCTGAATATTTTCTTAGGAAAGGGAAAATGTCATTTATGAAATCTTTCACGTTTTTGCGAATCCTTATTTTTAACAGTAAAATATGGGTCATTGCACATATCTCAAAATATGTAATTTTAGTTTTGAGCTGAAATGGAAGGATTTTATTTTAAATTTTGAAATATTCCCTACATTTAGGGTTACCATATATTCCGGTTAGGAAATCGCAACCTGGTGCTCCATTAGGTTTCTCGTATATTTTCAGACAGATTAAAGAGAGAAAAGTTTTCCAAAAACAAGAGTAAAAATACTTATGGATTTTGCAGTCGTAAAATTCGTCGATAAAGAACATTACCATGCTTGTTACCGTGCTTTCACTGACACGACCGGTTTCAATTGATCGGTTTTTTCTCCTCATCACTACATATTTTATAACTATAATCGTGGTCAAAATTAATGTCTGAAAAGGACTTTTGAGGTAAAAATAGGAAGCTGATAAATGAAGTGTAGCAATAACTACATTTATGTGTAAATTAATGGTACAATAATGCTTCCGCAGTGAAAGTTTTATATGGGCTAGCATATAAAACTTTCAAATGAAAAGCAGTTGAGCACACAAATACCATCTCTGTTTAGAAACGTATATACAGTTTCTTTATGTATCATACACCATTTTCCATATTCAGAATGCTGAAAGTCCATAGGATGAATGGAGGTCGGACAAGTGGTTTTAATTCCAGAGTGGCTTCACGATTATGGCAATAATTTTAATTCAGCGGTGGAGTCTACAAAACTTGATCATGATTGGTTAAGAACTATAACACCTTGTTAGGTCGTAACAGTGAAACATCGTTGGGCATATACGGACGATTATCTGCAATGCCCTCTACTGCCGCCTAGATAACTGGTTCAAGACCAATGATATATCATAGGATTCATACGAATGGCATTCTCCTGTAGAACTGTGGTTTGCACATTTTTAATTCTTTTCATACTGGAGCCGCTTGATGTTCTCCAAGTAACTTCATACTGTGACCCACGAAGATTGTACATGTGTTCTTGAGTCAAAATACAGTTTATTGACTGATTCTTGGCGTCATTTAATCCAGCCTTCTGATTTTCTATTTCACATACTAAAAATCACCACATTCCGTGTAACGCAGTAATACTTTTAACGTCAACAATTTCCTCCAGACTGTAATATTGAACGCCATCATAGATTGGCAACAAGAAAATTTATTATGTACCACAATTGTCATACCTTTATGGTGACCAGTGCAGTCCAGTAACAACTCGAATCTGACTTCAGATTTAAAGATTTGACTCAGATTATACTGGCGAACTTCATTGCCACAAAAGCCAGAGATGAGGTGCGTACTCAATGCTTGTAATCGCGCTATCAATGCAGCAGTCAGTCAGAATTGGCCGCTCTGTTTTGAGCCTTTTGACTCTCTCTGGAAGCAATTATCGGACAACCGATGTTAAAAGTTTTACTGGTAGAATGGTTATTGACTTATTAAAATTTTGTGTTATCGGTAATTGTAAACACAAAGGCGTAAAACGTAAAGAATGTTTTTGAAATTTACGACCGTTTTTGTTATTTTTACCTTTTTGCTACATATTTGATATTTTTACAATTTTGATACATATTTGTTATATTTACATTTCTGCTGCATATTTGTTATTTTAACATTTTTGCTACATTTTGGTTATTTTAGATGTTGCAAATCTGGCAACATATTACCGAATCATTATAAATATATCAAAATAGTATGTCAAATATTATCAAAATAGTATACCATTAAATTGCATGAAATTCTATTGCATTACGTCTCAAAAAGTACGGCTTCATAACTCAACTTGCTATTTAAAATATGTTGTCAGAATTCATAATTTTTTCAAACTATTATGCTATTTAATTATATTCATGGATGAACAATTTGGTTGCATGAAAAAATCACAAACGAGGGTATGTCTAGTTTTTTAACTGACAAAGTGTTAACGGTATCTCTATATACAAGGTTCTATTACCAACCATTTATATTCGAACGAGTTTCCATACTCCCTTTATAGTCGATGCGGGACACACTTAATGAGTTAGTAAATTGTCTGCGTTGTAATCTGAAACATGAATCTTTCTGGGTTGTAGAAATCGTACGTATGAGGACCCTGTTTACTCCGTATGTTAAATGAAAAAATCTGATGTGGGCAACACATGATTTTCCTTATATAATGCAATGAATTTACTACTTTTACAGTTAAAAAAAATTATTCTTATAGTAGATACTTATATTCTTTCCAAAATATTGAATTTTCTTCAATTAGTCGTCATTTTCATTGGTTTAGCGTCATTTTTATCAATTTGGCGAGATTTTTGTTAATTAGGCAACAATTAGAAATGTCACCAAGTTGGCGACATTCCGCCAAAGTCGTCGCCAAAATTTCGCCAAGCATTATAGACGGAGAAAAAAATGATTTTTACAGCTGATAAATGAGTATTGGCGTTCAAATACAAAAGTATTACTCAAAGAATCTTTTTCATGAATGGAACGAGCTAGATCCACGAGTATGATGTCACCCAATTTATCGCATGGTATTACATATGAAAAGTGAACATGTTTCTGAATAGGAAATATTTTTTTTTTAATTTATATAACTTTTTGAAAATTTTTTTGAAAAATGTGAAATATCTCGAGAACGGTTCATGTTAGTGTTCGAAAATATATGTCAATAGTTTTCTAATGACAAATTACATAAGAAATGTCTATTTGCGTAACTTTATTAGCGGTTTTGATTTTTTGACGATTTTTTCAAAATTTCACTCGAAAATTTAGGGGGGGGGGGGGGTTCTGAACATTCGATTGCGCATAAAAACAATAGGCTTGCGTATAAAAACAATAGTATTTACGGATTGTGATTTTTGTACCAAATTTCGTTCGAATCGGTCCATTCATTCGTCAGTTATCGTCTCCACAGAGTCACTGACACACACACACACACACACAGACATCACTTCAAAAGTGTTTGATTCGTGATCAGGGATGCTTGTAAAGTGCTCTCCCGTCGAAAACTCGAATTCGAATTTTCGACCCCGTCACAATACTTTCCTTATACATTATGTATATAAGGAAAGTAAAAATAGATCAATTTTAAATACTGAATATTAAATATCATTTAATGGTGAAGCAATATTTTTGACAATGTGGGATAAGCGTAACCACATTTTTGAATAGTTCTTTAAATCTATTTCTTTAGTTATTACAGCTCTATATTTCAGAATTTTCACATGTAATACTTACTATACAGTAAATTTCAAAGATATTACGCTACTAAATATACTTTGCATGAATGGTCGCAGATCCACCGATATAAATAAGATAGATATTTAGACTACAGATTTGTCTTTTTTGATAACGTAGAGGAAATTGGCGGGTTTTTTGGAACACACCCACAACGCGATGTAGATTAATTCATACAATAGTAAGTACTACTTGAATAATAGCATATCAAATTTCAATTAAATTTTTCTGGGGCGCGACAGCCCAGTGGTTAGTACGCGGGAATTACACTCGGACGGCCCGGATGCGATTCTCGCCGATTTATTTTGATAAAGTCATTTATACTTTCCTTATATACATAATGTATAAGGAAATTATTGTGAAGGGGTCGAATATTCGATTTCGAGTTTTCGACGGGAGAGCACGTTTCAAGCATCCCTGATCACGAATCGAACATTTTTGAAGTGATGTCTGTGTGTGTGTGTATCAGTGAGTCTGTGGAGACGATATCTCACGAACGACTGGAGCGATTCGAATGAAATTTGGTACAAAAATCACAATCCATGAATACTAGAAGCCTATTGTTTTTAAACTTAATCGAATGTTCAGAATCCCCCAAAATTTTCGAGTGAAATTTTGAAAAAATCATCAAAAAATCAATACCTTTAATAAAGTTACGTAACTAAACTTATGTAATTTTTCCTTAGAAAACGATTGACTTAAACTTTAGAACGCTACCATGAACCGTTGTCGATATATTGTACATTTTTCAAATAAATTTATCAAAAAATCCCATAAATTAAAAAAAATATATTAACTGTCCAAAACCATATTTTCTTTTCATATGTAATATCATGCCATAAATTTGGTGACATCATTCTCATGGATCTAACTCGTTCCATTCATGAGAAAAGATACTTTGAGTAATACTTTTGTATTTGAACTCGAATAGTCATTCATCTGCTATAAGAATAACTTATTTATCTATCCATAACGTTTGGCGAGATATTGGCGACGAATTTGCTGGAATGTCGCCAACTTGGCGACTTTTTGAAATGATGCCAAATTAACGAAAATCTCGCCAAATGGATAAAAATAACGCTCAATCAATGAAAATGACGACTAATTGTCGAAAATTCAATATCTTAGAAATAATATATCTACTATAAGAAAAACCAATTTTTTTTCTGTAAAAGAAGTAAATTCATTGCATTATATAAGGAAAGTCATGTGTTGCGCACATCAGATTTTTACTGCAGTTATCATGCGAATTAACATACATACAGACAGAGCGAATGATTAAAGTCATAAACACTTTTCAACTACGTAGGAAAGTTTTAAAAACGGTTTAATTAATTATTATGAGGCCAAATATATGTCAGTCTATAAAACTCCTAGAGTCGAGATTTTGACGTCCAACTAACCTATACTACTCATTGTAAATGAAATTTATGGTCTAGCTTCATTGGGTATTTATATTTTTTCTTTATTTCTGTTTTATTTGACACAAGAACGAATTACGTGGGTTTCTCGGAGGGTCCTACTTAAATAATAGGGAGCTACTTAAATAATACATATAAGGATAACACCACTTTCCAAATCGTCTGCTTTGAACTAGAATAATTTCTGCACTCCGATTTATCCATGCACAACCACGTTAAATGTACAGCAGCGAGGTGATTTTCAACTTCGAGCATTCATAATTTTTAAAGCAATTCGAATTTTAACAAAATATCGTTGAGGTGCAAATTACGTCAACAGGAAGCACCTATGTAGCAAATTCCACCACTGTTCGACGCTTCATATTTTGCTACAGGCAACGACATGCGGGCAGCTGCAGAAATATATACATACTGCTTTCCTGCAATACATGGCAGCGTATAGGGAAATATTGGAATTATGCCCAAAATCACAACTTCTGTTTTCGACTGATTTGGGACCTCTATAACACGAAAAAACTATTATAAACGTGAAGTCTGTGTGTGTATATATATGTTACCGCTAAATCTCGAAAGCCGTTAATGTGCACATTACCTAGCTAATCTGCAGATTAACTGATTTGCTCCGTTAACGTAAGAAATTATGAGTTTTCCTCATTTTACCTAGGTAATGTACACATTAACGGCTTTATCTTTAAAGTTCAAAAGTTTATTCATTTCCTTAATTGTAATAATATTTTAAACCGTTTGATTCATTGTATTGTAGTTTTTTAATTGAATGATGAGTGATTCTATCAACTAATTTGTTGATTGTTTGATTGTATTAACTTGATTCCTTAAAAACGTTGCTGTTGTTCCAGCAAAGATCTTATTTTCGCTTTAACGAGTACCTAGTAGGTAATTTGCAGATTATCTAGGTAATTCGAGAAATGAAAAAATTTTCGGCACTTATACTAGTTAATCTGCACATTACCTAGCTAATCTGTAGAATAACTGATTTCTGCCTTTTAGCGGTAACATATATATATATATACAGGGTGTCCAGTACTATCGGTGCCCAATGGCTATTTCCTCAACCGTTAGTCACACAGATATACTTCCAATTGCAAAAATGTTTTAAATTTTAAAATCTATTATCTTAGAAACAGTTTAAATCAATAAATTCATTTCTGAAAGAAATACGAAATATGAATTTTTATACATTCACCCGGTCCTACTAATTATATTTAGGAAAATCATCCTCATACAATTTTATGCAAAATAAAATAAAAAACCCCTTTCACGACCAAAATTAAACGACTTATAGCTGTTTAAATTTGGAGCACTTTTTGAGCTGAGAAATGCTCAATACGGTCTCTGATTGGTTGGTTACCTGGAGAAATGATCAATACGGTCCCTGATTGGTTGGTTGCCTGAAACTGGGCATTTTTATTCGTGGAAAATCGACTTAAGTCATAAAGTTTAATGCTTCATAAATCGGTAAATTTTGGTCGTAAAAGGAAGATCTTTTTTTATTTTGCATGAAATTGTATGAGGATGATTTTCCTAAATATAATTGGTAAGACTGGGATACCGTATAATAATTTATATTTCGTATTTATTTCAAAAATGCATTTATTGATTTAAACTGTTTCTAAGATAATAGATTTTAAAATTTAAAACAATTTTGCATATGGAAGTATATCTTTGTGACTAACGGTTGAGGGAATAGCCATTGGTCACCGATAGCACAATATATATATATATATATGTTTGTATATATATGTGTGTGCGTGTGTGTAAGTGTGTAAGTGCCTGCCTGTCTGTGCAAAGAATCTATCCACTCTAACTTAAAAACTAATGGACCAAATTTAACAAAATTTTTTAGATGAGTCATATGTATATTACCCTGGTCCTGATAAGATTTTGGTACGATTTGGAGAAAACAAGTTTTTTTTGCAAAATACTCCATTACAAAAATCGTTTAAATATAATTTAAAATACTAAGTATGCTCAAATGTATCAATTAAATGCTTGTTTTTTACGCAATATTTAATGAGGAAAAGAATAAGACAAACCTAGGACTAGAATGTTTGAGTTTTCGCATTTTTGCTACGCCGGTTTTAAAATATGTTCAGTTAACAAATGAAAACGAAAACTGAATTTAAAGTGTAAAATCATTGTAATTTGAAGTAATTATAGGTATTATTTAGTGCTATTAAACTCAGTTCAATGAATTATTAATGAAATAAAGAGAAAATGAATTTGGGTCAGTAGGGAATATCAAGTACAGCTCACATCAGATATTTTTATTACTATGTATATTTATATACTTCCTAAGCATGTTTTTATTCTTTGAAAAAATAACACGGTGGTCTGAATTGCCTCTGCTATTTATTTAAAAATTTTAGATAAATAAAAATATTTTTTGTAAATAGCTCATCAAAATGTAAAATTGAGATTTTAACTTTTATGCTTTGCGAAAGGAAGAAAATATTTCAATAACTAATGAAGCTAAATTCTTTTAACTTTCTCTTATACGCTAGTGGGATAAGGCTATAATATGCTGCAGGCAGTACGATTTTAAGTGATTGCACTTCATTTTAATGGAACACTGCAAAAACTATAGCATCAGATTTTTGGAGCATTTATTTACTCCATTGATTGACATTCCCATTATCTTTGCTCACATACAGGCAATGTAAAGAAACAAAACTTGAAAATTGAAATACATGTTAGTATTAAATTTTCAAAATGAAATGCTGAAAAAGAATTGCTATACTTATTTTGCAATCTTCATTATTATTGTTTTGCGAGGGAAAGGATATGTTTGGTACGTTTGACGCCATTCCGTTAAGAACGTAGTTAGAAAGATCATTTTACGGAGGAAGAAAATATAAATATTCTAAATAATCTTCTCCGCCGCAGAAGGGAAAAATTAAATCACAAAATAAAATTTGCCGCCCTAAAGCCATGTTGATACAAACCTGAGTTAAAAAAAGTAAATTGAAATAACGTGTAATCTTATTCTGGGCAAATATTTCTCTCTAAGTATTTGGCAACAGTTGTATTTCACCTGATCATGGGTATTCAAATACTCTGTTCTTTCTTTATATAAAGAAAAATTAACTCATCTCTGGAAAACTGTGATTTCAGATTTTGTTTCTCTCTTTTAGCATAAATGAGTAATATTCAAAATTTTCTGTCAATTTATTCAGAATTTGTCAAAAAGTTCGAAAAAAATGAGAAAAATGGTTTTTAATTTATTTTCATTATTATTATTCAATCTGAACATCTTCTCTCAGCTAGGAATCAAACCGCCGAGATTTGTATGAATAACTGACGCTCTTAGATTCTGAGCTACTGCGACGACTATGTTTAGTTTTATATTTTAAGTGATTTCTTGCATATCTTCCAAATTCAAAATTGTGATGACATATTTTTTGTTAATTGCATTGATATGCAAATCGCAGCGAAAAGATTATTTATTTGAGGAACAAAAGTAGACACTACGCAAAGACAAACATTGAGCGTCAGCCAAAGTTAGCCAAAACTGACAAGATATGAAGTGTCTCCTAATTGACACCAGATAGGTACTGAAATTTATTAGTGGCGTATCATGAGATATCCTCCAGACCAAATTAGTATGAAATCGAAAGCAATAGGAAAATGTACAAAAAGTATTTCGAAAATGTACAAAAAGTATTCTGTGAAACAAATCGACTTTGAACTCCGATACAGCTTTAAGCACTAAAGCTGGGGGCGAAAGAGGATCTTATAAAAGAGCCCTGCATCTCTATTAAATACACGTATGATCACCTACTCAATAAAATTCTATAAAAGGATGAATATATTCTCTAAAATTTGCCATCAACACGGTGTGCAGAAATTCCTAAATGTTAAAGGCAACAAGTTGTAAAGAACCTTTCTGCCTCAACCGGGAATCGAACCCTGGATCTCCGAACTTTCCAACCGAAGCTCTACCGTTGAGCAACTGTTGAGCTATCGTTGAGGACAAAATTGCAAGCTCTTATCGTCGAAGTGGAATCTGCATTCTCCACCTTCTAATTTCAGATTGGCGGGCAACTGACAATCTGAGTAACCACCTCCTGCTATTTTTACCTCAGGTCAGCCTCTTGCTACTACTATTTTTACCCAAGTTAGTATCCTGCGTGGTTGTTATCCTCTCAATTTGAAATCGGCGCTCGCTCAATCTTTCAGAGTCCATTGAATCCGTACTTGTCGTACTAGGGTCACTATCAGATCTCCGGTATATTTGCACTAACCTTCAGGGTTGATTTGTTCGACCGCCATTGTAAAGAACCTTGCTGCCCCAACAGGAAATCGAACCTTGGATCTCCGAATTGGCCAGCCGACGTTCTACCGTTGAGCTACTGTGATTAAATTGCAAACGCTTATCTTCGAAGTGGACACTGCAAAGTTATCCAAAAGAATTCGTATCAGTGTGTACAATAAAGTAAAAGAGATGAGATATTGCTAGTGTGAATGAACTATGATTTTAAATATAGTAACTCTCCTCCCAATCAAAATAAGGAGATGACAAAGATTTTATGAATTATTTAATTTATTTGGATAATATCACTATGATTTTTAATTTTGTCGAATTTGAATATGCGAACTGTCGACGGGTATGGTGCTCAGTAACTCTTTTTAATTTAAAGTCACCACACTCCTTAGCTGTTAAGAATTATTTTAGAATTTTTCTAGATTTTTATTGACAAAGTATGTAATTATTGTAAGATAAAAGTAATTTACTAAATTAAATTTTGTAAGTAGTAATCAATAACAATTGTAATGCTTTTAAAATAAATTGTTTTAATATAAAGCTTATGTCTCTCTTCATTTTGTTTAATTTAATGCTATTTTTTTTCTCAGAGAGTTATAAATAAGTTTCTCTAAAATGCAGAACACTTGGAGAAGTCTTTAGCCCAACACAATGCAATTTACACTTTTAATTTGAATTAAATATATTTTATTTTAGAAATCGAGTAATTTAGTGTTGCAAAGATCTAATTTTTACTCTTGTTCTGTAAGAATACATTTTGTAAGAATACATTTCGTAAGAATAACGGGAGGAGGATAAAGTTTGACGGATAAGGATAAGGTTCAACAGAAAACGGTAAGGAAGAAGTTTGGCAGAAAAGGATAAGGAAGAGGTTTGACAGAAAAGGATGAGGAGGAGTTCCACAGAAAAGAATAAGGAAGAGGTTTGATAGAAAATGATACGGAAGAGGTTTGATAGAAAATGATACGGAATAGGTATGGCAGAAAAGGATATGGAAGAAGTTTGACAGAAAAGGATAAGGATAAGGTTTGACAGAAAAGGATAAGGGAGAGG
Source organism: Amaurobius ferox (assembly GCA_951213105.1). Lineage (NCBI taxonomy): Eukaryota > Metazoa > Arthropoda > Arachnida > Araneae > Amaurobiidae > Amaurobius > Amaurobius ferox. Next base: position 98,151,944 of record OX578139.1, on the reverse strand, counting down.
TTCGACAGAAAAGAATAAAGCGTGGTGACCACGGTTGCTGCTTAGTAAACATATCCAGTAGCTTTGATAAAAAGGAAAGCAATAGGTAGAATTCATTTTTCAACTTTTGAAAGGATATAGAGTGTCCAATTTTGGAAATATTCACTACACAAAAGCATGAAACATCCATCCCAGCTATTTTAAATAATTTTGTTAATATTTAATATAATGCATGATAAGAGATCGTGGTGACCACCGCTGCTGCTTAGTAAAGATATGAGTTTCGTTGGTAACAAGAAAGTACAAGAGCTTCAGTAGAAAAACATATATTTTCATAAAATTTCTGCTCGGGGTCTGATAACTATTCAAAATAACCTTAATCTTGGTACTGCAAATGATTTTAAACAACTTTTAATAGAAACAACTGTTATAGCCACTTCTCCATGTAAATTGTTCAACAATCAGTTAACGATTATTTTAATGTTAAAGAGGGAAACAAATCGAATTGCGTATTCCATAGAGCCCCTCACATTTCAAATATCGAGATATTAACAACTATATTCACTGTATCGCTTTTTACATTGGAAATATTCCTATTATGATGCAAAAAAGACTCGCCCATAAACATTATCATAATTAATTACACTGGATAGCAGCCAAATTATCTCTCATACAAAAGCAGCTATATTTCACTAATTTGGACATGCTCATCATGAATATGATTTGAAAATTGCAGAATACCTCAAGTTTTTAAGATACGAGAAGGGTGATTCAGTCAGAATGGATGGTCTGAACTGCTTGTAGAAACTCTCTACGAGTGACACTATAAGTAACTAAGGTGCAAAATATACATGGCCCACTCAATAAGTCTCCGGTATAACTAAAAAAACAATTTTTTTTCTTAGAAATTTGACTTTATTCTTCAACTTACTCTCCTTCAAGAATGATACATTCATTCCAATGCTCCTCTAACTTTTCAATGCCTTTTTTCTAGAACGATTTGTCTTTGCTCTCAAAATAGGCATTAGTTTCGGCAATCACTTCTTCATTTGAACCAAATTTCTTTCAATGGAGCATATTTTTGATGTCTGCAAAGAAGCGTCAGTAGTCGCTGGGGGGCCAGATCTGGAGAGTACTGTGGGTGAGGAAGCAATTCGAAGCGTAATTTATATAATTTAACCATCGTTTTCATTGACTTGTGACATGGAGCATTGTCTTGGTGGAACAGCACTTTTTTCTTTTGCATGTGAGGCCGTTTTTTCTTGATTTCTACACCCAATCGATCCAATAATGCCATGTAATATTTGCCAATGATAGTTTTACCTTTCTCAAGATAGTCGATGAACAAAATACCATGCGCGTCCCAAAATACGGATGCCATAACCTTGCCAGCGAACTTTTGGGTTTTTGGTCGTTTTGGACGACTTTCACCGGCTGCTGTCCACTCAGCTGACGATCTTTCTGATTCAGGTGTGTAGTAATGGATCCATGTTTCATCCATTGCCACATACCGATGCAAAAAATCCTTCTCATCTCGCTTGAACAGCTCCACACAGCGCCCTGAAGGCCAACGGCCGTACCGTGCTGAAAACACCGGTTCTCGTTAGATCACCGAAGTCAAGCAGCATCGGGCGCGGTTAGTACTTGGTGGGTGACCACCTCGGAACACCGCGTGCTGTTGGCCATCTCGGGTGCGGTATCCCCGTGGTTTGCGCGCTAGATTTGCACGCTACCACAAATGCCGCCGTGTTCATGCGGAGTACGATCACGTTAAACATGTGGGTCCGTAAGTCCTTCCGAGAGGTTGGTGGTAGGGGAAGGAGGGTACGGTCCCTGTGGATGCCTCCCCCACTGGGTTCCGGTCTAAATTGGGTGGCACTTCCCGGCCGTCCATACAGTTACCTTACACCTTTCTGGTAGGTCGGACGGTCTGGGTCTCAACAACAACAACAACACAGCGCCCTGAATCGTCGACGCGTTATTGTTTTTGGTCCGGTGTGAACAAACGCGGCACCTACTTCGAAAGCAACTTACGCATGGTCAAATTTTCGTGTAAAATTGTAAACACACTACCTTCTGATATCTTTAAGGTGTCAGCGATCTCACGCAATTTCACTCTACGGTCTTTCAAAACTATTTTGTGGACTTCTTTTATGTTTTCCGGAACAACTGCCGATTTTGGGCGACCAGAGCGTTCAGCATCATCGATGTTTGTACGACCGCGTTTAAATTCAGCATGCCAGTCAATAATAGTTGATTTCCCTGGTGCAGAGTCTCCATAATGCTTATCAAGCTACTGTTTGGCTTCAACAGTATTTTTTCCCATCGAAAAACAATGGTTACTCAATACACGAAATTATTTTTTATCCATTGTTTTGAAAATTACAAAACTGGGGTCACTAAAACCACTGTAACCTATAAACGAATTGTCAGAATCTCATGAACTTTTGGCACGTGTCATTTGAAGGTTGGTACTATCTAGAAATCACATGGGTCTGTCAACAGCGTTGCCATATATGTGTCAGACCGGAGACTTATTGAGTGAATCACTTTTTACACTAAACACTTTTTCATCTCGATTTCATCTCGGCTAACTGCGTTGCTATTAGCTCCGAGCAGGAAGAGCTGTTTTGCTCAGGACAGAACCCTCGAAGTAAGATGCCAAGGGACAGGTAGTGCAAAAATGCCAGCAGGTCCGTAAAGACCCTTATGAGAGGTGTTTCAGATACTCATTAAAAACGACAAGTTTTTTATATGAGTAATAGAGTATGTATATGCAAACGTGTAAAATCTGTTTTATAGATATTTAAAAAACTAGAGATAGTCTAGTATTTTAGCGGAAATGTTCATGTTTAGCGGGCAAGACAATATAAAGGTAACATTATTTAATCTTAGAGATACAAAATTCATAATTTGTTGTCCAGATTCATTGTATTTGAGTTTTTTAGAAGAAAGCTTAATTGTACTAGATAAAGATGTCAACATAAAATAAAAACTTTTAATTCATATTAAAGCATCAGACTGCTTACTTCAATTGTATACTGTATAATTTCTATAGTACCTGGTTCGTCCGATTATCAATTGTGCTAATTGAGAAGAAGTAAGTGAATAAATTATTTATCCTTACATATCCATATGGAGGAACATTGGTAAATGCATCCACATGTTGGTCAGTCATCCTTAATAAATATCACAATAAAGCTCGCACACACATTGCAATGGAAGCGCGATTATAATTTTAGGAAAGTCCCTTATAGGCGAGTTCTGCGAGTATGAAAATACATCAATGTTGCTCAAAACATTAACTAAAATGAAAGGCGGTTGCTCCAGTCTGATGAAGCAGACATGATTTACGTGATTGACTTCTTGTGATGTATCCACAATGCTTGTGATGTATCCACAATGCTTGTGATGTATCCACAATGCTTGTGATGTATCCACAACGATTTATGCTACAAAATAAGCATAAATCGGTTTACATGTTTATTAGGTGTGGAGATATATATGAGTTCTAAGTGTACATATTTATCTTTAAGCTCCGATTTCAGCCCTATGCTCAATAAGATTTAAGTGTGTACAAAACAAAAATATGATCCAGAAAGTTTAAAATTACGAGAAATATATTTTTGCACCGGGCTTCTATATTTCGTCTTATATGTCAAGCAGCATTTACAATGATTACTCCAAAGCTCAACTTACGAAAGCTAATCTTTTGTTTTGTCACTGAAACGAATTTAAATAAACCATTCAGCTATTTCCTTCGCTAGTGAACTTCTTACCGTAGAGTTGTATTGTATTAAGACAGAAATGTTAGGTTAAAATGCATTTTAGAAAGAAGCAGGTACGTTTGATGAATTTTTCAGCAGATACTTGTAAAAGGGAATACGGCGTTTTTTAATACTTTACAACATAGTTGAAGAGTGTTTATGACTTTTTTCATTCATTCTGTCTGTCCGTTAGCACGATAACTGCCGAAAAAATGACTTTATCAAAATGAAATTTTAGTATGTTGTTCAGACGATCTATGGGACCTATGGGACCTATGGGACTATAAATGAATAATATAAGTTTTGGATTGAAGCCGGGTTGAAAAAATGAAATACATTGAACCCTATAAGAGCTAATTTTCCAAACATTTTTAAGCAAATTTAAAATTCACAAATTGCTTCGAAAGTTTTTGGAAATATTAAAATTATCCCATAAAATGTATAAAAAAGATTTCAGCAAAATATATTCAGTAGTTTTTAAAATAAAAATTATAATAATAATTACACCCTTTATATGAAGAGGTCACGTGGACATTATAAGAAGATTTCACGTGGCCCACTTAAAAAAAATGGCATCCATCTTGTGTCAAAATCGTGATTTTTAAATTTCCTTTTAATTCATATATAGTGTTATATCCATCCTAAAACCGCTTTATTTTTGCTCAAATTATGTGCATCTATATACTGAAACAACGTAATTACAATATATTTGAGTTTAAATGATCATCGAATTTTAACTACGAAAATTAAAAATAAATAAATAAATATTGAATGAAAAATAGCTAAATCTTCCTCTAGGTGGATTATCATCGTCGCCCACAACACACCAACTTTTTCCATCCGAAATATGCAGAAACGAATGTGATACTTTACATCAGTCTGAAGGAGTAACAATGTTACTCACTCACAGTTTTCTAACCAGACTGTCCGACCTACCCGATAGTGTAAGTTTAATAATTTTAATGTTATAAATTGAATAACATATTAGTTGCCAGTTGCTCAATGGATAGATGATCGTCTGTTCAGTGGTATGTCTCCCTGATGAAAATAACAGTTATCATTTTATCCATCCTAAAGGACAACAGATAAATGTTAATAAACAGAAAAAGTACACCCACACATATATGTATATATATAATAAAGGAATGAAAAAAGAAAGTGAAAGCAAGCAAGGCACCAAAAGATGGCAGGTAGGTCGTGACCCCCGCTTTCCGGTTAAGCGAGCTTTATGTCACGACGACATTCCAGGTAGACGGTACTTTGCCAGATAATAGAATACGTAAGTACGAGATTTGATCTGATACTTAAATTACACTCCACTGCCGATGCTCCAAACTCCACTGTAAACGCGTTTCTGTGCAGACGTCAGGAAGATGCAAACTGCTGGTCGTCTGGCATAGAGACCGACGTGTCTGAGTCTCCTGTAAAAAGTTTGTCTCGAAACAGTGACTCCTGTGGCGGCTGCCAGGTCTGAACCCTGTTGTCTGGCAGAACAGTTCCTCTGACGACGCACAGTCATCACCAAATATCGGTCTTGCCGATTAGTTGTTACCCTTGCCCGACCTGGTACTGGTCGTTGGTTAACATCTCCAGTGGTTTGGAACCTCTGCCACAGTCTGGAAATTACACACTTAGGCACATTCAGAATTCTAGACGCTTCGGTATGGTATCGACCGGGTTCCAGCATTCCAATAATTCGTCCTTTCAAAAACATGTCCAGTTGTCATCGTTGCGACGTCTTTCGTACTTTTTGCTTGTCAACAACGCTCCATACCACAGCAATTGCGAAATTCTGCCTTCACTGGCCATGCCACTTGAGGCGGTTTTATACTCGTTTCGACGTGCGCTGGTGCTTTGCGCATGTCGATGTCGACTGAACTTTTCACTTTCCTTATATACATAATGTATAAGGAAAGTATTGTGACGGGGTCGAAAATTCGAATTCGAGTTTTCGACGGGAGAGCACGTTTCAAGCATCCCTGATCACGAATCAAACATTTTTGAAGTGATGTCTGTGCGTGTGTGTGTGTGTGTGTGCCAGTGGGTCTGTGGAGACGATAACTGGCGAACGAATGGACCGATTCGAACCAAATTTGGTACAAAAATCACAATCTGTAAACACTGGAAGCCTATTGTTTTTATACGCAATCGAATGTTCAGACCCCCCCTAAATTTTCGAATGAAATTTTGAAAAAATCGTCAAAAAATCAAACCCACTATTAAAGTTACGCAAATAGACATTTCTTATGTAATTTTTCATTAGAAAACGATTGACATAAATTTTAGAACGCTAACATGAACCGTGCTCGAGATATTGCACATTTTTCAATAAAATTATCAAAAAGTCATATAAAATAGAAAAAAAATATTTCCTGTTAAGAAACATGTTCACTTTTCATATATAATATCATGCGATAAATTGGGTGACATCATTCCCGTGGATCTAGCTCGTTCCATTCATGAAATAAGATACTTTAAGTAATACTTTTGCATTTGAACGCCAACTTATCTGCTGTATGAACAATTTATTTCTTCGCCCATAACGCTTGGCGATATTTTGGCGACGAAATTGGCGGAATGTCGCTAACTTGGCGACTTTTTGAAATGTTGCCAAATTAACGAAAATCTCGCCAAATGGATAAAAATGACGCTAAATCAATGAAAATGACGACTAATTGTCGAAAATTCAATATCTTGGAAAGAATATTAGTATCTACTAGAAGAAAAACCTATTTATTTTACTGTAAAAGTAGTAAATTCATTTCATTATATAAGGAAAGTCATGTGTTGCCCACATCAGATTTTTTACATATGCACAATGATTTACATTCATCCCACGATTTTACACAATAGATTGTGAACTATTGTATCCATATTAACTCAATTTTTCGCATTTTACGAATTATGCTTAAATTTTGGACATGAGTGTATATATGAATATATATATATATATATATATATATATATATATATATATATATATATATATATATATATATATATATATATATATATATATATATATATATATATATATATATGTATATAATATATATATAAATAATATATATATATATATTATTTATATATATATTATATATATAATAATATATATAAATAATATATATATATATATATATATATATATATATATATATATATATATATATATATATATATATATATAATGTATATATAAATAATATATATATATATATATATATAATATATATAAATAATATATACATATATATATAAATAATATATATATATATATAATATATATATAAATAATATATATATGTATATATATATATATATATATATATAAAATGGCCAGACACTTTATATTTTATCATTCGCACATACATCGGCTAGAATCGTGAATTATTTAGTCCTCACATCACATTAACAAGCGCACTAGTGGGGACATAACACACTGCGCCCAACAACACGACATCCATGCTCGCCGGTGGGACTCGAACCCACAATCTGGCAGCTGAGCGAGTACGCTAATACGTTTGCCGTGGCCACTCAGCAACCGCGTCAGCGTAAATATTTTTTTGAATGCCAGAAAATAAAGTCTCCCGTTATCATCCGACAATCGCATGCCATTTTTCAAACTTTTCAATTTTATCTTGTTTTGTCATTTCCTACATTTTAAGCGTAAGAATAGTATTATACAACGTAAAGCAGAACAACGTAAAGCAGAACCACTTTTTTTAATCAACCTGTTTTCAAACATGCTTAAGTTGCAAACTTTCCGGATGATAAAAAAAATCGTCTACTGTATCTCTTTTTTTTTTTTTTTTTTTTTACTTTCAACAATTCGTCCGGAGGGAATTTTGTCTCTGCTGCTGAAAAGCCATGCAGAAACTCAATAAGATTTCGGGATGGAAAAATTTTCTACAAAGTTTAAAATTGGAAGAACAATATTTTTCTACCAACATTGACTTTTTCATTCTGTATATCAAGCAATTCTATATGTCAAGCATTCAAAATGTCCATGTAAATTTAATTTTCAAAAGCAGACTTAGAGTTTTTTACCCTTAAAACAGATTTAAATGTGATCTTCATCGACTTCACCAATTTACAAAATATTTTATTTGTACCGATTTAATACAGAGAAAATTTAGTTTTATAATGTCTATAGTGGTAATTATTCAGGTATGTTGAATTACGGTAGCAGGAGACAGGGATAATAAGTTAGAGGGATTGAAATTTTATAGTAATATTTAAACAACTATAAAAAATAAATATTTCGCGTCCAACATATGACTTTCTTTTACAATTTATCAAATTCTAATTTTATGAGATAACAATATTACAAATGTGATGTGGGCAGCACATGACTTTCCTTATATAATGCAATGTATTTACTACTTTTACAATAAAAACAAAATAGGTTATTCTTATAGTATATACTTGAATATTTTCCAAGATATTGAATTTTCGTCAAATAGTCGTTATTTTCATTGATTTAGCGTCACTTTTATCCACTTGGAGAGATTTTCTTTGATTTGTTAAGATTTAAAAAAAGTTACCAAATTGGCGACATTCCGCCAAATTCGCCAAAATCTCGCCGAGCTGTATGGACGGAAAAATAATGTATCCTTATAGCAGATAAATGACTATTAGCGTTCAAATACAACAGTATTACTCAAAGTATCTTTTCCATGAATGAAATGAGCTAGGATCCACGAAAATGATGTCACCAAATTTATCGCATCATATTACATATAAAATGTGAACATGTTTCTCATTAGGGAATATTTTTTTTTCATTTTATATAATTTTTTGATAATTTTTTTGAAAAATGTGCAATATCTCGAGAACGGTTCATGTTAGCGTTCTAAATTTTATGTTAATCGTTTTCTAATGAAAAATTACAAAAGAAATGTTTATTTGCGTAACTTATTAAAGGTTTTGATTTTTTGATGATTTTTTTCAAAATTTCACTCGGAAATTTAGGGAGGGTTCTGAACATTCGATTGGGTATAAAAACAATTAGCTTCCAGTATTCACGGATTGTAAATTTTGTACCAAATTTTGTTCGAATCGGTCCATTCGTTCGTCAGTTATCATCTCCACAGATTCACACACACACACACACATACACACACACACACACACACACACACACACACACACACATACACTTTCACACATACACACACGCACAGACATCACTTCAAAAATGTTCGATTCGTGATCAGGGATGCTTGAAACGTGCTCTCCCGTCGAAAACTCGAATTCGAATTTTCGACCCCATCACAATACCTTCCTTATACATTATTGTATATAAGGAAATTAAAAATGGGAGCTTCATTATTAATTTGAATTCGATTAATTCGAACTATTTAAATATATAAAATAGCAGTTTTCCCCGCTTAATTGCATACACTTGGTTCCACTCCATAGTATGCGATTAAACGGGATATACAATTAAGCAGGCACACAGATTTATATTATGAATACCCTCTTTTTAGTATATAAAGATAATGAATATAAAATAATTATAACAATTTACATATTAAATAGTAATAAGTTATTACTATAACAATTTACATATTAAATAGGAATAACTTATTACTATATACATAATACATTCCTTCTATTTCTTACGTATATACCTACTGAACTACACAGGTGTGAAATGGAGGTTGCCAAATTTGGCAAATTATCGCTTTTCTTCTCAGGTCTTCTAACACTAAAACTGGAATTCACGGGACTGGTGTCTGAGTTTTTATGCAGAAACTTCTACGCGAAAATACGGGTATGTTTCACATTAACCCTGTGGGCTTCGTTTTTGATTTACACTATTCTATGCATATGAGTGTTGTATGGGAATATCCGTCACCCGATTAAGTGGGACTGACAGTACCCGTAGCTCAATAGATGAGCACTGACTGGACATGCAAAGGTCCGTTACTCTACGATTTATGAAAGCGATTTTCATATTACCAGTATTACAATGTGCAAAATGCTATTCCATAAATAAAAGGAAAATTAAAAATGCATATACACATATTTAAATCTCAGATCTAAAGAAGGATAATGTAGGGTTTGCTTTCGTGCTAAAAAAAACAGAATCTCCTGAACAATAATAGGTGAGTGTTCCTTCTCAAAATAGCCCTCACAGTAAAGATAGTCAAATGTGTGACAGTGACGTTGTAGTCACGTGGTACCTGGGTCACAATGTGACATCATATTTGTGACTTCTATGCGACGTTACGTATTAGTAACTTCACTGTGACTATTCTGTGACGTTTCCACAATTTAATTAACACGTAACAATGTGACGACATTACAATGGCAAATTCAATGTGACGTCACAAACAAGTTAATATGCGACGTCACAAACGACCATGAAAATGACCAAAATAACTTCGCTGTGACCTCAATATGACATTGTCGAGACGTACTGCGACGTCTTGTGACGTCAAAAAGTCACAGTGTGACGTAAATCTTACGTCACTGTGAAAAAAAATGCTGTTAGGGAGGTGGCTTTGTTTCTCCCTAATAGAACTGTTAAAGTGTTAAAAATTTATAACAAAATAATGATTAAGTAAATAGATTACTTTGCCTCTCCATATTCATTATATATGGATTTTTCAATGCCTACTTGTCCTCATAAGGACACGAATGGCTATTGGTTTACCCTTGCTTGCAAATCTGGAAAATGAAAATGCAAGAGCATAAATGCTTTTATTTTATGACAGAAAGTGTATGTTTATTTATAATCCGGTCTTTACATAGCGTTTTTTTTTTACCCAAGAGAGTGTTTCATGTCATTTCTTTTATTTTAAGCTGAAGAAAGTTTAATACATGACAGACAAATTTACTGTATTTTTTAAGCATCCTACTGTCAAAACATGCTTAAATTATAAATATCCATTCTAAGGAAGTGTCGGATTAATAACATTTTCTTTACTTTCTACAATTCCTTAGGGAATAACTTAGTCTGTGTTGAATAAAAATTCTAAAGAAACTAAATGAAATTTGGGTGTAAAAAATTATGTAAAGTTTAAAATCCAAAGAAAAATATTTTTGCACTGACATTGTATTTCATTTTTATATGTCATGAAGAAAGTTCTCCTAATTTTGCTCTCCCAGGATTTGTATAAAAGCATCATAATTCTTACTCTGGTGCACAAATTAAATTATACTTAAAGTTGTACTTTTAGATTAATTATTATTAATAAATTTTTTAACATGGCTGTGAAATCGTACATAGTGGAACTCATTATTAAATTGCATATTGCGTTGTTTGCCGCTGATAACCCTCCAATTATTTATCTTTCGCGCGAGTTCTGTAAAAGAACATTAATTAATATAATACTAAATTGATTGCACCATTTAACTTTAACAATAAATCATTTATTAACAACATGCAATACTTAATTACAACAATTATTCTTCTTATTAATTATTCCGGAGGAAAGAGACAATGTGAGACCATTATTAAAATACCTAAAATGTGTTGACAACCTGTATTATGTTTAATGCGCACATAGCTTCACTTTCGGCTTTGACCATAGACAATTCTTGCATCAGCAAATTGCACTGGCCGTAACTCTGCGTATTTGGCTCCATCTAGTACTGCTGTTTGCACTGCAAATAGATCCAGCCATTCTTTTGAACACGCTACAACACTTGCGTCACGCTTCATCCATCTAGTCGTTGTGTAAGTCTCGTGCTTCTTAATGTCGAGCTGCTAATCTGTTAGTCTGTTGATGTACTAACCAAGTATTGCCGTTCTTATCTTTTCGTTCTATCTTAGGTTGTGACTTTCTTGCCTCAGGACTGACACTCCTCTTTTGCTCCTATTGGACGCATTCAGGCTAACGCTACAAGCATACTCTCAATTGGTTAATCTTTTACCCAATGCCGTTGCTTCACCTTATTCTTAGATTCGTTCGACCCCTCTGTGTCTTGACACCCCTAAATTTATGGTTTTCTGACCTTTGGGTCAGCGTGCTGTAAACCTTGGCGTCATTCAGACTGGAGATAGTGTCTGATGTTTGCGACACAATAAATTACAGGCATAAAGCTGTCTCGTAATACCAGTGTGAGATCTATTTCTGGTCTCACACTTACTTAAAACAGTACTCAAATCAAGGCCTTGTTCATTTTCTAGGGTTGTATTATTTTTATGGACATGTTTCTTAGCGTCATTTTGAGTGATAGTAACTTGCAAGTAGAAACATAATACAATTCCCTAAATTCCTTGTCCTGATTAAAACCAAGCCCTATCTGGTTAACCAAAGTATTATACGGTCATAGAGTTTTATTATGTAACACTTTTAGCCCGAGTTTCCAACTAAATCGAAGAATTGGGTTTAGTGAGTTGTGCTACGATGCCTGGTCGAACTTCATCGCTTTCAGAGTAACACTTCCTTACTCTATTGGAGTCCTCATATACTTCCTTTTCTCATACCACTTGATTCGTCAATTCTATTGGCTATTCTTATGTTTCTGTCAAGAACTTCCTTGCGGCGTTATATTCTGACACCTAGTGGCCATTTTACGATACACCTCAAATCATTTCTTTTAATCTAACGTCTAATTGCATTTATCTTGGCTACACTGAAAAATATTCTGCAACTTTTGCTAATTTTTTTCAGCTACTTTGTTGATAATTTCGGCAAACGATAAAAAAAGTCACAATTACAGGCGGTCATGAAAATTCCAGCTTTATTTATGAAATATTCAGCTATTTACCGTCTGCTGAAGCGTTATTTTTGTATTTTTATATATAAACTAGCAGCATACCCGTTCTTCGGAGTATATAATATAAAGAAACTTATAATTCGCAATCATGTGCAAATTCTGTTAAAATATTAAATTTATTGCCCCTAAAGAGAAGTTTAAGAATATTTGTTCTCACTAAGAAAAATTATCTTCACGGGCAGATCTGAAGAATAAAACATACTGGCGCCTTTCGTAAACAAATTTACATAAAAAAAGGAATTGAATCAATATATGCAAAATGAAAGCATTAAATTTGTATAGGACCCGTACTATTTATATACGCGAATATTAGAAGATATAACCTGTATTAATACATTAGAAGATTATCCGTATTGCAATATGAGTCTCAAAAATCTTTGCTAAAATAAAAGAGATGACGTAATAAATTGAAAATATCAATAATCCCCGTAATCTTTATACCAGAAGGTCGTAATAGATTCCAATATAGGCCAATATATATCAAAACATATGCCAATATACCTGTACTACTTATATTCTCGTAGATTAGAAGATATACCCGTGTATTTGTAGAAGATTACTCGTACAACTTAGTATATATGAGTTTAAATAATTTTTGTCATAATAAAACAATGACATAATATCATGAAAATATCAATAATCCCTGACTCAGTAATCTCCTAAAATATCAATAATAATAACGTTTAAACCTGAAGACCGTAACTGATATTATCCAGTCAAAAATGCTATAAGAAAAATTTAATCGTTATTTTTTAAATATATTTTTATATCTATTTATTACTTTTCTTATATACATAATGTATAAGGAAAGTATTGTGACGGGGTCGAAAATTCGAGTTCGAGTTCTCGACGGGAGAGCACGTTTCAAGCATCCCTGTTCACGAATCAAACAGTTTTGAAGTGATGTCTGTGTGTGTGTGTGTGTGTGTGAAAGTATGTGTGTGTGTGTGTGTGTGTGTGAAAGTATGTGTGTGTGTGTGTCAGTGAGCTGGAGTGTGTGTGTGTGTGTCAGTGACTGTGGAGACGATAACTGACGAACGAATGGACCGATTCGAACGAAATTTGGTACAAAAATCACAATCCGTAAACACTGGAAGTCTATTGTTTTTAAACGCAATCGAATGTTCAGTACTCCTCAAAATTTTCGAATGAAATTTTGAAAAAATCGTCAAAAAATCAAAGCCGCTAATAAAGTTACGCAAATAGACATTTCTTATGTATTTTTTCATTAGAAAACGATTGGCATAAATTTTAGAACGCTAACATGAACTGTTCTCGCGATATTACACATTTTTTAAAAACATTATTAAAAAGTTATATAAAATAAAAAAATAAAAATATTTCCTATTGAGAAACATGTTCACTTTTCATATGTAATACCATGCGATAAATTTAGTGACATCATTCTCGTGGATCTAGCTCGTTCCATTCATGAAAAAGTATACTTTGAGTAATACATTTGTTTTTGAACGCCAATAGTCATTTATCTGCTGTAAGAATAACTTATTTCTCCATCCATAACGCTTAGCGAGATTTTGGCGACGAATTTGGCGGAATGTCGCCAACTTGGCGACATTTTTAATTGTTGCCAAATTAACAAAAATCTCGCCAAATTGATAAAAATGATGCTAAATCAATGAAAATGACGACTAATTGAAGAAAATTCAATATCATGGAAAGAATATAAGTATCTACCATAAGAATAACGTTTTTTTTTAGCTGTAAAAGTAGGAAATTATTGCATTATATAAGGAAAGTCATGTGTTACCCACATCAGATTTTTTATTATTCAAATCGAAAAAATAATAATTAAAATTAACAGATAGATTTAATTTAATTGTGTTTCTGAGCAACATGATATAAGATAGAACCTTCCTCATAAACTGTGAAATTAAATCATTATTTTGATTTCTTTACACTTTTGTCCAGTAAAAGCTTGTGAAACATAAACCATGGAGATAGATTTCTCATTTAAATCATGTTTCAAACAATTCATGTTTTCAGAAAGTGACTAATTAGCGCAAAAAATCTCCCACCAAACTCAATGATAAAGTTTTAATTCACTTTCAAACGATTTTCAAGCTTTTCGTTTGGATAAACCACGGAGTTAGAGAGTAGAACTCTTAATAAAAAGTTTCTTTTTTTATTAATATCTCGACAACCCCTAGTCTTATATATTCAAAATTTGGGATAAGTTTATGGGGGGCTATTTTAAAGCTATCCACAAAATTTCATCAAATTCTTTTCAGCTGTTCTCCCGTGATGATCTCGAGAACCACTGATCGTAGAAACTCCAAACATAGACTACATTTTAAGTTGGACTATTTCCAGGCTACCCACAAAATTTTATGGAATTCGGTTCAGCCGTTCTCACGTGATGATGGGACAAACAGACAGACAGACAGACATATTTTCAATTTTATTTATATAGATATTATCATAACTCTTAGGAACATTTCTACCCATTACGGACAGATGATTCCTCTTAAACTTTCAGCAACATGCTTGCAAAGGTTTTACAGTGTCGGTTTCCTTATTTTCTGAGTTTTATAGTCTAACACTCTATAGTGTCGCTAAAGATAATACTTTAAGTGGTGAAAAACCTTTGACACCTCTATATTATTATGATTAAAATTACATGAATTTATTAAGAAGCGCTTAAGGAGGAGAAAAGCACCGTGTGAGACCAGGTATTATGGATCTTATTCCAAAGATCAAAAATTGACCTAACATACATGAAGACTCGCACATACATCTGTCTTCCGGGTCTGTAGTTCAGCATGACTGTCTCCTTTCCCTATCTTGTTTTCTGACATTTGGAGTCAGACTTCGTCTTTTTTTATAACATTTTCTACTCAAATAAAAAGGACTCTCTCTGAATTATACTGCTTAAAATTACGACTCTCCAGCTTCAACTCTTGAAATATCAATGTATTATATTCGTTGACTTTCCACCTTGCAGCCGCATCATTTTGCCAGGGGTTCAGATACGCCCTCCTTGCTCTCATTAGATATTCCTCAGTGCAATGTCGTATCTTTTCATTATTGGCTCTTTCAGTTTCAAATGAATCTTGGTTTAAGTCTTGGCCCTAGGATATTTTGATCCAACCCCATCTGCAATTTGTGTGTCGTGTATTTATTGGTGTCATAACTTTCCGGGCCGAGATAGCCATAAAAAGGTGACTAAAAGTCTGCGTTTTGTTTCGTCGTAGATATAAAAAGAAATGCATTGCCTCCTGGTCTCACACTTTCAACATTTCAATACGATTTATACTTGAAGTCCAATCTCTGTATATTCATTTGCATACACAAAATTTAGAATTATTAAACTACGTCATCGCAGATTATGAGGATAAGGCCTTCTTCATCCTCCTATAGAGAAACCGGAGAATATTTCCACAGAAACAGTAAAGTGGGAAAAGCATTAAAGGGAGGCCAAGACACTTGCTTAGCTGTCGAGACATCACTAATATGGTTATGATAATTTTTGCGATATAGACACAAACAATATGGAAATGAATATATATGAAAGTCACCTTGAGTCCCACACTCTATATACTTATTTTAATGAAAAGTGTGAAATATATTTTACACTGCAATATATTATAATATAAATAAAGAGTTTTATTAATTTGTTTATTTTAATGTGGTTTGTTTGAATGCTATCTAAGTTATATGAATTAATCAACTCATTCCCCTTCTCAAGCAGATCGTTTTCTTTATTTCAATATACATGCTTTTTTATTTTTAACACTTTACAACAAAGTTGAAAAGTGTTTATGACTTTGTTCATTCTGTCTGTCTGTCTGTCTGTCCGTTAGCACGATAACTGCCGTAAAAATGAGTTTATCAAAATGAAATTTTAGTATGTTAGGAGATAAGAAAGGGGCGTTCTGCGCCGAAGGCGGAATAATGCGGAATGCGGAATCCAAGATGGCGGCCATTCCGCATTCTGTAATCCTGGACGGGAGTGTAAAAAGGGGGAAAAAGAAAAAAGGTGGGGGTGAAAATTTTTGAGAAACTTTTTGTCGGGTGGCAACGATTTTGTAGTCTTGTACGAGGGGTTGAGGGGGAAATAAATTTTTGGAATGAGATTTTTCTAAGTATAGGAGAAACTATTTTTAGGGGTGGCAACGGCTGAGGTTCTGCGACGAAGACGGAATGAAACCATCAGCGCCCCCTAGCGGCGAAAAGGAGAATTAAAATTGGAACTTAGAAATATTTTCTGTTTCGGTTGTCATAGCAACACCTGTGGCAGATAAACCTTTTTTAGGGGTGGCAACGGCTGAGGTTCTGCGACGAAGGCGGAATGAAACCATCAGCGCCCCCTAGCGGCGAAAAGGAGAATTAAAATTGGAACTTAGAAATATTTTCTGTTTCGGTTGTCATAGCAACACCTGTGGCAGATAAACTTTTTTTAGGGGTGGCAACGGCTGAGGTTCTGCGACGAAGGCGGAATGAAACCATCAGCGCCCCCTAGCGGCGAAAAGGAGAATTAAAATTGGGATTTTTCTGATAGTTGGGATTTTTCTTTTTTTTTCTAAATGAATTAAAGGCGTTAATGAGGATAATGAAATAAAGTAATTAAGTAATGAATATCCGCATGCTAGAAGCGTGCCAAGGTCATGTCAATACCCCTCCGTCTTTTAAGAAAAGAGTACTTTTCCTATTCGCGGTTACGAAGTGAACTGCGAGAATCTTGCAGGGTGAGATACTTGAAAATATCGTATGACGCAGGGTATGCCAAGAGCATCGAACATGAATTTTAAGAAAGTGTCACTTTTAGCGTTTTTTCACAAAAAGTTTTCAAAACGTTAAAAAAACAACAAAAATGTGTGTTTTTAAAATAAATTGTGGTTTTGGAGTTGTTGGATTTCTCTATGGGAAATAACATGGGTTTTCACACTTTTGCGAATTTTTTAGAAAAAAAATGTGCGTTTTTGCAAAAGTGTTACCAAAAAAGCGTTTTTTGAAAAATGTAACATTTTGCGACTTTTTTTCAAAATGCCGTTTTCTCTATGGGAATTAACATAGGTTTTCGCACTTTTACATTTTTTAAAAAAAAAATGTGCGTTTTTGCAAAAGTGTTACCAAAAAAGCGTTTTTTTGAAAAATGTGACATTTTGCGACTTTTTTTCCAAATACCGTTTTCTCTATGGGAATTAACATAGGTTTTCGCACTTTTACATTTTTTTTTTAAAAAATGTGCGTTTTTGCAAAAGTGTTACCAAAAATGCGTTTTTTGAAAAATGTGCTATTTTTTAACGTTTTTTCACAAAAACATACTTTTTACTTGTAAAAAACTAACAAAAACGCGTTTTTAAAGTAGCAGAATCGCGTGAATTGGTGTTTTAAAGTAGCAGAATCGCGTGAATTGGTGTTTTAAAGTAGCAGAATCGCATGAATTGGTGTTTTAAAGTAGTAGAATCGCATGAATTGGTGTTTTAAAGTAGCAGAATCGCGTGAATTGGTGTTTTAGAGTAGCAGAATCGCATGAATTGGTGTTTTAAAGTAGCAGAATCGCGTGAATTGGTGTTTTAGAGTAGCAGAATCGCGTGAATTGGGTGTATAGGAGGGGTGTGTTTCCCCAACCGGTCTTAAAGTTTAAAAAATTTAAAAAATAAATATTTTCAATAAATATGGGGGTACCTTTCAATCTTAACATGTTTTAAATAATCGTGAAAGTTTGCTTATGCCTAAAATACTTGAGTGTTATGAATCTTACAAGTTAATTAAAGGGTGATAATTAAATTAGTGTTATGAATCTTGCAAGTTAATTAAAGGATGATAATTAAATAAAATCTTAAATTTAAATAATAGCAGATACCAATGTCTGTATATATATGTTTTTACAAGTGTATACTACCATAGGAGTTTCTTTAAACCAACATGTTTTAGCATGTGTGTTATTTTACAAGTGTATACTACCATAGGAGTTTCTTTAAACCCACATGGTTTAATATGTGCGCTATTTTATACATGTGTTATTTCTTTATACCAACATGTTTTAATATGTGTGCTATTTTATGCATGTGTATACTACCATAGGAGTTTCTTTAAACCAACATGGTTTAATACGTGTATCATTTTACAAGTGTACTACTCCCATAGGCTACCATAGGGGTACCTTTCAATCTTAACCTGTTTTAAAAATAAATATTTAAAAAAACCCACATACTAATTTGTTTATAGGAGTGTGCTATTTTATACGTGTGTGAGAGTATCTTTAAATCCCATCATGTTTTAAAAACCGCACGACAGACCCGAAGGCTTAGTGCAGCAAAGTATGTGGTTAGTTAGTGTAATGTATGTAAGTGAATTATTTTAATTTTTAATTGTGGTCCCACCTCCACCCGCCAATTTAAACTGGATAAAAAACAACAAGTGTTTAATATCTAATGTAAATCGGCGCCACAATTTAACTGTGATTCTCAAATGAATACCGCAGAGTCCATTAAATCACGATGACAGATCTACTCCTCCCCACCTCGTGTGAATGTGGATAGTTACATCGTATGGCCAGTGCGGGAAAGATGAGGATACTGCTAACAGAGCGTGGTTCTGTATCTGGATATAACTTTAGGCTATTTGCCGCGTTGGGTTTGGCCGAATGTCTAGAACCGCTCTCGCTGCTATTGTTAACATCTGTGGTGGGGGACAGTTTTTACGAGCTCATAGAATGCTTGTGTTGTTAGATTAAAAAGACGCCACTAAATATCATTGTATTCTCAGCTGGGAGAGGCTCTTTTAAAGAAGTTCTTATTAAATTTTAACATGTTTTAAAAAGAATCTTTCATTCATTAGTGTTATGAATCTCACAAGTTAATTAAAGGCTATTAATTAAATTAATTGATTAAGTATTGAATGCCTGTATACCGGGAGCATGTCAAAGACATGTCAAGGGGTATGTCAAAGCGTACCAAGGGTGTACCAAAGGAGTATGCTAAAGACATGACAAGGTCTACACTATCCCTCTGCTATATCACGGTTACGAAGTGAACTGCGAGAATCTTGTAGGATGTAGGGGTATGCCAAGAGGATCGAACATGAATTTTAAGAATGTGCCGCTTTTTGCGTTTTTTTCACAAAAAGTTTTCAAAACGTTAAAAAAACAACAAAAATGTGTGTTTTTTCAACAAGTTGAAGTTTTGGAGTTGTTGGATTTCTCTATGGGAATTAACATGGGTTTTCACACTTTTGCGAATTTTTTAGAAAAAAAATGTGGTTTTTTGCAAAAATGCGGCCAAAAATATGTTTTTTGCAAAACGCGGAATCGGCCGATTTTTTTCAAACTGTCGGATTTCTCTATGGGAATTAACATAGGTTTTCACACTTTTGCAATTTTTTGAAAGAAAATGTGCGTTTTTGCAAAAATGCGGCCAAAAAAGCGTGTTTTTAAAGTAGCAGAATCGCGTGAATTGGGTGTATAGGAGGGGTGTGTTTCTCCAGCCAGTCTTGTAGTTTAAAAAATTTTAAAAATAAATATTTTCAATAAATATTTTAAATAATCGTGAAAGTGTGCTTATGTCCAAAATACTTGAGTGTTATGAATCTCACAAGTTAATGAAAGGATGACAATTAAATAAAGTCTTGGAGTTTAAATAATAGCAGATACCAATGGCTGTATGCACATGTTTTTACAAGTGTACTACTACTACCATAGGGGGTTTCTTTAAACCAACATGTTTTAATACGTGTGTTATTCTAAGAGGGAGAAACACCTAATATGGTGATACATATGACACACGCGCTCAGCGCTTACCGAGGGTTTTATGAATAATGCACATAAGCAGAATATAACATTAGGAAGGGAATATTAGAAAAATTTTTAAAGATAGGACTTTAGATTTTGGAACTAAATGAGATATCAAGAAACATTTAAAGGGGATGAAAACATCTAATGAGGCGGAATGGGGGTGTACTTACCTAAGATACCCAGCACTGAAATTATTCACTAAGATAATTTTTTTTTTTTTTTTTAAAGTAAAGACTTTAGAAATTTCACATAAAAGGCAATTTATACTAGTTTTTAAAGAAATGAAAACGCCCAGCGAGATGACTTAGAATGAATACAACGCCGATATATATAACAGTGAAAATAAAACTTAAATATAGTTTAAAGACTGCACTTCAAATTTCAAAGTAAATGTACATACCCAGAAACTTTTAATGGACTAGTATAATACACATACTCGATATAACAGTTAAATGACGAACTAAGAATAATTTATAAGTATGTAACTTTGGATTTTTTTAGTTAAATAGAGATTTCAGCTAATTTTTAGAGGGATAGAAAGGTATACTAAAGGGTGTACAACAAATTTTTAGAAGGGACTTAGGGAATTTGCTAGCTAAATAGGGATTTCCACTACTTTTT
The DNA here is from genome assembly GCA_951213105.1 of Amaurobius ferox. Classification (NCBI taxonomy): domain Eukaryota; kingdom Metazoa; phylum Arthropoda; class Arachnida; order Araneae; family Amaurobiidae; genus Amaurobius; species Amaurobius ferox. The sequence continues at coordinate 98,131,088 of OX578139.1, read as the reverse complement.
AAAGGGATATAAAGACATACTAAAGGGTATACAGCAAATTTTTAGAGGGGACTTTGAGAATTTTTTAGCTAAATAGGGATTTCTACTAACTTTTAAGGAATAGTAACACGTACTGAAGAGTATAGAGCGTAATCATTACTAACACCTAGTGCTAAAATGAGGAATTAGAGTAATATTTTGGGGATGGGACTTTAGATTTTTTAAGTAAATGTTATGTTTAAAAACTTGTAAAGTAGCGTAAATACCTACTAAGATGACATATGCGATACAGATAGCCAATACATAGTTATTAAATAGGGAAAAGCTAAGATGGCTTTTTAGAATAACACCTAAAATTTTTTCTAACTAAGCGCAATATATCAACACTTAAAGCGGACGAATACGAAGATTCAGACGGCATGTGTGATACACATCGCGGGCACATAATAGTTAAATGTTAATTTAAGTAAGTTTTTAAGGATAGAACTCTGAATTTTTTGGGTAAATGAGATGTTTAAGAACATTTAAAGAGTCAAAAACACCTAATAAGGCGGTATGAGATGATTTCATCATCATCAGATAACAGCGAAATGGGGATACTACAAATATTTTAAAGGGGAATCCTTAAAATTTCTAAGTAAATAACCTTTAAAGGGGTGAAAAATATATAGTGAAGTTGTGTAGATAATACAGATCATCGACATTCTAAAACAGACAAGACATGTCTATACAAGATAAAAAATGTTGTACGTTGATATAAACATACATTATTCTATGTAGCAATGTAATACATACCCCAAGATTTATATAAAGTAATTGCGAATACATTATACCAATCCCATCAGAAATCAGCTAAAATAATAAAATTACCAAGCTGAATAATATATCTAGGTACTAAAACCCCAACAAACTACATTAAATTGATAAAAATCTTAACTAAATAAAATAATGAAGCTGTAACATACTATAAAAATACTAAGTTTAATAAAATAATAGAATAAAATCATATTAAAGCAAGTACTTACATGTTCAATCCGACTCAAAATGCTACATTAGGTGTAGGCCGATGAATAATGACAGATATAACATCTCCAGCTTTACCAACTTAAACCGACATATTCCCAGAGCAACTTGAAACGCGTCTTGACAGCACGAAATCCACAGCAGAAGTGATAAAATCGATACTTCAACGACACCCCCTACACGACAAGGTCACATCAAGGTCATATCATGGTTACAGTTAAACTATGGTATAAAATAGAATCACATGTTAAAAAATAATAGATTTTAGTAAAATAATTAAAGAAAATCCCTCTGTGATTATGAATGACCTGTCTATATTTACCGTGTGTGTGTGTGTACGTGTGTGTGTGTGTGTGTGTGTGTGTGTGTGCGTGTGTGTGTGTGTGTGTGTGTGTGTGTGTGTGTGTGTGTGTGTGTGTGTGTGTGTGTGTGTGTAATTATACCTTAAAAAGTTATATATCTGTAGTATCCCAACGGATACTAATATTTGTCTTACACATTTAGTTAAAACTTTTTTTTAATTACACTTAAAATAAGTGCAACTGAAATAAAGTTTTTCTAAGTTTGAAAAACAAATATTAGTATCCGTTGGGATACTACAGATATATAGCTTTTTAAGGTATAATTACACACACACACACACACACACACACACACACACACGCACGCACACACACACACACACACACACACACACACACACGTACACACACACACACGGTAAATATAGACAGGTCATTCATAATCACAGAGGGATTTTCTTTAATTATTTTACTAAAATCTATTATTTTTTAACATGTGATTCTATTTTATACCATAGTTTAACTGTAACCATGATATGACCTTGATGTGACCTTGTCGTGTAGGGGGTGTCGTTGAAGTATCGATTTTATCACTTCTGCTGTGGATTTCGTGCTGTCAAGACGCGTTTCAAGTTGCTCTGGGAATATGTCGGTTTAAGTTGGTAAAGCTGGAGATGTTATATCTGTCATTATTCATCGGCCTACACCTAATGTAGCATTTTGAGTCGGATTGAACATGTAAGTACTTGCTTTAATATGATTTTATTCTATTATTTTATTAAACTTAGTATTTTTATAGTATGTTACAGCTTCATTATTTTATTTAGTTAAGATTTTTATCAATTTAATGTAGTTTGTTGGGGTTTTAGTACCTAGATATATTATTCAGCTTGGTAATTTTATTATTTTAGCTGATTTCTGATGGGATTGGTATAATGTATTCGCAATTACTTTATATAAATCTTGGGGTATGTATTACATTGCTACATAGAATAATGTATGTTTATATCAACGTACAACATTTTTTATCTTGTATAGACATGTCTTGTCTGTTTTAGAATGTCGATGATCTGTATTATCTACACAACTTCACTATATATTTTTCACCCCTTTAAAGGTTATTTACTTAGAAATTTTAAGGATTCCCCTTTAAAATATTTGTAGTATCCCCATTTCGCTGTTATCTGATGATGATGAAATCATCTCATACCGCCTTATTAGGTGTTTTTGACTCTTTAAATGTTCTTAAACATCTCATTTACCCAAAAAATTCAGAGTTCTATCCTTAAAAACTTACTTAAATTAACATTTAACTATTATGTGCCCGCGATGTGTATCACACATGCCGTCTGAATCTTCGTATTCGTCCGCTTTAAGTGTTGATATATTGCGCTTAGTTAGAAAAAATTTTAGGTGTTATTCTAAAAAGCCATCTTAGCTTTTCCCTATTTAATAACTATGTATTGGCTATCTGTATCGCATATGTCATCTTAGTAGGTATTTACGCTACTTTACAAGTTTTTAAACATAACATTTACTTAAAAAATCTAAAGTCCCATCCCCAAAATATTACTCTAATTCCTCATTTTAGCACTAGGTGTTAGTAATGATTACGCTCTATACTCTTCAGTACGTGTTACTATTCCTTAAAAGTTAGTAGAAATCCCTATTTAGCTAAAAAATTCTCAAAGTCCCCTCTAAAAATTTGCTGTATACCCTTTAGTATGTCTTTATATCCCTTTAAAAAGTAGTGGAAATCCCTATTTAGCTAGCAAATTCCCTAAGTCCCTTCTAAAAATTTGTTGTACACCCTTTAGTATACCTTTCTATCCCTCTAAAAATTAGCTGAAATCTCTATTTAACTAAAAAAATCCAAAGTTACATACTTATAAATTATTCTTAGTTCGTCATTTAACTGTTATATCGAGTATGTGTATTATACTAGTCCATTAAAAGTTTCTGGGTATGTACATTTACTTTGAAATTTGAAGTGCAGTCTTTAAACTATATTTAAGTTTTATTTTCACTGTTATATATACCGGCGTTGTATTCATTCTAAGTCATCTCGCTGGGCGTTTTCATTTCTTTAAAAACTAGTATAAATTGCCTTTTATGTGAAATTTCTAAAGTCTTTACTTTAAAAAAAAAAAAAAAATTATCTTAGTGAATAATTTCAGTGCTGGGTATCTTAGGTAAGTACACCCCCATTCCGCCTCATTAGATGTTTTCATCCCCTTTAAATGTTTCTTGATATCTCATTTAGTTCCAAAATCTAAAGTCCTATCTTTAAAAATTTTTCTAATATTCCCTTCCTAATGTTATATGCTGCTTATGTGCATTATTCATAAAACCCTCGGTAAGCGCTGAGCGCGTGTGTCATATGTATCACCATATTAGGTGTTTCTCCCTCTTAGAATAACACACGTATTAAAACATGTTGGTTTAAAGAAACCCCCTATGGTAGTAGTAGTACACTTGTAAAAACATGTGCATACAGCCATTGGTATCTGCTATTATTTAAACTCCAAGACTTTATTTAATTATCATCCTTTCATTAACTTGTGAGATTCATAACACTCAAGTATTTTGGACATAAGCACACTATCACGATTATTTAAAATATTTATTTAAAATATTTATTGAAAATATTTATTTTTAAAATTTTTTAAGCTACAAGACTGGCTGGAGAAACACACCCCTCCTATACACCCAATTCACGCGATTCTGCTACTTTAAAAACACGCTTTTTTGGCCGCATTTTTGCAAAAACGCACATTTTCTTTCAAAAAATTGCAAAAGTGTGAAAACCTATGTTAATTCCCATAGAGAAATCCGACAGTTTGAAAAAAATCGGCCGATTCCGCGTTTTGCAAAAAACACATTTTTGGCCGCATTTTTGCAAAAAACCACATTTTTTTTCTAAAAAATTCGCAAAAGTGTGAAAACCCATGTTAATTCCCATAGAGAAATCCAACAACTCCAAAACTTCAACTTGTTGAAAAAACACACATTTTTGTTTTTTTTTTAACGTTTTGAAAACTTTTTGTGAAAAAAACGCAAAAAGCGGCACATTCTTAAAATTCATGTTCGATCCTCTTGGCATACACCTACATCCTACAAGATTCTCGCAGTTCACTTCGTAACCGTGATATAGCAGAGGGATAGTGTAGACCTTGTCATGTCTTTAGCATACTCCTTTGGTACACCCTTGGTACGCTTTGACATACCCCTTGACATGTCTTTGACATGCTCCCGGTATACAGGCATTCAATACTTAATCAATTAATTTAATTAATAGCCTTTAATTAACTTGTGAGATTCATAACACTAATGAATGAAAGATTCTTTTTAAAACATGTTAAAATTTAATAAGAACTTCTTTAAAAGAGCCTCTCCCAGCTGAGAATACAATGATATTTAGTGGCGTCTTTTTAATCTAACAACACAAGCATTCTATGAGCTCGTAAAAACTGTCCCCCACCACAGATGTTAACAATAGCAGCGAGAGCGGTTCTAGACAGTCGGCCAAACCCAACGGGGCAAATAGCCTAAAGTTATATCCAGATACAGAACCACGCTCTGTTAGCAGTATCCTCATCTTTCCCGCACTGGCCATACGATGTAACTATCCACATTCACACGAGGTGGGGAGGGGTAGATCTGTCATCGTGATTTAATGGACTCTGCGGTATTCATTTGAGAATCACAGTTAAATTGTGGCGTCGATTTACATTAGATATTAAACACTTGTTGTTTTTTATCCAGTTTAAATTGGCGGGTGGAGGTGGGACCACAATTAAAAATTAAAATAATTCACTTACATACATTACACTAACTAACCACATACTTTGCTGCACTAAGCCTTCGGGTCTGTCGTGCGGTTTTTAAAACATGATGGGATTTAAAGATACTCTCACACACGTATAAAATAGCACACTCCTATAAACAAATTAGTATGTGGGTTTTTTTAAATATTTATTTTTAAAACAGGTTAAGATTGAAAGGTACCCCTATGGTAGCCTATGGGAGTAGTACACTTGTAAAATGATACACGTATTAAACCATGTTGGTTTAAAGAAACTCCTATGGTAGTATACACATGCATAAAATAGCACACATATTAAAACATGTTGGTATAAAGAAATAACACATGTATAAAATAGCGCACATATTAAACCATGTGGGTTTAAAGAAACTCCTATGGTAGTATACACTTGTAAAATAACACACATGCTAAAACATGTTGGTTTAAAGAAACTCCTATGGTAGTATACACTTGTAAAAACATATATATACAGACATTGGTATCTGCTATTATTTAAATTTAAGATTTTATTTAATTATCATCCTTTAATTAACTTGCAAGATTCATAACACTAATTTAATTATCACCCTTTAATTAACTTGTAAGATTCATAACACTCAAGTATTTTAGGCATAAGCAAACTTTCACGATTATTTAAAACATGTTAAGATTGAAAGGTACCCCCATATTTATTGAAAATATTTATTTTTTAAATTTTTTAAACTTTAAGACCGGTTGGGGAAACACACCCCTCCTATACACCCAATTCACGCGATTCTGCTACTCTAAAACACCAATTCACGCGATTCTGCTACTTTAAAACACCAATTCATGCGATTCTGCTACTCTAAAACACCAATTCACGCGATTCTGCTACTTTAAAACACCAATTCATGCGATTCTGCTACTTTAAAACACCAATTCACGCGATTCTGCTACTTTAAAACACCAATTCACGCGATTCTGCTACTTTAAAAACGCGTTTTTGTTAGTATTTTACAAGTAAAAAGTATGTTTTTGTGAAAAAACTTTAAAAAATAGCACATTTTTCAAAAAACGCATTTTTGGTAACACTTTTGCAAAAACGCACATTTTTTAAAAAAAAAAATGTAAAAGTGCGAAAACCTATGTTAATTCCCATAGAGAAAACGGTATTTGGAAAAAAAGTCGCAAAATGTCACATTTTTCAAAAAACGCTTTTTTGGTAACACTTCTGCAAAAACGCACATTTTTTTTTTTAAAAATGTAAAAGTGCGAAAACCTATGTTAATTCCCATAGAGAAAACGGCATTTTGAAAAAAAGTCGCAAAATGTCACATTTTTCAAAAAACGCTTTTTTGGTAACACTTTTGCAAAAACGCACATTTTTTTTCTAAAAAATTCGCAAAAGTGTGAAAACCCATGTTATTTCCCATAGAGAAATCCAACAACTCCAAAACCACAATTTATTTTAAAAACACACATTTTTGTTGTTTTTTTAACGTTTTGAAAACTTTTTGTGAAAAAACGCTAAAAGTGACACTTTCTTAAAATTCATGTTCGATGCTCTTGGCATACCCTGCGTCATACGATATTTTCAAGTATCTCACCCTGCAAGATTCTCGCAGTTCACTTCGTAACCGCGAATAGGAAAAGTACTCTTTTCTTAAAAGACGGAGGGGTATTGACATGACCTTGGCACGCTTCTAGAATGCGGATATTCATTACTTAATTACTTTATTTCATTATCCTCATTAACGCCTTTAATTCATTTAGAAAAAAAAAGAAAAATCCCAACTATCAGAAAAATCCCAATTTTAATTCTCCTTTTCGCCGCTAGGGGGCGCTGATGGTTTCATTCCGCCTTCGTCGCAGAACCTCAGCCGTTGCCACCCCTAAAAAAAGTTTATCTGCCACAGGTGTTGCTATGACAACCGAAACAGAAAATATTTCTAAGTTCCAATTTTAATTCTCCTTTTCGCCGCTAGGGGGCGCTGATGGTTTCATTCCGCCTTCGTCGCAGAACCTCAGCCGTTGCCACCCCTAAAAAAAGTTTATCTGCCACAGGTGTTGCTATGACAACCGAAAGAGAAAATATTTCTAAGTTCCAATTTTAATTCTCCTTTTCGCCGCTAGGGGGCGCTGATGGTTTCATTCCGCCTTCGTCGCAGAACCTCAGCCGTTGCCACCCCTAAAATAGTTTCTCCTATACTTAGAAAAATCTCATTCCAAAAATTTATTTCCCCCTCAACCCCTCGTACAAGACTACAAAATCGTTGCCACCCGACAAAAAGTTTCTCAAAAATTTTCACCCCCACCTTTTTTCTTTTTCCCCCTTTTTACACTCCCGTCCAGGATTACAGAATGCGGAATGGCCGCCATCTTGGATTCCGCATTCCGCATTATTCCGCCTTCGGCGCAGAACGCCCCTTTCTTATCTACTTATGTTGTTCAGACGGTCTGTAGGACCTATGGGAATATAAATAAATAATATCACCCAATTAGTTTTTTATTGAACCCGGGTTGAAAAAATGAAATACATTGAACCCTATGGGACCTAATTTTTCAAACATTTTTTAAGTAAATTTAAAATTCACGAATTGCTTCGAAATTTTTAGGAAATATTCACATTATCCCATAGAATATATAAAAAAAATTCAGTAAAATATGTTAATTTAAAAAAATTATTTAATATAGGGAAAAAAACAAATTCAATTAAATTCTGACTTTGGGATATCTTCCAGAAAGAAAAGAGAGAGATATTATATAATAAATATCTCTCCATTTGTTTAAACGTTTTGCATATGGGAGTGGCTTCATATTTTAAAACAAATTTGGTAGATAACAATTTTTCATTTTTTTAAAATTTTATATAACTCTTCATGATAAATTTAATTGATGGCATTTTAAATGCACTTTCCTACATCCTAGAGAGTTAAAATTCGGTACACAGCTTAAATTTGTTGAACATTTTATTCGACAAAAATTTGATGGATCTTTAAATATAGATCATACATTTTTTTCGAAATGGCCTGAAAATAATCCCCGTTCACTTCTATAAATCATTGGTGTAATATTGTTAAAAATTCTGATGTGGACAGCACATGTCTTTCTCTGCAGACTCATATTCGTTCTCTTTATTTATTCAATGATAATTTGAGTTTATCTGCATAACATAAGTATTTTAAATGACATTGAATTTACACGTTAAACTTAAATTTGGTTCTCATTTGATAGCTAGACTTATTGTCAAAGGTGGCGTAGCGAAAACGCGAAAAAACTAGAATATCTCAAGAACGGCTAGTCCTAGAGTAATGGGGTTAGTCATATTCTTTTTGTTGTCAAAAATCACATATAATATAGGAATTTAATTGATATAATTGAGCACACGTAGTCTTTTATTTTTATATATAACGATTTTTGCTGGCCATTTCGCAAAAATAGCCCGTTCCTTTTTCCCGAATCGTAGTAGAATAACCTACAAATGATTTATATACAAAATTTTGTTAAATTTGGTATATAAATCACTTGTAGGTTATTGAAATATTATACTCCAAATTTTGTTAAATTTGGTTCATTAGTTTTTAGCTAGAGTGGATAAAGGCAATTTCTGCGGCCATTTCGCAAAGAAGGCAGATTCTTTTATTACGAATCGTACTATAATCTAATGAACATCAGGATTTCCCACAAAAAACATACCTACCAAATTGTATGAAATTCGGTCCATTAGTTTTTCAATTAGAGTGGATGTAATATCCACACAGACACACAGAAACATACACAGATACACCCTTACACACACAGACGTCTTCCTAAAAGTAGTTTTTTCGTGTTCTAGAAGTCCCAAAACGTGTAGATACTTTGAAAATTCGAGTTCCGATCTTCGGCACGATTCCAATACTTTGAGTACATACACATACACATATATATTATCTGTGTATTATCTGTGTATCTAAATTCCGTGCCTATGCAATTACAATAGTTGTGATTTTAAATGATCCCTAAACTTTTATTATTTCTTCAAGGAAGCCTAATTTTAACATATGCAGAATGCAAATATCTCAAGCGATTGTAAGATGAATTACATAAGAATTGCTGAATTTTTTTCACACAAAATTATTTAGCTCTGGAGTCTGGAATACAAGTTATATGAATGAAATATTCATTGATTTTGCATAAAGAATCAGATGATTTATATTTCGATACAGTTTTAAATATTTAAGTATAATAAATTACTGTAGTACTGTGATAATGTAAAATATATTACCACTGAATGAATCACATTTTAGAAATTTTTAAATGAAATTACATTTCAGTTGGAAAGTGTTTCATAATCAATGCTTATGCATGATTGATCTTTCTTGTTATTAATGCAGTGATTTTGTCCGACTCGAAGGCTGCAATTCACGCGGCTACCAATTTCAATTGTGTGAATTCTTCAAGAGTTAGAGACTGCATTCTGAATCTGAGCATTTTGAAAACCAAACTAAGGATCATAGTGCTTCAGTGGATCCCTTCTCAATGTGGAATTTTTAGTAATGAGAGGGCTGATTTGCTGGCGAAGGAAGGAACAAGAATTGTTCAATCCCTAAATAGCTCAATCCCTTAAACAACTATGAAAAGAAAATTAAACATACTATGAAAAATAATTTCAAATCTGTACAGTCGAGGCTAATCGAAAACAAGACTTGGAATTCTACGCTTAATAAGATCCCCAGTTTTCAGAGACGTCATGCATTTGCAGTATTTCACCTGGAAACTGGTCACGCCTGTTTAGCTAAATATCTTCATATATTTAATCTAATACCAAGTCCAAACTGTGTAGTGCGTGGTGCTAACGTAGCTATGGACGCTGGTCATCTAATGAACTGCCCAGGACTCTCTGGTGACACGTATAAAAGGTATTATTGCGCAAGGCAGAAGATGCAGGCCCTTCAAGTTGTCTGACTGTTTTGGATTTGTGTTTTTGCCTACCGTCCATGTATTTCCTATATTTGTTTTATTGTTGCTATTGTTGCTTGTTCATGTTTTTTTTCTTGTAATAGTTTTTCTCCTGTATTTTTGGTGTTGTGTATTTGTACACAAGTGAGTGATTTGTCCCAAGTGCTGCTGTTAGAAATAAAAAAAAACTCTTACAAAAGAAATGTATACAGTCGAATTCGACGTATAGACATTAGAATATTGTCCCAATAGCTCAATGGTTAGAACGCCGGTAGCCAGTTCGAAGATCCGTTGTTCGATCTCCAGTTCGAACGCGAAGACGCGACTTTCCAATCTCTCATGTACACAGTGCACCATCTAAGTGTGCGCGATGGCAGCATATTTCCTGGTATATCATTGGTTGGTGATTTGATGATGGTCGATCGTCCATATTTCTATATGGGCTTAAGACCAATTAGAAACATAGAAGAACGACTTCCGATGTTATATGATTATCTACTACCAAACAAAATAATTTAATGAATGATTGAAATGTTAAATTATCAAATAAAAATAAATGTATTAGCACATTAAACGGCGTTTTTAAACCTGTGAATTGTACAGCAGCGGAAACGACCTATTTCTCTGTCATAGGTTACATATTTTACATAATTATTTAAATAAAGTCGAAATATTTTCCGAATTATTTATTACTTGACATTACATAATTTATATATTTATTCGTAATTAAAATAAGGTGAGTGTAAAATAATTGTTAATTTTACCTGATATTTGGATTTTTCTTAATATAATTTCTAAAATTTTAGACTTAGTTCAAAAATCAACTTTTTTATAATCTTGTTCTTGGCCACATTTAAATATAACACACAATATATAATATTTTTAATTCTCGGTTCCAATTGCTTCACTTAAACAAAATGATTATTAATTTTAAATCTAAACATAAGCAAATGATGCTAGAAGTCTCAGTATGTTTCGTTATCACATATAAGGCCATCTTATAGACATAGCCCGAGAGGGGGACAGATAATTGAATTTCGACTACAAAGCGACAAATTTAAGTAGAAATAAAATAAAAATACAGCTGCTACTGGGATACGTTGAATCATCTTCGTCAGTGTTAAATAACAAAGAACCTAAAGTCAAGCAGACGAAATAGGCATAAATAGAAAAAAAAGTGCGATATATACCCAATTCGTTGATTGAATAATGCAAATGCAACTAGTAAGTAAATGCGATGGTATTCAGAAAATACTTACATTTGCCGCCCCATCATATCCCAGAAGTGTTCTATTGATGATATGTCTGGGGCGCACGCCGACTATGGGAAGGTATTACATCCTCAAAGACATCGTTGTGAAAGTCGTGCAGTATGTGGTTGAGAGTTGTCTTGTTGGTAAATATAACCTGGATGGCTTGACAGTACAGGTAGAACAATTTTCTGGAGAATATTGCCAATGTACGAACGAGCTGTCACATTGGCTTGCAACATAACAGAGTAGATTGGCCGTTCCACAAGGTTTTTCATTAGACTGTCACATGAAGTATAGTAGCCGTGTGCCACCTGACAGCAAATGCTGGATTGGATCGCTACCCAGACCTCCTCCACTCACGTATGCAGTGGTCATAAGCACTAAGAAGCGAGGTTCGAGACAAGTGAGATTCGTCGCTAAAAGCACCAGGCCTCCGGACACTATTCAGGATGAACGAGCTAGGTAGTAATCCAGACTGTTTTGCCTTATGTTGAGGGATCATTATTAGACGTCTTAAAGGACACCTAATCCCACCGTCGTCAGTCGTCTAAGAATAGTATCCCTTCATAGCGGATGCATCGATAATGAGAAATGCCTTTGAACGACTGGTAGAGACGTTGTTGGCGTAGATATGACTCATCTTCTGATTGCACGATCCTCTCGAGCAGTTAGTTGTCTGTCTGCGGCGTCCTGAATCTCTGCGACGGTCGCATGTGCCTTCTCTGACCCACTGTTGCATATACCAAGCAACTGCCAAATCGCTACGACGAAGATGGCGACTGATACATCTTGGACCAATCAGCTTCCCTTAGGCCTATGGTACGACCCCTCGCTGGATCTGACAATTGTTCGCAACGCCTTTGAGTACGTATCAAATGCATCTTCATGCACAACTTGCAGTATCGAAGCAGAAAATCCAGTTCCAATTGCCCGCGAATGAGAATACCGGTCATTTTATATGTTGCACAATGCGTCGTTCCGATGCACATAGCATGAGCCCTAAAACATCATTGGAACTGACAGTTTGATCATTTCCATCAATCTTAACACAATATTTGCATGCCAAATTTTGTAGCTGTACTTCGATTTTTTATGGGTGCATATATATTTTTTTGCAACAGAAACTATGTTATCAATACAGGTGCTCAAATGGAGCTCTGGGTATATGAGATACTGAAAAGTCGTGGCTGGGACAGCGAGACTTTTGCAATAGCGACCCAAAGAATGGACACTGCAGGTTAAATGCAATGATCATGGGAGTTGGGAAAAATAAAGTTACGAATTTTCAGTGGATATTGGGAATTGTGACGCCAGTTTCAAAATCACGACCACACAAAATGCTTACCTGAGAAAGCAAACAGAGAATATGGAGATTGTCCTTTAGACTGGTAGTTTCACCCTAGAGAGACTTGAAGCAGATTATAGAATCCACTTCGACAAAATAGAATCAACTACCTAGTTCGAAGATCAGCGATTCTATCCCCGTCTGGAACAGGGATACATTTACAAAGGTAGCCAAAATAAAAGCAGAGTAATCTGCGTCATATGGGTAAAATACATATCTGCGGAGCATATAAAGAGCCTCGTTGCCCCAACCGGGAAACGAACCCTGGATCTCCGAACTGGTCAGTAGGTGCTCTACTGTTGAGCTACTGGGACGAAATTGCAAACTCTTATCGTCGACGTGGTCTCTGAATTCTCTTCCCTCTAATGTCAGATTGGCGAGCAACTGACAATATTACTGACTACCTTCTGCTATTTTTACCTCAGGTTAGCCTCCTGCGACTACTGTTTTTACACATGATATTATTATCCTTCACCGGCCGTCCAAATAGGTGCTCTTAGTCCCCTGGACGAGTCGGACGGTCTGGGTCTTCTACACTTCTACATGTTATTATCCAGTGCTCGGTAGCCCAGTGGTTAGCGCACAAAAATAGCACTTGGTAGACCCGGGTTCGATTCTCGCCACTGCCAAAACTGCCGCCGTGTTTACGAAGAGTTCGATCACGTTCAACGTGTGGGTCCGTTAGTCCTTCCGAGAGGTTGGTGGTAGGGGAAAGAGGGTGCGGCTCAGCGACCACAAATATATTAAAATTACCCTTAACCTTGATCCCCCTTCAGACAATACATTTTTCTTAAAAACTCAATATGGCATTGGCAAATTTATTTTTAACTTCAGAAAAAATCAAAATTCCCTCTCCTCCCATTTAGAAAACATCCAGGATACGGCCTCCCCAGACTCTTTTTTTTAAATCTTTATAGATACTATTCAAAATTGTGCAATCAAATTTGTCAGAAATAAAAAATCCAAAACCATATATAATTTTTCCTGGTGGAACACTGACTTATCCAAACAGAGAAACTATGTCACTGCTCTCTACAAAAAAATTAAGTCACTTGAGAGAAACTTTGCCTCCCCAGCCGAAATCTCTTCAGTCAAAATTATATATAAACAAAATAGAGCAAAGTATAAAATACTAATAAAAAAAAACAAGACAAGATTCCTGGAGATCTTATTGTACAAAATGCAATGAAACATTTGGCTCCCATTTTAAATTCACTTTTAAAAAACACAAAAAATTTAATGACATTAATCTTCACTTCCCTGATTCCCCCTCTCTTAATCACGCTGATAGATTGAAACGTTTGTTGGACCATCACTTCAAAGAAAATAGTAACTTTTCTGCTTTCCCATCCTTTATTTTGCCTTCTGAGGGAATGGGGGTGATATCTGATGAAGAGCTTCATGTAGTATTTAAAAATTTAAAAAATGGCAAGGCCCCTGGCCTAGACAATATTGACTTTACCATTTGGAAACATCTATTTAAATTTTTCCCCTCTTTCCTTTCCAAAATCATAAACCTTTGCTTCAAATTTTGTCATTTTCCCTCATGTTTAAAAAAAGGAAATATCCTTTTTTTCAACAAACCCGGAAAAGATCCTTCTCTCTGTTCCTCTTACCGGCCAATCTGTCTTTTTCCCACTTTTGGAAAAATTCTGGAAAAAATCTTTATAAACAAGCTCAATTTTTGGTTATCCTCTACCGGAGCTCTTCATCCCCTTCAGTTCGGCTTCAAAGAACTGACGAGCTGTGAGGATGCTGCTCTTGAGCTGTGAGGATGCTCTCTGATTGAGAACATCTCTAGTCATAAATCCAAACATTTTGTGTCCCTGACCACCGTGGACATCTGCGGGGCATTTGACAGCCTCAATTGGACAGTACTACCTTCCTCATTCTCCAATATTAACCTTCCAGAAATCTACCTAAATTTTATTTTTTCGTACTTGAACAACAGACAAATCACACTTTCAAACGGTTCTTTTCAAATTACAAAAAACATTTCTTCGGGCGCTCCCCAGGGTTCGGTTTTATCACCCTCCCTGTGGAGCATTTACTTTAATAACATTCTTAAACTAAATAATGATATTTTCTATCTTCAGGTCTTCGCAGATGATCTTGCGGTGGTCACCTTCGCTTCCAACCTAAAATCGCTCCGTCTAAACACAAACAGTCTTCTTAATCTGATCTCTTCCTCCCTCTCGGACCTTAAACTCTCAATTGCCCCCGAAAAATGTAAATCAATCGTATTTAATAAAAACCGCACCAAAATCAGACAACGTCCCTCCTTCAAAATTTTAAATTTTAGAATTCAAACTACAAGACAACTTATATATTTAGGCATTACGATTGATGACAATCTTAAATGGAGCTCCCATATTTTCAGCCTTAGAGAGAAATGCTTCAAGTTTGCCAGCACCTTTGGGAGGAAGACTGGTAATAACTGGGGTGTTGATAAATCCTTTCTTAAAATTTGGTATCTTTCGGTAATCGAAAAGATCACCACTTTTGGTGCGGGAGTTTGGGGAAAAGCATTGACTGGGGCCCAGGTCAAAAAACTTTTATCTCTTCAAAGGATTTTTCTTCTAAAAATTTCTTGTGGCTTTCGGACTACTTCTAACATTTCTCTCTACTCCTTAACTGCCATCCCCCCTATTCACATTGTAATAAATTCTCTTTACAAGAAATTCACTTTTTGGAAACACCGCCTTAATCTTTTTGCTAATCCCGCTCTCCCCCCCCCCCCGAAAAATTTGATCATAACTGTCCCCTTTCCAATATCCCTCCCTCCCAACGTATGATTAATCTTGCCCCCCGTGATCCCCTTAATTTTTCAAATAATAACATTTACACTGATGACTCTGCCATGGATGATAACACAGGCTACGCCATCTGCATCTTCAAAAATGATTCTTTAGACAATACTTTCACCTTTAAACTCGAACATGGGAACACAGTTTTCCAGACAGAAATTGCTGCAATCCACTATGCCATAAACTGGGCTTCTTCAAATAACTCAAAAAGTAATATATTTACTGACAGTCAATCCTCTATTTCGGTACTTCAATCTATCAAAAACAAATCTAATTACTTATCTAAAATTAAAATTAACGCAAATTATAATAAACACCTAATAAACCTTTGTTGGGTCAAAGCACACTCCGACTTCTCGGGTAACGAGGTCGCCGATAAACATGCCAAACCTGCTACCACCTCCGGTACCCCCACCTCCCTACCTTTTCCATACTCTCTCTTAAAAAAACATTATAAAAATGATATTTTAAATTTATGGCAAATCTACCTTAATAATTATATTTCGCCCCGCACCCATGATCCGGCTAGAATCTCAACTTTTCTTCCAAAGGTAAACTTTAACACTCAAATTACTAATAAATACCTTATACACTTTATTACGGGCCACGGCCCCTTCCCCGACTATTTATACTCCTTTAAATGTAAAACTTCTTCCAGATGTACTTGTGGTTCCTTCGGCGATGCAGATCATTATGTATTTTCCTGTCCCCTTAATAAACCTTATCATCTCTCAAAACCTTCCCCCCAAAACTCCGCCACCTGGTTCTCGAGTGTTTGCTCCAACAAATCTTCCATTAATAAAATCAAAAACTGTGTTCTCATAGCGAGAGAAATCTCAAACAAAATCTCTTAATCAGCCTGGGGACTTTCTGCTTTCAATTTTGTCTCTGGTCGGTGTCTCCCCCTTTTACTTTAACTGTTTTACCTGTTTTTTGCTCGGTGGTGTCGTCCTCTTTTGTCCTTTTGATTTTTTTTGTTTTTTTGCCTCGTCTTTGTCCCGTTTTTGTTGGCCTTGCTTGTCCTGTTTTAGCCGTTGGTTGCTTATGCAATGTTTTTTTTCGTATTTAAGTTTTTTGTATTATATTCTTGTAATTTTCCCCTGTCTTCATCAAATTATATATCACTTTTTCAACAAATCATTGTCAACATATCACTAAATATCATATATTATATAATTACACTCATATATTTTAATACTGTCATCAAACATCATGTTTTATATGAAGTCATCTTGCTAAATACCATGTCTTCTATATTTAATCATGTCATCTAATCATCAAAATGTTAACTCATCATCACCTCTTTGTACAACTCCTTGTAACCTCAATGTATATTTTTTGAAACTTAAATAAACTTTGCCCCAGACCGTCGGACCTTGGGCGCCCCGGGAGTTGGCTTCTGCTAACTCTTTTCCCGGCCGTCCAATTAGATACTCAAGTCCTCAGGATGAGTCGGACGGTCTGGGTCTTCTACACCTTTCTGGTAGGTCGGACTGTCTGGGTCTCAACAACAACAACAAGCTAGTATCCTGCGTGGTCGTTATCCTCTCAATTTGAAATCGAATCTCAATATTCCAGACTCCAATAAATCTGCATTTGTCGTACTTGGGTCATTATCAGACCTCCGATATCTTTGTACTAACCTACAGGGTTGATTTTTTCATGCGCCATTGTAAAGACGTAAATGTCTCTTTATCCTCTTTACATGCCTTTGAGAGGATATTTTCTTAATCTGTAAAAAGCGACTTAACTAAAACTTAGAGTACTTGATATTGTGAACTTTCTGTTCCTATTCGGGCGCCATTGCACAGAGTTTTGCTACCTCATTCGCGAATCGAGTCCTGAATCTCCGAACTGGCCATCCAATTTCCTACCATTGAGCCACTGGGATGAAATTGCAAGCTCTTACCGTTGAAGTGTACTGTGCAAGCATCATTATATACATATTTTACATAAATACTAAAATTTTGTTTCTTTGCGACTTAGTGTTCTAAAATACCTGCGATATGTTTCTTTTAGCAATGTACAGAAGTATTTTGAATTTTATTTTGGAATTGAAAATTGTGAGATATTTTTTCTTGAACAATTCAATATATTAAAATAGCCGCATCCATGTACTTACAGACGTATTGTGCGATAGTCAACATGGGACAGTTGATACCTGCAATGTCAGCTAAGAATGTGCTGCAAATTTTTGAACCTCTTTGTAAATCAGGCTGTTTCAGGGAAACATGCGAAATTTCATGAAATTCAGTGCAACCGTTCTCCCGTGATGATGAGACAAGCACACACATACAGACATATTTTCAATTTTATTTATATATATTATGCACAGAACTGACTGAATGATTGTGTGATTGGGTAAAGTATCAAAATTATCGAGAACTTCTATACTGTAGCTAGAATCCGAATTTTTGTGTCCTTCGATTCGTCCCAGGTTCGATATAAAAGGAAATATTTAAAATTTTGAAAGTTATAATAAAACCCTCAAATGCACTTTTCAAAATTGTCGAACACGTCAACTCGAGTCAGAATCTTGGTTTGTGCCTCACTAGATCCGTTTGATTTCTCCTATAAAATTTGATATTTTAAAAATTTTAATTGGTACTGACGATGAAAAAGGATAATAAAAAATTATACGGCACTTTGCTGAATTATCGAATACTTTTTCACTCTAGCTTGGATCTTGGTTTTGATCTCATTCAATCCGGCTAATCTTCCAAGTACGTAAGTAATATTTTGAAGATTTGAATTAGGAGTTACAAAAAAATGCTAATTTTAAGTAACTACATATATTTGAACTTAAGCAATAAATGTCACCATTCATATTGAAAGAACTTCATTACTGGAATACATTATTTCATAATATCACATGTATTGCGTTACTTCAAAAATACCTTTATCAAAACTCAATGTTAAATTAAAAATGAATATTTTAAACCAAATTTCAAAATGCCGATCCTACATTTAAAAATATGAAATCAATCATAAAAACAAAAACGTTATTAAAATTTATGAATAAGCATACGCAACTAAGGCAGACAATAACTTTATGGAATTACGAATTTTAAGTCAAAAGTGTAATTTAAACTTTGAAAATAAAGTTTGCAATAATAACATATATTCCGCTATTGCATTTGAAAAGTGATGAAATATCTTCGTCTTTTAAAACACATATATAAAACCCCTAAACACAGTACAAAAAAAATGAAAAACTTAACTGAAAGTAAGAAACACGAATGTGAACATGTAACATCATTTTTGCTCTATCACGTTTGATTTAATCCATCAAAGTCACTTTTTTCACCCTTCCTGTAAGCTCATTTGTTTTTCACAGTCTACGAAAAGCAAATATAGGAAAAAGAGTTGTCAAAGTTTTAACACATTGGAGACTTTGAAAATAGAGGAGAAACTATGGGTGATATAAAAATATTTAGTTAAAAAGTTTGCATGAAATTCATGCTTTGCCATTTGCTTGCAACAACAAATTGATATCCGCAAATGTGTTTTTAGAATATTTTTAAATTATTGTGGTAATAAAAATGTGATTGGTCTGATAATTAATATTTTATGGTGTGTATTATCAAAAGTTAAAATTCGACATATTAAAACTAATTTATCTTCGTAATAGTCTGTATAAAATCATGTCCGTTCGACATAAACCCACTTTTGACAGCGTTGGGTAAGAACCTATAAAAAATCTGATGTGGGCAACACATGACTTTCCTTATATAATGTAATGAATTTACTACTTTTACAGTAAAAAAATAGGTTTTTCTTCTAGTAGATACAAATATTCTTTCCCAGATATTGAATTTTCGACAATTGGTCGTCATTTTCATTGATTTAGCGTCATTTTTAACCATTTGGCGAGATTTTCGTTAATTTGACAACGCTTCAAAAAGTCGCCAAGTTGGCGACATTCCGCCAAATTTGTCACCCAAATCTCGCCACGCGTTATGGACGATGATATAAGTTATTCTTACAGCAGATAAATGACTATTGGCGTTCAAATACAAAAGTATTACTCAAAGTATCTTTTTTCATGAATGGAACGAGCTAGATCCACGAGAATGATGTCACCGAATTTATCACATGGTATTACAAATGAAAAATGAACATGTTTCTCAATAGGAAATATTTTTTTTTATTTTATATGACTTTTTGATATTTTTTTTGAGAAATGTGCAATATCTCGAGAACGGTTCATCTTAGCGTTCTAAAATTTATGTCCGTTTTTTAATGAAAAATTACATAAGAAATGTCTATTTGTGTAACTTTATTGTTTTGATTTTTTGACGATTTTTTCAAAATTTTATTCAAAAATTTAGAGGGGTTCTGAACATTCGATTGCGTATAAAAACAATTGGCTTCCAGTGTTTACGAATTCTGATTTTTGTACAAAATTTGGTTCGAATCGGTCCATTCGTTCGTCAGTTATCGTCTCCACAGACTCACTGACACACACACACACACACACACACACACACACACACACACACACACACACACACACACACACACACACACACACACACACACACACACTTTCACACACGCACACACACACACACACATACAGACACACACACAGACATCACTTCAAAATTGTTTGATTCGTGATCAGGGATACTTGAAACGTGCTCGCACGTCGAAAACTCGAATTCGAATTTTCGACCTAGTCACAATACTTTCCTTATACATTATGTATATAAGGAAAGTAATAAACATATTTCCTACAAGATAAAACATTAATATGCAAAAACTACTTAATGATAATATTTCGTTTTTTCTTAATTATTTATTAACAACATATTATTTTCATTAAAATTTTCAGTTTACAATCTTGCACGTCTTATTAAATTCACAATTATACTTTTACAGTTCTTATTAAGTTTTGGTTTATTCTAAATTAAATGAGTGTGTGGTAAAAGATATTTTTGATAAATGACTTCAGAGTCAATTTATTGCTAAAATGAAGAGTCCTCGTGGATGATAAAGGGGTATCAGTTTGCACTAGCCTACTGATTGCAGAGTCATAGAAAGAGGCATCTTTTGCAGCAGTCATTGATGGCAACGTCATTGATGGCAACTTTATACTCGATTCCAGCCTTTTCTATTTCATCATGGACTTTGAAACTTATCTCCGGAACATTTTATCACATTTTCACTTATACCTCTGAACTTTGTAAATGTGAACGCTTGAACATTAACTCTCATAAATCCATCATTTTTTTTCCTAAATTTATTTATAAACAAATTATTTGTGCCTGGTCAGGGCGGTTACAAAGGCCTACAATAACATTCAACTTTTACATTAAACTTTTACAACATTTTACAACAAAGGTCTACATTCAACTTTTGCATTGCGAACCAATGATGCTCCAGGAAATGCTTCAACAGTCTAAACTCCAAAGTCTATGTGTCACTGGTATTTTCCGAGTTCCTCAATATTAACACAAAATGCTCAACCCTGCGATCGACCCAGCGATTGAAACACATTTACTTATTCTTCGGATAGACCCGGGGTTGGCTACAACCTTATTAAACCATAAAGTCCTGCAACCCTTCATTGGCCCAGAGAGATGGAAATCGCGAGTTAGAGGGCAGACGAAGACATAATGGTCCGCGTCCCCCCCCCAACCCACAAGATCAGTGGGGGGAGTTCTTAAGATGAAACCGATGGAGATAGGCCACGAAGGGCCCATGACCAGTAAAAAAGTGGAAAAGATCTCTAGAGCAAAGTTGAAAATCAACGGAAAGGGTCGAGTGAAAGGAGCAGGCACGCGTCCCACCGTCCCACGACCCACAAAGGACCCGCCATCTCCTCACCACCTCCGCCCGATCAAAGCTGGACAGGATGGAGTAAGGGGCAGGAGCCCCCAACGGGATTCCGGACGAGGCAGTCAACTTCTCTAATTCATCAGCCGCCTCATTTCCAATGAGACCCACATGAGCTCATACCCAGCTTAATGTAATAACCTCCCTAAAAGAGATAATGATTTTTCTGATACTGTTGGCAAATCTGGAGCAAGTCCTGGAGGAGGCAAGCGCACTGATGGAAGATAATTTATCTGTATAAATGTCAGCCGTTTGGCCAGTACTTCCTATCCACATCACAGCACGGGCAATCGCCAACATTTCTGCCTGAAATACAGTATTTCATAAATCGATTGTCTTTTAGACACTTGAACTTCTCGTGGGTCTTTCTCCGACTCTCTCTTCTGGTTTCACCTGTTTTTTCCCATCGCAGATTGTGGCTCATCGACTGGCAAGTAACCCCATAGCTCCGTCTCTATTGAATTGTGCTACCTGGTGCAAGAATGCACTCACTTCCTGGAGATTACTGGGTGTAATTGCCAGAGGGCTCGATGGCCACAAAGAAAAGGCAAGGTTAATAGAATATTAACAGGTTGTCTCGTTCGCTATTCCCCTCATGGTAACATTTCTGGGCGAGCTGTGACGTCACTGCTACACTTTCCGTTCTGTTGACCAGCGGCGCCTAGTTGGAAAACAGCACGGTTTTATTTAAAAATGCCTTGATTTAAACATCAACGAGATACATGAAATGTTTCCTAAAATAATGTGCTGCCACTGAAATGTGACAAATGAACTCAACTTTGAATTCAAAACGAACTAATTTGCTGTAATTAACGGACGAAGGAGTCGAAAACAGCTATTTGACAAATTATAGACAAAGATTTGATTTTCCGGGTGATTTCGTATAACAAATACATTCAGCTTCTTTTTTACATAAAATTTAAATATTTCATGGGCAAACTGATAATCTTTATTAATATTTTTACTCGCAAATATATTGCATGAATATGAATTTCAATATAGTATTTTTTAACAATTACTTTGACAACACATTAAATATTTTAAACGAAATATCCCGTTCAAATTCATTAAATAGAGACTGTGCACTTTACTGTCAGTATTGTCTATTAAAGGTTTGAAATAGGATATAACTAATGAAAAATATGTAAAAATAGAATTAAATAAGATTTATTTCTATAAAACTCTCTATATTATCTTTATCAATTTGCAATTAAATTTATATTTCTTTAAAAATTGGATGAATTAAAATTTCCTGCATATAAATGCTATGGTACTTATTCTGTCGAGTAAAAGTAAGCGTACCATTCCGTTCCTAATAGTTCCTATACAAAAAATATTTGAACTTTATAATTTTCTGAAAAATGACATCGATTTGATTTTAAAATATTTAGATTGTATCATTGCATGCTCAATGCATGGAATCAATATTTTCATTTTATATGCTTAAAGGAAACCCCGTTTCTATATATTTAATGATATACAACTATTTTTTAATTTTGTTTATTTGATGTCTGTGTGAATTCATTTAATTTCTTTTATGGTACAGATATTACCGTAGAATTCAGTCAATCGGCACTTTAAAATGCGACAGAAAATCGTGGAAATTAAAGGGGGGAGGGTAGGGGTATCATCCAGAATTTTATGCAAAAACAAACAAAGGCTATTTTTACCATTTTATTCGAAGACGAATTTCTTTTTCTCCGAAATTTGTCCAATATTTATGGGGAAAGAGCTTCAAACTAAAAATATTCCATTCAACGTTTGCTTTAAAATAAATAGGGATAAATGTATCATTTTAATGCGACTATAAATTTATTTTGTTTTTACAGAATTATCCATAAAATTGCACTTGTTTCTTTTAACTTATGAATATCCCTTTCTTGAACAAAAACTATTTTTATTGAATCAAAACTACTCCGTCTTACTCATGATGAAGCCCTTCAATTTGACGAATCAAGATATAAATGCCTTAGCAAAAACTTTATTAACAAATTTACTACCAAAAAAATTCTTAACAAACTACTCTTACCGTGACTAATAATTATTATTGCAATGATTTGATAAAATATGTGTTTTCAAAGTTAAATCAATTACTGTTTTTTCTTCAGATGATTTTGAAAGTTTCTTGACGTCTCAAATCCAGACGATATATTTTTTCTAAAACATGTAAAATTTTTGAACTAGACAAATCTATGCATTGTATTGCCTGGAAATAATATTTATTCTAATGTATACAACGTTATTCATGCCTGTAAACTTCGGAATATAGTCAATATTTAAATGATGACTGATTTGCCACATTTAGATTAGAAATATATATTTTCATCCTTATCAAACCGACTCACATAACAAACCTAACAACTATAGGCTCTTCTCTGATCATTCACTATTTTTTGATACATAACTTTTGCTCATTCAATTATCTTTCAACATAGCATTCAGTAATCTTTGTATAAACTTCCCTTATGTTAAAATTTTAATAGCTTCCACTCTCATAAAAAATTTGCTATTTCTTTTCATATGTACGGAATTTATCTTCGTAAACTTCACATTACTATGCATGTACTGTTTAATTTTATTCTATATTGCATGCACACAGTTACTATTAGGTAAATATATAAATAGTTTCCGATCAACGTTTCTCAATAGTTTTTCTCGCCTCTGTCAGAAAATGGGTCTAGCAGTGACGTCACTCGTCTTTCCTTCCCGGGACAACTTTTTCCCCGAACGAGACAACCTTATATATAAGATATTCTACGGACCTTGAGGAAAAGGTGCCTTTTGAAAACACGTGGGGCAATCTTTAATCGTCCCCACATACATTAATTTGAATTAAGTGCAAATTCGTGCCATCCAGCAGTCTGTATTTATTGTTAGCAGCAACTTTTTTACTTTCCTTTTATACATACTGTATAAGGAAAGTATTGTGACGGGGTTGAAAATTCGAATTCGAGTTTTCGAGTGTGTGTGAGAGAGAGAGAGAGAGAGTGCGGAAATAATATCTCACGAACGAATGGAGCGATTCGAATGACATTTGGTACAAAAATCGCAATCCGTGGATACTGGAACACTAATGTTTTTAAACGCAATCGAATGTCCAGAACCCCCCTAAATTTTCAAGTGAAATTTTGAAAAATCATCAAAGAATCAAAACCTTTAATAAAGTTATGCAAATAGATATTTCTTATGCAATTTTTCCTTAGAAAACGCTTGCCGTAAACTTTAGAATGCTAGTATGAACCGTTCTCAAGATATTGAACATTTTTCAAATAACTTTATCAAAATATCCAATAAATTAAAAACAATATATATTGCCTGTTGAGAAACATGTTCTCTTTTCATATGTAATATCGTGCGATAAATTTGGTGACATCATTCTCGTGGATCTAGATCGTTCCATTCAGGAGAAAAGATACTTTGAGTAATGCTTTTGTATTTGAACGCCAATAGTCATTTATCTGCCATAAGAATAACTTATTTCTCCGTCCATAACACTTGGCTAGATTTTGACGACGAATTTGGCAACTTTTTTAAATGTTTCCAATTTAACAAAAATCTCGCCAAATGTATAGAAATGATCCTAAATCAATGAAAATTCGCTATATTGGGAAGTATATAAGTATCTACTATAACAATAACAATTTTTTACTGTAAATGTAGTAAATTCATTGCATTATATAACGAAAGCCATGTGTTGCCCACATCAGATTTTTAACACTTTACAACAAAGTTGAAAAGTGTTTATGACTTTGTTCATTCTGTCTGTCTGTATGTCTGTCTGTCTGTCTGTCTGTCTGTCCGTTAGCACGATAACTGCCGTAAAAATGACTTAATCAAAATGAAATTTTAGTATGTTGTTCAGACGGTCTGTAGAACCTATGGGAATATAAATAAATAATATCACCCAATTAGATTTGGATTGAACCCGGGTTGAAAAAATGAAATACATTGAACCCTATGGGACCTAATTTTTCATACATTTTTTAAGCGGATTTAAAATTCACAAATTGCTTCGAAAATTTTAGGTAATATTCAAATTATTCCATAAAATATATAAAAAAAATTTCAGTAAAATATATTCAGTAGTTTTTTAAATAAAAATTAAAATAATAATTACACACACCTCTTATATGAAGCGATCACGTGACCATGATATGAAACGATCACGTGACCAACTTCAAAATATAATACGGCATCCATCTTGTCTCAAAATCGTCATTTTTAAAGTTCTTTTTAATTCATATTTAGTGCTGTATTCGTCGTAAAACCTCTTTATTTTCGCTTAAATTCTGTGCATCTACATACTGAAACAACGCAATTACAATATATTTGAGTTTAAATGAGCATCCAACTTTGATTATTTCTCTAACGAAGCCTATTTTTCACTTATGTGAAATGTAAACCGCAAAATATGTAGGATGAGTTGTATAGGAATTGCTGTATTTTTTTAACGCAAAGGAATTTAGCTCATGGAGTCTGCATAGCTGATATGAAAGAAATATTCATTGACTTTACCGAGAGAAGGACGATTTCTTGCGATGAAGTTTTAAGCATAGAGTACAATTACTTATAGCTCCATGGTCTTAATTTTTAAATAAAATAAATTATTGTAGTATTGTGATGAATTACATGAATGGAAAATTATTTATGAATGAAATGCTGCTTTTTTAGAGAGAGCCAGGCGTGTTATTTTTTCTATGGTGTCATTTGAATGAATTTCAGTTGTTTTCGATGAAGTTTTTAAATTTCGATGAAGTTTATCGTGGTATTATGATAATATTAAAATTGTTACCGAGTAATATATCGCATTTTAGAGATGTTTAAACCAGGCAATTTATATTTCAATGCCGTCATTTGAATGAAGTTCATTTTTTTCGATGATTGTTTAAGTTTTCAAATATAATAAATCAATGTAGTATTGTGAGAAGTTTTAAAATATTACCGAGGAATGTATTGCATTTTAGATATGTTTAAATAAAGTTGCATTGAAGTTGGAAAGTGTTTCATAATCAATGCTTTAAGCATGATTTATCTTTCTTGTTATTCATTAATACGTGCTATTCACAATTTTTGATACTCTGTGTGTTATTGTTTTATATTTTAGTTTACATCATAACTTGCATTTGATACGCATTTTAGTCGTTCTCGAATTTATTTTTAACCATCTCCAGTCGCTTCATTTTCGAAGAGAAAAATTCTTAAATACTTTAATAGTTAATAATTCACCTAGCGGCTACTTCAATTGGACTATATGGCGCCGATTTGATTCCATAAATAACATTTGTACATGGAAGGTTATAGACCTGCATCGATTTACGAATGGTTCGATTGTGTTCGTTCATTTTGACTCGTGATTTCGTTCATTAGACGGCAAGTCACTTGGTGTGGTAATAAAAAGCAATTCCTTTCTTTCTTTTTTAAATGTTTTGTTTCCTTGATGGCGACTCCATACATTTTAGATCAGGTGTACAACCCTGGTAACAAAAATCTCCTTCGCTTTGACTGGGGTAGCTGTTCTTGTCTTTTTTTCCAAAAAAGGAGACAAACTTTTTGCCTCTCTCTCTCTCTGAACTCTTCCTCCAGTATAAATTAATAGCAAAAAGGAGGAAATTTTTGCCTGCATTATTAATTATTAGCAAAAGACACTTTTTGCCTCCGGTATCAATTAATAGCAAACGGTATGAATTTCCTTCCCCCAGTATCAATTATAGCAAAAGAAAGAAATTTTTTGCCTCCAGTATTAATTATAGCAAAAGGGAGGGAATATTTGTTCTCAGTATCAATTAATAACAAAGAGGGGGACATTTTTGCTTCCAGTAACAATTAATAGCAACAGTGAGGAACTTTTACCTCCAGTATCAATAATAGCGAAAGATAGGACCGTTTTGCCTCCAGTATCAATTAATAGCAAAAGAGAAGAACTTTTTGCCTCCAGTATCAAATAATAAAAGGGAGGAGCTTTTTGCCTCCAGTATCAATTAATAGCAAAAGGGAGGAACTTTTGCCTCCAGTATCAATTAATAAAAGGGAGGAGCCTTTTGCCTCCAGTATCAATTAATAGCAAAAGGGAGGAACTTTTTACGTCCAGTATCAATTAATAAACGGGAGGACCTTTTTGCCTCCGGTATCATTTAATAGCAAAAGGGAGGAACTCTTTGTTTCTTTTCTGCTTTTAATTAATACTTATTATCAATTAATAGCTGTATTTTTTCAAATTTTTGTCACAGTTTAGGCATAATATCTTTACTTCAAATATCGTTCATCATGCAAAGAATATAAATACAGATTTTTATATCTTAAAAATAACTTCAAAACTATCTCTAGCAAAATGAATCAATTTTTATTAACACTTTACAACAAAGTTGAAAAGTGTTTATGACTTTGTTCATTCTGTCTGTCTGTCTGTCTGTCTGTCTGTCTATCTGTCTGTCTGTCTGTCTGTCTGTCTGTCTGTCCGTTATTAACACTTTACAACAAAGTTGAAAAGTGTTTATGACTTTGTTCATTCTGTCTGTCTGTCTGTCTGTCTGTCTGTCTGTCTGTCTGTCTGTCTGTCTGTCCGTTAGCACGATAACTGCCGTAAAAATGAGTTTATCAAAATGAAATTTTAGTATGTTGTTCAGACGGTCTGTAGGACCTATGGGAATATAAATAAATAATATCACCCAATTAGTTTTTTATTGAACCCGGGTTGAAAAAATGAAATACATTGAACCCTATGGGACCTAATTTTTCAAACATTTTTTAAGTAAATTTAAAATTCACGAATTGCTTCGAAATTTTTAGGAAATATTCACATTATCCCATAGAATATATAAAAAAAAATTCAGTAAAATATGTTAAGTAGTTTTTTAATTAAAAAAATTATTTAATATAGGGAAAAAAACAAATTCAATTAAATTCTGACTTTGGAATATCTTCCAGAAAGAAAAGAGAGAGATATTATATAATAAATATCTCTCCATTTGTTTAAACGTTTTGAATATGGGAGTGGCTTCATATTTTAAAATAAATTTGGTAGATAACAATTTTTCATTTTTTTTAAATTTTATATAACTCTTCATGATAAATTTAATTGATGGCATTTTAAATGCACTTTCCTACGTCCTAGAGAGTTAAAATTTGGTACACAGCTTAAATTTGTTAAACATTTTATTCGATAAAAATTTGATGGATCTTTAAATATAGATCATACATTTTTTTCGAAATGGCCTGAAAATAATCCCCGTTGACTTCTATAAATCATTGGTGTAATATTGTTAAAAATTCTGATGTGGGCAGCACATGTCTTTCTCTGCAGACTCATATTCGTTCTCTTTATTTATTCAATGATAATTTGTGTTTATCTGCACAACATAAGTATTTTAAATGACATTGAATTTACACGTTAAACTTAAATTTGGTTCTCATTTGATAGCTGGACTTATTGTCAAAGGTGGCGTAGCGAAAACGCGAAAAAACTAGAAAATCTCAAGAACGGCTAGTCCTAGAGTAATGGGGTTAGTCTTATTCTTTTTGTTGTCAAAAATCACATATAAAATAGGAATTTAATTGATATAATTGAGCACACGTAGTCTTTTATTTTTATATATAACGATTTTTGCTGGCCATTTCGCAAAAATAGCCCGTTCCTTTTTCCCGAATAGTAGTAGAATAACCTACAAATGATTTATATACAAAATTTTGTTAAATTTGGTATATAAATCACTTGTAGGTTATTGAAATATTATACTCCAAATTTTGTTAAATTTGGTTCATTAGTTTTTAGCTAGAGTGGATAAAGGCAATTTCTGCGGCCATTTCGCAAAGAAGGCAGATTCTTTTATTACGAATCGTACTATAATCTAATGAACACCAGGATTTCCCACAAAAAACATACCTACCAAATTGTATGAAATTCGGTCCATTAGTTTTTCAATTAGAGTGGATGTAATATCCACACAGACACACAGAAACATACACAGATACACCCTTACACACACAGACGTCTTCCTAAAAGTAGTTTTTTCGTGTTCTAGAAGTCCCAAAACGTGTAGATCCTTTGAAAATTCGAGTTCCGATCTTCGGCACGATTCCAATACTTTGAGTACATACACATACACATATATATTATCTGTGTATTATCTGTGTATCTAAATTCCGTGCCTATGCAATTACAATAGTTGTGATTTTAAATGATCCCTAAACTTCTATTATTTCTTCAAGGAAGCCTAATTTTAACATATGCAGAATGCAAATATCTCAAGCGATTGTAAGATGAATTACATAAGGATTGCTGAATTTTTTTCACACAAAATTATTTAGCTCTGGAGTCTGGAATACAAGTTATATGAATGAAATATTCATTGATTTTGCATAAAGAATCAGATGATTTATATTTCGATACAGTTTTAAGTATTTAAGTATAATAAATTACTGTAGTACTGTGATAATGTAAAAGATATTACCACTGAATGAATCACATTTTAGAAATTTTTAAATGAAATTACATTTCAGTTGGAAAGTGTTTCATAATCAATGCTTATGCATGATTGATCTTTCTTGTTATTATTATAACGGGTCGGAGTAGTTTAGTAAATTCTATAATTAAAAATGTACTTTTAGAACTGCAATTACAGATTCTCCGGAAGCAGAAATGGAATGAAGATATAAATTCAGAAGAACACCCATGATGTAAATGGCCTTTTAAAATTTCCATTTCATTAAGGAGCACATTACCTTCATTCCAGCAGGGCACAATCAATAACGACATAGCAACAGTTTTAGAGTTTTGGAATTCAATAAGAGTTTTTTTTTTATTTCATTAATATTTTTTTTATCTTTATTCGTATCATATATTTTTTATCTAAATACAATGCGTTCTCTATTCCATCCGTTTCAGATATCACGTTATGTCCTGAATTAGCAAAGGGAAACACCTTTCACTTTCATTTTCATCATTAGCATTGCTAATCGAATTCTCCACTTCAAATTTGTTATTGTTTTTACAAATGCAATATTTATGATACTTGATTTTTTTTTCATAATTACCATTTTGCCATTTATTTCATTTCCTGCTAGTATTGTTAGGTTCGCTTAATGATCGTATTTCCTCTGAATCTAGATTTTATTCATTCTTTGTCGTTTCTGTAAGTAGACCATGTTTATGTATTTTTTCTTTTGCTTCCAATTGTATAAAAATCGCATTGTTATCCCCAAAATTTTCGGCAATAAAATTTTGTAGATTTCCATTAAGTTGTGGTTATTTTATTTATGATAGCTAGAAAATGTACTCGGCTTTGTCCGGGATTTATAATGCAATCTTTTGATTAAAATTAGACTGGAACTCAAAGCGAATTCTTAGAAACCAAAGAACGCTTTAACAATATGCCCGCTTATAATAATTACCACAACAACAACAAAAAAAAAACGTTGTTACGAGGGGGTTAGGCTGAAAGCTTTGCGAGAATATTTTAAAGGCCTCTTTTCACGAAAGATTTCGCTTTCAACACACGAAAAGTATATGTAATTTTTAAATTCCCGAAAAGTCGTTTATTAATAGTATGGATTCCGTTCAAAACGTATGGGGAAAATAGCTTTTTGTTCTTACCCATGGTGTCAAATTGGAGACTCTGATAATATTTTTACAGACTAAGGAACCGATTTGTATGAAAATCGATCAAGATTGTACTTAAATTAACCCAAACACTAACTGCAATTTAAAAATAAATCTCACCGAGATGCAGCGTCCCGGGTTCTGAAGTACCTGTGTACCAAATTTTATGGCCGTACAATTCTTAGATTTCCTTCTACAGACGGAACAGATTAACGAACGAAGACACAACTATCTTCCTTTATTCTTACTTTCCTTATATACATAATGTATAAGGGAAGTATTGTGACGGGGTCGAAAATTCGAATTCGAGTTTTCGACGGGAGAGCACGTTTCAAGCATCCCTGATCACGAATCAAACATTTTTGAAGTGATGTCTGTGTGTGTGTGTGTGTATGTGAAAGTAGGTGTGTGTGTGAAAGTATGAGTGTGTGTGTATGTGTGTGTGTCAGTGAGTCTATGGAGACGATATCGCACGAACGAATGGAGCGATTCTAATCAAATTTGGTACAAAAATCACAATCCATGGATGCTGGAAGCCTATGGTTTTCAAACGCAATCGAATGTTCAGAACCCCCTAAATTTTTGAGTGAAATTTAAAAAAAATCATCAAAAAATCAAAACCTTTAATATAGTTACGCAGATAGACATTCCTTATGTAATTTTTCCATAGAAAACGATTGACATAAACTTTAGAACGCTAGCATGAACCGTTCTCGGGATATTGTACATTTTTTTTCAAATAAATTTATTAAAACATTTCATAAATTAATAAAATATATATTAACTGTTGAGAAACATGTTCACTTTTCATACGTAATGTCATGCGATAAATTTGGTGACATCATTTTCGTTAATCTAGTTCGTTCCATTCATGAGAAAAGATACTTTGAGTAATACTTTTGTATTTGAACGCCAATAGTCATTCACCTGCTATAAGAATAACTTATTTCTCCTTCCATAACGCTTGGCGAAATTTTGGCTACAAATTCCATGTCGCCAACTTGGAATGTCGCCAACTTGGCTACTTTCTTAAATTTTGCTAAATTAACGAAAATTTCGCCAAATGGTTAAAAATGAAGCTAAATCAATGAAAATAATGACTCATTGACGAAAATTCATTATCTTAAAAATAATATAAATATCTACTTTGAATAAGCTATTTCTTTGCTGTAAAAGTAGTAAATTCACTGTGTTATATAAGGAAAGTCATGTGCTGCCCACATCAGATTTTTATAGATATAGTACTATATGCTGTGTCTAAAAAGTATGGCTATGAGGTGTACCTCTTCACTTATTAGAGATAGACCGATAGTGTAAATTAGAAAAATACTCAAAATATAGTATATTATCATAATAGTACAGTCCGGTGTCTATGGGGGTAATTTCAGAAAAATTCAAAATATAAAGTTTTATACAGTCCCTCTATCAAAAAATACTCAATTAGAAATATATGTCTTGCTATTCAATTAGTTACTATCAAAAAACATTTTCCATAACTGGCAATTCTTCGAGCTAATAATGCAAAAAATATTGATTTAATTCATTTTGCCACACAATATAAAAACTTAAAATATCTGTAAGATTTGAGATGATCTCTGCGTGTTTTCTTTTAATATTTTGTTCAAATAATGCTGTATATTCTTTCTAAAATTAAAATGAAAATTTCTTACAGTGCTTTGAAGAGCTTGCATAGCTTGTGGATCCTGATAAGGGCAATTGCTAATTAATTAAGCTATATTTAATAGTACAAAATATAACAATGTGACTTGAAATGATTAATAGGAATTTATACATTCTTGTTTTACATACAACCTCTGTACAAAGCTTAAAAATGTTTTCTCTGTATATTTAAAAATACTACAATATTTCAAAGCTATTAGAATCTTGGCCCTTGATCGATATGGTCTCTAACTGTGGGGGCCTTTCTGCTTTTTACTTTCCTTATATACATAATGTATAAGAAAGAATTGTGACGAGGTCGAAAATTCGAATTCGAGTTTTCGACGGGTGAGCACGTTTCAAGCATCCCTGATAACGAATCAAACATTTTTGAGGTGATGTCTGTCTGTGTGTGTGTGTGCGTGCGTGTGTGTGTATCAGTGAGTTTGTGGAGACGATATCTTACGAAGGAATGGAGCGATTCGAATGAAATTTGATACAAAAATCAAAATCCGTGAATACTGGAAACCTATTGTTTTTAAACGCAATCGAATGTCCTGAACCCCCGTAAATTTTCAAGTGAAAATTTGAAAAAATCATCAAAAAATCAAAACCTTTAATAAAGTTACCCAAATAGACATTCATTATGTAATTTTGTCTTAGAAAACGATTGACATAAATTTTAGAGCGCTAGCATGAACCGTTTTTGAGATATTGCACATTTTTCAAAAAAATTATCAAAAAGACATATAAAATAAAAAAAAATTCCTATTGAGAAACATGTTCACTTTTCATATGTAATACCATGCGATAAATTGGGTAACATCATTCTCGTGGATCTAGCTCGTTCCATTCATAAGAAAAGATATTTGAGTAATGCATTTGTATTTGAACTCCAATAGTCATTTATCTGCTATAAGAATAACTTATTTCTCCGTTTATAATGCTTGGCGAGATTTTGGCGACGAATTTGGCGGGATGTCGCCAACTTAGCGACTTTTTCAATGTTGCCAAATTAACGGAAATCTCGCCAAATGGATAAAAATGACGCTAAATCGATGAAAATGACGACAAATTAACGAAAATTCAATATCTTGGAAAGAATATAAGTATCTACTATAAGAATAACCTGTTTTTTTGCTGTAAAAGTAGTAATTTTATTGCATTATATAAGAAAAGTCATGTGCTGCCCACATCAGATTTTTTAATAATTTGAAGACTACCTCGATCAGAAAATGAATGTTCTGACCTTTTTTCAATTGCTTTAGTCCTACAATGTTGAACCTTCACATTCATCTGATAGAAATAATTTCTTTAATCTTTTACGTTTATATAAACTTCAGAAGTCACGTCAACTGCACACATTTCTGATGGCCTACGATTAACTCTAAAGCGTTTTCTATTTTCATTCCTAGTGCGATAAGATTTTTTCCGGTTTGATGGCATTTTATAATAATGATTAATTGTATCTGAGCAGCAATTATAATCAGGTAAATATTTAATTCGTGTTCATGAAATATTAGTTTTCCATATTACTCTTTTCAATTGTTTATATGAATTAACAGTAATAGAGATAATTGTGTGACTGCATTAATTATTATATTTTAATCGTAATTATTCATGACAATTATAGTTACAAAACACTTCTATGTAATCTTAGATAATAAAAGTGATCAATAAAACGTATAATTGTTCAATCCTCGATTATTATTGTGACGTTTCTGCCAAAAATCAATCATAGAGAATTTGGAAGTGGGCTTGACCCATTTAATTTGTTTCCGTACTAGCGTACTGACTATGTTTAAATTTATTAATTAATATTTAATTGATTAATGCGAAAAGCAAAATACTAATCTTATCTTGAATACCTACAGTTTCGTATTAGTCTGTATATTAATTTCAAATCAGTACGTTTTGTCGTCTGCAATGCAGTGCCAAAAATTTGCAGGATTTTTTAAAAAGATAAATAACCGCCATGGAGATCAACTGTTGTAGTTATTTACTTTATTTTGGACATTTTCTTACTTTATATATCTTTCAGAGTGCAGGTCCACGGTTAGAGCTTCTAATTTCGTCCCACTAGCTTAACGGTAGAGTGTCGGCTGGCCTGTTCCGAGATCCAGGGTTCGATTCCCAGTTGGGGCAGCAAGGTTCTTTACAATCTATTTTTATTAGATAGATTTATGAACCATATAGCCTCCTTTATGTAACTTCTTTGTATTGATATAGTATTACCACTGCACAAGAAAAAGCAAGCTGAAGAGATGAAGCTGTAGTAAGCATATTGGTCAGGAGATTAAGTTTCCATTTTTAATATACAATACCATCTCACGTCGAATGTTCTAAATGCTCCGTTCTACTTTTTTCATTATATTTTGAAATACAAATCCTGTACTTTCTTTTAAATTGCGCATTTCTTGCAGGGGAAAAGATCTTAAACTAATAATATAAAATATCCTTTCTCAAAGTATAGGTTTTGAAAGATGATTTCCATTACAAAGCTCACGAGAAGGTTTCGCAAAATAATGGATTCCGAATCACAATACTTTAAGAGCTGAGTAAGAAAATACATATAAATATACCTTATTTAGAACGACGCGAGAAAGTTTTTCTCCAAACGATCGCTAAAACCATCTTATCGAAGTTCAAATTTGGGAAATACACTTTGAAGTGAAGTGAAAGAAGCATACTTGATTCTGAACTCTCTTTTCAGCAAACCTTCGGTATAATAAATCAGGAAAAATTGAGGATAAACGCGCCCCAGAAAGGTATTAGTAATCTGAAAGACAGTCTTCTGCTTCAAGATGGCTCTTAAGAGTTTATTTTAAAAGATTTGAGAAGTTTAAAATTCTGGTGGCATCAGTGGAGGAGAAAAACTGTTCGATAGAAAATATCAGTTTAGAATGTCCGCAATATATATATATATATATATATATATATATATATATATATATATATATATATATATATATATATATATATATATGCTGCAGACTGCAAGAAGTAGACTTGAAAAATGGAAGGTAAAATTTAAATGAAAATCTTAAAATAATATTTTGAAGAACTATATTTGGACAAAGTAAATATTTATGTTGCTGTTCTAAACTATACCAGTTTTCGTTTACAAGTAACATTATTAGTATATGTTAGTATATTTTGCTATTTATTTATTAATAGTATTTTATATGTAAAGGACTTTTTAATATAATTAACGCTTTTATACAAATAATTAAAAAAGAAATACGTAAAAAACTACATTTAACGTCAATCACAGAACTTGTAAAGAGCCTTGTTGCCCTAGTTGAACCCCGGATCTTTAAACTGGCTAGCTGACGCTCTATCGTTATGCTACCGGGAGGAAATTGCAACTTCTTATCATCGAAGTGGATGCTGTATTCTTCACCCTTTAATGTCAGATTGGTGGGAACTGACAATCTGAGTGACCACATCTTGCTATTTTTACCTCAAGTCTGCCTCCTGCTACTACTAGTTTTACACAAGTTAGTATCCTGCGTGGTCATTATCCTCTCAATTTGAAATCGGCGCTCAATCTTGGGTAAACTGAAGTTTACTAGTCCGTACTAGTCGGAGATCTGAATGTGACTTATATTCAGATCTCCGACATCTTAACACTAACCTGCAGAATTGGTTTGTTCGGGCGCCATTGTAAAGAGTCTTGCTGTCTCAACAGGGAATCAAACCCTGGATCTTCAAAATGGCCAGCCAACGCTCTACTGTTGCAAGCTCTTGTGCAAATGCAAGCTCTTGTCGTCGAAGTGGAATTCTGTAAACTTTATGCGGTGGAATAACATAAATTATTTGCAAAATTTACAGATTTAGCGGGTAAATGTTATTTTCTGGGCTTTATATCCATTTTAAAGTCTTGTATCAGTGAATTATTTTGATATTCTATCTGGTTGTTCAATTTTAAATTAAATTTATATCGAATTGAATGGGCCTAAGTTAGATGTCTGCACAAGCTCGGGCCTGGCCCATGGGCCGGGGCGGATTCAGGTCACGTGTTATTAAATTCCGCCAGGCCGGTTCAAAATTAAAAAAAAAATAAAATAAAAATAGATCAAAATTGAAATAAAAATTTTTTAAATTACATATGAAACAAAATTCTCAATTAGCAGATGAAAATCTGTAATTGAGATTCCCAAATAAAGTAATAAAAGTTTGCTCCGTGAGAATAACGGAGATGGATAAATTAGAACAGTATACAGAAAAGTAATAATATTAGATAGGAAATTGAAGACTTATTTACTCGACGACATTTGGAAGTCAAAATAAGCATTGCTCTTTACTACTTTCACCTATTGAGTTGAATCCGTTTACTTTCCGGACCAGTAACGAAATAATTAAGTTTCTTGAGTAACAAAACTAAGCAGTAACACAACTAAACTTTGCTCTAGCCCAGATGTAACAAAAATAAAACTATTCGACGCAAGATATACCAGATGTCTTGTTTCGTAGCATCATGTGATCTATGAATTTGACAGGGAAGAAATACATTCTAAATTTAATTTTTGAGAAAATGATCATTCGGTTATTATTATTGGGGAAGTGCAAGTTGCAATTTGCTATATTTAAAAATTTATAGGAAAAAAGTTTAATCGCTTTTGCACTAATGATTGATTGACTAGTGGTGAAAATATAAAATCCAACAGGTACATTTTACTTTAAAACTTAACACTGACATTTTATTCTCAATTTTTTCTGCAAATTTAATTTCAATTATTAGATTTCGAATGTTTCTTAATTATCAAAATTCAATAAATACTATTCTTGAATTAAAACGCAATTCCGCCAATTTCTTTCCGGTAACAAATATTGAATGAAAATTTATTTGAGCAAACTGTTATAATTTAAAATTAATATATGAATAAAACGAATTATTATTTCGGAATTTATTTATATTTGTATTTTAAGTATCTTACATTTTTACTTTAAAATGATTAAATTTTGAAATATTCATAACTATGCTATCAAAGAATATATTATATCTGTATATACGTGCATAGAAAATTTAATCGCATTGAAATGGATTTAAAAACACTGACCATTGTGGCATATGATATGTTTCTTTTGCTACCACTGCAGTCAAGAATATTTGGTGCTGATGAGCTCTAATAAGAGGAGCATTGCTTATTGATAATTTAAATAGGTGAAGGAAGCATATTTTTAAACATAAACTCAGTGAAGAGCTGTTTTCTTATTTCATCTATGATTATGTAACCAAAATGATAAAGAACTCACTTTATAGTAATGCGCATTCTTGATTTGTATGGATATATTTGGATTCGTTTTAATTTATTACCATATGTAATATAATTTGTGAATTTGTGTTTAAATCTTTAAATGGCATATTTTGATCATCATACAAGGAAACAGGCTTCAGTGTATTGTAAAAATAATTTGAGTGATTTAGGGACAGGTCAGGCTCGGATGAATCATTTAAAAAATTCTCGGGATTTGAACGGGTCAAATCTTAATGTTTTCTGCCCGGGTCACATAATACTTTTAAATTAGACCCAAGAAGATCTTTAGAATCCAAGCAACTTTAGGAGTGTGAATATTTATGCATGACAAAGGCCAAATGTATGATATGTCAAATGTCAGGGTGGAATGTGTAATTAAAATAATATAGGTCTAAATCATCAATATTAAAAGCAAAAGTATTACTTGCTTATCACAAAAGATAAATAAAAAATATATATATTGAATTGCAGAAGTAGAAGAGGGCGGAAGTATTTAAACAAGCAA
Source organism: Amaurobius ferox (assembly GCA_951213105.1). Classification (NCBI taxonomy): domain Eukaryota; kingdom Metazoa; phylum Arthropoda; class Arachnida; order Araneae; family Amaurobiidae; genus Amaurobius; species Amaurobius ferox. Next base: position 98,092,793 of record OX578139.1, on the reverse strand, counting down.
AATATGCAGATTTTTGAAAAGTGCTGAAAGACACTCCAGATATTTTATTAGCAAATAATGTTACGACCAAAAACTATAATTCATCCTCCATGGAAGGTTTAAAATTACATTTCATACAATTATTACCCACACATTTAGTGGTAACGTCGTAGGAAAATTGACTTCATTGACCAATGTCAAAAATTAACAAAATTAGCAAACTGGTCTGAAGAAGTAAAATGCAGCGTAATCAAAATGATCCTACGAGACCAAGATCTTAACTTTTCGAAGCAAAATGCTAAGCTTTAAAAAAAAAAAAAATTAAAAAATATAATCGATGTACTGAAAAAAAATCAAAGCGGACCAGACGATTTCAAGACAGCAAAATGGCTTCAACAGAATTCGGCACAATCCAGATGTCCGCCGCAGATTTGGTACATAAAATCGACAATTTGGCAGGCATACTATTAAAACTTTATGGATTCGTAAAATAAAAAATAATTATTTAGCAAACGAAGTGAAATTAGCAAAACTATTTGAAATTTTAAGACTAGCAATTGGGCTTGAAGTACGCAGAATGGACGTTATTGGTTTCCAAACCACCGTAAGTAAGGCAAAATTAATTAAAATAGCGCTTCAAGACCATACCGAATAAGTAAATAATATTAGAATGCAGCATAATAAGACCAAAACTGTAAGTACGGAGCATACAGAAGAAAATCACAAATGTGCAAATCCATAAAATTCGTTCAACATAAATAGAGTAGGCAGATGAAATATCCACATATACTAGTTTAGCTGTTAGCATAAAAACACACTTAATAAACGATATTAAACTTTTTGCATCTTGCTGGACACGAACAAAAATTCATGAGGCGACCAAGACAGATAAAATAGAAAATTCTACCATAATATAAATATGGCCCCACCCCCTTGATGAATAACAAATAATATCTACCATCAGTCACATGTTTTGTGTACATATCTTATGAAACTTGCCCAGATGCAGCATTATTAAATAATTCACTTAAACTCCTGAAACTAATGTGAAAAATCAAAAACTTTATTAGTAACGGCGCAAAATTAAAAGTCATAGGCATGAAACATTTTTTGTAGGTAAAAGATAATTTCCTTTGTTAAGAAAAATGAAAGACAGCAGTCAATCCCTAGTGCAAAGTCAGAAAAATGCCTGTCAAAAATAAATGGACCTTTACAATTCAAACCGTGAAATAGATAATGTTTAGAAACAATTTCGTGGAAATCTTTTTTGCTTGAAATATATACTTTTTTAATTTGAAATACGAACAATGCCAGCCTGACAAAATTCCAACTGATTTCAATCAAATATATTTTGTGATTTTGAATTTTCTGTATGTACTTATAAAAAACCAGACTTGGTGATCACAGAAAAAATAAGATGCATTTGATTAGTATACTGAAAAACAATTATTGAAAATATCAGATCTCCTACGGAGAACCTACTGCTGGAAGAGAAACGGTGCTTGATATAATTATAACATCTATTCAGAAAGCCAGCAATCTTATCGAAGACCCTGTTGTTAAGTAACATTTTAATTAGGTATTCTCATAATACATGCTGTATCATAAAGGTTCTTTTATACCAGATTTCCACTGACATAAAATGCTTGAATAACATTATTCTGAGGAATTGAGTCTTTAGACTTTGACAAAGATGAGCAAAGAGAGCAAAATTCGAAAATGTTCCTGTTCTTGAAAAATATATCCGGCATTATTTCACTTCAAATAAAAATATATAAAACGTTTCTTTTTTTTAAATATTTCATCGAATATTCAACAGTCAGATTGATCAATGCGATCATTTAACTAAAATTGATCATTTGACTAAAGACCTCAAACAGACAGTTCTTGCGAAAAGGCTCGTGAAAAAAAATGTAAATCCATCTAAAATCGAATTCAAATTTTTAATCCTGGTTTAGTATTTTGTACACAGATATCGTTAGGGGAAATATTTCATATAAAATATCCTGAAAACGTTGATGGATAAATTTGCAAATATATATCTGGAATATTTCTTTAAAAATATATAACGAAATTTGCCCATGAAGTGTAATGCCAGAAATTGTACAAATTCAAGATTTACGTGATGACAGTAACTGCACAAATTCAAGTATTATGTGATGCTAGAAATTGTATAAATTCTAAATCTGGTCCGGCAACTTAAAGTATGTGTGTGTGTGTGTGTGTGTGGTGTGCTCTTTACTTAATTGTAGTATAAACTTCCCGAAAATCCAGCGAAATATAGTGGTGGCGCCATTCAGACGACATAAAGTGATATTGTAAAATACTATACAGTGAACCGTTTATAACGTCCTGGGGTATACAGTGAATTCGAATATAACGCCGGAGTAAGCATATCTTCCTTTATTTTGTTTTCATTTTCCGCCTGGTATCGAAATTCTGTTTACCATTTTATGTTTCTTTCTGTTTACTACTTTCTGTTTCTCACAGTTTAATATTTTCTGTATCTTTCTATTTCGCACCGCTTTATGTCTCTTTTCTTTACTACTTTTTGTCACTTTCTTTAGTACTTTCTGTCACTTTCTTTACTACTTTCTGTGACTTTCTTTTTTCTCTTCCTGCTTTCCAAAAATAAAATTCTAGAGGCTATTCAGAAACCACACATGACAACGTCCAGCATCAAAAGAATGAAGGATATTCATACAGTTTTCTAGTGGTTTGAAGGGTAGAGCGACACCACTGCGCTGCGTTACTAATATTAATCCACAAACCTTCCATAAAAAAGGAAATTACGAACAAAAGGAGTTCATATGAACAATATAAAATGACACATTTTACGGCTTCCGTAACATCGTATTGACTGAAACGTATATAAGTATGTTTGCATATATATACATACTCTATGGAGTTGCAGTGGTTTTTCTGAATAAAAAAATCTGATGTGGGCAACACATGACTTTCCTTATATAATGCAATGAATTTACTACCTTTACAGTTTAAAAAAATGTTATTCTTATAGTAGATACTTATATTATTTCCAAGAAATTGAATTTTTCTTCAATTAGTCGTCATTTTCATTGATTTAGCATCATTTTTATCAATTTGGCGAGATTTTTGTTAATTTGGCAACAATAAAAAATGGCGCCAAGTTGGCGACATTCCGCCAAATTCGTCGCCAAAATCTCGCCAAACGGTATGGACGGAGCAATAAGTTATTCTTACAGCAGATAAATGATTATTGGTGTTCAAATACAAAAGTATTACTCAAAGTATCTTTTTTCATGAATGGAACAAGCTATATCCACGAGAATGATGTTACCAAATTTATCGCATGGTATTACATATGAAAAATGAACATGTTTCTCAATAGGAATTTTTTAATTTTATTTTATATAACTTTTTGATAATTTTTTTGAAAACTGTGCAATATCTCGAGAACGGTTCATGTTAGCGTTCTGAAATTTATGTCAATCGTTTTCTAATAAAAAACTACATAAGAAATGTCTATTTGTGTAACTTTATTAGCGGTTTTGATTTTTGACGATATTTCAAAATTTCACTCGAAAATTTAGAGGGGTTCTGAACATTCGATTGCATATAAAAACAATAGACTTCCAGTGTTTACGCATTGTGATTTTTGTACTAAATTTCGTTTGAATCGGTCCATTCGTTCGTCAGTTATCGTCTCCACAGACTCACTGACACACACACACACACACACACAGAGACACACATACTCTCTCACACACACACACATACTTTCACACACACACACACACACACAGACAGACAGACATCACTTTAAAAATGTTTGATTCGTGATCAGGGATGCTTGAAACGTGCCCTCCCGTCGAAAACTCGAATTCGAATTTTCGACCCCGTCTCAATACTTTCCTTATACATTATATATACGTTGATATATACATATATATGCGCTTTCCTTTGACATATATATATGTTGATATAAGGAAAGTAAAATTAAATTATCTAGAATAAACGCCTTTATTTAACATACAACTAAATATAGAACATAAAAACAGGCGTTTAGATTATAATGAAGGCAGTTATTTTATGTTTTAACATAAATACAGCCATGTTTAAGACAGCTATGTTTTATCACTGAAAATTAAGCATTAAAATAGCGCTCCTCATTCATAATGGGGTTGCCCTTATAAAGTGAGTGCTTTGATATCGCGAAAATCCGTGCTACCACCATTGTTGCTCGTAGTATAGACTCAATGAGGGACAGATGGGACAATTGTCCAGATGGAAATTATTGTAAGTATATTCCCAGTCACATTACGCAAAGTCCTCATAGGCCAACCAGACTTGGGTGGCATATCATCCTTGACCATCATCCTTCCCTTACAAAAGTTGACGGAGTTGATGAAACTAGCTAATAATTGAAACAAGAAAGATCAATCATGCATTAAGAATTGATTGAGAAACACTTTCCAACTGCAGTACAATTTTATTTAAACATCTCTAAAATACCATACATTCAGCTGTAATATTTTTAAAATTATCACAATACTAGAATAATTTATTATATTTGAAAACTTAAAACTTCATCGAAAAAATTGAACTTTATTCAAATGATGTCCTTGAAATATAAATCGCATGGCTCTCTATGTAAAATCTGTAAATATTTCATTCATACTCATTTATTTCAGTCCTTTCATTCATCACAATAATACAATAATTTATTTTACTTAAAAACTTAAAACCATGAAAGTAAAAGAAATTTAACTTCACGTTTAAAACTTCATCGGAAGTCTGTTATAAAATCGTATGCTTCTTTATGTAAAATCAATGAGTGTTTCATATCAGCTATATTGCAGACTCCAGAGCTAAATAATTTTGGGTTAAAGAAATTCAGCAATTATTATACAACTTATCCTACAGATTGATGTGTTTACATTCGTCATAAGTAAAAATTAAGCTTCGTTGTAGAAATAATCAGCGTTTCATGATCATTTAAACTCAACTATATTATAATTGCGTATTACAAACGTATAACAAAATTTGGTATATAAATTACTTGTAGGTTATTCCAGTACGATTCGAGAAAAAGGAACTGGCTATTTTAGCGAAATGGCCCGCAAAAATCGTTATATGTAAAAATAAAAGACTACGTGTGCTCAATTATATCAATTAAATTCCTATTTTATACGTGATTTTTGACAACAAAAAGAATAAGACTAACCCCATTATTCTAGGACTAGCCATTCTTGAGATATTCTTTTTTTTTGCGTTTTCGCTACGCCACATTTGACAATAAGTCCAGCTATCAAATGAGAACCAAATTTAAGTTTAATGTGTAAATTCAATGTCATTTAAAATACTTATGGTTATTATTTTGTGCAGATAAACTCAAATTATTATTGAAGAAATAATGAGAACGAATATGAGTCTGCAGGGAAAGACATGTGCTGTCCACATTAGAATTTTTAACAATATTACAACAATGATTTATAGAAGTGAACGGGGGTTATTTTCAGGCCATTTCGAAAAAAATAATGTATGATCTATATTTAAAGATCCATCAAATTTTTGTCGAATAAAATGTTCAACAAATTTAAGCTGTGTACCAAATTTTAACTCTCTAGGACGTAGGAAAGTGCATTAAAAATGCCATCAAATAAGTATATCATGAAGAGTTATATAAAATTAAAAAAAAATGAAAAATTGTTATCTACCAAATTTATTTTAAAATGTGAAGCCTCTTTTATATGCAAAATGATTAAACACTTTGAAAGATATTTATTATATAATATATCGCTCTTTTCTTTCTGGAGGATATCCCAAAGTCAGAATTTAATTGGATTTGTTTTTTTCCCTATATTAAATAATTTTTAATTAAAAAACTACTTAACATATTTTACTGAATTTTTTTTATATATTCTATGGGATAATGTGAATATTTCCTAAAAATTTCGAAGCAATTTGTGAAATTTAAGTTTACTTAAAAAATGTTTGAAAACTTAGGTCCCATAGGGTTCAATGTATTTCATTTTTTCAACCCGGGCTCAATAAAAAACTAATTGGGTGATATTATTTATTTATATTCTCATAGGTCCCACAGACCGTCTGAAAACCATACTAAAATTTCATTTTGATAAAGTCATTTTTACGGCAGTTATCGTAGTAACGGACAGACAGACAGTCAGACAGACAGACAGACAGAATGAACAAAGTCATAAACACTTTTCAACTTTGTTGTAAAGTGTTAAAAAGAGTTTTAAAAATCAAGATTTTGACACCAGATGGATGCCATATTTTATTTTAAAGTGAGTCACGTGACCTTTTCATATAATATGGACGTAATTATTATTTTAATTTTTATTTAAAACATTACCGAATATATTTAACTGAATTTTTTTTTCATATTTTTATGGCATAATTTGGATATTTTCTAAAACTTTCGAAGCAATTTGTGGATTTTTAATTCGCTTAAAAATTGTTTGAAAAATTAGGTCCCATAGGGTTCAATGTATTTCATTTTTTCAACACAGGTTCAATCAAAAATTAATTAGTGATATTATTCATTTATATTCCCATATGTCCTACAGAACGTCTGAACAACATGCTAAAATTTCATTTTGATAAAGTCGTCAAGGCAGTTATCGTGCGAATGGACAGGCAGACAGACAGACAGAATTAAAGTCATAAGCACTTTTCAACTATATTGTAAAGTGTTAAAAAGGGAATCAAAAATAAGGAGAAATGCGAGGAAGTGAAGATGAGTAGGTGTGTAGAAATGACTGAACAAAAACAAATATCAGTTGGCGTTAAAGTGCTGTGACAAACATAGGTCAGAAGAATATGATAACTATCGATCCTACAACTATGTGCAGAGATAGAATGAGAATGACTGACAGCAATGATGTGAGGTAATACGAGTGTCACACTGACATTTTTGAGACCGGAACAGACGATATGCGCTAGATAAAATCATTTGTCAGATATTTAAATTTGAAATCTTTTATATCCGCAGACTGTAATTTGTGGCAAAAATTACAATTTAGCTATCGTAGAATACATTTTGAAGTAAAATAAAATGGAGTTGACTCGAGAGCATTATCGAGCTATGATTTTCTATGATTTAAAGTGAGGCTAAATCATTAAGATTGTCTTCAACGTCTACAATTAGCATATGGGAATGATGCTCCATCTTGTGCTACTGTATTCAGATGGTTTGCAGAGTTTAGAAGAGGTTGAAATTCTCTCCTGGGTGAAACACACAGTAAGACCTTTGTCAGATGCTGTCCCAGAAAATGTATCGACCATTCAAAATATGCTAAACGATGATAATCGCTGTACCTACCAAACGATACAGAAGGAACTTAACATTGGATTCACAGCTATAAATAAAATTATTCATGAAGAACTGCATATAAAAAATTAATATGTCTTTGCCCCCCCCCCTCCATATTTTAACAGGACACTAAAAAGCGGAGCGTGTCAGAATCTGTAAAGAAACCCTAAAATTACTTAATGATGGTGCACACCGCATTATTTCTAAAACCATACCTGGTGGTGAAACGTACATACCGTTTTTTTACGTTCCATCACGTCAAAAAAGTAATGTATGGGTCTTTGAAGATGACTAAAACCAACCTTAGATGCCCTAAACCAACAATGGTGAAAAGACAACGAGCAATGAAAAAGTAATGTATGCCGTGTTCTTCAGAAATGCAGGTTTGGTCAAAGCCATAAGATAGAGGGCCAGAAGAGAGTTACAGCTAACTGGTACACCACTAAGTGTCTTCCAGAAATTCTTCAGGAAGTGAATGTTAGGGGACTCATGCTTTACCATGATAATGCATATTCTCATTCAGCAAAAAGGGCAGTCGAATTTTTTGAACAAAAAAACATCATAGTAATAGAACATCCACCCTATTATTGATCTTGCCATGTGTGATTTTTCTAAATTATTAATCTAAAAAAATTATAAGAGAGTGGTTTTCATTCCGAAGATGAGATTGATGGGGCTATAAAAGCACATTTTTAATCGATTCCAAGAAATGGATGGCTTGAAGGATTTAATCTTTGGAAAATTTGCATTGATGTTGGAGGGGAGTACTTTGAATACTCCTAAGAGTTGGTAAGTTTAACTTGTACCACTTAGCCGTATCTCAAAAATTTCAGTGTGACTCTTATATACCTGATTATCAATTACTGTTGTAACAATGTCATTAAAAACAAGTTAAATTAATAGCATTTATAATATAAACATCTTGATTTATCTGTCTGTTTATCTATGTGTGTCTGGTTAACGCTTGGCGAACTTTTGGTGTCGAAATTGGCGGAATATCGCCAATTTAGCGAGATTTTTAAATGTTGTCAAATTGACGAAAATGTCTCCAGATTGATGAAAAAGGTCACCAAATTGATAAAAATGTAGCCAAATTGGTAAAAATGACGACTAATTGATGAAAATTCAATATCTTGGAAAAAATATAAGAATGTACTATAAGAATCTCCATCTGTAACGCTTGGCGAAATTCTAGCGACGAATTTTGTCGGTATATCGCCAACTTAGCGAGTCTTTTTAAATGTTGCTAAATTGACGAAAATGTCGCCAAATTGATAAAATTGAAGCTAAATCAATGAAAACGACGACTAATTGATGAAAATTGAATATCTTGGAAATAACGTAACACACGACTATATGAATAAGTCATTTCTGTATCCGTCCATAATGCTTGGCGAACAATTTGGCGGGATGCTTGGCGAAAAATTTGACTTTACAAATTTTTAATTCCGTCATATGAAGGGCATACCTCCTAGTAACTTATTATTAACTTACAGTTTAGCATTACACTAAATTCCCTAAATTCATGTTACTTAACTAAAATTGTATTATGTTGTGAAATTGAAGTGTGAATAATACATATGTTAAATTCAATTATGAATAATTATTGAACTCTCCACTAAGGAATTTTCCTTTCAGTGGAGTGAAAATATCCGTGGCATTCTGTATGCTTGAGCAGAAAGTAAGTGGGTTTAACTTAAGATACAACACAATGGGTAGTAAGTAATTACAAAGAATTTAAGTAATTAATTTCAAATTAATAAACATTTTAACAATTAATTTTATTTCAACTAATTAAATTGTTTCTCAATTTATTTTACAAGGGGGTAATACAGAAATACCACATAACGAAGTAATTTTGATGTATCTTAAATTTAGTTATATCTTGCTTTGTATATTTACCTACAAATACATTCACTGGTCACACATTTTTGATGCGGATTATTCCTTTCAAATCTTCCCTGATAGTAATTTTTAAACTATTATTTTCTAAAATAGTTTCTGCACTGTTAAATTGATATTCCAGCCCAATCCCATTGATTTTTAGCAACATTATTATAAGTATAAAGATTTAAATAGTATAAATTTAATTATGATTGCTCTTACTTCATCCCAAGTATTGATTTTCGCAATCACACACTGCAATTTTAAATAATTTGCGTTCATACGGAACACACAAATTTTATCTTTTACTGCAGATATCAAAGTTTACGCTCAATTTATTTGCAATACATATTTAAATACACATGTGTGGGGATATGCAGATTGTCTCGAGAGGTTACAATTTATTGTTTAATTTAATATTTATGTGATACGTTTACGTACCAATATACATTCTGGAATGCAAATATTTGTGGGAAAGGCACTTTAAGAAAAGCAAAGGAAACGAGCTACGAGTGGAAATTCCTGCAACGTTTAATTATCTCCAAGAGCAATGTTTCTTAAAGAATTTTGTAATTTATGCAAAATATTCGAAAATTGCAGAAATTCGGGGCCTTTCTAAGTCACAATAAATTACCGATATCTTTCAAATAATAAGTATTTGTTTGGAAAGTTTGAAGACGTTATTCATTAAAAGATATGTTATTGAGCGAGTTTGAAAGCAAATAGAAATTACAATTTACGTCGAACAACATTCGAAATATAGTTGAACCTGTTTTATGGAGCATCGATAATAAAAATTCTTGCTAATTGTGATAGTATTGATATCTAGTAATCTTGAAGATTAATTTCTCTATTATATCCTCAGGCTAAAAAACTTATGTTATAAATATTTCAAAAACGACATTATAAGCTATTACATTATATTTATTCGGTTAATGGAATAATGTTTTTAAACTTTCGTAATTATTAAATTTTAATGAATGGCTTCTTATAAAAAATATTCTGTAATCATGCTCCCATTTCAGCAACCAGCATCCGTAGAGCTAATAATCTCGAAACTAGTTCATGGATACAGGTTGATGCAATGGAAAATCTGGTTGTTGCCCTGATATTCCATTGTCTTCATCAATGGTGGTGGTTGTACTGGGGAATAATTTCAAACACTGGAACTTCTCCTGTCGTTTTACGTTCGTTGAAAATAGAATGGCAGCTCACGAAAAATAATTAGCCCTTTGACTAAAATCAACTGGTGTAGCCTAATAAATGTAAGGTAGTTGTGATTTTACCACATGGTGAGTTTTTACCACAAATACATCCGTGGAGTCCTTACATACCAGAATTAATAGACTTTTGTTTGTCTGTGGCTGTAGAGGATGGGTGGGTGGATGCCCAAACGTTGGGCTTTCGTAATTTCAAAAATCACTGAAACGGTGAAATAAATTTCAAAAATGTTTTGAGTTCAGCTATAAAACAGGATTTGTCAAAATCGTTAGCCCTTCGTAATCTTAAAAATCATTGAATAGATTTGGACCAAATTTGGATGGTTATACTGCGCATATTAGTCATATATGAACAAAGAAAAAATCTAAAAACATCTATATAGTTTAACTATAAAACAAGATTTTGTTAAAATCAGCGGCCTATGAAATGCCAAGAATCGCTGAAGCAATTGCAAATGTAAACGAATGCAAAAGTAAAATTTCAAAAAATGTATGTCATTTGGCTTAGAGGTCAAATTTTCATTGGTTTCGAGTGGAAAGCCTCAGAATTGTCACTGTCTTCTAGTTTAAAATCTCAGAACAATGGCAATACACTGGTGTCCAAAGTTAAAATGTTACGAACACATTTTTTGCAATAATTCAAAATAGCTACGACTAATATTAGAAGAAAAATGATGTCATACATAAAATGGGGAACGATAAATATAATGTAAGCAACCAGTGTTTGTTAATCGATTAAAAGGGTACGTTTGATAAGAAAACGTGAAAGTGACCGTTTTCCGAATCGCAGAATTTCGTCTATAGAAGTGTGTTTCCTGCATGAAAAATCACGATACGGACTGATTTCAGTTAAAATGAGTTCTTCTAATCGTTTAGACAACGTACTGAGAAGGAGAGCCATAGGCTGGCCTGAAGTAGGCCAGTCTCAAGCGAAAGTCATTCGGTGGTTAATAGTGTCTTGAATGATGATATCAGGTTATGGCACACATTCCAAACAACGGTTACGATCACTAGGAGGCCAGCACAAGACCGCTCAAGAGCCCCGACACCTCGGAGGATCGATACGTGGCATTAACTGCACGAAGTCATCAAGAGATGACAGCTAGAGAGCTCTTTCAAAATCTGGCTGTGTTTGGAATAAAAATTTCTAGGCATACAGTAAAACGACACCTAGCAGAAAAAGCCCTTTAAGCCGGGCGACCAATGCTGGGTGTCCCCCTCAACCGATCTCAGAATAGAGCCCGTCTTTTGTGGAGCCAGGGACACCATTCTTGGACACAGCAAAATTGAGGCCTTTTACTCTTCAGTGATAAATCGAAATTCAGTATCCACGGTGATTCGCTACGAGTCTTCATCTAGAGAGAGCCAGGGATCCGCTATCGTCCCTCCAAAGTAAGAGAAATCGACCCCTTTGGTGGAAGTGGAATCCTTGTATAGAGAGACATCATGTTGGATAGCCGTACACGGCTGTCCATCTTCGATGCGGGCACTATGACCGCACAGCTCTATAGGAATAAGGTCCTTGTACCTTATTCCTATAGAACTGAGATACGAGGTGACATACGAGACGAACGATATACATGTGAGGCTTTTCCGCGAAGCTGTTGGAGAGGACTCCATTTATATGGACGATAACGCGAGGTCGCACAGAGCTTAACTTGCCTACGATTTTCTGGAGAAATAAGGCATTCGCCTTATGTTGGTGCAAGCAAAGTCGCCGGATCTAAATCCCATACAGCATGTTTGGGATGCTCTAAGAAGAGCCATTTAACGACGTCAACTCCCTCCCAGGACTCTGCAGGCGTTAAAATCCTCACTTTCAGAAGAATGACATTTGTTACCACAAGATATGTTCAACGACTTCATTTACAATATGAGGGCCCGTTGTGTGGCTTGATAAAATGCGCGGGGTGGCCATACAACTTATTATCCGGACCATTCTGGAGATAGGATGCATCAAGGTATGACGGTCTTTTGTTTTATTTGTATATCGCAAAAAATATACATCTTGTTTATTTTGTTATGTTACTATTGGCTCTCTCATGGTATGGGGCATCTGTGTACAAATTTTTATTACAATAAACCAAATTCTTATCGAGATATCACAATAAAAATTGCACAGTTTCTGGAAAAAGCTTTAAACATAATTCCATATCGCCTGTGGGATACGTTTATTCCCAAGCCATTGCATTTTTGGATGCTTTCAGTCTCTGAGTAAAATAATTTCTTAAATCGAATAAAACTCAGATATCTATATAAATTGATTTTTAATTATTTTAACTCGAAAATAAATTTTTAATACTGGAAATGGAAATATATTTCGCACGCCTACAATAATAACGTCACAATTAAAAACAGGAATAGTTTGAGTTAATGTCATATTTGAGTTAGTAAGGATAGAATCATGGAATTAGAAAGGAAATAAATCTCCTATTTATGAAACATTAGAAAATGCCATTATGCTTTGAGAATTATATCTAGGTGTTGCTAGTGTTAGTAAAGTAGCTGTTATCGTTAATTGACACAACAGAAAAACGTAGTATTTAGTGTATGTATTTTTTATTATTTTTAAATTAAAGGTTCCCTTATTAGGAGCACAACTAACCAGTATTTTTTTGCAGTTGTAAGATAGAATACACAATATATGGAGATAAAAGTAAATTGAAATTTAAGATAACTTTGATCACGTAGGAATATTTTTTATTGTTTCAGTTCGACTTTGCATTGAGCTAATAATTAATTTTTACAAAATTGGCAGTTTAAATAAATATTTTAGGCTTTTCACCATAGAAAATCCTACAATGAAAGGTTACATATCTTATCCCAACTCCACTTGAATTGATATCTAAAACGATATTGGAATTTTCTTAATATGAAGTTTAACTCCTTACTTTTACCTCAATGGATGCTATATTCATGCAGAGTGACATTTCCGTAGTTATAAAAATCGCCGCCAGAGAGCAGAATTGTTGTTCGTGCTATGACTCAGTTTTGAACAGACTCAGTCACGAACAGTGTCACTGTAGTGTTTGTATGGGAAGGTTCACTTCGTTCCCAATATATTTAAGAAATTTGGAAAGCGATGTCGCCGGACCTAAATCCCGTACAGCATGTTTGGAATGCTCTAGAAAGAGTCATTTAATGACGCCAACCCCCCCAGGACCTTCCAGTTGTTAAAATCATCTCGTCGAAAAATCACCAAGCGTTATGGACGAAATAATAAGTTATTCTTATAGCATAGAAATAATTATTGGCGTTCAAATACAAAAGTATTACTCAAAGTATCTTTTCTCATGAATGGAACGAGCTAGATAAACGAGAATGATGTCATCCAATTTATCACATAATATTACATATGAAAAGTGATCATGTTTCTCAACAGTTAATTTTTTTTTAATTTATGGGATTTTTTGATGAATTTATTTGAAAAATGTACAATATCTCGAGAACGGTTCATGCTAATGTTCTAAAGTTTATTTCAATCGTTTTCTAAGGAAAATTAAATAAAAAATGTCCATTGGCGTAACTTCCTTATAGGTTTTGATTTTCTGATAATTTTTTTAATATTTCAATCGAAAATTTAGAGGGCTTCTAAACATTTGAAAGCGTTTAAAAACAATTGGCTCCCAATATTCACGGATTGTAATTTTTGTACCAAATTTCATTCAAATCGCTTCATTCGTTCATGAGATATCGTCTCCAAAGACTTACTGATACACACATACACACACATGCACAGAAACTAAACCTCACCTCAAAAATATTTGATTTGTGATCAGAGATACTTAAAACGTGCACCCCGTCGAAAACTCGAATTCGAATTTTCGACCCCGTCACAATACTTTCCTCATAACAAGTACATTATGTATATAAGGAAAATAAAATTCTGATGTGGGCAACATTGACTTTCCTTATGTAATGCAATGAATTACTACTTTTACAGTTAAAAAAATGTTATTCTCTTAGTAGATATTTATATGCTATCACAGAAATTGAATTTTCTTCAATTAGTTGCCATTTTCATTGAATTAGCGTCATTTTTATCCATTTGGCGAGATTTTCATTGGCAACGTTTAAAAATGGCGCCAAGTTGACGGCATTCCACTAAATTCGTCGCCAAAATCTCGCCAAGCCTTATGGATGGAGAAATAAGTTAATCTTATAGCAAATAAATGACTATTGGAGTTCAAATACAAATGTATTACTCAAAGTATCTTTTCGTATAAATGGAACAAGCTAGATCCATGAGAATGATGTCACGAAATTTATCGCATGATATTACATATGAAACGTGAACATGTTAATATACTTTTTTAATTTATAGGATTTTTTTTATAAATTTATTTGAAAAATGTACAACATCTCGAAAACGGTTCGTGCTAGCGTTCTAAAGTTTATGTCAATCGCTTTTTAAGGAAAAATTACATTAGAAATGTCTATTTGGGTAACTTCATTAAAGGGTTTGATTTTTTGAGGGGGTTTTCAAAATTTCACTCGAAAATTAGGGTGGGGGGGGGAGTGTTGAACATTCGATTGTGTTTTAAAACTATAGGCTTCCAGTATTAATGGATTGTGATTTTTGTATCAAATTTTATTCGAATCGCTCCATTCGTTCGTGAGATATCGTCTCCACAGGTTCACACACACACACGCACACACACATACGTTCACACACACACACAGACAGACATCGCCTCAAAAATGTTCAATTCGTGATTATGGTTGCTTGAAATGTACTCTCCCGTCGAAAACTCGAATTCGAAATTTCGAACTCGTCACAATACTTTCTTTATACATTATGTATATAAGGAAAGTAAACAAGAAAGTTCAATCATGCATAAACCACTGATTATAAAACATTTTCCAACTGGAAATGTAATTTTATTTAAGCGTTTGTAAATTGTGATACATTCAACGCTGATATTTTTTTAAAATATCACAGCAATTTATTATTTTTGAAAACTTAAGACTTCAAAAAAGACAATCAAAAAATATAATGCCTGTAACCATGGAGGTAAAAGTAAGAAAATAAAACTTCACATTAAGAAAACTTCAATATTGTGTAAGGTAATAATTTAGATGGCGTTGAGATAAGCTGCATTGCATGAATTTCTATGGCGAAGGACCTAAAATATTTCTTAAACTGTCAGTTTTGTAAAAATAAATAATTAATGCAATGCAAGTTAGAACTGAAACAATAACGAATATTCCTACTCATTCAAAATTATTTTACCTTTCAATTTATTTTTATCTCCATAGATTTTGTACTCTATCCTACTACTATGAAAAAATACTGGTTAATTATACACATAATTAGTTAACTTTTAATATATAGTTAACTCTTAATATATATCAAAATACATAACTAATCAAAAATATATATACTAAAAATTACGCCCTTATGTTGTGTCAATTAGTAATAGCAATCACTTTACTAGCACTAGCGACACCTACATATGATTCTCAAAATATTATGGCATTTTTAAGCATTTCTTCCATATTAGTTTTATCTCCTTCTTTCTAACGCCATGCTAGTTACACTAAATGAACTTTATTCAAATAACGCCATTGTAATATAAATCGTCTGCCTTTATATGTAAAATCAATGAATATTTTATCATTTAAAATAAAAAATATTGTAATTGCGTTGGCTCTGAATTTAGATAAGCAGATAATACGTAAAAAATATCTGATGTGGCAGCACATGACTTTCCTTATACAGGGTGTCCCATCAAGACCGCCCAAACTCTGCACAGATTCCTCGCTTGGAATACATAAAAATTGGCCAAAGAACTGTACATCTACGACCCATAGTTTTCGAGAAAAATGCGAGAGAAAAGTATGATGTCATATCTGGTGTACGAAAAACAACTTTATTGGAAACATGAACATCGGTATTTGCATTTGTTTACATAGGCAGATGCTCAAATTGTCCACCGCGCATATCGATGTATGCATGCGCGCGCCGTGGTCTGTAAATGTGTGGGCCGGCATACTAGGCAATCGCATGATTGGACCATATCTGCTGCCTGAACGGCTGACGGGACATTCATACTTAGTATTTATCCGTGATGTATTAACCGATTTCCTAGATGACATACCCTTAGCGGCAATACATGGTCTATAGTTCCAGCATGATGGAGCTCTGGCGCATTTCAGCTCTGCTGTACGTGATTGGCTGGATATAGAATACTCAGACCGTTGGATTGGGCGTGGGGGTCCGGTTTTATAGCCGCCACGATCGCCATATCTGACACCTTTGGATTTCTTCCCATGGGGCCATCTGAAGGAATTGGTCTATCGAGACCTTGTTACTACAGAAAGTGACTTAGTTGCTCGTCTTCATGCTGCGTGTACTTTTGTGGATAACGCTGCTGCAACGTGTGTAGTCAGCCATTCCACGGCGCGCGCATGCATGCCTCGATATGCGCGGAGGATAATTTGAACATCTTCCCATGTAAACATATGCAAATACCGATGTTCATGTTTTCAATAAAGTTATTTTTTCGTACACCGGATATGACGTCATACTTTTCTCTCGCATTTTTCTCGAGAACAATGGATCGGAGAGGTACAGATCTTTGGCCAATATTTATGTATTCCAAGCGAGGAATCTGGCTGTGCAGAGTTTGGGCGGCATTCATGGGACACCCCGTATAAGGCAATGAATTTATTACTTTTACAGAAAAAGAAATAGTTTAATTTTATAGTATATATTTATATTCTTTCCAAGATATTGAATTTTCGTCAATGAGTCGTCGTTTTTATTGATTTAGCTTCATTTTTATCCGTTTGGCGAGTTTATTGTTAATTTAGCAATATCTGAAAAAGGCGCCAAGTTGGCGACATTCCACCAAATTCGTCGCCAAAATCTCGCCAATCGTTATGGACGGAGAAATAAGTTATTCTTACAGCAGATAAATGACTATTGGCGTTCAAATACAAAAGTATTACTCAAAGTATCTTTTTTCATGAATGGAAAGAACTAGATCCACGAGAATGATGTCACCAAATTTATCGCATGATATTACATATGAAAAGTGAACATGTTTCTCAATAGGAAATATTTCTTTTTTATTTTATATGACTTATTCATAATTTTTTTGAAAAATGTGCAATATCTCAAGAACGGTTCATGTTAGCGTTCTAAAATTTATGTCAATCGTTTTCTAATGAAAAATTACATAAGAAATGTCTATTTGTATAACTTTATTAGAGGTTTTGATTTTTTGACGTTTTTTTTTAAATTTCACTCGAAAATTTAGGGCGATTCTGAACATTCGATTGCGTATGAAAACAATAGGCTTCCAGTGTTTACGGATTGTAATTTCTGTACCAAATTTCGTTCGAATCGATAAATTCGTTCGTCAGTTATCGTCTCCACAGACTCACTGACACACAAACACACACACACACACACACACACGGCCGGCCGACTAATCGGTTGCTCATGTCCCTGTTGACGAGCCGGTCGGTCTGGGTCTTCAACACACACACACACACATTTTACACATACACACACATACATACACATACACACACACCTCGGGGTCGTGGGTTCGAGCCCCACGTTGGGCGTTTTTTATTATTATTTAGGTCGGACGGTCTGGGTCTCAACAACAACATACACACGCACACACAAACACATACAGAGATTACTTCAAAAATGTACGATTCGTGATCAGGGATACTTGCAACGTTATTTCCCGTCGAAAACTCGAATTATAATTTTCGACCCCGTTACAATATTTTCCTTATACATTATTGTCTATAAGGAAAGAAATAAAGCGGTTTTATGACGGATGCAACACCAAATATAAATTTTAATGATTTTTAAACATCACGATCTTTACGAAGCAGAAAAGATGAATGCCATACTTTTTTTTTTATTTTGAAATGAATCATGTGAACTTTTCATATATCAGTGTAATTATTATTTCAATTTTTATTTAAAAATCTGCATATCGGTGACCTAGAAGACTGAATATCAGTGTACTTGTAGTATTGATCTCCGGATAGAAACTAACGGACCGATTTTTTTAGAATTCTCCCTCTAATGGTAACTCGTAATATATCTCTAGTGGTAATTTGACTACACCCTAGTGGTAATTCTCATAGCTGGTATCTCTCATAGCTATAGGTATACCCAATGTCCAGGAAGGGGGGTAGCGCTGATAACCGTAACAGCCCGGTTACTGTCTTGTGCTCAATTTGGATGGTCTACAATGTCGGTTTTCGTTTTCCAATATGAACCATCCAGGGTATCCTAAAAAGATTGAAACTCGCTTTAATTCTTTACCTGTTGGAGATAAGTGGGCAATGTAAATTGCAAAAATGTTGAAAGTAAGGTAGGAAATAAGACTGCGTTAATGAAGTAATCCTCCCATTCATTTTCAAACAGTTACACTTTTTAAATATTTATACGACCCCTTACACAAATTTAGTCAATCAGAAATTTTTTATTTTTAATGCAAGAAGATCATTAAAAAAACCGCATATCTGTATCTTTAAAATCAGCTGAATTATGATAAAGGAAAAAATTTGACTTATGCCACTTTTCCGTACCATGTGAAAGGTTGTTGCATCAGTGAAAATAGGGATCATAAACAAATTGACGATTGAAATTGTTTAGATCAAATATGCGTTAATATGTGTCAACATTTTTTTATCACAAATACATCTAAATAAAACATTACACAGACATAGGTCATATAAGGCAGTGGTACTCACTACGCTGTTGGATATACTATAAATTATCATCCAGTTTTATCTTTTTTGTGATATCATAAATTTACATTTCTAATTTGATATATGGTCCCCATTCGCAATGTTCAATTTTCAATAAAATATAACTCGTTCAATTTTAAAGATATAAATATGCGGTTTTTTAACGATCTTGCTGCATTAAAAATAACAATTTTCTGATTGACCCAATTTATCTAAGGGGATCGTATAAAAATTTAAAAATTGTAACTTTTTGAAAATAGCAGGACTATTTCATTAGCGTAATCTTATTTTCCACCTTATTTTCAACATTTTTTGCTATTTACATCACCCACTTATCTCTAACGGGTAAAGAATTAAAGTGTGTTTCAATATTTTTGGTATTCCCTGTATAGAGATCCAATATAATTGTTTACCCAATGTAGTGTATGATTCCCAACACTCACCTCTCTGTCAACGTCACTAGTTTAAGCTACGCGGGAATACATACACGTCATTAATGCAATTATTGGCTAGTTTATATCAGGGTATTTAACGCCCGAACTCAAAGACGTTTGCTTTATGGGATTCGAAACTTATTCAAAACTGATTCAGCATGCTTTATATTTTTTGCACAGATGGATACGGGATGATTTTGCAATTTCCAAAAATACCCATTTAAAGGGATAAAAGGTATTTAAAAAATAAATTGAAATGGTAAGTAAAATAGGCTTCTTAATAATTGAGGATATCCGGCATTTGCCTCTTTTGCTTACGGCAAAAAACTGTCTTACAGAAAATATAATCTACAGTTCTTTTATTAATTCTCAAGGATCTCAAGGACGGGGTTTAGCTAAGTGTCCAAGAGAGGAAAAGAATTCTCCCCACTTTAAATTTCGAGCGAAAAGTAAAAGATAAGAGAAAGTGAGTTTCATAAATTTATGGAGTTTACATCGAGAGTGCGCTTGGAGGAGAGTGGGGGGGGGGGAGTCGAAGTGGGGTCCTTCACCAAGTCTTTCAGAAAGGGAAAGAATTAGGGCCCAAGCAGGCACCTAGTGGGGAGAGAAAGTTAAGAGGGGCGCCCCTAGAGGCGCAGGGCCTTGAGCTTGGGATGGGAAAAGGCATGTGATGTCTATAAATGGAGGATGTTTGCCGCAGAGTCGCGAGTTCCCAAATATCAGGGAGGGGCACAGAATTAGATAGAAGTCAAAAAAAGGGATAGAGCAGGTATAAATCAGTGCTAGATGGAACGCTCCCGCTTAGGGCGAAAGTATGTATCTTTTGTGCAACTCCCTCGGACGCTTACGAGCCTTGGGGTTTTCGAGGTTGTGCCACGGGATACTATCTAGCGTGGGATTATTTATTCTATCGAGATTTTTGAAAAAATTTTTAATATGTTCTAAAAATGCTCGAATATTGAGGTCTCTGTGCAGTACTTCTAGCCGAATGTACCTTTATTAGTTGAGCATTTATCGTATGCGGATTTGAGGTATACTCTCGGCGAACTATATAATTTGCTGTAATTGCTGAAAAAGAGCCTGCACAGCTAATAAATATTAAAACACGTTTAAAATGTAGATTAGAAAATAAATTTAATAACATTTAAAATTTATATACATTTTACAAACATTTGAAAAATAGGAATACTAATTAAATGCATACCAACAAGCCTCGTCTTGTCAAAAATCACACTTAAACATAAACATTTTTAATTTATGCTAGAATTTCATTCAGAAATTGTAGAAAATTAAAATATATACATTTCTCCTTATCGTTATATTAAAAGCTTGCTGGGTTTGCGGATGGCAAAATTATTTCTGATTGCAGCCCACAATGTGACAGTCCAGCAGAAGTGAAGAACTTTTTTATGTAACATCTTAAAATTTTTACAAAATATTTTTACAAAATAGTGATCATTTGCGTCAAATTAACATTGGCGACAAACTCACTAACTCTACACAGCCTGATTAGAATCCTAGAATTCGTAAAAAGCGTTATTCACCCATTTCTACTTATAACTGTATCGATTCTATCTTTCGTATTATATGACCGACTTAATTATGATTATTGAAAATAAATTACACATAGGCATGATAAAAAAAATAATTAAACTCTTGGAAAGATATTTATTATAAAATATATCTCTTTTTACTTTCCCTGCAATACATGGTAATGTATTGGGAAAATATTTGAATCATGTCGAAAATCGCAACTCGAGTTTTCGACGGATCTACACGTTTCGAGAGCTCTAAAATACGAAAAAACAATTTTTAGCGTGACTTCTGTGTGTGTGTCTGTGTCTGTGTGTCTGTCTGTCTGTCTGTGCAGATTTTGTATCCACTCTAACTGAAAAACTAATGGACCAAATTTCATAAAATTTGGTAGGAAAATCAATTGTGGGCAAGTCTGATGCTGATTAGTTTTGGGAACGTTTCAGGATAAAAGAACCCGCTTTCTTTTTTGCGAAATGGCCCGCAAACATTTGTATCCACTCTAGCTAAGGAACTAATGGACGGAATTTCACAAAATTCGTTAGATAAGTCACTTGAGGGACATCCTGGTGCTGATTCGATTTTGGTATGATTCGAAAAAAATAACATGTCATTTTTTGCAAAATGGCCCGCAAAAATCGCCAAAATCTAAAATAAAAAATTACGTATGCTCATACATATCCATTAAATGCTTGTTTAATACGTAATTTTTAACGAATAAAAGAATAAGACCAGTCTCATTACACTAGGACTAGCCGTTCTCGAGATATTTTAGTTTTTCGCATTTTCTCTACGCCACCTTTGAAAATCAGTCCAGTTATCAAATGAAAACGAAAATTGAATTAAAAGTGAATTAAATTTAATTAAAATAAAGAGAACGTGAATGTAAGTCTGCAGGGAAGGTCATGTGCTGCCCACATCAGATTTTTACTTTCCCTGTAATATATGGTAATGTATAGGGAAAGTATTGGAATCATGCCGAAAATCGCAACTCGAGTTTTCGACAGATCTACACATTTCGAGAGCTCTAGAATACGAAAAAACTATTTTTAGCGTGACGTCTGTGTGTGTGTCTGTGTGACTGTCTGTGTGTCTGTGTGCCTGTCTGTCTGACTGTGCAGATTCTGTATCCACTCTAACTAAAAAACTAATGGACCAAATTTCACAAAATTCGATAGGTAAGTCACTTGTGGATTACTCTGGTGCTTATTAGATTTTGATATGAGTCGGAAAAAATAACCTGCCCTCTTTTGACAAATGGCTAGCAAAACTCGTCAAAATCTAAAATTAAAACTACGTATGCTGAAATATATCCATTAAATTCTTGTTTTAAACGTAATTTTTAACGAAAAAAAGAATAAGACAAACCCCATTACACTAGGACCAGCCGTTCTCAATATATTTTAGTTTTTTTGTATTTTTTCTATACGCCACTTTTGAATATAAGTCCAGTTAACAAACGAGAACGAAAATTGAATTATAAGTGAATAAAATTTAATTAAAATAAAGAGAACGTGGATATAAATCTGCAGGTGAAGTCATGTGCTGCCCACATCAGATGTTTTCTTTCTGGAGAATATGATTTTTGAAAGTGTTATTTTTTTTAAATAATTTACACATGGGCATGATAAAAAAATAATTAAATTCTTGGAAAGATATTTATTATAAAACATATCTCTTTTTTTTTCTTTCTGGAGAATATAGCAAGAGTCTGAATTTAATTAAATTTGTTTTTCTCCCTATATTAAACAATTTTTATTTAAAAAACTACCTAACATATATATTACTGAATTTTTTTTTATATATTTTATGGAATAGATTGAATATTTTCTAAAACTTTCGAAGCAGTTGGTGAATTTTAAATTTGCTTAAAAAATGTTTGAAAAATTAGGTCCCATAGGTTATTTTTCCCCCAGTTATTTTTTTATCATGCCCATGTGTAAATTATTTAAAAAAAAATAACAATTTCAAAAACAATATTCTCCAGAAAGAAAACATCTGCTGTGGGCAGCACATGACTTTACCTGCAGACTTATATCCACGTTCTCTTTATTTTAATGGTTAAATATATTTAATTTTTTCAACCCAGGTTCAATCCAAAACTAATTGGGTGATATTATTCAATTATATCCCTATTGGGCCTACAGACCGTCTAAAAAACATACTAAAATGTCATTTTGATAAAGTCCTTTTTACGGCTGTTGTCGTGCTAACGGACAGATAGACAGAATGAACAAAGTCATAAACACTTTTCAACTATGTTGTAAAGTGTTAAAAAGCATGACGTGTTGCATCTGAAAACAGTTTGTGGCACTAGAACTTTGTTTAATAATGTTTACTTACGAAAAAACGTTTCTACAAGACAATAATTGTTATAACTATGTTATTTATATAACAAGAAAGATCAATCATGCTTAAAGCATTGATTATGAAATACTTTCCAACTTCAATGCAATTTTACTTGAACAAGTATAAAATGCAGTACATTCCTCGGTAACATTTTGAAACTTATCACAATACTGCATTAATTTATTATATTTGAAAACTTCATCGAAACAAATGAACAAATCTTCATCGAAAAAAATGAACTTCATTCAAATGACGGCATTGAAATATAAATTGTCTGGTTTAAACATCTCTAAAATGCTATACATTCCTCGGTAATAGTTTTAGAATTATCATAATACTACGATAATTTATTATATTTGAAAACTTCATCGAAAACAACTGAAATTAATTCAAATGACGTCATAGAAAAAATAACACGCCTGGATCTCTCTATAAAAACAGGATTTCATTCATAACTTTCTCCCATTCATTTCATTCATCACAATACTATAATAATTTATTTTATTTAAACATTTTGTTTAAGACCATGGAGCTACAAAAAATTAAACTCTATGCTTGAAACTTCATCGAAAAAAATCGTCCTTCTCTTTTTAAAATCAGTGAATATTTCATTCATATCATCTATGCAGACTCCATGGACTAAATGATTTTGTGTTAAAGAAATACAGGAATTCTAATACAACTCATTCTATATATTTTGCTGTTTCCATTTCACATAGGTGAAAAATAGGCTTAGTTGTAGAAATAATCAAATTTGGATGAGCATTTAAACTCAAATATATTGTCATTGCGTTGTTTCAGTATGTAGATGTACAGAATTTAAGCAAAAGTAAAGTAGTTTTAGGACGGATACAACACTCAATATGAATTAAAAAGAACTTAGCAAAATCACGATTTTGAAGCAAGATGGATGCCATATATCATTTTGAAGTGGGTCATGTGATCGTTTCATATCATGGTCACGTGATCGTTTCATATAAGATGTGTAATTATTATTTTATTTTTATTTAAAAAACTACTGAATATATTTCGCTGAATTTTTTTTATATATTTTATGGAGCAATTTGAATATTACTTAAAATTTTCGAAGCAATTTGTGAATTTTAAATCCGCTTAAAAAATATTTGAAACATTAGGTCCCATAGGGCTCAAAGTATTTCATTTTTTCGACCCGGGTTCAATCCAA
The DNA here is from genome assembly GCA_951213105.1 of Amaurobius ferox. Classification (NCBI taxonomy): domain Eukaryota; kingdom Metazoa; phylum Arthropoda; class Arachnida; order Araneae; family Amaurobiidae; genus Amaurobius; species Amaurobius ferox. The sequence goes on along the minus strand of OX578139.1, from coordinate 98,068,163 downwards.
AACTAATTGGGTGATATTATTCATTTATATTCCCATAGGTTCTACAGACTGTCTGAACAACATACTAAAATTTCATTTTGATTAAGTCATTTTTACGGCAGTTATCGTGCTAACGGACAGACAGACAGACAGAATGAACAAAGTCATAAACACTTTTCAACTTTGTTGTAAAGTGTTAAAAAGTAGTAGTAGTAATTAGTATGATAACAACTAATTATTACTTTTTTATTTTTTTATTCCATGTGCATTCGGAATAAATTATTTTGGTATCTTAAACTTCTCAACCTTTAACTTACTGATTTCTTATATAGTTTTGAAAATTTTGTAAAAAACAAAGCTTCCTGGTAAGGAAAATGCTGATGATTTTGCATTTTTATGTTGAATATATTCAAGTGTTATGTTTCAAAAGTTCTAGTCTCGATAAAATGTTCGATTCTTTGCTTTTATGTAAATTAAACAGTCTAACATTGAGACAAAATACGGCCGGCCTGAATTGAAATCGATTTGTCAAGAAGCAGATCGAACTGTTTGATTTTGTATGCAGAAGTTTATTTCAGAGAAGGTCACAGACTGGTAAAATAGTGTAGTGATATGTAAAAATTGAAACTTTGGGATAACATATACCACAATATTATTAGATGTTCAATAAAAAAGAAAATGGTAGAAAACCAAAGTTGCACAAAGAAGTATGCTAAGCCGGAAATATTGAGATGTAAAATTATGTTCACATATACAAGCTTACTGAATATCAATAAATATAAATACTGTGCAAAAGATAAGGAACAAAATTAAGAATGTAATTACTTAAAATGCATCATATATATATGGCAGCATATAACTGTTTCTACGATACAGTAGATCCCCTGTGTCAGTGGCTAAATAGGCTAATAGCCCCGAAGTCATAGGTGAAATAGGCATAAAAAGGAGAATTAGGAGGAATATATAACCTGGGCGACGAATTAAGTGATCCGTTCTAACTTCTGTGGTACTTTTATAAAAGTATTTTTATAGTTTTGTATAAGTCGGACTGTCCATCACTCAGCTTTTTGGTTAGCTCTTTCGGGTAGACTTTGAATCCTTGATATGTTTCCGTTTTCCAACTGGTATGGCACTAAATACACCGTATTGCGTATGCATGAAGTGGTGGGGTTCTTCGGTGTATATAACCCATCATCTTTTGCTTCGACAATCAGCGCGCCCTGTCCCATACATTGCCTTTCACTAAGTTATTAGTCAAAGTTAATGCTTTGTCATCTTCCCAACAAAATCCAGACCTGGAATCAAGTAATAAAACTTTTACAATTTTACAATCTTCTGCAGATTAAAACATAGCTTAATGCATTCAATATAAGGATCCGTAAAATAATTTAGCAGATGAGGCGCGACTGATTGAACCTCATACTTGGAATATATTGATCATGAGGATAATTTCTTGTATAGGACTGTGATTGATTATCACCAACAAGAAAACTATCTTTTATCGAATTTTACTCTCTCAAAGTGAACATAATTGGATTTGGATTATTTTGGTGTTCTGTTGAACATTTTATCCACGCGGGAGTTGCTTCGATCGAGAACTACAATTTAAAGTGTTTCGTTACTAGTTTGTTGACGCATGCAAAAATATCGCTTTTCACCGGCATCTTAGATTCAAGAAATATTCATAAATCTGAAGAATGTGTTAATCCATGTTCTATCGTAAATATATGGAAAATGAAATTAATCGCGCTGTATTGAATAAACTGTGAAGTAAAATGTTTGACCACAGCCGGATGGTGTCTTATGAGTAGAGTGATTTTATGATCAGAAATATCTTTTTACTTTCCCTATCATATATAGTAATGTATAGGGAAAGTATTGGAATCGTGTCGAAAATCGTAACTCGGGCAGTTTTATATGGATCTACATGTTTCGAGCATTCTAAAACCTAGAAAAATGTTTATTGAACATGACTTCTGTGTGTCTGTCTGTCTGTGCAATCTATGCATCTACTCTAACTCAAAAAATATTCGACAAAATGTTGCATAATTTGGTAGGCAAGACTCTTGTAGGTTATTCTACTGTTGATTATATTTTTGTACAATTTAAAAATAAAAACATACCTTTTTCTTGCAATATCGCCCACAAAAACCATATGTATCCACTCTAGATGAAAAGCGAACCAACCAAATTTCACAAAATTTGGTATATAGGTCACCTGAAAGTTATTCTGATGCTGATTAGATTTTGGTACGATTTGGAATCAATAACCTGCTTTTTCTGTGAAATGGCCCGTAAAAATCAATCTATAAAATCGATCTAAAATAAAAAGCTACATATGCTTAAATGCATTAATTAAATGCTTATTCTGTACGTAATTTGTGACGAAAAAATAATAAGACAAACTGATACCTCTAAGTCTGACCTTTTTCGAGATATTCAGCATTTTTCACATTTTTGATATGCCGTCTTTGAAAATATGAAACTCTAATTGAAAACGAAAATTGAATTAAAACTGCAAATTCTGTGTAATTTTAAATAATTTTCCGTGTTATTTTGTGCAATTTAATGAATTATGAAAGTTATAAAGAGAACATGAATTTGTGTCTGTAGAAAAAATGTGCTGGCCACATCAGATATTTTTTTCGGACTTGGAAATGTTTGCTTCTCAAAGGAAAATAACAGATCTGTCCTATACATCGCAGAAGTATCAAGTAAAATTTTTACAGTTTACCTTTCTTTACTCATGTATTATATATAAACTTATTTGTAGTCGAAAATTGAAAAAATTAAAATGATTGTATTAATGCATCCAATTACAAAATATGAATTTTTCATAAAAATAATACTCTACGGCTTGAAGAATGAAAAGTAAACGTTCTAAAAACAAGCTACAGAACACAAATTCCTTTCAGACCTCGCTGTTGTGTGAAAGTAAAATAAGGTCTTGAATCTGACTTCATTGAGAAAATGAACATTTTTTTCAGTGAATGAAGAACTTGGCGCGATGAAAAGAGGTTTTCTTTTGAAACACACGAAGAAAAGCAATAAAGCAATATATATCCTTAACCTAAGACAGCGTGAAAAACAGCATAAGAAAAAAAAATACGCACTTTCTAGCAAAAGTTTTAAACAGCATTCTACATTGCCTGCGGGGCAATTTTATTCCCAAGCAATTGCTTTTCTGATGTTTTTCGTCTCCAAGTAAAGGAATTTGTTAAATAGAATAAAACTTAGATATCTATTTAAATTGGTTGTTAAATTTTTTCATCCGAAAATATGTTTCTAATACTGGAGATGGAAATATATTTCGCACGCCGGCGATAATAACGTCACAACTAAAAACATGGAGATTTTGAGTTAATGTCGTATTTGAGTTAGTAAAGATAGATACTATATTCATGCAGAGTGACATTTCCGTAGTTTTAGAAATCGCCGCCAGAGAGCAGACGTGTTGTTCGTGCTATGATCCAGTTTTGAGCAGAATCAGTCACGAACAGTGTCACTGTGGTATTTGTAATGGAAGATTCATATAATTCACAATGTATTTAAGGAATTTGGAAAGCGAATTTGGTCAGGGGTAAGTTGGGATGAAGGATACAACTCAAATAAAATATTCACAAATCCGAATTCTTGAATTATTTGGGCAACAACTGCGACACAACTCAATGGTAAAATATCATATTATAAGGAACCAAAATGAATTCGAAGACTTTTAGTACCATTCTAACGGTTATATGCATTTTTTTTCCAAGGACAGTTTCTTTCAAAGATTAATGGGTTATTCTCTTAAAGGATCAAATTATTTATTTTTCACTTTAGCTTATACTGAAAAATGAGGTTTCTTGAGTTGTGACGTTATTGTGGCCGACGTGCTATTTGTGTTCCGTACATATATCTTATTTATTTCCAAGAAACATCAAGGGTTGTGAGAGAAGAATTTCTTCACAGAAATTGGGAAATGCAGTGGAGTTGTCAAAAACTGATCCCTTACAAGATGATTTTAAAAGGAAAACATTACCATATTTACATTATATAATAATAAAACCATATGAGGCTTGTCAATACGGTATAATAGAAATTTCCACTCTGCGATCCTTTGTTGGTTTATATGATTGAATCAGCTAATAAAAATAGAACATATTGCAATTATCAAATTAATGTATTTATTCTTTGACTTAGTGAGTAACTCTGTAACTCATTACAGGGTGATTTGAATGCTTTATAAATACAAAATCACGTACAAGTTATATATTTTAAAATGTGTCTCGTTTTCTAAAGAATTTTGTATTTTCTTAAATTTGCAAAAGTAAATATAATACAAATAACGAAAATACGGTAAAAATTATGACATTTAAAATTAATTTTTTACACGTGAAATAATGTAAACAACTTGAGTCCACAAAAACCGTTAAAACATTCGTAAATTTGCTTTTACGTAGCACTGACATCAAAACCAAATTATTATAACAAAAAATATTAATATAGTTTTATGTTTCAGATGCGCAAACTATGGATAGCTTTAGGTAAAATTTATTTAGTCAAATGAACAGTTGTTTATATCCCTGTTAAGGGTTAACATAAAAAAATTAGAAAATATTTGGTATTTCTTTTTTCAGGGACTTGAAAAAGAAGTATATTGTAGTTTCCTCGAAAATTGACATCAAAAGTATTTAGTATATTACATTTGTTTTAAATATACTTTTTTCTAGTCTTTTACTTTATAATAAAGGCTACTATAGTTATCATTATTGTCAATCGAAATCATAGAATTATATTAATCAAATAGTCTCTTTCTGCGAAAAGGTTACCGGTAAAAGAAAATTGTTCATAAAGCACCATGTAAACTTTTCTCATATTGAAGATTCTAGCAAATGACTTTGATTGGTCCACTGAGGTATAGCTTAACTCCACCCCCGTGCCCATTATAGAATAGCGAAACCGAATTCCGATGACTTCATAGTAAGGTCATCAGAGCTTTTCGTAAATGACCAGCTGAACTGATATCGATGTAATCGATTTAATTGGTATCGATGTAAAATTAATTCCGCGCAGTCGGTGATGCAGCCCCTGGTCATGATTCACTTAAAACGAGTTGGCGTAACACGAGTAAAATGAATTGTGAATATATCTCACTGTCTTGAGGATATAATCTTCTTTTGTGAATTAGTTAAGAATTTCATAGTTTATTTATTGTATCTGATGTTTATTTTGTGGTCTTGTTAGATAGCTAGATATATATTAGCTGTAATATTGTTCCCTTGTACACATGCTAGTATCTTTAATAAGACGTTAGTTGGCCAGAAATATGGTCACGTTCTTTTACTTTGAGATATAACCCACAATTATAGAGGACTCTGCACTGTCACTCTTATGCTATCTTTCCTTTTAGTCTGAAGTTTAAAGGGAGGAAATTTCCTCTCCTGGGTACTTCACTGATCTCTCCGACCTTGAACCTTGAATTACAGAGGATATGACGTAACAGTATTTTCTATGATACTACTACAGTTTAAAAATACAAAATTTACAGCTTTAAATTAATTTACATATTTGGTTGTTGAATTATTATTCGTACCATAATCGTTTTTATATTTTTTTAAATTTTATTGCAATCTTCGTAAGCAAAATTGTCACTTCTTGCTTAGATATATTGCCGCTCGACGCCAAGATACTGGATTGCAACTGGTTGGGATTTGGTTATAACCCCGCAGCGAGGAATAAAAAATAGCCATACTCTCTAAAATTTTAGAGTTTTAAGTATATAAATTACTGTTTTGTGTTTTAATTTTTTATACGCTCTTGCTATTTAAATAACAGTTGTTGCCTCGCAAATTTTGCGGTTTAAAGTTGTTTTATACAATCTGACCTAAACTACAAATTTCAATGGCAGAACCGCACAGCAGCCCGATTGAAAGTTTTTCATCCTGCAAATTTCACATATTTATATATTTTATAGAAGAAATGTTCAAATTTATATTAAAAAGAGTCGACCAATTAATCGTAATGAATATGGGAAAAAATTAATAATTCATAATCACGTATAGTTATAGTATTAAATATTCAAAGAAATTACATTTTAGTAGGAATGAACGTTCATAGAAATTACATATTCTCGAAATGAAATTATCAAATATTCGAGAAAAGATATGTTATTATTATTAAAGATATTTGAATTATTATTTAAATATTATTATTAAAGATATTATTAAAGATATTTGAATATTCGCCATTCGAAATGTTCAAATTTATATTAAAAAGTGTCGACCAATTAATCGTAATGAATATGGGACGAAAACTAATAATTCATAATCATGTGTAGTCATAGTATTAAATATTCAAAGAAATTACATTTTAGTAGGAATGAACGTTCATAGAAATTACATATTCTCGAAATGAAATTATCAAATATTCGAAAAAAGATATATTTACAGGATCAGCTATTTGTACGGATAGGTATCCATAACAAGTTTAAATATTCTTCGAAAAAAATATCAAAAATTCTTTGGAAACATTATTAAATAGTCATAGGGATAGATATACATAGAACCTGATTTTAATAATGATAAATGATCATAAAAACTACCAAATATTCATATAAAGAAATTATCAAATATTTATAGAAATAAATATACATGGAAGATTGATCTTTATAACAATAAATGCTCATAGAAACTATCAAATACTATTGGAAAGTAATTATGAAATATTCATGAGAATAAATATTCTTAGAATCAAATCTTAGTAAAGAATAAATGTTCTTATAAACTATTAAATATTCTTGAAAAGCAATTACGCGCGCGCGCGTGCGAAATATTCATAGGAATAAATGTCCATAAGACCAGATTTTCATAAGGATAAATGTTCGTAGAAACTATCAAATATTCAGAGAAATCAGATCTTCAAAACGATAAATATAAAACTATCAATTATTTCTGAAAAAAATTATCAAACATTTATAGGAATAAATATCTATAAAACAGATAAATTTTCATATTGCTAAATATTCATAAAATCTCTCAAATATTCTTGCAAAGCAATTATCGAATATTCATACGAATACATTGCATGGGACCAGATTACCATAACAATAAAAATTCATAGAAATTACCTAATATTTATGTGAAGAAATCATGAAATATTCATAGGAATAAATTTCGTAGGACTAATATCGTAAGAAAAATTCGCAGGAATGAAGATTAAAAGAAATTTCAAACATATATAAAAATTATCTAATACTTTTTGGACAAAATTATCAAATTTACTCAGGAAGAAATTCGCAAATTTATCAAATGTATTTAAAAACTGAAATAATATGAAGTAAAAAATATATTCAAAAATAAATAGTTAAAAGTACCGATCGTTTTGAATGTAGCTCGTGAAATACACGTGATGTACAAATCTCATTGTTCTAAAAAATAACACAGTGCATTTAGTCTGACTTCATTGAAAAAAATCGCATTTTCCCATAGACTGCAGAACTTGATTCAGAAAAGGAATATGTTTTCTTTGAAATGAATATGGCAAAAAAGTAATATATTTCTTTAAGCAAATAAGATTCTTTAAGATATATGTAATATATTTCTTTAAGACACATAGCAAATAAGAAGGAAGCAGTTGGAAAAGACTTTTCACGTTTTAATTTAAACTTCAAATTACGTCAAGACGGAAATAACTTCTTCCTAAGCAGTATTTTTTTTTTTTTTTTTTTTTTTTATCTATTAAATTTCAAAGTAAAAGAATGTGTATAGGTGAAAATTGACACTGAAATTTGTGTGAATTGCTCGACAAAATATTTTTACTACAAAACTATTTAACTAACGAAGAATTGAGCTACTATTTAAGAAAACAGCAGTCATGTGCCGTTTCATAAATGCTGTTATCTGTAAAGAAAGTAAGGTCTTAACTTTGATATCACCTTATAGGCCACCACTTTTTTTAATGTGAATTTGATAGTTGCTTCCTTATCTAACATGAGCTCATATTTGAAGAAATTCAAAAGACAGCTAGGGTTGGATTTGTGGTTCTTTATACAAATTCGTAAAAGGGTGGTACAAATAAAGTTTTCTCGTTGCCATTGCAGATATCGGCTATTCTAAGCTGACGAGCGCATAAAAAGGCTGAAACTGATCTATATATTATGGCAGATGTTGTTATCTGCAATGAAAAAGAGGTCCTTGGTTTGGGAACTTCTCCTAACGACGAGTTCTGCAAGTATGGTTTAAATTTTGAGTTTCAAAAAAAAATCTGTGTTCTTATTTACAGTTGTGGCCTTTCAAATACAGAATGAAAGATGATGGTTTGAGTAGCTCAGGACCATAAACTGGCCAGATTATATGGTACGAAAGATCACAGAGGCCTGAAATGTTCACAATTATGTCCAAACAGCTTAACTTTGTATGTTATTTACAGTGGACGACTAAAGTCTAAATAATAACAAACTTTAACTTTTTCTAGTGACTTACGTTTTATGATAGCAATGTAATTTTATGGATGGTGTCGTGAAAAGAAATGAACATTGGAGTGTTTTCCTTTATAAATATATTTTGGATTGAATTATCATTCTTTATTATCACCATTATTGCCCGTGAATCGTATATTCGTACGTTGTATCGTTGCCGCATTATATAACCCACCATTATATTATTTGTGCGAGTTCCTAAAATATAATTATTAACATACTACATAATTGAATTTCACAATTTTAAGTTTTAAAATAACCATTATGTATTACACATATTCAATTATGATTAATTTTATATATGGAACAAGGAAAGAGGGGTAATTCATACATATTTAATACCTGTTTTGTTTATAATGTTCTACTTATAATTTTCTCAAACTTGTCGTAGAGTCAATTTTGATTTCAAATTTTCTCTTCAGACTATTTTAATTTCACATTTGCTCTACAGACCATTTTAAATAAATGATCAATCTCTGGTATTTATAATACAAGTAAATTAAAATTTTTGAAATGAATATATATATATATATATATATATATATTAGGGTGGAGCGAAAAACCTTTTTTTTTAAATTCATATTTCCTGAGTCATTATACGGTTCCAATTGGGCTGGAAAAAGTTGTCTCCAAATTTCTGTCCAAAATATTAACATCTTGAGGTTCCACACCTCAAGTGAATATTTATATTGACTATAATGGTTGTGTGCTTTTTTTAGGAATTACTTTGTCAGAAACATCATTGTCAGCGCCAGAAATTGCTTCCCACAACCCACATACTCAGACTCAGACAGAAATAGCAAACCCAACTCCAAAAAATGGTACTAGATGGCAGCATTGGTTCTAGTCTGACTACTGGTTCTAGCTTGAGGTAACGATCACGTGGATTTCAGGGCCTGGCATGACTCGTGATAACTGAGGAGTCGTCAGTCAGCGACTTTTTAGTTATGTGGTAGTTCGGTTTGACAAGTTTTATCTTTTATCAATCGTGTTTCAGGTTGTTGTTGAAACCCAGACCGTCCGACCTACCAGAAAGGTGTAAGGTAACTGGGTGTTTCAGGTTGGACTAAGATGACCTCAACTAGAAGTGAAACTTTTTGTAATGTTTTTGGAACTTCAGAGCAACTTAAAGAGACAGTTTTACCCACGTATGCTGATTTAATGAAGCATTTCCTTTGGGTCAGAAATGATTCATTGTGGAAAGGGAACAATAAAGATCCGTCAGTCAAAGATATTAGCGACATTGTTTTTTGTGACATTGAAAGAATTTGGAAGAAAGCCTCCTTACCTTTATTACGTCAACAAGAAATTATTCGTCTTATAAGAAATTACAATGAAAAGTATAAAAACGTGAAAAGAATACCAAAATCTCGGAAGGGGGCTGACAACATTAAGAAAGATTTCTTCAACCATGTAAATAGTACCTTGTTTGATATTTCTTCATGCAAATGTTTGAATTACGAAAATGTAAATGTTCCGTGAAGATTCCAAGCATGGAGCGAAATTTCTTAACAGATCAATGGCATGAAAGGAAACTGGCCATCGGGTCTGTCGATGTTTCTGTAAGTCGAAAATTGAAACATATAGCAGAAAGACAACAAAGAAGGGTAGATCAGGAAGCTAAAGCAAGAGAATACAAAGATAATGCGTCTATGACGATTACAGACTTAGAAGTGAACGCCGCTTTAGGGTCTGATTCAGAAGATATAGCTGAAGATGATGACGATTACGTTAGCCATGAACACAAACGCCCAAAAGCAAGCTATGTTCAAACTCCCTCAACCTCTAAGACATGTCAAATGCGAATATATCTGCTAAATGTAGCCGTTGCTTGTGCTAAAGTGGGAGTATCGGATCGGTCAGCTGCTGTCATTGCATCTTTTGTGCTTCAGGATGTGGGGATTGTATGTAAAAATACTCCAACTAAAGTTATTGACAGGACTAATCTGACGAGAGAACGTGGAAAGTTGCGGTCATAGCTTGAGTATACAGCTGCACAAATAATGCAGTCTTTGGACATGGACGGCATCTTCTTTGATGGAAGGTGAGACAAGACTATGGTGTATGAGAAGAAAAGGAATTCTTTCAACAGGATTATAGCTATGGAAGAGCGTATTGTTCTCTTGTCAGAACCTGGTTCTGTTTATATGGGACATATAACTCCGGATTCTGCGTCCAGTGCAGATATTACACGAAACATCACCAACTTCGTTACACAGAAAGGGATTGCGCTTTCCAAACTCGTTACTGTTGGGTGTGATGGAACGAAGTCAACACTGGGAAGAAAAATAGCGTAGTTAGACGTCTTGAAATCTTTGTTGGTCATAAACTGCATTGATTTATATGCTTGCTGCACGCTAACGAACTGTCTCTTCGTCATCTTTTCCAGAAGATTGGTGGAAAGACATCTGGGCCACAACAGTTTTCCGGAACAACAGGAAAATCCCTTGAAACGTGTGAAACCTTTGAACCGTGACAGGATATGTCCCAATTCCAGTTTCTCTACCCTAAATTGACAAAAAAGACCTCAGTGCAAACCAAAAATACCTACTTGATATTTCTAGGGCAGTACCCTCGGGGGAGTGCTGTCCAGACTTAGCAAACAGGAGTCCTGGGAAGATAGCTCACAACGGCCAACATTATTCTCCGCCTTTACGTATCAACGCCCGACCCACCAGATGATTTGAGGCTCCTAGCAGAATATGTTATACAGGTTTATGTGCCATCCTGGTTTGAAATAAAGAAAAACGCGAGAGCAACTCATGGAGCACGTCATCTTCACGGAATTATTAAGAAAAGTTCATTCTTGCCAGAAGAGTTTAATGGAATAGTTAACGAAGTTATTCAGAGGAAATTTTATTTTGCTCACTCAGAAAACATTCTGTTGGCGATGTTGAAAGATGAACGAGTACACATTCAAGAACTTGGCTTGAAAGAATTCTCCAAGCAAGAAAAACTGATTGGAAGGGGAAAATACGCTATTTTGAACTTCCCAAATGGAATTTCAAAGCAGAGGAGTATTTAGAGATGATTCGTTGGGACAATTCCTTGGATCCACAGGCTACCTTGAACCTCAGCGACGGAGACATAGCAATATTGTTCAGAAACGCTTCACAGTTTGAAATAGAGAAGCTTCCTTGTCATTCTCAAGTAGTAGAAAGGCATGTGAGACTAGTTACAGAAGCGTCATTGGCAGCATGTGGTGGAGAAGCCAGGGATTTATACATAGGTAGCGGAATCAAGTCCCGGAACGAACTTCCGAAGTTCGACACCAAGATGAATTTCTTCGGACCTCGTGTAGAACCTGAAGATCACGAGTGATTAGGCTGAAACTTTTTTGCTGTTTTTTTAACCAGTTGAAACCACTTGTTGGTTCAGAAAACAATAAAATTGGAAAAAAATTGGCCTTTTTCACTCCACCCTAATGTATATATATATATATATATATATATATATATATATATATATATATATATATATATATATATATATATATATATATAAATATATATATATATATATATATATATATATATATATATATATATATAAATATATATATATATATATATATATATATATATATATATATATTAAGGATGAGAATCTGCAAATGTGAGACTAGGAGTCTTTTATTTGCTTAAAATCATATAGACCTACATTTAATATAGATTGACACATACCGCTGTTGCCGTCATGGACATTGAACCTACTGTTGGACACTTATTGCCTTTTGTCATGGCTATTGATACACACTCTAAGTGTTAAACGCCACCGCTATTTGGCAGTAAGCACAATCTTTTTAGCTCATCATTCTTAAGTAACTTTTTCACCATCTCTCTGAATATTGACTACCGGTCATTCTTAATTCACTTTAAACCACCTTCTTGGCCCGCATCGCCTCTCAATCTTTGGGAGAACACACTTCGACAGACATTGCCTCAATTCTATGAAGCATACTCTTGACCATGTTGGGCTATCATTCTAGTCACAACTCTCTCGGACGTCCATTCATCGCTGATTGTCTATTATTCACTGAATATTCACTCGAATTTCCTCTGCTTGTTACCACATCATTTCACCTGAGGTCCAGACACGTCCTCCGCATCTCATTGGTTGCCCTTAGGGCGATGCAGAAAAACTGATTGATCGCCTAACTTGTTAACCAATCTGCATGGTATTAGCCTTGCCCTGAAAAATTGTTTTGATCCAACTACATCTATAACTTATGTGCATTGTATTTATTGCCGTCATGAACTCCCGGGTCATGACAGCCGTAAACTGGTGCCTACGCGTCTGCGCTTTGTCTTGCTTGGTATATATCATAAATCTTCGTAATATTAACACTGCCTCAATGTCTACTGGTCTCACTAATGGCCATTTCAAAGGAATCCTGCAATGCATTAAAGAATAATAGAAATGACTAGGACGTATAAATCAGTAGATGTTCTTCAATTTGAAGTATAGAGGATGACAAATGCAGTTCCAGTTCAAACTGAGAAGGGACGAAAATTGCTTTAATACATCAATGCTTAAAATGTATTTCGGTCAACCAGAGATTCATGGTTATATTAGGCAATAAAAAATGAGTTTTTAATATTATTTTTGAATGCGTCATATTGCAAATTTGAAGAAGTTGTTAAACATTAGTGTGAGATATATGGTTGAGTTGGTATCAAAATCTGTTGCTAAAGTAAAACCAAATATAAAGTGTGAGAATCATATACGTTCTTATTCTATTTATTTGTCCGCTGATAAAGACTAAATTCTTGAAGTTTATTTTAAGAAAATAGCGATATATTTACGTTATATTCATTTTAAAAAATAATATATCTAGGGATTTCGAAAACAAGAAACAGCTATCTTCGCCACCAGAAATAAATCAGTATATTTGGCGAATTTGTAAGCGGCAAATCCCGTAATGTATCCAATATCACACCTACTCTTATTGTTATGAAACGTATCCTCAGGAATCGTAGGTGTACACAGATTATAAAAGAATGAGTCCAGTCTAGGGTGCGCGACAGCCCAATGGTTAGCGCGCGGGATTTGCACTCGGACGGCCCTAGTTCGATTCCCGTCACTATCAAAACTGCAGCCGTGTTCACGCAGAGTACGATTACGTTAAATATGTGGATCCGTAAGTCCTTCTGAGAGGTTGGTTGTAGGGGGAGGCGGGCACGGTCCCTGCGGATTCGTCTCCCACTGGGTCCCAGTCTAAATTTTGTGGCACTTCCCGACCGTACTGACAGATACTTTATACCTTTCTGGTATGTCGGAAGGTCTGGGTCGAAGGAGAACAACAAGACCAAGTTTCTGGATAACTTACGTTTATTCACAAACACAACGTAAACAGGAACAGCACACAGAAAAACAACACTTAAATGCTCCACTAATTTCACAGAATAAGCGATATTATTCACAGATTGTTGACGAAAGTAATTTCACAAAACAGTCGCTAGAGTCAACGGCCGTACCGTGCTGAAAACAGCGGTTCTCGTTAGATCCCCGAGGTCAAGCAGCATTGCGCGCGGTTAGTACTTGGGTGGGTGACCAACTGGGAACACCGCGTGCTGTTGGCACATTTCGGGCGCGGTAGCCCGGTGGTTTGCGCGCTGGATTTACACGCTGCCACAACTGCCGCGTGTTCAAGCGGAGTAAGATCGCGTTAAACATGTGGGTCCGTAAGTCCTTCCGAGAGGTTGGTGGTAGGTGAAGGAGGGTACGGTCCTTGTGGATGCCTCCCCCACTGGGTTCCGGTCTAAATTGGGTGGCACTTCCCGGCCGTCCAAACAGTTACCTTACACCTTTCTGGTAGGTCGGACTGTCTGGGTCTCAACAACAACAACAACAACAACAACAAAAGAGTCGCTAGAGTCAACGGCCGTACCGTGCTGAAAACACCGGTTCTCGTTAGATCACCGAAGTCAAGCAGCATTGGGCGCGGTTAGTACTTGGGTGGGTGACCACCTGGGAACACAGCGTGCTGTTGGCACATTTCGGGCGAGGTAGCCCGGTGGCTTGCACGCTGCCACAGCTGCTGCCGCGTTCATGCGGGGTACGATCACGTTAAACATGTGGGTCTCTAAGTCCGTTCGAGAGGTTGGTGGTAGGGGAAGGAAGGTACGGTCCCTGTGGATCCCTCCCCCACTGGATTCCGGTCAAAATTGGGTGGCACTTCCCGACCATCCAAACAGTTACCTTACACCTTTCTGGTAGGTCGGACGGTCTGGGTCTCAACAACAACAAAACAGTCGCTACTATTCTCAAAACATTGACAGAAATCATAGTTCAATAAAGTTCGTGTCATATTAACTCGTCAATTCCACTCCAACGGAGTCGTGAGTCCTTTTTATAGTCTCTCAATAGAACTTTCTAGAAATCTCTACATCTCAAGGAACAATCTTTCTATCGAGAAGTTTCTGGAACATGTCAAATGTCGCCAAACCTGGAAACCTATCCTTTGGGAGCCAAACCTGGAAACCCAGTAAAAAATGAATGTGAGTTTCTAGTAAAAGTCAAGTGCTGTTACCATATCAGACTTTAGCTATTCTATACCCACAAATTCGAAATTTATTGAGCTCAGAGAATGTCGTACATTGGTTATATTAGAGCTTCAAAATTACCAAATGTATGTTATATCTGAAAATAAAATTTAACACGTATTTGAAACAGATATATCAAGCATTTTTCTATACACAGACATGCTGCTGTTTTTTTTTAAATACAGCATATCGAAAAATGTTATTAGAAGAGAATAAACAAATCCCTCAGGCGAAGTATTCTGATGCTTAAATTAAGTGTGTGGGTAATTTCTACCAAAACGTCTTACTCTTTTATATGAAGCATCTTTCCCTGAATAAATGCGCAGTTCGAAAATAAAGTCAAAAACAATCTTATTGTATTTTATTTTTTCAAAATTGTCTGTCTAATAATATTTATTTAACAATAATTTAATCAAATTTAATCATATTAAAATTTCACCCGGAAATTTCGTAGTTTGGGAAATGAAGACATCTGTGAAAAAACATCTTAATACCCGTGCTTCAAACATATTTTATCCTATTAATACTAGATAATTTTTTCTCCTTGGATGTTTAAATTTTCCAATATGTGCTCACTTTTTTCTTTGAATATTTATTTCCATTTCAAATAAATTAATGAGAGTGGTCAAAAAATGCTAAACGTTGAAATGTTCTTCATAACAGATTATAGGACAAAATATTAAATATATCAAGCTTTTTTAAAGACAGAAAACAGCTTTTTTTGTTAGAACGAGTATGACAAAGAATCAGTACGGAAGGCAAAAACACAAAAAGAAGTTGTATTACGTAACCCAGAAAGGAAATCGTTGGCATACGGAAATTAAACAAATAGACGTTAAAAAATAGTTTTTTTTAAAATACCCCCCTTTTATGAACTTACGTAGAACTTAAATGTATGAGAAATGTACTTAATTGAAAGCTTGTAACCTAAATGTATGAAGGAAAACAGTGTAGCAATTTTGAACTATTTAACTGTTCTAGTTATCAAGTTATTCTCAAAAGAAAACTAGTACATTTTTACTGCGGTTCCAGGACGTGATGGACCAGTAAGGCCAACACATTAAAATGTACCACGACAGACAACTATATGACAAATATGAGCAATCTATCTACTTCGAATCTCGAGTTATGCCCGAAAAACGAGAACATTTCTATGGCAGGCCATGATCGGGTTATCTCAATTGATTTCCAAATCCTAAGAACGAAAACAACAGCGATATACCTAATTCGAACTTTCTAGCTGTTTCGGTTCTCGAGTTATTCCCCAAAAACCAGTACATTCGTATTGCTGGCCCAGGACGGGCCAGCCCGATCACCGATCAGATTAAAAATCCAAAGAGTTAAAATATATCACAAACGACAATGACGTATTAACTTTGAACTTTCTAGCTGCTACAGTTCTGTAGTTATTCTTCAAAACGTGTACATCCTTATTGTTGGTCGAGGAACAAAACTAGTCGAGAAACTGAAGATCGAGGAAATAACGTTCTAACCCGATAAGTTTCAAAATTCAAAGAATTACAATATATCCCAAAAGACAATGGCACACAAAATTTGGATATTCGAACTGCTCCGGTTCTCTTGTTATTTCCCCTTAACGGGTACATGCCTATTGCAGGTCCAGGGCTGGTAAGCTCGATAATATTCAAAATTCAAAATAATTTAAATATATCACAAAATACAATGACACATCAAATTTGGACTTTTTGCCTCTCTGGTTTTCAAATGATTCTAAAAAAAAAAAACGAGTACATTCCTATTACGGGCCCAGGATGGGCTAGTCCGATAAGAATGAAAATCAAAATGATTAAAATATATTACAAAATAAACTAACACATCAAATTTATACTGTCTAGTTGGTACAGTTCTTGTGTTATTCCCCAAAACGACTACATTCTTATAGCGGGCCTAACCCGCTATATACGGCCTAACCCAATAAGATCCAAAATTCAAAGAATTAAAATATATCACAAATGGCAATGGCACACAAAATTTGGACTTTCTAGACGCACCGGTTCTCGATTTATTTCCCCAAAACGAATACGTTCCTATGTCATGTCCAGAACAGGATAGTCCGATAAGGTTCTAAATCCAAAAAACTGAAAACAAAAATAATGACTTACCAAATTTTATGTTACTATGATTAATAGAGCCCATGTTATTAGGGTTTGAAAGATTTGAATCGCACTGGCGAACAAACACCAGATCAAGTTAAATAAAAAAAGCATAAAGGTAGGGAGTCTAATCTTCTAACTTTCACGGAAAAAAACGAAAGGACGAATATAAGGAAGAATATAGACCAATAGGAGGATTCAAACCACTTTATTGCTGAATATAAATGAATACTAAGTGACCTATGTAAGGGAACAAACAACCTGTAAGGGAATAAATAGTAAGGGAACAAACAACCTGTCTCAAAGATACTACTTAACAGCACCAACTAACTTCTAAAAACATGCGGAAGAAATATAGTAAAAATAAAATGGGGGGGGGGACCAATTTCGGAAGCTAAATGAACTTCATAAATAGGAAAAAAATACTAGCGGTTAAAAAACTTCAGCTTTACGGATATTACAGAAAAATATAAGAAAACAATAAGTTTCGAAATACTGCATTCATCAACTCAATTCAAAGAACTTCCCATAAAGCAATTTAAAAATATCGGCGAATACAAGACTGAGTAATTAAGAGTAATGACACAAAATATGAGAGAAATGACCAATTTTGGAAGTTATATGAGCTAACTTGCAAAAAATTTTTTGTCCTACCGGGAATCGAACAATGAATTTTCGTACTGGTTAGCCTACCGTTGAGCTACAGGGACGGAATTACAGGTTTTTATCGTCGGAGTAGACTCTGCATTCTCCACTCTCTAATGTGAGATTAACGCGAAACTGACATTCATGACATTTCTACTTCAAGTTAGTCTTCTGGTTCTATTTTCATCCTCCACGTTAGCTTTCGGTCTTTGAACTCCCGATTTAGAAATCGTCGTTCAATGTGCCAGAGTTAACTGAATCCGTGCTAGTCGAACTGGGGTAACTTTCAAACCTTCGGCAGCTTTACACTGACCTACAAAGTTGATTTGTTGCCATCATCTTAAAGAACCTTGTTGCCCCAATCAAGAATCAAACCATGGATCTTCGTACTGGGTAGTCGATGGATCTTCGTACTGGGTATTTCGTTTAACTACTGGGACAGAATTGCAAACTTTTATCGTCGAAATGGACTCTGCTAACTTCAACTAGGTTCAAATAACATTCGATTAATACATGAAAATATCGGTGCATAAAATGATGCTGAAATATGAATTTCACACCATTACTGGAAGTAACCGTTTTCAAGATTATGAAAATTTCATATTTTCATTTAAAGAATAAGATATAACTTTTCTATACGAGGACACTTCATTAAACAAAGTAACATAAGCTTGCAGTATGAATACATTCATAAGCCAGCAGTATGAATACATTTATTCTTATATCAATATAAAGATAACCAGTAACTTACACGGATAGTGGACATGTTAGTTTCTGCTTGTTTGTCCATTGCAAACACATTACTTTCCACTCAATCTCCTTATTTTCCCAGGCATTTCCTCGAACTGTACATCAATGATTGGATCCCAGGCCTGAAGAAATTAGTGTCAAGATCCTGCAGCCAAGACATTGTAGCATGTTAAAATTGTCTGTCGGTATTATAACGATTTCCACACAAGTGTTTCAGTGCCAGATCATAGCTATAAGATATTCAAGTGCTTCCCAATCACAGAGTTGTAATAGTTTGCTCATATGATCGACAGTGTGGAGCTTGGCAAATCACGACGCCTATACTTTATAAAATTGTGATAAATTTCAGCTGGTATTATACCCTGAACTCGCAGAAATCTTATCGCAATATGGATCTCAGCGGTTAACCGCGTTCCCCCAAGTGCTATCGTTTTTAAACGTTTCATACGCAATGTGTCTGACATCTGTTGCTCTCTGCCAGATCAGAGCTATCGATCTCTCTCGCAGCAGGGAAATTAACAGAGATCTGAGTTCATTCTATAGGATCACATCTATCCAATAACGATTTTCCCGCATGTAATAGACTTTGTTACCTTAAGCAATGGAGGGGCCTTATAGATATTCTAAGTTATTAGTAGGCTAATTTATTCCAAGGTATTAAGCCGCAGATTTTGATTGCAGCTTTGAACATTTTGTTCCTGTGGTGGTTTAAAATTTTTGTTATTGCCGTAGGGAGTCTTCAATTTCTTTGTTTCTGTCATATACGAGGAATGTGCCCAGCAACCAGCTAGATGTACCTGTTTCTGTATGTGTGTGTTTTATTAGTCTGTTATTGTTTTTCTGTTGTTTTGTTTGTTTTTTCTGTGTTTTTCTCTGCAGTTCTTTGTAACTGCTCTACACCTTTTAAGTGAGCTGGATGGCTTGGGCAATACAAAAAGAAAAAAAAAGATTGTTCTTAACGAATTTTTTTCAATTTTATCGCATTTGCAGCAGTTTGAGCTGTACGTATAATTCAAAAATAGTTTTAGTTTTTGCAACATGCAATAGATTGCGCTAGCATTTCAAATTGTAGCTTTATTGACTATTAAATTCACAACTTTTAAACCAATTAGAATATTAAAAAAATCTGAACTCGGTGTTTCCTTTCTGGAGTCGAAGTACCTCTGAACCAAATTTCATGGCTATGGGTCACACATATTTTCCACAAATATCTTATTTTATTATTATAGATATTTTCAATTTTATAATTTATTAATGTATGTTTCATGGCGCGAAATATGACAGAAATTACTTATTAGATCAAATTTGCAATTTTATAATAATTTATGTTACATCTGGCAACGCAGCGGATTTTAAAATTGCGCAAAATCGCATGTATATTTTAGAAAAAGTAAAAGTTGAATTAATTAAAAATATTTTGAATATCTATATATTTTATTCATAACTTGGTTTGATGAAATATGTATAATTACGTCAAAAGAATGTAAATAACAAAATAACGATTTGTATTTATCCTGTAGTACAAGCTGCATGGTACCCATATTCTATTTTATCAAAGATTTTTACAGGAATCTATACATGTTTTATAAGAGTAAAACACTATTACCATATTTACAATTAGAACAAATTTCTCGGCCTTTCCCAGGTCCTAAATAAGCGCCCGCTACTTAAATAATGCAAACAACACCACACAATTTCTAAATGGCCTGTTTTGAATCAAAATCCTTTCCGCGCTCCGTTTTCTTCTATGCGCAACCAAGTCAATTATACAACTCAATATAGTACGCTCTTTTATTACGCGCTAAATAGGCTCATTTCATACGCCACACATAAATGAATTCACACAAGCGTGTCACAAATAAACGAAAACACTTAAAATCTCAAAAAAAGAAATAAGAATCTTTAACCCCGGAAGTAAATTGAGAATAAGAATTTTATCTCAGTGAGCTTCTACCTGGTTGTGAAGTTACATTTTCAGAGAACAAGTGATATAATTGAAATAACTATATATTCCAAGTCATGAAAATGTATCTTTTAAATTCACGAATTTAGAAAATAGCAATTAAAACAGCACTTAAAATTGTCTTCTAAAATATCATTCGCAGAGAACCTGCGACATTTTATATTTTATCACCTGAACGAAAAAAAAATAATTTTGAAGTCGAAATTTCAAGAAAATTTCGGAAAACTTCATTCACTTAAATGTTTGTCACATTAAAACTAATTCGAATTAAAAACAGACAAACAAAACTCGACAGGGTGTCTTCAGAAGTTTAGCTAACCCAGTACCGAATTTAGCGGTTGTACGAAGCTTAAATTGTTCGTTACAAATGACACACATTCACAGATAGACAGATATACAAATATATTTTATTATGTAAGATGCACAGAAAAAAGGCGGAAAATTGAATTGCGTTTGAACAGCATAAAATTGATCTTCTTTACAAAATATCAAGCGTGGGCGTATTCTCCCTGAAAGAAAACCTCTTCGACAATGTAATAAATAATTTTTTCCCGAATGTCATGATGTGTACTCATCCATGTTTGCTAAGTGGGTGTAGCGTGTACTGCAGACATCTCATCCAAGTTAAGCGTCTGCGACAAAACTAAAACATATAAAACTCCCTAATCGTCGCTCTTAATATAAATAATATATTTGGAGGAAAATACGTGTAATGTATATTAGTGAAATAAATATACATTAATATGTATGTAACTATGTAATACGGAATGAAATATAAACTGCGATGTAGAATATGTGAAATAGTATGTAGTATCTGTGAAGCGACATATACTACATGCAACTACCAGAAAAATTTCAAAATCCTCGATTTTAAGAATTTTATGCGCACTCATATTGTTTCTTTCAAGTTGAAGAATATCATAATTGCGATAACCTGGTTTATGGGTAGTGAGCAGAATTGCCAACCTAGTCATTTTATAGCTATATTTTGTTATTTTTTGCCATGGTTCTAGCCACAAATTTTATCAATGTATTGGCAAGACTGGTAGTAAGGAAAGGTAAGATGAACACATTTTCCCGTTTAAACTATTAACTTTCTCAAACATACGTAATATGAAATAATATTATAACAAGAAAGTTCAACCATGCATAAAGCATTTATTATGAAACACTTCCCAGCTGAAATACAATTTTATTTATATTTTAAACTGCTTCAAAAACATCATCGATTTATATTTTTAGTACTTTGGCGTTCAGTTTAACACATATTTTTGAGTAGAGTTAAAATATCAATTCGAAATTAAAATATCAATTAAAAGGGGTGCATTTAAAAAAGTAGCAGCCTCTAACACTACTCAGATTCAAAAAAATATTATAAAGAGCTAAATATGCTGATTTTTAAATCGCAAATATAAAACCACGGAGGTAAAGAGAATGAGTTAAAACTTCATGTTGAGTAAACTCCAAAATCGTTTGAAACAATAATTCAAGTGACACTGAGATAAGATAAATCCCACCACATTGCATACATTTATTTCCATGACGAAAGGCTCGTATTGTATGACTGATATTTATTTGAACTGTTAATTTTTCAGAAAAAAATTATCAGTGCAATGCAAATTATACTTCACACAATAAAAAATATTCCTATGTATTCAAATATATTTTACCCTACAATTTGTGTCTCTATATATTTTATACCCTGTTATACTACAACTAGGAAAAAATAATTATTACTTCTGTTTATAATTAGGTAATTTCAATTTAAAAATAATCAAAAATACATGCACAAAGTACTGTATCTTCTAATTGTGTTAAACGAGAATCGATGGGACTTTACAGCACTAGCGACAGCTACATATAATTCTCAAAGCATTGTGGTATTTTCAAGCTTTTCACCCATAAGAGTTTTATCTCCTTCGCTTAAGCCTAAAACTTTCGAAAAATTTCTCTGCATTGAGACAATTTAAATCGCCCAAAATAGAGACGAATTTAAATCACCCAAAACTTTCTAAAAATTATCTACATTATAAAAAAAATAAAATAGAGACAATTAAAATCACCCAAACCTTTCTAAAAATGTATCTACATTATAAAAAATAATAAAATAGAGACAATTTAAGTTACCCCAAACTTTCTAAAAAATTCTCTATATTGTCAAAAAAAATAAAATCGAGTCAATTTAAAATCGTTTGCAGAATAAAAATGACGCAATCTTCGAATCATATCTGCAAATGATCCTTTCAAGTGTCACATTCGCACTTCATAGAGGAAACTTTTATTCCTTTGTATCATTCCAAAACCCCGAGAAAGAAGTGAAATAAATTGTGTTTATATCAAAAAATCTCGAAGTACGTACGATTACACAAAGTACGAACAACACTCCCACTGATGAAATATAAATTGAATTTGGAGCTTGAACTTCAGATAGAGATTTTTTTAGTTAGGGACAGCTTTCCTCTATTTCATTGGAAAGAAATGGACGAGAAAGGACGATGAAAGCAAAGAATGGGAATGAATTAAGATGCATTTATGTAGAGTGATGGATTTATCAAATACAACAACATTACATGTGGCATTTTTTTTTCAACATGAAAGTTGATTTGGGAATAATTTATAAATGCATACAGACCTGTTAAAAATTAACTTAACAGATTACCATGTACTGTAAATTCCTTTAAGAGAAAAATCTTATTCAAGTAACACTACCCCTTTTTTTACCTTACACCTTTCTGGTAGGTAGGACGGTCTGGGTTTCAACAACAACAACACATGTTGTAAAACAGAAAAATGAAGATTTTTCTGTAATTTGAAATCATGTTTATTATTCTATTTATTTATTTGTACTATAAACAATGAACTAAATAAACGTGAAGTCCTCAACAATATTCTGAGGGAGAGGGGAGACATGCATTCTTGTTTGTGGTGTCACACTCAAATTTTCCCGTTAAGAAGTATGGATTCTGGCACTCCAGTAAATAAAATAGCCCAGCCCTGGTCTAAGGGATTGTACAGTTATTAAATTTTGTTAGGGAGTTGTATAATAGCAATGTTTTGTTAGGGAGTTGTATAATAGTAATGTTTTGTTAGGAAGATGTATAATAGTAATGTTTTGTTAGGGAGTTGTAAAACAGTAATGTTTTGTTAGGGAGCAGTATAAGAGTAATGTTTTGTTAGGGAGTTGTATAATTGTAATGACTTGTTAGGAAACCAACTATGGGCTAAGGGATCGTAAATTAATTAATTTTGTTAGAGAGTTGTATAATAGTAATTCTGCTTAAGGTAGCCGTTTAGTAACGGGACAGATACGTATTCCACTTCTGTTTGGAGATTTTTGGAGTGCAAGGGTTGCAGGCGGATGAATAGAAATACTTCCGATATATAACTTCTTGCTCCCGTCATATGATGGTTTAATATCTGGTCATGTAATACTTTAGCGTGAATACCGTAAAATGATGGGGGATAAGAATGACGAATTGATTAGAAAATAATCTTACACTTTATTAACGTATTCACACACTCATTCTTCAATATATAATTTTGGACTGCATCCTGAGCTAGAATCTAGCCTCAATGTAACGCTCAACATCGATAACAAAATATGAGAAAGAAACAAGTTTTTCAATGTTCTTCCCTATACAACAATGATCCACGACAAAGTGGACAATATATTTTGATCAAAACGAAGTTGAACAAATTTAGGGTGTAGGTAGAATCAATTCAAAATAATAACAAATAGATCTTATCATTATCAAAATTGATATTATGCAAATTTGTCATAGGAAAATATAGGTATAATGCGATATACATGTTATTCTTATCTAAAATCCATAATATGCAAAATTTTCAAAACTATTTCAGTCGCCTACACCTTGCTTTTCCATCAACCCTTTTCGACAATTTTATATGATGTCGATTTTGGATAATGATAAATTTTGTATATTATTCTTTTAAATTGAATCTGCCTTCACTATAAATTTGGTTCACTTTCGCGTGCAATTAAAATTTATTTTTTTACTTTTCCGAGCGCCGCTACTGTTGAAGAACATTGGGAATTTTGCTTTTGTCTCTTAATTCACTTTTTTTTTTACTTTTTAGTTTCATTTATCATGTAATTTACGTTCAACTCTATGTAGCACTATACATAAATCGACTCGTTATTATCAGTTTGATATTTCGGTGAAAATACTACGCCGTAATGCGCATGAAAATGCATGAAAAGAAAAAAAATGACGTACTTAAATGACGTATAGTAATGGAATCAAAATTTCATTGTTGAAAATGTTCAATGAAATGAAACTGTATTCCGAGTTTCAGCTCGCAACATGCTCTGGAGCTAAAAACGAACCCTTAAAAGATTATGTACGCAAATGACGTAACGTAATGACATGGAAAACATGGACACAGTTGAAAATTTTCGATGAAATAAAACTGTGTTCCGAGTTTTAGCTCTGAATATGCTGTGGCAGCTGAAAACGAACCCGTAAAATATGACTTACGTAAATGATGTAACCATGAAACGTGATTACTTGAAAATTTTATAACTTAAAATGATACGTGTGATGAAACTGTGTGCTGAGTTTTAGTTACCTGCGTGCTCTCGGAGCAGAGCACGAGTTCGATGTTGAATGAATGAACCAACAGATGCTCAACGAAAAATGTTGAACGAAAGATCCAGTAGAGTTCATATAAAATTGCCAAGAATAGTGTAAGAGACAAAATTAGATACGAAAAAGAATTACTTTCACTACAGTGATTGATGTATCTCTCTAAAGAACTGAGCTATTACGATGAAACTTTCTGTATTTATTTCATTTGACGATACAAAGACTTCTTGGCATTCAACGTGATCAAGTCTTAGAAATACTCCAATTTATTTTATAGAGTAATTTGTTAGTAATCTCCAACAATTATTAGCTTAGAGAGAATTAAGCTTTGGACAAATCAAATTATCTTTTTTAATTGTCGATATACAAATATTTATATTAACTACACAGACAATAAAATAATATAATTTAAAAAACAAACTCCGTTGCAACATAGTCAGTTTACATGTAAAAATTGTAGAAAGCAAATGCCCTAAATCTGCAAATGGCAAATGTTTTACTCTCCACAATAAAAGGTTTTATAGAGATAACTTTTTCTACGAAACACCAAGATGAAGTGAATTTTCGCTCTTCATCAAAAGAGTGGAAGGCATTAAAGCACAAAACGATGCCTGATTGGGCTCTGCTATGGGGTTGTTGCTATCTTCCGTCTTTTTACCGGACATAATTATCTTACAAAGAGCCTTTCTCTTTATCCTACAACACTTGCTAATGTATAGGAAATATATTGGAATAATGCCGAAAATCGGTATAGAATTTTCAAGACATTTGAACGTTTAAGGCAGTCTAAAAGACAAAAATCCTATTTTCACTGTTTTTAACATGAAGTCTGCATGTGGGTCTGTGAAATGTTTCTATTCACTCTATCTCAAAATCTGTTCGATAAAAGTTTTACAAAATGTAGCAGATAAGCCACTTCTGATTTATATTGGTACACATTAGATTTTGGTACGATTCGGAAAAATGAATCCTGCCATGTTTTTCTAAATGGCCCAGAATAGCGCCAAAATCTGAAATAAAAGATTAAGTATGCTTAAACGTATTCGTTAAATGCTTGTTATATAAGTAATTTTGAACGATGGAACGAATAAAACCAACTTCATTACTCTAGGATGATAAGTTTTTTAAAATTTTGAGGAGGTGGCAAAATGAATACAATATTAAATAGCATCCGTGTCAAAGTGAGCAAGTAAACTTCATTTAATGAATTGTGAATTTAAGTTTGCAGAAAAAAATCCAGTACTGCCCACATGAGAGCTTTTTCATTGATGTTCCACTTGATCCTAACTGTTCCAAAGGAAATTACCTTCTAAATGTTAACCATATTCTTTATTACAATGCTTTCGTGGAAGTTTCGTAGTGGAGAGGTATTTGGAAGCAAAAAAGCCGATGGAAGATTTTATATTGTTATTTGTGATTTAGCTTCTTGTTACTATATTTATCAAATATAAGAAAATGTACTGAATTGCTTTGCAAAATACACTTAAATCACAAAAGCAAAATATTCTATCAAATAAAAGAACGCTAAAAATAATTCAAAACATTAAAGCAAAATACGAAAGATACCGTTTCTTATTCAAATCTGAAAGTAATTCTACAAAATCTCAGAATTCCACCCCCTCTAAGAATAATCTTTTTTCTCCTCTTTATCACTCCAAAATCGCACGACGGAAATAAAATAAAGTTTCTTTCTATTGAAACATCCTGAGGTGCGTACGATTACGCATTGTACGAGGGGCACTTCCACTGATGAAATATAAATTGAATTTGGAGCATGAACGCTACACAGAGATTTGTTTTAAAAGCGCGGGAGCACCGCATATTTGTCTGTTAAAGATGGATATAATCAGAACGGGCATTAAGAATCAAAGAATCTGAATAAATCTAAATGCATTTATGTATAGAGGTTTGAGGAAATATATTTTATCTTGCAGATGCAAATGCGTTATTTCTTCTTCAATATTAAAAAGTATAACATAATGTACAACGAAGACTTGAGCAACGTAAATAAGCAAAAATAGCAGAATAATGCAGCTAACAGCTGTTTTGAGGATACGTTGGATCCCCTTTGTCAGTGGAAGAGAACCAACAAACCTGAAGTACAAATGAGGAATGGGCGCGAACGTATTAAGCAGGGGGCTTATACATATATACCCAAGACCTGGATTATGATAAAATCAATCTTAAAACACCATGAAGAACAGTCCAGCCAATCCGAAACGAGAAGTAACAACATAAGATTGGCCTGTACCAAAGCACGACAAGCACTATATTACTAGAAGTAACAACATAAGATGACGAACGCCAATTTTATGTTTCTCGTTTCGGATTGGTTAGACTGTCCTTCATGCTGCTTTCTGATTGGTTCTCTCTTAATGCAGGACTTGGGTCCCACCCTGCTTCTTCCTTCCACGCCTATTCCTCATTTGGACTTCGGGTTTGTTGGTTCTCTTACACTGACAAAGAAGATCCAACATATCCTCGAAACAGCTGTATGCTGCATTATTGTGTCATTCGTGCTTATTTAGGTTGCTTCAGTTTTCCTCATCCTTTGCACAAAGGGTATTTTACTTATCAATAATGTACAATTTTGAAACTTCAGATTAAATTTAGATTTTTATAGCTTCACATACATATCTTTCAAATTGGAAAATTATTTTATTCCAGGATGGAAAAAACAATAAATTTTCAAATCTAATCTAACTTTTAATATTCGCAGACTGTAGAAAATCGAACTATATTGTGATCAAAATCAACGCATCTGTTGAGAGCAGATTTATCTTTGACACAATTACTCCATGTGAAATATGCAATTTTTGTAGAATACAGTTTATTACCACATATACGCTCTTTTACTTTATTGCACTATTCACCATAGGGGGTCATATGACAATATAATACCTTAATAATAATCCAAACGTGTAATAGGAATTACACAACCTTCTTTTAAATGCATATTTTATTCACATTGCATTCTGCTGGCACAACATAGAATGTTGTTACAAAACCCAAATCGAGTATACAACCCAACTCAATCAACAACAAAAATAATATTCATGTATCCTGTAATTGTTGCATGTCTCTTGGCTTTTAAGATTGTGGGGAGTACTTTTCCCCATTATATTGGGCAAAGGAAATATCAGTCATAAACTATAGATTTTAAGCGTCTGTTAAAAAGCTTTTATTCATGTTATGATTTACCATCCTAAAATGTGGTGATTTGTAAAGACTGCCATATGCCAAGCACATGAGTAAATTATACTCCACATTCAATAAATACACTTTTGTGGAGGATAAAGTAAACTTGAGCAAAGTATATACGCACAAATAACACAATAATGCAGCACGCAGATGCATCGAGGATACATACGCTGGATTCCAATCGTCAGATTCCACTTTTGGACTTCGAGTTTGTTGGTTCTTTTACCCTGATAATGAAGATCGAGCGTATCCTCGAAACAGCTGTATAATGCATTATTGGCGCTTAAATACGTAATCGCTGCTCAAGCTTTCCTGATACTCTACATTTTCATAATTCACATGTTTTTTTTTTTAATCTTCTTATTTGCAGATGAGTATCCGCGAATTTCTTAAATCCGTCAACAAGGGTTATTCAATATATTTGATTCTCTAGATATCTGTTCAGTAATTATTTTAGAGGCTAGACGTTTCTTTCAACCTTTTGTATCATGAAATCCATATTTCTTAACTATTAAATAAGGTGATTTTAATATGAGTTATTCTAATTATTTCCAAACAAATGCATTAATTAGTTATTAGAAACCCATCGTAAATAATAGTTTATTTACTGTATTTATTTGACATTATGAGCAAGAAAGATAAATGACGTCCTGATTTAAACAGCATTACAGAATAATTTGTATTGAATAAATTAATTCACACAATATTCTGATTCCTACAGATTTTATGATACGGAGACTTTTGAATGCTAAACACACTTCATTTATGAAGATATATCAAGGGCTTCATTTATGTTATACATTGCACAATTACAGATTTTAATGGTACTTATATATGCTACCGGCAAAGTGTGAAAAGCAGATATTGTATAGAATTCCTAGGCGTTCTATAGAATGCCCCTAGTAGCAATCAAATATAGGCAGCCAATATTGGAAATATATTGGACCAATATGAGACAGTGGACATTTTGACGGAATTGGTCCATACTGGCTTAAAATATCAGTCACAATCGGTCAATATCGGACAGTATCGGACAATATTACGCCAATATTGGCGTTTCATTGGAAATACAGGATGCGACAAAAAGAGCGTAAAGATTTGGAACGTCAATAAAAAAATACAAAGCAAGATAGAGAAAGAAATCTTTAATACTTGAGAAGTACACAGTAAGCCATTGTTATCCATTAAGTTTTGAAGAGTACATCAGTTAAATGGCGACCGTCAATGTCGATGCAGTTTTGAAGTCTGTTTCGGAAATTTTGCAGTGATCTGCGGACCATGTCCTGCGGAATCGCCGTGATTCCTTGCGTAATTGCTGCCTTGAGTGCTTGCAGATTTGGTGGTCGGTGTTGGTACACTTTTGATTTGAGATAGCCCCACAGAAAAAAATCACATGGGGCCAAATCCGGCGAACGCGGTAGCGAACCGATATCACCCCGTATCTGCAGCTGCGTGTTTACGTGCAGATCGCTTGGGAGACTGCTGTATGGAATCTCTAGCAGCTGGCACATCTTCCGGTCTTGTTACGCTTCTAGGGCGGCCAGGACTCTTTCTTTTTAAAGCCGAACATGTTCGTCTAAAATTTGAAACCCAACGACGAATTGTTTGTGCAGCCGGAACCGGATCATGACGTCCGAGATGAAAGCGTATTAGGAAGGCCCGTTGCGTCGTTATCACAGATGCACCTTTCGTAACAAACTCTTCAACAACAAAAACACGATGTTCTCCGCTCCAAGCCATGACGGTAACTAAAAGTGGCAAAAGAGACAGAACAACACACAAGTCAAAAGAGACCATGCCCACTGTTGTACTTCTACTATGAGCGAAACCAAATCAGAACGTACTTTCAGCCGCACCCTGTATTTCTAATGTAACACCAATAGTGGCGTAATATTGTAATGAAAATATTTAGCCAATAGAGGCTAATGTAACCCCCAATATTTGCCCAATATTGGGATTACATTGGAAATATTTCCAATGCAATGCCAAGATATAAAATATTAGTCCAATATTGGACAAGTATTAAATGCTACTAGGGATGTGACTTTTCCAGGCGAAGTATGAAATATCTGCTTTATTTTAAGATTTTACATACTTTCTCTAGGCATTGTATAGAATGTCTAGGCGTTATGTGGAATGACGAATACTATTTCGGAAAAGTGTGAAAAAAGCTTTTTTTGAAAAGTTGCATGTGAAAATGTAAGAAGTACAAAATGTAAGATACGGGATTTTTCTACAAAAAGAAAAAAAGAAAATCAGCAGTGCTGAACTACTTGTTGCTACAAGGTAGACTTGAATGGCATTTTGAGTTGCACTTAACTGCTTTTTTCATACCAAAGCACTTCAAATTTTGGCACTTGGTCTGCCAAGTACATCTCACGAACCCTTTGTCGTTACTCGGGGACTGAGGTGAAACGACTAACCGGAGAGCTATTTTGTGATCAGGACCTTCTCCAATTCTCAGCAAGTCCTTGGTATCCTATACTTTGTCGATTTGCCTTTTGGCATTATATGGAATACCTAGGATAAGTGTGAAAATCTAAGCTTTTTATACTTTGACGTTCCACTTTCGGTATTGTATAGAATGCCTAGGCATTCTATACAATGCTTAATTTCACACTTTGCCTATAGCATATATACTGCCTAAAGGGAGTTTTCACAAAAGTAAGATCGTGATAAGATCATGCGAATATGCGAATACTAGCATATATGGACGGGATTTTACTTATTTAGCTGTCTGTATCACTGAATAGTTGATATAAGTAGTAAGAAAATCTCTGATCTACATAATATGCACTGAATTGACGCTCTGAGTGAGTGAGTGTGGGTGTGATGCATCAAAATTATCGATCACTTCCACTATCGCTAGAATCATGGTGTTGATGATCCGTCTCAGCATTGAACTCAAGGAAAAAATATATAATGCAAAAACATTGTGACGGTGCAAATAGATAAAGAAAAAGTAAGTACTTTGCTTAGTTATCCAGCACATTAACAACTAGAATCTTGTTTTTGGTCTCTTTGGATCCGTCTCAGCTTTCAGGTCAAAGAAAAAAAAAATCTAATTAACAATATATAAATCTAACATCATCTGTTACAGCATTTAATTCCTCTATAGAGAAGTACAAGAATTCTAGCTTCGCAAATTATTGATTTATATTTTTCATATCAATAAATTTCAATTTGCAGTTAATCCATACAGTACGAGTCAGCATTAAATTTCAATTTGCGGTCAACCCATACAGTACGAGTCAGCATTCAATTTCAATGTGCAGTCAACCCATATAGTACGAGCCAGCATTCAATTTCAATTTGCAGTCAACCCATACAGTACGAGCCAGCATTCAATTTCAATTTGCAGTCAACCCATACAGTACTAGTCAGCATTCTTTTGAATGAAAAATATGTATCGTTGTTCCAAATTATCACAATTATATAACAATAGACTGATTCGGGGTCACTTCCCCCACAGGGGTGCTAATGATGACCCAAACACAATTGTGTTGTGGTTATTTTTCACTATAATGATTCACTTCAATGATAAAATTTCGGTATAAATAAACTTTTTCATGCATGATTATGTTACATTTTGTCCTGTGCTGCGATGTTAAGAAAATGTTAAATTTCAAATAATTTTCGAAATTTTCATTCGAATTTAAAATAACTATCTAGATCTACATTTTTCGTTAACAAAAACGGATATAAAGTTTAAAAAAAAATCTATTAATGTTTTTGGTAGTTATCGCGTACACAAAAAATCGACCACAGACAGACAGACTGACACCACTCTAAAAGTGTTAAAACATGTTCACGAGGTTTTGAACAAATATTTGTAAAATCTCGAAAGCAAAATGCTTCGTGTTTTTATACAGCATTTTATAGTAAGAGAAAGTTTAATTTCAAAATCACATTTCAACGGTATTGAGCTCCTCAACTTGAGCCATATTTTCGATTTTGGCCGTCTCACACGATCCGTCCTAGGTTTCAAATCATCGAAAAAATTCAAATTACAAAAATTTAAGTTAGAGGTGGCAATACAAAAATACGTCAACGAACCTATACCACTTTGCCTCTGGAAAAGTAAATACATAATGTAATACCCTTTTGCTACCATCAATTAAAATTGGTTATCAACAACGTTGAGTAAATACGTAGGTGTTACAATGACCACCAGCTATTCAAAACTCTCAAAGCTCAAGGTGAAACGGCTAGTATATCTGCAAACACTTTCATAAACACAAATCCAGCTTATCTGGAATGGAACTTTCTTGCACATGCACTTAAGTGCCAAAAGTCATAGGATATCTCTCTAATATCGTGTTGGGCCTACTTTTGCTCTTCGAAGTTCAGCTATTCGACGTGGCAGGGACTCAACTAATCCACGGAAATCTCCTGGAGATATTTTCAGCCTTGTTGTATTGATAGCAGCTCATAATTGCGTGGTTGTGGAAGGTGCTGGACTATGGACACGGATAGACCTTTCGTTCATATCCCAGATATGTTGCAAGGGGTTCATGTCTGGTGATCTAGGGGGTCAAATCATGTTCTGAAATTATCCAGAATACTCTTCAAACCAATCGAGAGCAATATGGATCCGGTGACATGGAGCAATATCAACCTGGAACATCCTATCGTTTTGGGGTACTTTAAAGTCCATAAACGGTTGCAAATGGTCACCAAGCAGCTGAACATAGCTATTTCCTACCAATGACCGGTTCATTTGACCAGAGGATCCAATCCATACCAAGTATAGACTTTCCACACCATTGTGCAACCACCACCAGCTTGAACAGTGCCTTGTTGACAAGTTGGATCATGGGATTTGCGCCACACCCGAACGCTACCATCAGCTCGTATCAACTGGAAACACGACTCATCGGAGCACGCTACCTTCTTCCAGTCGTCTAGGGTCCATTACATATGTTCGCGAACCCAGGTGGTGCGGTAAAGCCGATTATATGCTATGAATGAAGACAGTCGAGTCGGTTTTCTGCTGCTATATCCCATAAATGTCAAATTTCGCTGCACAGACCGCATAGATACACTTCTAGTGCACCCGTCATTGAATGTGGTAGTCAGTTGACGCTGTGTCTGTCGTCTGTTAGCACGAAGGCTTATGCTCAGACGCCACTGGTTTCGATCATTCAGCAGACGTGGCCGCTCACTGTGCCACTGTGCTGTCCCTTATGGGAGGTAATGCCTTCCATGAAGTACTCTCGATACACCCTTCACACGGTTGAGCGAGAAATCTTCAAAGTCTCAACAACTTCCGAAATTCTATGCTCCATTTTTTGAGCTCCAACTATCATTCCACTTTCAAACACAGTTAATTCCCGTCGGGTAGCCACTATCACGTTATTTTACGTTTCATAAAACACCCATGAATCCAACAGACAACACTGACAACCATCTAACTCTTTATATCCTTTTAACCCGATGCGAGCGCCATTTGTAAATTTGCATACTACTATCCCATGAATTTTGGCACTTGAGTCTACATTCCTTGCCTCTTTACTAATCCGCTCAGTACTTATTTCGGTGACTGACATTTTCTTTGAATCTTTTGCAACACCAAGTTTATATTTCGTAACTATTAAATAACGCGATTTTAATGGCAGTTATTCCATTTATTTCCGAACAAATATATTAATTAGTTATTAAAGCGTAGTTTAAATTGAAGTTTATTTACTGTATTTATTATTATGAACAAGAAAGATTAATGGCAGAATTTAAATAGCACTACAGAATGGATTGTAGATAATGAATTAATTCAATACTCCGTTTCCAAGAGCTGTTATGATAAATAACCTCTTTAATGCCAAGCACATTTCATTTATAAATATATCAAGTGCCTTATTAAATTTTCATATTTCTCATTTAAAAAGTTTTTTTGTACTCGCAAAGGGGGTGCTCACAAAAATTCGATCGAGCTAGAATCACGCAGATACCAGCATGTGTTGTTTTTGAGACCCAGACCATCCGACCTACCAGAAAGGTGTAAGGTAACTGTGATACCAACATGTGTGGACCGGTTTTAATCTATATAATAATTGTCTAACAACTGTCTGGGTTTGTATCTTTACAAACCCTCAAGAAGTATCGGTCACCTGCAAGACCGAAACTTTGAGCATAGTATCGACCACTTGAATTTTCGATTTTCCACACTAAGCACCATACAGTGTTAAGCAAAATAAAATTTATTGAAAAAGTTGCAACGTATTTTTTACGACTGTTAGTTTTCTTCTGTAAGGCAAGATTAATTACTAGTTTAGCGATTTTTATTACGCAGTAACTGATATCTACAGCAAAAACACTTTCTATGTGCCATAGCGGCTAAAGATCGAAAAATAAAGCCCTACCACACATTCAGCACTAAATATAATAAAAATATAGTTCAGACCTCATTGACCAAGTTTACACTAATAATAATTCTTTAAAACAATTATTATGTCTTCCTTTACGATTTTAAAACACAACATACAGAACCCACCTAATTGCAGATTGAGTTCAATACTTACGAAGTTAGATGGCTGCTGCGTGGTAAGATAAAATTTTATCTTATAACATGGTTTTCTACTGTCATAACAAGAATCAGCTTTTCAGAGTGGAAGAAAGTTTAATGTTCGAAGCTGGGGGACGGTTGCAGGCATTTGTAGTAACAGCTCGATCGTAGTTTTTCTTTTGTCAAATTGCAAATTTTTCTGAAAATGGTTTATTTAATTTTGTGCTTATGGTGTTGA
Source organism: Amaurobius ferox (assembly GCA_951213105.1). Taxonomy (NCBI): domain Eukaryota; kingdom Metazoa; phylum Arthropoda; class Arachnida; order Araneae; family Amaurobiidae; genus Amaurobius; species Amaurobius ferox. The sequence goes on along the minus strand of OX578139.1, from coordinate 98,033,161 downwards.
ATGTCATTTTATATACGTATCTGATTATGATAAGAGAAAACCCCAAAACGAATACTTCTCCATTTTTATTCTATTTACAAAATGGTTACGACGCACCCTCTGAAATCGTGGATATATTCTCATAAAAGAATAAATTTGAATTTCCCGATAACTAACGTTATATGCAGAGCTCTAATAAGTGTAAACAAGAACAATATACAGCTTACAACTCACTAACTATCTTACAAGGGCACTACACAACTGTTAGATGCAATAAAACAGAAATTAAATACTCAATTTCCAAAACCGCATATTCTATTCTCAAGATACTGACGTATTTACACTTCACTTTTATTCGTATCACGCCAACTTTTTTTAACGGATTGATGATCAGTTTCTAAAGTCCCTGTGGAAAGTATTAGAAAAACCAATGTAACTCGTGAAATTCTATCCAATCTGGAAATTCCGAGAAGTTTACGAAATCTCCCACTTTTCTAAATTTGACTATAAATTCCCCAAATTTATCGCTAAGGTAAAGCGATCTGGACCTTACCATAAAAACAACGGTTGCCTGTAAATTTGGTTTTCCTTAGGGATTGCCAATATGCCGGGAAGATATTTTAGGTGTTTGTAACGTAATACATTTAACGGTATATCATTGTGATGATGAAAAATTGAATTCGAATTTCGATGGATTTATAAGTTTCGGTTATCTCTGAACATGAATCAATCATTTTTATAATGATGTCCCTTTGAAAACATTTATCTGCGTGTCTATTATATGGTGCAATACGGTTTGTACAAATAAAACGATATCTATCTGATCAATCTAATATAATTCAAATCACATATCAATTGCTATCTAATTTCAAGTGATCAATATCAAATGCCATTCCGGCAATATTGCACGTTTCCTTTCTAAATAAAAAATCATTATTTGAACTATTTTTTGACACAATTTCTAATGCTTTATGGACCGTCGTTTCATCACATTCGAATATTTACGTCTTCTAAAGAGAAATACATATGTTAGAAAAGAATTGATCAATTGGAATGAAATTGGAATGGCAATTACAAAAGGCTATCGAATTTCAACAAAAGTAGGGCCGCACGACTTCTATTTTTCCAATTATAATATTTTTCTAAATAAGAAAATATAAATTCGCCCAAACTGCTATCTAAGTAAATATGATGTGGGCAGCACATGTGTTTCACTATACGTAAAGTAATAAATTTCACAGCAAAAATATTATGTATAAGGTGTCTATACGGCATAATATATTTAACAATGAATTTATTGTACTTTTGGCACGTTTATAGATGACAACATGTAAAACTATTTTGAAGTACCCGATAAATTATATTTCATGCAAATCATACTTGACAATTATCAATATTGATAACATTCCCAACAAGGAATATGATCTATGTATTAAAAGGTATTAATAATTATTTTTTCAATTTGTTGTCATTTTCGATAATTTAGCAACACTTTTGGAATTTCGTGATATTTACGTCAAATTGACGTTAGCTAAATACATCGCCAAGCATTACAGACAGACGGTGAAAGTGGTTATTTGTTTTATATAAAAATAAATGACTTTGCTAATTGCTGGATGTCAAAGTACGAACTAGCTTGATAGAGTGATGTCAACAAATTTGATGAACACATTTCACGATAGTTAATACATTTACATTTGTATAAATTTATATGTTAAACGTGCAATATTTAGAGAGCGATAAATACAATCTGCTTCACTTTCTGCAGTTTGTGTCATTCGTTTTTACTTCAGAATTACGTAAGAAATGATTATTTATATAACATTATCAAAAATTTTGGTTTTTTAATAATTTTTTCAAAATTTCATTCAAAAATGTCAGTTGCTTTGCGATATTTCGATTTAATCTAAAATAGGGTTTCGGCCTTTGCATATTTTAATAATCCTACCAAATTACATTCCAAACACTGCATTTGTTCGTGAGATGTCGCATTCATAAACACCAAACACTCATGCATACACTGTATAGAAACGTGCTGCCCAACCGCAAATCGAAGCACGGATTTTTGCACTGGCCAGCTAACGCTCTACAGTTGAACCCTAGGACGGAATTGCAAGCTGTTATCGTCGAAGTGGACTCTGCATTCTCCACCCTCTAGGTTAGATTGACGTGCAACTAACAATCTGATTGACCACCTCCTGCTATTTCTACCTCAGGTTAGCGCCTGTTGCTTTTTTATTCTACGGATTAGTTCCATGCGGGGTAGTTGACCTCCTGTTTTGAAACCGGCGCTCCATATACCAGAATCAACTGAATTCGTGCTAGGTGTACTAGGATCACTTTCAGACTTTTCGACATGTTTGCACTAACCTACATTGTTGATTTGTTCAGGCGCCATTGCATAGAACCTGGCTGCCTCAACCAGAAATCGAACCACGGATCTTTGTACTGGCCAGCCGACACTTTACTGTACAGCTATTGGGACGGAATTGTAAACTCTTATCGTCGAAGTGGACAACGCAACACACACACACACACACACACACACACACACACACACTTATACACTCACATACACGCACACATATATATACACATATACACACTTCACCTAAATCATCCCCCCACGTTTGACTCCAGTTCAGAAATGCTTGAAACGTCTTCTTCCGTCGAATATGCGAATTCGAATTTTCAGTCCGGTCACAACACTTCCTTTAAACGTTAAAGTAAGTATATGGAGAAAATAGAATTAGATACGATCGACTTTAAAATATTGCTTCACACAGCTCAAGAAATGTTAATAGGAAGAAGGTCGTATTAGCCGAAGAACACATACCGATAAGGGATCGCGAAAATAATTCAAAGATCAAATAATTATACCTATAAGTTGTTGTATGCGTCAGATAGTTCGTTAAACTCAAATTAACGAATTGAAAACGAGAGACGAGCATATAATATCTGCTACAAATCCGCAATATATTAATCATGGACATAAAAGGTGCAATAATTTAAAATAAATAATTTGAATCATACAATAGATGAACCTAGTACAGAGAAGCCCAACATGTTGTTTTTAAAAATAGTTATAGTACATTTTGATATACTTTTTATTTTTGACACCCAGGAATTTTTTTTTATAGTTTTACTAATTCACAAAAACACCGATAAATAATTTTAAAAAAATCAGTGGGATTTTTTAGTTTTTCATTATTATTTTCATTTTGCTATGATTGCTTTAGTTTGATTGATTTAGTTCATTCAATTATATTACTGTTATGTTTATTTTGCTATTTTTATTTACAACATGCAAATATGTTAATATTTAATGACGAATTATTTATACTATTAACGCAGAGGACACCGAAAATAGCGTCAACTTTTTTATATCAAGGATCAGCGCTAACTGGAACCAAATACAAATATAAATTCTCTCAAAATCGAAAAAAAAGCCAACATGCACTTTCAAACAATATTTAAATGCTTACCAAGTTCACGAAAATAAAAATCGCATTCTGGAAATTCTGAGGAATTCATTATATACTGAAATATCGCAAGTTAGAAATAGTTCACAATACTGAATTGAACAAATTGTTATGGATTCGCGTAAATAGACTCATAGGAAAACCTTAGAAACTTGTTAAAATTTAACCTTTCGATTGTAATCCTCAAACTTTCTGAAAGTCACTAAGTAGGGAATATTTTCAAAAAAATTATCGCCAACTTCATGCATTAACACAGCCGGCCAATATTGACTCTGAATTTGCTTTACACAATGGCAATTGATTTTAAAAACTCCAAAAAGAATAGAATAAGGAACTGCACACATTCCATTTTTTGGTTAGAGCAAATTAAAAGAATATTTTATTTCAGGTACTTACGTTGTTTTGATCAGTCCAGTAGAGGAAGAAGCCATTTGGGTCAACACGTAACGTTACAGGCGTCCCGATTGCTGAATCCTGAAAGGAAAAAAAAACATGTATTTTTGAAGTAAAATAAATTACATAATTAAAAATTATTGTGTGTGTGTGGGGGGGGGGGTCAGAAAATCGAAGTTTTAGACATCTATGTAATTCGGTAGTGGTTTAGATAAATTCCTGGTACGATAAACCTTGGCAAGATTTTTTTTAAACATTTTTGTTTTTTGTTATGAAGAACGATTTTGAGCAATTTTCACACATCAGTTCCTTAGCAACTAAAAATTTTACTACACATTTTCTATCTTGACATGATCGGAAGGATCAATTTCATTCATTCTCTTAATGATCTTTGAAACGTATCCGTGGGATAATTACACTATCTGGCATGTAAAATGCAACACCATGAATATATGGCAGTATAATTATGCAAATTGCGAGACAAACGCAGATATTTGATGTATGTAAATGATCGAAAATGCAAATAGGTCACGTTATTAGAACGTGGGATAACAGAGATGGAAACGGCAGATGAGCCAACAGTTGTTACTGTCTGCCGCCTACGGAAACCCGTTTTCTGAGCAGTTTTTCGTTTCAGAAGAGACGAGTTGTTGAAGAGACGCCTGGCTGCCGACGACGAAGTCCGTTTCAGCATTTGGACGATCATGCTAGGGGGATTCACTTTAGGCCCACGTACGACTGGGTAGTCGTACTGGCATATCGCCGCTGAAACACGCGTAGATGCATCCACTGTGCAAAGGATGGTTCTACCCCAAATCCGCACATGACTTTCACACTTCCCGACTCTAATTTATCATTCAATGACACCCCGTGTGTCTTCGAATTTCATCAGCGGATTCAGAGGCAGACAAAAAACAGGAGGGATATTTCCCCTATGTCTTGCCTCCCCCTGGTCAGTTTGTCTCTAAACTGTTCACTGTTAAGTTTTTGTTTGGACAAAGGGATTAGAATATTGGACGAAGAAAATAAATAATTACAACAACGGTAAACATGTCGTCACAGATAGCATACATAAAATCGAGTCGTGGAGAAAATCTCTTAAAGTTAATAGATTTCTCTACAGGATTCACCATAAGCGAAATGGTGTATTTTAATGTCAAAAATATATGAGTTTTTGAAGAGTTTCAGCTTAAAATAAGAAAAGACTTTGAGTTGGAAATTGAAATTTTTTACATATATATATATATAGGGAACCTATCTCACACTATTTGTGAATATCTCAGGAAATTTGGTCAAACTCAGATGAATTTTTCATATAGATATGCTTTCTGAATAATAAGAAGAAAACTGTAAATTTGCTATTTTTTTTAAATTCAAAATTTTCTCGCGTTTGAAAATAAAACCATATGACTTTAAAACAAGAAAGATCAATCATGCTTAAAGCATTGACTATGAAACACTTTCCAAATTCAATGCAATTTTATTTAAACATGTCTAAAATGCAATACATTCCTCGGTAATATTTTAAAACTTATCACAATACTACATTAATATATCATATTTGGAAACTTAAACCTTCATCGAAAAAAATGAACTTCATTCAAATGACGGCATTGAAATATAAATTGCCTGGTTTAAACATCTCTAAAATGTGATACATTCCTCTGTAATAATTTTAGAATTATCATAATACTACGATAATTTATTATGCTTGAAAACTTCATCGAAAACAACTGAAATTCATTCAAATGACGTCATAGAAAAATAACACGCCTGGCTCTCTCTATAAAAGCAGCATTTCATTCATAAATAATTTATCACTCATGTCATTCATCACAATACTATAATAATTTATTTCATTTAAAAATTAAGACCATGGAGCTACAAGTAATTAAACTGTATGCGTAAAACTTCATCGAAAAAAATCGTCCTTCTCTTTGTAAAATCAATGAATATTTCATTCATATCGGCTACGTAGACTCCATGAACTAAATGATTTTGTGTTAAAGAAATACAGCAATTCTAATTACACTCATTCTACATATTTTGCTTGTTTACATTTTACATAGGTGAAAAATAGGCTTCGTTGTAGAAATAATCAAATTTGGATGAGCATTTGAACTCAAATATATTGTAAATGCGTTGTTTCAGTATGTAGATGCACAGAATTTAAGCAAAAATAAAGTGGTTTTAGGACGGATACAACACTCAATATGAATTAAAAAGGACTTTAAAGATCACGATTTTGAGACAAGATGAATGCTATATATCATTTTGAAGTGGGTCACGTAATCTTTTCATATCATGATCACGTGATCGCTTCATATAAGAGGTGTTATTATTATTTTAATTTTTGTAAAACTACTGAATATATTTCGCTGAATTTTTTTTTATATATTTTATGGAACAATTTAAATATTACCTAAAATTTTCGAAGTAATTTGTGAATTTTAAATCCGTTTAAAAAATGTTTGAAAAATTAGGTCCCATAGGGCTCAATGTATTTCATTTTTTCAACTCGGGTTCAATCCAAAACTAATTGGATGATATTATTCATTTATGTTTCCATAGGTCCTACAGACCGTATGAACAACATACTAAAATTTCATTTTGATAAAGTCATTTTTACGGCAGTTATCGTGCTAACGGACAGACAGACAGACAGAGAGAGAGAATGAGCAAAGTCATAAACACTTTTCAACTTTGTTGTAAAGTGTTAAAAACATTCTAGACCGCCGTAGACCTTTCCAACGTTCCATCTCAACCTCGTTTAACCACTGTAGTTTTTGAGATACAGGCATAGCAGTTATGCAGCATGGGATCATTTCTGTAATATAGTGTCTTGCAGTGAAGTTGTCCTGTGTCTGTGCCGTAACACTTAATAAACTAATTATTCTTTTAAACTATATTTCCATATTATTGCTTTAATATGGCAGATAATATAAACTATAACTTTGATAAACTTAACTGCTAATTGATAAGATAACTTAAAATACAATCTAATAAGACTGACATCAAAGCTTTCCCGTGACAGATGGATAACATTTAAGCTTTCGTCAACTGAAACCAGGGGGGTGCCACTCCGCTGCCACGAACATTATCTGTGACGTCAGATGGAGTCAACTTGCAGTAACGACACAAAGTGCCACAAGATGGCGCGGCAATCGCCGCCTGAGGTTATATATACATCTCGCCTGAGAGTGCCGGCGAAATATTCGTGAGTCTCCAAAAATGCCCACACTTTCCCACCATGTCAAACAATTAGTCAGGCAAAGAAATAGAATACGTAAGACATGGCAGGCTAACAGAGACCCCGCCCTTAAAAGGGAGCTTAACAGACTCACGTGCAAAGTCAGGGAAAAAATTGTCGCAGAAAAGCAGCAACAGTATAAAGAACTAATCGAATCCCTTAGCCCAGAAGACGTATCGCTCTGGCAATTCGCAAAAAGACTCAGGAAACCTCAAATTAAGCTCCCGCCACTAATAGATGGTGCTAAAATTGCGTACTCAGACGAGGAAAAAGCCGAGGCGCTCGCAAGCCATTATGAAAAACAATTCCAACCAAACCACGATCTAATGTGTCAGGACACCCTAAGAATGGTTAGTCAAACTTTAAATAACTTCAGGAATTCCCCGGTAACGGCTGAGATTGACCCAGCCACCCCGCAGGAGATAGTAGAAATTATTAAAAATCTCAAAAACCGTAAAAGCCCAGGGCACGACAAAATCAGAAATATTGCGGTTAAAAACCTACCCTTAAACGTAATATGTTACTTGACTATCTTAATAAATAAAATATTAAAACTAAACTATTTCCCCAAAGAATGGAAGGAAGCGATAATTATAGCAATCCATAAACCTGGTGAGGATGCCATAATTCCAGACAACTACAGACCAATTAGCTTGCTACCGACACTTAGTAAAATTACTGAGAAAATTATTCTTAAGAGACTGGACACGCACCTTAGTGAGAATGACATTATCATTCCGGAGCAGTTTGGATTTCGGCCAAAGCACTCCACCACTCATCAATTGCTGAGAGTGGTAGAGTACATATCTTCTGGTCTCAATAACAAGACACCCACAGCTGCGATTTTTCTGGACATACAAAAAGCCTTTGATAAAGTATGGCACTGTGGATTAGCGTACAAATTGATCACTTTAAAAGTCCCTGACGCACTTGTCAAACTTTTAATCTCATACTTAAATAACAGACACTTTTAAGTCAGAGTAGGAGGTAACTTATCTACACCCAAGCTCATTAAAAGTAGTGTACCGCAAGGTTCTATCCTGGGCCCGACACTCTTTAACATATACCTGAACGACATCCCTAGGACTCCAAACACAGAGCTGGCACTCTATACAGACGACAGTGCGATACTTGCAAAACACCCCTATGTCTCAGTAATGCACAGACAGCTACAACAACACTTAGACATACTCCAAACTTGGCTGGAAAAATGGCGAATAAAATTAAACCCCAATAAATGTCATTGGATTTATTTCTCTAGAAAACGTAAACCTCCGCCGCCTCTGTACATAAACAACCATGTCCTAAAAGCGGAAAAATCTACTAAATACCTAGGTGTAACGATAGATTCCCACCTAACCTGGAAACAGCACGTAACGAACTTAATCAAAAAAGCGTATATGGCCACAGGAGCCTTATACCCAATGATAGGAAACGGAAATCTAAGTTATCAAAATAAACTCCTAATTTATAAATCGGTCATCCGCCCGGGAATGCTGTATGCAGCACCCGTATGGGGATATGCCTGTAAAACTACAATAGACCTCCTAGAGACAAAACAAAACAAAATCCTACGGATTATCAGGAAAGCTCCCAGGTACTTAAGAAACTCGGTAATTAGGAATGACTTCAAAATAAAAACTGTTAGAGCCCAAATTAAAAAGCTAGTGCTTAAATTTTACAGAAATTTGCCATCCGTTCCAAACGAACTGTTATTCAATCTGCATGACTATGATCATCGCAAGGCCAAATCTCGTAAGAGACCCCGCGCTTTTCTAAACATCGATAATCGGAATTAAAAGATCCCACCTCAAACATCTGATTTTTAAGTAAAACTCGCGACTATTATTTTATAAAAAAAAAAAAAATATTCTAAACTCTAAACTGCCAAAACGCTAGGTAACCCTTAGATCTGCATCAACCCCCAAAACTGCTTAAACTCTAAATGTGCAACAAACTGCCACACTAGGAGCTAGGACAAATAATAAAATGTAGTAAATAAAAACCTCGAACCTCCAATTAGGGTCACTGAATTAATGCCACAGTTTGACGATAAGAACCACATATTGAAACTGGAGATTAAAGGCGCTTCGCGGCTGGTGCTCTGTCTTGTACGACACTACGACCGGCGAAATATTTTATTATTTCTCAACTCTCAAGCTGTTTCAATCTGATCGTTTGTTGCGGTTGTTGTTTCTTACGTATCTTTTTACGTAAACTTTGTTTTGTTTTAAATCAATCCAGTCTTTATTAAGGCTAACTTATCCAGTCTTTATTAAGGCTATTATTTCTACTATCTAAAATCATCGGCTTATTCATTTTGTGAGTTTTGTCGAACAAATTTCGATATGCCGAACAATTGTGCAATTGCAGCTTGCCACAATAATAGCAGTTTCACGAGTAAAACGATTTCTTATTATAGATTTCCTAAACAGCCTGAGATTAAAAAAGAATAGGTGCGTATTTGCAAACGCAAAGATTCATTTAATCCAGATGTTTCACGTGTATGTTCAATGCATTTTGCTGAGTCTGATTACGTACGGAATTTAAAAGCAGAATTATTGGGATATGTTCCTGCCAGGAAATCCTTAAAGGTAGGTACTATTCCTACGCTAACTTTGAAGTGCTTTAATATATACATAGTTTTATTTAAGTATTTGTGCATACAAACTAATATTGAATTATTTGAACATATACAACACCACATTGTAGGCTGGCAGCAAGGTTAATTTTTAATTCTAGATTTCTCAAGACATTTGAACAATGATATAATAAAATAGACTTTCTTGTTACTAGTTGATTAACTGATATAAAGTGGGATTGTTTTAAATTTTCTACTTTGTTTTGGTTGATTTGCTGGTGTGAAATGTCTTATGTATATCTGAAGATTGAAAATATAAAATTATATTCTGATGAAGATGCTTAACCATAGTAAGAGTTACGGAGTGCAAAACCGTTCTTGCGAATCCTGTTATATGTTCCAGGAGCCCGAAGCGGGTGACCACCACCACCACCATAGTAAGTGAAAAATAAATGTAATGATATAATTTGCTTGCTCGTATATTTTTCGTCATGAATCAATATACTATAATACATTTAATTTATTATTCTGAAAGTTTATCATAGTGAGTGTGTTAAACGATTGGTTTCTATATTTTTATATGTTTACATTGCATTTCGATTTGATATAAATTCTCTTTTTGATCTAAAAAAAACTAATAAAATCAAGTGTTTAGCAATATTATAAGTTCTTCACTATAAAAGCATCAATTACATTGTTTACTAGTTAGGCATAAGTACAACCCCCCCTCCCCCCGAAAAAAAAAGAAAGACATAAAACTCTTAGTGTTAGCGTTTTATTTATTGTTTTGATTTAATCTCGCACATTTTGTATTAATTAAATTTTATTACATTACATTTTATTAATTAAATTTTAGTACATTCAAAAAATGAAGGGGGGGGGGGGGATACGATTTAAGAAAATAAACAGGCGCTTGCTCGTATATTTTTCAGCATGAATCAATATACTATAATACATTTAATTTATTATTCTGAAAGTATATCATAGTGTGTTTGTTAAACGATTAGTTTCTATATTTTTATATGTTTACATTGAATTTCGATTTGATATAAATTCTCTTTTTGATCTAAAAAACACTAATAAAATCAAGTGTTTAGCAATAATATAAGTTCTTCATTCACTATAAAAGCATAACTTAAATCGTTTACTAGTTCGGCATAAGTACATCCCCCCCCCCCCTCCCACTAAAAAGATATACAAATCTTAGCGTTTTAATTATTTTTTTGATTTTCAATTATTACAGATAACATAATCGAAAATAACTTTATTTATATGCATTTAGAAAGACATTACGCGATGTTTATTTGTGTATAATGAAAATTTTAGAATGATTGCTTGTTTAGAAAATTTTCCGAACATATTTCTGTAAATTCGTGTATTTAAAACAAAGTTCATTAATAAAAAAACATCGCCTCCTGTAATAACAATGACAGGTGTCAAAAAGCGAAACGAAACTTTCAGATGATTTACATTTTTCAGAAAGGGAAATACAGTTTTATTATGTATGTACCCTTCCAAAAAACCCCAATACTGCATATTTAAGTTGTGTTCACGTAAAATTAATGTTATTTGAGTATTTATTTTATATTTTAAATTAAAAAAATGATTAAATTAATTTTATTACCACCCTTTAACATTGGAGTCTACCGGGCCGTTCCTGATTTTCGACTCCAAGTGACGTTGCGTCTTTACGTGCTCTCATTGGCTAGAGGTGAAGTGGCGCAACCTTATAGATATAATAACCTTGAACTGAAACATCAGTATCCGAATTGGGATATGATCTAATATTAATATAGTCATGTTCACTACTATTTTTAACAATAACTGTTAACCTATAAGCTGAATACTTGATTGACCCAATTTCGCAAGTAGATTAGTGACTTATTTGTTAATCTGGTGCTGATTAGATTTTGATACGAATCTGAAAAAAAGAAACTTTGTCTTCTCTTGTGAAATGACCCGCAAAAATTCTATCAATTCTAGCTGGAAAACTATTCGACTACATTCCACAAAAATTGGTAGATGAGACACCTGCGAAAAATTCTGGTGTTGATTAGATTCTGGTACGATTCGGAAAAAATTGAATCTGAATCTTTTGCTAAATAGCCCACAAAAATCGCCAAAATTTAAAATAAAAGTCTACGTGTGCTAGACTCCAAAATATATCAATTAAGTGCCTATTTTATACGCAATTTTTGACGAGAAAAAGATGAAGACTAACTCCATAACTCTAGATCTAGGTATTCACGAAATATTTTAATTTTTCGGTATTTAAGATAAGTCGCCTTTGAAAATACGGTTAGTCGCCAAATGAAAACGAAAAAAAAAAAGAAACTCAATCATGCATTGATTATAAAATACTTTCCAATTGCAATGCATTTTTATTTAAACATTTCTAACATGCGGCGGGGACACAGGCGGGGATATTTTTCTAATTATCACAGTACTACAATAACTTATTTTACTTCAAAAACTAAAACCACGGAGGTAAAAGTATTTTCTAACTCCACGCTTAAAACTTCATAGAAAAAAGCTGTGCTATAAATTATTCTGTTTCTCTATGTAGAATTAGTGAATAATTCATTCATGTCACCTATATACCAGACTCTAGAGCTAAATAATTGTGCTTTAAAAATAATTCAGCAATTCTTATGGAACTCATCTTACAGCTTGATGTGTTTACATTCTACATACGTTAAAATTAGGCTTCGTTGCAGAAATAATCAATCGATCAGAAATAATCAAAGTTTGATGATCATTTAAACTAAAAAAATATTGTAATTGCGTTGCGCAGAATATAGATGCACAGAAAATACGCAAAAATAAAGGGGTTAGAGGACAGATGCGACATTAAATAAAAATTTTAAAGTACTTCAAAAATCACGATTTTGACACTGGGATAAAAGATGAATGCCATATTTTATTTTGAAGTAGATCACGTGATCTCTTCATATAACATGGGTGTAATTATTGTTTTAACTTTTATTTAAAAACTACCAAACATATTTTGCTCAAATTTTTTTAGATATTTTATGGGTAAATTTAAATATTTTCCAGAATTTTCAAATCCATTTGCGAATTTTAATTTCGCTTAAAAAATGTTTGAAAAATTAGGTCTCATAGGGTTCAATGTATTTCACTTTTTAAAACCGGGTTCAATCCAAAACTAATTGGTGATATTATTCATTTACATTCCCATATGTCCCACAGACCGTCTGAACAACAACATAATAAATTTTCATTTAGATAAAGTCACTTTTATGTCAGTTATTGTGCGAACGGACAGACAGACAGACAGGCAAAATGACCAAAATCATAAACATTTTTCAGCTATGTTGGAAAGTATTGAAAAACCACAAATTCAGTGATATTTCAAGTAATTATCCACATTGTTTTGTGCCATTAAACTCAATTTAATGAATAATAAACGAAAGAAGTAAAATATGTTTAAGTCTGTAGAAACAGTCACGTGTTTTTTTTCAGATTTCTTATATTTAGATATACTGCAGATACATATCATATTTTTGATTTTATGGGGAACTTATTCAATATAAATAATGTCATCGCTTCATTGAAAAGACATTTTGTTCAATAAATTTACGGAAAGAGAGAAGAATATATATTTTTTTTGATAGAATAAATAGGAATATATAAATGTTTCTCGCATAAAATTCTAATAAAATTAATAAATCTTATTAGCCTTTAACTTATACATCACGTTCTTATTAGTAAAACAAATCATCTGTTAACAAACGCACATAATAAACACCTATAAGATTATTATACTATATATAAGATATTTACTCTTAAGATATTATTTGTTTGTAAATATTTATATCATTTTCAATTACGAACGAATGATTTAGCCAATAATATATCTGCAAATACCATCGAGAAAAGATATTTATTTTCTTAAAAATCAAATTAAATGTGAGTTGACGTAAACACAGTTAGTGAGATTAAGGTAAAACTCGTATGAATGAAATACTCGAAAATATCGTAATGGTTTGAGAGGAACTCTTATATATAGGTATTGCTAGTATTAATAACTTCCCATCCATTCTTATTTCATTCAGACAATGGGAAAGTGTATTTTTTGGTATGTGCGCTTTTGGGTATTCCAAATTAAAATTATTTAATTAAGAGTAGAGGTAGTACGTTTTTTGTTTCCGTTTGTAAAACAGGTTGTCGATTATATGAGGGTAAAAATAAATTGAAGGTCAAATAAACCCAGTTTGAAAACGTATAAATATTTTTTATTCTTTCAGCTATTATTTACATTCCGCTGAAAATTTTTTTCTGCGAAATTAACTGTTTAAATAAATATTTTTTTAAACGGTATATATAAGAAAAAAATTTATTTAAAAAAATTCAGAAATACATCTTATCTTTGTTTCTATGTTTGCTCTATATTTTTATCCTAAAACAAGGCTGCTTCTGATTTCAAAACCAGTTGATACTATTTTAATTTTTTTGTTGTTGTATTTTAATAAATATTTTATATTTTGATCAGAAAACGTCGTTAGACAGGATGAAATATACAAATTCTTTGATTTTCCTCATGAAAGCAGACATGTGAATCCTATATCTGCGATTGTTTCAAGAGCGTAGCAAACTCTTTCAGAAGATCAAAAATCGCATCTCATAAGTTTCCTGACAGTCGCATATTTAGTTCTCTTCGCTTATTTCTTAATGTATCATTTAAATTTTATCGCCCAAAAATGTGCTTCAAATGGATCCTCATTTAAAATTATACCCAATTTTCAGATATCGGAGATTCTCCTTTTAATAATTTCCATACCGCATTTTAAATATGGCACCGAATCGTAAACATATTCTAAGTACTTGAATATATCGAGAATAATTTATCTTAGCTACAGAAAGTTAGTTTTATCCGTTCTGTCTTCAAACAATGCATATAAAAGTATTCTATACATTTCATCATTTTTCGTCTTTTGCTTTGACGATTTTTGTGGCACACTTAAAAAAATTGCTGGTACCATTGTTTTTTAACTTGAACAAAAATTTATTACAATAAGGATAAAATATAAATGACTCAACAAGTGTTATGAAATTTCCTTCGATAGATTTTGAATTATTGTGGATGGAAATATATTGCAGGGAAATATATAGACAGACATACACACAGGCACATTCACGCACACATACACACACACATGCACAGAGGCACCTACATACACACACACACGCACAAATAGATAGATATATAGATAAATAGATAGATAGATAGAGACAGAGACGGGGAGAGAGGAGGGAGAGAGAAAGGGGAGAGAGAGGGGAAAGAGAGAGGGAGAGAGAGAGACTCACACAGACAGACAAAAAATCGATGCCGAAAATAATATTTTCGCATTCTATATTGCTCAATCCCTCGAAAACTCGGAATCAAAGTTTTTGATATTAATCCCTATGTATTATCTTTCCTTTAAGAAAAATTAAAAACAGTGCGTACAGTGCGCGAAAGAAGTATAAGGACAACGTATAATTGAATGAAAATATACTTTATTTTCACTTTATCAAAATGAATTTTTTATATTTCTGACCTGTAATATGAAATTGTACAATAACATTTATAACACATAAAACAACAAATATGAACCTTACAAAAGTTGACCTTTTAAAGATTATCACTAAAGAAAATATAGAAAAAAGTATAAGGACACGTTCTAAATTACTTAATATTTATCTTAATAATCAAGAAAACAACCTTTCTTTGAATTACTTGAATAAACCGAGAGTTTATCGATGCTGAAAGTTATTTTAAAGTGTCTAGGGAAATGTTATTCCAAGCTTGTTTGATGGCTAACACAAGATCCTGTTTATACTGATATTGTGTGCCATTTTTATAAACTTCTAGGGCTAGGAGTCCCCATAAATTTTCTATTGGATTGAGATCGGGACTCCTCGCCGGCTAATCCAGTAAATTTACTGAATTAGCTTCAAACCAGAGTTTTGCACTCTTAGACACGTGTATGGAAGCGTTATCCTGTTGGAAAATATAGTCTCCTGAAGTAATTAGTCAGGCCTCAGGTAACAAATATTCGCCTAACATATCAGCATATTTATCAGAGTTCATTTTGTAGTGATAAAGACGATAGATATGGTTCTGTTTGCTGCAAAAGCGCCTCAAATCATTACTGTGCCCCCACCGTATTGACGTTTGGAAAAGACGTGTTTGGTTTTACGCAGATTATACCAAAAATAGCAAAAACCATCTGGCCCATCAAGATTGAACTTCTTTTCGTCCGAAAAGACTACATCAATCCGTTTTAGACCGAGAGAAATGCATTTTTTTTTTAAATTTATCTCTTCGCTCCTTATGTTCCTTTTTAAGAAGCGGACGTGACATTAACTTTCCATACCAAATATTCAGATGTTTATTCAAGATATTTTGAACTATTCGTGTTGAACATGGTAAATCCAAATTTCTTCTAACGTCATTTGCAGTTTCCTTTTTCTCGCAAGCTCTTCTGACAACCATTATTTTCTAACGGTTACCTTACACCTTTCTGGTAGGTCGGACGGTGTGGGTCTCAACAACAACAATCATTATTTTCTGTCGATGCGTTAGAATTTCTGGTCTTCCAGTTCATTTTTTCATCCCATACATTCCAGATTCCTTTAGAAAATTATAAACTACAGTTTTAGATCTTTTAATTTTTTTCGAAATTTCATGCCCACTCAATCCACATATTTCAAAAGCAAGAATTTCCCCTTTTTCAAGGTCGGACAAATGAGTTCCTTCTGGCATCGTACAAAAATCGTGAAGAAATGAGGCAAATGTGAATTTTGTTTAGAAATCCAGTCTTTATATTTGAAATGGTCATTTTCTGCTTTCAAATATGCAAATTTTACTATAATTTTAGATGAAAAAACAGTTGTCCTTATACTTCTTTCCAAGATCACATGGGTTTAAAATGTATAAAGAAAATTTATACATATTTATTTTTGGAAAATTTAACTAATTTACATGAAAAATAACATAATTTTATCAATATTTTTACTTAAGAAATTTGCATACATTTCCGTCTAAAAGATTTCTAGATTTGGCGAGTTTTCGCTTGTCCTTATACTTTTTCACGCACTGTACTAACATCACTGTTTTTGATTTGTGCTATAGAACTTACAACTGCATTTGTAAGTTCCATGGCACATCTAAATCTAAATGTTTTAAAACATATATGCGACATATAACTCTCATTCTGAAATAAATTCTTAAAGTAAAACAGCATTAAAGGAAACATATAACTTTCAAATACTTCATGAGAAAGCAGGGACAGAAATAGTAGGTGGTTACAACTATTTCACATACTCACAGACTTTTCTAGTTCTTTTCTCGACAGAAACAAAGTTTTTCTTAACAATCACGAAGAAGAAACTTCGAGGTGGAGGACAGAGCAACAATCGAAGTTATATATATGAAACACCCGAGTGAATCATAGGAGCGTGGGTGACAGATATTGAAATCGAGTCTCCAATCATAAACAAATTTACCCAGTCGTCACCTTAGCCATCACCCCAAGCAAAATACTGGAACAGTTTATGATTGTGATCTCAATTTCGACACATGCTATCCCCCGCTATGAGTTCCCCCTTTGAGTGACCTATATTTATCTTTTCACTTGATGCTCTGCCTGCCACCTTACAATTCTTCCTTAAAAGGTTGTTAAAAAACACACTGTATATAACCTGGAGCAGGGGACTAAAATCTCGAAACAATTGCAGTCACCTAATTTCTCTATGCCAGCTTTCTCTAAAGAAGTACTTAAAAGATATATTCCCACAAGCAGCAATTTAATTTATTGTAATTAAAGAAAACATTCTGCTTGTTAAAATTCCGAGTTCAAACGCTAGCCTACCCCTAACTTGGAATTCATTATCAATGGATTGGTCCGAAGAGCGGCGTTTCTCTCAACAAGTGCGAAAAATCGATGAATCCTTCCTTGGTCTAAAGAGAAACGGTTTTCAAGCTGAAACCGGAATAATCTTAGAATCAACAGGTGATGAAAAGGATTCTGGAGTGTAAACTGTTTGCTCATCAAAATACTTCACTTTGAAGAATTCCATTTATGTAAAATGTAGAGCGTTGACGTTGGATTAGTGAAGTTTAAGGCTTCCAAAATGCAAGCTGCACTTCTCATTTAAATGTAACTCAGTATTCTTGGTAAGAGAGTGGCCATAATCGAGTTATAAAATATTCCACAAATTACAGATTTTGCAGTCTGTCTACATGTCTGCTTGTGCCTCACGTAACGAGAAATATAAGCCTCGGACAGCCACGAAATTCGTTACAGGGTTGGTTGAACCCCTAGTACGACTTACCTCTTAGAGTATTTATATCAATAAGATTTATATTTTTAGCTATTTTATGCTGAAACACGATTTTCAGCGATATTCACACAAATTGGTTCCTTAGTGATCAAACATATTATCAAAGAGTTTTCATCTTGGCATCAACGGAAGGATCCATGAAGGTTCTTTTTAACGATCTTAAGATCAAATCCGTAGTGCAATTCCTTTATATCTATTTATTTATTTTAAATACTTTTAGATACCAATTAATTTATACTTTGCACAAATATAATTTGACAATTGGAGATATAGCGAACATCTGCCAAGGAATATAAGTCATTATATTAAATAATTCATTCATCACATTGCATCGTTTGCCAATATAGCGATATTTTCGTTAATTTGACACCCCAATTGTAAGTACCAAAGTGGGCGATAATTCCAAAATTAGCCTCTGACGCAGTGAAATGTATCATCGAGGGTTACATAATTGATGATACTTACATTTATTCATTTCTATGCAATTTTTTGATGCATTAATTTGGAAGCCGTGCAATATCTAAGAAACTGTTCAAACTAGTATTTTATAGCTTGTTTTGTTCATTTTAGGATAAAAACTACGATTAGAAGGATTAATTATTTAACATTCTTGAATTTTCTGATTTTTTATGATTTATATTTGAAAAATTCATTCGACAATTTAGTAGTCTCCCGAACGTTTGTTCGCGTTTAAAATCAATAGGGTTTCTATATTCATTCATGGATTTTAATAGTCGTACGAAATTATCGTATCCACAGACTCAACGAACACACACACATACTCTAACATACTCACACATACACACACACATAAACATACACACACACAAACTTACACACACACAAACATACACACATTAACATACACACACACTAACATACACACACCCACACTGACATACACACACTGACATACATACTAACACACATACGCATCACTTTAAACCTTTTGATTCGAGTTCAATGCTTGAAACGTGCTCTACCGTCAAAAACTCGAATTCGAATTTTCGACCCCGTCACAATGTTTTCATTATACATTATATTATGTATTTCACTTCCCCAAATATATTCTATATATACTTCTCCCATATTCTTATTTTCAAACCTATGTAAATCCCAAGTCTCTGCAAAATATAACCACTAAAATATTTGAACAAATTTTGTGAATATGTCGAGGAATGTATTTGATTTAACGCTATATATACACAACACGGTATAATTTGTTGCAGCTTCTCTCTTTGTTTCATAAATTTGACTATAAATATCAAATATCATTTCATATTTCCAATCTATTTCACGCTCCCATACTGCAGCACCATGAAAGGACACACATATTGTCCACCATTCTCAATACCTGCCAGAAACGATCTCCATATTTCAGTTTTGTGGGGTTATAAGGTTCAAAGCATGAACAAAGCATATTACATATTATAGGTATTTTCATTGAAAGAAAAATCATGAAGTAGCCTTAAATGTCGGTTAAATGTGCAATATTTTACTTTGAATCTACATGATATTTATATTTATATATATATATATATATATATATATATATATATATATATATATATAATAGTAGTTTGAAAATCCAATGAACGAAAAGTAAGAAGCTGCAACACGATAAACCTAACTTTCTAAAACACCCACAGAATAAAATATAAAACAGCAAATCATCAATCAAATGGAATATATATATATATATATTCCATTTGATATTCCATTTGATTCCTCCCGGATGCGGAATGGTACCGGCATCCGGGAGTGTGGCCATGGCGTAAAGCATGCTGAACTGGGGTGAGGGGGTCACAACCCCTTCTGCCAATTTTTTGTACTTTTCTTTTTCTTGTTTTTTTCATGTATCATATTTGATCTTCAGATTTGGAAATCTCCTTTGGATATATATATATATATATATATATATATATATATATATATATATATGTATATATGTGTGTGTGTGTTATGTGTGTATATATATATATACATGCGTGTGTATATATATTACATATATATATATATATATATATATATATATATATATATATATGTATATTGCAAATTAGCAAAAAAAGTAGCAAAAAGTCGGGTTTTGAATGGAATCGCGCTTATGAAGCATGCGAACTGTGAACATTTTCAAATTAAAACTTAATCACCTCTCTAAAAGTACAGTGTCAGTATGCCAGAGCTCCAAATGCCACTCCGAGGGCTGAGAAAACGTACGTATACTGGTTCTACTATGAGAAGTCCTAATCTGAAATACGTTCTTTAAATTATCCCTTCGATCTGGAGAACTAGCCTCTTAAAGTTGGGTCGTTTTTACTATTTTTGTCTTTATAATCTCAAGTCAATGTTGTTGCAAATATATGATTCGTAAGCGAAACTTCTCAAATCCACTTATTTAAAAAACGTTTTTCATATATAAGAATGAACCTTTTCTTTGATAGTTCCTCATTTTGTATAGAAACTTTCATGCATAGGGTAAAAAATACGAAGAATATAATTTTCTAGTCCCCATTGATAGGAATGCTTTTCTTATTTAATCGCTTTAACTATCTCTCAAAATATTTGTAGTATTACACAGTGTATATTTCCATATAAATCAGTACCCGAACTTTAACTCAGATTGAAATATTCCTATTTTTAAATAATTTTATATGTCACTATATGTGAAACAATGTAATTGGTTATTGTGTTTCGACTACATTTTAATGTTTCAATCGTCCATCTTAAGTGCTAATAAAATATTGAATCAGATACTGTGACTCAACAGTAGTTTTAAAATTCCAGTATCTAAATTGCTTGATTAGTGGCTGTGTAAACGCAATTATGGACCAGAACCTATGCTCTTTAATGTTTCAATCTTCTATATTAAGTGCTAATAAAAGATTCAATCAGATACTGTAATTCAATAGTAGTTATGTATAATATGAAACTATCGAGTGATTTAAAAGGCAAAAGTAAAACGCGATAAAAAAAATAGCTATGGATCGGAGAGCCATGTGGTTTGCAGATTAATTAATATTCACAGTGGTGCAGGATTTTATATAGTATGAAAAAACATAGTTCAAAATCTCCACACAATGGGGCGCTGCTGCAAAGAAAATAACAAGAGGTAATAACTATGAAATGAGATATTTTGTTTCAGTATGATTTACAGCTGCAAGTGCTCAATGTGTTCACCACCACTTTCCGGTACTGAGTGCAATCGAGGTATTACGCCTGATATAGTATTATGCTGGTATTATGCTGTATTAGGCGTAATACCACGACTTCACTCAGTACCGGAATGTGGTGGTGGACATATTGAGCACTTGCAGTTGTAAATCATGCTGAAATAAAATATCTCATTTCACAATTATTACCTCTCGTAGTTTTCTTTGCAGCAGCTCTCCCTAGTTGTTGTTAAGACCGAGACCGTCCGACCTACCAGAAAGAGCAGCGCTCCCTAGTGTCGATATTGTGAACTATTTTTTTCTGGTCATACATAATCTCCCACCACGGTGAATATTAATCTGCAAACCGCATGTCTCTTCGACCCATAGATATTTTTTATAGCATTTTACTTTTGCTCCGAACTTTTGAATCACATGGTATATAAGGAGCTTGATCTGTGATTGTGAAAACACAATTACGAAACAGTGACCGTGATTTAATGTTCCATTAAAATTAAGTGCTAATAAAAGATTCAATCAGATACTGTGATTCAACAGTGGTTTTAATATTCAAATATCTAAATTGCTTGATTTGTGATAGTGAAAATACAATTATGAACCAGTAACCATGCTTTAATGTTTCAATATTTAATATTAAGTGCTAATAAAAGATTCAATCAGATACTGTGATTCAACAGTAGTTTTAATATTCAAATATCTAAATCGCTTTACCCAAATATGAACCAATGGCCGTGCTTTAAACTTTTTAATATTTCATTGTTTAAAATGTTTGAAATGTCACTGAGCAAATACAAATTTCAACGAGATCGTACTTCAGTCAAATTTCTAATATCCATTCTTTCAATTGCTTAATGCGTTATTGTACGTGTATGAATTTTAACTCTCGATCATGCTCGCTTTGGTCTAGTTTCAATATTTCAATATCTTTATTTATTTAAGAATTTTTGAAACGCAGTTCTGTTGAACACAGTATTAAACATCCTTAAAGCTTATGAACTTCAACTGTGAAAGAGAAGCTTGCGATTACTTTTCGCCAAATTTGCTGGATTACCTTACGCAGCTGTCATAAAACCCAAAATAAAATTTGACAGGTTTGAAGTTTTAGTGGCTGGCTGGCTCTCTGTGGCTAAGAGCAATTCATGTGAAAAAGTTTGCCCTTTAAAAACAATGCTTAGATTGTTTATGCGGAATTACTGCTTTTAATTTATAAAATAAATGTAAAGCAATAGATAGAATGTAAAATAATAGAAGTGTAGAACTGGGAATTTACAAAGATCTGTTTTTACTTTCCCTACAATACATGGTAATGTATAGGGAAAGTATTGGAATCGCGTCGAAAATCGCAACACAAATTTTCGACTGATCTACACGTTTTGGGGCCTCTAGAACATGAAAAAACTATTTTTAGCGTAACGCCTGTGTGTGTGTTTGTGTGTTTGTCTGTGTGTGTGTCTGTCTGTACAATGTATATATCCACCCTAACTCAAAAACTACTGGACCGAATTTCCTAAAATTTTATAAGCCACTACAGGTGTAGGTTACATATTGTCTGTGATTTGGATGATGATTAAAATTTGGTACGATTCGGGAAAGAAGAACATGCCTTTTATACGAAATGGCCAGCTAAAAATCGCCCAAAATCTAAACCAAAAATCACGTATACTCAAATGTATCACTTCAACACTTGTCTTATACGTACTTTTTGACTAGTACAACCCCATTACTCTAGGACTAACCGTTCTCGATATATTTTAGTTTTTTCGCATTTTTATTACACAGTCGTTGGGAAAATGCCCAGTCACCAAATAAAAACAAAAATTATATTAAAATTGCATATTCAGTGTCATTTTGTGCAATTAAACGCCATGAAATATTAAAGAAATGAAGATAAAATGAATTTTGAGTCTGTAGGAAAAGTTATGTGCTGCTCATATCAGATTTTTTCATCGCCGTAAAAATCAAATCGATATTTAAACGTACTTATATGTGATAAATGAAGAACTGACCGAATAATGGACTAAATGCAAGACATATCATTAAAAGTTAATTAGAGTATAATAGTTTGAAATTAAGTATTAAAAGTATCATATTTACAAACATGCATTAACATGATTTAAATATTCATCAAATAATCTTGAAACATCCATGAACAAATTCGTGTTTTATGCATATTATATCACAATTGAGATACCATTTTAAATAGAAGTAATGATAACGACAATGTTTATACCACAAATTTCACATAAATACTCCTTTTAATAAAATTAAAATTGTAAAAAATTATAAAAACATCTTATGTGGGCAGCACATGAGATTCTCTGCAGAATCATATTCATGTTCTCTTTATTTCTTCAATAATTTATTAAATTGAGTTTAATTGCACAAAATAATACCCATAATTGTTTTAAATTACACCGAATTTGCACTATTAATTCAGTTTTTGTTTTCATTTGGTAACTGGACTTATTTTTAAAGGTAACGAAACGAAAATGCGAAAACACTAAATATCTCGAGAACGGTTAGTTCTAGTGCAATGAGGTTGATCTTATTCTTTTCGTCGTCAAACATTACGTATAAAACAAGCATTTAATTGATATATTTGAGCATACGTAGTCTTGTACCAAAATCTACTCAGCACCAGGATACCATACAAGTGACTTACATACCAAATTTTGCAAAATTTTGTCGATTAGTTTTTCAACTAGAGTGGGTACAGGATATTTCTGCGGGCCATTTCACAAAAAAGGAAAGTTATTTTATCCAGAATCATACCAAAATCTAATCAGCACCAGAGTTCCCTACAAGAGACTTATCTACCAAATTTTATGAAATTCGGTAAAGTAGTTTTTAAGTTAGAATGGATACATACATTGCACAGACAGATAGACAGACAGACACACACACACAGACTTCAGGCTGAAAATGGTTTTTCGTATTCTAGAAGTATCAAAACGTGTAGATCGGCCGAAAACTCGAGTTGCGATTTTCGACACGATTCTAATACTATCCCTATGCATTACCATGTATTGCAGGGAAAGTAAAACTTACTGAAAGTCTTTTATAATTAAACCCCTTGCCTTGATGCACTATCACGTGTAGGTTACATATTGTATCATGAATGAAACAAATAGCCCATAAATCAAAATTCCCAAATAAAACACTTGATTAAAATGTACATCCTTTTAACTCAAAATCAGGAAATTCCCTATAAAAGCCTTCGTGGATTATCTATAAAAGGCTACAAACTCCCTAAATTTTAGAGACTGCCCTTACTACAAAATTAGAATTTTACCGTGACTGCATTAATATATACAGGGGTATTATGGTTTCAACTTATTCATCACCGCATTTCTCAAATACCCTTTAAACGCTAAATCTGTGGAATATATTCATGTGCTTCACTGTATCTTTAAAAATGTCAACCATGCACAATATTTAAGCAGAATGTATTAACACTCCAGAATTTTGACTCATTTACAAATTGTTGACTAATTTACAAAAATTTGAATCCAGTTGTCTTTTGTCGAGCAGGAAGTTTAATATCTATGCTTGGGATCATAAACCATCAAATTAAACTTCTGATTATTTTTGGCCAAAGACATTGACGTTCAGTCAACATCCTTCTCAAAAAGCAAGTTCCTTTAATATTAATACAACGTCCTTTAATGCTACAACATCTTTAAATGCTACAACATCCTTTAATACTGCATGTTTTAATAACACAACATCCTTTGATAATGCCTTATGTTCTGATCAGTCACACTTTGCTTTGGTGACTATTCTTCATATAATAAATATTTCCATTTTTACTTTCCCTACAATACATGGTATTACATAAACAAGTATTGGAATCATATCGAAAACCGCAACACGAAACACCAATTTTTTAACATATTTTACGAAAATACCACTTTTAGCGTGACGTATGTGTGTATGTGTGTATCTGTCCATTCAATGTATGTATACGCTCTAGCTTAAAAACTATTAGATAAAATTTCAGAAAATTTGGTAGGTTAATCACTCACGGATTATCTTGGTGCTGATGAGATTTCGGAACATTTGGAAAATTACAATCCGTCTTTTTTCGCGAAATGACAGGCAAAAACCGTATTTATCCACTCTGGCTGAAAAACTGATAGACTTAAATCACAAAATGTGATATATAATCCACTTGTCAGTTTCCCTGATGCTGATTATTTGATACGATTCGGAAAGACATAACCTGCTTTTTTTTTGCAAATGACAATCAATAATTGCCAAAAAGTAAATTAAAAGACTACGCATGATCAAATGGATGAATTGAAATCTTGTTTTATACGTAATATTTGACGGCTAAAAGGATAAGACCAACCCCATAACTTTAGGACTAATCGTTCTCAAGATATTTTAGTTTTTTCGCATATTTTCCATGTCGCTTCTAAAATTGCGTCCAGCCGCTGAATGAAAATATCCGAGGAAAGTTATATGCTGTCCACATCAGACTTTTTCATTAAAATTATTGAATATACTTGTAGAACTAGATTTAATTTTATCTCACAAATGCAATGAGTTTGTATCGACAATTCAATGCTGACTTCTTGGACTGCTTGCTCTTTGATATTCTATAAGCCACAACACACCATTCTTGCAAGGAATTACTTTGAATTAGCTTGCATCATCACCTCTCGAAATAAGTAGCATCTAATACAGATATTATTAGATAAGAACAGAATTTTTGAAAGTATGTTCCGCGGAACCCTTATAAGGTTCCTCGACAGTATTCTGAGGGATTTCGCTTCGTGATAGTTATATGTAAATTTTCTTATCAATCGAAAAGGAAAACGTGTAAAATTTGAGTTCATAATTTGGGTCACAAAGGATTTTTTCTCATTTCCGCCATCAAATTGAATTTCAAAAGGAGTCTGCGAATACAAATGTTTGAAAAACACTGGATTAGAAGATTTATGGAAATTAGACCAGGTAGCAACATCAACCCTTTTCAGTAACTACAGCACAATATTCTTACGGCTTATTCTCTAAAATAGTGAGTGTAATCTTATGATCATGAATGAGTCGAAATTTCTGAATAGCAAACACTTTATTTCAAGAACCAATAAGCGCAAACAGAACTCACATCATTATTAATAACATTCTAATTATCTTACCAGATCACAAAACAACAACCAGGTGCAATAAAACAGTAATTAAATGCTTAAATAATTTACAAAAAGTAGATTACATTTTTAAGACCCTGATGTGTTCACAATTTACTTATACTCGTATCATACCAACCATAGTCAATTGAACGATGACTAGCTTATATACCCTCGGTGAACAAATCCAAAAATTTTACATAACTTGGAAAATTCTTAACCACTCTACAAAATTCGAGCGGTTTCTAAAACTCGTTAAAAGTCACCAATATTTTGCTGAATAAGTCGCCAAAGTTACCAAAAAGTCTAGCAACCCGGATCTACAAACAATAACAAAACCTGCCTATAAATGTCATTTCTTCTCGGAGATAAACAATGTGAATGCATTTTAGGCATTTTTAATACTATGTAAACTCAGATGATAATTGTAAAACATTAGACATATTGTCATAACATAATTGGGTGAATTACAGAATGTAACCACACTACTAAGTATACCATTCTGTTTATATAACGATTTAGCTTTAATTTCCTTATAATCTTTCGTATTTATCCTGTTTCATTTTATTTCGTACATTTGTAAAGTTGATGAAAATATATGGTTACCTTATTCTGAAGACGTATTTCCAGCTTGGCATCACAGACACATTTGGATTTCAAATAATTTTGAGGAATGAGAAAAATGGCACTGCAAATTATTCTCAGTTCATACTAGCAGTTTTAAAAATGAGAATCTCATTTAACTTGCCGTACATTTTGAAATCTCCAAAGATTACTGATTGATGCGCCACTATCCCCATACAAATTTAAACCAGCCGTCGGGTTTTGTCAAAAGTTTCAATATCCCAAGCTCGAAATTAATTTACAAAATTTGCAACAGAGTTTTGTTGAGCATGGTATTTAATATCCTCCACGCTTATGAACTCCGGTCGCATCAAAGACAGCTTTCGATTGCTTTTCACCAAAGCTACTGGCTTACCCAGCGTAGCTGTCATAACCCAAAGTAAAATTGACAGGACAGAAATTAAGAGAAATATCCTCACTGTTACCATTTATGGCTTAGAGCGATTCACGCGAAAAGGAATATTTTGCGTAGGAATAAATCTACAAATTTTAACTGCAAAATTACTGGTGCTTATGAAATAAACTTAAACTGATAGAGTGCAGTGGAAGTTGCAGAAATGGGAAGTATATATGTTTTTGTAGTTTGGAAAGTGAAAGAATTTATTGAGAACTTACGTAAATTGAATGACTGTAATGAGAAAAGTGTGTGAAAACTCGTTAAGTTTCACAGTTTAGGGGTTGCTGTCAGATTATTAATTTTAACTACTTACGGTATGATTGTAGGTGACAAATAAATTTGTCATCTATGCTTTTAATAAAATTGTTTCAAGCATCTATTTTTTCTAAGCATATAAGTTTCTGCTACAGACAGAACTTGGATATAGACTGATATAAATTCAGAATCAAATTTCAAAGGAGGTATCCACCAAGGTTTTACATTTCCGGGGTTTTTTCTATTTCAGGTTCAAAAATTTCTATTTTTCCCTTAAACATCTACTTTTAAAATTGGCTATAAATGCAGCTTAGATGATAATTGATATGGACTTATTCTCGGATTGTGAAGAGGGTAGAGTAGTTTACTAAGAATTTCCACTTAAAGTACCTTTTCTACTTACGCTTTAAAAAAATTCTTTGAAACATCTATCTCTCAAAATTGGCTATTCATAAAGCTTAGATGATAGCTGATATAATTTAATAAAATTAAGCGACCCGGATTTTCAAGTAATAGCTCTAGCTACCTGTAAATGTTGTATTCCTCGAGGAGAATCAATATGCCGTAAAGATAATTTAGGTATTCGTAACAATATTTTCGTATCAAAAACTCAATCGGCCGGATCAGGGAATAGAACCTACACCTCTTGGATTGTACCCATTTATATTACCAGATAGAGGTCTGCATGGACCAAATCAATTTTTTTACCCCACCTGGCTAAAAGATAATAAGATTTGACCCTTCCCGAGCCCGACCCTGATCTAAAATACTCGAAGCCCAGACAGATCTTCTTAAATACATTATGTCAGCCTGGTTAAAAATAACACACTGTTGCCTCATATCATGATCATATTTTGCCATTTAAAAAATTAAACATATATTACAAAAAGATATTACATATTATATTATATTACATATTACATGCAACGATTCTAATCAGCAGGTTGTTGTTGATTGAGACCCAGACCGTCCAACCTACCAGAAAGGTGTAAGGTAACCGTTTGGACGGCCGGGAAGTGCCACCTAATTTAGACCGGAACCCAGTGGGTACGGTCCCAGTGCATCCACAGGGATCGTACCCTCTTTCCCCTACCACCAACCTCTCGGAATCTAATCATCAGGTGAAAGTTGCGAAGAGTCTTATTTTGAGTTTAGAATGTTTTCGAATATATTTATTTCCTATCTGCAATCTATCGTTTTCCTGTAATTTACCTATCTACCTTTAATGTGCAGAACAAATGTATATTACATAATATGGTAATATGGGACAGCGATACTTTTTTCCGCTTATTATACATATAATCGGGAAGTCTATTTCCTATCTGCAATTATCATTTTCCTGTAATTTATCTGTCTACTTTTAATGTACAGAACAAATGTTTATTATATAATTTGAGAATATGGGACAGGGAGAGTTTCATCCGCTTATTATATATATACAACACTGGAATTCATTGAGAATATTGTTTTACATGTAATCTCCAATTTTTCTGTTCATTAGATTCTTATATTTAACATTCGATTATTTTTGGCTGTTTTATTTACTTTTACCCATGCAGACCCGAATTTTTAAATCTAACTGAGCCCAGTCCGGCTGAAGTATTATCCTAAAAACTCAGCCCGACCGGTCTTAAGTCCATGGACCTAGTCCGAAACCATGAAGATCTATACTACCGGGTTGGCGGGGACAGCCTGCTTGGTACCGGTGTGGGCGGGTCCCTGGCTTGCTGGATGGGAATTTCGGGCGTTTGCGCCGGTGTTTCTGATGGGGACTGGTGGCTTTTTGTTGGAAACTTGGTTCTGTTTTCGTCGCGATTCTCGTTATCGCGAGAACGTG
Source organism: Amaurobius ferox (assembly GCA_951213105.1). Lineage (NCBI taxonomy): Eukaryota > Metazoa > Arthropoda > Arachnida > Araneae > Amaurobiidae > Amaurobius > Amaurobius ferox. The sequence continues at coordinate 98,003,709 of OX578139.1, read as the reverse complement.
TTTACATTTTTAGAATGGTTCTACCGTTCTCGTGAACGACTCGTGACGGGAACAGAACATGCCATTCATGCAAATCGCCATCTCGCCGCGCGCGCATTCTGATTTGCATATAGTGAGGGCGCTGCCGTCAACGGTTGTGTTCCGGAGCGTACCCATCACAGTGTATATATGATAGGACACATTCTCAGTTATTCAGAGACTTTACAGACCTTGACTGACCATGTAGTAGACGTGGGAGACTTTTCAGAGTTTAAGATCTTGTAGTTATGCAGACTTAAGACTCGACGTATAGTCAGATCGATCAGACGGTGATCGACGGTGAAAGACCTTGTATGGAAGGCAGACCTTGATCGGTAGAGAGTAGTCTAACTTCTAAAGCCATGACGTGTGACCTGATGATGGTGGCTTCATTAACGTGCACGGCATGTGTGGTACAGTAGCTGTTTTTTCTACTTACCGATGTTATAGTAACTGAGAGTGTGTGCCTAGTCATAAAAACTGTTTAAAACCTTTTTCATGAGCTTGCTAGCTCATTGTATATAATTTTGCTTTGCAACGAATGTTACAGTGTTTTATTTTGTAACTTCATCTGATGCAATGGATCTCACAACAAATAAATTGTGTTTGTGTTTAACGAGCTTGTTTTCTTGAGAAAACACATCACTACTGCATATCATCTGCTACAAAATTTTCTTTACCAGCACTTCAGATATGGATATGGCCAAAACACTGCTAAATCTGCAAATGACTTTCAAATTTTTCTAGTCAAGTCGCTCAGCTAACACAGCAAATAGCCGCCGACATTTGGTTATGGGCCCGTAGTATGTCAAGGCCATAACTTTTATCCGTGATAAAGCAGCAGTGAAGAGTTGTGAATTCCATCGACGGGGGCCGCGACCGGCGCCATTTGCATCAAGCAGAAAGGTAAACAACGCACTCTAGTCACAGTTAAAGACTATGGAGGTGAGCAACGGCATAGAAGCGTTAAACAGGGACAATTACGTCACCTGGCGTAATGAAATTTCGTTTATCCTGAAAGGAGAAGGATGTTACGGCCACATCAACCGTACTGCATTACCAGTCGACGAATCTACGTCACGCCGCGAGCGAGAGGAGTACATGCGCAGCAGCGACCGCGCACTTTCCATCCTGTTTCGAAATATCTCGGCGGAGTACAGAGAACTGCTCGACATCGACGACAGCCCGGCGGATGCGTGGGAGAAGTTGGAGGCGCATTTTGAGGCCCCAACGCGCGCCAATCTAGTTCATCTGTTGGACGAGTTTTTCAGTCTACGCCCGGAGATCGAGGAGCCCATCGACATATTCTGTACGAGGATAAGGAAAGCTGTCACCAAGCTCAAGAACGTGAATCACCCCGTGGAGGATGTGTACGTGGCATTCCAAGCCATCCGGTATCTCCCAGCCCAGTACCAGAGTATCATCCAAATCATTTATCGCTGGAGCGATACTGATTTTAAATTGGATAAAATTCAGAAAGAACTCTCCTTGGAGGAGGGCAGGATTAGACAGTTGAGGAAGGATCATGACAATAATAATGTAAGTTCCAATTCATCTGTATATTTTTCAAATGTTAACGCTAAATGTAAAAATGTCACCAAAGTTAAAAAGTCTATTAAGGTCATAGGACCATGTTTTATGTGTAATAAAAATGGTCATGTAAAGGCACAATGCCCAAAATTGAAAAAGATGACTAGCTCTAGTATTATTGAAGTATTTTCAAATATAAATGTAGAAGCTAATATTGTTGATAATCCTGACAATAGGCTCAGCTGGGTGATTGACACCGCTGCTACGCGACACTTTTGTAATGATGTTAAAATGTTTTCAAAATTTGATAAATGTAAGGATACATCTATGTCGCTAGCAGTGGGTGATATGGAAAGCCCAGTTGAGGCTATTGGAACGGTGAACATGTATGTTAAATTTAAAGATCATACAAATAATATTGTGTTACAAAATGTTATGTATTCACCAAAATTACGGCGTAACTTGTTGGCCGCATCTGTATTAGAAGAGCAGGGCTATTCTTTTAGTGCAGCCAAAGGTATTCTATGGTTTAAGACTCCTGAGGGAGAAAATTTCTTTTACGCTAAACGTAAAGAAGGATTGTATTTCTTAAAACCACAGTACTCAACTAAAAGTTTAAATAGTAGTGTTGAGGGCCGTAAAGGAGATCAGGATAGGGACAAAAATTCTAAACAGGTTAGAAAAACCCCTGCAACAAATAGTCAAAGTCAAAACAAAATTAGGCCTAACTTGAATAAAAGGAAAAACAAATCTGATTTAAAATCAAAGTCAAATAAAATTAGTGGTTCAACAGTTGAAATTCTGAACAAAACTGAATTATGGCATAGAAGATATGGCCATATTAACTCAGACTACTTGCACCAAACAAGTAAAGTTTCCGCGGCAAACGGACTCCCAAAATTAAAATATGCAAAAGTAAATTGCATTCATTGCAAACTTGCAAAATCTAAAAGAGTTTCGTACAAACCAATAGGCAGGATTAGATCTACAGAACCTTTGCAATTACTGCACATGGACGTTTGTGGTCCAATGCCTGTAGCTTCATTGGGGGGAAACAAATACTTCTTGACTATTACAGACGATTTTAGCCGCAAGGTGTTTGTTTTTATTTTAAAACAAAAATCAGATGTGTTCAAAGTTTTTCAGGATTTTCAAGCTTGTCAGGAGAGACAATTAGGCAAAAAGATTTTGTGCATCCGTACTGATAACGGCATGGAATTTTGTCACGGTCAATTTAAAGCTTTTTTGAAAAAGTTAGGGATTAAGCATGAACGATCTAACACTTATACACCCGAACAAAACGGGGTATCTGAAAGATTCAACCTGACAGCGTTAGATTGTGTCAAGGCAATGCTTAATCAAAGCAAAGTTGGTGACAAAATGTGGGCAGAGGCAATCCTATGTTTTACTTATACAAAGAACAGGATTTGCCATAAATTTAAAGTTAAAACTCCACACGAATTGTACTATGGGAAGAAGCCTGCTGTATCCCATCTCAGAGTTTTTGGATGTAAGGCTTATGCTGGTATTGCAAAACAGCTTAGGAAGAAGCTAGACCTAAGAGCTCAACTGGGAGTTATGGTAGGATATGCAGAAAATACCAGGGGCTATAGAATTCTTCTTGTGAAAGAAGGAAAAATATTAGAAATAAGCAATGTCCGTTTTGAGGATATGGAAGCAGCGGAAGGCGTCCTGGACCCCATTCGACCTAGAAACTTCACCCAAAAGAAATCGGGTTTTACTCGAACATCAGATTCAGGATCGGGATGTTTGGATAGTGAGTCAGAGGAAGAAGCAGGTGAGAGCCATGACACTAGTCATACTAGTGAGGAAGAGGACTCTCCTGCTGATTCCGATCTGACCCCCTGTTCAAACATAGATTGGGAAAGGAAAGCTGTGCCCAGGCCTGATGGAACTCGAACTGATGTTTACTACTCAGTGAGGGGTGATAAACATAGGCTGAGAAGTCATAATGATGTTAAAAAATTCTGTGCTAAGGCTAACATACATTATGACCAAAATTTGTTTAACTTCAGAGAAAAGAGGGATATCAAATCCAGGCCAGAGGCAAGCAACATAGAAATAATAGGTGATATTGATCATGTAGTTTCTTTGCTAAAGGGAGAATTTGATATCAAATCTCTAGGGAAGGTCCAAAAACTGTTAGGTGTGGAATTTGCTGAAATCAATAACAAAATTTTTATACATCATAGGCAGTACATTAATAAGATTTGCCAAATGTTTGAGGAATTTTTAGCATTAAATTTTTGTAATCAAATTTCCAAAAACAAAAATGATTAAATTTGTAACTTCTAAATTTTTTTTTTCTTTCTTTTACAAAATATGGTTAGGATATCGTATAAATTACTCCTCCCTCTGTGATGCAGCAAATTGTATCTAGAGTATATATATGTGTATTGTTTACAATGAACTTTCTAAAATTTTTCACATTACACTGAATATATATATATATCCATGTTTTCAATTCCCGCATAAGACAGTTATGCTTATGTGTATTATCTTTGTGTGTTTACTCCTTGTTATCATACACTTGGTTATGATTCATTGAAGACAAACCACTTCTTTAAATTTATATATGAATACAATACAGAAAGAAAAATCTTTTCATTATCTGTGTCACTGCTATTAGTATTAATTATGTATACTGGTCTTGGACAGAGATAATGAACAGCCATAATTGAATTTGATATTTATAGTGAAATTTTTTAATCTTAAATGTTAAATTTAATAATTATACATAAAATTTTCTACATAATTGAATTTGATATTTAAAGTGAAATTTTTTAGTCTTGAATGTTAAATTTAATAGTTATACATAAAATTTTCTACATAATTGAATTTGATATTTAAAGTGAAATTTTTTTTTAATCTTAAATGTTAAATTTAATAATTATACATAAAATTTTCTACATAATTGAATTTGATATTTATAGTAAAATTTTTTAATCTTAAATGTTAAATTTAATAATTATACATAAAATTTTCTACATAATTGAATTTGATATTTATATTAAAATTTTTAATCTTAAATGTTAAATTTAATAATTATACATAAAATTTTCTACACAAATTAATTTGATATTTATAGTGAAATTTTTAATCTTAAATGTTAAATTTAAATTATCATACTTAAATTTCTTGAAACTTAAATTTTGACTTAAATTAAATTTTTTGGAACTTAGTGTTTCAATGATATCTAAATTTTTCTTTCAATGATAAATTTTTTTTGCTTAACATGAAAAGTAATATATATACTTTATGTTTTTGCTGGATACTAAAGAACTTGACATTTTTGCTGTTATGTTTTTTAGAATAATTTCATTGATTGATAGCACGTGCGCCGAGATTTGGGGTTTTGCATGAGGGGGCCGATTGTTGGAAACTTGGTTCTGTTTTCGTCGCGATTCTCGTTATCGCGAGAACGTGTTTACATTTTTAGAATGGTTCTACCGTTCTCGTGAACGACTCGTGACGGGAACAGAACATGCCATTCATGCAAATCGCCATCTCGCCGCGCGCGCATTCTGATTTGCATATAGTGAGGGCGCTGCCGTCAACGGTTGTGTTCCGGAGCGTACCCATCACAGTGTATATATGATAGGACACATTCTCAGTTATTCAGAGACTTTACAGACCTTGACTGACCATGTAGTAGACGTGGGAGACTTTTCAGAGTTTAAGATCTTGTAGTTATGCAGACTTAAGACTCGACGTATAGTCAGATCGATCAGACGGTGATCGACGGTGAAAGACCTTGTATGGAAGGCAGACCTTGATCGGTAGAGAGTAGTCTAACTTCTAAAGCCATGACGTGTGACCTGATGATGGTGGCTTCATTAACGTGCACGGCATGTGTGGTACAGTAGCTGTTTTTTCTACTTACCGATGTTATAGTAACTGAGAGTGTGTGCCTAGTCATAAAAACTGTTTAAAACCTTTTTCATGAGCTTGCTAGCTCATTGTATATAATTTTGCTTTGCAACGAATGTTACAGTGTTTTATTTTGTAACTTCATCTGATGCAATGGATCTCACAACAAATAAATTGTGTTTGTGTTTAACGAGCTTGTTTTCTTGAGAAAACACATCACTACTGCATATCATCTGCTACAAAATTTTCTTTACCAGCACTTCAGATATGGATATGGCCAAAACACTGCTAAATCTGCAAATGACTTTCAAATTTTTCTAGTCAAGTCGCTCAGCTAACACAGCAAATAGCCGCCGACACTTTTGACCCCACTCGGATGGATGTGGATCTGCTGCCCCCTTGTTATGGTGGTGAACCCGTTGGTTGTCGGTATCGGCGGTTCTCTCCTGTCTGGCGGGTTTGACTGGCCCGTTGGCTTCCCTTTTGATTGGGAGTCATTACATTCACAGTTGCTATAAGCCTTATGATGAGCTCCAGCAGGGAATGAGAAGGAGAAGAACTCTTTTACCACGTACACTACACCAGTTATGTAAGTATTTAACTTACGTTTCCTTACAACCTTCTGTATTTATATTTTGCATTTTATTTTATTTAATACATTTATATAGCTAAAAAAATTATTTAATTACTTTTAATAAATACTTTTGAAGGCGAATATTTTTTCTGACTTCCACATATCTAGCTTCCAGAAATTTTTACAATGTAGAAAAATAGCGCTCTGCACAATTTTCAATTTATACTTCAAATTAGCAGTTTCAAAAATGTAAATCTAATTTAACTTGCTGCACATTTTGAAATCTCTATGGAAAATTGATTCATGGCACCGCTATGTTTATACTAATTGAAATCTGCCACCGAGTTTCAGCAAAAGTTTCAATACTCGAGGCTCGAAATTAAATTACAAAATTTGAAACACAGTTTTGTTGAGCGTGTTATTTAATATTTTTCAAGCTTATGAACTTCAGACACATTTCCAAGGTGCTTCAGACTATATTTCACCAATACCCAGCGTAGCTGTCATAAACCAAAGTAAAATTGACAGGTCAGAAATGAAGAAAAATATCCTCCCTGTTACTCTTTATAGCTCAGAGCGATTCGTGCGAAAAGGATTATCTGCAGAAATAAATCTTCAAATTTTAACCGCAAAATTACTGGTGCTTGGGAAATAACCGTTTAGATTCCTTGGAAGTTTCAGAAGTGGGGAGTGACATTTTTTTAAGTTTAGAAAATAAAATAATTTATTTTTGAGAGTCTATGCAAATGCAATGCCTGAGGAGGTCTTATAATGGGAAGAGAGTAGATGTAAACTGATAATTTTCACCATGTAAGCACTACTGCCAGATTATTAAATTTACATAATTACTATCAGATTATTATTTCTATTTTCTTATATTATTGTATATAAATGCATTGTTTCCATGAAAACTTTTGAATTCATAATTTTAACAGGATATCACGGTTTGAGACTTATATAACTCATGTACAGCAATATTAGAGCTCTGTCCGTAAGAGTACACGTGTGTGTGTCTTGTTGTTGTTGACACCCAGACCATCCGACCTACCATAGAGGTGTCGAAAGCCCAGACCGTCCGGCTCATCCTAGGACATAGAGCAGCAATGTGGGCGGCCGAGCTACCAGAAAGGTGTTGTTGTTGCTGAGACCCAGACCATCCGACCTATTAGAAAAATGTAAGGTAACTGTTTGGACGGTCGGGAAGTGCCACCCAATTTAGACCGGAACCCAGTGGGGGAGGCATCCACAGGGACCGTACCCTCCTTCCCCTACCACCAACCTCTCGGAAGGACATACGGATCCACATGTTTAACGTGATCGTACTCTGCGTGAACACGGCGGCAGTTTTGGAAGTGGTTGGAATCGAACCCGGGCCTCCGAGTGCAATTCCAGCACTGGGCTAACGCGCCCATACCAGAAAGGTGTAAGTAACTGTTTGGACGGCCGGGACATGTGTGTGTGTGTGTATGTTTGTGTATATATGAGTGTTTGTATGTGTATGAATGTTTATATGTGTATTACTATGAGGCGAGAACTCAATAACTCAATGCATGTATATCTATGAAACTTTAAATATCAATGCATTTTGTAAACATATAGAGATGGGCATAATTGTTTGTAATTTACATAATTTGAAAATAAAATATCATATCATTTTATACAATTATTTCAATTAATAGAGAACATGAAGAATTCTTGAAACAACTACAGCATGCCAAGTCAATACCTAGAACATATGTCAATACAAAAATATAGTCAATATAGGATTCACCGATGATACAGGAACTGATAACGTGAATTTTATTTTGCAGTTAAAGGTATTACAATACTATCTATCAATATAAAAGAGCTGATTGCATCACATTTATGAATTTAATTAATCTGTTGATTTAAGGAGTCAAGAAAACTTTCAAAATCACAACTCGCAAGCTAAAGATACATTTTTTCACTTTACTGATTGAGGTTAGAAATGACGTAAATGACGTAGAATATGTACGAAAAAAAATTCGAGTAGAGGCTCAAACTTTAAACATTTTTTCAAAAAATGAGAAAAGTTCAGAAAAAATAGTACTGCAATTTATTTGGAATAGAAATAAAAGATTAATATTACATTTAATTAAATTATATTAATATAAAGACGAACTGAAATAATCTGACCAAAATGTTTTGCCACGATTTGAAATATATTTTCATATTTAAGGAAATATTTTAATGTACTAAATTATAAATGTTTACAATTGTTTATAGATTTTTAAATGTTTCTTTATAGAGTTCTTATTTTAGTATGTGGTTTACAAATTGATCAAGCTTTCAAACCCTGCTGTTCCACCAACTAACATCAAACATACAACAGAAAGTACTGCCATCAGATTTGACTTTGCAAACACATATTGATTTTTTAATATTGCTATTTTAATCCCCAAATTTCACCATGTGCTGAAATCCCATTTCACAATATCAAGTTGATTATCAAAAGCGCTTTTAAAAATAGCCTATCAAAAGAACTTTCAGAAAAGAATTCTCAGAAATTTTGTGGTGGAACACAATTTCAGACATACAAGGAGAGCTGTTAGCTCCAGTTGTTTTTTGTACCAGCCATTGGAAAAATAAGTATTACTATTCTTTGATGTGGGAATACGAGTGATTTGACTCCGACGCTGCGTAAACTATACGATGTGGATTCCTTAGATTACAATATTACTAATAAAAGTCTAAGTCAGGTGTGACCACATGCTCTTCCACCACATCCTATTTGAAATACTGCAATAGGTGTAGAGTACTGAATCTAATTTGAGTATTTTGAAAAATTTATCAGCCAGAGTTGAAGATCAATCCCCGATTTACTTGATTTAGCCCATATGTATGGTATATTAGAATTATGTTATAGGGATTCGTGGAAATTTAAAAGAGTAATTAAATGGTTTGACAGATAAATAGGTTAGAAACACACCTCTATGCATATTGATGAAAAATATTTTACATCTTATTCACATATTTTTAGTGTAAAAATTACATATTTAATTAAACTATTCAGTTTCCATTCAATTATTTAAATACCGTCAAATTTTCTTTAAAAAAGGAGCTCATATAAAAATTATAAGTCCTTACTCTCAAGTTTATATTCGTTTTACTACTTCGTTACTGCTTTTGAAAAGTAATAAAATTGAAAGTTCTTGATGCATTTTAAAAACTTTTCGAACATACCAATATAATTACTCAATGCATTTCTTGATTGAATTACCGGATTTTATTATCAATCCCAGTATTTCTAAAGCAACACTAATTTAATATATCCATACAAATAAGGTAATAATGTGAGCAGGATTTGGAGTGAAAAAGACATAGGAAGCTAATTTTGATATAAAATTGTATTTCATATTTTATTTATACAATAAACACCATTAACATAGGCGCTTAACAACTGTCTTCTATTTTGACATAAATTGAATATTTAAATATTTCAGTATTATTAAGGTGGATTATAGTAAATTAAAATATGAAATATTTTTCATGTTTAAAATTACCGGAATTAACAATCAGATCGTAATTGTGGAATTTTTATGATCAGTGTGTGTTCCAGTAAGTAATCAAACCTTCGACATCAGAATTTTGAGGCCATGTTTCTTTAGATTGAAGGGAAAAAATCACATTCTTTTACCCTAAGATTGACAACGAGGTTACTTTATTTTAACGACTAAACAATCTTCTCTCGCGCAATTTGTCTCCTATTTCACATACTATATGTTACGTAAGCTCAAACTGATGCTAATGTAATAAAACTAAAATAACTTCGTTAAGAGCAACATAAAACGCAAAATAATAGTGTTGACCGGTTTCGGAGATAAGAGACATCCTTCAGGACACATAAGAACAGCAACTTCCACTCATGAAAGCTAGATAGTTACTAGTGCTAGAACAGAAAACATGACTGAAGAGGGGGAAGGTTCCAATGGCGAAAGGAGAAAGAAAAGGTAAAAATCTAAGCAGCAAGAGACAAGAGATATAATATTACAGATATAATAAACAGCAAAATGCTAAAATCATCAATTGCTGAACATTATTAGAACTCTATTCGTCTGCTTAAGTTTTAGGAAGCTAAGATCGTTTTTACTCCTAATTCCATTTTTGAAATGGAATTTTTTTAAAGTTCTTCGATTGTTTCTCTGGAAAACGATTGTTTCTCTGTCAATGAATAAAAATTATCTTTTCTTCTCTTCTGTTTGGTAATCTCTGCAATATTTAAATATTGTCAGCATCCTGTTTCTTATTTCGTTAAAGGTTTCTTCCTGTATCCTGAATGTTTTTCGGGGAATTTATTGACCTGCTTTATCTTCCAAAACCAATCAGTTCCTTAATTTTCTGTTACACTAACTTTTTGTTTTGATTTAGATCCTGTATTTTTCTTCTGGTGTGAACGACATATGTAGCTTCCGAAATCGGATAATTGCCATTGTTTTTAATTTTATAAGACACTTATGTTGGTAGTCACGAAACAAGTGTCCCTAATTTTTTGTTGGGCGTTAATTTTCTTTGTTCTGTTGCCGTTCATTCACTGTGTCCTATTTCTAGTTCCTTCGTCCTTGTTCTTTCATCTTTCTTCGGGGTTGAAAACCCATTTCCCTGCGTCAATCACGTTTGATGTACTAACATCCGTTGCCGATTTAGCTCTGATGAGTGAAGATTGCTCTTCTTGTGCGTCCTGACGAAGAAGTCCGTTTCTTACCTCCGAAATTGATCGCGACAATTATTTTGTTTTTTATGTTGCTCTTGATAAAATAATTTTAGTTTTTTACACTATTTCTTGCACTTCGATTTCTAAAACTAGAGCCCAGATCTCTACCGTCTGAGCTCCCCATGCCTGAGACGGAATAACATAAATTATTGCTGTGATTTACATGTACTAGAAAGTTTTCTCAAAACTAACGCTTTTACAACGGCAAATTCTAATATTCGACTCCATTAAGATCTGCCCTGTCTCGGATAGTATAAGTGTAAAATGTCAGCCTTCTAGATCGTGGGGGACCTTATAAAGGGCCTTTTAAACCTTTACGACTCCCACTACGTCCCAAAGAGAAAATTGAACAAAAAAGATCAAACATGCATAAAGCATTGATTATGAAACACTTTCCAACTCCAATGCAATTTTATTTAAACATCTCTAAAATGCGATATATTCCTCGGTAATATTTTTAAAATTATCACAATACTACATTAATTTATTATATTTGAAATCTTAAAACTTCATCGAAAAAAATGAACTTCATTCAAATGACGGCATTGAAATACAAATTGCCTGGTTTAAACATCTCTAAATGCGATACATTCCTCGGTAATATTTCTAAAATTATCACAATACTACAATAATTTATTATATTTGAAAACCTTATCAAAAACAAATGAACTTTTTGAAATGACGTCAGCGAAATATAAATTGGCTGGCTCTTTAAATAAAAGCAGCATTTCAATCATAAACATTTTTCCATTCATTTCATTCATCACAATACTATAATATTTAATTCTATTTAAAACTTAAAATCATGGACGTACAAGTAATTTAACTCTATGCTCAAAACTTCATCAAAAAATCGTTTGCGTCTCTGTAAAATCAATGATTGTTTCATTCATATCAGCTATATTGCGAACTCCATCAGCTAAATAATTTTGAATTAAAGAAATTCAGCAATTCTTATGCAACTCATTTTACATCTTTTGGTATTTATATCATCCATAAGTGAAAAGTAGGCTTCGTTGTAAAAATAATCAAAGTTGGATGATAATTTAAACTCAACTATATTGTAATTGCGTTGTTTCAGAATGTAGATGCACAGAGTTTAAGCAAAAATAAAGCGGTTTTAGGACGGATACAACACTAAATATGAATTAAAAAGAACTTTAAAAATCACGATTTTGACACAAGATGGATGCCATATTTTATTTTGAAGTGGGTCACGTGATCTCTTCATATATGATTACGTAATCTCTTCATATAATGGTCACGTGATCTCTTCATATAAAGGATGTAATTATTATTTTAATTTTTAATTAAAAAACTACTGAATATATTTTGGCGAAATTTTTTTATATATTTTATGAGATAATTTGAATATTTCCTCAAACTTTCGAAGCACTTTATGAATTTTAAATCCGCTTAAAAATGTTTGAAAAATTAGGTCCAATAGGGTTCAGTGTATTTCATTTTTTCAACCCGGGTTCAATCCAAAACTAATTGGGTGATATTATATATTTATGTTCCCATAGGTCCCACAGACCGTCTGAGCAACATACTAAAATTTTATTTTGATACTTTTTTACGGCAGTTATCGTGCAAACAGACAGACAGACAGACATACAGCATGAATGAACAAAGTCATAAATACTTTTCAACTATGTTGCAAAGTGTTAAAAACAGAGTTGTTGTTCAAGAGTTAAGAGAGAGAGTCGTGTGTTCAAGCGTGTAGTGGTTATTCATTTTGAGACTGAAAATGCTATAGAAAAAGACAAAGTTTGACTCCAAATGTCAGAAAAAGGATAGGAACAGGTGACGGCCATGCTGAGCTACAGACCCGAAATACAGATGTATGTGCCAGTCTTCATGTATGTTAGGTCAATTTTTGATCTTTGGAATAAGATTCAAAAGACCTGATCTCACACGGCGCTTTTCTTCTCCTTAAGCATTTGTTAAAATTAATGTAATTTTAACAAACGCTCGTATATTGTACTGCATCTTTTTCTATTCACTTCTCATTACAGTTTATCATGGCGATAGACTTGCTAATCTCTAGGCCGCATTGTAACAAGATCGTGTATTCCTAGTCTCTAATCCAGTCCTAGTTTAGATTTTAAATCCTATTCTAATCTTATTCAGGATTTTAAATCCTATTCTAATTTAGTCTGCATTTAAAATCCTATTCTAATCCTAGTTTGGATTTTAAATCCTATTCTAATTCTAGTCAGGATTTAAAATCATTTTCTTATCCTAGTCTGGATTTTAAATCCTATTCTAATCCTAGTCTGGATTTTAAATCCTATTCTAATCTTAATCTGGATTTTAAATCCTATTCTAATCCTAGTCTGCATTTTAAATCCTATTCTAATCCTAGTTTGGATTTTAAATCCTATTCTAATCCTAGTCTGGATTTTAAATCCTTTTCTAATCCTAGTGTAGATTTTAAATCCTATTCTAATCCTAGTCTGGATTTTAAATTCTTTTCTTATCCTAGTCTGGATTTTAAATCCTATTCTAATCCTAGTCTAGATTTTAAATCATATTCTAATCCTAAATCGGATTTTAAATCCTATTCTAATCCTAGTCTGGATTTTAAATCCTTTTCTAATCCTAGTGTGGATTTTAAATCCTATTCTAATCCTAGTCTGGATTTTAAATCTTATTCTAATCCTAGTCTGGATTTTGAATCCCATTCTCATTTTCTCCTAATCTATATTCTAATCCTACTCTATATCTAAATCCTATTCTCTATGTGCCCTTTCCTTGGTCGTTAGAAGTGTAAATGATTTTTTTCCAAGAAATTTGAATTGAATCGTATTTAGTTTTAATACATAGAGGAACGCTTTACAAGACTTCACACATTTCAGTTATTTATATTTCTATCTTACTTTAGTTACCATAAACTCATATTATCTGCTGTAAACGAAGCAAATGAGACTGAAAACAACGAATAAACTTATATTAGAATAAATTATTGAACTTTACTGAAGTTTCATTCTCCTTAACTTTATACACGCAAAATCATTTCCCATTCAGAAACGCCCCATGCCGTAATTATAAAACATTCTTGGAATTACTGTTGAATTATAATTTGGGATTTTTAATTTTCTATTAAATGTATCCACATAAAAGGAAAAGAAATGAGTAACTCTGTTACTCGTTATAGGTTAATGTGAAACCTCACTGCGTTCGCATATTTCGAATGGGGAAAAGTTGATGTGTTTTGCGTGTGTCGATGGCACAAGGTACCCAGGGAAATATTTCGATATTTTTTAATTTTTTAATTTTTTTTTATATTTTAAACTATAAAATTTCGATAGATTAACAGACTGGAGTATATTTTGCCCGAATCAGACCACGAACGATAAAGTTATTCACGATGAGACGTTTGGATGTAACGCTTGCACACACGCCACCTGGCGAGCATAAAATCGAATCGCATAGTGCAGATGTGAATATCCAGATGCCGAGTTTTCACATTTTTTTTACCAGTATTATTTTGTAATCCAGCCTAAAGGGATAATCAGAAGGCAATTTATAGATTGGATTCTGTATTAAGTTCGACAGATACTTTTACTCGAATCACGCCAACACTCAATATAAAAAATGATAGACCAATAAAATACCTTAATAAATCCCATACCCTCTGCGGAAAGTTCAAGTAAAAGTACGTAATTCGTGAAGTTTTTAGCCGAACTGCAAAATTTGATAAATTTATAGAACTCGCGAAAAGTCGCCAAGTTGGAGATATTTCGCCAAATTTGTCACCCTGGTTATCAAATTTGTTGTCAAGAGTCAAGCGACCCTTACCTTTAAATTGTAGCAATGGTTCATTATTCTGTATTTGTAACAATCTGATGTCACTTCCTTTACATGCATAGATGACCATTTCCTCTAAGTCATTTTTGATTAGATCCACACAACATCGCATCCTACGAAGTTTCACATCAAAAATAAATGTGCACCATGCATAAAACCTAAGACACCATCAAATGGGGAAATGATTTAAAGCCACCTTTTAATACATGCAAAGAAATATATTTTACTGACCATAATAACAAGAAAGTTTATTCTAAATTATTAATAAAAGCATGAATTTCAAAATTCAGCAAAGAATAAATTTAGTAGTTTCACACACTTATCCACGCATTAGTGTTTCAAAAATGGAAAGGGGTTGGAACTGATAAGACATCCAATTTAGGAAAATCTCTTGTAAAATGACAAACAGAAAATAAAAACGAGAATGGCAAGAAGTTTTGAACATTTAAGATCATTATGTAAAAAAATGCGTATGTAAAACAAAACAAGAATAAATACTTTATGACATTTAATATTTTCCATTAAAAGATTTAGAAGCATGACTATTTGCATAATGAAGAGTATTATAGTTTAAATTTATTCCTTTCAGATGGAAATAAGAAGATAATTGTATCATACTCATATGGTGATAACTTACAGATAAAATTAATTGGAATGAGGCTCAACTCAACTTTCTCCTACCATCATACCTGATTTTTTTTTTTTCAAATTTTACAAAAGAAAATTTGAAAAATTAGCATTCTGGGTCCAAATTGTTACAAAGATATCGTGTTACCCTTCACTTTAAAGGGCTTAAAAGAATAATTCGATTGATGTCATACTTGATTATGTACTTTCCGGGGTACAATGTAACATCCGTTGAAGTCACGTAAAAAATGTATCGCAGCTATTTTTCACAACAATGATTAAGACTATTAAGTCTTAAAGTCATTGAGCCATATGAAACCCTTTCATGCATGATCGTTGTTGAGACCCAGACCGTCCGACCTACCAGAAAGGTGTAAGGTAACTGTTTGGACGGCCGGTCATGCATGATCGTGTAAAATTTTGTCCTATGTTGCCATGTTTAAAAAATATAAAATTTCGAAGTTTTCGCTCGAATTTAAAAAAATTCTATCTAGTTCTAGATTTTTAAATAAAAAATCCGATACACAGTTTCGTGAAAATCCATTAATATTGTTACTTGCTATCAACTTAAAATCAACAACAGACATCATACAAATAGACAAATGGACATCACTCCAAAATTAGGCCAAACGTGGTCGGCAACCCTTAAAACATATTGGCACCAAAATCTCTCTGGCTTGCAAAAATTATCAATATCTAAAATAGGAAACTACATATGATCAAAGTATCGATTAAATGCTTGTTTATAAGTAATTTGTGACGACGAATAAAATAAGATAAAAACCGTTACACAAGAAGCTTCTGAGTTAATTTAGTTCCTTTGCATGTTTGTCAACGTCGCCTTTAGAAGCAAGTCTAGTCGTCAAATTAACACGAACATTGAATTAAAACTGCAAACACATTGCAATTTTAAAAAATCTGATGTGGGCAGCACATGACTTTCTTTATATAATGCAATGAATTGACTACTTTTACAGTAAAAAGAATCTGATGTGGAGAACATATGACTTTCCTTATATAATGCAATGAATTTACTGCTTTTACAGCAAAAAAAATAGATTATTCTTATAGTAGATACTTATATATTCTTTCCTAGATATTGAATTTTCGTTAATCGGTCGTCATTTTCATCAATTTAGCGTCATTTTTATCCATTTGACGAGATTTTCATTAATTTGGCAACATTTCAAAAAGTCGCCAAGTTGGCGACGTTCTGCCAAATTCGTCGCTAAAATCTCGGCAAGCGTTATGGATAGAGAAATAAGTTATTCTTAAAGCAGATAATTGACTATTGGCGTTCAAATACAAATGTATTACTCAAACTACCTTTTCTTATGAATGGAACGAGCTAGATCCACGAGAATGATGTCACCAAATTTATCGCATGATATTATATATGAAAAGTGAACATGGTTCTCAACAGTTAATATATATATTTTTTAATTTATGGGATTTATTTTATAAATTCATTTGAAAAATGTGCAATATCGCGAGAACGGTTCATGCTAGCGTTCTAAAGTTTATGACAATCGTTTTCTAAGGAAACATTGCATAAGAAATGTCTATTTGCTTAACTTTTTTAAAGGTTTTGATTTTTTGATGATTTTTTCAAAATTTCACTCGAAAATTTAGTGGGTTCTGAACATTCGATTGCGTTTAAAAACAGTAGACTTCCAGTATTCACGGATTGTGATTTTTGTACCAAATTTCATTCGAATAGCTCCATTCGTTCGTGAGATATAGTCTCCACAGACTCACTGACACACACACACATACACACACACACACACTTTCACACACACACACACACACACATACTTTCACACACACACACACACACAAAAACACACATACTTTCACACACACACACACACATACACACATACTTTCACACACACACACACACATACTTTCACATACACACACACACACACACACACACAGACATCACTTACACACACACACAGACTTCGAAAATGTTTGATTCGCGATCAGGGATGCTTGAAACGTGCTCTCCCGTCGAAAACTCCAATTCGAATTTTTGACCCCATCACAATACTTTCCTTATACATTATGTATATAAGGAAAGTAATAATTGTTCTTGGTATTTTGTGAAATTAAACACTATTTAATGAATTATGAAAGAAATACAGAGATTTTGAGTCTATAGCGAAGGTCGCGCGATGCCCACATCAGATTTTTAAAATAAAAAAAGAGGTTTCAAAAAGAAGTTTTAAAGGTATTTTCAAATTAAAATTAATTTTTAAAATAAATTCCCTTTATTACGTTTATAATCTCTTTCACAGTTAATGACAGAAAAATATGAAGCTACAAAAGAAAACAAAATTTTTCGGAAAAGAGATTACTTTAAAATCCCGTTAGTCTGTAGGTTTAAAGAACTAATGAAGTCCTGAAATTTCTGAACTGTGGATCTTTATTAAATATATTAAACAAGTGTTGAAGCGATATTAGTTTGTTTTATTTAGATGTGATTGAAACATTTTATTCAAAGCATTTCTAAAACTATGAAAATATTGAATTTATCTTGGGTTGCGTTTTTTAGCTTTTTCATAGATTTTATAATATGTTTAACATACTGAAATTATGTTTTTTAAACTATTAGATTTAAGTATATTATTGTTGGCAAAAATGTTGTTTTTGCAAGAAGAATTTTATCAAAACATCTATTTTGCAGAATGTGCTATAGATAGAAGCCAGATGTTGACTGATTAAAATACAAGTTCTAATTCAGGAGGAAAATGGGGGTTAAAGATTTCTACTTCCAGTTCAGAAAATGTCTTCTTACTTGAAATATATATTTTTCATGTTTGGCTATAGATAGAGCTTAGTCGATAACAGACATGAATTCACCATGAAATTCTGGAAGACGTAAGGTGGTTTACTAAGAATTTTCTCATCAGTTGTCTTTTTCACTTTCGGTTAAAAAAATTTCGGGTAACATCTGTTTGCCAGTATTAGTTGTAGATATATCTTAGATAAAATTAAATGGTTTTAGCAACAAGTTCTATAGAAGTTAAAGGGATTTTCCAAGGATTTCAACTTCCGGTTGTATTGATGTCACTTCTTTTTTAAAAATTTAAATTTTCCTTCAAACATCTATTCCTAGGGATCTACCATGGATACAGCTCAGATGATGACTGATGTGGATTCAGCATCAAATTTCTCAGGAAATATAAGGATTTCCACTTCCGGTTCAAATTGTTTTTTTTCAAACGTGTGTTTCTCAAGACTGGTTATAGATTAAGGCTTCTAAATACTCTATATAAAATAAATTATAAAATAAAATAGTGTAAGAGTCTTACTATAGATAGAGTTTAGATGATGTCTATGAATCCAGAATTCAATTCTAGAGGAAGTAGGAGTTCACCAAACATTTACATTTACACTAACTTCCGGTTCACAAAATGTCCATGAAACATCTATTTTCAGTATTGGCTATAGATAGAGTATGGTGACGACTGATATCCTGTATATTCAGCATCAGATTCCTTAAGGAGTAAGGAGATCACTAAAGATTTATATTTTAGGTTATGGAGATGTCGCTTCAGATTCTTCCTGAAATTTGCATGACTGTACTAAATAAGTACAGCAAATGTGAATAAAAGTGCTTAAATATTCGGTAAAAAATAAAGTGTACCACAATTTGTCACTATATGAAGGATCCTTTCAAAATTTTTCGTTTTTTGTTCATTATATGATTATGTCGGACGCTTTAATTTTCTTAATTTTTTTAATTTAATTGCTTGCCAATTATTGGTACCTCCAACTACAATATTTTTCTGAACAAATTCCAGAATAATCCAGAATAATTCCAGAATAATTCTGAATAATCCCAGAGTATTCCTGCCTATAAAACTACTGTATAAAACTACTAGTTGATGTATTTTACGGTTTGACAACGATTTTATAATGCATTAATAGGTCAGATTGATGGCGTTTCATGACACGAGTTTGGGTTGCATTGCGACACTTTAAGATGCAGATCGAAAATAAACTGAGACTGATTTACAGAGATCAAAAAATGAATTTAATTGAAACATCTTAAGATAACTGAGACAAAAATTTAACGACTTTATGACTAAAAAAAAAATAACATTTTCAAGATCTATAGACTAAATAGAAAGTTAACATTACATGGTCAACATCACAATGGTTGGATTACATGAAAATTTGAAATCCACATGTAAAATTAACCGCCATAACATATTGTCCACATTAAGACTTAAAAAATCTGAAGTGGGCAGCACATGATTTTCTTTATATAATGCAATGGATTTACTGCTTTTACAGCAAACAAATAGGTCATTCTCAAAGTAGAAACATATATTCTTCCCAAGGTATTGAATTTTCGTCAATTAGTCGTCATTTTCATTGATTTAGCGTCATTTTTATCCATTTGGAGATATTTTAGTTAATTTGGCAACATTTAAAAAGTTGCCAAGTTGGCGATATTCCGCCAAATTCGTCGCCAAAATCTCGCCAAGCGTTACGGACGGAGAAATAAGATATTCTTATAACAGATAATTGACTATTGGCGTCCAAATACAAAAGTATTATTCAAAGTATATTTTGAAGTGGGTCACGTGATCTTTTCATATAATGGTCACGTGATCGCTTCATGTAAAAGATGTAATTATTATTTTAATTTTTACTTAAAAAACTACTGAATATATTTTGCTGAAAGTTTTTTATATATTTTAAGGGATAATTTGAATATTTCATAAAAATTTCGAAGCAATTTGTGAATTTTAAATCCGCTTAAAAAATATTGGGAAAATTAGATCCCATAGGGCTCAATGTTTTTTATATTTTCAACTCAGGTTCAATCCAAAACGAAATGGGTAACATTATTCATTTACATTCCCATATGTACAACAGACCGTCTCAACAACATACTAAAATTTCCCTTTGATAAAGTCATTTTTACGGCAGTTATCGTGCGAACGGACAGACAGACAGACAGACAGACAGGATGAATAAAGTCATAAACACTTTTCAATTATGTTATAAAGTATTAAAAACACGATGTTAAAATGGTTGGCCTTTCATTATGCTTTTTAGGCTTAAATTGAAACGTTTCAAAAAAGAGATGCAAAATTAACTATGATTACATTTTGACTACCCTTCTGACTTAATATAGCATTACATGAACAAAATCATGATGCTCTAAATTAGAAATCTATGTATATAGCTGTTTTCATACATTTAGCTAAAAATTACAATTAATACATAATTTTCATGATACTATTAACATCCTTAAAACTGGCGTATAGGTACTATAAAATACGTATTTCTACCTGGTATCTGTCGACCTACCCTTTAAATAGTATAATTACTTAATTAATATTTACCTTACTCCAAGCATCATCGAAGATGATATTTGGAAACGTAAAAACATAGGAACATATAGTGGATTTGGAATATGATTTATTCTTTATTTTCATTAAGAAAGTAATACATGTATATTAAAATATATAATATTTAATTTTAATTCAAAACATTGTTTCTCTTAGAAAATATTGGCTGTTTCAAACTAATTTTGAATATTGTGGAAATTGCCCGGCATTATTATAATGCAACGTCAACCATATTCGTCAGCCAAAATTGTTCTCGTCAAAAGATAACGCTCATCAAAGTAAACTCTGTGCCGCCAATATAAATTATTTTGTATTTTAAATGTATGAAGCATCTATTTTTGCGACTCTTTGCACTAATTATTTAAGCTGGTTAAACTAGCAAGAATTCTTTATTAGTTTCAAAAACCGGTTTATTTGTGGGATATGTCCCGTATAATCGTTGCAATATAGAACCGGTAATTTTTGTTTCCATAAAGCGACGAACTGTCGATTGCTCAATTTCGATCTGATTGTTCAGGTAGTAATAAAATACCATCGTGCTTTTATTTATGAAAATAAATAAATAATAAAGGTTAGAATCCGTGGCATCTTCCGTGGTCGCAGTTAAATGAAATTACATCTTATCTCGTGCAATAAATATGTTACATAGATATGAGATCGATCGATAATCACGATTTATGTCTACCTCTATTTATGGAAGATAAAAATAAAAATAAAAAATAAAAATTTAAGCGTTTGAGTCTGTGTTAGCGTATTTCATAGTGGTATTTATTATCAGGCTTCTGTATGCGCTATTGTACTAGCTCACTAACTTTACATTCGAACAAGCGCCATCTGGAGGAGGCCGTTTGGAAAAAGTATTTTTGAGCATGATATCGCGAATTAGAATTTTCCTATTACGATGGCCTACATGTTCAGAAAAATGTATTTAAAATCTATAAAAGTTCTTCAGCAATATATTACAGTTGGGGTTTTTTACGTGGATTATAAGACGTTGAAAAGTAATGTTTTATTAGCGACAATGGCACGAACATTTTTAAAGCAAATGGATCGAGATTTTGAAAGAATATGCTATTTGCCCATGCAGTTTTTGATTTTTTTTTCATGGGGATGTGCTCAATTTTGAGTTGCAAATTGCGGTTCTGCAGATTGTAGTGTGAATTCTTTGGTATTTTCTGTAGAAAATACTCTGAATTCAAAATATAGTGAGTCTAACTGCTTATAGGATAGTTAGCAATTTTACACAAGCGCAGTTTGTTTTACATGACCAGTCAATGATATAATGAAACAGTCTCTCTAAGACTATAAATTATTAAAGTGAAAATCACTATCTGAATTTATGTCTATCTAATGATTGTTTAACGTGTTTTTGTCTTTCCAAACCGCTACGACCAGAAGCCCCTCTGTGAACAGAAATCTTAAATATGGGCACATGTACAGTATCAGCCAGGATACAGAACCTAATGGAGCCGGGTTTCTGATTATCTATCTGGGAACGAGAAAATGATTTTATTTTCAAAAAGCATATTTAGACCATCCAAAAGCCTATCAGGTAAACTAGAATTAAGTATCCTTGCAGACTTATAGTAGGTATCAAGAAACAGAACCTTATGGGCTAGATTTTCGATTCCCTACAAGAAAGCATAAAAATAAGGGAAGTTATATGGACATGTTTTAGAAACTCTCCAAGCCTGCTTAGTGACTTAAAGGCTGACTTTTGGCACATTTACTGTATCAACCACGGGGCAGAACCGAACAAATCCGGATATTCGATTATTCCAACGAAGGATAAATAAATGGGGACGTGGTCTAACAGTATTTCCAGACCCGCAAAAAAGCGTCCCTTCCCCGCAAAATAGAATGATCCCAAAGTATGAAAATTTGCATATAGTATCGACCATAAGACAGAGCACAAATGAATCAGTTTCCGATTGACAAATATTTACAACACTCTGCGCTATGCATTGCTAAACAAAATAAAAATTCTAATTCTAATAACTTCGTTAAAAGCAGCATATAATAGAAAATTAAATCGACCGGTTTCGGAGGCGAAAAAGAACCTTCTTTGTCAGGACACACAAGAAGCCCATCCGTCACTCATCAGAGAAAGATCTGTGAATGATGGAGGAACAATAAACATGGCAGAAGCAGGGAAAGGGTGTTGCAAACGGCGTCAGAAAAAAAGGGGGTTAAAAAAAAGAAGCGGCTGGAACCAGAGTGAGACATAATGAATGAACAGTAAAATAACAAAGGGGAAAGTGAATGTCTAAAATGCGATTCAAAGCATTTTTACTTTCCTGATATACTTAGCATAAGAAAAGTATTGTGACGGGGGTCGAAAATTTGAATTCCAGTTTTCGAAGGGAGAGTACGTTTCAGGCTATCCTGAACATGAATCAAACGTTTTATGTGTGTGTGTGTGTGTGGAGATGATATTGAACTACCGAATGAAGCGATTCGAATGAAATTAGTGCAAAAATTACAATCAATGAATAATGGAAGCTTATTCTTTTTAAGCGCAATCAAATATCCGGAAGACCCCCAAGCTTTCGCAGAAAATTTTGAAAAAATCATTAAAAATTAAGAACCTTAATAAAGCTCGTAAATAATCATTTCTTATGTATATTTTCATTAGAAACTGATTGACAAAAATTTAGAATGTTAGCATGAAATGCTCTCGAGATATTGCATTTTTTTCAAATAAATTTATAAAAAAATTACGTGAAAATATTTTGATATTTCTCTGAGGAGTGAAGGTGGCACTCCTTGTACGTCTTGAGAAAGAATGGTATTTTTGCCTTCAAAACCGGCCGGTTTAATTTTCTATTACATGCTGTTTTTAACGAAGTTATTAGTATGTTATGCTTTATCATTAGATTGAACTGTACGTAAAATAAAACTTATAAAAAATTAAGCTGCAGCTGTAATTTTTAATAAGTATTAGCTTCTGTGTCTTCGACAGGCTTAAATACTATTATTATATAACTCACAGGAGAATATTTCCTAATCACTACTCAAAAAGATTTTAAAGACTTGCTGTAAACATGTTTTTAAAAGTGTATTCAGCTTCTCATTTCAGTTGAATACTGGTTTCAGCTCCATAATCTGATGTTTAAGAAACAATTTTTAATAACAAAAAATTCGATTTAAAATCAACGCTATCGTTAATTAACGAACTGCATTTCATAAATTAATAATTACAACAAGATATTTTAATATCCGAAGCAAAATTCAAAATCTTCTCTACATTCCATTTATAATCTCGCTCACATTTAATCAAAGGTAAAAAATGTAAAGCTTCTGAAATAAAGAAATTTCCTTTTAATCTCATTAGCTTTAGCCGTGAAACATTGATGAAAACAATGAATTTCTAAATTTGCACAGAAAACTAATCTTTATTTAAGCCAAGACAAAATGGATTAATTTAAAGCCAGTTGAAAATTTCTATGCTAGCAAATGTACCCGGCGTTACCAAGGGGTATACTTAAATAAAATTAACGTTGTACAAAATTAGAAATATTTTAGACAAAATTTGCTCCTTTTTAAGCTTACTACGTAAATCAAAAAATATATATAAATAAATACGTTGAACATTTCTCTAATTAAAAGCGGGCATTACAGATTGACATCGACGTTGGAGAATAGATTAACGCATTACAAAATCGGAAATATTTTAGACAAAAATGTGTTCCTTTTAGCAAATTCTTTGGAAGTATTTTTAGAATAAATGACCACTATTTTTTTAACTTCTCAAGAGCACATCTCTAGATATTTGAAATTTAATTTTCTCCTGCATAGGACACTATATGTTTGGAAATACACTGCTCACAACTGAAATTGCAACACCATAAACGTGTAGGTATAGCTTTATGCAAATCAGGTAATAGAAACAGCAAGGTGAGATATCCAAATGATCACAGTTTCGTTACGCATAGTGACGTAACACCTTGCCGAGCAGCATAAAAGCGTCAGGTCAAGAAGGAGCGATATCACAGATAAATTGTAGCGCCAGTAATTTCAGGTTGTAAAAATAATCACAGTATGCAAAGAGTATGTCAACGTACCGCATACGTTCAGCTGTCATCAACGGAACGGCACCAAATCACTGTTTTATGTGAGGGTGGAATGAGCCTTCGAAGAATCGCTAAACCATTGGGTCGTGATGTGAGTACAGTTCAACGGTGTTGAAGACCCAGACCGTCCGACTCGTCCAGAGGACTAAGAGCAGCTATTTGGACGGCCGGCAGTTCAACGGTGTGTGTTACGGTTCGTGAGAGACAACGAAACGACACGACGATCAGGTAGTGACGCTTCCTGGTGTACCACACCACATGAAGATTGTATGCTTTTGAGAAGCGTTAGGCGGGAAACGTTTACCACAGCAACCGTGTTACAACGACATTTATTACACACTACAGGTAATCCCGGCCATTCAAATGGTTTCTCTAAGTCTTCGGACGAGACGGATGGTCTGGGTTTTCGACACTACAGGTAATGTGGTGTTGGCGCAAACAATTCGAAACCGTTTGTATGACGCAGGACTCTGAGGTAGACGACCTTTTCGGCACCTACCATTTCAACGTCTTTACCTAAGGCTCCTCTATATACGAGCTGACTCATCAAGCATATTGAAGCCCACCATAGCTGGAAGCGCAGTCCATTAGCATTAGCTCTATTCCTATTTTCCCTTTAGGAAGTATAATTGAAATAAATATCGGTGGTTGTTCTGCACCGAACTGCTCTAATCATTTTAGAAAGGGTTTTAGGCTATTTCGCCTTCCTAGAAATGAAGAAAACAATGGATAATAAATAATTGGATACCCGGTACTGGAGTATACTTGTACGAGCTAAGTTCTGCAATATTCTAATTGAAACTTCTTTTTTTTTAAAGTATTTGTTTTAAACACTTATTTTATAATTTCTGTAACTGTAGTATAAAACCCTATGGGCTTCAATATGCTTGATAAGTCAGACGTCACCTCCAGTGGTATCAAATGAGACGCAATTGGTTGAGAGAATGGTGAAACATTATGTTCACGTATGAATCACGATTCTGTTTTGACATGACATATGACCGTACTCGTGTTTGGCGGCACTTTCAACAACGCCACCAGGAAGCTTTTTTTGTCAGTCGCCACACAGCCCCCCTAGGTGATAACGTGGTTTGGGGTGGTATAACATTTGGTGGACGAACACCTTTGATCCACGTGTCTATCAGTATCACGGCACAATGATGCGTTGGGGACATCATGGTTCGCCGATTAAGAGAACTCCCAATTCCAGCAAACCATATTCAGTTATAAGCCCAACTGCATGTTGCGTGGAATGCCATCCCTTCAGCACACCATTGACCATCTCATTGACGGGATGCCTCGTCGTATTCAATCCTGCATAGACGCTCACGGTGGGCCTATTCCATATTGATCTAATGTCAATAAAGTTCCATGCTTTCATTTTTCAGGTATGATGTTTTGATTATTTCCATATCTTCGTGCTACAATTTTGTTTTGTAAATTTCATAAGGATACATCAATTTCTCCATGGTGTTGCGATTTCGTTTATGAGCAGTGTTCATGAGAGAATTCAATGAAATATAATACAATTATTTTAATCATTACACTTAGAAACTTTATATTTTTCAAAAAGCTCGCACCATGGGAACACACTTTTACTGTACGAATATTCTATTTTATATATATATATATATATAAATATATATATATATATATATATATATATATATATATATATATATATATATATATATATATATATATATATATATATATATATATATATATATATATATATATATATATATATATATATATATATATATATATATATATATATATATATATATATATATATATATATATATATATATATATATATATATATATATATATATATATATCACCAGAAAAATAGACAAGGAAATGGAAGCTATTTACCAAAGATTGGCCGGGGGTGTGTGACCCCCACTTCTTGTTAAGCAAGCTTTATGTCTAGACAACACGCCCGGAAGCCGATATATTGCATACGATATGAATTCAGAACTATCAAAAATGTAAAAAGAGTGTACCAGATAACATGAAATCGTGGATTAACCCACAAGACTCGAAACCAAAAACCTGCATTAAAGTGTCGTAATTATACAATTTAACAGCCAATAAGAGTTAAAAAGTATAGTCTATAAACATGTAATCAGATATCGTACCATGACGTCAATACTTCAAAAAGCAAGTCGAATACGCACCACTCCATCCACATGCCTATTTACATTATGTAGGAAATTATACACGGCATATGCCTGTGTAAGCAAGGTTCGGACACTAAGTCATGATCAACCTTTTACCGGTTCTGTATCTAAATATATACGGTAGCTTTCAGTTACGGTTAAACCATAAAAACTACAAATGATGTTCTCAGAAAACATTTCGAAAACCCTTGTGCAATTGAACCATGGAGGAAGCCAATATCGCTGCTATAACGATCATTAAAGTTACTGTTTATTCTTTTGCTTCGTATAAGTTGGTTCAATAGGATGTTTCTGTACACATTCCGATGTAAACATGAATTCCATGAAACAATGTAATTTATTTCAAATTTAAAATCTCTACGTTTATCGTAGTGTCGAAATCCAGTGGAACCATCAGGAAGTTTGTACAAAGACAAATCCAGAAAATTTAGACTTTTATCCTGCTCATACGGAATTTCTGTTAACAGTTTGGATAAAATCCAAAATCCAATGAAAAAAGTGCATCATTGCAAGCTAAATGGATGTCGTCAACGTAATGGATGTACAACAACTCGTTCAAAAGGTGCATGCCTTCTTCATATTTATTAAGGTAAATATCGGTTAGAATGGAGGAACATCCTCCTCCCATTGGAATACCATAAAGCTGTTTATAGAAATTTGTACCATCGTACAAGACTGTTTCAAATAGTACATGTTTAACCATAGACTTAAATTTACATCTGATAATATGTGTCTGCATATTATGTTTCTTGTAAATTTCCATTAGAATGGCAAACAAATCATTAATATCAATATTACTGAATACATAGTTAAAATCGTAACTTTTGTAATGTAGATGATCAGAAATAGTCTTAATTTTTTCTATTACTTATAAAATAAACGCCATTATTTTTAATTTTGATCATCACGTCCTTTAAGATTAAAATAAGTTTTTTATTTGCTGTTGTTAAATAGGTTTTATAACCATTAGTAATAGAGCGAAATTTTACAGGATCTTTATGTAGTTTAGGAATCAAAGTAAAATATGGAAATTTAATAGATTTTATTGTGTATCCCAATGATTTATAAATGGCCTTGATTCTGTTTTCGATTTCAATTTGTGATAGTTTTAAGAGGCTATATACATTACGACCTTGGTAACATGTAATCAATAACGTATTTTAAATACTTTAACATGTAAATGCATAATTTGCTGTAACTTTGTCAACGTATGTAATTACGAAATTCTTTTGTAAAGTCATCAAGTCATTTTTGTCGTATTGTTTTACAATTTCTATCTCTTTCACGTCATTGTATGTTTCAAAAAATGCCTTCAAAATGGCTGATCTCCACTCATTATAAATGTAAGTGGGTACACTGTATTTTACTGCACACTTGTAGATGAATCTATCAATATCTTGTTCAAGTGTACTTCAATCGATTGATATTCGGCCATTCGAAATTTTGTGCCGTTTTTTAAAAAAAGGTTTTAAAGATGATGCTTGTACGAGATCAAAATTTCCAGATATTACGTGACCATGATGGTTATCGATAAAATTGGAATATTCCGTACAAGGACATTACTGTTGATTGTAAATTACCTTTCTACATACTTTATTATAGTTGAACAAGCTTCTGCATAAAGGTTTGGCATATTTATAAGCAATTTTAAATATTTATAAGCAATTACTAATGATTATAAAACCTATTTCACAACAGCAAATATAAACTTCTTTTACTCTTAAAGAACGTGATGATCAAAATTAAAAATAATGGCGTTTATTTTATAATTAATAGTCTTGAAGCCATAGAAAAAATCCTAACTATTTCTGATGAGTTACATTACAGAAGTTACGATTTTAACAATTTATTCAGTAATATTGATATTAATGATTTGCTTGCCATTCTAATGGAAATTTACGAAAAACATAATATGCAGACACATATTACCAGATGTAAATTTAAGTCTATGGTTAAACTTGTACTGTTTGAAACAGTCTTGTACGATGGTACAAATTTCTATAAACAGCTCCATAGTATCCCAATGGGAGATGGATGTTCCTTCCTTCTTGCCGACATTTACCTTAACAAATATGAAGAAAGCACACACCTTTTGAACGAATTGTTGTACATCCGTTACGTTGACGACATCCATTTAGCTTGCAATGACGCACATTTTTCATTGGATTTTGGATTTTATCCAAAATGTTTAACGTTAACAGAAACTCCGTATAATCAGGATAAAAGTCTAAATATTCTAGATTTGTCACTGTACAAACTTCCTGATGGTTCCACTGGATTTCGACTCTACGATAAACGTAGAGATTTTAAATTTGAAATAAATTATATTGTTTCATGGAATTCATGTTTACATCGGAATGTGTACAGAAACATCATATTGAACCAACTTATACGAAGCAAAAGAATAAACAGTAACGTTAATGATCGTTATACAGCGATATTGGCTTCCTTCATGGTTCAATTGCACAAGGATTTCTGAAATGTTTTCTGAGCAACATCATTTGTAGTTTTTATAGTTTAACCGTAATCGTAAGCTACCGTATATATTTAGATACAGAACCGGTAAAAGGTTGATCATGACTTAGTGTCCGAACCTTCCTTATACAGACATATGCCGTGTATACTTTCCTACATAATGTATATAGGCATGTAGATGGAGTGGTGCGTATTCGACTTGCTTTTTGAAGCATTGATGTCATGGTACACTATCTGATTACATGTTTATAGACTATACTTTTAAACTCTTATTGACTGTTAAATTGTATAATTACGACACTTTAATGCAGGTTTTGGTTTCGAGTCTTGTGGGTTAATCCACGATTTCATGTTATCTGGTATACACTCTTTTTACATTTTTGATACTTCTGTATTTATATCTTATGCAATATATCGGCTTCCGGGAGTGTCGTCTAGATATAAAGCTTGCTTAACCGGAGAGTGGTTGTCACAACTCCCCACCCCCCGCCCAATCTTTGGTATATTGCTTCCATTTCCTTGTCTATTTTTCTGGTGAGATATTTGAATCCTCGTTGTAGTGCAGCTTCGCGCCTTATTTGAGTGATTACTGGTATTTTATAACATTCATATTATAATTAATTATTAAAAATATATATACATATATATATATATATATACATACATACATTTATATATATATATATATATATATATATATATATATATATATACATATTAATTTGCGCATGTCTTAATTTACAGAAAGATAACATGCGCCGTTTACGAGATATTGCACATTTATGATTGTATGTAATGGAATGAAGGAAATCATACTTAAATATTTTTACGATTCATAAATAAATAAATGTTATTTTAATCAAAAATAAATATATAGCAGTGGTTTGTAATCATAGCTTACATGTTTCTAACACGTATGTTAAATATTTGTTTTTCTAAACTATATTATAAACTTGCGTGTTTCTAAACAGTATTATAAATTGCACTTTCCACCTGAAATAAAATATATCTCGGTAAAATCAAGGATTATACAGGAAATCAAATATGTTGTTTTGTCAAGTGTTATTCACATTCATGCATTTATCGTTATTTTTATCCTTCTGGTACAAATAAATAAACAATGGCACGAGATAATCGTTCACTACTTATGTCACCGTCATTTTGGCAAATGTTGAACAAACCACATATTTCTTGAAAATCGGTTGTAAAGAATTTAGCTGTCCAAACCGGGAATCGAACCCTGGATCTTTAAAGTTGCCAGCCGACGCTCTACCGTTGAGCTATTGGAGAGAAGTTGTAAGCTCTTATTGTCGAAGTAGAGTTTGCATAGTTTTCAAGCGGGACCAAGATGTTTTAGTCTTTATATATAAACGCGAAAATAATTGTAAATATTGGTATCATAGATTCTTATATTTAATTTCCATAAGGGAATTAAATTTTTTACGTGTTTTGAATATATGATTGTTATAAGATTGTACATATATTTAATTCCAACCATCGCAGAGTATATGCGAGCAGGATACATAGGAAATTTCTAAATTTGCAAGAAAAGGTCAGTGAAAGTATACTATATATCTATCTGTAATAAAGTGATCATGCGTGATCGAATGAAAGTGCTCGCAGCACCTCTAGTGAGGGATTTAAAAAGTTATGATAACGAACTTGCCAACAAAGCAAAATAGAACAGAAAAACACGGTTACAAAGTTGCGTAGCATTGTCTTATATGTTATGAATAGTAATCGATAATAGAGCTGTTTATTGTGGTATTGGGGAATGATAAAATAAACAATACTTATATGCCACTAAATGTAATGTATATTCCATTCACAAAGCTCTCTCGGTCATCAACAATGCACAGTTTAATCCAAGAAAGACATTAAAATTACGTTGTATAACACTGCAAGTATCGCCGTGTTACACTTTCTGATTATACAATTTTATGACATGAAATTTTTGCTTTCCATATACACGTTACGTGAGTTCCTGATCAGAATACTTATTAACCAGATAATCTGTGAAAAACTCAGAAAACGCCAGATAATAGTTTTAGATATGTTTGACTCTGGTGAAGTCATAGATCTTCATGTAGAGGCAACCCAGCTGCAAATTCGAACACAAAGCCATTACGACTTTCTTCACCAGCATAATGTGCCCCGGGAGCCAGGATAAAGACATTAGGCTTGGCATCAGATCGAAGGTACTAAGATTCCAAGAATTGAGTTCGCGCGGAGGTTTAGAGGAAATATGTTAGGGTGGTCTAATTAGCAGAGTGGTCTAAAGACATATATATATATATAGGAAATTATGGGAGAGAAGAGACACTCCCCACGAGACACCCATCGGAGGAGCCGCACTGAGAGGAGCGGGAGATGATATGTAGCTGGAGAGAAAATATTACATGCCTCTCCATTCCGCGATAAGCCCAAAGGTATACCAATTCAGAAAGCTTCTCTCACATCACACGCCAAACGTCGTTTTATCGCCAGTTCTGGTACACTATTTTTGCAACTTCTGCAAAAGCGAAGAGAAAGACGATTGTTTTTAATCCTCGATATTGTTCACGAAGACAGATTAGATACATTTGTATCCCATTACTTAAATCATGTTTTATGTACATTTTGGTTTTAAAGTAATACTATGAAAATACATGTATTTAAGACCTTTTTGTACTGCACGCAGATTGTTTGCAATGAGTGTAAGAAATGTTCCACCCACATATATAATTTATTATTTGAATAAAACGTTTATATGCGAGATTTTGGAGTAAATATATGTGTAGGATCCGTATGTTGTTCAATACTTATATTGCACAACAATCAGTGACGAAAATTGAAGATTATTTAAAAGGAGGGAATATTTGTCATTTTAAAAATGCAAAATTTGTGACATTTTAAGGAAATTTGCTTGACAATTTCGGTTTGGGGGAGCAATAGATATTACTTTTCTGACATACCTAATATAATGCATCGTATTTCAAGGTGGACTTTTCAAAGTTTTCGGAACCCTTGGGATTCCGCGACGTGATAGTTTCATGTAAATTGTCTTAAATTTAAAAACGGGTAAAATTTTGATGCATAATTTGGACAACAGGGGATATTTCTTATTTTGGGGTTCCTCCATCAAATTGAATTTCAAAAGGGTTTCGTGACAAAATGAATTTGAAAAACACTGATATAATGTATAGGGAAAGTATTATGACGAGGTTGAAAACTCGAATTCTGGTTTGTGTTTTCGACGGTAAAGCTTGTTTCAAACATACCTGAAATCGAATCGAATGTTTTTAAAGTGATATCTGTGTGTGTGTGTGCGCGCGCACGCGTGTGTGTGTGCATGTATATTAATGTATGTAGTATGTGCATGTATATTAGTGTGTGTATGTGTATTAGTGTGTGTGCATGTATATTAGTGTGTGTGTCCTTGAATCAGTGGATGCGACATCTAACGAACGGATGGAACGTTTCAAACAAACAAAAAAATTCGATTATTACAATCAGTGAATACTGGAAGGCTATTGATTTTATAAGCAATCGAATATTTGGAAACCAGCACCAAACTTTCGAATGAAATTTTGAAAAACATCATAAAAAATCAGAACCTTTAATATTGTTACATAAAATATCACTTTTTATTTAATTTTTTGTTAGAAAATGAATAACATAAACTTTGGGATAATAGCATGAGCCATTCATAATATATTTTACGTTTTTCAAATAAATTTAAAAAATCTGATGTGGGCAACACATGACTTTCCTTATATAATGTAATGAATTTACTAATTTTACAGTAAAAAAATAGGTTTTTCTTATAGCAGATACTAATATTCTTTCCAAGATATTGAATTTTCGACAATTAGTCGTCATTTTCATTGATTTAGCGTCATTTTTATCCATTTGGCGAGATTTTCGTTAACTTGATAACATTTCAAAAAGTCCCCAAGTTGGCGACATTCCGCCAAATTCGTCGCCAAAATCTCGCCAAGCGTTATGAAGAAATAAGTTGTTCTTACAGCAGATAAATGACTATTGGCGTTCAAATACAAAAGTATTACTCAAAGTAACTTTTTTCATGAATGGAACGAGGTAGATCCACGAGAATGATGTCACCCAATTTATCGCATGGTATTACATATGAAAAGTGAACATGTTTCTCAATAGGAAATATTTTTTTTTCATTTTATATGACTTTTTAATAGTTTTTTTGAAAAAGGTGCAATATCTCGAGAACGGTTCATGTTACCGTTCTAAAATTTATGTCAATCGTTTTCTAATGAAACATTACATAAGAAATGTCTATTTGCGTAACTTTATTAGTGGTTTTGATTTTTTGACGATTTTTTCAAAATTTTATTCTAAAATTTAGGGGGGTTCTGAACATTCGATTACGTATAAAAACAATAGGGTTCCAGTGTTTACGGATTGTCATTTTTGTACTAAATTTGGTTCGGATCGGTCCATTCGTTCATCAGTTATCGTCTCCACAGGCTCACTGACACACACACACACACACACAGACATCACTTCAAAAATGTTTGATTCGTGATCAGGGATGCTTGAAACGTGCTCTCCCGTCGAAAACTCGATTTCGAATTTTCAACCCCGTCACAATACTTTCCTTATACATTATGTATATAAGGAAAGTAAAAATACATGAAATTAAAACAGTGCTAACTACCGTAATATGTTTCCATTCCATGTACAATATTATGTGACAACGGTGTTAGCATCATTCTGGTAGGTTTTATTCACGAGACACTGTTTCACAATAATTTTGTATTTTGACATCAAACAATTCGTCAAACGTAATTTATTAGTTTGTCTGTCTGTCTGAAATGCTTGTCGATACATTAACAAAATATCGTCATTTCCAAATCGGCAAAAATGACACTAAATTAATAAAAATGATGTCAAATGGATGAATATTCAATATTTTGGAAAATGGAGTTTAATTTATTTGATAATTCCTGTCCCTTTGGGGAAATTGATATTCGTGATTTAAGATATGTTGAGTTTCGCGGTTATAATCGTTTCAAATACAATATTTGCACAAAATAAAAGTTAATTCGTTTAAGCTGTGAAGGACTCAAAGTCATTGATTGATAAAGCCTTTTTGACACTCCCACCCATTTTATTCACCCTCGAGTGAGAAACAAAAATATTAAGCTCCGTTTGGTTCTGTCCCGTTGTCGATACTATAAGCATAGGCGCCCATAGCACTTTTCTAGGCGTTAAACTCAGTGATATGTACAATATCGACTACCTTGATCCCCACATTTGGGACCTTGAATGTCCAGGGGAGCGGAAGTGCCTTCTTTCCCTCCCCTATGGACGCTCATTGAAAACACTCCCTACTTACACTAGTAACCTCAGGACAGAACGAACCTAACGGAGTTGAGTTTCGATTTCCCCAGGGGTGGAAAATGGAGTCTTTTCAGACCCCACAAAAGTTTACGTGAAGTCTAAAGTTTTACACACTTATAGCCATGGGCCAACGGCCGTACCGTGCTGAAAACACCGGTTCTCGTTAGATCACCGAAGTCAAGCAGCATCGGGCGCGGTTAGTACTTGGTGGGTGACCACCTCGGAACGCCGCGTGCTGTTGGCCATCTCGGGTGCGGTATCCCCGTGGTTTGCGCGCTAGATTTGCACGCTGCCACAAATGCCGCCGTGTTCATGCGGAGTACGATCACGTTAAACATGTGGGTCCGTAAGTCCTTCCGAGAGGTTGGTGGTAGGGGAAGGAGGGTACGGTCCCTGTGGATGCCTCCCCCTCTGGGTTCCGGTCTAAATTGGGTGGCACTTCCCGGCCGTCCATACAGTTACCTTACACCTTTTCTGGTAGGTCGGACGGTCTGGGTCATCAACGTCAATCAACACTTATAGCCATCTTTCTGGTTGGTCGGACGGTGTGGGTTTCAACAACAACAACACTTATAGCCATCTTCTCGGCCGTTCAAATAGTTGGTCAAGTCCCTTGGATGAGTCAAACGGCCTGGGTTTTCAACACTTATAGTCATCCCCGGCCACACAATTTGCTACCGTAAACCCTTGGGTTGGTCTTGTGGTCTGGGTCTTCAACTCTTATAGCCATCCGGCCGTCCAATTAGATGCTCAAGTCCTCAGGATGAGTCGGATGGTCTGGGTCTTCAACACTTATAGCCATATGTCAACGGCCCTACCGTGCTGAAAACACCAGTTCTCGTTAGTTCACCGAAGTCAAGCAGCAACGGGCGCGGTTAGTACTTGGGTGGGTTAGTACTTATGCGGATTCGCACCCCACAGATACACACACACACACACGGATGGAAATATTTCCCAAAATGTTCGAAATGTATTCATGGTGTCTTTAAGTGTATGTTTTCGTCTAAATGTCGTGATTATCCGTGAACTTCCTCTATGCAATAGCATTAGAAAATAATAAAATGATTCTTTAATTGAGTGAATACTGAATTAATTGAATTCTATTCTAAGAGATAATGCATTTAAAAAGTGTCTATATTGCTTAATTGTAAGTTATATATCGGCGATAAGCCCATATTGCTTAATTGTAAGTTATATATCGGCTTCTTTAATCTAATCAATATTGAATTAATTTAATTCCAATCTAAGAGACACTCCATTTAAATCGTGTCTCTATTGCTAAATTGTAAGTTATATATCCTATAAAAAGATAAACCAAATTGTGAGAGTCCTTTCTCTTAATGTGGCTGCTATAGTGACCTTGAGAGAGAGAGCGCTCTTTCGTGTATCACGCTGGCGATAAAACGAAGTTTCGCGTCTGATTTGAAAGAAGGCTTTCTGGCTTAGTATACTTTCTGGCCTTCCGCCTCCATTCCAGAGATATGGAAGTAGTAAATTGTAGAATAGGTTTGCGAAGAATAAATATATTTCACACAATCGCAAGCTCCGTGTCTGATTTTGTTGAAAACGCAGTTTCATGCTTTCAGCGTACTCATCGATTCGACAAACACGTATTTCCAAAATAGAGATGGCTTTACTCAAGAGACGACGGGCCCTTATCCACGGGTGCCCCCCCCCCCCATCGGGACACCCAAATAACTGACTGTTCTGAGTCGTCTCAAACTTCGTCCCAACTCGCATATATTACAGTTTACTACACTCAACAACTTAGTAAATGTTATTTTTGTCTATCTCGCCTTTTAGCCGAGTTTGAATATTAATTTATTTTTTATTTTAAATTGGGGCTCTGCCATCACTTTTATTCAATAGGATACAGTGACTTTACGATAGATACATTCACCGTGGGCACTCATGCAAGCAACTTTTCTTACGAAGTTTGTGAAGAACCTTGTTGCCTTAACCGTTAATCGAACAACTGATATTTGTACTGGTCAGCCGACTATCGACCGTTGGGCCAGAAGCTGCTGGAGGCAGAATTGCAAGCTCTTATCGGCGAAGTGGACTCTCCATTCCCTTCCCTCTAATGTCAGAGCAGCGTGCAACTAACAATCTAACTGATCACCTCCGCTATTTTTGCCTCAAGTTAGCCTCTTGATGCTATATTTATCCTCCAGGTTAGCTTTCTGCATGGTTACTCTCGATTGTGTCCTCTCGATTTTGAAATCGACGTTCAATATCCCAGGGTCCGTTAAATTTGTACTGAGGGTTACTTTTAGACCTCTGACATCTTTGAACTAACTTGTAGGTTTGATTTATTCTGTAGCCATTGTAAAGAACCTTGCTTCCCCTACTGGGAATTGAACCACAGATCTTCGTACTGGTCAGCCGATGCGCTACCGTTAAACTACTGGGAAATAATTACAAGCTCTTATCGTCGAAATGGATTCTACCTGCTTTAGGACATCCTTTACAACTCGGACTGTATATTTCAAAGGAATTGCTAAATTGCGCTGACACGGTGCTTTTAAATCGAATCAGAATTAAAGAACAGCACATATCCTATTTATAATCTCGTTAAATGTAATAAATGAAAAAATCTAAATTATGAGATTACCAAAAGAAATAAAACCTGTCGAGAAAGAGATTACGCTTTAATCTTGTTAGTCTCAAGATTGAAACATTGATGAAGTCAATGAATTTCTAAATTTTCTTTGAACAACGACGCTTCATTTAACATATTAAATGAATGTCGAAGCGAAATGATTTTTTTTATAAGATTGAAACATTTATGTCAAGCAATACATAATCTCCGAAATTTTATAGTCTTATTCAACTTCTTTTCAGTTTAAAAAAAATGCTTTAAAAATTTTTATTTAAGACTTTGTCGTTTGAAAGATAAACTGAAAATATTTTTTTATAAATACTAATTTATTTAATTAAATTTGGGGTTGCAAATTTTTAATAAGGTGATTTCATATCAAATTACTATTTCACCAGTCGCTAATGACACTAAGAAAAAAATACAAATATGGAAATAAAATTTTGGTGGGGACTTTGTATTGGAACCAATTCTACCATATCAAGTCTGAATTTCCATTTAAATTATGGTTTAACGTGTCATAGATCAATTTTTTTTGACTGAAGCTAGTTAGATAGCCAGCTGTTGAGCTCAACAATGACATTATTGTATTACATACACCATAGAGCATGATATTGCGAAAATCGAAAAGTGAAATATTTTTCAGTTTTATTAATATGTTTCGATAATACTTTAAAAATATACTTATTATAATGAAATATTTCATTCG
Source organism: Amaurobius ferox (assembly GCA_951213105.1). Taxonomy (NCBI): domain Eukaryota; kingdom Metazoa; phylum Arthropoda; class Arachnida; order Araneae; family Amaurobiidae; genus Amaurobius; species Amaurobius ferox. The sequence continues at coordinate 97,965,743 of OX578139.1, read as the reverse complement.
TGAAATCTATAACTCTGCATAAAATAATATTAGCAGTTAAGAAAAAATTATAAGAGCTCATCTTCCGCATATCAGTCGATCGTCGACTTCCACATTTTCTTGCCAAAGGCTGTTGATTGTGCGCCAAAATATCGTCCAAACTACGAAATACAATGGACTGTCTATTCAGGGTTGTCAATTTGGACATTTTAGACTACAACTGGCCTTAGACTATTGCATATTAAGCCCGAAATAAATAAATAAAGCCCCAAAATATTGACTTCTTTGGAATCAAGAAGGTTTAGATTCAAGATCCTGCATATCTCAGTAGCCCCGTTCACATGCAAGCGGGTATTTTCCGGCCATGAAACATTGGGGTGAAAAAGGGGGTATTTTCCGGGATCCATTCTAGACCCGTTCACGTGTGCAACCCCATTACTCCCGCTAAAAGGGCTAGGACCAACTTTTCTTAAATGCTTTTGACATTCATTTTTGGTAAACAATATATATCTTTTTTTTTATTGCTTTTTTAAAATGCGTATTATTTTTAATTCATTATCCGATGTTATTATTTTATCTATTTAATATAACAAATGTGTGGAAATGAGAAACAAAATAATCTTATATATAAATTAAATCTAAATAATGTATATAAATTAAACTTGGATCTTTATAAACTAAACATCAAATTAAAAATAATATGCCAAAATTAAATTTAATATATTTTTAAAACTGTAAATATATGCTTATTCTAATATATATATGTATAAAAGTTTTATTCCATGAAACTGTTTAAAGAATTCATTCTTAAGTCAAAAAAGAAAGTTTTTCTCATTTAATCGTCGCTTTTAAGCTAAATTATGACGTGTAAACTTGAATTAGTGGAAAAAGTGTAACACCATTTTAAGAAACTTTATTCAAGACAAATCGATATAAAAAGTTGGCATAGAGAAAAAAATATGCATATTTATACCGAATACATTTTAACCATTACAAAATCGGCATAACTCATTTTTTATTAAAAACACATAAGACCTTACTGCATGGCCCAGATACAAAAAAATCTCATATACCACTAATACAGCAATTAAAAATCATATTTTTAATGTAGCAGTATAAAAAATACTTATGACGGACATGTTTCATTGATATGTAAAATAGGTGGTCCTCTAAGTAATCCAAAAATAAAATTAATAAAATAAAATTGTCTTCATATGCAGTTAGTATCTAAAATATATAAAAATAATTTATATTTCTGATACTAGCAATCATGGAGTATTCTTTCTTTTTTTTAAGGGGTGGGGGGTGGGGAGAGGGAGCATTTTGTAAGCTAATTTACACAGTTCAGTTTATTGCAAAATGTATGTTTGTAAAGTCAATTTGAATGCCTGAAACATTTTACTTTGTTATTGATATACATAATTATAAAGCGCAATTCTCTACTAATCATAATATTGACATCATAATCACATCATCTCAAGTTATGGAACACTTCGCATTGATATGTAAAAGCTTAGAATATAGAACTAAAATGATCAAACTTGAAATATAATGTATAAATAATTTATTTACAATAATTAGCAACATATATTCATTTAAATATAAACACATTATACTCCTTTTAAACAATATAAAATAATAAAATAAATGAGTATTAAGATAGATTTATCTAATATACATTCTCCTTATATAAAACTAAGAAAATCTTTTTATCATTTGTTGAAAACTACTTAGAAAAATCCTCAGAAAATTTTCCCAAGAAACAGAACATTATATTTTAAAGCTGCTGCTTCAAAGGAAAATCAGCTGGCTTACGACTTTTAACTAACACTTAATTGTATACGTTTTGTAATTAAGAAACAAACATTTCTATAAAAATTATCCTGAAATCGAGGAACAAATATTTCTAATTCATGAGATAACAGATATCTCAAATAAACAAAATGTACATACCGGCATCAGTCTTTTTCAGTAGGATTCTCCGTTCAATAAATTCTGATGTATAATAAGGATCAATCCGTTTAATTCTTAAATAAGTCCGTGTAATGAATGCAAAATAATCTATATAACAAGCTATAAATTCATCATTATTGTAGAATCTCCAGATAGAATTTGTAAACAAGGTCCACGAGGTATCTGAGTATCCGCCATGTTTTTCAAGAAATCGCAGTAGCGCATGGAATTGTGGGTAAAAATCCCCAATCTACCCCCTTCGTTCCCTCAAATAATAAGGAAGGAAATCATACCCCCTTTCAACCCTCTTTCGAACGGGTATTTTCCCCGCTTGGACATGAGAACGGTGATACAGTCTAAATGCGGCCATGATACCGGCTTTAAATTGTGCATGTGAACGGGGCTAGTGTGACACAAATTATGTCACGGGTACCAAAATGTGAAGATAAAATTAAATGTCCGGCAGGCAACTATAAAAAACATAATTCCTAAGAGATGATACATTAAATTGCAAAGCTACAAATTGATGACATTTTGTTTTGTCAAACATGAACATTTACCTTATAATAAACTCTGTAACAAAAAAATCGACGCACCAAGAAGGAGTTGTCCGATTGTGATAAAAATTGGTGGATGCAAAGAACATACATTAAAAAGAAACGATTAAAATTTCAGAACAATTTAATGATTTAGATTTTGACCGTATACAGAGAGGAAGCCAATAAGGCATTGGTCCTCCTCTGGCCTGGATGCAAGATGTCATCCGACGTGGCATAGACTGATAAAGTTCACGCATGGTGTCCTGAGGAATGTCTTGCCAAATTGTCTCCAACTGTCGGGCTAAATCGTCAACATTCCGGGATGGTTGCAATCGCCTTCCCATAACGTCCCAAATGTGCTGTATGGAAGTGAGATCAGGAGACCTAGCTGGCCAAGGATGTGTTGGGAAAGCTTGAAGATAATTCATAGCAACACGTGCCGTGTGCGGCCGGGCATTATCATGTTGAAAAGTAAGTCATGCGTATCGCAAAATGAAAGGCAACGGTTGTAGAATGTTGTCTACGTACCTCTGTGCTGTCAGTGTACCAGAAATGACTACCAAAGTGGTCCGGCTATCAAAGGAGATGGCACCCCAGACCATAGCGCCCTGTTGTGGGCATGTGTGGAGTGCGATAGTAAGCGCAGGATCCTCACGCTGCCCTGGACGTCTCCAGACACGTCTGCGGTTGTCTCGTCAGGACACAGTTGGAAACGGGACTCGCCACTAAAGATTCAAAATGCCTTTCATACGAAATTTCATTACAATCGGACAACTCCTCCTTGGTGCGTCGATTTTTTTGTTATAGAGTATATATACATAACTTAGACGCACACAACACATATGCACAACAAGCACTCATACATACGTGCACGCATTAAACTTTCCCCCAGTATTAGACATATCCGCGGGATCTTAAAACGTACTTTTCATTCAAAATATCGAAATAAGCATTTTTCTGGAAAACAATACAAACAATACTTTCTCTGTATAGTATTGTATGAGAAAGTTGCCGGAAAAGGTTTATTCGCAACATATGTAACATATCGTAGCATTTGTAACATATTAGTATGTTCTAAGATAATTTAAGGAATGCCGTATATAAACGAAATTATTATGGTCATTGCACAACTAGCAGCAATCCAGTCGACTGTAGGATGATCTATGTCCATATCTGACATAGTTGTATTTGCATTTTTACATTTAAATTAAAACCGTGTCCAAATTTAATCATCCTAAAATGTTTAATTATTCAACTGTAGAAAAATGATATTAATAAACTACGCAACTCTAATGTATTCTCTAAAATCCACGAGCAGACGCCAAAATGTGGAAATACACTTCTTAAAACTATAAGATAGTATATTGAATTTTTATGCTTCATGTGTTCTATGAAAATTTTCTCCACACCGTAAATATTCGCAGAGAGCTTTTGATGTGCATACAAACTTAGTTATCCAAATACATGCAGATGGGAGTGCCTATGAAATATGTTTCAACCCTGAAAATGTATTTCTGGAATAAATTTGAGTCGACTTTTTCTATAAACCTGTTAAAGATTAAAGATAGTTGCTTATATTTTATATTTTAGGCTTACAAATGGGAAAAAAACTGCTGCCGTAAAAAAAAACGACTTAGAAACCTTCGCAAAAATCTGCATATAGTTCAATAATATGGTTCAATAATATAGTCAAACCTTTTTTGGAGGCAGATAAAGTCACTTCCGTCAGTACAACAAAACGGTGTGATTAATACTTACCAGAGCAAGAGCATATATTGTCAATAGAGTAACAAATATGGCCCAGGTGGAAAGAAGTAGCTAATCAAAATGAAAAAAATGAAAGACATAAACCAAACAGGAAGTGAACGGATTCAAATCAAAAGGATTCAAATCGTCTGTTTAATGTTTTTCTAATATGTGACTATAAGGTCACAAGTATGCGATCATCGCTCAGTTTTAACTGTGAATTTAAAATTTTAACGCAATTAAATTTCCTTCACCTAACGATGTCGTAGTTTTATGTGACTCTCCCTCCCCGATCCCATAAGAAAAAATTTATTTTATATCTAGGCAACAATTTTTAAGGTTGGCCTCAGTGAAAAAGTCTGGCTATACTACCAAAATAGGAGTCATTTTTTAATTTTTGAGTTTAAATTTAAAAAAAAATTAAAATGCTTCATTTACTCTTTGTATATATTTATATATTTATATGGATCATATATATTCATATATATTTATTATATATATTATATTTGTTATATATATATTTATATATATTATGACACGAGAAAGGCATTAAAACCATTTTCAAGCTGATACACTGTTTTTGAATTATTTGCAATTTTTAGTAATTTTTTTAAAATTATATAGAAATTATTTTAAAGCTAAGTAAATGTTTACACTTTTATATAGTAATTTTACATTAGAAATCGGTAAATTATTATTCAGGATCATATAAATAGCATCATATAAATAATATAATCATATACATTGTTCAGGATCACATCAATTTCTCAGATAACCAATAATGTTTAAATGTTTGTAAAGTACTTTGTGGAATCGTACTTTGCACATCATTCAAAGGCGCTCCAAATAGTGCTATCTTAAATATCAACAACTGAGGGATATCCATACGTTCTCTTCTTTTAAATCCTTGTTAACAAGTTCTATTGCGTGACTTATACAGTGTTGATCATTTTTAACATTTTTCAATATAGTTGAAAAGTGTTTATGACTATGTTTATTCTGTCTGTCTGTCTGTTCGCACGATAACTGCCGTAAAAATGACTTATGAAAATGAAACTTTAGTATGTTACTAACAGTATACCCGTTCTTCGTACGGAATCTTAAATAATAAAAGGCAATGTCTGTGTGTCTGTCTGTCTTATACACTATACGTTCAGCGACCGCGCGTCGGAGAGCTACGAAATTTGGCAATCCGAGACCGGGGGGGGGGGGGAGGGGACACGTGAAAACCGATTTTTAAAATTTTAATTATTTTTTTGTTATTTAATGTTTTATGCGATTTCGACCGTTTTTTGCCATTTTTGCCCTTTTCTCTCCACGATCCGGACATCGTAGAAAAAAACAAATCACACCACCGGAAAGAACAGCCAATTGTGAGTAAAAATATATCAATTTCAACTTTCAATTTCGATTTCTAATATTTTTTAAAGATTTTAAAACAAAAGTCACTTTTGGCTCAAAAAAACGATTTTTGGTTTTTAAATTTTCGCATAGTGAAAAGTACTCATAATTTCGACTAATAATTTACATTTTCAGAAAGCTGAAATATCTGGCATTCTTACAAGTCTAATCTGGTCCAGAAATAATGAAAATTGCCTTCAGGATCGCAATTTTAAAGACGGCATGATTTTAAATTTCTCGGCTATCGGCTCAGTTCTTCAACGACATTTTCCCCCCATCCACAGTAGTTTCTTCCCCGTCTCCATGGAGACCGGGCTTTCGGTTTTAAATGAATTAAGAGCCTAGCATAAGTGTTGTATACATCGGGCGAAATCATTATATTTATATGATATTTTAAATGGATATTTTTAAATGGATATTTTAAATAATTTAAATGATTGAATTATGGTGGTTTGAATTGTGGTGATGTATTTGAAATTCTTAAATTTATGGATTGGTGGAACGATATGGATAATTTTTTGATTTTAAATGGATATTTTAATTTATGGATATTTTAATTTATAGATATTTTAAATGGATATTTTAATTTTATGGCTATTTTAAATGATGGAACGATAGAACGAGGATGGTGGAATTAAGAGCCTAGTATATGGTCATTATAAAATTTAAAGTAGCGCGCGGGAAGTTAGCGCGCGAGAATTGCACTCGGTAGGCCTAGGTTCGATTCCCGCCACTGACGCGGAGTACGATCACGTTAAACATATGGCTCGATAATTCCTTCCGAGAGGTTGGTGGCAGGGAAAGGAGGGTACGGTCTCTGTGGATGCCTCCCCCACTGGGTTCCGGTCCAAATTGGGTGAATAAAAAGAAAATTATTTAGATTGTCGCGGAAAGCGCGATAGCCCAGTGGTTAGCGTGCGGGAATTTGACTCGGTAGGCCCGGGTTCGATTCCCTCCACTGACAAAACTGCTGCCGTGTTCACGCGGAGTACGATCACGTTAAACATGTGGGTCCGTAAGTCATTCCGGGAGCTGGTGGTAGAGGAAGGATGGTACGGTCCCTGTAGATGACTCTCCCACTGGGTTACGGTCTAAATTGGGTGAATAAAAAGAAGGTTATGGAGATTGTCGCGGAGGGCGCGGTAGCCCAGTGGTTAGCGCGCGGGAATTGCACTCGGTAGGTCCGGGTTCGATTCCCGCCCTTGCCAAAACTGCCGCCGTGTTCAGGCGGAGTACGATCACGTTAAACATGTGGGACCGTAAGTCCTTCCGAGAGGTTGGTGATAGGGGAAGGAGGGTACGGTCCCTGTGGATGCCTCCCCCACTGAGTTCCGGTCTAAATTGGGTGACACTTCCTGGCCGTCCGAACAGTTACCTTACATCTTACTGGTAGGTCGCGCCAGCGAGTGTGCCACGGTTAGAATTTGCCACGGTCAGAATTTTCAAGGGTAGCGAAGAGGCTGGTCGCCAAAGGCGGCTAGTTAAAAATATTTAATTGAATTTTTCTAAAAAATATATAAGAATCTCTGGACTCAACATACAGAATTATCTTCAGGCAGATCTGAAGAATTAAGCATCCTGGTCCAGTTTGTAAACAAATTTAGAAAAAAATATTTTTAAATTCCCACAAAACGATAGAGAATATCTACAAAATCGTACTTAATTATACAAAATATTGAATTTTCTTCGATTCGGTATGATTTTGATAAATGTGACGTCATTTTATCAATTTGGTGACATTTAAAAAACCTCCTAATTTAGAACTGATAGTCCCACATGACGACAAATTGACGAACCACATTCCAATACAAACCCCTAACAAAACACAATTAATTTCATTTATTTAACGCAATTTCAATATATCAATTATCATTTTCAAGATATCAATTATCAATTTCAAGTTATATTTATGGATTTACAAATATTTTTATCAATTTGGCAACATTTTAAAATTTCGCTAAATGTGTTACTAAGTAGGATGGTTGAACTGACAGACAAATGATATCGAAACATCATTTCAGTACACTCTTCTAATAAAACAAAACTAATTTCATTGATTTAGAATCTTTTTTATCAATTTGGTGACATTTCTTTCAATTTGGCAACGTTTAAGAAAAGTAGCCAAAATAGCGATATCCCACCAAATCCGCAGATCTGAATTTGCGGATGTAAAGAATAAAACATCCTGAACACGTTTGTATATACTAAATGAAAACACTAAAATTCTATTAGAATATATACCCGTTCTACTTTTAATCTGTTTCAACCATAGGCTAAATGAATTTATTGGCTAAACACAATATATGAGTTTATTATCTAAACACAATATCAAGTTTGACAACTCTTTGCCAAAATGAATGAAAGCGACGAACGCAGTCCGTAATTAATATAATCAAAAGAAAAATCAAACCGTTCATTTATAAGATATATTTTTATATCCATTCATTTATTATTCCAAACGAAAAAATAGTAATAACAATTAACAAACACATTTGATTTAATTGCGTTCCTGAGCAACATGATATAAGAAATAATCTCCTTGATATAGTTTCCATTTCAATTCATGTTTCAAACTTACGATAATACATGGAAGTTATGCACGCAGTCCGCAGGTAATATAATTAAAAGAAAAGAATATATATATTATGTATTTTATATATCCATGATATAGTTTCCATTTCAATTCATGTTTCAAACTTACGATAATACATGGAAGTTATGCACACAGTCCGCAGGTAATATAATTAAAAGAAAAGAATATATATATTATGTATTATATATATATATATATATATATATATTATGTATTTTATATATATATATATATATATATGTATACATGTATATATATATATATACATATATATATATATATATATATATATTATATATATATATATATATATATATATATATATATATATATATATACATATATATATATTATATATATATATATATATATTATATATATATATTATATATATATTATACATATATATATATATATATTATATAAATATTATACATATATATATATATATATATATATATATATATATATATATATATATATATATATATATATATATATATATATATATATATATATATATATATATAAATATATATATATATATATTGTGGGACGTGGAATTAAAAGATTTACGTTTAATATTATATTATTATTAATTGTTTATTAATCATTGAAAACATGGCCGTTGATCTCATAAAGTGGAATTAACATTTAAACGTACATCGCTCGTTGTTGTGCCGCAACAACCCTCTAATTATTTTTCCTTTTGTGTAAGTCCTGAAAAGAATTATTAATTAATATTAAAAAGATTAGACTATTTAAAACTTAAACAATATCATTTATTAACAGCATCAATTTATCATCAACAACAATTTATCATTTATATCATTTCTCATTTATTATCAATTTTCATTTAACTATTTTAGCTAGGGGAGATACGACCAGAAGTATTAATTTTACGAAGGTGTCTAGGACCGGTAACATCAGAGCACATACCTTCCAGTTTAGACTTGGGCCCATCATCTCGCTTGCATCGGTCTTAGTGCTAAAGTACAACCATAACTCTATGGTGTGTGGCTCCTACTCGTACTTTTCACTTCGACTGATACTTTATATCTGCAACTGGTAGGTCATTTTCGCTTCCTCCTTTTGTCAAACTCTTTTCAACAACACTTCGTAGGAAACTTCTCGCAACCACATTTCGTGTCAGACTTGCTTCTGCAACATTTTGTATCCAAGTTACTTCTACAACATTTCGTATCCGAGTAACTTCTGCTACATCTCGTATCAAACTTACCTCTGGTTCCTTCGGCGGGGGGGGGGGGGTAGCTTCGCCCTTCTTCCCCTTGGTGCTCATTGGTTCTTCTGAACCCAATGGCATCACTTGATATTTATCAAGGCCCCTCTCAGCCCCTTTGGCCTGGGACACCCAAATTTATTGTATTTGACCTAAAAGTTCACGTTGTTGTAAACTCCGGCGCCAGCTAGACTAAAACCTTTGTTAGCCGTTCTATGCACCATAAATATTGCAATAAAAATGCCTCATGTGAGGACATATTCTGCCCTCACACACACACACATATATATATATATATATATATATATATATATATATATATATATATATATATATATATATAATTTGTAGAATACTAGAGCTAACTATTTCCGTTTTTCAAGAAATTGTAGATTTAAAGACATTTTGCAAGATAATTTGTGTAATGTCATTATTCGAATGTGTCGTTCAATATCGTTGCAATACGAGTCTGTGAAGGATAGGTATTACACGATTTTTGCTCTGATTCTTAATAATACATTTTCTGCACACCTTATACAATGCTAACAATATATTAGTATATTCCTCGAGAAAACACTAATTGGTCTGAAAAATGGCAGTCCTTTTAACTGGCTTGCCTTTAAATTAAACAAGAAAGATCAATCATGCATAAAGCATTGATTATGAAAGACTTTCCAACTGCAATGTAATTTTATTCAAACATCCCTAAAATTCGGTACATTCAGCGGTAATATTTTTTAAATTATCACAATACTACAATAAGTTATTATATTTGAAAACTTAAAACTTCATCGAAAAAAATGAACTTTATATAAATGATGTCATTGAAATTATAAATCGCCTGGCTCTCTATGTAAAAGCAGTAAATATTTCATTCATACACTTTTATTTCATTCCTTTCATTCAGCACAATACTACAATAATTTATTTTACTTAAAAACTTAAAACCACGGATATAAAAGAACTTTAACTCTAGGCTTAAAACTTCATCAGAAAATTCCGCTATAAAGTCGGCTGCTTCTCTATGTAAAATTAATGAATATTTCAGTCATATCAGCTTTATTCCAGACTCCAGAGCTAAATAATGTTGCGTTAAAAAATTTCCACAATTCTTATTCAACTCATCGTACAGTTCTATGCGTTTATATTCTGTATACGTTAAAATTAGGCTTCGTTGTAGAAATAATTAAAGTTTGATGGCCATTTAAACTCAAATATATTATGATTGCGTTGTTTCAAACTATAGATGCACAGAAATTAAGCAAAAATAAAGCGGTTTTAAACCGGATACAACACTAAATATAAATTAAAAAGAACTTTAAAAATCCCGATTTTGACTCAAGATGGATGCCAACTTTTATTTTGAAGTGGGTCATGTGATATCTTCATATAATATGGGTGTAATTATTATTTTAATTATTTTTTTTTAAACTACCGAATATACTTCGATGAAATTTTTTCATATTTCTTATGGTATAATTTGACTATTTAAAACTTTCGCAGCAATTTGTGAATTTTATATTCGCTTAAAAATGTTTCAAAACTTAGGTCCCATAGGGTTTAATGTATTCCATTTTTTCAACTCGGGTTCAATCCAAAACTAATTGAGTGACATTATTTTATTCCCATAGGTCCCACAGACCGGCTGAACAACATACTAAAATTTCATTTTGATAAAGTCATTTTAACGGATGCTATCGTGTCAGCAAACAGACACACAGACAGAATGAACAAAGTCATAAACACTTTTCCACTATATAGTAAAGTGTTAAAATCAAAAATTAAAAATCGTAATTATGTCAAGTAAGCAGTAATTCTCAAAATGTTTTTATACAAAAAGTGAAAAAAAAAAGTATTAGACTATTTTTACGATGTTATAACGTAAATACTGATTGCATATATATTTTTTAATTTTTAGTAAATTCAAAGGAAGGTAACTGCTAATGTCTTCAGGAACGATGCAGAATATGCAAGATGAAATAAAACGGAAAAGTATCTACAAATATGCGAAAATGATATCTATGCGTTTTCTCAATGACAGCTAAAGACACATGAGAGTATTTTAAAACCTCAAAGTCATTCTGCATAGGAAGCATTTATGAGTGAAAAGAGATAACTGTTATATATTACTAATAAATATTATTAGTATTACTATTATTATTAATTACGCAGCATTTAAGTATAAATTACCAAATACTGAGAAGATTTCAAAAACGGTTCATTTAATTAACTTGAAATTAGTTCCATGTGTTCCCTCCTATAAAAATACACATAAAATAAATAATCGCGTCAGCACATTAAACATTTTTATTTTCCCTGCAATACATGGTAATGTATAGGGAAAGTATTGTAATCATACCGAAAATCGCAACTCGAGTTTTCGACGGATCTACACGTTTCAAGATCTTTAGAATACGAAAAAACTATTTTTAGCGTGACGTCTGTGTGTGTGTCTGTGTGTCTGTCTGTCTGTGCAATGTACGTATCTGCTCTACCTCAAAAATTTATGGACTGAATTTCATAAAATTTGGTAGGTAAGTCGCTTGGGTATGACCCTGGTGCTGATTAGTTTTTGGTACGATTTGTAAAAACAGAATTCGCCCTTTTTTACGAAATGGCCCGTAAAAATTTCATGTATCCACTCTAGCTAAAATACTAATTCACAAAATTTCACAACATTTGGTAGATAAGTTATGTGTATGACACTCTGGTGCTGATTAGATTTTGGTATTAATCGGAAAGAACAACCTGCCTTTTTTTACAAAATGGCCCGCAAAACTGTCATGTATCCACTCTAGATAAAGTACTAAATGGCCAAACTTCACAAAATTTGGTAGATAAGTTACTTGTGTAATACTCTGGTGCTGATTAGATTTTGGTATTATTCGAAAAGAACAACCTGCCATTTTTTACGAAATGGTCCTCAAAAATCGTCAAAATCTAAAAACCAGCTACGTATGTTCAAATGCAACAATTAAATGAGTGTTTTATACGTAATTTTTGATGAGGAAAAGAATAAGAACATCTTTATTACTCTAGGACTAACCGTCCCGTCCTCGAGATATTTGAGATTTTCCGCATTTAGTTATGGAACTTTTGGAAAATGTCCAATTACCAAATTAAATAGAAATTGAATTAAAAATGCAAATTTAGTGTTATTTTGTGCAATTAAACCCAATTTAATGAATAGTTGAAAAGATAATGAAAAAATGAATTTGAGTCTTCAGGGAAAGTCATATGCTGCCCACATCAGATTTTTAATTTTCTTTGAAGTTTAAATTAAAAAATATTAATATGCTCTCGATTTTGGTAGTATAGGCAGAGTGTTTTTCACTAGGGAAGATCTTAAAATTTTTAGTACATCCTAAGGTATACCACAATTTGATTTGTGGGATCAGGATGGACATAGGCATTCCCCTTGGCTACCAGACTTAGGTATCCAACTTAGACATCCAAATAAATGTAGGTGAGACTGCTTATAAAATATGATTCAGTACTAAAAGTGTATTTCTGCAATAAATTCGTGTCGAATTTTAGGAAATTTGGAATTTTTTTAGTCAAAATTTAGGATTGAAAAAAGCCCAATAGTTGCTTATGTTTTATATATTTTGCTTCATAATAGAAACAAAACTGCTGATGAAAAGGTAAAAAAACTTACAAAGCTTCGTATAAATTTACATATAGTTAGCTCAATGATATATGCCAACCGCTTTCGGAGGTGGAAAAGTGACTTCCATCAGGACAACAAGACAACTGAATCAACACTTACCATAGCAAGATTGGATGCTGTCAATAAAGTAATAAATATGACCCAGGAAGAAAGAAGTTTCTAAACGAAATGAAAAGTAATAAAAGACAAAACCAAAAATGAAATGGACGAATAGTAGGACTCAATGTATGAATGGGGAAAACCATGGAGGAATAAAAAAAGACCAGCAGGATAATTCAAAACGTTTGTTTAATACTCTTTGTAATATGTGATTTATAAGATCACCAGTATTCTATATTCGCTCAGTTTTTGCTGTTTATTTAAACCGCTTAACAAAATTCAATCCTTTGACTTAACGATCTCCTTCCGGTCAGTAATCCTTAGGTTGTTTATGGTGTTATGGTCTATGGTCGTATGGATGTCAGTGCTGTCTTGATTATATTGGTCATGCAAAATGAGCTCTAGAATTTTATATTGAGGAAGATATGAGATATGCTTCAAAGCAAGAAGTATCAAAGTCTTCAGTTGCTGAACATTGTCTCTGGGACTTTAATCGTGTTTTTAATATTTCGTAAGCTTAGATACATGTTAAACTAATTTCATTTTCGAATTTGACTTCCGATGAACATTTTTCCATTGCTTCTCGGTTGAAATTAGTTGTTAAAAATAAATCTCCTTCTATTCTTTTGCTTGCAAATTTCTTGTTTAATTCTTATTGTTCCTTTTAACTGTTTTAGATAAACTTAACTTATTTTGCTGTATTTGTAAATCGCCGAATAAATTATCTTATATAACTTTTTAAATAATTTTCTTCATTTCTCTTCCCAATTCCTCTAATTTTGTTATTCTATGCAGTAATTTATATATTAAAGTGTTTATAGTAATGTCTTCAATTGTGTTTTATATTAGATAAAGAAGTTAACTCATATAACTTTCGCAGCCAATGTGTTCCTTCACTTTTGTTATCATCATAATACCAGCATTTTATACATGGATAGTTTTACACTTTATTTAGATTGTATGTCATTCTTCATTTGATAGTTGAGGTTACCCCCATATAACATTTTAAACGTTATATGAGGCACATAGATTATTATGATATATGCCCGTTATACGCCCCTCATACGCCTGTTATACGCCCGTTATACTCCCGTTATACGCCGATTATTTGCTTCAATGTTTTGTTACATTACACTGCGTTTGACACCGTTTGATTTACTTAAGCTGATCCCATCTCCCATATTTCTTGGAGAGTCACATATTAACATTATTTTTTTTTCCGGATTACCTATTTCAAAACTATACAGTTAATGCCTTTTTTGTATTAAAAATTTTCTCTCAAAATAAACATCAGAGTTAAAAAAATAAACACTAACTTAAAATAGTAAATTATCAAGAGCAGTATCACTATATCCATTTCATTTTTCTTCTAGCTCTCCATATTAAACCAAATACAGATATGTAGAGATGCTCTAATATTCTATTTTCATTGCTTTTCAATTCTTACATTTATTCCATAATGAATTGCATGTGTTCCCGAAGAATTAATAAATTGCTTTCATTAAAACATCTGCCTTCACGCAATCTATAAGCCCCATGTATTTATTCTTCGTCTGCACGCAGAGATAATATGGAAGAAAGTACCATTAAAGCACGAGAGGTTTTTCATAATCTCAAATGGTCTTACGATCTTTTGGGATTTTCTTTGTAACATTTGCTTAAATCATTTATGACAATGGTTAAGAATATTAGACTCATTGCCTGTTAAATGAATAGGTATTTTTAGTTTACCAAAGGCATTCTAATAAAGGTTCCTATTTTAGGTTTTTTACAGGTTTAGAGAAATAAATACTATCCCTATACATTTCTTGGACAATCAAACATTGACATTATTTTTTGTTTTTTAAAATTTTATTATCAAATACATTTATATATTAATGCCATTTTTATATTTTAGATTATTCTCTTAAATTAAACATCAAATTTTTAAGAAAATATTCAAGTAAAATATTGACCCATGAAGAACACTATCATTAATCACATTTTATTTTTCTCCTCACTATCAATCTATCAATATTAAACCAGATTTAGATACTCTAATATTCTATTTTCATTACTTTCCCTTTCTTACATTTATTCCATAATGTATTCCAGGTATTCCCGAAGAATCAACAGATTGCCTTCATTAAAACATATGTCCTCACGCAATCTATAAGCATCGTGTTTTCTTCAGCCTGCACATAGAGATAATTTGGAAGGAAGCATCATTAAAGCACGAGACGTATTTTATCATCCCTAATGTTCTTGGTACCTTTTGGAATTTGCTCTATAACGTTTGCTCAAATCGTTTATGATAATGGTTAAGAATCATTGCTTGTAAAAGGAATAGGTATTGCCAGTTTACCAAAAGCATTCTAACAAATAATTCCTATTTTAGGTTTTCAACACGTTTAGAGAAATAAATACCATCCTTATATATTTTTGGAGTGTCAGACATTAACGTTATTTTCGGTCTTTTAAACATCCGTATCAAATATGTTTGTATATGAATATCATTATTGCATTTTAACTCATTCTCTTAAACTAAATATCTGATTTTTAAGAAAATATTAACGTAATATATTAAATTTTCAAGAACAATATGATTAATCATATTTTGTTTTTCTCCGCACTATCAATATCAAACCAAATTTAGATACTCTAATATTCTATTTTCACTACTCTTCATTTTCTACATTTATTCCACACTGAATTCTAGGTATTCCAGAAGAATCAACAGATTGCCTTCATTCATCTGCCCTCACGCAATCTAAAAGCATCGTGTATTCTTCAGCTTGCACGCAGAGATAATTTGGAAGGAGGCACCATTAAAGCACGAGAGATTTGCCATCATCCCTAATGATTTTAGGATCTTTTGGAATTTGTTCTGTAACATTTGCTTAAATCATTTATGGAAATGGCTAAAAATATTAGAATCACTACCTGCTAAAGGAATAGGTATTGTTAGTTTACCAAAACCATTCCAGAAAAAGTTCCTGTTTGAAGTTTGTCATTGGTTTAGAGAAAGTATGACCATCTCTACATATGTCTTGGAGAGTCAGACATTAACACTATTTTTTGTTTTCTAAATTTACTTATCAAACACATTTATATATTAATGTTATTTGTGAATTTTATATTATTCTCTTACATTATAGAAGGTCGTTTGCACTTTATGGAAACGATTTTAATAATTAATTTTTATGCATAAAAGGCGTATTTTTGACGGCGATTAGCTTTTATCTGATAGCCTTGATTCTTGTCTACAGCTCTAGCTATAACTCGAACTCCATTCTTGACTATAGCTCGAACTTTCCATGAAAATAAACTTTTTTCTTAGCACCGTCATCTCAATTTTATCCCACTCCTCTTGGGTCGTTTTCTAAAGTCCGTTCAGTGGTCTTGGATGCCGTTTTCTTAAG
Organism: Amaurobius ferox; assembly: GCA_951213105.1. Classification (NCBI taxonomy): domain Eukaryota; kingdom Metazoa; phylum Arthropoda; class Arachnida; order Araneae; family Amaurobiidae; genus Amaurobius; species Amaurobius ferox. Next base: position 97,949,122 of record OX578139.1, on the reverse strand, counting down.
GCTGATTTTAGCAAACCCAAAGCACAAAAGTTCATAGGAGAAGCGTCAGGTGATTTTACGGGTATTTCATTAAATGGGATACATTTTATTCCTGTTTCTGATTCTTTCTTTGCTAGAAATGCGGCAGTTGACTTAGACGTGTGACTAGACGCTTTGTCCATATGAAGCTCAATTTTATTGATGTCCTTTCCATATAAGACTGGAATATCTTCTTCAAAAATTGGTTTCAAAATATTCGGCTTATAGTAGAGTGAATTAATTTTAGCTTTACTTGAGCTTGTTTTGAGTTTTTATTTACCGCTGTAACAAAATCCTGCAACTATCATAAATCCCTTTGGGAACTTTTCTGTATATTGGCAAAGCCATTCTGTACGGTTATTTTTGTCATTTGAGCAATATAAAATTGCTCTTTTTTATTACAGTCACTTAAATACAACCATGCCTTATCGAGGAATACCACAAATTTCCATTTATTAGCAGTGAGGCGCTTTTCATATAATTTTCTACAATTTGTTTTTCTTTCCGCAATATGCTTTGACAAATTCAGATGAACTTTAGATTTAAACATATTTTTTAACTTCAAACCTTTATGAATGATTTTACTTACAGTGCCAGAAGACATTCCCAGTTTCCATGCAATGGATCTTTGAAAAGGTGGATTTTCCTTTAGGATCAGTGACTTCACTGTCTTGATATTTACCCGCGTTCGAACAGTCTTAGGATGCAATTTTGCGCCCATTTTTTCATTTTTACTTTCGCTAGATGCTTTTTCCCTTTCAAATTCAATATATTAAAAATACCTTTCTTTGAAATGCAATAACCTCGATTTTTACACCGCTTTACAATTTGTTGATACGAATATTTTTCCTCGGAAAACGTATTTACGTAACCTTTCGATTCATCTATCAATTTCAGGAGCCATTTTCAAAATAAATATTTTATTCTACATTCTAATCAAAACAAAACAGTCGCAGACGATTATATTGAAAATGCCAAATCTTTATCTCAAAATGCTAACGAGAAACATAAATGCAAAATCGTTTTCATTAAGTCAGAACGACCTCTGTACACATCGGATTTTAAAATGTTGAAGTAAAATATTGAGTCGTCAAAAATAATATCATTAATCACATTTTATGTTATTCCTCTCAATATCAGACCAAATTTAGATACTCTAATATTCTATTTTCATTACTTTCCATCTCTTACATTTATTCCATAATGAATTCCAGGTATTCCCGGAGAATCAACAGATTGCTTTCATTAAAGCACATGCCCACACGCAATCTATAAGCACAGTCTATTCTTCAGCCTGGATGCAGAGATAATTTGGAAGGATGCATCATTAAAGCACGAGATGTTTTCATCGTCCTTTAATGATGCATCGAATCCTTTGGAATTTGTTCTGTAACATTTTTTCAAATCGTTTATGTAATTGGTTAAGAATATTAGAATTAATGCTTGTTAAATGAATAGGTATTTCTAGTTTAATAAAAACATGTTAACAAAAGTTCTTATTTTAGGTCTTTGGTTTAGTGAAAATAACGTTATCGCTACATATTTCTTGAAGACTCCAACATTAACATTATTTTCTGTTTTCTAAATTTCCTACTCAAATGCATGTATATATTGATGTTAATATTGTATTTTAGCTTAATTTCTTTAAGTAACCATCTGCCTTTTAAGAAACGATTGAAAGAAAATATTAAATTGTCAAGAACAATATCATTAATCACATTTCATTTGTCTACTCACTATGAATATCAAACTAAATTTAGATTTTCTAATATTCTATTTTTATTACTTTCAATTTTTTACATTTATTCCATAATCAATTCTTTCAGCCTGCACGCAGAGATAATTTGGAAGGATGCATTATTGAAACACGAGATGTTTTTCATCATCCCTAATAGTCTTAGAATCTTTTGAAATTTGATCTGTAACATTTTCTCAAATCGCTTATTGAAATGGTTAAGAATCATTACTTTAAAATGAATAGGTATTACTAGTTTACCAAAAGCATTCTAATAAAAGTTTCTATTCTAGGTTTTCCATAAGTTTAGAGAAAGTAATACTATCCCTATATATGTCTTGAAGAGTCAGTCATTAACATTATTTTTTGTGCTCTAAATTTTCTTATCAAATGTATGTATATATTAATGTCATTTTTGTATTTAAGATTATTTCTTAAATTAAACATATGATTTTTAAGAAATAAATTAAGTAACATATTAAAATTGTCACGAACAATATCATTACTCACATTTATTTTCTCCCCACTATCAATATCAAACCACATTTAGTTGCTCTAATATTCTATTTTTATTACTTTCTATTTCCTACATTTTTTCCATAATGAATTCCAGGTATTCTTGAATAATCAATAGATTGCCTTCATTAAAACATCTGCCCTCACGCATTCTATAAGCACCGTGTATTCTTTCAGCCTGCACGCAGAGATAATTTGGAAGGATGCAGTACTGAAACACGAGATGTTTTCATCATCCCTAATAGACTTAGGATCTTTTGAAATTTGATCTGTAACATTTGCTCAAATCGTTTATTGAAATGATTAAAAATCATTACTTGTAAAATGAATAGGTATTGTAGTTTACCGAAAGTATTCTAATAGAAGTTCCTATTTTAGGTTTTCCATAAGTTTAGAGAAAGTAATACTATCCCTATATATTTCTTGAAGAGTCAGTCATTAACATTATTTTTTGTGCTCTAAATTTTCTTATCAAATGTATGTATATATTAATGTCATATTTGTATTTAAGATTATTCTCTTAAATTAAACATATGATTTTTAAGAAATAAATTAAATAACAAATTAAAATTGTCACGAACAATATCATTAATCACATTTATTTTCTCCTCACTATCAATATCAAACCACATTTAGATACTCTAATATTCTATTTTTATTACTTTCTATTTCCTATATTTATTATATAATGAATTCCAGGTATTCAAGAAGAATCAACAGATTGCCTTCATTAAAACATCTGCCCTCACGCATTCTATAAGCACCGTGTATTCTTTCAGCCTGCACGCAGAGATAATTTGGAAGGATGCAGTACTGAAACACGAGATGTTTTTCATCATCCCTAATAGTCTTAGGATCTTTTGAAATTTGATCAGTAACATTTGCTCAAATCGTTTATTGAAATGATTAAAAATCATTACTTGTAAAATGAATAGGTATTGTAGTTTACCGAAAGTATTCTAATAGAATTTCCTATTTTAGGTTTTCCATAAGTTTAGAGAAAGTAACACTATCCCTATATATTTCTTGAAGAGTCAGTCATTAACATTATTTTTTGTGCTCTAAATTTTCTTATCAAATGTATGTATATATTAATGTCATATTTGTATTTAAGATTATTCTCTAAAATTATACATATGATTTTTAAGAAATAAATTAACTAACATATTAAAATTGTCACGAACAATATTATTAATCACATTTATTTTCTCCTCACTATCAATATCAAACCACATTTAGATACTCTAATATTCTATTTTTATTACTTTCTATTTCCTATATTTATTCTATAATGAATTCCAGGTATTCAAGAAGAATCAACAGATTGCCTTCATTAAAACATCTGCCCTCACGCAATCTATAAACACCGTGTATTCTTCAGCCTGCACGCAGAGATAATTTGGAAGGAGGAACCATTAAAGCACGAGAGGTTTTTCATCATCTTAATGGGCTTAGGATCTGCAGGAATTTGTCTGTAATATTTGCTCTAATCGTTTACTGAAATGATTAAGAATCTTATAATCATTAATTGTTAAACGAATAAGTAATTTAAACAAATGTATTTTATAACAAACTAGGGACTTGGTAGATTTCTAGATAAATTTGCTATGTTTAGAAGAAGGATAAAATAGTATATGTATTATGCTAGTATTATATTTCTAGTGAAAGACAATCCTGTTATTTGATAAGTTTCATAATACATGGTCTTTATTGACGAAAATAAGTTTGCAGATTTTTAGCACCGTCTGCCTGCTCCATTCTATGATTATATCAGTGGCTTACCGTGGTGTCATATGATCATGTAGCATTGTTGTATTTTCTTTCATTGTAGCCCATCTGTTTTATAGCACTTGTCATAAATCCTTGAGAGTTTTACTATCAAAAGGTGGTTCCACTAAGTCTGACCTTTAGTCCAAGCCGAACATCTTTCATTACTTCAAACTTAGGTCGTCTTTTGTTTCGTCACAGCTTTATTTTACACTTATGTTAAAATAATTGCAGTTTATAATTTTTACAATATTATTTGCATTATTATTGCAATTTTAGATAAAAGTTTTACATAATCATATTTATGACATCATCGCAGACCATACGGCACTTTATCCATTGAGCTATGTATTTTAGTAGCTCAATCGATAGAGTGCCAATGAAATATACAGAGGGTGTACACACATTTTTGTAACGATTTTGAAAAAAATAAATATATATAAAGAAATATAACAATTTTAATTTCTAATATGTTCAATATTATAGCCCTTTTAATGAACTATCATATTGCATCTTGATTTCCAAGCTAAAAGAGCTTTTCATAAAATATCAAGGTTGATTTTGTTCCACTCCTCCACCACAATCTCCTCCACCACAATCAGAGCCCATCCAATGTTTCAGGATGCCGCTTATAGAAGAACTTGTGTAAAAGTCTTGTGTGTCGGAAGAGCTTGTTGTAAAAGTCCAAATGCACAGTAATCCATAGGAGATAGGTCGGAAGACTTGGGTGGGATGCATTTAAACGGAATAGCATCAATTCGGGTTTCAATTCTCATTTTTTCAAAAAATATAGCAGTAGATTTAGAGGTATGGCTGGTAGTTTTATCCTGATGGAACTTATCACAGTGAAGATTGTTTGGGTAAAGTGATGGAATGTCTTTTTTGAAAACGAGAGTTAAAACATATTTCTGATAGTAATCCAAGTTAATTTTGAAATTTTTTTCTACTTTCCTTATTTTAAGTTTTCTGTTATAATAGAATCCAGCAATAACCATAAAACCTTTATCAAAACTTTCCTTGTTTTCTCTGAACCAACCTTTATTGAGTATGCATTTATTACCATTTTTCTAGTAAAATGTAAACTTTGACGTTTTTTCCTTTTTACTTTCCCTGCAATACATGGTAATGTATAGGGAAAGTATTGGAATCATGCCGAAAATCGCAACTCGAGTTTTCGACGGATCTACACGTTTCGAGACCTCTAGAATACGAAAAAACCATATTTAGCGTGACGTCTGTGTGTGTGACTGTGTGTCTGTGTGTCTGTCTGTCTGTGTGTCTGTGTGTCTGTCTGTGTGTCTGTCTGTCGGTCTGTGCAGATTTTGTATCCACTCTAACTAAAAAACTAATGGACCGAATTTCACAAAATTTGGAAGGTAAGTTACTTGTGAGCGTGTCTGGTGCTGATTAGTTTTGGGTACGATTCGGGAGAAAAGAACCCGCCTTTTTTTGCGAAATGGCCCGCAAAATTTTGTATCCACTCTAACTGAAAAACTAATGGACCGAATTTCACAAAATTCGGTGAATAAGTCACTTTTGGGCTACCCTGGTGCTGATTAGATTTTGGTACGATTCGGAAAAAAATAACATGCCTTTTTTTGCAAAATGATCCGCAAAAATCGTCAAAATCTAAACTAAACAAATACGTATGCTCCAATATATCCAATAAATGCTTGTTTAATACGTAATTTTTGGCGAAGAAAAGAATAAGACCAACCCCATTATACTAGGTCTAGCCGTTCTCGAGATATTTTAGTTTTTCGTATTTCCTCTACGCCAGCTTTGAAAATAAGTCCGGTTACCGAATGAGAACGAAAATTGAATTAAAAGTGAAAAAATTTAATTAAAATAAAGAGAACGTGGATATAAGTCTGCAGGGAAAGTCATGTGCTGCCCACATCAGATATTTTACTTTCCCTGCAATACATGGTAATGTATAGGGAAAGTATTGGAATCATGTCGAAAATCGCAACTCGAGTTTTCGACGGATCTACACGTTTCGAGACCTCTAGAATACGAAAAAACTATTTTTAGCGTGACGTCTGTGTGTGTGTGTGTGTGTGTCTGTGTGTCTGTGTGTCTGTCTGTGTGTCTGTCTGTCTGTGCAGATTTTGTATCCACTCTAACTAAAAAACTAATTGACCGAATTTCATAAAATTTGGTAGGTAAGTCACTTGTGCACGACACTGGTGCTGATTAGTTTTGCGTATGACTCGGGTTAAAAGAACCCGCCATTTTTTGCGAAATGGCCCGCAAAAGCTTGTATCCACTCTAACTGAAAAACTAATGGACCGAATTTCACAAAATTTGGTTGATAAGTCGCTTGTAGGCCACCCTGGTGCTGATTAGATATTGGTATAATTCGAAAAAAAAATAACCTGCCTCTTTTTGCAAAATGGCCCGCAAAAATCATCAAAATCTAAACTTAAGAACTACGTACGCTCAAATATAGCCATTAAATGCTCGTTTAATACGTAATTTTTAGCGAAGAAAAGAATAAGACCAACCCCATTACACTAGGACTAGCCGTTCTCGAGATATTGTAGTTTTTCTTATTTTTCCTACACCATTTTTGAAAATAAGTCCAGTTTTCAAATGAGAACGAAAATTGAATTAAAAATTAATTAAATTTAATTTGAATAAATAGATCGTGAATATAAGTCTGCAGGGAAAGTCATGTGCTGCCCACATCAGATTTTTTATTAATTATGTCGCTTAATCTACTTGTAGAAATATTAAAACCATGCTTTTCACATCTTTTTTTAATAATCGAATAAGAGTATTGTAATTTAATAAGAACATTAATATTCGGAAAGCGTAAAAATATAGCCTTCGATCCATTGTTTATTTTCCAGCGGCATTTTAAGGCAAACAATATTTTAATGATGCAGACGATAATTAAACACTATTCGGACTTGATGCCAGTCAGGTTTTTTTTATTTATTTAAATTTAATTCATGGAGAAAGTCAAAATTGTTACAGAGATGTGTGAACACTCTCTGTGGATTTATCTCTATATTTGAAGTGAACTCTACAGGTGTAAGTTAAGAACCCCTAAGGTGTACCATACTACGTTCTTCACACCGAACTGTCTTTTACTTCTTCAGTTGCTAACAATAATGGTAAGAGTAGAATTGATAATTTTTATCTCTCTGTGAAAACAAAATTTATTTTTTAAAACAGAATCGAAATAAATAAATTATTTATCGAAATAACAAACCAGACGTAAATTACGTCATTAATTACAATGTATAGTTTTTTAGCGCTTTAAAAAATAAACGCCTACCTAAGTTTAAATATATTATTTTAAAGTAAATATATCATTTCCAAGCTTAAAAATATATAAACCGTGTCTTTTTTTTAAAGTACGATTTCGAAAAATAAAGGAAGCGCTGCTTTCATTAATTATCTTTCTTTTGTTTTCAATAATTAAAAGAAATGTTTTTCTTAAAAACTCTGTTCAATAATTAAAAGGTACTCTTGTAGACAGGAGCTTTTGAAACACCGAATAGTTTAAAAGCTTTAATTATAAATATGGGAAGCAGTGTTTTAAGTATAACACATTTTTTATTATTGCAAGCCTTGATATAAATTCCACGATGTGTTTAACTAAAATACTTAGAAAGTTTCATTTTAAACAGCAAATATCTCAATAATAAATGTATAAACCAGATATGGAAATAAAAAGTAGCCTACTTCTTCAGCACGAAATAACAGCAATGCCAACAGCCTCAAAAGCGAGTCTGGTTTCTATCGATAGAGTATCACACACCATCTAGAAGCAAGGAGGTTGCCATACGGAACGAGAAAAAATAAAGGTCAAATAATGTCAAGAAGAAATTGAACGAACATCAGAAAAACTCTATAACTGCCGTAAAAATGATTTTAACAAAATGAAATTTTAGTATGTTGTTCAGACGGTCTGTGGGACATATGGATATATAAGTGAATAATATAATCATATTAGTTTTGGACTGAACCCGGGTTGAAAAAATGAATTACACTGAACCCTATGGAGTCTTATTTTACAAACATTTTTTAAACGACTTTCAAATTCACCAATAGCTTCAACAATTTTAAGAAATATTCAAATTATCCCACAAAAATATTAAAAAAATTTCAGCAAAATATATTCAGTAGTTTTTTAAATAAAAATTGAAATAATAATTACACTCATATTATATGAAGAAATTTCAAGACCCACTTCAAAAGAAAATATGGCATCCATCTTGTGACAAAATTGTGATTGTTAAAGTTCTTTTTAATTTATATTTGGTGTTGTATCCCTCCTGAAACCACTTTATTTTTGCTTAATTTCTGTGCATATATATTCTGAAACAACGGAATTACAATATATTTGAATTTAAAGGATCAATGCCATCCGTCTTGTATCAAATTCGTGATATTTAAAGTCATTTTTAATTTATATTTATTGTTGTATCCGTCCTAAAACCGCTTTATTTTTGCTTGAATTCTGTGTATCTATATTTTGCAACAACGCAATTAAAATATATTTGAGTTTAAATGATCATCAAACTTTGATAATTTCTACAACGAAGTCTAATTTTCACTTATGGAGAATGTAAAAACATTATTTTGTAGGATGAGTTGTATAAGACTTGCTCAGTTCCTTTAATGCAAAATTATATAGCTCTGGAGTCTGTTCTTATAGGAGTGAAAAATTCTTTGATTTTACAGATGATTTTATAGGAGACTTTTTCGATGAAGTTTTACGCATAAAGTTAAATTAGATTTACCTCCATAGTTTTAAGTGTTTAAGTAAAATAAATTATTTTAGTACTGTGATGAATGAAATAAAAATGTATGAATGAAATATTTACTGATTTTACAAAGAGATCCAGGGGATACATATTTTGATGACGTCATTTGAATGAAGTTCATTTTTATCATGAATTTTAAGATTTTAATTATAATAAATTTTTGTAGTATTGCGATAATTTTGAAATTGTTACCGCTAAATGTATTGCATTTTAGGGATGTTTAAATAAAATTGCATTGCAGTTGGAAAGTGCTTCATAATCAATGCCTTGTGTATGGTTGATCTTTCTTGTTTGTCATTCATAGATTCTTTCTACTCTTAGTTAATTTTCTCCTTGGTTTTGCCTTTCAGTTACTCTCGTTGCTTATTGCAACCATTTTCCGTCTGGGCCACGTTAAATACTCCCTATACAGCAGCCAGTCTTGTTCCTGTGAGTGTGGGCTGCACTGTCATTTCGTTCTGAAGAAAGTGATTTTCAGATGAATTAATATTTATTGCATTGTACAGGGTGCCCACTTATGTCCGTTACACCCCCCTTAACTTCTAAACGGTGACAGCTTAGAAAACCATAAAGTTGGTGTCTAGGTATAGTAAAAAGGCTATGTGCTACTCGATAAGACAACTTACAAAGCCATCCATCTGCAAATTTTGGAAATAGCGGTCCGATCTTGTAAACGGTGAAAGATACGTGAAAAAAGTCAATTAGAAAGTTGTAGAACACTCTCGGTTTGGTACGAAAAGATACCTTGCGCACATTAATACTCAAAACAGAATGCAAAAAATGAACATTTGTTTTGTCACGATTTCGAAAATTGTCATGTCATAAAGAGTGGAAGAAAGAGATGGAGACACTTCTCTGCCTTCAGGATCATTTATTTACAATAATAATTGCTCAAAATGCTCTCCGTTAGCCACTATACACATTTGCACTCTGGACTAAATTTCTCGCTGCACATTGTGCAACATGGCAGGTGTTACGGACGCACAAGCATCAGTAATGCGTCGTCGAAGATCCTGCAATGTTGGCGGAGGGGTCGCATATACCTGCCCTTTTATGTGGCCCCATAAGAAAATGTCCAATGGGGTCAAGTCAGGTGAGCGCGGGGGCTACTCGACGGAACTACCATACCCGATGACTTTATCCTGGAATGTCTCTATGAGATAGTGCTGAACGTTTGAAATCTTATGCGGAGGTGCGCCGTCATGTTGGAACCATACATTTAGGAGTTGGTGCAAAGGTAGATTCTCAACAAAGTCAGTTATTACATCCTGCAGAAGCTGCAAGTACCGTTGTCCCGTTAACGTGCCCTCGTAAAATACTGGTCCAAAGAGCCTGTCATTCAAAATTCTGCACCAAACATTAATCGACCAGCGTTGCTGATGTCGAACTTCGACGGGGTATCTCGGATTTTCCAGCAACCAGGTATGAACGTTCTGTCTATTAAACATTCCGTTCCTCAAAAAACATGCCTCATCCGTCCATATTATGTCTGAGAGGAATATTGGGTGGACCTCTAAGTTATTCATCACAAAGTTGTACAACGTGTAACGTCTCTCAGCATCTCTTGGCAGCAATCCCTGCACTGGTGTGGATGGGTATGGATGAGCACCTGATTCATTCAGGATTTTAAAGACGCGGCTTTTTGAGAGGCCACAATTTCCACTGATCATTCTTGTGCTGTTTGAGGATGGGCGAGAGCGTATGCTAGCACATCTTCAGGTTGCACTTCGCGTCCTACATTACGAGGTGTACGAATTCGAGGTCGGCTGGTCACGCAGCCCGTCTCCCTTAAACGTTTTATAACTTTTAAGATGGTCTGCCGTGTAGAATGCGGGCCTTGAGGGAAACGTTCACGATGCAGCCTTGCAGCTGATTTTGCCTAACGCCCATATTCACCGTAAATTAACAACATCTCGCAATACTCGTTACTGCCAAATTTTGCCATAACTCTCCGCTTTAACGTACAACCCAGCAGAAGCATCCTTTTTATAGTAGTAGTCTCTGGTGAACAGGTATGACTTTCCATCCTCATTTGCACAATACATGAGATCCATGCGGTTTTTATACCAGACATGGTTGAGTTGAGCTGTGTGTTTGAAGAGACGATTTTGCAAGATCAGCAGAAAGTTTTCATGATTTGTAGAGACATTCAGTAAAACACCCAACTGGTGGGGACAGAATCATGGTCCTCATGATTGCGAAACACGTGCGTTTCCCCTGCGCCACAACACAGGCTCGTATTTAGTTCGTAAGGTGGCCTTTTCTCATTCGCTTCACAATCAAACAAATGTTCATTTTTTGCATTCTGTTTTGAGTATTAATATGCGCAAGATATCTTTTCGTACCAAATCGAGAGGGCTCTACAACTTTCTAATTGACTTTTTTCACGTATCTTTCACCGTTTACGAGATAGGACCGCTAATTCCAAAATTTGCAGATAGATGGCGTTGCAAGTTGTCTCATCGAGTAGCGCATAGCCTTTTTACTATACCTAGACACCAATTACCTAGACCCAGACTGTATACTGTTTTTTGCCTTTGAACTTGGCTTGTACCCTTATTGTTGCATTATATGCTGCTTTTTAACACTTTACAACAAAGTTTAAAAGTGTTTATGACTTTATTCATTCTGTTTGTCTGTCTGTCTTTCTATATGTCTGTCTGTCTGTCCGTTAGCACGATAACTGCCGTAAAAATGACTTAATCAAAATGAAATTTTAGTATATTTTTCCGACGGTCTGTAGGACCTATGGGAATATAAATGAATATTATCGCCCAATTAGTTTTGGATTGAACCCGGGTTGAAAAAATGAAATACATTGAGCCCTATGGGAACTAATTTTTCAAACATTTTTTAAGCGGTTTTAAAATTCACAAATTGCTTCGAAAATTTTAGATTATATTCAAATTGTTCCAAAAAATATATAAAAAAAAATTCAGCGAAATATTATCAGTAGTTTTTTAAATAAAAATTAAAATAATTATAACACCTCTTATATGAAGCGATCACATGACCCGCTTCAAAATGATATATGGCATCCATCTTGTCTCAAAATCGTGATTTTTTAAGTTCATTTTAATTCATATTGAGTGCTGCATCCGTCCTAAAACCACTTTATTTTTGCGTAAATTCTGTGTATCTACATACTGAAACAACGCAATTACAATATATTTGAGTTTAAATGCTCATCCAAATTTGTAACCTATGTAAATTTGCACCTATGTAAAATGTGAACAGCAAAATATGTAAAATGAGTTGTATTAGAATTGCTGTATTTCTTTAACACAAAATCATTTAGTTCATGGAGTCTGCATAGCTGATATGAATGAAATATTAATTGATTTTACAAAGAGAAGGATGATTTTTTTTCGATGAAGTTTCACGCATAGATTTTAATTACTTGTAGCTCCATGGTCTTAATTTTTAAATAAAATAAATTATTATAGTATTGTGATGAATGACATGAATGCGAAATTTTTTTATGAATGAAATGCTTCTTTTATAGAGAGAGCCAGGCGCGTTATTTTTTTCTATGACGTCATTTGAATGAATTTCAGTTGTTTTCGATGAAGTTTTCAAATATAATAAATTATCGTAGTATTATGATAATTCTAAAATTATAACCGAGGAATGTATCACATTTTAGAGATATTTAAACCAGGCAATTTATATTATAATGCCGTAATTTGAATGAAGTTCATTTTTTTCGATGAATGTTAAAGTTTTCAAATATAATAAATTAATGTAGTATTATGATAAGTTTTAAAATATTATCGAGGAATATATTGCATTTTAGACATGTTTAAATAAAATTGCATTGAAGTTGGAAAGTGTTTCATAATCAATGCTTTAAGCATGATTGATCTTTCTTGTTTATTATTATTTTTTGAAGGCGGTTAACACCTTTTATATTGCATTATATGCCGTTTTGCATGAAGCTTTATAAATATTTTTGTCATTTAACTACTAGTGTGAGAATATTTCAAATAATAAATAAAGGAAGATAACTGTGGTAGAATTAAAATTCGATTCTTTATATAAATGATTTGTTCATGACAAGAATTAAAGATAACATTCAAAATCAACTCTCATTTATTCTAAAAAGTTAGATATAATATTTATTTCTATATAAATATATTTTTAGAATTGGGAATTAACGGTTCATTTAGCAAATTAACACCAATAAAATATTTTTTATTTGAAACGCTAGAATTTACTCATTTATTCTTGTATTTATTTTTATTTATTTATTTATTTATTGTTGCTTTTCCTTGGGTAATTTGAATGCCAGTTAAACAACCTATTGTCTGTATACAAGGAAATTATCAATACTGACTAAATTCCAAAATCACTAGGCCAGTTTGATAGTTCCAATCTCAGTTTCTATCACATGGGCTAACAAAGAAATGAAGCTGCTTTCCTTATTTATCAAAATGCTTTCCCATTTTGAGTTATATTAACAATAGCTAGTTTCATCGCATACTTATCCAAAGAACAATTACCGAAATAATTATTCTTCTTCTCTATAAAACAGATCATATATTTTTTTAAAACTCTGTCTTCAGAAAATAATAAAATCCTTTTGCCAAATTCAATAAATCTTTTGTGCTTAATTTTATATCATCAAGTAAAGTGCAAAATGTATTGTCTTGAAAATCCACTGGCATTTTGAGTAATAATCCGCTTTGCTCAGAAAACAAATAAAGTTTCTCAACCGTAAAGTAATTTCTTAAGAACATTTCTTAACCTTACTCGATTATGATTTAAGGGAGTGTGATAGATTGAATTGTTTAAGTTCAAAAATCGGTTTCTACTTCAATATGTGTTAGTATGCATGATCGTAAGAGATTGAAATTCTAACAGACAAAGGGTAATCAATTAAAACGGCGTTTTACTATTTTTTATTGCATTAATCCAAGGCGCGATACGATATAGCAATTGGATCTATATAGGGTGAATAAAAATATGAGCCAAACTTTACGAGGGGTAGTACACACAAGGATTTTTCGTCATCGGGTTGGAAATGAAACGTAGAAGCGTTTCAGGGCGCTTACTCGTTGCGAAGCTGCCGCTCCGCAAACTTAAAAGAGTCATTCTGGTTGTTATTTTCTGGTTAAAGAATAAAACCACGTATGCAAATTTCATCTGGGGAAGAAGAAGAACCCTTATACAAATTTTCGTCACACAGAATGTAAGATCTTATTAGTTTGCAGCAGTTATTCACAGCTTCAAACTGGAATTTACAAATAGTAAAAAAGTCGATATGCATTTCATCTATAGCGCTGCAAATGGGATTGGTAGAGAGGCCCAACGACTGTACTTAGAACGTTTTTCCCATAAGCAGTTGTCCAATCGTAAAACATTCGAACGATTGCCTCGGCAGCTCTATAAATCGGGATCCTTTCTCGCTACCGGAACTGATGCAGGTCGGGCAAGGAGTGTTAGAACGCCAAGTATGGAACAGGAGATTCTGGACACAGTATCAGTATGACCAGGCACAAGCACAAGGGTAATGGGACATACTCTTGGTGTTCCACAATCTACGGTATGGCGGGTTCTGCATGGGGAACAGTTACACCCATACCATCTCCATCATTTCGAGCGCGGTAGCCCGGTAGATTGCGCGCTGGATTTGCACGTTGCCACAACTGCCGCCGTTTTCATACGGAGTACGATCACGTTAAACTTATGGGTCCGTAAGTCCTTCCGAGAGGTTGGTGGTAGGGATAGGAGGGTACGGTCCCTGTGGACGCCTCCCACACTGGGTTCCGGTCTAAATTGGATGTCACTTCCCGGCCGTCCAAACAGTTACCTTACACCTTTCTGGTAGGTCGGACGGTCTGGGTCTCAACAACAACAACCCATACCATTTCCAGCGAATCCAAGCAATGACTGCAACGGATTATCCTCTCCGCGTGGAGTTCGAACACTGGTTACTGGGACTGAGTGTGGTGCATACAGATTTTCCGAGGACTGTGCTTGTCACGGATGACGCCTCCTTCACACGTAATGACACATTTAATCTCCACAATAAACAAGTGTGGGCTAGTGTAAATCCACATGCAACATATTCACATGTGCATTAGCGGCGATTCCCCGTCAATGTGTGGGTAGGAATCATCAGCGACCGCCTTATAGGGCTGTATCTTATGCCCGAACGACTTGATGGGAAAATATACCGTATTTTCTTGCAGGAGGTCTTGCTAGGATTGCTGGAGGATGTTCCAACAGACTTCCGGTGGCGTATGTAGTTCCAGCATGATGGAGCACCATCCCATTTTGGGCGAAAGGTAAAAAACTATCTGTACGTCGCTTTTCCGAGCTGCTGGATTGGGCTAGATGTCCCAATAGCATGGCCCCTACAATCACCCGATCTGTTGTGTCTTGACTTTTTGTGGAAAGTAGTCTCATCTGTGACACTTATCTGCTTTTTACATACCAACTGTATGTTGCTTACTAAAGGGCCTTAAATGAAAGATTTTTCTTTATTTTACCCTTAATAAGAGGCTAGAAGTCTACAAAGAAACTATTGTTTAACTGCTGAATTGTTATTATCTATACAAATAAAATTATAAGCTGTGCTTCAGTCTACCAGTTTATTGTTGAACTCACCTTTTACTTTCCCTGCAATACATGGTAATGTATACGGAAAGTATTGGAATCATGCCGAAAATCGCAACTCGAGTTTTCGACGGATCTACACGTTTCGAGACCTCTAGAATACGAAAAAACTATTTTTAGCGTGACGTCTGTGTGTGTGTCTGTCTGTCTGTGTGTCTGTGTGTCTGTCTGTCTGTGTGTCTGTCTGTCTGTCTGTCTGTGCAGATTTTGTATCCACTCTAACTAAAAAACTAATGGACCGAATTTCACACAATTTGGTAGGTAAGTCACTTGTGAGCGAGTCTGGTGCTGATTAGTTTTGGGTTCGATTTGGAATAAAAGAACCCGCCTTTTTTTGCGAAATGGCCCGCAAAAGCTTGTATCCACTTTAACTGAAAAACTACTGAACTGAATTTTACAAAATTCGGTAGATTAGTCACTTGTGAGTTACTCTGGTGCTGATTAGATTTTGGTACGATTCGGAAAAAAATAACCTGCCTTTTTTTGCAAAATGGCCCGCAAAAATCGTCAAAATCTAAACTAAAGAACTAGGTATACTCAAATATATCCATTAAATGCTCTTTTAATACGTAATTTTTAACGACGAAAATAATAAGACCAACCCCATTACACTAGGACTAGCCGTTCTCGAGATATTTTAGTTTCCGTATTTTCTCTACGCCACCTTTGAAAATAAGTCCGGTTACCGAATGAGAACGAAAATTGAATTAAAAGTGAAATAAATTTAATTAAAATAAAGATAACGTTAATATAAGTCTGCAGGGAAAGTCATGTGCTGCCCACATCAGATTTTTCCTTTTGTGATAATTATTATAAAATTTCAAAACAAAACAAGAATACAAGACAGAACTCCAAATATAAAGCGTTCTCAGCAAATTGTGAATTAAGTTTCTTTACATTATACTATATTCCATACTAAGAAAATATATACACTAGTAAAGGAAGATGTACGTAATTATATCCTCAGGCTCAGAAACACGATGTTTGAAATAAATTCAGGCAGTTGAATGAAATTTAGATATACATACAATATTCAATTATTCATAAGAACATCCTATCAACTAAAATGCTCGAATTATCAACTATGCTAAATGCATTATTATAAGAAATAATGACTCAAATTTCAGAACATTTGGTCAAGTTCGGTTAAAATAGAAAACAAAACGAATTGAATACTTTGAGGTCTTATATCTGAAAACAAACAAAGTAGAAATATCAGAAACAATGTTGTAGTATTATAGGATGTAAGTATGAGATATAATGTCCCGTTTCTAAAGGTTGAGCAAACCGCGCCGTTAAGTTAAACAGAGCCACAAATAAATTTTAAATAGAAGCAGTATTATATATTTCGGCTTAATATTTATTTAAACAAAGCTCAATCATGGATAAAGCATTGATTATGATACACTTTCCAACTGCAATGCAATTTTATTTAAACATCTCTAAAATGCGATACATTCAGCAGTTATATTTTTTAAATTATCACAGTACTACAATAATACATTTTACAGAAAAACATAAAACCATGGAGGTAAAAGTACTTTCTAACTCCGTGCATAGAACTTTATCGAAAAAGGCAATGCTATAAAATCATCTGCGTCTTTATGCAAAATCAATGAATATTACATTCATATCACCTATATTCCAGACTCAAGAGCCTAATAATTATGTGTGAAAAAATTCAGCACTTCTTATACAGCTTATCCAACATCTTTATGTGTTTACATTCTCCATAAGTGAAAATTAGGCTTTGTTGTAGAAATAATCAAAGTTCGATTATCATTTAAACTCAAATATATTTTAAGCGCGTTGTTTCAAAATATTTTAGGACGGATATAACACTAAATATAAATTAAAAAGAACTTTAAAAATCACGATTTTGACACAAAATGAATGTTATATTTTATTTTGAATTGGGTCACGTGATCTCTTCATATAATATGGGTGTAATTATTATTTTAATTTTTATTTAAAAAGCTACCGAATACATATTACTAAAATTACTACTTCCATCTTACGTCATGATTCATCTTACAGCTTGATGTATTTACATTCTGCATCCATTAAAATTCGACTTCGTTGTTGAAGACCCAGACCACACGACTAACCCAAGGGTTTACGGCAGCAAGATGTGTGGCCGGTTCGACTTTGTTGTAGAAATATTCAGAGTTTGATGATCATTCAAACTTAAAAATATTGTATAATTGCATTGGCGCAGAATATAGATGCACAAAAAATAGGAAGAAATAAAGTAGCTTTAGGACGAATGCAACACAAAATATAAATTTAAAAGAACTTTAAAATTCACGATTCTGACACTAGGAGTCATTTTTTCTACTAACGTCATTTTAAGGCAGTTATCGTGCTAAAGGGCAGACAGACAGAATGTCAAATGTCATAAACGCATTACAACTACGTTTGAAAATATTAAAAACCGTTTATTTCAGAGTGTTCCCCAAATCATTGTCTACAAGTGTAACAAATTATATATTTTCGTATGCTATATTTTTTGTATGCTATATTTTTTGTTTGCTACATTTCTGTATGCTATATATTTTGTATGCTATATTTTTTGTATGCTACATTTCATATATGCTATATTTTTTGTATGCTATAATTTTTCTGCTCCATTTTTGTATGCTACATTTATTATATGCTATTTTTTTGTATGCTATATTCTTTGTATGCTAATTTTTGTATGCTATATTTTTTATGCTACTTTTTTGAGTGCTAAATTTTTGTATGCTCCATTTATTATATGCTATATATTTTGTATGCTATATTATTTGTATGCTATGTTCTTTGCTAACTTTTTTGTATGCTACATTTTTGTGTGCTAAATTTTTTGTATGCTATATTTTGTATGCTATATTCTTTGTATGCTACATTCTTTGTATGCTATACTTTTTGTATGCTACATTTTTGTATGCTATATTTTTTGTATGCTATATTTTTTGTTTGCTACATTTTTGTATGCTATATTTTCGTATGCAATATTTTGTATACTATATTTTCAATGCTATATTTTTGTGTGCTACATTCTTGTATGCCAAATTTTGTATGCTATATCTTTTGTATACTGTATTTGTTTGCTATATTTTTGGTGTGCTCTATTTTTATATGCTACATGTTTTGCACTCTACGTTTTTAGTACGATACATTTTATACGATACATTTTTTGTACGCTACATTTTTTTGCTTTATTTTTAATGCTATATTTCTTGTATGCTATATCTTTTGTATGCTACATTTTTTGTATGGTACATTTTTTGTATGCTATATATTTTGTAAGCTACACTTTTGTATGCTATATTTTTTGTATGCTACATTTTTGTATGCTACTTTTTTGAGTGCTAAATTTTTGTATGCTATGTTTTTCGTATGCTATATTTTAGGTACGATACATTTTTGTATGATATATTTTGTGCTATATACTTTGTATGCTATATTTTTTGTATGCAACATTTTTACATGCTACGCATTTTGTACGCTATATTTTTTCGTAAGCTACATTTTTCATGCGATATATTTTTTGTATGCTACATTTTGTGTACGCTATATTTTTGTACGATACATTTTTTGTATGCTACATTTTTGGTATGCTATATTTATTGTATGCTACATTTCTGTATGCTATATTTTTGTATGCTACATTTTTTAAATGCTACATTTTTTGTATGCAATATTTTTTGTACACTACATTTTTGTACGCTATATTTTTGTATGCTATATTTTTCAAGTTACATTTTTGTATGCTATATATTTGTATGCTATATTTTCTGTATGCTACATGTTTTGTATGCTATATTTTTTGTACGCTATATTCCTCGTATGCTAATAATTTGTACGCTATATTTTTGTACGCCATATTTTTTGTATGCTGCATTTTTGTATGCTGTATATTTGTATGCTATATTTTCTGTATGCTACATGTTTTGTATGCTATATTTTTTGTACGTTATATTCCGCGTATGCTAAAAATATGAACGCTATATTTTTGTACGCCATATTTTTTTGTATGCTACATTTTTTACGCTAGATTCTTTGTATGCTAATTTTTTGTATGCTGCTTTTTTGGATGCTACATATTTGTATGCTATATTTTGTATGCTATATTTTGTATGTTATATTTTTTATGCTATATTTTTGTATGCTATATTTTCGTATGCTACATTTTTTGTATCCCAAATTTCTTGATTGTTATATATTTTGTATGGTATATTTTTGTACGCCACATTTTTGTATTCTATATTTTTGTATGGTACATTTTTGTATGCTATATTTTTTGTATGCTATATATTTGTATGCTACATTTTGTATGCTGCATTTTGTGTACGCTACATCTTTGTACGATAAATTTTTTGTATGCTACATTTTTTATGCTATATTTTTTGTATGCTATATTTTTGTAAGCTACATTTTTGGTATGTTATATTTTTAATGCCAAATTTTTTGTGTGCTATATTTTTTGTATGCTACATTTTTGTATGCCATATTTTTTATGATATATTTTCTGTACGCTATATTTTTGTACGCTACATTTTTATATGCTACATTCTTTGTATCTAGTATTTTTGGCTGCATCTTTGTATTTTTTGGCTGCTTCATTTTTTGTATGCCGCATTTTTTGTATGCTACTTTTTTGTATGCTATATTTTTGCATGCTCTATTTTTGTATGCTCTATTTTTTGTATGCCATATTTTTTGTATGCTACATTTTTGTATGCCATATTTTTTTATGATATATTTTCTGTACGCTATATTTTTGTACGCTACATTTTTATATGCTACATTCTTTGTATCTAGTATTTTTGGCTGCATCTTTGTATTTTTTGGCTGCTTCATTTTTTGTATGCCGCATTTTTTGTATGCTACTTTTTTGTATGCTATATTTTTGCATGCTCTATTTTTGTATGCTCTATTTTTTGTATGCCATATTTTTTGTATGCTACATTTTTTGTATGCCATATTTTTTGTATGCTACATTTTTTGTATGCTATAATTTTTGAATGCTATGTTTTTTGTATGCAATATGTTTTGTATGCTACATTTTTTGTATGCTATATTTTTGTATGCTACGTTTTTTGTGTGCTATATTTTTGTATGCTACATTTTTTGTACGCTATATTTTTGTATGCTATATTTTGTGTGCTATAATTTTTGTATCTTACATTTTTTGTATGCAATACTTTTTGTATGCTAATTTTTTTGCGGTACGATGCAAAGAAACTCGAGGAATAAGTAATTTGTCAAACAGCAACGGCGTAAGCTACATTTTTATTATTAACACTTTAAAACATAGTTGAAAAGTGTTTATAACTTTGTACATTCTGTTTGTCCATTAGCGCAATAATAGCCGAAAAAATGACTTTATCAAAATGAAATTTTATTATGCTGTTCAGACGGTCTGTGGGGACGTATCGGAATATAAATGAATAATATCAACCAATTAGTTTTGGATTGAACTCGGATTGAAAAATGAAATACGTTGAACCCTATGGGACCTAATTCTTCAAACATTTTTTAAGGGGATTTAAAATTCACAAATTACTTCTGAAATTTTGGGACATATTCAAATTATCCCATAAAATATATAAAAAAAATTCAGCAAAATATATTCAAAAGCTTTTTAAATAAAAACTCAAATATTAATTACACCTATTATATGAAGAGATCACGTGACAATGATATGAAGAGATCACGTGACTCACTTCAAAATATAATATGGCATTCATCTTCTCTCAAAATCGTGATTTTTAAAGTTCTTTATAATTCATATTTAGTTTTGTATCCGCCTAAAACCGCTTTATTTTTGCTTAAATTATGTGCATCTACATTCTGAAATAAAGCAATTACAATATATTTCAGTTTAAATGATGATCAGACTTTGATTATTTCTACAACGAAGCCTAATATCCTCTTATGGAGAATGTAAACACCAAAAGATGTAGAATGAGTTGATGAGTTGTATATGATTTGCTGCATTTCTTTAACGCGAAATTATTTAGCTCTTGGAGTCTGCAATATAGCTGATATGAATGAAACATTCATTGATTTTACACAGAGAAGAAGACGATTTCTTCTATAAAGTTTTCAGCTTAGATTTAGATTACTTTTACCTCCATGGTTTTAAGTTTTTAAATAAAATTATTTATTATATTATTGTGACGAATGAAAGGAATGGAAAAGTTTATGAATGTAATGCTGCTATTACAGAGACAGCCAGGAGATTTAAATTTCGAAGACGTCATTTGAAGAAAGTTAATTTGTTTTCTATGACGTTTTCAAATATAATAAATTATTGTAGTATTATGATATCATTTTAAAATATATGATTTTAAAAATATTACCGAGGAATGTATCGTATTTTAGAGATGTTTAAACTAGGCAATTTATATTTCATTGCTGTCATTTGAAGTTCATTTTTTTCGATAAAGATTTAAGTTTTCAAATATAATAAATTACCGTAGTATTGTGATAATTTTAAAAATATTACTGAGGAATGTATCGCATTTTAGAGATGTTTAAATAAAATTGTATTTAGGTTGCAAAATGTTTCATAATCAATGCGTTATGCATGATTGGTATTTCTTGTTAAATATATAGGGAGATAATATTGCGTGTGATGCAATAAACGTTTTTATTACGTTACGTTATTATTTAAACATTATTATTTATTACGTTATTATTTAAACGTTTTTATCTAATGTCGTAAAGGAATCACAAGCAAAACGCGTTTAGACCAACTATACCAAAATAATCAACAATAGTTGAAAGTAAAAGGGACAAACCTAAAGGGATTCAATCGCACTTCTCAATTCCTACTCATCCCTATCCTGTGAGCATTTTAGTAATTTTAAGTGCATTTTGTACTTTAAGAGAGCCTGAATCAATTAGACTAGAAGCATTTTAGAGAAGAACAAAACTAAAAATCCCTTTTAGACAGAATGTAATTTACTTCATAAGGGGAGATTGTCATGGGATTTCTAAAAGCAGTGAATGTTCTGTTAACTTCACACTTGTGTCGTATTTCCGTCGTGAGTGTTTCTGAAATAAACTCAGGAGTAAAAGGCTGTAAGAAAAATGAAGAGGGAAGATTTTCTTCCAAGTTAAATATATTATATAATTATATATGTTATGAACTGGTAAGGGAACTGACGAATAATTGTTGACTAATAACTTTTTATTAGTTAAAATATACATGTTTAAAACAGTGAAATTCAGCTCAACATAAAATAATAACGATTTTGTAATCAACACTTTCCAATGTAGTTAATTGTAAAGGGCTTATGACTCTGTTCATTCTATATGTCTGTCTGTCTGTCTGTCTGTCCGTTCGCACGATAACTGCCGTAAAAAATGACTTTATCAAAATGAAATTTTAGTATGTTGTTGAGATGGTCTGTGGGACGTATGGGAATGAAAATGAATAATATCACACAACGAGTTTTGGATTTTACCCGGGTTAAAAAATGAAATGCATTGAACCTTATAGGACATAATATTTCAAACATTTTTTAAGAGGAGTTAAAAATCACAAATTGCTTCGAAAATTTCTGGAAATATTCAAATTATTACTCAAAATGTGTAAAAAAAAATCTGCAAAATATATTAGGTATTTTTTTTAAATAAAAACTTAAATAATAATTATACCTATATCATATAAAGAGATCACGTGACTCATTTCAAAATAAGATATGGCATCCATTTTTTAAATGTGTAAAAATCGTGATGTTTAAAGATCTTTTAAATTTGAATTTAGTATTGCATCCTTCGAACACCTCCTTTATTTTTGAATGTATAAAGCAAGCGATTATAAGATGAGTTGTATAAGAATTGCAGAATATTTTTCACTTAAAATATTTAGCTCTGGATATTTGGAATATAAGTGATGTGAATGAAATATTCATTGAGTTTACATAGAGAGGAAGCCTTTTTTGATGATTTTTTAAGATTCCAAGCATAATTAATAATACTAGTACTGGGATAATTTAAAAAATATCAGTACTGAATGTATCAGTTCTGAATATAATTTAGGGATGTTTAAATGAAATTGCATTTCAGTTGGAAAGTGTTTTATAATCAATGGTTTATGCACGATTGATCTTTCTTGTTTTATATGTTTTAACCTTGTTTTACTCGATTGTTTTGTTTTTAATCAAATTCCAATAATGAAGTATGATCTGTCAAATTTAGGAGGTGTACAAAATTATCTGTAAAGCCAGGAAATTCAGGCAGTAAAATATATTCGCCATTTATAAATTTGAGGCTAATTGTCTACAGCAGACAGATATTTATTTATTAATGTAATAATTTATTATAACAGATACTTATTAATGTAATAATTTGTTGAAAAATAATACTCTTTTGAATTATTAGCACTTTACATCACAGTTGAAAAATGTTTATGACTTTGTTCATTCTGTCTGTCCGTTGGCACGATAATTGCAATAAAAATGACTTTATCAAAATGAAATTTCAGTATTTTGTTCAGACGGTCTGTGAGATCTATGGGAATATAAATGAGTAATATCACCCAATTAGTTTGGACTGGACCCGGGTTGAAAAATTGAAATTCATTGAACCCTATGGGAACTAATTTTTCAAGCATTTTTTGAGAGAATTTAAAATTCACAAACTGCTTCGAAAGTTTTAGGAAATATTCAAATTATCCCATTAAAAATGTGAAAAAAAAATCAGCAAAATATATTGTGTAGTTTTTAAACAAAAATTAAAATAATAATTACACCCATATTGTATGAAGAAAGAGATCGCGAGACCCACTTCAAAATAAAATATGGCATCCATCTTGGTCATAAAATGTAACATCCATCATTATGTCAAAATTGTGATTTTTAAAGTTCCTTTTAATTTATATTTAGTATTATATCCGTGTTAAAACCTCTTATTTTTCTTAATTTCCGTGCATCTATATTCTGAAATAATGCAATTACAATATATTTGAGTTTAAATGATCAATGCCCCTCCATCTTGTGTCACAATCGTGAATTTTAAAGTTCCTTTTAATTTATATTTAGTGTTGAATGCGTCCTGCAAAAACAGCTTTATTTTTACTTAATTTCAGTCTATCTACATTCTGAAACAGCGCAATTATAATATATTTGAGTTTAAATGATGATCAAACTTTGATTATGTCTACAACGAAACCTAATTTTCATTTATGTAGAATGTAAATACATAAAGATGTATGATGAGTTGTATAAGAATTGCTGAATTTCTTTAACACAAAATTATTTAGCTCTGGAGTCTGCAATATAGCTGGTATGAGGAAATTTTCATTGATTTTACACAGACGAATTTTTAATGAAGTTTTAAGCATAGAGTTTAATTATTTGTACCTCCATGGTTTTAAGTTTTTAAACGAACACACGATTTTATAGTAGACTTTTTCGATGAAGCTTTAAACACGGTGTTAAATTACTTTTACCTCCATGGTTTTAAATTTTTCAATAAAATAAATTATTGTAGTATTGTGATGAATGAAAGGAATAAAATAAAAGTGGATGAATGAAATATTTACAGCTTTTACATAGAGAGCCAGGCGATTTATATTTCAAAGCCGTCATTTGAATAACGTACATTTTTTTCGATGCTGTTTTAAGTTTTCAAATATAATAAATTAATGTAGTACCGTGATAATTTTAAAAATATTACCGCTGAATGTATCGAATTTTAGAGATGTTTAAATAAAATTGCATTGCTGTTGGAAAGTGTTTCACAATCAATACTTTATGCATGATTGATCTTTCTTGTTTTATTTTTTGCTTTCTTTTTGTATCAAAATCATTCAAAATATGTGTAAACACACTCTGCATTTTGCTATGTGTAAAAAACAATTTTGCCTGCTTTGAGACTCAGCTATGAATCGTGCAACTATGGTTTTTCTAATAACTCTCATTTAACTTAATTTACATTTAACTCTCATTTAACTGGTATTTGTTCGTCAGTAGGATTAAATTCTTTGAGATCCTAATTTGTCAGGTTTTATTCAAGACACCAAATCACAATAATGTGAAATTTGGGTGTGTTTACTATTTGCGGTACATTTTATATTCATTTTATTTTGAACCTCATTATAATAATCCATTTTTTGCCGGCAATAGGAATGTCCTCGCGTTTTGTAATAACTTAAGAGACAGAGGGGATAGGAATTCCAAATTTATGGCATTATCTTTCGCGGTATATTTCAACACTTTGAATGTGGAACACTTTGTTAACACTTTGTATGCGGGCTAGCCCGCCTTAGGCCGGTTATAGGAATGTACTCGTTTTTGGGGATTAACTCAAAAACCGGGGCGTCTAAAAAGCTCAAATTTGGTATTGTACTGTAATTTCTAATATATATTAATGTTTCGGATTTTCAAACTTATCGGGCCATCCTGTATTGGACCCGCCATAAGAGTTGAAGTGGTTATACTGGATAACTGGAATAGCAATGAAGTCCAAATTTGATACGCCGCACAGTGGTGCCAAATGAGGGAATTTGCCGGAAAAAACCTCACAACTTATGCATTTCTTAATATTTTTGCATACTTTTTGCGCATGTAGATAAGTTAAAAGTAAGATTTTATATGATTGGTTACAGGGAAGGTTGCAAAAAGTTGCAGCTGGACTTCACAGAACAGTTGCATAATAATATCTGCTTTCGAAATAACTCATTCAGAGCGTGCAGGAACGTGTAGCTTTTTTATAGGCTTAAAGAAATGAAGGAACACAAAAAATTTTATATATCTATATTTTACGCTTTATAGTATGATTTTGGCTATGCTTTTACAAAATGTAGTTTTTTTAAATAGTTTTTTAGAATAGTTTTTTTAAAAATTGGCAATATCTTGAGAACGGTTCATGTTAGCGTTCTAAAATTTATGCCAATCATTTTCTAATGAAAAATTACATGAGAAATGTCTATTTGCGTAACTTTATTAGTGGTTTTGATTTTTTGACGATTTTTTCAAAATTTCATTCGAAAATTTAGGGGGGTTCTGAACATTCAAATGCGTATTAAAACAATAGGCTTCCAGTGTTTATGTATTGTGATTTTTGTACCAAATTTCAGTCAGTTAACGTCTCCGCAGACTCACTGACACACACACGCACACACACATACTTTCACACACACACACACACACAGACATCACTTCAAAAATGTTTGATTCGTGATCAGGGATGCTTGAAACGTGCTCTCCCCTCGAAAACTCGAATTCGAATTTTCGACCCCGTCACAATACTTTCCTTATACATTATGTATATAAGGAAAGTAAAAATAGGTTTTTTCTTATAGTAGATACTAATATCCTTTCCAATATATTGAATTTTCGACAATTAGTCGTCATTTTCATTGATTTAGAGTCATTTTTATCCATTTGGCGAGATTTTCGTTAATTTGGTAACATTTCAAAAACTCGCCAAATTGGCGACATTCCGCCAAATTCGTCGCCAAAATTTCGCCAAACGTTATGGACGAAGAAATAAGTTGTTCTTACAGCAGATAAATGACTATTGGCGTTCAAATACAAAAGTATTACTCAAAGTATCTTCTTTCATGAATGGAACGAGCTAGATCCACGAGAGTGATGTCATCCAATTTATCGCATGGTATTACATATGAAAAGTGAACATGTTTCTCAATAGGAAATATTTTTTTTCATTTTATATATCTTTTTAATAATTTTTTTGAAAAATGTGCAATATCTCGAGAACGGTTCAGGTTAGCGTTCTAAAATTTATGTCAATCGTGTTCTAATAAAAAATTACATAAGAAATGTCTATTTGCGTAGCTTTATTAGTGGTTTCGATTTTTTGACGATTTTTTCAAAATTTTATTCGAAAATTTAGGGGGGTTCTGAACATTCGATTACATATAAAAACAATAGGCTTCCAGTGTTTACGGATTGTGATTTTTGTACCAAATTTGGTTCGAATCGATCTATTCCTTCGTCAGTTATGGTCTCCACAGTCTCACTGACACACACACACACACACACACACACATACCTTCACACACACACACACACACACACAGACATCACTTCAAAAATACTTGATTCGTGATCAGGGATGCTTGAAACGTGCTCTCGCGTCGAAAACTCGATTTCGAATTTTCGACCCCGTCACAATACTTTCCTTATACATTATGTATATAAGGAAAGTAAAAATAGTAGTTGGTATCGAAAAATATTATTTTCGGTTTTCGGGGAGTTTTCCGCCACGGCACCAGTGTGCGCCATTGCTTTTTATGCATTTAAGTTACATATATTTTAATAAATACATGTTTAATATATTTAAGTCACATACATTTTAAGAAATTCATTTTTCATACATTCAAGTCACATAAAAATAACAATGGGCACAAATAATTGTCGAAACAATAGTGGTACAAATACAAATGGGCACAAATAACAATGCAATATAGTAGTGCAAATAATAACACAAATAATAGTGGGTACTTTATAAATTACGTTTTTAGCTTTCACTTGTCCGTGAACATCTTTACATCTTAAGTAATCTAAAAGAAACTTGCTCCACTACAAATCTCAAATCTAGTTAAAATTTCAACTTACTCCCAGTTTTGAAGAAAAAACTACTTGGCAAATATAAGATTATTACTTTGGCAACTCTTTGCTACGTTTGGTGATTTATGCGTGAGGAAATTGCGATTCTCGATACATAACTGCAACATGAATGAAACTCTGAAAGCAAAAAGTTTATTTCAGTGTCTTAGAATGATCGTGACTCTGCGTGCCTTGGTGTAATATGCAAATGATGCATTAAGCGTCTAGAAAATTACTTTCAAACTCACTTGTCAAATGTACAGTTTAAATCATGCTGTAGTAAATATATAAAAGAGAAGGAGATGATGTTCAAAATTGGGAATGAGTGGTTTCAGGGAAATAAAAGGGTTTAAGAATATTCCCTTAAAATTTATTTTGTATGGGCCATATTTTATACACTGAGATATATGACTATCCATCAAAATTTTGAGAGCCAAATAAGAGGACATTCTTTTAATTATCAAAATGTTAGTCTGACACGTTTTTGACTTTCCAGACCCTTCAGCGAAATCCTTGGTGACCTATAAAGCGGAATTCTTGCACAGTTATAGCATCTATCATGAAACAGAGCTCAATAAAGTAGTAATTTCCTTTTCTAAAGAATTTCCAAGTTCTTCAAAAGCGTACCTGACGATATAGATGCCCGAATCTTTATACACATATAGTAGCATTTCTATGACAGAAAACTTAACGGAGCCAAGTTTTCAATGTCCTCCTCCGGAAATGAGAAAATGATTTTTTTCAGACCCCCAGGCCCCCCAGAAAGCCATCGGTAATATAAAGGTCTGAACCTGAACACGTACGCACTTACAGTATCTGCTCTCCCGGCCACACATTTAACTGTCATTAGCCTTTGGGTTGGTTGTGTGGTCTGGGCCTTCAACACTTACAGTATCGTCCATAGATCAGAACACAACGGAGCTAAATTTTCAATCTATCTCACTTCGTAGGGATCCAGAAAATGGGGCTTTAGAAAAATATTTCCAGAAGCTCCCGGTGACTTGGAAAACTAGTTTGATAAAATTGATTTTTATTGAAAAACTCTGCAACTTACTTTTATTGGAGCATAGCGAGTGAAGCTCCCTTCTTTAGTTACCTCAATTTCAAAATGTTTACAAGAACATCACTTTATAACAGTCTTTCAGATTTTTATAAAATTTAATTTGTAATCAGTGATCAATGCGTAGAGTTACTTTTAAAAAAATCTAGATAGAAAAATGTTTACTGGATTTGGCGGCATTCGACACAGTTCATATGTCCTTATGCGAAATTTGGGCGTTTATAATTTTTTAAACGAATTCTCTGTGGAAATGTCTCCCCCTACCTCACCTATATTCATAAATGTATTGTGAATTGTGAGAACTGAGAAGATATAATTTTGCTAAAAACTTAACCTAATAAATTTAAAATTCAGCGTGTAATAGTTCTATATATATGGTTTGTACTCGTTAAGAAAACACAGGTCTGCAGGATTTGAGTTAAAAGATTTATTTTCCTCAGGTGTATTGTGTTGGGGACTGAAAGCAACCGCTTAGCCCACTTATCGCAATAACACATTGGAACTAAAGTCCGAGCATCTTAAAGCTATCACGTAATCCGCTTATCGTAAAACTACATGTGAGGTTTAAGGATCAGGCCGGGTTCCTACGTAGTTAAGAAGCATTTGTTCCAATTTGCAAACCGGAAAAAAGATTGCGTCATAGTTAGTGTTACTTTACCTGAGAATAAGTTTAATTTTTAAGAAAGTCCGACTCGAATTCCCCCTGGATGTTATTTTTCTTTAATCATTACTTGCACTCCAGGGATCAAACTGGCAACTTAAATTTTCACGAAATGAACTGCAATCCGCCGCATAAATGCAAGCAACTCATTAAAAAGAGTAAAGTTGGGTTTCGGTTACACCTCTGGAATAAATTTATTTTTTATTTTTTGTCAATCTCTTATTTTTCATTTCAAAATATTTTTTACAGATTTAGTACACTTCATTTCATTCCAAAAACTCCCGGAGAACTCACATTTCACATGTCACCACCTTTGTTGTCATATGCAGAGCAGATTGGATTTTATTAGCGTGGATAAATTTAGAAACTACCTTTATTTATAAAAAAAATACATCATTGACATTACGTCTCACAAGTAAGAATGGCTTTTTAACACTTTATAACAATGTTGAAAAGTGTTTATGACTTTATTCATTCTGTCTGTCTGTCTGTCTGTCCGTTAGCACGATAACTGCCGTAAAAATGACTTAATCAAAATGAAATTTTAGTATGTTGTTCAGACGGTCTGTAGGACCTATGGGAATATAAATGAATAATATCACCAATTAGTTTTGGATTGAACCCGGGTTGAAAATATGAAATACATTGAACCCTATGGGACCTAATTTTTCAAACATTTTTAGGCGGATTTAAAATTCACAAATTGCTTCGAAAATTTTAGGTAATATTAAAATTGTTCCATAAAATATATAAAAAAAATCAGCGAAATATATTCAGTAGTTTTTTAAATAAAAATTAAAATAATAATAATACATCTTATATGAAGCGATCACGTGACTCACTTCAAAATGATATATGGCATCCATCTTGTCTCAAAATCGTGATTTTTAAAATTCTTTTTAAATCATATTGAGTGTTGTATCCGTCCTAAAACCACTTTATTTTTGTTTAAATTCTGTGCATCTATATACTGAAACAGCACAATTACAATATATTTGAGTTTAAATGCTCATCCAAATTTGATTATTTCTACAACGAAGCCTATTTTTCCCCTATTAAAATGTAAACAGCAAAATATGTTGAATGAGTTGTATTAGAATTGCTGTATTTCTTTAACACAAAATTATTTAGTTCATGGAGTCTGCGTAGCTGATATGAATGAAATATTCATTGATTTTACAAAGAGAAGGATGATTTTTTTCGATGAAGTTTCACGCATAGATTTTAATTACGTAGCTCCATGGTCTCAATTTTTAAATAAAATAGATTATTATAGTGTTGTGATGAATGACATGAATGGGAAATTATTTATGAATGAAATGCTGCTTTTATAGAGAGAGCCAGGCGTGTTATTTTTTCTATGACGTCATTTGAATGAATTTCTGTTGTTTTCAATGAAGTTTTCAAATGAAATAAATTAAAGTAGTATTATGATAATTCTAAAATTATAACCGAGGAAGTTATCACATCATTTTACAGATGTTTAAACCAGGCAATTTATATTTCAATGCCTTCATTTGAATGAAGTTCCTTTTTTTTCGATGAAGTTTAAAGTTTTCAAATATAATAAATTAATCTAGTATTATGATAAGTTTAAAAATATGACCGAGGAATATATTGCATTTTAGACATGTTTAAATAAAATTGCATTTAAGTTGGAAAGTGTTTCATAATCAATGCTTTAAGCATGATTGATCTTTCTTGTTTATTTTTGTTATAAGTGTTCAAACTGATTTTGAAGCAATTTCAATGCTTAGTCGAAACAAAATATAGTTTTGCTAACACCGCTATTTTAAACTAGAAGGTATGCCCGTCATATGACGGGATTCAAAAGTTGCAAAACAATATGTCCCATACGCTCGCCAGCAGCACTTGCGTTCCTACTATTGACGGCCACATGCGAGTCATGCACCGCTCCCAGTCAATAATATTATTTCCTATACGTCTCCTTTCAAAGCATACATACTGTGTCATCCCCTAATAAAACGCAATTCTTTTACGATTTACATTTTTAATGATTTGTGACATTTTCTTCAATTCTGCAATATTTCAAAAAGTCACCAAGTTGGCGATATCTCACCCAAATTCGTTGCCAATTTTTTGTCAAGCATTATGGACGGACATGGGTTATCAAGTATATTAAATTTCCACAAAGCGACAGGCATTATCAAGGAAATTGAACTTAATTTTACGAAACACTGAATTTTCGTGAATTAGGTGCCATTTTCATTAATTTAGCGGCATTTTATCAATTTGGCGACATTTTCGTTAATTTGGTAACATTTTCGGTAATTTGGCGATAATTTGATCAGTTTTGTGGCACATTAAAACGTCGCCAAATTTGTCATCTAGTGGGACGGTTGGACTGGCAGATAGACCCTAACGAAACATCAGTACAATACAATCCCCTTTCAAAACTCAACTCATTTCATCAGTTTTGCGTCATTTTCAATAATTTGACGATATTTTCGTCAATTTGGCAACGTTTAAAAAATTACCAAGTTGGAAATATCGCGCCAAATTCGTTACCAAAATTTTCGTAGACGGAGAAATGAGTTATTATTAGAGTGAATGTTTTAAATAAAAGCAACTTGCGTGTTTTTGAACTTCTTGATAATTTTCCGAAAGGCGGATGTGTTTTGAAAGCAAATGTTTTACTCGAATAGTATAATGTAATGAAGTTTCTGTCTGTATAAAATACAAATGGTGTACAATATGTCAGAGAACTTACTTTCCAGTGCTATTGTTTATTTAACAGTGTAAGTCACTTTTCAGTACAACTGTAAAAGAATTCAAATTATCAAAATCGTGTAAGGACTGTAAATTCATTTGAAGTCAAAAGTAGGAGAACCATGAGCATCAATTGATATAAATATTTGTAAAGCGTGAATGTCATTTGATGTCAATGTTTGAGGAACTAACTCCATACTTCTAAAGATTCTTCCAAATACAAGATGTGATAACGTTAGGAAAAATAATGTTTTACAATTCCCATTTAAACAATGCTACTATATATGTCCAGCTCAAACAACAGTAATAGTATCGACCGGATTTTAAAGCAAAAAACAACTTTCTTCGCCAGGAGACACATGTAGAGTAATCTTCACTCGTCTGGTTCCACTTTTCCACTTTCCTCTTAAAATTTTACAGTTCATTCATTATGTCCCAACTCTTGCTCCTTTTTCTTGTATTTTTACCTCCTTTTTCTTCTCTCGCCGTTGGAAATACCTTTATCGTTTGCTGTTCTTGCATTAAACACCGATCTTTCTCTGACGAGTGAAGGTTATGCTTCTTGTGTATTTTTAAGAAGACTGTTTTTTGCCTTCGATATTATTAATTTTAAGTTAATGTATGCTGAGTTTCACGAAGTTATTTTTATTTTAATACTACTGTAAGTAATTGATTTTTATTTTAATACTACTGTAACTACTGAACAAACTTGATGATCTATCATGAAATTTGTTCATAATTTTAAAGTGTATGTTTAATAAATTTCTTGCAATTTGATTTCGATTGTTCTTTTTTAACTTGTATTTTTGAGATGACATTTTAATTAGATTTTACACATTACGCATCATATAAAGAAAAAATCTGATGTGGGCAACACATGACTTTCCTTATATAATGAAATGAATTTACTACTTTTAGAGTAAAATAAATAGGTTTTTCTTCTAGTAGATACTAATATCCTTTCCAAGATATTGAATTTTCGACAATTAGTCGTCATTTTTATTGATTTAGCGTCATTTTTATCCATTTGGCAAGATTTTCGTTAATTTGGCAACATTTCAAAAAGTCGCCAAGTTGGCGACATTCCGCCAATTTCGTCGCCAAAATCTCGCCAAGCGTTATGGACGAAGAAATAAGTTGTTCTTACAGCAGATAAATTGGCGTTCAAATGCAAAAGTATTACTCAAAGTATCTTTTTTCATGAATGGAACGAGCTAGATCCACGAGAATGATGTCACCCAATTTATCGCATGATATTATATATGAAAAGTGAACATGTTTCTCAATAGGAAATATTTTTTTTTTTCTATTTTATATGACTTTTTAATAATTTTTTTGAAAAATGTGCAATATCTCGACAACGGTTCATGTTAGCGTTCTAAAATTTATGTCAATCGTTTTATAATGAAAAATGACATAAGAAATGTCTATTTGTGTAACTTTAATATTGGTTTTGATTTTTTGAAGATTTTTTCAAAATTTCATTCGAAAATTTAAGGGGTTCTGAACATTCGATTGCGTATAAAAACAATAAGCTTCCAGTGTTTACAGATTGTGATTTTTGTACCAAATTTGATTTGAATCGGTCCATTCGTTCGTCAGTTATCGTCTCCACAGACCCACTGACACACACACACACACAGACATCACTTCAAAACTGTTTGATTCGTGATCAGGGATGCTTGAAACGTGCTCTCCCGTCGAAAACTCGAATTTTATGAGATTTTTTGATAAATTTATTTAAAAAAATGTGTAATATCTCGAGATCGGTTCATGCTAGCGTTCTAAAATTTATGTCAATCATTTTCTAAGGGAAAATTACATAAGAAATAGCTATTTGCGTAACTTTATTAAAGGTTTTAATTTTTTGATGATTTTTTCAAAATTTCAATCGAAAATTTAGGGGGTTCTGAACATTCGATTACGTTTAAAAACAATAGGATTCCAATATTCAAGGATTGTGATTTTTGTACCAAATTTCATTCGAATCGCTCTATTTGTTCGTAAGATATCGTCTCCACAGACTCACTGACACACACACACATATACTTTCACACACACACACATATACTTTCACACACACACACACACACACACACACACACACAGACATCACCTCAAAAATGTTCGATTTGCGATCAGGGATGCTTGAAATGTGCTCTCCCGTCGAAAACTCGAATTCGAATTTTCGACCCCGTCACAATACTTTCCTTATACATTATGTATATAAGGTAAGCAATAAATGAAACATGAAATTCTTAAGGGAGCTTTCATATGGTGGAAAAAGATGTTTACATTTCCTTTTCAAAGGGATTTTTAAGCATTTTTATAATATTTTGCAGACTCTTGTAAAGAACCTTGCTACCCCAACCGAATTTGGATAATTTGATAATTTTGATATTCTGACCAGCTGATACGCTACCACTGAGCTACTGAGCTACTAGGATGATATTACAAGATGTTATTGTCGATATGAACTCTGCATTCTTCACCCTCTAATGTCAGTTGCAACTGAAAATCTGACTGACCATCTCCTGCTATTACTTTCCTTATATACATAATGCATAAGGAAAGTATTGTGACGGGGTCGAAAATTAGAATTCGAGTTTTCGACGGGAGAGCACGTTTAAAGCATCCCTGATCACGAATCAAACATTTTTGAAGTGACGTCTGTGTGCGTGTGTGTGTCAGTGAGTCTGTGGAGACGATAACTGACGAACGAATGCACCGATTCGAACGAAATTTGGTACAAAAATCACAATCCATAAACTCTGGAAGCCTAATGTTTTAATACGCAATCGAATGCTCAGAACCCCCCTAAATTTTCGAATGAAATTTTGAAAAAATCGTTAAAAAATCAAAACCGCTAATAAAGTTAAGCAAATAGACATTTCTTATGTCATTTTTCATTAGAAAACGATTGGCATAAATTTTACAACGCTAACATGAACCGTTCTCGAGATATTACACATTTTTAAAAACATATATCAAAAAGTTATATAAAACAAGAAAGATCAATCATGCTTAAAGCATTGATTATGAAACACTTTCCAACTTCAATGCAATTTTATTTAAGACAGTCGAAAATGCAATACATTCCTCGGTAATATTTTAAAACTTATCATAATACTACATTAATTTATTATATTTGAAAAATTAAACCTTCATTGAAAAACATGAACTTCATTCAAATGACGGCATTGAAATAAAAATTGCCTGGTTTAAATATATCTGAAAAGCGATACATTCCACGGTAATATTTTTAAAACTATCATAATACTGCGATAATTTATTATATTTAAAAACTTCATCGAAAACAACTGAAATTAATTCAAATGACGTCATAGAAAAAATAAATAAAAAGAACGAATATGAGTCTGCAGGGAAAGACATGTGCTGTCCACATCAGAATTTTAACAATATTACAACAATGATTTATAGAAGTGAACGGGGATTATTTTCAGGCCATTTCGAAAAAAATGTATGATCTATATTTAAAGATCCATCAAATTTTTGTCGAATAAAATGTTCAACAAATTTAAGCTGTGTACCAAATTTTAACTCTCTAGGACGTAGGAAAGTGCATTAAAAATGCCATCAAATAAATTTATCATGAAGAGTTATATAAAATTTAAAAAAATGAAAAATTGTTATCTACCAAATTTATTTTAAAATGTGAAGCCACTCCCATATGCAAAACGTTTAAACAAATGGAGAGATATTTATTATATAATATATCTCTCTTTTCTTTCTGGAAGATATCCCAAAGTCAGAATTTAATTGAATTTGTTTTTTTCCCTATATTAAATAATTTTTATTTAAAAAACTACTTAACATATTTTACTGAATTTTTTTTTATATATTCTATGGGATAATGTGAATATTTTCTAAAAATTTCGAAGCAATTCGTGAATTTTAAATTTATTTAAAAAATGTTTGAAAAATTAGGTCCCATAGGGTTCAATGTATTTCATTTTTTCAACCCGGGTTCAATAAAAAACTAATTGGGTGATATTATTTATTTATATTCCCATAGGTCCTACAGACCGTCTGAACAACATACTAAAATTTCATTTTGATAAAGTCATTTTTACGGCAGTTATCGTGCTAACGGACAGACAGACAGACAGACAGACAGACAGAATGAACAAAGTCATAAACACTTTTCAACTTTGTTGTAAAGTGTTAATAAAAAATAAAAATATTTCCTATTGAGAAACATGATCACTTTTCATATGTAATATCATGCGATAAATTGGGTGACATCATTCTCGTGGATCTAGGTCGTTCCATTCATGAAACAAGAAAGATCAATCATGCATAAGCATTGATTATGAAACACTTTCCAACTGAAATGTAATTTCATTTAAAAATTTCTAAAATGTGATTCATTCAGTGGTAATATCTTTTACATTATCACAGTACTACAGTAATTTATTATACTTAAATATTTAAAACTGTATCGAAATATAAATCATCTGATTCTTTATGCAAAATCAATGAATATTTCATTCATATAACTTGTATTCCAGACTCCAGAGCTAAATAATTTTGTGTGAAAAAAATTCAGCAATTCTTATGTAATTCATCTTACAATCGCTTGAGATATTTGCATTCTGCATATGTTAAAATTAGGCTTCCTTGAAGAAATAATAAAAGTTTAGGGATCATTTAAAATCACAACTATTGTAATTGCATAGGCACGGAATTTAGATACACAGATAATATATATGTGTATGTGTATGTACTCAAAGTATTGGAATCGTGCCGAAGATCAGAACTCGAATTTTCAAAGGATCTACACGTTTTGGGACTTCTAGAACACGAAAAAACTAGTTTTAGGAAGACGTCTGTGTGTGTAAGGGTGTATCTGTGTATGTTTCTGTGTGTCTGTGTGGATATTACATCCACTCCAATTGAAAAACTAATGGACCGAATTTCATACAATTTGGTAGGTATGTTTTTTGTGGGAAATCCTGATGTTCATTAGATTATAGTACGATTCGTAATAAAAGAATCTGCCTTCTTTGCGAAATGGCCGCAGAAATTGCCTTTATCTACTCTAGCTAAAAACTAATGAACCAAATTTAACAAAATTTGGTGTATAATATTTCAATAACCTACAAGTGATTTATATACAAAATTTAACAACATTTTGTATATAAATCATTTGTAGGTTATTCTACTACGATTCGGGAAAAAGGAACGGGCTATTTTTGCGAAATAGCCAGCAAAAATCGTTATATATAAAAATAAAAGACTACGTGTGCTCAATTATATCAATTAAATTCCTAATTTATATGTGATTTTTGACAACAAAAAGAATAAGACTAACCCCATTACTCTAGGACTAGCCGTTCTTGAGATATTCTAGTTTTTTCGCGTTTTCGCTACGCCACCTTTGACAATAAGTCCATCTATCAAATGAGAACCAAATTTAAGTTTAACGTGTAAATTCAATGTCATATAAAATACTTATGTTGTGCAGATAAACTCAAATTATCATTGAATAAATAAAGAGAACGAATATGAGTCTGCAGTGAAAGACATGTGCTGTCCACATCAGAATTTTTAACAATATTACAACAATGATTTATAGAAGTGAACGGGGATTATTTTCAGGCCATTTCGAAAAAAATGTATGATCTATATTTAAAGATCCATCAAATTTTTGTCGAATAAAATGTTCAACAAATTTAAGCTGTGTACCAAATTTTA
Organism: Amaurobius ferox; assembly: GCA_951213105.1. Lineage (NCBI taxonomy): Eukaryota > Metazoa > Arthropoda > Arachnida > Araneae > Amaurobiidae > Amaurobius > Amaurobius ferox. Next base: position 97,910,943 of record OX578139.1, on the reverse strand, counting down.
ACTCTCTAGGACGTAGGAAAGTGCATTTAAAATGCCATCAATTAAATTTATCATGAAGAGTTATATTAAATTTAAAAAAAATGAAAAATTGTTATCTAATAAATTTATTTTAAAATATGAAGCCACTCCCATATGCAAAACGTTTAAACAAATGGAGAGATATTTATTATATAATATCTCTCTCTTTTCTTTCTGGAAGATATCCCAAAGTCAGAATTTAATTGAATTTGTTTTTTTCCCTATATTAAATAATTTTTTTAATTAAAAAACTACGTAACATATTTTACTGAATTTTTTTTTATATATTCTATGGGATAATGTGAATATTTCCTAAAAATTTCGAAGCAATTCGTGAATTTTAAATTTACTTAAAAAATGTTTGAAAAATTAGGTCCCATAGGGTTCAATGTATTTCATTTTTTCAACCCGGGTTCAATAAAAAACTAATTGGGTGATATTATTTATTTATATTCCCATAGGTCCTACAGACCGTCTGAACAACATACTAAAATTTCATTTTGATAAACTCATTTTTACGGCAGTTATCGTGCTAACGGACAGACAGACAGACAGACAGACAGACAGACAGACAGACAGACAGACAGACAGACAGAATGAACAAAGTCATAAACACTTTTCAACTTTGTTGTAAAGTGTTAAAAAGATACTTTGAGTAATAATTTTGTATTTGAATGCCAATAGTCATTTATCTGCTGTAAGAATAACTTATTTCTCCGTTCATAACGCTTGGTGAGATTTTGGCGACTAATTTGGCGGAATGTCGCAAACTTGGCGACATTTTTATTTGTTGTCAAATTAACAAAAATCTCGCCAAATGGATAAAAATGACGTTAAATCAATGAAAATGACGACTAATTGACGAAAATTCAACATCTTGGAAAGAATATAAATATATACTATATAAATAACTATTCTTTTACTGTAAAAGTAGTAAATTCATTACATTATATAAGGAAAGTCATATGCTGCCCACATCAGATTTTTTTAAACTCATATTAGCCTCCTGTTGCTACGCTATTTTTATCCTCCAGGGTAGTTACGTACATAGTCGTTGACTTCCGGATTTGATAATATCCCAGATCAATATACCAGAGTTCACTGAATCCGTGCTATTTATATTAGGGCCACTTTCAGCCCACAGGCATCTTTGCACTAACCTACAGGGTTGATTAGATCGGGTACTATTGTAAAGATTTTACTGACCCAGCAGGGAATCGAACAATGGATCTTCGACTGACCAGCCGACGCTCTACAGTTGAGCTACTGGAACGGAATTGCAAACTCTTATTATCGAAATGGACTCTGCACTCCCTTCACGACCAGTTTTCGATAAAACCGGAAGTCACATTTCTAGAACCGGAAATAGAAATCCTTTGTGAACTCCCAAACACCCTATGGAATTAAATTCTGATTCCATAGAAATCATTTTTTAACATCTATCTATAGCCAATCATAAGAAATACATGATCCAAGGCAATTTTTGGAACTGTTAAATTCATGTCTCTACTGAAGCTCCCTACCTTTTCTTGAATTTAATGCTAATTTCAAATCAGTCATCATTTAAGCTCTATCTATAACCAATCCTAAGAAATAGATGTTGCAAGGAAAATTAAAATTTCTTAATCGGTAGTGACATCTTTAGAACTGGAAGTGGAAATCCTTCGTGAGACCCAAAGTCACCAAAATGTAATGATGGATGCATATAAGTCATCATTTGAGATCTATAGCAAATTCGAAAAAAAAAGATGTTTCAAGGACAATTTTTGAACCTAAAGTAAACTTTTTTACTTCAGATCTAAAAAATGTACTTAAAACATAAGTATATCTATATATGAAATTAAAGTAGCTCCGCCACCGCCACCGCCGCTGTTTGACTAATTTTAGTTCCTCGAGATCCTTTGTACCCTAAAAAATATAGCATACAAAAATAAAAATTCGGTACACTTTTAGAAAAAGGTTTGAGGAGTACGCTGAAGTAAACTATTTTTCGATATATGTTGTAGTTTGAGAAATATGTAATGTCGAAATCAAAGCTAAAATATTTGAGCTGCGAGTTCGCGCCCTAAATAGACTAGCAATAGCTAGACCATGGATTTTTACAAGGATATACCTACATAGCTGAATTTTTGCAGGAATATTTGCCCTTTGTTTTAATTTCGATGTAGTTAGTATACGAGATATTTTACCTTTTATGCACTTCTTAACTGAAAATATTCTTTCGTATCGGCATGTCCATCCATTTTCTCTGTCTCGTACCGAAAATGCAAAAGGTATAGCATACAAAAATATGGAATTTTATACATTTATTGAAAAATTATAGAGTATCACGATAAAGAAAATTGTTTACCGAATTAAACTTTTGTTTGGCTAGAAATAGTTCACTAAGCAATATTTACAAGCGCAGCAAGTTACTCTGGCTGGCGAAGCGCAACGAACGGGGGGTAGAGCCCCCTAGTAAACTAAACAATCGGAAGTTAAAATTCTTACTGAAAACTTCAACACCCTCAGGAATTTTACTTGGCATCTATATCAGTTATCGTCTAAGCGCTATCCATAGATTCTTCGAAAAGGTTTTTTGGTAAAAGCAATTGCATTCCACAATTTTGTCCCAATAAAATTTCTTACAACAAACTCATTGATGACTAAGAAAGGTAAGTATCAGTAAAAAATATTGAATTACTTTAAGGAAGAAGTGATTTAGAAACGTTCTTTCACGCATGAGAAATTTTATTTACTTAGCGTAAAACGAATGTTTGCAGCACAGTTGAATCGCTTAACTGCATATTCATTTCTTAAAATTAAGAATATCTCAATTAAGAATACCAGGAACTAATTTGAAACTTTTGGCTTAAAAGCACGGTTTTCTCTATACTAACCTTTATAAAGTTTACTTGCATACATTAAGGGAATGAGAAGTAATTTTACTGTACAAATGAACTTTACTTACAGTATAAAAGATTAAGCAAAATAAAGTTACTGCATCGTAGGAATGGTTTTTGATAATGATTGCATGCATGGCGATACAAATGTAATCAAGAAATGTATTTAAGCTCGGTAAAGTACTTGAACAAATTTGAGTGTAGTTATATTCGAATTATTTATTTAGGTGCACGTGGTAAATAAACAAAAATGCAGAATTTAGAGGAATGTGTAAAAACATTAAATGCAATTCTTGTGGAAAAAATAAATAAATTATTTTTTTTCAACTATCACAATTGTCTCCTGTCTTCCCAATCTCACTCCTCTTCGTAGCATATTTCCGATCAGAATATCAAATTGTTCCATTATTTTCTCCAGAAATGTGCTAATTTGGTGTACAGGCAAACCATGATAGTTCTCTAGTTATAAAACAAACAAGCATTTTATGCATTCATACTTTACGCGAGTGAAGCTACTTTGGAAACATAGTGTATTCCTTTTTAACACTTTCCAACATAGTTGAAAAGTGTTTATGACTTTGTTCATTCGTTCTGTCTATCTGTGTGTTTGTCTCTTTGTTCGTTCGCACGATAACTGCCGTAAAAGTGACTTTATAAAAATGAAATTTTAGTATGTTGTTGAGACGGTCTGTGAGAATTAAAAATGAGCAATACCACTTGATTTGTTTCGGATTTAACTCGTGTTTAAAAAATGAAGTACATTAAACCCTATGGGACCAAATTCTTTAAACATTTTTTAAGCAAAGTTAAAATTCAAAAATTGCTTTGAAAATTTTAGGAAATATTCAAATTATCGCATAAAATATGACAAAAAAATCAGCAAAATATGTTGGGTAGTTTTATAAATAAAAATTGAAATAATAATTGCACCCATGGTATATGAAAAGATCACGTTCCTCATTGCAAAATAAGTAAAGATCATAATATTTAAGGATCTTTTAAATTTGTATTTAGTGTTGCATCCGTTCTAAAACCGCTTTATTTTTGCATGTTATCTGTGTATATAAACTCCGCGCCTACGCAATTCCAATATTTTTTATTTTAAATGATCAATAAACTAATTTCAAATGATCATCAAACTTTGATTATTTATACAACGAAGCCTAATTTTTACTTATGCAGAATGTAAACAAATCATACGATTGTAAGTTAAGTTGTATGTGAATTTCTGATTTTTTTCCACGCAAAAGTAATTAGCTCTGGAGTCTGGAATATAAGTGATATGATTGAAATATTCATTGATTTTACAGAGAGAAGCCGACGATTTACATTTCAATTTTAAGTTTTAAGCTTTCAAGTATAATAAATTACCGTAATACTATGATAATTTAAAATATATCAGCGCTGATTGAATGACATTTTAGAGATGTTTAAATAAAATTGTGTTTCAGTTGGAAATGTTTCCATAATCAATGCTTATGCATGATTGATCTTTCTTACTTTTTATGAAATTACTCACCAATCATATCGATTGTAGTGCACTTTTAAATGTGATCGATCTTCCTGCTAGTGAGCCTAGCTTAAGGTGTCATACGTTATTTTATATTCCAGCTAATGTTAATCGTAATTTTTTGAAAAACATTTCTATTTTTAAATTTTATACATTATACAATTTATGCTCTAATATTATTGATTTGTTTGCTTTGTCTGAAATTTTTTTAAATGTATGCTTGAAGATTTGGCTTTGATTCCCTGCATTGTGATCAGTGTAATTGAGCATGTTCGGTTACGTGTATCACTAACAAAAATGAATAAATAAATAAATACATAAAATTTGTCAAGGCCTAATAATATAGCTAAGCCTTTTAAAATGCTAGATAGCTGAATTCAAATAATACCTGCTTTAAATTTCGGGCAACAGCAGGTACATTTTCTAATTATATTATTATTTTCATTTTATATACGATTTGATTATTATTACTTTCCTTATATACATAATGTATAAGGAAAGTATTGTGACGGGGTCGAACATTCGAATTCAAGTTTTCAAAGGGAGAGCACGTTTCAAGCATCCCTGATCACGAATCAAACATTTTTGAAATGATGTCTGTGTGTGTGTGTAGTGTGTGTGTGTGTGTGTGTGTATGTGTCTGTCAGTGAGACTCTGGAGACGATAACTGACGAACGAACAGACCGATTCGAACGAAATTTGGTACAAAAATCACAATCCGTAAACACTGGAAGCCTATTGTTTTTATACGCAATAGAATGTCCAGAACCCCCCTAAATTTTCGAATGAAATTTTGAAAAAATCGTCAAAAAATCAAAACCACTAATAAAGTTACGCAAATAGACATTTCTTATGTAACGTTTCATTAGAAAACGATTGACATAAATTTTAGAACGCTAACAAGAACCGTTCTCGAGATATTGCTCATTTTTCAAAAAAATTATCAAAAAGTCATATAAAATAAAAAAAATATTTCCTCTTGAGGAACATGTTCACTTTTCATATGTAATACCATGCGATAAATTGGGTGAAATCATTCTCGTGGATCTAGCTCGTTCCATTCATGAAAAAAGATACTTTGAGTAATACTTTTGTATTTGAACGCCAATAGTCATTTATTTGCTGTAAGAATAACTTATTTCTTCGTTCATAACGTTTGGCGAGATTTTGGCGACGAATTTGGCGGAATGTCGCCAACTTGGCGACTTTTTGAAATGTTGCCAAATTAACGAAAATCTCGCCAAATGGATAAAAATGACTCTAAATCAATGAAAATGACGTCTATTTGAAGAAAATTCAATATCTTGGAAAGAATATTAGTATCTACTATAAAAAAAGCCTATTTATTTTACTGTAAAAGTAGTAAATTCATTACATTATATAAGGAAAATCATGTGTTGCCCACATCAGATTTTTAGTTTCATTTTTGAATAATTTACTAAATGTTTGATGTTAATTTACTAATTTTTGATGAGCATGTTTGCAAATTTAAATAATAAATATTAGAAATGTCCACTGAAAGGTTAAAGTAACAAAACTAGATTCAATATATGTGAAAACTTCCAAAAGTTTGATTCGCAAATTACTTGCATAAGCGTATGTTAATTTCTTCTGAAAAGTAAACTTCAGAGCCTTGATTTTCTATAATACTTGACAGCAAAGCACTATATTCCGATAGTGTTAGTATATTATTATATAAAACTCTATATTAATTCTGAAAAATTAATTTTGAAAAATAATTACTGAATTTCTGATCATTTTTCGCTGATTTGTTTTTGTGTACTGAATTTTCATTCCAACTTGAAGCTACAGCAGTTTTTTACTCTCCTTATATATATAAAGTATAAGGAAAGTATTGTGACGGTGTCGAAAATTCGAATTCAAGTTTTCGACGGGACAGAACTTTTCAAGCATTCCTGATCACGAATCAAACATTTTTGAAGTGATGTCTGTATGTGTGTGTGTGTGTGTGTGAAAGTATGTGTGTGTGTGTCAGTGAGTCCGTGGAGACGATATCTCACGAACGAACGGAGCGATTGGAATGAAATTCGGTGCAAAAATCACAATCCGTGAATACTGGAAGCCTATTGTTTTTAAATACAATCGAATGTTCAGAACCCACCTAAATTTTCGAGTGAAATTTTGAGAAAATCATCCAAAAATCAAAACCTTTAATGAAGTTCCGCAAATAGATATTTCTTATGTAATTTTTCCTTAGAAAATGATTGACATAAACTTTAAACCGCTAGTATTAACCGTTCTCGAGATATTGCACATTTTTCAAACAAATTTATCAAAAAATCCCATGAATTAAAAAAAAATATTAACTGTTGAGAAACATGTTCACTTTCCATATGTAGTATCATGCGATAAATTTGGTGACATCATTCTCGTGGATCTAGCTCGTTCCATTCATGAGAAAAGATACTTTGCGTAAAACTTTTGTGTTTGAACGCCAATAGTTATTTATCTGCTATAAGAATAACTTATTTCTCTATTCATAAGGTTTGGCGAGATTTTTGCGACGAAATGGCGGAATGCCGCTAACTTGGCGACTTTTTTAAATGTGACCAAATTAACGAAAATCTCGCCAAATAGATAAAAATGACGCTAAATCAATGAAAATGACGACTAATCGTCGAAAATTCAATATCTTGGAAAGAATATAAGTATCTACTATAAAAAAACCCTATTTTTTTTTACTGTAAAAGTAATAAATTCATTGCATTATATAAGGAAAGTCATGTGTTGCCCACGTCAGATTTTTAAATTGGTATCCATCTAAATTGAGTTAACGATCTATTTTGGCATATTTCTTTTCCTCCAATACATGGTAATACATAGGGAAAGTGTTGAAATCATGCCGAAAATCTCAACTCGAGTTTTCGACGGATCTACACGTTTTGGGACCTCTAGAACACGAAAAAATTGTTTTTAGCATGACGTCTATGTGTGTGTGTGGTGTGTGTGTCTGCGCAATGTATACATCCACTCTAGCTAAAATATTAATGGAACAAATTTCACAAAATTTGGTAGATAAGTCACTTCGGCGTTATCTTGGTGCTGATTAGATTGTGGTATAATTCGAAAAAAAAAACCTGCCTTTTTTGCGAAATGACCCGCAAAAGTCGTCAAAATCCAAAATAAAAACTACATATGCTCAAATATATCAATTAACTGTTTGTTTCCTACGTAAATTTTATCAATGAAAAGAATAAGACTAACCGCATTATTCTAGGACTAACCGTTCTTAAGATATTTTAGTTTTTTTTACATTTTCGTCACGCCACTTTTGAAACTAACCCGAGTTACACATTATACCGATAATTGAATTAAAAGCGCAATATGTGTTATTTTGGGAAATTAAACTCAATTTAATGAATTATTAGAGGACGTAAATATGAGTCTGCAACGAAAGTCATGACCCATCAGAAGTTTTTAAATGTAATAAATAAAATTTCTGGATTTGAATTCACAACCAGTTTCCTCTACCAATTTTTAAAAATAGTTACACACATTTCATATATATAGAATACATATATATATATATATACTCAAATTAGTAAAACATATCTGACCTTACACCTTGAAGTTACAATTTCTGATTCACTTGGATGTGTCCAATCGGACGAGGAGTTCAATTTAGGTGGTTAGCCACTCTGAGTTAGCTTTTAGAGTCGAACGTACTCTCCAGATGGAGACCGTTCTAGATGATGTTGAAATTATGCGACTACATTACATATTCACTAGAGTCGAGCGTTCTGTTCAGCTGGAGAACAACCTAGCTTAGTAGCAACTCCTAGCTGAGTAGCAACATAGCTGAGTTCAATGAACACCTGGTTCACTTGGTCAGCGTCCAGTCGAATTGGAGACTAATCTAGATGCTGTGCAATGGACGTTGCAGGCTTTTCGGTGTATGAATGGATTTCTAAAGAATTTGGGCGGAATACTTTCGTTTAAAGCAATTGGCTCCATTACACTTTCTTTATCTTACATATTATAATCTGTCGAAAAATTTAAAAATGAAGTCAAAAATTTAAATTCATTTTTGCAATAGATTTAGAAGTTTCTTTACAATTTTCTTTTATTAAGAAAATTGATTGGTTGCCTTTTGTGTCTTTTACAGTCAGTTTAATAGAAAATGCCAAACTAAATTTTTACGATATTTAATACTTTCTCGTGTAATATAGTATATAGAAAGTACTGTTTCCATGCAAATTCAAGATTTTGATGCCAACATATACTTTAAGTTCTCCTGAATACGTTTTAACTATTTTTGGAGTGGTGTCTGTCTGCCTGTATGTCTGTGATCGATTTCTTGTGTGGTAACTGCCGCAAATACTAATGAATTTTCACGAAACTTTATTTCCGGCTTTGTTATCGGAAAATCTATAACTAGATAGAAATTTTTAAAATTTCGAGCGAAAAGTTCGATGTTTATTCGGCATCTTATATTTTTTCAAGATGGCAGCATAGGATAAAATTTGACATAATAATGAAAGAGATTATTTAGGGCTCAATGATTACGAAAGTTAATAGTTTCAATCATTGTTGTGAAAAAGAAGCCGCGATACAAGTTTTGTGTTCGTGACGTCATTAGCAACCTGTGAGGGGAGGGTAAGGTACCCCCCCCCCCCCTGGGAAGTTCATTGTCAAGTATGTATCAATTGACAGATTTTTTTCAAGCCTTTTAATGTGAAGAATTACATGTTATGATTGTGATCATTTAGACCAAAGATACAGATTTTTCAAAAATCTCCTTAAAATCTACAACCAAAAATTACAGGGTACTTAAAATTCATTATAGGAATAACCCATTTCTCCGCCCGTCTCTATAATGTTTAGCAAAAAATTCAGCGACGAATTTTTTTAACTGTTGTGATATTGATGAAAATGTCGCCAAATCGATAAAAAGTGTCGCCAAGTTGATAAAAATGACGCTAAATCATTTATTATAATCATTTATTTTAAAGGTGTTTTGCTAGGGGATAGTACTGTACTGATGTTTCCGTAGCGTTTGTCAATCCAATCGTCCCAATTTGGCGACAAAATTGACGACTTTTTTAAATATCACCAAATGGAACAAAATATGGCCAAATAGACAAAAATATATCCAAATTGATAAAATGGCATTAAATTGATGAAAATGATGCCCAATTGCTGAACATTCAATATTTTGCAAAATTAAGTTCAATTTTCTCCTACCTGTTGCTTTATAGTAATTATTAATTTAATATTTCAATTACCCATTTCTCCATCTGTCTGTCCATAACGCTTAGTGAAAATTTTGGCAAGATATCGGCAATTTGACGAATTTATTTAAATATTGCCAAATTAAAGAAATTTCGCTAAATCGATAAAAAAATATCGTCAAATCAATGAAATTTATTGTGGTTTTTAGGAAATAGCATCGTAATGATGTATCGTTAGCGTTTGTTTATCGGTCTAACCGTATCAGGAAAAATATTTCTTCCAAATTATCGGATATATTTCAAATGATCAGAATTACTCAAAATGATTAGAATTACAGCAATTACTTGGCACGGTTGTAAAATTTGAAAAATGATAAAAAACATCACATAAAAACAAGCTATTTTAAAATGGATCTTGGCATGAGAATTCAAGTTGAGACAAACTAAAAGTTACATAAGAATGTATTAAGTACGTAACATTATTAAAGGTTTTGATTTTTCGATGATTTTTTTTTTCAATTTCATTCGAAAATTCCGAGATCTTCCGTACACTCGACTACGTTTAAAAACGATTAAAAGCTTCCAGTATTCACGGATTGTAATTTTTCTACCAAATTTTGACCGAACCTCTGAATTCGTTCATGAGATATCGTCTTCACATACTGACGGACGAATACATACACACACAGAGATTACCTCAAAAACGTTTGATTCGTGTTCATGGACACATGAAACGTGCATGGGAATTAAATCCAATGATATCATACAGTAGACGATATTATGAAAAAATATCCAATTTAAATAATTAAAAATTGCATATAAGAATTAATTTTATTGGAATTTTTGACTGGATTATATTAATTGCAGCTTTCTGGGGTTGAAAGATTACGGGGAAATTGTTGTTATTTCCAATTTCTTACGTCATCTGTTTTATTTTGACGAAGACTTTTCAAACTAATATTCAGTGTTTATCTGATATAATGTGTTTAGCCGATTGTTGATACAGGATAAAAGTAGCACTGTTATATATTCCAATATTATTTTAGCGCTTTCGTTTTGGCATATATTAATAAATTCTCATATTTTTTTTCTAAATTTGTTTACAAACGGGACCAGGATGTTTTATTCCCCAAATCTGTACTCGAAATTTATTTTGTGTGGCAAGAACAGATATTTGTATATTTTCAGAATTACATTAAATATTTAAATAAACTATTTTGAATAATAATGTAATTTAGAGTAATATAAGAATTTACACATAATTGTGAATTTTAATCTTTTTTATATTATATATTCCGTTCGAAGAATGGGGAAAATGTTAATCTATATAGATAATATAAAAAAACTTAAAATCCACAATTATGTACATATAACAACTAAACATCGAGAACGTGCGAAGCGTGAGGGACATGGCTTAGTGTGGAGTAGCCGTCCCCTTAAATGAACATTTTCAACAACGCTATTACTTTGTTTTTTATCAGATGACTGCCCCATATACCAAATATCAAGCCCCTATTGCATTTTAAAAGGACGCGTTTTTCATTTATTCGGAAAATTGAACATTTGGGTTTGCGGCACCCACTAAAGTATAGAATATCTGAAAACTGAAACTATGCATTCTCTTCCTTTCGAGCTATCTACATGTGCACCACATTTGAAGTCTATCGCATCTCGAAGAATGTTTTTTGGTCATTTCACCTTTCGAACGTTTTTCTCCCAAGCACCCCCTTAAGCGAACATTTTTTAAAAACTCCTTTGTCTTGGGTGTTTTCATTAAATGATTAGCGCATATACCACATTTCAAGCCTTTATCAAATTTTAAAAACAGGCGTTTCTCATTTGCTCTACAAATCGAACATTTCTGTTCGCGACACCCTCTAGAGTAGTAAATATTGGAAATCTGAAATTGCACACTTTCTTCCTTTCAGACTATCTACACGTACACCAAATTTGAAGTCTCTATCCTATCGAGAATCATGCTTTTACTATCATTTCACCTTTCAAGCGTTTTTCAGTGTAGCATCCTCTTAAATGAACATTTTTGAAAAACTGTATTCATCTTAAGGTTTTTTATCAAATGAATAGCCCATATACCGAATTTCAAACCGATATCACATTGTAAAGGAGGCGTTTCTCATTTATTCGTCAAATCGAATATTTTAGTGTGTAGCATCCCCTACAGTAGCAAATATTGGAACACTGAAATTGCAGACTTTCTTCCTTTACAACTATCTACCTGTACACCAAATTTGAAGTTGCTATCTCATTGCGAAGCATGCTTTTTCTATCATTTCACCTTTCGAATTATTTTGTGTGGCGTACCCACCCCCTTAAATGAGAATTTTTGAAAACTCCATTCTTCTTTGGTTCTCTATCAGATGATTCGCCCGTATACCAAATATCAAGCTTCTATCACGTTTTAAAAGTTGGGTTTCTCCTTTATTCCGAAAATCGAACATTTTAGTGAGCGACACAACCTAAGTAGAACACTTTCTTCCTTCTAAATCATTTATCCAACACCACATTTGAAATCTCTATCTCATCCCGAAGCATGTTTTTTTATCATTTCATATTTCGAACGTTTTTCTCTGGAGCAGTCTCTCAATAGAACATTTCTGAAAAACGCTGGTCGTCTTACGTGTTTCATTAAATGATTAGCTCATATATCAGATTTCAAGCCTCTGTCACAATTTAAAGGAGGAGTTTCTCATTTATTCCGCAAATCAAATATTTTGGTATACTGTACCCCCTGTAGTGGGAAATAATGGAAATCTGAAATTGCATAATTTCTTCTTTTCAAACGATTTACCCGATCACCAAATTTAAAGCCCCTATCTCATCGCAAAGCATGCTTTTCTATTATTTCATTTTCGAACGTTTTGGTGTGGGGCAACCTCTCTATAGAACATTTTCGAAAAACTCGATATTTCCGGGAGGGTTTTATCGAACGATCGACCCGTGAACCAAATTGCAAGTTTCTATCTATTTGGGAAGTGTCTAAAAAGGCGTGACAGACGGACAGATAGACTGTCGGACACTTGGCAATTAGTATATATAGATAGATTATATCAGTTAGGCTTTAATATTTCCTTGAAGAAAGGAAGTATGGCAAAATATTTTGACTATTATTATGTTCAGAGCGTTAGGAACCGTTTTTCGCAGACCAATAGTATTGTGCGCTACAAATGCTCAGAAATAAATATTCATCAGGTAGTTGCATCTCAGGATTTGTTATGAACACGATGCTCTTGACCCGAAGAAGAAGGTTCATAATTCCGTCGAAACAATTGTAGTCACATAATTTTCCTATACCTGCTTTTTTCAAGGACGGATTAGAAAGGTATATTCTCACAAGCAGCAGTTTTATTTATTGTTTCTTCTCCCTTTTAAGACGTCACAATGGAATGAATTTGCATAATAAGCAGAAAAAGCTCATTTAAGTGCGCATTGGAGATGGAATCCTTGTTTTATTTATTCAATCTAAATACCATAATTTGATTTATTATGCATATTTCTATTAAATGGTTCCCAAATGTGGAAATACCGTGAAAATGGCTTAACTTTACATAAACAAATACGGTCTTTTTATCTTTTCAACCATACATAAAAGCTAAGTACAAAACAAATATCCAATTACAATATTTAATCAAATTTATTATGTTTATTTATCTTTTTATGCACAATTTTTCAGGAAAGGCAATATTTCCATTTTTCCTAATCAAACCCAAATTTAGAGTTGATTAAGTCATCTCTAAAGTTATTAGAATTGATGAATTCATTACACCATAAGTGTAGCCCGGATTTTAGAAGGAGGGGTATGACTAAATGGAGGCTCTACAGTGACGAACCGCTTAAATATTTTGAAAACTTAAATTCTAATTTTTTACTCTATTTTTATACTTTGGTATGTATAGTGTTCTAAGGAAAATCCATAAGAATTCCAATGACTTTGTAAGTAAAGATCCATGCAGGTTCATCTATAGTAAAAGGACCATACCCGATCGAATAAAAGTATTGCAGCGCCAATAGTGAAGAATTTTAAAAAAATTAGGATAGCGAACCGGGTACAAAGTGGCAGAGATGAAAAAAGGCAGTGATACAGTGGAGGGAGATTGTCTAATTTGTAAGAATCGACAGCAGGGACGGGCAAAACGAGTATATGTAAGGCAACAAACATCTGTCAAAAATGTGTATTATCAGGGCCTGTAACACGGTGACACTTACAATATTTGTCAAAGCACGCGGTAGTATTTTTTCTCGAATTCAAATGTTCATTGTTGCTAACTGAATACATTTGGAACAGAATATTGTACATTTGATTCCTGTACAGCTAAGTGCTCTATTTTAGCCTTATTAATATGTCATGTCGCAATTCTGCGCCATGAGCCTTTTCTTGTTTTTCGGAGTGAAAAACATCTTTCTTTCCTTCCGTGCCTGTGCTGAGTTTCGGTAAGCCTCGTCTGAATTGATTTTGCATTGAAATCTGAGTTTCGTCGAGAATTCGTTGGAGCGGCTAGGTTTTCTGTCTCGGCTGAGACGGGTGACGTGTGTTCGGAGGAGATCGGCTGTTGCGAAGGCGCGCTTGCCTGCCAATCAGGAAGCGGCGCGAAGGAGAAACTTTTCTGTGGCCTCGAGAGACCCAGGGATTCGAGCTGGAGTTTTCGACTTGTGAAGTCGCATCGTGAAATTGTCTTAATGACGAAGACAAAGGGTTTTGGCCAAAATGGCTAAGGTGGCCGAAATGGAGCATTTGTTTCGTATGAAACCGCCCTTCATTTTCCGGAGCTGATGAAGAAGAACCTGGAAGATTTTCGACGTTCCTTTACGATATTCTAAATTTATTCTTTTTATTCCAGGAAATCTATCCCGCGGACTTTTGATTCCATATTGGTTTGAGATGAATTCTTGCCGTGGATGGTCTGGCAGCTAGCCATGTTAAAGAGAGATGACCGTTTATCCAATTTTGGACTTTTTATTGTCAGCGTCCGGCCGTGTTTTCCTGTATGGAACTTTTCTGCACTTGATAAATTAATCTGAACACAGGTAAAACCTTTTTATATCGGAACCAGAAGTTCCGCTGCATCACAGGCATAGAAAGATAATAAAATTGGTTTAATATGGTTTACTGAATTGAAAGTAAAATATTGTTGATTTAAATTTATGATTTAAGAAATAACATATTGATTTAAAAATAGATATTGATTTGATAATATTTCTGAACAGAGCATATTTAAAGAAATGTGTGTTAATGATAAAGAAAGCTCTGAGTATTTTGAATGATAATTAAATATATATATATTCATAAGTATGCAAGTATTTGAAATAAATAGATTTGGTAATTGATAAATGTGCCTGTTTTTGTTGCATTCTCTCATGTTCTTACTCACTGTATACCATTTAGGATATAATTCTCCTAAACTGGGAAAATCTTTTAAAACCGAACCTTGGGTATATTTTGGTGTTGAAGTTAAGTACGATATTTACAACTTCTTTTGTTTTGCTAAATTTACGATCATTGGTCTTGTGTGTGGCGGAATCAGTACTTGCAGGTTGGTTCTGAAATCGCTACCACAAATATAACAGCTATTAGCAAATCACTACATTGTGTCAAATAAGTCCCATCTGTAACAGTTTTGTTGTCAATTGCTACTAATTAGAAAAGTGGTTCCCAACCTGAGTACAACCTAAAGAGAGTATTGTTTTCACGAAAATTATCGATTCCAAAATTTTGATGCCAATATATGTTTAAGGACCACTTGAACGTTTTGACTATCTTTAGAGTGATGTGCGTCTGTCTATAGTCAATTACTTGCTTACACGGCAGATGCCATAAATATTAATGGATTGTTACGACGAAACTTTACATACGGCTTATCAAACAATCTAGAACTAGATAAAACATTTAATTTGAGCTAAAACTTTAAAATCCATTCAAAATTTCATATTTTCTTTGTATGGCAGCATAGGAGGAGATTGACATAATTATGCATAAAAGGGGTTATGTATTGCTCAATAATCACGAAACTTCACAGTTTCAATCATTGTAGTTGTTGTTGTTGATGTTGAGACCCAGACCGTCCGATCTACCAGAAAGGTGTAAGGTAACCGTTTGGACGGCCGGGAAGTGCCACCCAATTTAGACCGGAACCCAGTGGGGGAGGCATCTACAGGGACAGCACCCTCCTTCCCCTACCACCAACCTCTCGGAAGGACTTACGGACCCACATGTTTAACGTGATCGTACTCCGCATGAACACGGCGGCAGTTGTGGTAACGTGCAAAACCAGCGCGCAAACCACCGGGCTGCCGCGCCCGAAATGTGCCATCAGCACGCGGTGTTCCCAGGTAGTCACCCACCCAAGTACTAACCGCGTCCGATACTGCTTGACTTCGGTGATCTGAGAACCGGTGTTTTCATCCCGGTAGAGCCGTTGGCTCTCAATCATTGTAGTGAAAAAGGTAATACAATTTTTGTGTTCATGACATCATCAGCCCCCTTGGGTGGAATTAACCCCATCCGATGGGGTATATTGTCAAACTTGGTATCAATAAAAAATAATTTAAAAAAAAAACCTTTAAAATGTAGGCAATATGCTAATTATGATCATTCGGACTAACGATACACATTTCTAAAAACATTTTCATGCAAAATTTTCAAAAAATAATAATAAGAAGAAGAATTACAAGTTACTTGAAAATGGATTCTGGTGTGAAACAGTCGAGGTGACCAGTTAATTTGTGATAGGAGTTTGGCTTATTTTTCAATTGGCTTATGAGATAGAAATGTGACACTAACCCAGCTTTCGTGTATTTGTTCAATAAATTTGTAACTTGTTTTTGATTGCTAAACACCAATTTTATTCTATCCTTGTTTTTTACAGTTTGCACTACTGCATCAGGAAGTACTGGTTGGTAAATCGTTAGTGGATTCAAGAAAATGTCTGTGGTTTTTACTGTAACTGTTCTGACAGCACGAGTTTCTCTATAAAAATACCTTCCGGGTTAAAAGATTACTTTCTATAAGAGCTTGGCAACTTTTGCGCGTCATCATTGTGCCTTTACGATTTTCCCTTATTAGAATTTTCATTAATCATTTCTGTCGTATTTTGAGATTTATTTTTTACATCATTATCATTATATACATCATTATTACGTACATTTCTTTTCTCCTGAATCATAGATCTATTTTTATGTAACATTTTATTATTTACATGACTAATTTTGCATTATTATAAATTTTTTCTTCATTTTTATTACTATTCTATCTCCCAGTCCTCATCAATATAAATGTTATTATTCTCCTAAGGTGGTATAAATGTTATTATTTTTCTAAGTATTCCTATTATTTTCCTAATTTTTACCATTGGTATAAATGTTATTATTTTTCTAAGATATTTTTTAATGTTCTGGGTGTTAATCGATTTTAAGATTTGTGCCACACATTTTACAATATAACTTGAAATCGAACCTTTTGATTAATTATCATTAATCTATCATATCTTGATCTCTTAACATGGCCGTAAATTCATACATAGTGGATTTTTTAATTAAATTGTACATTGCTAGTTGTGCCGCTATATAAAACCCTTCAATTATTTACTTTTCATGAGTTCTGTAAAGGAATATTAATTAATATTTTACCGAAAGGATTGCACCAATTTATCTTTAACAAAAACATGTATTAAAAACATAAAATACTTATTAAATTCAATTACGATAATTACATGCTTATTAATCATTTAGG
This sequence comes from Amaurobius ferox, assembly GCA_951213105.1. Taxonomy (NCBI): domain Eukaryota; kingdom Metazoa; phylum Arthropoda; class Arachnida; order Araneae; family Amaurobiidae; genus Amaurobius; species Amaurobius ferox. The sequence goes on along the minus strand of OX578139.1, from coordinate 97,893,597 downwards.
AAGATAGCATGTAAGACCCTTAACCATATACCTAACGTATTTAATAACCTGTGGATATTTGAGGAACACATACCCTCAATTTGGGCTTTGTTAGAAGCACGTGGTTAATCTCGCCTATAGTTACTCGCATCAACTCGTAGTGTAATGCATCCACTCATAACTTCATCGACTACTGCTAACTCAAACACTCCACATATTTCATGCTCTTAGGCTGTTCTCTCCATAAGCCATTATAACAAATCTGCACAAGTCATATTGTACGAGTTATCTGTTCCAAGTCATGTTAGTATATCTATATGATTCTCGTGTCACAGGCTGTGGCTCTCCTATTTCTCGGGGGCGTCATTTTCCCCCTTGCTTTCATTTGAAGCATTGAATGTGACGTAACAATTACTTTCTCCAATGGTTAATCCTTTAACCAATGGAATCATTCCACATCCTCGTACGGACCAGCTCGGCCCCCTTGTCTTGGCGCTCCTAAATTTATAGTTTTCTGACCTTTAGGTTCATGGGTTGTAAAACCCGGTACCATCCAGACTGACAGTATTGTTGCGCAATTTTGGCCACAATAAATAAACGGAATAAAGCTGTCTCACCAAATTGTGAGATCAATTTCTGGACTCACAAGATTATTATCTGATTGCAAGTTCTGAATCTAAATTAGTTTTGCCTAGATGCCCTTATTTTGTGCGTCTGACATTTATCGATATCTATGCAGTGTATGTCTTCAATTATTTTAATTTTGCTTCTCCCAACCTTTAATAACAATGACTTCATTAATTATACTAGTACTTTCGTCATATTCGACATAACCATAATAACTTTCTTAATTATTTTCGTTTGTGCCATCATTTGAATTCCCGTTTAGCATTTTTGTTTTAGGGTTAACACTGCTCTTTGCAATCTCGTTCTCTTTATGTAACTCCGCAGATATATTTCACAGGTATATTTCATCAAGTTACTTTCTGTATCAAACATTGCCAAACGTGCATAGAAAAAAGCATAGTTAAACAACATTTTGTTGCGGCTATCAAAATTATAATCTATGCTAAAAAAATCTGATTATAATTTTTAGTACCAAGTTTAAACGAAATAATTGTAATTGCACTATTACTTTCCTGATATACATAATGTATAAGGAAAGTATTGTGACGGGGTCGAAAATTCGAATTCGAGTTTTCGACGGGAGAGCACGTTTCAAGCATCCCTGATCACGAATCAAACATTTTTGAAGTGATGTCTGTGTGTGCGTGTGAAAGTATGTGTGTGTGTGTGTCAGTGAGTCTGTGGAGACGATAACTGACGAACGAATGGACCGATTTGAACCAAATTTGGTACAAAAATCACAATCCGTAAACACGGAAGCCTATTGTTTTTATACGCAATCGAATGTTCAACCCCCCCCCCCCTAAATTTTCGAATGAAATTTTAAAAAAATCGTCAAAAAATCAAAACCACTAATAAAGTTACGCAAATAGACATTTCTTATGTAATTTTTCATTAGAAAACGATTGACATAAATTTTAGAACACTAACACGAGCCGTTTTTGAGATATTGTACATTTTTCAAAAAAGATATCAAAAAGTCATATAAAATAAAAAAAAAATTCCTATTGATAAACATGTTCACTTTTCATATGTAATACCATGCGATAAATTGGGTGACATCATTCTCGTGGATCTAGCTCGTTCCATTCATGGAAAAAGATACTCTGAGTAACACTTTTGCATTTGGACGCCAATAGTCATTTATCGGCTGTAAGAATAACTTATTTCTTAGTGCATAACGCTTGGCGAAATTTTGGCGACGAATTTGACGGAATGTCGCCAAATTGGCGACTTTTTGAAATGTTGCCAAATTAACGAAAATCTCGCCAAATGGATAAAAATGACGCTAAATCAATGAAAATGACGACTAATTGTCGAAAATTCAATGTCTTGGAAAGAATATTCGTATCTACCATAAGAAAAACCTATTTTTTTACTGTAAAAGTAGTAAATTCATTACATTATATAAGGAAAGTCATGTGTTGCCCACATCAGATTTTTTTTGTCTTTTTACATTGCTTATATACATAATGTATAAGGTAAGTATTGTGACGGGGTCGAAAATTTGAATTCTAGTTTTCGACGGTAGAGCACGTTTCAAGCATCCCTGATCACGAATCGAACATTTTTGAAGTGATGTGTGTATGTGTGTGTGTGTGTGTGTCAGTGAGTCTGTGGAGACAATATCTCACGAACGAATGTAGCGATTTGAATGAAATTTGGTACAAAAGTCACAATCCGTGAATACTGGAAGCTTATTGTTTTTAAACGTAATCGAATGTCCAGAAATCCCCTAAATTTTCGAATGAAATTTTGAAAAAATCCTCAAAAAATCAAAACCTATAATAAAGTTACGCAAATAGACATTTCTTATGTAATTTTTCCTTAAAAAACGATTGACATAAACTTTAGAACGCTAGCATGAACCGTTCTCGAGATATTGTACATTTTTTAAATACATTTATCAAAAAATCCCATAAATTAAAACAAATATATTAACTTTTGAGAAACATGTTCACTTTTCATATGTAATATCATGCGATAAATTGGGTGACACTATTCTCGTGGATCTAGCTCGTTCCATTCATGAGAAAAGATACTTTGAGTAATACTTTTGTATTTAAACACCAATATTCATTTATCTGCTATAAGAGTAACTTATTTCTCCGTTTATAACGCTTGGCTGGATTTTGACGACGAATTTAGTGGAATGTCGCCAACTTGGCGACTTTTTAAAATGTTGCCAAATTAACGAAAATATAGCCAAATGGATAAGAATGACGCTAAATCAATGAAAATAACGGCTAATTGACGAAAATTCAATGTCTTGGAAAGAATATAAGTATCTACTGTAAAAAAAACTATTGTTTTATTGTAAAAGTAGTACATTAATTGCATTATATAAGGAAAATTATGTGTTGCCCATATCAGATTTTTTGCTCTGTTGCTGAGATCGTTTTCCTGCCTTTTCAAGTTCTCCGGTAGAATCTCTGAAGTCACTTGTATCCTATCGAACATGTTTGTTTTACTACAGATAGACCTAATGTGTACACTTGTAAACCTTTCTTTACAAAGCCATTGTGGTGTTTAAGGACTTTTCTAGGAACTTTGTCTGTAGGGAAGATAAAATATGATAAAGGTACACTTACAGCAGAGATAAAGCTTTTATCCATTTTCGATTTCACTCAGTCATGTTATTCCCGCCAATGAGGAAAAAGATAGAATTTTAATGAGAGTTCCTCAGGCAATTACTTTTCGCAGAAAGGGGCAAAAATGTCGAGAGTTTTCGATTTCCATTCATGAAAGATATTTATAGAAACCTATTGACTGTAATAAAAAAAATCCGACACAGTAATTCAAAATGGTACAGATTTTGATAATGCTGAGTGAAGAACTCGAATAATATTCGAAATTCTTGCGAGCGAATGTTCTAGCAAATATTTTTGTTTATGTTTTGCGTATAACTCCGGTATTGATAAAATGATTTTATACTAATAAGAAGTAAGTGTTTACTAACATCTCTGTATTTAAAACATTCGAATCGTATACATACAGCTGAGTGAGAATAATAGAGTTATGGATTACAAATCCCGGACTACTGAAGTCAGAAACTCAAAACTTTGCATTTACGTGAAAGTTGACCTACAAATAATGAGAAAAATTTTAAACTTAGAATTATGTTTGAAAAATTAATGAATCGCAGAGTTTTTTATTTTTCTATGTAAAACAGCTAAGTGAGAATGACTGAATCTGGAATTGGATACACATTCCTAACTACTGAAAATAGAAACTCAAAACTTTGCATACACGTGAGATTTGGCGTACTAATAATTAGAAAAATCTAAAACTTGGAAATATCTCTCTACATTAAAAAAAGTAAATGACACTGCCGGCGCTATTTAACAAAGTTCGCGTCTCTTGAATTTCTCTGTTACTTACCGCAAAAACTATAGCATACAAAAGTATCAAATATAGTATATTTGTAGAAAAATATTAGAGGAACACACTGATATAAGCCGTTTTTTTATTTGAAATTTAGTTTAGGAAATATTTAATATCAAAGTGAAGAGAAGAGTATTTGAGTTGCTAGTTCTCATCGTGGACTGTCTAACAATAGCGAGTCCTCGAATTTTTTTAGGCACATACATAGTTGAATTTTTGCAAGACAAAGCCCTTTTTTTCGAATTAGTTAACGAGTTATTTAATTTTTATGCACATCTGAAGTGAGAATTTTTCTTTTCTGAGAAGATTTAAATGGTCAAGCCGATTGACAGCTTCTCTCTGATTGGTTTCTGTCAGAAATGTTACAAAATAGCCGAGGACTGAGTTCTTGAGTCATTAAAAGAGATATTTAATTTAAAACATGACTACAATGTTGTAATGGACTTGTGACAATGTGGAATGTTGCCAAACGTATGCTTTATTGCTTATCCTTACAAACAAACATAGCGTTTCGCAACTGTTATTGTCATAAACACTACGATTTAATTGTTACATTTCACAGAAATTATATGTTTTATTTCTATAAACCTCTCTATACTGAAAACGCACTACGCTATTTTGCCATTGTAATACGAATAAACGGCAAAACGTACACTTATGGCATTTTGCCGTTTGTTCATTATACAGTAAGCAATTGTTCGTAATAGCAGTCTGCAGAAAAGAGTGCGCGATACAGACCCAGGGAGCACCAGGAAGTAGGAAACAAAGCGAGTTATGGAGTTGGCGAGCGTAGCCAACTGGGGGTCCTAAGATTGGCGAAATTTTCGCGAAGCGTATTAAGGGAGTTGGCGAGCTACAGCTGATAAGGATGTGACGCCCCAACGGATGTATTGCGTCTCCAGCGAGCTCTGATTAATGAGCGGCAGCGAATGGTGGGGAGGTAGGATCCCCGAGGTCCGAACATATGACGTGTCAGCAAACATATGACACGTAAGCGATCGTGTGTACCGGCCGGATTGAAAGAGCTAGCGTAGCAAGCTCCAGGTCGGACCCCGACGGGCATATTGATCTTGCGTAGCAGGAGACAGGAAAGTTCTCGTGAAGGAAACGAACATCAGCGAGTTACGGGGATTGGCAAGCAGGAGTTGGAGCCCCCTAATGTTTGCAAAATTAATAAATCGCAGTGTCTTCTGTTTTTTCTATGTAAAACAGGTGAATAAGATTGAAAGCTGACAAAGATATGAATTACACAGCCAAAACTGCTGAAGGTAGAAGATTAAATCTTTATTTATACGTGGTACTTGGTTTACAAGTAACAAAATAAAAATATAAGATCTTTGAATTTTGTTTTATAAATTTATACTTCATGTAATGTTTTATTCTAACATACTTTCTGTTACAAATCGCGAACGGATAGACACGTAAAAATCATTTAACCCTATTATTGTTCAATCAAACGGTCCTGAGGTATTTTAATGTACTAGAGAGCTTCGCCTTCTACTCGCTGCGCCCGCCCACACCCGTTACTCGCTTCGCGAGAATGTTTGTTTTTGCTCCCACATTCAAATCATTTGCATATATCTTCAACCAATACATACATGCCGAGTTTCGCTGCTAGAGATCAAATTCTTTTGGATGTATACTTTTTTAGCAACAGAGTGTATTATATTCATATGTAGATTTTGGTGACTGGAATTTCGAATAATAGATATCATCATTGTAGTTAGGATCATCACCCAAATAGTATTTTACAGTTTTACTATTCGACATGCCCACTGTTGATCACATACTCGGAAATTTGTACATGCATGATAAATGCACCTGCATAATTATGGTCCTTGCTGAGACACCGAATCAAATCGGTCATTATATTGGTTTCCAACATCCATCTGATGTAACTTACTTTCATGTCTCTCCTGATAAGTTTTTGATACGATGGGCAAAACCTTTTAACACCTAATTTTCTGAAGATACTTTATGTAATTGGGAATTTTAAACAATTGATGTTTTAGGATTTATTTGTCATTGGTTGTCCTAAGGATGCATGTTTGACGTTTGATGTGCTTTAATTTGCACACAGGCGTCGTTAATAAACAAGCATGAAGTCTAGAAAAATAAAATTGTTCACTATGTTGCTAAAACTGGTTGGAATGTATGCCTTTTAATAGTTTCATTTTATTTTAACATCAAATTTCATTTCATATTACACTCCAACTGTAGCAAAAAACATACAAACATAGATTTACCAGTTCTGCGATTGTTAGAGATTATCAGCACGAAACAACCGCCAATGCAATGTCAGTAAGAGATTATCAACAGTGATGCGTAACATTTCGCAGATTCGGCAAAGTTTTCAGAGTCCACTTTAATAATAGGAGCTAGCAATTATGTCCCAGTAGCTCAACGGTAGAGCATCAGCTGGCCTATTCGGAAATCTAGGTTTCGATTCCCGGTTAGAGCAGCAAGGCTCTTTACAAGTTCATAAACCTCAATAGTCATTAAATAAAATTCGAATTTACCACATGTAAAACCATTTTACAAAATATTCACCTCCGTTGCAATTGGGCTGTAAGGAAAGTTCACAATCACAAAACCCGCCAATGGGAGATCTCTACAATAACTTGGAATACCGCATACTCGGAACTGCGTAAGACCCGTTTCTGTTGCAACCAGCATCGGTATCGGTTAAGTTCTTCTTAGTGCTCAATAACAGCGAATAGTTGTTACGGCCACTGCAATCATAATATTTGGTATGTGCCACAATGTACAACTCTCGGTGAGCTATATAAAAGCTCGTTCAGGGTGCAGTAGACATCAATTCACAAAACGGGAAACAAAAAGTGCGACAAGATCTCATAGGTAGATACACAAATCGCAGTAAATCAACTAATGCTTTGCAACCAAGCGTTACATTGTGACAGTGACATTAAGACAGTGTTACATTGATCATAAATTTTTTCAGCTGGGGATTATGATTATTGTCGGTCATTAGAAACGGCAAGGGTTGAGATAATCGGCGGGATGATTTTACTTTATGCGGAGTACTTATGAAGAGCTGTGAAAGCTTCAACCTCAGGTATGGGTCAGCATTTGAAAACATGGCATTATTGGAGCAGGACAGATTTGGATTTAAAATTCAATTCAAATTTTTTAAACATGAGATATAATGTATGAAATATAACGTTCATAATTTAAAGTAGACACCTTCACAGATGTTTTCGAAGCATACATTTTAATTACAGAAATTAGTGCAGTTGTACCTCGGACAGGAGGAGACGATTTATCCCTCCCAAGTATTAACCGCTATCTGAATTGCTTCAGTTTGGGACATTTAGAGTAGCTAGTAGTAAAATGGGGTGACACAACACTGGCCATGCTATGTTAAGAGCATTTGCAAAAGATATGCATTTGATGAGGATAAGGAAGATTTAATATTAATATTACAAATTTAAAGAGAGTCATATGAAGAACAGCTCTTCATTTTATGCGTTCTCTTTAATAGTTGGTTTTATTGTTTTAATTTGGAAATCTTTGCTATGTACTTCATTTCTTAGATAATCGTTAAGGACGCAAATATTCTTGAAACCAAATAGTTTAGTTTTTTCTGGTAAAAATATTTATTTCGAGTCCAGTAACAACACAGGAAATTATTTTTGTCCCTCCTATCGTTCCCAAATTTTTAAGTGCTAAGTATTACAGTAACCTGGTATCAGTCCTGTTAGCAGGGCGTTGCATTTTGAAAATGAAACGCCCTCTTATAGGGCGCAATTGGGGATGGATAATAATAACTTTCATATGTAATTTCTTCTGTAGGCTATTATCATTGGGAAGCTGCACGTATAATACAGGTAAACTCACGGAGGGTAGTTGACATGAGGAAGTTGTTGCGAGTAATGTAACCTTTAGGCATTGCTTTCTAATAAAGACGACTTTGTTCGAAAGCACATGGAGAAGTTGTTATGTGTATTGTGTAATTCTCTCTATAGATACAAAATCTACTGATTGAAGACAATTTACGGTGGATTTTATTAACAGAGATCGTGCTTTTCAGCCTAAAACCAAATTATTTTTGTGGAAATCACTAACTCATGTTCTGAAGACTATCTCTAAGTTAGCAAAGTTTCGACTGTTCGATATCGTTCAAGAACGTTTTCAAATGGATGCTTTTATTATACTGCTATTGTATACATTTACTAACAATAAAAAAATAAAATATAAAAAAATAAAGTTTTGTATACTTTTAAGTACATTATTTTCGTGAAAGATAGAAAATAAGGAGGTGAATTTTATTTTAATCTACTCTGTGACTCTAAACTCCTAAGAAATAGTTTGGAACTTAGGGATTTAAATTTATTTTTCTCCTCTACATACGCGTGTACTTACTTAAAATGTAAATAAAATAAAAAAATTTTTAATATTTCTATCAAAAATCCTCTTTAAATATTTTAAGAATATATCAAATACCAGTTCAAACTGCAATGTTCAAGCTTGTTTTTATAAGAATTTAAAAATAAAGCGGAAATACAAAATTCCTGAGCATGTAATCCTTTTATAAAATAGAAAATATTTTATGGGATGAATAGATAACACGATATATTATTCTGATGGGAAAATAAATATTTTCTCCCAGTTTTCTCTGAAGTTCTATTTTGAAGTATAATTAATTTTCCTATGTGTTGTAATGTATAGGGAGAGATTTATGACAGGGCCAAAACTTCGAAGGTGAGATTTTGACGGATTTACACGTTTCATCGGATTTACACGCCTGTGTGTAGCCATGTCTTAAGACCAAATTAAAGAGTATTTTCATAAGATAATCATAATCTGTTAATACTGGAATCCTATTTATTTTAGACTCGGCCCCGAAATTAGAAGGTTCTAATATTTTCGCTCGTATTTTTGAAAACATCATGAGAAATCTGATATGGGCATCGCATGATTATCTCTACATATTCCAATATGCTTTTTCTCTCAAAATCCATTGAGTTTAATTGCCCAAACTGCAACAGATACTGCGATGCACACACAAAAAAAATGCAAAGCATGTTTTAAATTTAACTCTTAAATATGGCTGTATAATATCGTATATTGTGAAACACTTGCGTTGTGACATTAATAAAACCCACCATATTATCTTCAGTGGGAGTTTCTGGGATAGAATACATTTACATACTACCACAATTAACTGCACCAATTTTACTTTAAAAATAACATTATTTATTAATGGCATTTGGTTAATTACTGAATTAATTACGACAATAATATCACATATTATCTGCGGAGGAGAGTGGACATGTGAGACCAAGTAAATTATATTTATCAAAATGGTCTATGACCTACTACAATAATTGATACACGTAGACAGCTATTCAAAATAAAAAAAATCTTATATATCTCGAAAACTGTTCCTCTTATTGAGGATTGGGCTTAACCGCGTCGTTGTCAAAAAGTTACGTAGAAAGCGAGCATTTAATTAATATATGCCAGCATGAACAGTCCCTCATTTCGGATTTTGACATTTTTTGAAGTCACAAGGGGAAAAAAGCCAGTTCTGTTTTTCCGAATTATACCAACATCTACCCAGCTTCAGGGTGGCGGCCTACAAGTGCCCATCTACCGAAATTTAAACAATTTCACTGAAAGTTTTAACAGCAGCGAAAACCATCGTTAGATCAGCAAAATTTCAAAAACATTAATATCTCGAGAATGGTTCATCCTAGAGTAATTAAGTTGAATTTATTACTTTCCCTGCAATACATGATAATGTATAGGGAAAGTTGGAATCATGCCGAAAATTGCAACTCCAGTTTTCAACGGATCTACACGTTTCGGGACCTCTAGAATACGAAAATCTATTTTTAGCGTGACGTCTGTGTGTGTGTCTGTGTGTGTGTGTCTGTGTGGCTGTCTGTGTGACTGTCTGTCTGTCTGTGTGTGTGTCTGTTTGTCTGTGTGTCTGTTTGTCTGTGTGTCTGTCTGTCTGTGCAATGCATGTTTCCACTTTAACTCAGAAACTAATAGACCGAATTTCATAAAATTTGGTAGGTAAGTCACTTGGGTGTGACCCTGGTGCTGAATAGTTTTTAGTAAGGTTCAGGATAAAAAAACAGCCTTTTTTTTGTAAAATGGCCCGCAAAAATTGCCTATATCTACACTAGTTTAAAAACTAATAGACCGAATTTCACAAAATTCGGTAGATAAGTCGTTTGTGGGTTACCCTGGTGCTGATTAGATTTCGGTGCGATTCGGAAAAAACCCTGCCATTTTTTGCGAAATGGTCCGCAAAAATCGCCAAAATCTAAAATAAAAAACTACGTATACTCAACTATATCCATTAAATACTTGTTTTAATACGTAATTTTTAACGAAGAAAAGAATAAGACCAACCCCATTACACTAGGACTCACCGTTCTTGAGACATTTTAGTTTTTTCATATTTTCTCTACACAACTTTTAAAAATAAATCCAGTTACCAAATGAGAGTGAAAATTGAATTAAAAGTGAATTAAATTTTATTAAAATAAATAGAACGTGGATATAAGTCAGCAGGGAAAGTCATGTGCTGCCCACATCAGACTTTTCTTTTTGTCGTTAAAAATTACGTATAAAACAAGCATTTATTTGATACACTTGTATGTTTTTATAAAACTTCGAATATATCAATTGCAAACTTATATATGATCGAACTAAATCAACATTCAACTAAATAGGATGATGGAAATGCAATCAATTATTTTTTAAATACAGCCAATATTTAAAGATAAACTGTAGGTATTTGCTTTTCCAACCAGAAATCTTTGGACCACTTTTTCGTCGTGCACCTCAACGCCCCCTACTGCCCCTGGACTCCACCCTAAATCCCTCCAGCACCCATAAGCAGTATTTTTTTCAGGAGTTTTGGGGCGGGAGGGCGAATGAAACTCTAAGGGGGGCAAGTTTTATATTTTCCCTATATAAATTTTTCGAAATACTGTCACATGTATAGAAACTAGGTTAACATAAAATGTCTTCGGCTAGATCTTACTCACGGATGTATGCCTAAAAAAACACTTTTCACAGGGATATTACATAATTTTCTCAATCTGAAATTCTATAATAAAAATTTTGCATTATAAAAGTAGTTAAGCAGATTACTGAGCAAATGAATGATCAATGAAAACCTATATTTAGCAGACTCAGAAGAAAGTTAAAATTAAAAAAACTACGTATGTAGTTGTTTTATTGAAATGTTATAACTGTTCTTCCTTGAGTAAATAATTCAGTTACTTTTTATTTTATTTCAATCTTGAACAGCGATTTTTTACTGCAAAGTCCATACATTTCTTTATCAACATTATATCTATTGCAGTGGAGGTTGATTGGCGTTTAAAATAACAAAGTACCACTTCGAAAGCGTTCACCAGTAATATATGAAACTTGTAAGTCTCTTGGTGAACCATTAGTTGATGTGATAGAGTAATCACATATTTTTATACGTAACCCTGGGAGGAAAAGGGCAATGTAATATAATTGAAATGTATACAATGATGTTTGTATTATGTATATATAGCTAGGCCTTTGCACAGACGGAATTGGGATTTTTTGGCGCCGTTGGGTTGTATACGCACTGACATGGATTGTAAATATTCAGAGATTTAATTGCAGCAAAATGTCAAAGTTGAGCTACAAATCTCTGAAAATTTATAGCCCTGTCAGGTGTGGCTCGCGTCGGGGTCCAATCCTTGGACCACCCGGTTTGTAGAAAGCCGTCTGGTTCTTGTGTTTTAGTGGAGCGCATAAAAAATGAGCGTCGCTTCGAAAACCAATGGTGTGAAGCATTTTTGGACCACCTTTTTTATTGCGCTTGGGAAACAGCGAATGGGAATTGGGGGACTTCCTCCCTGTATTTTTTGTCGTTCCCCTTTTTTCAAAATTCTGGAAGTTTTTAGAAATGTAGAAAATTCAGTTGCGTGTTCTGATCTCGAGAAAATAGCACTCCAAGTGTGTGGCACTTGTGTTTTGTGAAGCCCGATCCGGCATGCACTTTGATGCATCTCAGGCCCGGTATCCGTGACCCCTATCTAGGGCGGCCAATGCTTTCGGCTAAGATCCGACATCGTGAGTCCGGTGAAGCGTGGCGACTCGTAGCCAAAACGAGCCAGAGCCTAATTTCAGCGCGAGGGCGCAATTCTTCGGGCGGTGGCGACCAACGAAGTGGAGCTTCTCGTCATTGTTTTTGTGGTTGCAGTGCAACACAGCTCTGCCTCCAAAACGGCGTGGTGTGGGACCTTTGCTCCCTTAGCTGCATTTAAGCCGTGGTAACTGTGATACTGCATGTACGGAGTGTTTGTGGAGTATCAATCCCGGGCTCCTAAGCAACAGCCAATATCTACGGAAACGTATCTGACCTCAACTCTTTGGTAAAGCCTGTACTCAGTTTTTCACAATCCGCTGGGCGTAAGCCGACGTTAAGAAGAGGAGACTGGAAGTGGACAGTTTGCCCATCTCCGAAAATGAAGGAAGTCGTCATTGTTTTTTTGGATTGCAGTGCAACACAGCTCTGCCTCCAAAAACGGCGTGGTGTTGGACCTTGCTCCCTTAGCTGCATTTAAGCCGTGGCAACTGTGATACTGCATGTACGGAGTGTTTGCGGAGCATCAATCCAGGGCTCCTAAGCAACAGCCAATATCTACGGAAACGTATCTGACCTCAACTCTTTGGTAAAGCCTGTACTCAGTTTTACACAATCCGCTGGGCGTAAGCCGACGTTAAGAAGAGGAGACTGGAAGTGGACAGTTTGCCCATCTCCGAAAATGAAGGAAGTCGTCATTGTTTTTTTGGATTGCAGTGCAACACAGCTCTGCCTCCAAAAACGGCGTGGTGTTGGACCTTGCTCCCTTAGCTGCATTTAAGCCGTGGCAACTGTGATACTGCATGTACGGAGTGTTTGCGGAGCATCAATCCAGGGCTCCTAAGCAACAGCCAATATCTACGGAAACGTATCTGACCTCAACTCTTTGGTAAAGCCTGTACTCAGTTTTACACAATCCGCTGGGCGTAAGCCGACGTTAAGAAGAGGAGACTGGAAGTGGACAGTTTGCCCATCTCCGAAAATGAAGGAAGTCGTCATTGTTTTTTTGGATTGCAGTGCAACACAGCTCTGCCTCCAAAAACGGCGTGGTGTTGGACCTTGCTCCCTTAGCTGCATTTAAGCCGTGACAACTGTGATACTGCATGTACGGAGTGTTTGCGGAGCATCAATCCAGGGCTCCTAAGCAACAGCCAATATCTACGGAAACGTATCTGACCTCAACTCTTTGGTAAAGCCTGTACTCAGTTTTACACAATCCGCTGGGCGTAAGCCGACGTTAAGAAGAGGAGACTGGAAGTGGACAGTTTGCTCATCTCCGAAAATGAAGGAAGTCCTCATTGTTTTTTTGGATTGCAGTGAAACACAGCTCTGCCTCCAAAAACGGCGTGGTGTTGGACCTTGCTCCCTTAGCTGCATTTAAGCCGTGGCAACTGTGATACTGCATGTACGGAGTGTTTGCGGAGCATCAATCCAGGGCTCCTAAGCAACAGCCAATATCTACGGAAACGTATCTGACCTCAACTCTTTGGTAAAGCCTGTACTCAGTTTTACACAATCCGCTGGGCGTAAGCCGACGTTAAGAAGAGGAGACTGGAAGTGGACAGTTTGCTCATCTCCGAAAATGAAGGAAGTCGTCATTGTTTTTTTGGATTGCAGTGCAACACAGCTCTGCCTCCAAAAACGGCGTGGTGTTGGACCTTGCTCCCTTAGCTGCATTTAAGCCGTGGCAACTGTGATACTGCATGTACGGAGTGTTTGCGGAGCATCAATCCAGGGCTCCTAAGTAACAGCCAATATCTACGGAAACGTATCTGACCTCAACTCTTTGGTAAAGCCTGTACTCAGTTTTACACAATCCGCTGGGCGTAAGCCGACGTTAAGAAGAGGAGACTGGAAGTGGACAGTTTGCCCATCTCCGAAAATGAAGGAAGTCGTCATTGTTTTTTTGGATTGCAGTGCAACACAGCTCTGCCTCCAAAAACGGCGTGGTGTTGGACCTTGCTCCCTTAGCTGCATTTAAGCCGTGGCAACTGTGATACTGCATGTACGGAGTGTTTGCGGAGCATCAATCCAGGGCTCCTAAGCAACAGCCAATATCTACGGAAACGTATCTGACCTCAACTCTTTGGTAAAGCCTGTACTCAGTTTTACACAATCCGCTGGGCGTAAGCCGACGTCAAGAAGAGGAGACTGGAAGTGGACAGTTTGCTCATCTCCGAAAATGAAGGAAGTCGTCATTGTTTTTTTGGATTGCAGTGAAACACAGCTCTGCCTCCGAAAACGGCGTGGTGTTGGACCTTGCTCCCTTAGTTGCATTTAAGCCGTGGCAACTGTGATACTGCATGTACGGAGTGTTTGCGGAGCATCAATCCACGGCTCCTAAGCAGCAGACAATCTCTACGGAAACGCATATGATCTTAACTCTTTTTTTAAAGCCTGTACGCAGGTCTTACGATCCGCTGGGTTTAAGCCGACGTTAAGAGGGGGAGAAGGAAAGTGGACAGTGTGCCCATCTCGGGAATAATACTTGGCTAAATTCTTCGTCACCTGATGATCCTCAACCGAGCTTCTCAGACTGGCAGTGTTTTTCATGAACCGTCCAAATAATGAACTAACCTTCAATTTAATCTTGCCACCCATTCCAATGTGCAGAGGGATAGCTACCAGCACTCATTGAGAGTCACTCTTATGTAATGAAGGTATGAAATTTATATATTGATTTTAAATGTTTTATATGTGATGTCAAAACATATTTTCATTCGGTGCGTGGACCTGTTTTTCCCTGTGCTCCTGCTACCGGTGTGCTTATCGGCCCTGTCGCCGCGGATTTGTGAGTGACCCTCCCGTGCTTTTCCTAGTGTCGGCGTGTGTCTGTGCTTGTGCTTTGTTGGTTCCCCGTGCTATGGCGTCGCAGCCGCGACGTGAAGTGACTATGCCTGACCCGATTGATTCCCACGTGGTCGTCGCACCACGTGGTGACATTTCTTCTGTGAATTCGGATATTCCCGCTGTGATTTTGGATACTTCTACCTCTAATATGGATACTGCAACTGCAAATATGGATTTTACCGCTAACGAAATTGACGACACCCTTACTGAATTTCTTAACGACCCAAGAACTGCTGCTGACAACCTTAGGAAGCTGATTAAGAAGCTAAACTACAGCCTCAGACTGCTTCCCAACACCCAAGGTAAAGAAGAAATCTTGGGCAGCCTGGCCCACTCCGAAGGACTCTTAAATGGACTTGTGCAACAATTCAACCTTCCTGCATACGGCGAGACCTGTCGGAGGCCCCCCTCTGGCAGTTATTCTGCTTCTTCTATCCCTTCCTCTGCCACTCAGTCTCTTACGGACACCAGAAATGTAATCTCCAGCAATGCCAGCTCTAATGTGCATAGTAATGTCATTTCTAAAAATGTTAATCCCAGTAATGTAAACTCTAAAGTGTCTAATTATGTCAACTCAGGCAATCTTAATGTTAATAATAGTAATGTAAATGCATCTGATGAGGTTTATAATGTGCCTAGCAGCTCTAAAAAGCACCCACGTGGTGCTGATGATGAGGGCTTTCAGCAGCCGCCTAAACGGCACACTGCCAGCAGGAAAACTGCTATGCTTACTAATAACCCCGCCCCTCAAACTGATTCTCTTCCAGACCCGGACATTCCGGCGCCTGATAACCATAATGTTAATGATGTTGTCACCGACGCTCCTAAAAAGGAACGCCGCCCTCCCCCCTTCTTCGTCGCTGTGACCACAAATTGGTCTCAGCTCCTCGCAGACTTAAATAAAATTGCCAAAAATTTATCTAGTAAACTAACTAATGCAGGTGATTTTCTAAAAGTGCATGTTAGCACACGTGATGAGTATATAGCTGTGCAAAGGTTTTTAATAGAAAAGAAGGTAGAATTCAAGTCTTACCTGCTGGACGACCAGAAACCCTTAAAAGTTGTTATCCGTGGCCTCCCGATCTGCACGGACACAACGGACATATCCCACGAGTTGGAGTGCTTGGGGCTCAGACCAATTAGTGTCACCCAGTTGGCGAGGGGCCCCAAGTCCAACAGGATCAACATGCCGTTGTTCTACGTGCAGATCGCCAAAAATCCAGTTAACGAGAAAATCTATTCCCTTACCAGCCTATTTAATATAATTATCCAAGTGGAAAAGTACAGAGGACCTAGACAAGTCGTCAAGTGTTTCCGTTGCCAGTCGTATTTTCACACAAGCAACGGCTGCCATCTCCCCCCTAACTGCGTGAAATGTGCGCAACCCCATTTAACCAAAGATTGTCAGAAGCCATTTGAAACCCCCTGCAAATGTGTAAACTGTGGAGGAGAGCATCCCGCCTCCTACCGTAAATGCCCAAAGTTCCCTAAATTCAAACCCTCCCCCCCCTTGAATTCTACCTCCTCCGGAAAGTTTGTCAACCCGCTTCGCTCCTACGCGAACGCTACAGCCGGACGCAGTGAGGCGCCCAAAAAGACTGAAAATGTCAACTCAAAATTACCAGCACCTAAAGGAGCGCACACTAACTATGCTGACTCTGATGACTTCCTAAATTATCTCTTCCGTTTCGAAGACAGATTCGGAATGGATGTCACTAGCAGGGCATTTAAGAATGCCCTACCTGCCCTTCGGTCTGCTCCTACCGAAATAGATAAAGTCAATATTATATATGAGAGCGTCTTTGCTCTTGTAAGCCAACCTTAGCCCCCCCCCCTGGCCATGGGTTTTTTTGCTAGGAACTTGAAGGATCTTACCATTGGCATCTGGAATGCCAATGGACTCAGAGGTAAAATCAGTGAAGCTAGGGACTTCTGTATAGCATATAACTTAGATTTGTTCTTGGTCCAAGAGACCCACTACAGTCCAGGGAAATCTTGCAAGATTGCTAACTATGACTTATACAATGACGACAGGCCTCTAGTTAGCAATCGCCCCGCAGGTGGCACAGCAATCTACGTTCGCTGCGGCATTCCGCACTCTCGCCTCCCCTCCCCCCCCCCATGTTGGAGGGAGAGGCTACCATCGTTCAACTCGCCCTGCCTAACAATCCTGTGATCACCATTGTGTCGGGCTATTTTCAACCGAGAGCCACTGTCAACTCTGTCATCTCTGACCTGCAGTCTCTCTTCAAGGTCTCGCCCCATGCAATAGTCGCTGGTGACTTCAATGCCAAGCACCCCGCCTGGAACTGCCCTTTCGCCAACCCTCGCGGCCGCCGGCTCAAACGCTGGACCGACGAGAGGAACTTGGAGATTGTTGCACCGAGTGATCCCACTCACTGTGACAATGTGCTTGACTTTGCGGTCACCAGCAACATGCCTTATACCTATTGCATGGAGGCCTTTAACGAACTTCCTTCTGATCATCTCCCCATTGTTTACACCATAGAACTGGACAGCTTCTGCCTGAGCAAGCCTGCTAAGCTGAGTACGAACTGGAGAAAGTTCAAAGAACTCCTCGCTGAGGAGCTCCCCCCACCCCCCGTTGCCAACACTGTGGACCAACTGGATGCAGAGGTGGGAAATCTTGAGAAAATGATCCGAGATGCCTACTCTGCATCCTCTAGGCCCAAGAGTAACAGGGTGGGTCACCTTAAACTGCCTCAGGACATCAGGGAGATGATCAAAATCCGCAACCTTCTGCGTAGAGACTGGCAGGTCAGCAGGGACCCTGCCATCAAGACTGAACTTAACTTTGCAAGATCTCAGGTGAGGTCCAGGATCAAAGCTTATACAAGTGCACGATGGAACACATATGTTGAGTCCCTAACGACTGCTGACAACACCATTTGGAGGGCAGCCTCACGTTTTCGTAGGCGCAAAACACACATTCCGACCCTTGAAGGTCCCAACTCCAGGGCAACCTCTCACACACAGAAGGCTGAACTGCTTGCGGACAGTCTTAGAAGTCAGTTTGAACCACACCACGACGTAATCGATCCTAGGACGGTTGCGATCGTGGACGCCAAGGTTGAACAGTTCATCACAACAGCTATTCCTTACACACTGACAGATGTCACCTTCAGCGAACTGCAGCCCCGTATTCAAAAACTCAAGAAGAACAAAGCTCCTGGGAAGGATCGTATCACATCGACGATGTTGAAGAACCTGCCTTCTTTACTGTACAATTACATCGTCAAGCTCTTTAATCTCCTCCTCCGGCACAATTACTTTCCTGGGGCTTGGAAGGTGGCCATTGTTGCCCCCCTCCCCAAGCCAGGTCTTGACCCCTCTCTTCCGGTCAACTACCGTCCAATCTCTCTCCTCTCTGGTCTCTCGAAGCTCTTCGAGTTTGTTATACTGCGTCGCCTGGACGAGTTCTGCGACCTGAGGAATATTGTTATTCCTGAACAATATGGGTTTAGGAAGAAACATTCCACTCAGCACCAGTTGCTGCGGGTCGTGGAGCTTGTCCATGAGGCGCGTAGCAAGCGCGAGAGCTCGTCCATTGTATTTCTTGATCTCCAAAAGGCGTTCGATAAGGTGTGGATACATGGGCTCCTGTTTAAACTTATCGAACGCTCTTTTCCTCCAAATCTTATCCATCTCTTGCACTCTTATCTGACTGGTCGAAGTTTTGCCGTTCGGGTTTCCGACGCACTTTCCTCTCCCAGGATTGTTCTCAGCGGGGTCCCGCAAGGTTCTCTTGTTGGGCCCAAACTGTTCAACCTTTACATTAATGATCTTCCGCAGTCCCCTGGTGTCACCCTTGGCCTCTATGCTGATGACACAGCCCTGTTCACACATCACAAACAGACACAAGTCGTGCACAACATCCTGCAAAGTTATCTGAACGACCTGACGCAATGGCTGATCAAATGGCGTATCAAGGTTAACGTTAGTAAGTGTGCTGCTGTCACCTTCCCCTCCCCCGGGCAAACCCCCTCCACTAATCTTATTCTTAATAACCAGCCCATTCCCTGGCAAAACAGTTACAAGTACCTTGGTGTGTACCTTGATTCCAAATTAACGTGGAAACTTCACATCTCTGAAATTAGTAAGAAAGTGAAGTCTTCACTCGCCCTGCTTCACCCCCTTTTGGCTAGGAATAGCCGCCTGTCAACCCGTACTAAGTTATTGCTATACAAGTCCTACATACGTCCCATTATGACGTACGGAGTCCCTGTTTGGGGCACCGCAGCGGAGACTAACCTTAGGAAGCTTCAAGTCATCCATAATAACGCATTGCGTATGTTTGCTAATCTGCCGAACTACGTCCAGCTAGACGTCCTGCACAGAGACCTCAGAATTAGGCCTTTTTTGGAACATGTCAAAAAACTTTCTCTCAAATTTCACGGAGGTCTGAGAAGCGTAAACAACCCTACGTTGGACAGTATCCCCCACTATCGGGCTGGTAATCCGGCGACGCGAAAGCGCCCCCGGTCGTTACTTGCACGATCTGTGGGAGATATCTTCTTCCGCCCTAAGAAGCGGTCTCGTCCAGCCTAGTCTTGTGCTCTTATTTTAGATGCAGACTCTAGTTTGCTGTACCCCTCCCTAGCTTTTGGGAACTCGCTTTCCGTTGACAAGCTTTCACAATTCTTCTGCTGCTAGGCACAACTCTTGCTCAAGGCTCAAGGCCCTGCGCCCCTCGGGGCGCCCCCAGTCTATCCCCCTCTTTATTCTTCTCTGTTGGGATCTCGCTTGGGCCCCAACACCGCAGTTTTCTGAAGACTTGGGGAAGGGCACGACCTCGGTCGCGCCCCCCCCCCAAGCATCTCTTAGTTGATTAACTCACCTTTTACTACTTCCTCTTTTTTTTTTTTTTTTTTTTTTTTTTTTTTTTTTTTTTTTCCCCTGTCTCTTTTCCTTTTCGTCTGGAGTTTAAAGGGAGGAACTCTTCCTCTCCTGGGCACTCCACTAACCCCGTCCTTGAGATCCTGTTAAACAATAATAATGCATAGTATAAGTATGGGACTGAATTTTTAAGAACGTTGGCTTATCTATCTTCGACATGCTTAAAAATCAGCACAACCTAACACCAGTCATTTATATATCTGCAGTTTTTAGGACATAATTATAATTAATATGAAAAATTACCATTTGTGTTTAATTCATATTACCACTTTCAGTCGCAATTAAATTAACGCGTGTTCAAATGTCATCCCCAAGCGGACATAAGAAAATTCAATTTATTTGGAAGCTTGTAACTGACAGGACATCACCGAGAGGGAGAACTATTTTCCATAACTTGCTTTAGAGTTTCCATCAGCAGCCTAATTAATATTTTCATCCCTTCGGAGATTAGTGTCAGATGACGCAAATATCATCTCTGGTGAGCGGAGTATCATATATCTAACTGGCAATACGCTTCGCAGAGTAAATTGAAATGCCTAGCCGCAATTTAACAATTTTACACTACAACAACATCGCGGGAGAAGTGAAGTTGCTTAATAGGATGCCACTAAAAATATAAGAAGAATGCATAAAGCATTTATTACATAAAATAAATTCACAAGTTGAATTTCCTCAAAAATAGTTATGTAATAGATTCTGTCTTCTCCACTCGCCTGCAGCATTAGCGCTCCTAAAATCCTCTGAGACAATTGAATCACGCACTTCTTCATATATTTTACTATAACCACCTAACTAAACATAATTACTATACAACATTTACCAAAACATAATTACTATGCAACCCCTATCAAAACATTATTACTACACTACCCTAACAGAGCATTATTATTTTGATACCCAAACAAAGCATAATTAAAAATATTACACTCAAATACTATAGGATAACCTAACAAAACAGAATTACTATACAATTCCCTAACAGAACATACTTTCTATACGATCCCTGATAAAACATAATTACTATACGAACACCAAATAAACAAAATAACTTTACGACCGTCTAACAAAAATAATTACCAAACGACCACCGAATAAAACATAATTACTATACTCTCTAATTACTATACTTGCAAAATGAAATTACTATTGCAAAATGAAAATACTATTGTAACGCCCTTGACGCCTCCTAACAAAACGCAAATTCTATACAAGGGTTATCAAAGAAATTATGTACATTTAATTTTCAGAAACATTGAATTATCAACTTGACATTCCACAAAAGTGAGCAAATTGACGATAATGCGTCAAATGTATCAGAAAGCATCACAGGCAAATATATGGGCTTTTCTTATTGTACCGAATATATTGACACCTCATGTAACACTTTATATACATCTCATATATTAATACCGTATATAACACTTTATATACACCTTATATAACAACTTTACATATAACAGATCTTATTGCAAATAATACCTAAAAATAAAATATGATTAAAATGTGCGATCCCTTCGGTTTCCTTCCATGACCGAAGAGCTTAATCAGTAAAGCGCTGGAAGGGATATCGTTCCTATTTAGGGCATCATACTGATGCCTGGGCGAGTTTGTTTTGCCTGGAATACTGAATAAAAATTGAGGAAGAAAAGATAAGAGAATAAAGATAAAGAAAAATGTAAAGAAAAGCGGATATGTTGAGGAAGAAATCACCTGCTTCAAACTACTGGAATGCTAAGTTTGCAAACAGTTTGCAAACACCCCGTATGTGTGTAATTTTGAATTTGGAAATACAGTGGAGAGTACAGAGTGTAATATTATTATACTATACATTAGAAAGGTATAAAATCGACATCATAAAGAGTGTAATAGCCAGACTGATGCCAGAATCGACGCAATAAACAATGTAATAAACAAACAGGTGCCAGAATCGACATAATAAACAATGTAATAGCCAGACTGGTGCCAGAATCGACATTATAGACAATATAATAGCCAGACTGTCTCCAAAATCGACATTTTTAATTGGACAATTAAAAATATGGCAAGTGCTACAATCCCAGTAATCTGATACCAGAGATAATTCTAATGGGAGAACTACATGTAACTAAGGTATTTCATTTTGCGGATCGTCCTACGGCTCAAATAGTAATGGAGTCATTTCTTGCTTGCAGAATATATGGGCACAGCCGAAATGGCATTCAAAATTATAATTGAGCGAGAACAAGGAGGGAAAGTTTGATTATAATGCAGTAGCCTATTACAGCAAGTTGTAAAGAAGGATTGCAATGAATATAAGTTTTTCTACATTGTTCAGAAAGAGATAGGAAGATAAATCCCAAAAGGAATAACTACTAGAGCTTACAGTAGCTATAGAGCTACTAGAGAGACAATAATTTTTGAACGACGACTGCCTGCAAAGCACGGAAACTGCTGATTTGTGACAAGAGTTGTGACTTGAAGTATAAGTCGTAATTAATTAGTATATGAATGAATATATGTGGGCCTAACATAATCTTATATAATGAGGTTGATAATTTAAAAAAAATTGTATCATATTGTTCGAAATTATAAAAGTTAGGTAAACACGAGTCATTACACTATTACACTTATAAGTTAGTGTGATCTCCACCATTTAATATTTAAATGATAATGAGTCACGGTTAGAAATCGTTATATATTAGTTTATTGAGTATTAATTATGTCTCAATGTAAATTTGTTTTGTAGATAACTAACTAAAATTCATGAATAATTCCTAATTATTAAATTCCTGCATTGGATAAATATAACGTTAATTGTGAAAGTAAGTAATCATTGTGTGCCATAAAAATGTATTTTTTACTTAAATAAACTTCCCTTGTGAGTATAGTTATAATTACATACATTGCTTGTGTTTCGAGAACAACCCTCAAAAGTTTCCTCTTAATTAAGAGTCAACTTATCTAATCTGAAAAATAAATTGTTGTACATTAACTACAATATTTAACTTATGAATTATAATATTTATTTAGGAGCATTCAAAGATTTATAACATGAATTTACAAATAATATTTTATACTAAAACTACTCATTTCGTCTTTTATGTAGGAGACTTAGGAGGGGATGTGAGACAAAGCAATATTTGCCAAAATATTAAAATATAATTATCGCTCCAATCAGGACCGATCCTATGCAATTATACAAAGAAATGCCAATCAAACACAAGGAAGGCGTGTTTCCCCGCAGAAAGGTAAAAAATAAATTAGGATAACTTAATGAAAGAGAACACAAGATATTGGAAAGTATCTTTGAGCTATGAGACGGATAAGCAGAAAAGGAAATAATGTTGGCAGTAACGAAAAATAAACAGTGCTTTAGGGATATATTCCAGATTATACAGAGTCAAACATAATCTCTCCCTTATGCCAAGTACACACAAGTCAAATCCAGTGATCTGCTGTGCAGTTAAAATTCATACAAGGTACATGCCAGTCATTAATTATAAACAACTGGGGCGAGCGCAGATCTTTCTTTGATATTTTGGTAAATACTTAGTCTCACACATCGACTTTTCTAACTCGTTTACACTTCAGCAACGCTAAGTTAGAATCTCCTTTAAAAGAAATTAGAGGGTATGTGGCAACGTCCTGAAAATGCAATATACGGAAGTTTCTTGTTTTAATCCATCAATTTTAAATTTATTAAAATAGCCATCACAGAAGCGTCATTATTACTTTCCTTACATACATAATGTATAAGGAAAAGTATTGTGACAGGGTCGAAAATTCGAATTCGAGTTTTCGACGGGAGAGCACGTTTCAAGCACCCCTGATCACGAATAAAAAATTTGTGAGGTGATGTGTGTGTGTGTGTGTGTGTGTGTGAAAGTATGTGTGTGTGTGTGTGAAACTATGTCTGTGTGTAAAAATATGTGTGTGTTTGTGTGCGTATCAGTGAGTCTGTGGAGACAATATCTCACGAACGAATGGAGCGATTTAAATGATATTTGGTACTAAAATCACAATCCTTGAATACTGGAATCCTATTGTTTTTAAACGTAATCGAATGTTCAGAACCCCTAAATTTTCTAGTGAAATTTAAAAAAAAATCATCAAAAAACCAAAACCTTTAATAAAGTTATGCAAATAGACATTTCTTATGTAATTTTTTCTTAGAAAACGATTGACATAAACTTTAGAACGCTAGCATGAACCGTTGTCGATATATTGCACATTTTTCAAATACATTTATTAAAAAATCCTATAAATTAAAAAAGATATATTAACTGTTGAGAAACATGTTCATTTTTCATATATAATATCATGCGATAAATTTGGTGATATCTTTCTCTCTTGGTTTTAGCTCGTTCCATTCATAAGAAAAGATACTTTGAGTAATACTTTTGTATTTGAACGTCAATAGTCATTTATCTGCTATAAGAATAACTTATTTCTCCATCCATAACACTTGGCCAGATTTTGACGGCGAATTTGGTGGAAAGTCTTAGCGACTTTTTCAATGTTGCCAAATTAACGAAAATCTCGCCAAATGGATAAAACATGACGCTAAATCGATGAAAATGACGACAAATTGTCGAAAATTCAATATCTTGGAAATAATATAGGTATCTGCTATAAGGAAAACCTATTTTTTTACTGTAAAAGTAGTAAATTCATTGCATTATATAAGGAAAGTCATGTGTTGCCCACATCAGATTTTTAATGAAGGCGAAGTTGGCTACCAGCTTGATGGACCAGAGGGACTAGGTTTTTGGATCTAAATCTACTCCAGTGGTGATACCATGCCGAAAGCCCAGACCGTCCGACTCGTCTATGACATGAGCAGCCGTTTAGACTGCCGGGAAAGATATACCTTATGTTGTTGTTGGGACCCAGGCCGTCCGACCTACCAGAAAGGTGTAAGGTAACCGTTTGGAAGTGCCACCCAATTTAGACCGGAACCCAGTTTACAAAAACTTCCGGATATTGGTAATTTTGACAAATGCGTTTAAGATTATTGATGTGGAGAAAGTGAAACCGAGGATCAGAAAACCGATATATTCGAAATAGCTGGTTTAAAATGATGTTTCTAAACAGATGAATAGAATTACAAGAATGATATGATAGCAGCTTTATGATAGTGAAGTTGTAAGAATCTTTTTTATCATAAAGATTGGTGATCACATGATTATTGAGAGTATTTAAATTTAGGTCTAAAAAATTTATAGTTTGACTAACGCTAGGCTCATTAGGAATTAATTCTAGGTTAGATAGGTAAAAATCAATATTAATAGGATAGGAATCATCAATGATAATACAAATTAAGTCGTCAACATATCTATATATATATATATATATATATATATACATATTATTAAGCTAATATAGTTTCTAAACAGTAGAGTTTGACATTTGTTGTGAGTACGTAGATCAATTTCATCAACCTAAAAGTCATTTCGAAAATTTTTCGAAATGTGCGTGACTTGTACAATTTTATTTTTGCTTCTGAGCACCCGTGAATTAAAGATTCTTACTATGTTAATTTATGGCATGAATATGAAATGATATAATCCCTTTCTAATTTCTTTAATTACTCTATTTCTTTACATATTCTCTATGAATTTTGAAATGGGTCTATAGAAATTGCGATTCTAAATTCGAACGATTCCTACGGATATCCTGTTGATGATATCATAAGTGAGGGCTGGTAAGTGCCCATTGAAGTCATCTGAAGAGGAGAATATCCGGGTTGCGATAGGTTTTACATAGAATATGCAAAGGGGAAATGCATTCTCGGAAGTCGCGACGTCACAACATGTTTTTTTTTATATTTTATTCTAAACGAATGTATTGTTAAAGCATTTTCAACTGTTTTCTAATTCGATGCCAGTTCTGGTGAAATTTTAATCAAAGTTTTTCATCTTAAATCCCACTTAAAACCGGGTGATCGTTTTAATTGAAAAAACATGACGATTAATTACTTCGGAACAATAAGATTTCCAATGTTTATCGTCGCTTTCAAAAAGTATATGTCAGTCATTTTTAAAAAGCCGTTTGAATGAATTTAACTATATGTGCTCTTTGCTCGTTTTCAGCTTTTAAATTCATAATTGTATTATTATTATGGAGCTTTTGTTTATGCGTTGTTGATGTGTTATATATATATGTTTTACTTATTAACCTGAATGCCCACAGTTGCTGTTTATTGGCAACTTTCTGAATCCCTTGATACTTATTTCGTATTCCTCTAGTTGTTATTATGTTTTGAATATCACTCACTATTTAAAGCAAAGACAAAAAACTATTAGCACTAACTATTTTACCTCATCGAATCATATATCATATGTATCTATCATATGATTCTTCAAAACAATAATTTAAAAACTTCCATTTCAATTATCTGAATTTATATTCATTCATAAACAATCGATCATTTCACCATGATATTGTATTTTTCATTTACCGTCGAATAATCTGCAGTTCTGAATAAAATATTCATGGCTGAGAGATAGATGTCACGATAAATAGAAAGGCCAGTTAATTAAAATCTCCTTCAAGGAGAAGCAATCACTCATTATTTTACAAAAAGAAAAGCGGTGGCCAAATCTTGATTGAAATATCTATAATTCAATTTTACCTTCTGACGTCTTGTATTAGAGAAGTACGAATAAAGATAATTTGAAAGCAAAATATATGCTAAATAAGTTAGAGATTCAGAAAGTAAATGCAGTTTTAATTAGAACAATTCCCTTGATATTTTATATAAGATATGAATTAACAATTTCTGAACACAGATTGCTATAATTCGCTGCCTTCAGTAATAATATTCTTAAAGAAGATCGTAATTTCCAGCGATTTACTTGTGATTCATTATTACGATTTGTGCAAAAATGTTTAAAGGTCAAGCTTGTTTACTTTATATAATCTGTCCTTACTTCTGTGCTAAATATGTCATAACGACTCAATAATAATATAACCACGAAGAACAATAAAAAATAAATGTTCCTAAATGACATTACAGTCCCCTTGTGGCAGACATGAGATTTATTATTATGATCTGAAGAACATTTTGAAAGATTAATATTGCTTGCATTCTGGAATTTTCTTTACTTTTGAACTAAGCGTGTCATATAGATACAATTATAACAGTAAAAATCTGATGTGGGCAGCACATGACTTTCCCTGCAGACTTATATCCACGTTCTCTTTATTTTAATTAAATTTATTTCACTTTTAATTCAATTTTCGTTCTCATTCGGTAACCAGACTTATTTTCAAAGGTGGCTTAGAGAAAATACGAAAAACTAAAATATCTCGAGAACGGCTAGGCCTAGTGTAATGGAGTTGATCTTATTCTTTTCTTCGTCAAAAATTACGTATTAAACAAGCATTTAATGGATATATTTGGGCATACGTAGTTCTTTAGTTTAGATTTTGACGATTTTTGCGGGCCATTTTGCAGAAAAAGGCAGGTTATTTTTTCCGAATCGTACCAAAATCTAATCAGCACCAGGGTGACCCACAAGTGACTCATCTACCGAATTTTGTGAAATTCGGTCCATTAGTTTTTCAGTTAGAGTGGATACAAGCTTTTGCGGGCCATTTCGCAAAAAAGGCGGGTTCTTTTATCCCGAATCGTACCCAAAACTAATCAGCACCAGATTCGCCCACAAGTCACTTACCTACCAAATTTTGTGATATTCGGTCCATTAGTTTTTTAGTTAGAGTGGATACAAAATCTGCACAGACAGACAGACACACAGACAGACAGACAGACAGACACACAGACAGACAGACACACAGACAGACACACACACAGACGTCACGCTAAAAATAGTTTTTTCGTATTCTAGAGGTCTCGAAACGTGTAGATCCGTCGAAAACTCCAGTTGCGATTTTCGGCATGATTCCAATACTTTCCCTATACATTACAATGTATTGCAGGGAAAGTAATAATACTAAAAAACAATAATAATCGTATTCTTAAAGACCATTACAATCCGGCCTTCGCATATGTGAAATGTATTATGATGATTTTAGAATCTTTTAAAGATTATGCTTGTTCACATCCAGGTAATTTCCACGACTTTGTGAACCAAAAATTCGGCGTTAAAATTGTGATAATTTAATGTTTTATTATTTTGATGAATATGTAATAATGTTAATATCATACAGAAATGAAAATACGCCTAATCAAATATATAATATTTTATAACGCATATGATAAATTAAAGGTGTTAATAGGTGTCGGAGATAAAATACAGTCGCCGTCTTCAGAGAAAATAAAACAGCGCAGTCAAAGTAGACCGATTCATTTGGTGAGTGAGGAACGAATATTTTCTTTATTTAGCTAAAATCCATTAAATAGTATAGGGTCGAATGGCATAAATATTGTTGTTGTTGTTGTTGAGACCCAGACCGTCCTACCTACCAGAAAGGTGTAAGGTAACTGTATGGACGTCCGGGAAGTGCCACCCAATTTAGACCGGAACCCAGTGGGGGAGGCATCCACAGGGACCGTACCCTCCTTCCCCTACCACCAACCTCTCGGAAGGACTTACGGACCCATATATTTAACGTGATCGTACTCCGCATGAACACGGCGGCATTTGTGGCAGCGTGCAAATCTAGCGCGCAAACCACGGGGATACCGCACCCGAGATGGCCAACAGCACGCGGCGTTCCGAGGTGGTCACCCACCAAGTACTAACCGCGCCCGATGCTGCTTCACTTCGGTGATCTAACGAGAACCGGTGTTTTCAGCACGGTACGGCCGTTGGCCGGCATAAATATTGTGTAAATGTTTTTCTCTAAACTTTAAAGTTAAACATTAAAAGCTGGGTTTTCTGATACGTACTGTATAAAACAAAACTTTAAAACCTTATTTTCTCAGGAATTGAATTCTTGAACGATTCAATGTTTAAACTGATATAACTCAAGAGAGCTAGAACTTTGAAATTTGAGACATAATTTGTGTCTAATAATAACTTTAATTTGTGTTCGAACTGCGTGCATAAAATTATAAATTCACAATTTTCAGCGTATAATGCTTGAGCCACTCCTATAAAAATCGGGTCTTTTCATCAAAACATTTGTTTAATTTTTTTCTTATTAGTAGACTAAAACATTCTTAAGACAAATTAAAAAGCATGCTTTCATCCAATAAAAAAAGTCTTGTTTTAAAGAGTGTATTAATTCCCATATATATCAATTTTCAAAAATCCCATTTTTTTTAAGCTTCAAATTAAAAAAAAAATAAAAAGATTTTATATTTATTTTAATATTTACACCCAACAATAGCAAACATTTGTGCAAAAAATTATGGAATAAAAAAAAATTAAAATTGTCATATCAATACATGCATATTGATCAAATTTTTATTACATACATGCTAAGGATGTTGAAAAAAAATATGAAAACAATACCGATTGCTTTCATCTGAAAAATTGTATTAGATTGTTATTAGGCTGCGAAGATATCAGACTTGGGAGCAATAATCACATTGTCAGCTTCCTCCAATACAACCCCACTACCCTGACCCCACAAGCCTGACCCCACTACCCATTTCTACCCACCAATACCTTGATTATTTCTTCCACAAACAAAACGGCAGGGTCTGTCGAGATATTTTCCCGTTGTATGAGTTGATTTTTAAATCTCAGACGTTTCCCGCGAAAATATATGCTGATATGGCTGTTGATGTACGTGTTACATTTGTTAAATCAAACCACAGGCTGTTTTATTAAACTTTCTGTGACATTTTGACGAAATTCCGGCCAACATCCAGTTTCGTAGGTGTTGCCAAATGAAATAAATTTACGAATCTGAAAAATGAACTGGAGTTTGGTCTTTTTATACAAGAATCCATTTTTAAGCAGTTTGTAACTGTTTTTTACTTTCCCTGCAATACATGGTAATGTATAGGGAAAGTATTGGAATCATGCCGAAAATCACAACTCGAGTTTTCGACGGATCTACACGTTTCGAGACCTCTAGAATACGAAAAAACCATTTTTAGCGTGACGTCTGTGTGTGTGTCTGTGTGTCTGTCTGTCTGTCTGTGTGTCTGTGTGTCTGTCTGTCTGTCTGTGCAGATTTTGTATCCACTGTAACTAAAAAACTAATGGACCGAATTTCACAAAATTTGGTAGGTAAGTCACTTGTGGGCGGGGCTGGTGCTGATTAGTTTTGGGTACGATTCGGAATAAAAGAACCCGCCTTTTTTTGCGAAATGACCCGCAAAAGCTTGTATCCACTCTAGCTGAAAAACTAATGGACCGAATTTCACAAAATTCGGTAGATGAGTCACGTATAGGTCACTCTGGTGCTGATTAGATTTTGGTACGATTTGGAAAAAATAACCTGCCTTTTTTTGCAAAACGGCCCGCAAAAATCTTCAAAATCTAAACTAAAGAACTAGGTATACTCAGATATATCCATAAAATGCCCGTTTAATACGTAATGTTTAACGATGAAAAGAATAAGACCAACCCCATTACACTAGGACTAGCCGTTCTCGAGATATTTTAGTTTTTCGTACTTTCCCTACGCCACCTTTGAAAATAAGCCCGGTTACCGAATGAGAACGAAAATTGAATAAAAGTGAAATAAATGTAATTAAAATAAAGAGAACGTGGATATATGTCTGCAGGGAAAGTCATGTGCTGCCCACATCAGATTTTTTAATTTTTCAAGAAATTGTTTTTCCAAATGATCACAATTAAAGCTTGTTACCCTTAATTTTAAAGAGTTTGAAAAAATATTTCTATTGTTACCAAGCTTGATAATGTAACACCCTCCCCCATCGAGGGGTACGAATAGCTTCACGATCAAAAAAAAATATAGCGGCATATTTCACAACAGTTATTGAAACTGTTCAGTTTCGTGATTATTGAGCCATAAATAACCCCTTTTAGACATAAGGTCAAATTTTGTCCGATACTCCCATGATGAAAAAAGAAAAAAAATCAAATAAATATCGAATCCTTCAAATTAAAAATATTTAATATAATTTATCCTTCAAATTAAAAAAAAAATCTACCTAGTTCTAGATTTTTCATTCACAAAGCCGGGTATAAAGTTTCAGGAAAACCCATAAATATTTGTGGCAATTATAGTGTTCACAATAAATCGACCACAGACATACAGACATACAAAAAGACAGCCGGACGGATATTACTCCAAAAGTAGACAAAACGTGTTCAGGAGGTCCTAAAACAAAAATTGGCATCAAAATCTTGAAGTAGAAAATTTTAGTGAAAATAATACTTTCTCAATACAACGTATGAGAAATTAAAAATATTAAACTTGATGTAGCAGCATATGTGGACTTCTAAAGCAAAATTAATTTACTTTAATAACGCTGCAGAATTATGTTGACCTTTGACATACAGAAAATATATCATTTTTTCCCACTATTATGATGAACATATATGATACATGTATAATGTAACCAATGGTTTCTAAGTACATTATACAGGATGATTGAACAATCACGGACATCAAATTTCAAAATCATATAATGTACTGATAAATTGAAATAGTAGACATTTCATTGAAATAGTAGACTTTTCATTGAAATAGTAGGCTTTTCATTGAAATAGTAGACTTCAATAAGTGCCTTTAATACATCCTCATAAACGTATCAGAAATATCGTCTGCTATTTTTAATACTAATTTCGTACCAAGTAAAGAACATGGAAATTTCCCAGATTGAAATAATTTTTCTTTAGAGCAATTCTCTATAAACTGCCTGAAATAGAGACTACGTTGCTGAAACTATTCAATGAGCTCTTATAAAACTAATCAATGACATAATATCATCAGAATGGCTAGAGAAATATTGCTCTAGAACAAAAATTATTTTACTCTGGGGAAATGCTATTTTTTATCTTAAAAAAAGAGGTCGGACTATAGTCTGATGCTCTTTAACTCCATGGTCAGATGCATTAAAAAGGGCAGACGATATTTTTGATTTATTTTTGAGATTATATTAGTATAACTTAGCGGAAAATCATTCTACCATTTCAATATCTCGGTGTATTATAAAATTTTAACTTTTGATGTCCCCACACTATATATAGTAAGAAAAGTAAAAAAAAATATTATTAATATGTGCATGGTTTGATTTATTATATAATTCAACTCTTATAAAACTCATATATTTTTACTGCATAATTTAACGCTTTTTCTGGCATAGTATTTTTATCATGAAAAGTTGCTGACAATATTTCACGGCGACATCCAAAATAGCTAAGATGCCGTGCATGCAGAAATTTAAATGCAAAATATTCTATTTCTGAAACTTTGAGTCCAAAGCTGCAATCATGAAAGTCTCTCTTGGTGTATTTTAGGAGCAAAATAAACGTCTCCGAAGTTGTTTCGCAGATTTTTATTCTAGGTCCATATAAAGATTTTTAAATAAACTTCAGCTTGTTCTACGTTTGAGTTATTTCCATCTTAACAGCAGTCAGATGTTTTATTCTATTTGCTCGTCCGCATTGCTGGCGTAGTGTTAGGAACGTTTTTTTTTTACCAAACTGTAATTACGGATGAAATATTTTTCTACTTGAATTGGAGAAGAATAAGGAGAAATGAAGGGTACGGCGAAAGTAAAATGTAATTTGCATTAGATTTCTTCTTTTTCAGAGTACTTAGCATGGAGAAATTTTGAAATGGCGTTAAAGTTACGTTAAATTAGGTCTTAAAAGTAAACTAATGAAATTTATTGTCAAAACTGTTTCTAAGTTCTAATTAAAGACACACATAAAAATACGCTGGTAGTAAAAAATTGATTTAAATTAATATCGATTCGTTTGCTGTTAACTAAAATTAATGCACTTTTTCAAACAGCAGATGACTGTTTTTGCTCATAAAACGCACCTATACGTACCAGAATCCATATAGAAGACTAAATAAAATTAAGATACATTTATATCTATATCATTTTTACTTTCCCTGCAATGCATAGTAATGCATAATGAAAGTACTGGAATTATATCAAAAATCTGACCGCGAGATTTCGAATCCAATTCAGTCTAAATTTAAAATCAGAAATTCAATGTAATTTTAAATAATTATCCGTGTCTTATTTTGTTCAATTAAATTAAATTTAATATATTATGAAAGAAAAGAGGAAATGAGTTTGAACCAATAGAACGAGTCATGTGCAGCCCACATCAAATTTTTATATCTCAGATCACAGAATTTATAGTAATAAATTGATTTCGCATAAATACAATTATTTGAATGGTCATTTTAGTATATTTGATCTATTGTGATAAAATAATATAACACTTCTGGAGTCCTAGAAGCAGCAATTGTAAAACGGAAGAGGACTGGGTATATCAAATTGGACCAATTAAGTGTGAACTTTTAGTGGATAATCGTATATCAGAATAATATAAAATGTATATTTAAAATACAAAAATATTGCAAACTAACTTTTCAAATAATTATGACTCAGCGAATCCTGCAAAGTTCATCTTGACATTAGCATAGTAGAAACAGCAACGGTGAAACGGAGGAGGATTGTATATATCAAATTGGACCAATTAATGTGAAATTTTAATGACAATTGTATATCAAAATAATACAAAATGTATATTTAAAATATAAAAGTATTAGAAAGCAGCTTTTCAAATGTTCGTAACTTAATAAAGCCTGCAAAGTTTACCATGACAATAGGTTGCCAGTACGGTGTTTTTCCCTTATGGTTCTCAAAAGAGCTTTCACGGAAGGAATTTTTTCTGCGCATGTGAAATTTCCTTGTAAAGATGCTAATTTTCACAATTATCTCTAGAGAACTCAAATGTACATATTATGCATAAAAGTTTCCTATTCATAAAACTTAACCTTGGAGATTACGTCAACTGCCTGGGTTTCGATTTTACGAAAAGCACATTTAATTAATCTTATTTAATATTATTTTGTTGTGTAAGAGCAAAATTAATTCTAAAAACACATTTCAAGATACATAATATTTCTAAACAAAATTGTAAGCTTATTTTGCACAAGTAATTGTAAACTCATACTATGAGGATTTAACATTCACGTAAGTTTAATATTAATTTTATTTTCAAATATTTTTATTAACACTTGCTTACTTTATATTTAAGTTTCTATTTAAATATTTTTCATCACTAAATAAGAATAGTCTCAATTTATTTAAAAATACTGTTTACAAACATTAGAAAATACTTTAAATGATTCAGCGTTTCAACAATTGCAGCAGAATTAGACGCATTTATCTTCTTCAAAGCTATCTTCTTCAACTACATTCCTCAAATAACGTTATTTTTATGCTACTAATACTCCTCTGAACAGATCGCCGAGTTCGACATGCTGTGAACATTTTTTCCAAGACTCATAGCGCTACGGCATTAAGCGGGAATTTGGTCAGTCATTCTCTCATCGATGGAACAAGATACGTAGGAAAAGAATAAAATATTTTTTGAATTTGAAAAAAAATATATTTTATTTATTTATTTATTTTTATTTTACGGTTTTGATACTTTAATTCAATATATATTTGAAAATGACACTAATGACGTGGTTATCGTGGTTTGAAAATGACACTAATGACCACAAATGACGTGGTTATCGTCGATGAAACGTTCGGATGTAATGTTTGTAATCACTTCACTGAGCGCAGTCAACGCAAGTGATTACGTCATACTAACATATAGATCTTCAAATTATAACAATGGTTTTCTGTTACGTGTTTCTAGCAATATGCCGTTAATTCCATTATAAACTTCCCTTTCAACCCGGTCACATTTATGATTAATAATTAAGATGTACTGTACCCCATGCCCTAATACAGCTTTTCTCAAAGTATGTTCCGCGGAACCTTTGGGGTTCCAGAAGCTCCGTGGCGTGATAGTATCGAGTAAATGTTCAAAAAATTTAAAAATACGAATAAAATTTGGATCCATATTTTGGACCACAATGGACATTTTCTCATTTTGGGAATCCGCCATAAAATTGCATTTTAAAAGAGTTCAGGGAAACACTACCCTAAGATGTTTTACACTAAAAATATCAAAATAATTACCTAGGCAAATAGTAGTTAATTAAAAACTATAAACAATATACTCAAAAGTCATTAAAATATTTCTTTGATTCGCACAACTAAAAACACTTTCGATGGTGTCTTAATTTTAGGCTGGTCTTGCTGGAGTATACAGGGTGTCCAGTGCTATCGGGGCCCAATGGCTATTTCCTCAACCGTTAGTCACAGAGATACACATCCAATTACAAAAATGTTTTAAATTTTAATATATATTATCTTAGACACAGTTTAAATCAATAAATGCATGTCTGAAAGAAATACGAAATATAAATTTTTATACAATCCCCCGGTTCTACCAATTATATTTAGGAAAATCATCCTCACACAATTTTATGCAAAATAAAAAAAAATCATCTTTTTACGACCAAAATTGACCGACTTATAGCTGTTTAAATTTGGAGCACTGTTTGTGTTGAGAAATGGTCAATACGGTCAATGATTAGTTGGTTGCCTGCAGAAATGGCCAATACGGTCCCTGATTGGTTGGTTACCTGAAACGGGACATTTTTATGGATGGAAAAGCGACTTAAGTCATAAAGTTTAAAACTTCATAATTCGGTGAATTTTGGTCGTAAAAGGAAGATTTTTTTATTTTCATGGAATTGCATGAGGATGATTTTCGTAAATATAATTGGTAGGACCGAGGGACCGTATAAAAATTTATATTTCTTATTTCTTTCAGAAATGTATTTATTGATTTAAACTGTTTATAAGATAATATATTTTAAAATTCAAAACATTTTTGCAATTGGATGTATATCTCTGTGACTAACGGTTGAGGAAATAGCCATTGGGCACAGATAGAACTGGACTCCCTGTATAGTAACCAATGTCATTTTCATGAAATTTTTCTAGTCTCAATCATAGATGGTATTCAAGTACAGAGTCAGGTAAGATTTTTAATTCTCCACTAATATCGACATAATTGTCACAAATTTTTATTGATTTTGTCTTGCAAGCAGAAAAGATTCATGCAAGTTTTGTGTTCTCAATTCATTTCATAAATAAATAAGAATAAAAAATTGTGTGTTCAATACATAATCCTATAAAAATCATCATCCACAAAACCCTTAACTATATAGTGACTTGGTCTGAAAATTCTGGTCAAAAGTTTTAAAGCGCAGTTTGTCAACATTGGAAGTTTCACGGAAATGCCCTCAATAGCACTTTCACCAAACATTTAAAAAATGCAGTTTCATAATAATTTCGAGATTAAAAAAATGTCATACTTCTAAATAAAAATTTGTCGGCGGATGATGGTGCCGAAATGTTTTGAAATAAATAACATTTTATATAATAAAACTCCAGTAAAGTTCAATAAGTTTATTCTTTTTTTAGCCTCATTTGTTTCGTTTACAGGCTTTCAAAGTACTGCCAGTTACTAACTAACTGTTTATAGCTAACTACTGTTTATAGCACTTTTAGTTTTCGCTCCGATTTCATCCGGAAACTGCAACTCCACTTCTATATATCCAATAATTTTACTAACTTGTTTTGCGGTATTTAAGTTAAACATATATAATATATCTGCTAGGATTTTACATTCAAGTTAATTTATAAAATTGCCTGCCGACACATATATCTGTACTTGAATACATATATTTCCACCACCTCCGTTGAAGTCTCACTAATCATAAAACATCTTTAGAATCTCAAAGTTAGTTTAATTTCCTAATTTTTTTAAAACAAAACGAAATCTCTCTCCCTCTTGCTTGTGCAAAAATATTTCACAAAATAGTAAGTAAATAGATTGAGCTGCAACAATCGTGACATTTTATATATTATAGATTTCCCATCCATTAGAAAACCCAGTTTAAAACGTCAAATCATTAAACATCTTTAGAATCTCAAAGTTAGTTTAATTTCCTAATTTTTTTAAAACAAAACAAAATCTCTCTCTCTCTCTCTTGCTTGTGCACAAATATTTCACAAAAAAGTAAGTAAATAGATTGAGCTGCAACAATTGTGACATTTTATACATTATAGATTTCCCATCCATTAGAAAACCCAGTTTAAAACGTTAACGTATTGAAATTATTACTTCGAAACAAAAGAGCTAGATCCAAAATCTAGTTATACAAGGTTTTTAAAGAGCTACAAATTCCCGCTTATTGTATATAGCACTTTCAGTTTTTAAGATATAAGCATTACAAACTTGAAAAACAGAAAATTTTCATATTTCTTCAATTGACAAGAAGATTACTCGAAAAATAAGAGATGATTTTTAGTTTAAGACAATTGTTTTAAAAACAAATATAGATTTAGAGACTAAATTTCCTCATTCATATTTTTGTCGCTTACTATTTATATCTATATTTTATAGCTTTGAAGATATTTCGAATGAAAGTACTTTCACACTTCTTCAACTTCACAAGAAGATTACTCTAAATTCATAAGAGCCTTTTTAAAAAATAAATATAGATTTAGAAATTAAATTTCTCCATACATAATTTTGTCACTTAATATTTCTATCTATATTTTGTAGTTTCGAAGATATTTCTAGTGAAAGTATAAAAATGAAAAAATAACTCGGTCGTACAGATACTTTTTAAAGTATTTTTTCTTCTAAACTGGAGCCCGATTAAAAATCCATTTATACACACTTATACGGCTTTAAGAATGCTAGAAATTTCTTCTTATTGTTCAAATCTAGCTCTTTTGGTATTTTGAGATATAAAAAGTGCAAACTTGAAAAATGGAAAATGTTCAATCTCCTTTAATTTGACAAAACGATTACTCAACTATGAGAGCCTTTTTTAGTACTAAAACAATATTTTAATAGTAAATTGTCTAGTACACAATTTTGTCGTTTACTATTTATATCTATATTTTCTAATTTACTATACATTATAAGTAAATGTTAGAAAAGAGAAAAAACATTCACACCGGAGAGCTACACTTTTTAAATTTTTCAAAGAGAAAATCGAAATATTTAAATATTAAAATTAATTTTATATATTCATAATCTGGATCATATTTCCGAAGAAAGAAGAAAAATTATTTGCATTTTCATACATCATCTGCGGGAGTATAAGCGTTGAAAGTGACTATTTTTTTTCGCAAAGCTCCGCTTTTTTGCCAAAGAAACCCCAACATGTTATTCACATCAAAAAATGTGCTTATAAGCAATTTTTCTCATATAACAATATTACTATCAATGATGCAAGGAAAGCACCTCTGAAAATTAAAATTTACGCTATTCTTTAAAAGTGTGGTTCTCAAAAATTAACATATCCACTCCTATAAAAATAAAATGACAGTACAAAACTAGCCTGGAGATAAGTTTAAGAATTCAAACTGAAAGCACACACACACAAAAAAAAAAACCAACCATACAAATGCAACAAAAATAAATGCGTTAAAACAGAGACTCATGAGTCGTCCTCAAATATCAGGGCTAAAACAACACATCTTCTGCGGGAAGCATTTAAAAATATTTGTTTTGCGTCGGAGGCATCACTATCTACAGGCGTATAATTTCGCTTTTCCACGGTATTTACTTTAATTACAGAAGCAGGCATCTTATGGGGAGATAAAAATTGACGTATTCATTTACCAACGCTTTTCAATTAAGTAACTAATTACGAAATTTCTTTGCTTAAAAGTATTGACTCTGCGTAAAAACAGGGATGATTAATTTTCAGGGAGAAAGTACTAACTCGTTTCACCTCAAATAATTAACTATCTTTTTAGTCACAATGCACACAGTGAAATAAGTGTTTCGGTGAGATGTGCATTAGTTTGCTTTCAAGAAAACTAATGATCCGCTAGGTTGCAATTAATTATTTCTTTTATTAAATTAACTTCAGTTAGTGCTGATTAAAAATTGTATATTTTACATTGTTTCATAAATATAGTTTTCTCATAACTCCCTATACATCTCTTTATTAACTCCTGCCTGAAGTGTTTTAAAGCTGCAAAAGCAGGGTCTACTAATATAATAGCGACTGTGAGCCACCTATTTCGATTGGATAGTTTACACTGTTTCATGAATATAGTTTTCTCATAACTCCCTGTGCATCTCTTTAACTCCTGACTGAAGTGTTCTAGAGCTGCAAAAGCAGGGTCTACCAATATAATAGCGACTGTGAGTCACCTATTTCGATTGTATATTTTACACTGTTTCATGAATATAGTTTTCTCATAACTCCCTATGCATCTCTTTAACTCCTGACTGAAGTGTTCTAGAGCTGCAAAAACAGGGTCTACTAATATAATAGCGACTGTGAGCCACCTATTTAGATTGGATATTTTACACAGTTTCATAAATATAGTTTTCTCATAACTCCCTATGCATCTCTTTAACTCCTGTCTGAAGTGTTCTAGAGCTGCAAAAGCAGGGTCTACCAATATAATAGCGACTGTGAGTCACCTATTTCGATTGTATATTTAACACTGTTTCATGAATATAGTTTTCTCATAACTCCCTGTGCATCTCTTTAACTCCTGACTGAAGTGTTCTAGAGCTGCAAAAGCAGGGTCTACTAATATAATAGCGACTGAGAGCCACCTATTTAGATTGGATAGTTTACACAGTTTCATAAATATAGTTTTCTCATAACTCCCTATGCATCTCTTTAACTCCTGACTGAAGTGTTCTAGAGCTGCAAAAGCAGGGTCTACCAATATAATAGCGACTGTGAGCCACCTATATTGATTGGATATTTTACACTGTTTCATGAATATAGTTTTCTCATAACTCCCTATGCATCTCTTTAACTCCTGACTGAAGTGTTCTAGAGCTGCAAAAACAGGGTCTACTAATATAATAGCGACTGTGAGCCACCTATTTCGATTGGATAGTTTACACTGTTTCATAAATATAGTTTTCTCATAACTCCCTGTGCATCTCTTTAACTCCTGACTGAAGTGTTCTAGAGCTGCAAAAGCAGGGTCTACTAATATAATAGCGACTGTGAGCCACCTATTTAGATTGGATAGTTTACACTGTTTCATAAATATAGTTTTCTCATAACTCCCTATGCATCTCCTTAACTCCTGACTGAAGTGTTCTAGAGCTGCAAAAGCAGGGTCTACTAATATAATAGCGACTGTAAGCCACCTATTTAGATTGGATAGTTTACACAGTTTCATAAATATAGTTTTCTCATAACTCCCTATGCATCTCTTTAACTCCTGACTGAAGTGTTCTAGAGCTGCAAAAGCAAGGTCTACCAATATAATAGCGACTGTGAGCCACCTATTTCGATTGGATAGTTTACACTGCTTCATAAATATAGTTTTCTCATAACTCCCTATGCATCTCTTTAACTCCTGACTAAAGTGTTCTAGAGCTGCAAAAGCAGGGTCTACTTATAGAATAGCGACTGTGAGCCACCTATTTTGATTGGATAGTTTACACTGTTTCATAAATATAGTTTTCTCATAACTCCCTATGCATCTCTTTAACTCCTGACTAAGTGTTCTAGAGCTGCAAAAGCAGGGTGTACTAATAGAATAGCGAATGTGAGCCACCGATTTCGATGGGATATTTTACACTGTTTTATAAATATAGTTTTATCATAACTACCTATGAAAAAAGTAATGGATGAAAACATTTCACAAAATTTTGAGTCAGAATCCACCTATTACAAATGTAAATGAAATAAAAATATCCTATGATTCAATTAGATGAAAGTTGGGTATGAAAATAAAGCGAATAAAAATATAATAAATTTTTGAGAGGAGTATTCAAAAATATAACGCATAGAGACTAAGAAAAAAAAATAAATGAAATTTTTCATTATTGCATTCACAGTGGTAAAGTACAGTAAAAGAAATTATCTGTTTACTTTAATTAAATCTGAAAGGAATAGGTTGAAGACTATATTATCAATTTTAACTCCTGTATGAGTAAATATGTATACAAAATATTTTAATCAGTTTCATAGGACTTTTAGGTTAGGTGAAAATACACAATTTAGTAGCCATCTAACCGATTTATTACAATACTGTACGGCTGAATCCTATTCAGATAATTTTGTTAATAATCACTATAGAAATTTTAAATTCAATTTATAAATTTGTTAATTAGCGTTATAGTCATATTTTTAATAACTTCTTACATTAATATTTTTATAGATATTCTTGCAGTTTTTGATTAATCATTGTGATAAGTATTAGATACGTCTTATTTTACAATAATTATTTATTAAATAATTTAATTATTTATTTTTTCATTTCCTTAATTTCTGGAGTTATAATTTATTTGTATATCAATTATCACTTGAGTACCAAACTTCTTCAAGAGTATTTCTAAAGAATCTCATCAGATGGCGCTCTATACAACTCCATCGCGTATTTTTCTCATGGTAGTTCATTGCTATATTTAGCATTAAGATTGAAGATGATCATATGTATGATTTTTTATTTCTAATCGCATCCTTATTAAATAATATGTTATATATTGTTATATTTAGATTTTTGTACTATCATCCCCCCCCTTTCCATTTTTCTCTTATTATTTCAAGTTTTTTATAATAAGTTGGATCTTTTTATGATGTTTCAACTCCGTGGTTGCATCATAATATGAAACACATTTAGAAGTTCTGTGGATGTAAAGATCCTTGGAAATTAGCATTTACAGAGATTCTATCCAATCCCATCTATTTAGATATACATCTCTCCATCAAATTTTGTCATTTTAATATTTTGGACCTGCAACATTTACCATTTCTCTGACGCACGTACTTCGATTGTATGTATTACCCTTGTAAACTGCGAATAAAATCCCATTTTTTATTACTTATATCACATTTCAGTATAGAATTAAGATCAATTTTAATTCTCTGGTATCAATGTTTTCCTTTTGTTAGATATTATATATGAAATCCTCTTTGACAGATATCATATAACCTCTTTAATGTTATTGAACTAGGCTATGCCATTTATTTCATGTTCTATATATTAGCTTGCTTATCTTTATATTTTTATTACATATATATATATATATATATATATATATATATATATATATATATATATATATACATATATATATATATATATATGTATATACTATACAGGGTATCCCAAGAACATTGACCTCGTCTTTTATTCCTTAAATATTGATCTTAGACATATATAATAAATTACATGCGTGAAAAAGGTACAGAATTTTATGAAATCGATAAAAATTTTCAGGGGATTAAATTTGAAGAAATACAAAATTTAAATTTTTAAACGACCCCGTACAAAAACGTTTCCAATGAGCAAAATGTGCCCCATACGCTAATAAGATGATGTACAAAATGTCAGCATTTTATCATAGAAAGTCCCAGAGATATGTTTAAACAAAGTTGGTGAGGAATTAATCACAAATTAAAATGTAAATGTTTACAGCAAGAGTGCAAATGTCGCAACGCAGAAATGCATCACAAGCAAATAATATCTGCCTCTTATCTTTAGATTTATTTAAAATTTTTCAAAAATATGCTTCCTGAAAAATACCTTAAAACTTTACATGATTAATTACAGAATAAAACTTGGAAATGGCACAATCAAAATGAATATTAAAACAGCTTAGAAATGTATGCATATTCAAATATCTGCCTCTTATCGGTGCATCACACAATCGCAACAGGCGTATCATCACAAGAGAAAGTTGTTTATGTTATGCCTTTGATCAATCGCCTCGCTTACGCAAGCGTAGCGTGAGTAGCCCGGCAGTCTGAGCGACCCTTATATATTTCAAATTTCTGCTACATTTTGAGTGTGTAGTTAGCCTGCCCGACAGTATGTCACAATACAGCAAAAAATAAGTTTTTGAAATGCTTATGCTGTACAGTTTATGCAATCGCAATGCTAACGAAACTACACTGGAATATCAACGTACTTTTCCCAATTCTCGACATCCTTCTGGGAGATTTATTTCCAGATTTGTGCAACGAGTGCGTGAAAGAGGAATCGTACATCGTGTAGGTGGACTAGGTAGGCATAGACCTCACTCAACGGACGTAGAAATTGATATTTTGGCTTACTTTTGCAGTCATCCACATAGTAGTGATCGTACCGCTGCTTCAGAAATTAACGTACCACGTACAACAGTGTGAATAATTTTGAGACTGAATAAATGGCATCCGTTTAACATTCATGGTGTGCAGGGACAGCAGCCAACAGATTATCAACGTCGTCTAGATTTTCGTAATTGGGCTCTAAATCAGGAAGATGCAAATCCCTCTTTCCTGTAAAACGTAATTTGGACTGACGAATGCTGTTTTCAATAAGATGAATACATAAATCATTGAAAATTGGTTTAAGTCAGCATTTTTGTCTTTTCATATCTCTGGGATTTTTTTATAATAAAATGCTGAAATTTTGTACATCACCTTATTAGCGTATGGGACACATTTTACTCATTGAAAATGTTATTGTATGGAGGCTGTATAAAAATTTAAATTTTGTATTTCTTAAAATGTAATTCCCTTGAAAATTTGAATCGATTTCATAAAATTCTGTACCTTTTTTTACGCAACTTTGTAATTTATCATGTATGTCTGAGATCAATATTTAAGGAATAAAAGCCGAGGTCAATGTTTTTGGGACACCCTGTATATTAGAATATATTAGAATCAATTACGGTCTTCTGGTATAAAGATTATGGGGATTATTGATATTTTCAATTTATTACGTCATCTGTAGCTGTTTCATTTTGGCATATATTGGAATCAATTACTGCCTTCAGGTTTAATATTTGAGGAATAATATTTAAGGAATAAAAGCCGAGGTCAATGTCTTTGGAACACCGTGTATATACATACACACACACACTAGATGACAGTAAAAAGGAGACACCAAGAAGGAGT
Source organism: Amaurobius ferox (assembly GCA_951213105.1). Lineage (NCBI taxonomy): Eukaryota > Metazoa > Arthropoda > Arachnida > Araneae > Amaurobiidae > Amaurobius > Amaurobius ferox. Next base: position 97,849,877 of record OX578139.1, on the reverse strand, counting down.
GGGCAGAAAGTGTGAAAATCGGCAAACAGAGAGAGACAGCAACGAACAATAAGTGATGTTTATTGCAACTTGATACACCTACACACTGAGCGATAACACCGTCTGATCAGTAGGTTGTAGGACCACCGCGGGCGGCGATACAGGTAGCAACACATCTAAGTACAGAGTCAATGAACGTGCAGATACTATCCTAAAATTTTCCTGCTCATTCCCTAACAACCATTTACCAGAATTAGTCTTCTAAACGCGGCGGTGGTTGCACACGCAAGCGACGTCCAATCACACCCCAGACGTGTTCGATTGGTGAGAGATCAAGAGAGATTGGTGGATAGGAAGGCATCTAGGTAGCTTGCTTGTCATGTCGGCCGATGCGTGCCGTGTGTGGTCGGGCGTTATCTGCTGATAAATAACATTGGACACCCTCTAAAGGAAGGGTAGTGTCACCAGCCGCAACACGTCATCTACGTATCGTTGAGACCACCATACTGCTCTTAATACGGACCAGAGGTAACCTGATAACGTAGGCGATAGAACCCCAAACCATGATGCCGCGTTGTGGCGTTCCATAGATACGGCTGGTTTGGACCTGTCACCACTTCGACGATAGACTCGTACACGGTGACTGTCATTGCTAAAACAAAAGCTTGACTCGTCTGAGAATACGACCCTATACCATTCCGTCGTCCACGTGGCTCTATCCGGACACCATTGCAAACGGAGGCATCTGTGCTGTTAGGTTAAAAGCAGTCTTAACGGGAGCCATGAGTGCAATTCGCCAGCAACCAATCGACGGAAAATAGTCCTGGTCGATATGAAGCATTATGGGTGTCCTGCACATGCTGCAAAAGGACGACGGAAGTAGCCTGCGGGGCTGCCAACACTTGCCTGTGGATGCGTCGGTCCACGCGTGGTAATATCGCTCTGGCCTTACCGGCACTCTTTAAACGTTCCACATTCCCTTGTTCCAACCATCTTCGCCACAGCCTGTGCACCGTGGACGCGTGTAGGTGACTGTCCGCTGAAATTCGACGTATGGACCAGCCTGCCCTTCTGAGTCCGATCACCATACACTTCGTGAAATCGTCTGTCTGCTGGAACTACCTCTCTTGGCGGCAGTCTGGTATTCTCTGCTACTACACTTTTCCTCTGAGACAAAAATATTGCAAAATTATTTCCCTGGCAGACAGAGCGGCGCGACTATTGCCGATTCTGCAGTTTCCTTCCCCCTTATATCTCACTCAACGTACAAGGGACAGCTGTGCATTTCGCATTTTTTACATAACTCGGTGAACTGCGTCTACCCTGCAACTTGCCTATTTTTCTGCCCACTCCTTCTTGGTGTCTCATTTTCACTGTCACGTAGTAATATATATATATATATATATATATATATATATATATATATATATATATATATATATATATATATATATATATATATATATATATATATATATATATATATATATATAAAATATATATATAATATATATGTATATATATATATATATATATATATATATGTATATATATATATATATATATATATATATGTATATATATATATATATATATATATATATATATAGAATAATATATATATATATATATATATATATATATATAGAAAGAAATCCATGTAATGCTACCACAGGAATACTTATACTTTATTTATTGTAGTTTTTATACGCAAATAAAACACGAAATCTATTGCATACATGGATGTTATATTGAAATACTGCTTTGCCAAAATACTGTATCCACAGAAGTTTGATGAACTTATAAAAAACATTATACATAGAATTGCTTCTTCCTTTTTACATGAGCTGTTATCTAATAAATCCACACATGTTTTCAGTAACGAGGGCGGAGTCTCTGTGGGATAAACTAATATACAGATGTGTCTTGAATAGTTAATGTGTTCCTGTCTAGTACTGAGTTAATAAATAGACACGTAATAATGTGCTTTGAAGGTATAAACATGCACTTTTTCCGCAGATGTTAGGCATTATATGTATCTATATAAGACATGGTTTAAAAATATGATGTGGGCAGCACATGACTTTCTCTGCATAATAATGCGCCGAAAGATTTATAAGAGAAGTATAGCTGTATTGTGAAATTGTGAGTATAGTGATAATTTGCGCGCATTGCGATGATTTGTAAATAACCTTCCAAATTTATATGTACAGTGAGAGTCAGATTACCAAATCTGAGAAATAAATCAATGATCATTGAGTATGTTATTTAGCATTTTGAAATTACATTTATTTAAGTAGCATTCAAAACGTTATAACTTAACCTTTACAAATAATATTAAAAATATATATACTTGAGCTTTTATGAGATGAACTTAGCAGATGTTATGAAACTAAAAGATAGAGTTAATTATAAAAATTTTACAAGTTCATAGCTGAACCCATTTGCTTAAATATAGAGCTGGTACGTACTGTATGTGCTTGTTAAATGTTTAATTAAACACGTGATCTGTCTGTTGACTCGGGGCACTTCTGCTTCTTTCAAAAGTCTGCACATATCAAATATCCTTTTTCACTTCTTTTTTAACAATTCTGTGCATTTCAAACATCTTTTACTCATCTGCGAGTCCTACTTCTTGTTAGACAATCTTAATTGTCACCTAACGTCAGTGAAACACGCATCTTTGTATTCCATGTCCTGTTTGGCCTTGCTTTGCCCAATGTAGATTCAGGGCCGGTCCTGATCGGAGTCCTTCTTTTTGACGTAGGTTCTTCAGATATCCTCTTTCATGAATGGAATGAACTAGATCCACGAGAATGATGTTAATATATTAGTTGTATAATATTAATCTGGAAAGTAAATCTATTGGGTGATGCTTACTACTTTTCAAAACTTCTGAAATTGTTTTGATAAATTTATTTCAAGAACGGGCAATAGTTCGAGAACGATTTACGCTTGCTTTCTAAAATCAGTGTCCCTTGTTTCCTGATGAGAAATTACTCCGGAAATGATTATTTAGAGTTGCTAAACGTCCTGATTCAATGTTTTTTTTAAACTGCATTATAAATTTTCAGTGTATGGTTTCCAAACATTCGATCGCGTTTAATATCAATGGGGTTCTGTATTTACGCATTGCAATAATTGTACCAAATTATTTCGAAACTTTTTATTCGTTCGTGAGAAATCGTCGCGATAGACTCATAGACATACACACACACTAATATGCATACATACACGCATAAACGAACATACATACATACTCACACAAACTAGCTTACATACTGCAGAGTCCACTTCAACGATAAGAGCTTACTATTCCGTCCTAGTAACTCAACGGCAGATCGTCGGATGGCCTGTACGAAGATCCGTTGTTCGATTTCCGGTTGGGATAGCAAGGTCTTTTACAATAGCGCCCAAACAAATCAACACTGTAGGTTAGTGCAAAGATATCAGAAATCTGGCAGTGACCCTAGTAGACTAGCACGATTCCAATGGACTCTGGGATATTGAGAGCCGATTTCAAATTGGGAGGACAACGACTACGAAATAAATTAACCTAGAGAATAAAAATGGCAGCAAGAGGCTAACCTGGGGTGAAAATAGCAGAACATGGTCAGTAAGATTGTTAGACAATCGGACAATAGAGGTGGAGAATCTACTTCGTTAATAATAGCTTGCAGTTCCGTCCTTGTAGCTCAACGGTAGTGCGTGGGTTGGCCAGTACGGAACTCTGTGGTTCGATTATTGGTCAAAGCAACTAAGTTTTACAATACACATACAGAGGCATGCGTGATGGTGATGTATATACTGTTCATATGCAAATTGTTAAAACATAATGTGCCTTATGTATGCGCAAGCCATTACAATCGCGCGGATTTGATTTTGCTAATAATATGCTCTATTACATATATCTTTACAAAAATTTCAAGTTGCAGTTTGATTTGATTTTGCTAATAATATGCTCTATTACATATATCTTTACAAAAATTTCAAGTTTCCACAACCCATACAGTACGAGTCAGTATCCAGCGAAAAATGGATTCAAATTTTCTCATTTTACTTTATTTTCGTAGTTTTGTACGTTCTTTCTATCTGAATAATATGCACTGAATTGACTGACTCACTGAGTGAGTGGGTGAACGAGAGGGTAACGTGCTAAACTCATTCACCACTTCTACTGTAGCAAGAGTTTTTATTTTTATTTCACTTGATTCCTCTGATCTTTCTGGTCAAAGAAAATATCTAGCATTTTGAAATTTCGAATTAGGTGTGACGATGCAAATGCATAATTAAAAAATCAGATGCGGGCAGCACATGACTTTCCTTATAAAATACAATGAATTTACTACTTTTACAATGGAAAATATGTTATTCTTATAATCTATACTTATATTCTTTCCAAGATATTGAATTTTCGTCAATTAGTCGTCATTTTCATAGATTTAGCGTCATTTTTATCCATTTGGCGAAATTTTCGGTAATTTGGCAATATTTAAAAAAGTTGCCAAGTTGGCGACATTCCACCAAATACGTTGCCAAAATCTCGCCAAGCGAGAAATAAGTTATTCTGATAGCAGATAAATGACTACTGGTGTTCAAATACAACGTATTACTCAAAATATCTTTTCTCATGAATGGAATGAGCTAGATCCACGAGAACAATGTCACCAAATTTATCGCATGATATTACATATGAAAAGTGAACATGTTTCTCAACAGTTAATATATTTCTTTTTAATTTATGGGATTTTTTGATAACTTTATGTGCAATATCTCCGGAACGGCTCATGCTAGCGTGCTAAAATTTATGTCAATCTTTTCCTAAGGAAAAATTACATAAGATATGTCTATTTGCATAACTTTATTAAAGGTTTTGATTTTTTGAAGATTTTTTCAAAATTTCACTGGAAAATTTAAGGAGGTTCTGAACATTCAATTGCGTTTAAAAGCAATAGACTTCCAGTATTCACGGATTGTGAATTTTGTACCAAATTTCATTCGAATCGCTCCATTCGTTCGTGAGATTGTTTCCACAGACTCACTGACACACACGCACACAGAGACACACATACTTTCACACACACACACGCACACACAGACGTCACCTAAAAAATGTTTGATTCGTGATCGGGGATGCTTGAAACGTGCTCTTCCGTCGAAAACTCGAATTCGAATTTTCGACCCCATTACAATACTTTCCTTATACATTATGTATATAAGGAAAGTAAAAATGCAGAACCACTTTCCAAAATCACTAAGTCCTTCCTCTCGAGCCAGAATATCATTTTTGATCTCACTCAATCCGTCTGAGTTTCCAGATCAACGGAAAAATCGAACATTTTGAAATTATTATTTAGGAGTGCGGTACAAAGGGATTTTCAATAAACTTACACGATTTAGCTTCTCAAAAACAATAAATACACAATGTGGCATTCTTTTACTGCCAACAGTTAAAACTTGCTATGATCTACTTTGATTAAGTATGTAGGTGTAAGTATGTGTAAGTATGTGGATTAAGTATGTAGGTACATTTAGTGACCACTAACTATTGACAGCGCGAGAAGTGCGGGTTTGATATCGATTCAAATAACCAGGTCGACTGTATTAAAATATCCTGGGGAATAAACTGTTGATTTCAGTATGTTTTGATAGAATGAACCGCTAACTTCAAATCTGAATTTGAAGGTGAAATACGATTGAGCAATTGGCAAACGTATAAACCCACTAACTTAATCTAAAATAAATTACTTTGCTTTCGAAAGGATGAGATATAAGAACGTTTCAGTGACGTTTCTTAAGATCCAATTTAGCTCGTATTACGGCAACTACTCTCCCACTGAGTGATACTTTTATATACACTCCATAAAAACTTCCAGAAGAATCTCATATTTCCTAAAATAATCGTTATTTTGAGAAAGTTCTAGTACATTCGAAAACTCGCCAAGTCTGCGATAAATCGCTATATCTGGCAACCCCACAATGACAATTAAAATATAGCAACCCTACATGCATGTAATAGGAATGACGTTTTCTCTTTGAATAGAGCAAAAGCCGTGAATAGAAGTCAAGGTCCTCTGTGTGTTATTTGAATAGATGCAAAGCACTTTGGAACTTGTTGTGTATCCGTACCAATCAGCAAGAAGCTCATTATAAGAAGGTATATTTTTGTGACTTTAGGAAATCCTAAATTAAGAGTTTTTGTGTCGGAAACCATTGTAATTCTTACAAGAAAATTGGTGACATTTTTGGACTTGATACAAGAAACTGTAAGTTATTTATTAAATGACAGTTATCCGAGTTTCAGTTAAAGTTATATGTTATAAGTTATCTGTTATAAGTTAAAAGTTAACATTATCTGAGCTAAAGTTACAAGTTGAAAGTTATCTGTGTTAAAGTTACAAGTAAAAGGTAATCTGATTTATAGTTAAAGTTACACGTTAAAAGTTGTCTGAGTTAAAGTTAAAAATAAAGTTAAAAGTTAAAAGTTCTGCTTTTATTTGAATTCCGTAAATTACTTATGCTGTGATAACATCAAATGAAAATTACATTCCCTTCATTCAAATTTTCGTAAAGCATTTATAGTTCAAAATCGATTCATTTGGTGGTAGTTTCAAGCCTTAAAGTACTAAAGTAAAGCTAAACAATTTTGTACCGTAAGTATCTAATTAAAGGTTTTCATTCATGTGTAAGTTCTAAAACAAGAAACAAACGAAAAATATTTTTTGTTTAGTGAATTATATTTATTTTTGTTGCATGGATGAAAGAAGCTAATTTATTTTCCGGAACAAAAAGAATTAAGCGTTTAAGCAAACAAAAACGTTTTTCGGTCGTGCTAAAAACTTTTGAGAAGGATTTGTTTTATTCGAGGAATGAAGGTTATGTTGCTAGAAGTATAGTGTAAAGTTTATATATAGAAATATGTTTGTATCTTTGAAGTTGCCAATATTTATTTTTATCAAACCGAGAAAATGGCAATTGATGTTTTGTTTTGCATTTATTATGAAACAAATTTGCCTAGTGGGAAATTTCTAATATACCCCATTGATTTATTAGTAGCATCTAAGCCTGTCAAACGCTGGGGAACTAAAATTCTTAAAATATGTAGTCTAATTTTTATTTCATTTAACACTGTATGGCCACAATTAGATTCTGTCCCATGGTTGATACTCTAAGTGTGAAAAGTTTATGCCTTTTCAAGGTAGCCAGAAGACTCCTGGAGGTCAATGAATAAGTAAAATACACTTTGTGCAAAGGATAAGGAAACCTTCACTAAGTTCAAGCCAATAATGCAGCATGCAGCTGTTTCGAGCATACACTCATGTCCAAAAGTTAAGGATATATGCTGTTTATGTGAAAATTTCAGGTAATCTACATCGGAATGGAAGGAAACGCAGTATGCGGATGCAGTAGGGTTATAGAAGAAGAAAACAATGCGAAACAAAGATAATACCGACTTTTATTATCCAAAGAAAAGGGTTGAAAGGAAAAGGGTCACAATACGAATGTCAACCTCGGTGAAACAGAATGATTAAAACAATATGATGCTGCAGTTTAATGCGGTGTGTGGGAACCTCGGGTATCCACACATGCTGCACAACAGTTTTTCATATTTTCGATGAGGGTTTGGATGAGTTGTGTGCTCAAAGAGTTCCAAGACTCACGGAGACCAGTTTTCAATCCCGAAAAGGAGCTTGGAGGGTAGCGGAGGGCTGCAAGGTGTCTCCCGAGCATATACCAGATATGATCTCTTGGATTCAGATCAGGAGAGTTGACAGGCCACTGCATGTGCTGGATATCTTCAGTTTGAAGGATTGCCGTTATCATCCATGAATATAAAATCAGAACCAACAGCACTTCGAAACAATCTAACAGTAGGCTCAAGGATTTCGTCTCTGTATCTTCGATCGGTAACCGACCCCGTGTCAAAGAGCTGGAGGTATGTGTGGACATCCATCATGATGCCTGCCCAGACCATGAGTCCCCCAAACGGAAAACGATGTGTTTCCATGATGTTTCCCGGGTGAAAATGCGTTTCACGTTCTCTCCAGATCGTGGTACGATGAGAATCAGTCTGCAGGCTAAACCTGGACTCGTCACTGAACATGACATTGCCCCAGTGGTGTCTACGCCACTGCCGATGTTCCAAACTCCACTGTAAATGCTCGTGTTTCTGTGCAGACGTCAGGGGGATGCAAACTGTTGGTTGTCTGGCATAGATACCAAAGTGTCTGAGTCTCCTGCAAACAGTTTGTCTCGAAAGAGTGACTTCTGTGGCGGCTGTCGGGCTGAACCCAGTTGTCTGGCAGAACGGTTCCTCTAACATCGCGCATTTATCACCAAATATCGGTCTTGCCGAGCGGTTGTTACCACTGACGGACCTAATACTGGTCGTCGGGTGACATCTCCAGTGTTTTGGAACCCCTCTGCTACAGTCTGTAAATCACAAACTGAGGCACATTCAGAATGAGACGCTTCGGTTTGAGATCGACCGGATTCCAACATTCCAATAATTCGTCCCTTCAAAACCATGTCCACTTGGCATCTTTCTGTCATCATTCGTCCTTTTTTATTGTTAGCAACGTTCCGTACCACAGCAATTGCGAAATTCTGCCTCAACTGACCATGCTGCTCGAGGCCGTTTTATACTCGTTCCTATGTGCGCCGGTGCTTTGCGCATGTCGACGTCGACTGGACTGTGTTGCATATGCACAATAATTTACCTTCGTCCTACGATTCTCCACAACTCATTGTGAACCAATGTATCCAAATTAACTCCGAATTTTTTCGCATTTTACGAATTATAAACTTTTGAACATGAGTGCATACTGGATCCTCTTCGTCAGTACAAAAAAATCACAAATTCGAAGTCCAAAAGAGTAATAGGTGCAAAAGCAATAAGCAAAAGGGATTATATACCCAAGACCTGGATCAAGAGACAGCCAATCAGAAAACAGCATGGAGAACAGTCCAGCCAACCCGAAAAGAAAAGTAAGACACAAGATTGGCGTACGCCAAAATCACATCAGGAATATTCCAACAAGATAAATCAAGTCCTAATAAGAATAAATGAGTCCCAGCTGGACGAAAAGTGGATTGAAACAACACATACGAGCCCCAAAAGAATAAAACGAAGAAAGTGGGCAAATTACAGAAGGGAGATTTCTGGAGGGTTTGGAAAATATTTTCTATCACCTACCTCGATTTATATGCAACTGGAGGTTACATCAAAAATCATCTCCGTTAGATTCAGTTTCGTAGATGATACTATAAATATACAACAATCTTTTCAGCCTTCTAGGCCACCGACGAGCTTCTGCAAAGTCTATAAAGATTTAAAGCAAAATTTCCCAATCTTACAGGGGAAACAGTACGGATCACAATCAGACTATGTACAGTTTCTATCTCATGGTTGATACTACTCGTATAAATATGCAAAATTTCATTATTCTAGGTCATCATGGAGAGACATCTGAAGGGCTTGAACAGGTTTTTTTAAGAAATCCCAATTTTTTCACACCCAGGGGGGACCGAAAATCCGGTTCAATGTTCTGTCTCACGATCGATACTAAAATTGTATAACATTTCAGCTTTCTAGGTTTCCAGCAGGACCCTTCAGAAGCTCGCCAGACAATTGTGTTTATGATGCAAACTGCTGATAAAAATTACACTGAAACATATAGAGAATTTTCAAAATTCCAACACAGCGTTTGTCATAAATGCGTCATGACTTCCCATAGCAATGGATACTGTGGTGCTGGAAAATAAAAGAATGGTTGAAGTTAATTAATTACATTGCGTTGATACTTGCAATGCCGCTGTAACCCACCATAAAATCTTTAGTGCAAGTCCTGGAATAAAATATTTATTAACATACTACCGCAATTAACTGCACCCATTTTAACTTTAAAATAATATTATTTATTAATAACATTCAAATGATTATTAAATTGATTACAACAATTATCATATTATTTGCGAAGGAGATTGGATATGTGAGAAAAAGTAATTTTTTTATGAAATGGGATACGACCTAATACAATTATTGATATGTACACATACCTCAAATTTCGTCTTTGCGCATTGACACACAAACACATTTGCCTCCATTACGACGGCACACTACTGTTAGGCAAATCTCACTACATTACTCTGAATCTCTTACTGATCTCCGAACACAACTGAATCTGATCTCATCACATCAGCTCTGCCTCTTTGTCATTGAAGTTGTACTCGTTCATCTCTCGTTGAAGTATTTAACTCAGGACATTTCATTGAAGCGTGCCTGGAATCTGACGTTGAAGTGATATGAAATCTGACGTTGAAGTCTATATGGAATCTGTAGAACCTTTCGGTTTCCGCCTCTTTTTGCCTGAGGTCTGATACGCCTCTTCAGCTACCATAGGTTAACCTCAGAGCAATACGACAATACAACTTCCATATTGGTTAACCTTCTTAACCAATCTCGTGGCTTCACTTTAGTCTCCTCTTTATATGGCCCACTGACCTCTCTCGTCAGGGCCGTTGTAAAACTAGCGTCATTCAGACTGATGCCTTTGTCTGATATTACAGACATCATAAATAGTGAAATAAAACTGTATCCGTTAAATCTGGTCTCACAGACACATGTTGTGACGTCAGTTGCATGTTGAGTTACATGTTGTGACGTCAGTGAATAGCAACCGGTTCACCGCCTAAGGAAGCCTTTTCCTAGAGTAATCTAAAAATCTCAATTTTTATGCTTTTGCTTGAAAGTTTACGGTAGATCAAAAAATAGAGTATACTTGTTATAGAATGCGCATATATAAAAGTATACACGCATACTTTTGAATGAAATGTGCTAATCTTCCATATCTGTGTGCGACAAAAAATAATCAGATAACCAGAAACATGCATTTTTTATGCATTTAAAAATAAATAAATAAACAAATATAAAGGAATTAATTCGTGTATTCTGTTCAAATATCGTTATAAAGACCGTTTTTTTTATCTTTTCGACACTGTTAAGATGAAAACGTCTAGAATAATATTTTTTATCACTAAGGAACCCATTTGTGAGTTCAAAATATCGCTTTAACATAAAATAACTAAAAATCTAATTCGGTTTTTTAAAAGCTCTCACGATCCCGCATCATCCCAGGAATCCCTATATTGCATAACACATTTCACGGCTATAAAAAACTTTGATTTGCGGTTACAGACAGAGACAAACAGATGGACAGACAGATACACACACAAATATTCTCTTTTATTATATAAGGAGTACAAAACTAGAAATATTATCAAATTTATCAAAGAAGTCGGAAAACGGTGAAAGTTCGTCCAATATTAGTAAGATAATTTCTGCAAAGAAAATAGTTTTGTCCACCCCAGAAAGCAATCACTATTCATGTTTATTTGAGTACAGCCTTCTGTCAACAAAACGACATGCATTTGCCCATACATTATTCTATCAAATAATCAACTGTGGAAGCTATTGTTTAACCCCATAGATAGCAGAATGCAGTATTTTAGACATTACCATAAGATTGACAATGCCGAACTTATACTAACATATATTTACAGTTTCAACGACTGCAAGAATTGACATTTATTGTCCATGTGATATGTACTGAACAGACAAACTAAATAAGTGAGGGGTGATTTATTAAAATTATCGAGCACTTTCACTTTATCTAGAATGTTGGTTTTATAACATTTGTTCCGTTTCAGCCTCCAAATCAGCGAAATATCTAATATTTTGATAATTTAAAATTAAGGATGACGATGAAAAGTAAAAATTAAAATAAAAACAAAAATTTATCGAAAAATTCCTGTTAGAAATCAATTTTTAACAGGATCAAGTAGTTTCACTTAAGCCAGAAGAATCTCAGTTTAATTTTTCCGCCACAGCTGCCAGATCAACGAAAACTTCGAAAAATTTGAAAATCCGAATTAGGAGCTATAATCAAAAGGATTTTCAAAAAGCGTACAACGCTTTGCTTCTCAAAAATGTGCGTCATTTTCTTTTTCTGCTTAAATTTGAAACTTTTCTTGATATTTAGAACTATTTTTGATATACAGAAGTGTGTAGGTGTAACATTTAGTGACCACCAGGCATTAAGAACGAGCACAGCCGTGGTTAAATAGAAATTTCTATGATATGTTAATATCGGCATTGGGATGTATTTTTTCGAATGAGACCTGGAATAGGAATATTTTTAATCTATATAAATAAAATTGAATATATGTCTATCTGTCTATTCGTCTCATCATTACGGGTGAACGGTTGAACCGAATTTAATGAAATTTTGTGGGTAGTCTTGAAATAGCCCCACTTCAAATTTAGTCCATGTTTCGAATTTCTAAGACCAAGGGTTGTCGAGATATTAATTAAAAACGGATAATAAAAACCTTCCATAGAGATAGCATTATGCAAACGATATTTTTTCCGCCAATGTATTTGAAGAAAATTCCATTTAAGGTTTATTTTTCACAGGCTCTCACGCTGAGTTTTGTTGGAGTTTATTGCGCTTATTAGTCACTTTTGAAAATCGCAAGTTTGAAACATGAATTGAAATGGAAACAATTAAACATTCTATACAGATAGCATTATGCAGACGATATTATTTCCGCCAATTTATTTGAAGAAAATTATATATCTGAGTTTGGTTGGAGATTATTACATTTATTAATTACTTTTCAAAATCGCAAGTTTAAAACATGAATTGAAATGGAAACTCTATCACTACGGTTTATTTTTCACCACCTCTTAATCAACAATGAAAAGTACTAAAAAATAAAAATTGTTATTAAATTATGAGCACTTTATGAGGAAGATTCTTTCTTACATCATGTTGCTCAGCAACGCAATTAAATCAAATGTGTTTGTTAGTTTTTATTGTTATTTTTTCGATTTGAATAATAAATAAATGGATATAAAATATATCTTATAAATAAACTGTTTGATTTTTCTTTTAATTATATGAATTATGGACTGCGTACATCCTTTTATTTATTTTGGAAAACAATTTTCAAACGTATATATTGGATTTAGCCAATAAATTTATGTATTTTGTTTAGCCAATAAACTTATTTAGCCAATGCTTTTGAAACAGAATAAGAGTAGAACGGGTATATCTTCTAATACAATTTTTGTGTTTTCATTTAGTATATACAAACGGGATCAGGATGTTTTATCCTTCAGATCTGAAAATTCAAATCTCATCATATAACTTACGAAAAGTAATTTTTTTTTCATCTCTGTACATAATTCTTGTTTTCCTTAAGGCATAAACACATTTGCTATCTTAATGTTCAATTTTGAGTAAATCAAACTTTACTTTTCCATTTCTGTTGATTTTACTGTCCGTGCTTAATTTTTGGAAGCCGGTGTATATAGTAGCCATCTTTATCCCCAATACGTGCTTGCGAAAGACTGGCGTTCACTGTGTGACACCTATACACTTAATAAATGTTCTGAATATCTGAAATAGTTTTAAATAAGTGCATAAAAACGGCAAACATTTTATAGTTCTATTAACATGGAAATTGAGGAATAACAATACTTCTTTCCTGATCATTGTTTGTGGCCTTATTTTCAATGTTTTCAACCATTTAATCTAAAACTCGATTATTAATAAAAAAATATATATTTTCAATAGTTTGATCCGAAAAATAGTCAGCAGAAAATTTCGGTATTTGGAGCTTAACTCTGTTACTATGCTTATAAATAAAATCAAACACTGTATAAAATTTGAATTATAAAATATAAAAAATATCGTTTTTTATAACTCTAAATTAAAATATCTTATAAACGGTAGATTGTACACTAATAAACTTTATTAAGAAAATTTTGAATATTTTTTTCTACGTATGCTGGTATAAAAACGAATTTTGTTTATCATTACGTTTCAAAGTTACTCCCTGTGAGGTGGTAAGAACAAAAAATTCTCTAAGATTTAGATTTTGTCATAATACTCGTAGGTTCAGTTCCACGTGTATGCAATTTAAAAATTAAAAAATTGGTTTCAAGTTTTCACTTTCGGCAGTTTGGCTGTGTAATTCAATGCTTTGGAATCATTCAGTCAATCATCCATGGTCAGCTGTATGATATTGATAATTTAAATAAAATAGTCTATTTACTTTATTTTTTAATTTCAATTATGATGGTACTCGATCAATTTCATCTTTATTCAATTTTGTAAACAAACATTTTCTTCATAATTGAAACGCTTGAAATTTAATGAAGAGGAAATTGAAATCAGTTTCTAAGAACACAGTTCAAACAACGAGTCCAACCTGCTGTAAATGTATCAAAACGCCAATGGATAAAATATATGTAATAGTATTAGCTGAATATGAGTAATTTGCCCCTTTTATTTGCTGAATTTGCAAACAAGTAGTATAAATGAATTCAGTTATTTTTAAGATCTAAATACAATGTATTTCGTTTATCTGGTGTTATAGAAACTAATACGCTTTTAAAGAAACTCATTTATTTTTTAAATCTACTTTTAAAACATATCGGTAATTAAAAGTCCAAAACGGCGACGACCTTTATTAGAATTCTCTAATTAGAGTCTTTTATTAAAAGAAATTGTTAATCAGTTTTTGCTGTGGCTATAACAATAATTTTGAAAGTTCTGTTTTGGAGCAAAAAGTAATCGAAACTTTTTTTCATGTAATTTATACTCCACCTTTAAAAAACATCAGTTAATTTATCATTAGAAAAATATTTCTCTTCTTGCTTTAATAACCAGTAGCGCAATTTGTCTCAGTTCAGTAATGCAGAAAATTCTCTTATTAAGCCTTAACTAATAGGGACAAAGATATCTAATTATATTTTAAATTAATTTTGTCTTCATATATATATATATATATATATATATATATATATATATATATATATATATATATATATATATATATATATATATACAGGGTGGCCATAATTAAAGTAGAGGTGTTTAGAGCCCGATAGTGAGAAAACTGTTGAGCCAAACTCAACCAAATTTTCAGTAAATACTATTTAGACCACGGGACTTTGATTTTTAAAAGAAAAAAAAAAGTTCGGATTTTTGCCACTGCGGACTAAAGTGGCGGTGTAAGGTCCATTTTTGGCATAAAATAGGCATAGGAAGTACAGAAAGTTTATATATAAATTTATATATATAAAAAAAAATTTATATATATATATATATAAATTTTTTGGTAAGTTTTTAAATTTGATTTTATACGGAGCAATCTTATATTTTAAGTTATGGTTATATGAATTACAATGTATCCATAATCTATCGTTGTAATTTCATATACTTATTTATATATACATATATATAAAACTAAATATCTGACTATATATCTATCTATATATATATATATATATATATATATATATATATATACATACATACATATCTGTAATATAGGCTACAATAGTCCAAGGAAGAGACCTTTCAAATTACCAAGAATCTACTTTATTTTGTGACACTCGAAACAGATATAGTTACATGGCCGGCCGAGTTCCTGATCGTCGACCAGCTCTCAAGAAATCTCAATGCAGTCTGCGTTGGTTCACACAATGTACAGTTACAGCAGAGGGGGAGGAATATGTTGGTATGGAGAAGATTCTGCCTTCGCGTTCTTTTTATTTTAAAAATGTGATGGGAAAGCAGTTTCATATGAGAAAGTTTAAGCAGAGGTTAAGATTAGTGACCATATACGGAATGGTCGAAGAAAAGTTGAAGTGTTGGCAGACTTTGTTAATATTAGTTGCGTGGTATAGAATTTAATGTAGCTGCAAATGCTGTAATGCAAATTGTATACGCAGCTCACTGAAATATGAAAATGATGCACAATGCGCAACTGTCTCGCGCATGTTAAGTGAGATATAAGAGAAGAAATCTGCTGAATCGCCAATAGTCGCGCCGCTCTGTCTGCCTGGGAAATCATTTTACAGTTTTTTTTGTCACAGAGGAAACGTGTAGTAGCATAAAATGCCAGGCCACTGCCAACTGAGGCAGTTCCAGCAGACAGATGATTTCACGAGGGGTATAGTGATCGGACTCAGAGAGGCAGGTTGGTGCATACGTCCAATCTCAGCGGACAGACACCTACACACGTCCACGGTGCACCGGGTGTGGTGCAGATGGTTGGAAAAAAGAAATGTGGCACGTTTGAGGGGTGCCGGTACGGCTAGAGCTACGTCAGCTAGCGTGGACCGAAGCAATTACCGGCATGCGTTCGCGGTCCCTCGGGCCATTTTCGTCGCCCTTTTACAACATATGCAGGACACCCTTGATGCTCACATATCGACCAGGACCATTATTAGCTGATTGGTCGCTGGCGACCAGCACTCATGGCGCCCATTAAGAAGACTGCTATTGACCCAACAGCACAGACGCCTCCGTTTGCAATTCCACGACCCAAACCGTGCACCTTGCCTCCGAGGGCGTAAAGGTTTTCACGCACGGTCGGGAGAAAAAGAGACCCCCAGCACCAAGCAAGTCAACGGGCCAACCCGCCCCGCCGGACGGAGAAAACCGCCGACTCCCCCATGCAGCCGCGCACTACCAGGGACGCCAAATGGACAACAGACCAACGCCCCGCCGAGCGAGGCCAGAAGCCGCCAGTCCCCAAGAAGAGCGCCGACGGAGACGACCGAAACCCCCACCAGCAGACCAGGGACCCGTCCGCAAAGGGACCAACCAGGCAAGACGCGCCACCGACAGAACGGCGACGCCCCCCACCCACAGAAATTTATTATCTCTAAAGAACAGCCGGCCAAGGCGATACACGGCAACAAAACCTCTGCTTCATTTAGCAGGTAATAGATTCAACAATCCAAATACATAAATCATATATACAAAATATCTTATCTTTCTCAACATTAATATTTAAAAAGTCCAATAAAATATTCCAAACTAAGATAAAAACAAAGCATATAGACATAACTCACGAAAAGTCCTAAACAAACAAATAAACCCTTGCAACGTATCATACAAAATCTTAAATTAAACCAACAAGTACGCTGAAACCAAAATCCAAAACACCACCAAATTAAAACATACCAACAAACCCAGAGCCGGTGTCCAAAACGAGAAAACAACTATAAGATAAAAGATCCCACAAGCCCTAGGCGATCAAAAACCAAATCCATTCCCAAATACAAAACAACTCCATAAACAATCCGGGGGTTCTATATAAAATTGTTAACACCAATTAAAAATCCAAATACACAATACTTACTAAACCAATAAATTCCCCCCAAAATCCAAATAAACAAATACAGCGCAACCAATTTTATACTATAAAATTTAAAATGCACCACAAAATCAATATAATACCATAATACCATAAAATTATATATGTACCATTCTCTAAATCCCAGGAACAACTAAGTATTACCAAAAACAAGACCTAATTCCCATGATTTATAAAATTTTTGGAAACTTCCAAAGTCCTTTGGAATCGCGGACAGTCCCTATACCTACACGAATGATTAGAGTTCAAGTTTAAACCAAATTTCTTATTTGCTTCGACGCAGTTAATACAACTCTCTTCCCCAAGGCAACCCCCTTCATGACACACCCCACAGTTCAAACAGGTCGAGACTTCAGTACATTTCATTTTAGTGTGACCCAGTCTCCCGCAATTGGTACATAATAACACACTATTAAATTCTCTTACGGGCAGACTATTAAATCCACAGTATAATCTTCCAGTTGCAATAACAGCTCTGAAAATGTCCGGGGCAACCTCAAGAATCCAGTGTTTTCCCTTTTTTGCCTTGATACTAAAACAAACCCTTAAATCGCTCCTGTCCTTTAAGCGAACATTCTGTCTAGAAATTCTATCCAGTACTTCTCCAGCCCCGAGGTCTGCATCCACACCAAACACAATGATTTTAGGACTCCGGCGAAAAAAGGGCCCGAAAACAAAACCATCCGCAAATCCTGGAATCCTTAGAAGGGCCGCCTTAAGCTCCTCAACCTGGAGGGGATGACTTACCACAATAACCAAACCACCACCAGAAGCCCCGAAAAATTTCTCAAAAGCTATGCCACTATCACAGTAATTCAGACCCCTTTGTACAAAATTCAAAGTGTCTCGAAAAGAGGCTCCATTAACAGGACTAATCAAGAGCGAACGCTCGTCCAAAGTACCAGACTGGGGAGAGGGCGGAGTATCCTGAGCCACAAGAACCTCTGACGAAAGGGTTCTCCCCACAGGGGGAACTCCTAACCCAGAGACAACAGCCCTATTCAATACACCAAGGGATTCTCTCAGATTGCCCATAAGCCCACTCAATTGAACACAGTTGGAGGCCAAAAGATTTACAGCCTTACTTTCTAAGGGGCCCATTTCCCTGCTCCCGGTTTGACCGGTATCCAAGTCCCCAAGAGAGGCGCGCCTAACAGGACGAAGGCAAATATCATCTCCACCATCCTCTGCAGCACTGAGCCTCTTATCCGCTCTACATTTAATCAAAGCTGCCTCGGAGAACCTAAGTTGTCTAGAGGTAGTCAATAAACATCCAACCAGAGGCTGAACAACTAATTTCATCAATTCTCTCTGCATCGTCCTGGAAAACTTGGCTTCCCTTCTTTTCACCAAAAACTGTCCAAACTTGACCATTCTATCCCTGACCAATACTCCAGGCTGGACCGCATGATCGTCCGAGAAGAAACAGAATCGCAAATCGTCTTCATTAACTTTTTCAATGATATGGGCCACCAAACTTAAGTAATCCGAGTCACCAGGAGAAGGAACAATCACTTCATCACCAGTCTCCATAAGAACAGAATCACCAGGAGTATCCCTGGCCAGATTGGTTATTACTCCATCTCCAGAACCAAGTGTGCCTCCCTTAAGGAGCTCCAATCTCAAGTTTAAGTCCTGGATCTCCCTCTCTCTAGATTGAAGGTCCCCCTTCATCCTTTCCAACTGACTGGTCTTCACATTTAATTGTCTATTAACATCATTTGTTACTATCTTAGCCTCATTCAAAGCTCTATCTCGGTCCATCAAATCCAACCTCTTTTCTTCCAATCTCTCCTGCAGTCTAACCAAGTCCTCCGCTTTCACGCTCTTCAGGTCCCGCAATTCAACCCGATAGGCCCTCAGAGTGTCATCCCTTTTCCTCAAAGTCTCTCTCAAATCAACTTCCTCCTCAGGGGAGGGAGATCTAACCATGACACCCTGACTCTTGACCAAGTCACTGTAAGCCTCAGGGAACTTGTCTTCCATTAATTCTTTAACCGATCTCTCTAAAGCCAAATTTTTATCCTTTAAGGTTTTTAAAAGGCAATCTTTCTCCCGATTCATACTCTGTAACCTAGCCATTTCACTACTCAAGATCTTACCTTCTCCCACACTATCCTTCAAATTTTCTTCTTTAAGTGCGTAGGCATCACAAAGTCTAACAATAATATCCTTCAAAGGCCCTATAAATTGATTAATTAATAAGCCCTGCAAGGGTCTCGCAAAATGCGATGACCGCCTTTCTGAACAAAAGGATTTGAAGACCTCTAAATAATCCGTCACGTCCCTAATGGGATACCAGTAATCAGCCTGTTCTTCTGTCCGTGGGGCTATTCCATGATTTTCCCAATCAGGCAAAGATTCCAACAGAAGATCAAGCTCCGATGCATAAATCATTATCACCAATTGATTAATACCGGTACAATATAATTATAAGTTACAAAACATCATAATATATATAAATACATTCATAATAATTGCTTAAACTAATCAATTACAATTTGTATCAAATACTCAATAATCCAAAATAAAATAATACTAAATCCAAATATACTCAATAAATCACTTACAATTAGACACTATATTACCAAATTTAAAGTAATTAAGTCATAAAGTTAAATATCTGCAAAGAAAGTCAACCACCATCCCAAGGTAGTCACAGCAAGCGGAAGTCCAGTCTGGGCCTAGGATCCAATGTCCGAGGGAGACACAGTCAAAACAATAAAGTACCCAATGATGACGTCAGTTCCAATATAAAAATGTTCCAAGTCCGAAGTCAGGCGACTCCAACACACTTTGACCAGAACCAAAGCAATATTTAATAAACAGAAACAGCAAAAAGCATAACCCTCAATCACTTCAAAAGGGCGAGGTAGCCATGACGTCAGTATCGTTTATAATAATTCTTATCATCTTTCTAAGTTGACCATACAATACAAACTTTAATACAGGGTTCTATATATATGTAAGAATCCCTCGATAATATTTTTATATTTTTACACCTAATAGTTTTGAAAATACGCAAAAAGCTGCCCCGCAGCAAATCATGAAGAAGACCAATTCGTCGAAACCGCTTACAATTGGCCCAACTTTACTGGTTGAATACATACTTCTTAATTTTTCCGATTTTTTAAATATATCCACAGGTTATTTAGAACAATACTTATTGTAATACATCCATTACAAGACCTCAAAATCTAGAGGAAAAATATCATTTCAGCTTGAACCAAAAGGTAAACAAACCGCCATTACCAAGTTCCGGACAGCACGGAAGATGAAGCACAAGATACCCAATAGTGACGTCAGCACCAATATAAAATGTTCCAAGTCTGAAGTCAGACGACTCCAACCAACTTTGACCAGCACCAAGGCACTATTAAATAAACAAAAACAGCGAAAAGCACATCCTTCACTCAATCCAGAAAGGCGAGGAGGCCATGACGTCAGTGTCGTTTACAATATTTCTAATAATCTTTCTAAGTTGACCACACGATGCAAACTTTAATACAGGATTCTATATATATATAAGTATCCTTCAATACTATTTTTATATTTTTACACCTTATAGTTTTAAAGATACCCAAAAAGCTGGCCCGCAGCAAATCATGAAGAAGACCAATCCGTCGAAACCACTTACAATAGACCAAACTTAACTGGTCCAATACATGCTTCTTAATTTTTCCGATTTTTTAAAAAATAATCACAGGTTATTTGGAACAGTACTTATTGCAATACATCAATTACAAGGCCTCAAAATCTAGAAGAAAAATATCATTTCAACTTGAGCCAAAAGGTAAACAAACCGCCATTACTAAATTCCGAGCAGCACGGAAGATGAAGCAAGAGGTTGTGACGTCATAACATTTTTAATAATTTGTAAAAATTTCTATATCTTGACTATAACGCTCAAATTTATATACAAGGCTCCTTGGCTGTATAAGTATCCGTCCATATCACTTTTATATTTTTAACACATATAGTTCAAGAGATATACAAAAGACTGTCCCGCACAAAATCATATAAGGAACAATTTCTTCGAAACCGGTTGTTATAACACAAAGTTGATTAGTCCACATTAAACTTCAGAATTTTTCACATTTTTCCATATATCAAACACTTTATGATATAGTAAACTACGTCCATAACATCAAATATAAAACTTTAAAATTCGACAGAAAAATCTCAAGTCTGAACGAAGTGCGTAGTTAGAAGTCCGCCATTTCAAAATCCAACATGGGCTTTCAAATTCACTTAACATAGAGACAATATGGTACTTTATAACACTTATATTTACCTAAATATATACACAAATGCTTCACAAACCATATCACGCTGTACTGTATCAAACGGGGAACATTCCACATCTATTATAAATCCTTAACATATCTTTATAACCACCTAAAAATGCATTCATACAGAGCTCCAAAATAACCGTCTTACTCGATCGCCGCCATTGCTGGGGAGGCCTCCGTTTGCAATGGTGTTGGTATAGAGCCAGGGTTGTGTTCTCAGACGAGTCACGCTTCTGTTTTAACAATGACAGTCGCCGTGTAAGAGTCTGGCGCCAAGGTAGTGACAGGTCCAATCTGGTCGCATTTGTGGAACGCCACACCGCGCGACAAACCGGTCGTCTAAATAGTTGCTCAAATCCTCTGGATGAGTCGGACGGCCTGGGGTTTCCACACCGCTCGACAACGCAGCATCATGGTTTGGGGCGCCATCGGCTACGATAACAGGTCACCACTGGTCCGTATTAAGAGCACTATGATGGCCTAGTACATGATGTGCTGCGGCCGTTGACGCTACTCTTTTTCAGGGGTGCCCAATACCATTTACCAGCAGGATAACGTCCGACCACACGCGGCAAACATAAGCCAATATGCTCTGCTTCCCTTTCCACCAATCTTCCTTGATCTCTCACCAATCAAACGTGTCTGGGACGTGATTGGACGTCACTTGCTTGCGCTGCCTCCGCCGCTTTAGAAGACGAACTCTGACAAATGGTTGACAGGGAATTGGCAGCCATACTTCAGGACACCATCCGCACGCTCATTGACTCAGTACCTAGACGTGTTGCTGCCTGTATCGCAGCCCGCGGTGATCCTACAACTTAGTGATCGAATGGTGTTATTGCTCAGTGTATAGGTGCAACATGTTGCAATAAACATCACTTATTGTTCGTTGCTGTCTCTCTCTCCCAATTTTCATTACTTTCTGCCCACGCCTTCTTGGTATCTCATTTTCACTGTTACGTAGTGTATATATATATATATATATATATATATATATATATATATAATTGAAGAGTTTTAATTTACTTTTATTATACGAGTATATACCAGAGATTAATCATTTATTGAAATCTTCTGTATACCAAAAATGAAAATGAGATGGTCTGAAGTGATTATTTGATATCAATAGTGACTATACGACAAGCTTGTGGAGATGATAAAGAGAACATTAGAAATAAAACATTATAAATAAAACAGATACTAAAATGGTATAAAATATCCCTTTTTCTCTGTTCTATATATAAGTCAAGGAATTGAAAGAGAATGACATGTGGTAAATATTGCTTAATATAATCCCTTAACTACACCCTTAGATTAAATTTTTATTTTGTGTTAAAACCATATATATAATACAGGTACTTAAGGTACTAATCCCCTTGTTCTCTGCATGAACATACATGGTGTAAAGCAAGAATAGTGTATAAGATGAAAAGTTGAGAAAAGAAAAAATTCTTTTGCACGTGGAGCCAGACCTTTCCGGCTCCTAATTTTTTTTTTTTTTTTGAAAATGAATAAATTGAAAAAAGTGAAACCATATACGTTATCAAGAGCATATATATATATATGTTTTACACCGTAACTTATTGCTGTTACTCATCAATTAAATGGAGTGACATTCTTACGAGTAGTATATACATAATTTTAAACCCTCAATAAATAATAGACAGGAAGTAACATAAAACTGAGTTTCTACGTTAAGCTTAAATTTATTATCTACTGCACCACCACTGCTCTGTAAAGGATAACCAGAATTACTTTGAAAACAATGTGCATAAATATTACTCTCTCCTTGATCGCTATTGGAATTATTGCTTTTGGAGAGTATTAAATCGTCGAAGCGCATTTTGAGGAATCGACGCTTTGTTCTAATAATCATTATATACTCTTGATACGTGTGTAATTAGTCTGTAAGTGTTTTCGATGATTGTAGCGGAGTTTCTATCAATGAAGCTAATTGTCTAATTATGACCTATTTTCTTTTGTAGGAATTTTTTCTTTTCTCCTGTAGTTATATAGTTTTATTTCCTATTAAAATCGGTTAAATTCCGAATATGAATTATTTTCCTGTTATGCTATAATATGAGAAAGCACTTTATAGACGTACATTTTCCTTCAGGATATTTCAATAAAATATTAATTGTGATGACACTTTGAAAAGATGCTGAATTAAACTTCAGTCGTACTTTTCAGATAATGATTAATGATGATGATTAATGAAGATTTATCTCGCCTTAAAAAAGATACAAGTCTTTGGCGTATAGTGGCGCCTTATAAAAGGAATATATTTTAGAATCAATTCAAAATATATCCGTATATTATCTGTGGTACCTACACCTTCGAAGATTCAGCTAAAAAATCAAAATATGTGAAACTTAGAGTCATGGAAAACCTTCAAAATGTTTTTCAAATTTAAAGAAATTAGAAAAAAAACAAAAATAGAGAATAAAATGAAAAGCGAGTCTAATTTTCAATCGGAATTCACAGAATTCAGACAAGCATATGGATTATTGTTTGGAAAATAAGAGCTGTGATATCTCGTAGTAGTGAAATTTATCACCAAGAAAACTTATGTTATGTTTGGGGAGTTATGTTAAAATAGGAATTTGGGTGATAAAGTAAAAATGGAATTTCTACGAAGAAATGACAAATCCATGAACTCCGTCTTTCCAACAAATAAAGATGTGGTTGATACGTTGGTGTTACATAATTAATTTTAACACCCCCCCTTCCCCCTAAACTGAGTGAATGTTTTTGAACTATTTGTACCAGTATTTTTTTTCATATAATTTTTTGCAAGTCTTGAAATTTTGAAGATAAAATAGGGCCCATACAGTAATTAGATGTGAACGGTAATTTGCTATTTTTGGAACGGTATACATTGCCACTTTTGAAATAAAATACTTCTTATTTTTCAGATAAAATATTCTTAAAAGCTGTTTGCAAAAATAAAAATATAAAAATGATCATTATTTTTTATATACATAGTATAATGTATAAGGAAAGTATTGTGACGAGTGAAATTTGAATTCGAGTTTTCGACAGGAAAGCACATTTCAAGCATCTCTGACCACGAATTGAACTTTTTTGAGGTGATGGCTGTGTGTGTGTGTGTGTGTGTGTGTGTGGAGATGATATCTCCTGAACGAATGGAGCGATTCAAATGAAATTTGGTACAAACATTACAATCAGTGAATACTGGAAACCAATTGTTTTTAAACATAATCGAATGTTCAGAATCCCCTAAATTTTCGAGTGAAAATTTGAATAAATCATCAAAACCTTTAATAAAAGTTACGCAAATAGATATTTCTTATGTAATTTTCTTTAGAAAACGATTGACATACACGTTAGAACGCTAGCATGAACCGTTCGTTCTCGAGATATTATATATTTTCTTAATAAATTTATCAAAAAATCCCATAAATTAAAAAAAAATTCACTGTTGAGAACCATGGTCACTTTTTATATGTAATGCCATACGAAAATTTGGTGACATCATTCTTGTTGATGTAACTCGTTACATTCATGAGAAAATATACTTTGAATAATGCTGTCGTATTTGAAGGCTAATAGTCATTTATCTGCTATAAGAATGACTTACTTCTCCGTCCATAGCGCTTGGCGACGGACGAATTTGGCGGAATGTTACTAACTGGGCGACTTTTTAAATGTTGCCTATTTAACGAAAATCTTGCCAAATTAATAAAAATGACGCTAAATCAATGCGAATGACGATTAACTGACGAAAATTCAGTATCTTTGAAAGGATATAAATATTTACTATAAGAATAACCTATTTTTTACTATAAATTAGTAAATTCAATACATTATACAATATAAGGAATGCCATGTGTTGCCCACATCAGATTTTTTTCATCTTATTCATGTCTTTTATTTGCCGATCCCTTACCCTGTTGTTGTTGTTGTTGTTGAGACCCAGACCGTTCGACTTACCAGAAAGACCCTTACCCTGTCTGGAATAATTGGGACAAACTATAAGTTTACATATTTTTCATTGTTCAGCCACTTTCTTTTCTATTCTGAAAGAAATTTTTGATCGATAACATTCCAATATTTCAGTATTATTAATTGAAATTAAAAAAAGAAATATCTTAATGAAACGACAAAAAATTTAAAAAAAAAATAAAAATGTTCCATTCAAGTCACTTCTCCCCATCATATTTAGAGCCGTCGTCCATATTTAAAATTTTAAAATAGGAATCAGGAAACATTTCACGTTTGAAACAATCAAAGCGGATAGTGTGTATTTGGTGCTTGGTGGCCATCGACAACTGAAACCCGGTGATCCTAATAATGCCACATAATCTAATGTCATGTCTGCCCTTCTTTTCAATACTTACCGAAACGACTACTGCGCCAAAACTTGATATGAGTTTCAACAATCTCTAAATATGAGTTCCTTTATTGACTGGGCAGACGATAATCGTAACACTCCCAGTGTCACTAAACTTTATTATCGACAATCTCCAGCAGTTATTCGTAATGAAAAAACTATTTCAATCATTGAGATAAACGAATATATGTATTGTATGATTTATAGCGTACGGTCATTTTCATTACATTTACTGACTTTAAAACATTCTGAAGCTAATCATCTTCAAATGTAATCCCTTAAAATAACTCATATATAATATTTGTAATTAGATAGTATAATATAAATCTTCGTGAGTGGGAATAATTCACGTCGCTTTGAGGAAGAAAGTGCTCAACTGATCATTGCTCACCCCTGTACCGTAGTAGCGTTGTAGTGCCGAGGAGCACACGAGGAACAGCAGATTAAATTTTTAAAATAAGACTTTAATGCATAAAAAAGAAATATTTACAACTATGTACAAATAGGAAATTGTAATTGCATATTCATTGTAAGTGTTGGCTCTCGGCCGAAATTAGGTTCGTGAGCTGTAGAAAGAGATGCGATTCTAAAATCGAACTCTCTTTTCCAAAAAGGGTCTTCTCTCCTCTCCCCGTTGGCAGGTCAGAGATCACGGCTCTGCGGGGCGGTTCCATCCGTCCGGAAACCGAAACGCAGGCCAAAGATTCCTTTTCCCGGTGTCATATTTCACAACTCCAGCACCACAGCTGTGAAAATCTAAACCTTCTCTTATACATGGATTTGGTCGACACTGGGCGTCTGGATGAGAAAAGTATATTTGCCTCTCATGGCAGTTTTCGTAAGCACAAGCATTTTTTTGAGCTAGTAACAGTACGTTACACCGCCCGTAAACCATAATTTCGTGGTCATCGCCGTGATCATCAGAACTGAACAGGCGATGACTTGACCACCGGAAGAAAAACTCCAAGGATGTTAGAATTCTTCGAAACACAAACGACACGTGAGCACGATTTTCACTCAACCTTCGTTCTCAAACTTTTAAGTGCTCAGGAAGCGCATAGAAAAGAGACGCCTACTCCATAACAAGATATTGTACAAAAGCAGGATATTTCTCCACTGGGTTACAAACTTGCGTAAAAGACATATTATTCTAATTGCTTGTGAGTGGTGATTTGATGCATTATCTTGGTTCCCTGAAGTTATTAATATTTCGTCATTTTAGTATATCATTTTAAATATTTCTCCTTAGGAATGTTTGTAAGACTTATTGATATAAATTCGAAGTATGGTATAATTCGAAGTGTGATATAATTCGAGGATGATATAATTCGAAGAATAACTTATTGATATAATTCGAAGTATGGTCCTCAAAACAAACAAAAATAAAAAATTATATTTTATTGAGGTAAGGAAGTGAATCATATCAATTTGCTCCATTTTGAAAGTATAAACTTACTCCAAACAGGGACGTCACGTTTAAGCCATGATGCATAGAGGACTTAAACAAATAAAACGAGTAAAAATGAAATTATCTCACCCTTCGCTACTCAAATAAGTCCTTAATACGAAAAATTTTTTAAAAGCTCATTCAAATTTTTCAGAAGACGTGTAAAAGTAGTACGAAAATTTACATAACTTTATAAGTTTGATTAACTTTAACTAGTTAATAGTATGTGGCATAACAAACGAGCATATTGACGATATAAACGAAAGACTTCTTCCTGTATGGAACAATAAAACTGTAAAATCTTGTTATTACACAACTTATTTTGTCCTCCACTGGGTTCCGGTCTAAATTGGGTGGCACTTCCCGGCCGTCCAAACAGTTGCCTTACACCTTTCTGGTAGGTCGGACGGTCTGGGTCTCAACAACAACAACTTATTTTGTAGCAGCATCAACATATCTTATTTTGTATCAACTTATTTTATATCTTATTTTATTTCAATTTCTCCTGGTCTCCTCTACATTGTATCACGTATGTAGTAAAAGTAATGATTTAAATATTCTGAAATGCAGCACGCTTAAACCTTATAAGATCACAATACCATGTTACTCCCTCTGCCTAGCATATTCAATCGATATCATATTATACCTCCCCTCTGAAAATGACATTTCTCCTGGTTGCATAAATGCACTTCAGAATATATTTCTGTCAGATTTCCAGCGTTTCTCCGGTTTTTGGTGACAAGAATTGAAATTGTGCATTAGTATTTTCTCATGAAATAAATGTAGTGCATTTGAGATCTTATAAAAATATATTTATATTTTTAGACATAATACTTACGGTATGAAAATAATATTGTGTTTGCCAAAGTGAAGTGCAAAATGAAGTACATCTTTGTACTTAACACAAACCCATTATGTGTAAAATATATTGATTTTTCGAATATATATGGTTATATGGCTGAAGATGTAATACGATGTTTTTGTGGCGTTTTTAAAAAAAAAAATTAATATAACATGCCAGCATTGCGCAAAATGCATTTCGTTAACTTTGTTCGAAATTAGAGTATTAGCATCAAAATGGTACAATAGGAAATGCATATAGGCTATGTCTTGGATTATTCTTGAATTAATTTGTATTGCATTATTTCGCACAATTTTGAAGCGAATAAGCCCTTTAAACGGTAAAATATTTTGCCTGCCCATCGTAAAAATAATTAATATTCAATATACATCGCTACAACATTTAATTCATGAATTAAAAATTAAGAATCAGATTTGAATTCCGTACAAAATTTCTGTAGTTAACTTTCAGAGTATTATTAATCTCCAGTGGGAATACATATAAGTCTAAGCATTAATATACAAGTGTTAAACATAATAGTTAATAAATATAAGTGTTTGCACATTATAAATCTAAGAATTAATATATAAGTGTTAAACATAATAGTTCATAAATATAAGTGCTAAACATAATAGTTCATAAATATAAGTGTTAAATATAATAGTCAATATAAGTGTTAAACTTAAGAGTTCATAAATATAAGTGTTAAACATAATAGTCAATATAAGTGTTAAACATAATAGTCAATATAAGTGTTAAGCATAAAAGTTAATAAATATAAGTGGTTGCATATTATAAATCTAAATATTGATATATAAGTGTTAAACATAATAGTTCATAAATCTAAGTGTCTGCACATTATAAATCTAAGTATTAATATATCTAAGTGTCAATGTGTGTTAAGCATAATAGTTAATAAATATAAGTGCTAAACATAATAGTTAATAAATATAAGTGTTGAACATAATAGTTAATAAATATAAATGTTAAGCATAATAGTTAATAAACATAAGTGTTTACAAGTTATAAATCTACATTTACTATGTAAATTTTGTCAAAAGATATATTTATGTAGATGAAAAGACAGGCGACCCACTCTAAAAGAATTATCATCTTATTATTGCATTTCAAATCTTAGAACAAGGCTATTTAAGAATTCATTTATCAGCACATTCTGTAGAGACGTTCGATACCAGAAATAATGTTTGGCATATATAGATGAGTCTGGAACACTTCACTCTTGCATGCATTAATACATCATTTTCTTTGTATAATCAATCAATTTTATGGATTTGTTATATAGCGTAACGTTTTTATTCAATTAAGTACTTGCTTCAAAATTACTCTTTAGAAAGTTTTTCTTCCTTACTTCGACTGATTATGTTTTAATTTTTGTCTAACGGGAATCTCTGAAAATCATTATTTTAATTTTAACAGACAATTTTAACAGAATTTTAAAGATAAAAATAAAAGTGGCTAAACATATTTTAAAAATATCCACGAATATATAAATTGAAGGAGACTGCGGTAAAAATTATTCCAATTCTGTAAATAATATATTATCAACAAAATATTATAAATGATATTAATCCACATTTCTTTAACAATAAAAAAATAGTTATATGTCACTTCTAAAGGTATTTTTGTTGTAAAAAATGTCAACTGGTCAGCCATACGCATGGATATGCATGATATGTGACGTGTAGTAACCATTACCTTAATACTTTGAATCAACAATTGCATGTTTCAATTAACACAAATAAAGTACACATTAAAAATATCTTTAGTAAGAATTCTCATACATTGGGACTGGTATCTATACATTTATCTATATCATACAACTGAATGAGGCTGACGACTAACAAAGGGGTGAATTTACACGGTCTAAATTGCTGAAGGTAGAAACTTGAAACTTTGCAAACTCGTGGGATTTGACATATACATAATAAGAACAATATGCAGTCTTAGAATATTTTTTTCCGAAAAATTAATAAATCTCGGAATTTTTTGTTCCAACATTCATCTAACTATAACTTGAGAACGTCTAAACACACGAAATTCGTTTCTTTAACTCATACATAGAACAAAAATATCCTAAACTTTTTTAAGTTATTCAATTGGCTTACAGTCAACCGTTCTTGGGGTATTGTAATTTATAGCTACAGCAAATGATATTTTTATGTTCTGTAATTAAAATTTTAAGCGAATTTGAATTCCACTTGTAAACATAGTAGCAAAGTTACACTTCAAATACCGAAGTTAACAGATAAACAAACTATTCTTATGAGCAAACTATTGAAAATAATTTTTATTCATTATTTTATAACTTTGTGTATTATTTGCAGAATTTGCTCATTTCTTTTACTTTGTTTCATTACTTTTGCAAAATTGTATTTTTAAGCTTAGAAAAATTACATACAAATTAAAAATATCTGGAGCGATAGCCCTAAACATGCTCCTTTGATACGCCTTACATAAGCGCTCAATACCGGATCGTTGGCAGAACGACAAAATAAAAATATTTGAAGTTGCAGACAAAAAAAGAAGAAAACAAAGAAATTTCGATTACTCTCTAAGTAACATTCAAAAACTTACTGCTATCTCAGCGAATGTTCATATTATTAAAGTCAAATTTTAGTACAATACTCAAGATAATCTTAAATAATAAAAGGCAATGTCTGTGTGTCTGTCTTATACACTATACGTTTCGCGACCGCGCGTCGGAGAGCTACGAAATTTGGCAATCGGAGACCTGGGGGGGAGGGAAGGGGACACGTGAAAACCGATTTTTAAAATTTTAATTTTTTTTTATTTATTTAATGTTTTATGCGATTTCGACCGTTTTTTGCCCTTTTTGCTCCACGATCCAGACGACGTAGAAAAAAACAAATCACGCCATCGGAAAGAGCCATCGGAAAGACAATTGCGAGTAAAAATATATCGATTTCAAATCTGAATTTCGATTTCTAATATTTTTTAAAGATTTTAAAACAAAAGTCACTTTTGGCTCAAAAAAACGATTTTTGGTTTTTAAATTCTCGTATCGTAAAAAGTACTCATAATTTCGACTAATAATTTACATTTTTAGAAAGCTGAAATATCTGGCATTCTTACAAGTCTAATCTGGTCCAGAAATAATGAAAATTGCCTTTAGGATCGCAATTTTAAAGATGTCATGATTTTAAATTTCTCGGCATCGGCTCAGTTCTTCACCGGCATTCCCCCCCCCCCCATCCGCAGTAGTTTCTTCACCGTCTCCATGGAGACCGCGCTTTCGGTTTTAAATGAATTAAGAGCCTAGCATAAGTGTTATATACATCGGGCGAAATGATATTTTAAATGGATATTTTTAAATTGATATTTTAAATATTTTTAAATGAATGATTGAATTATGGTGGTTTGAATTGTGGTGATGTATTTGAAATTACTATATTTATGGATTGGTGGAACGATATGGATATATTTTTGATTTTAAATGCATATTTTAATTTTTTAAATGGATATTTTAAATGATGGAACGATGGAACGAGGATGGTGGAATTAAGAACTTAGCATATGGCCATTATAAAATTTAAATTAGCGCGCGGGAAGTTAGCGCGCGAGAATTGCACTCGGTAGGCCTGGGTTCGGTTCCCGCCACTGACGCGGAGTACGATCACGTTAAACAGAGTCGATAAGTCCTTCCAAGAGGTTGGTGGCAGGGGAAGGAGGGTACGGTCTCTGTGGATGCCTCCCCCACTGGATTCCAGTCCAAACTGGGTGAATAAAAAGAAAGTTATGGAGATTGTCGCGGAAGGCACGGTAGCCCAGTGGTTAGCGTGCGGGAATTTCACTCGGTAGGCCCAGGTTAGATTCCTTCCACTGCCAAAACTGCTGCCGTGTTCACGCGGAGTACGATCACGTTAAACATGTGGGTCCGTAAGTCCTTCCGATAGGTTGGTGGTAGAGGAAGGAGGGTAAGGACCCTGTGGATGACTCTCCCACTGGGTTCCGGTCTAAATTAGGTAAATAAAAGAAAGTTATGAAGATTGTCGCGGAGGGCGCGGTAGCCCAGAGGTTAGCGTGCGGGAATTGCACTCGGTAGGCTCGGGTTCAATTACCGCCACTGCCAAAACTGCTGACGTATTCACTCGGAGTACGATCACGTTAAACATGTGGGTACGTAAGTCCTTCCGGGAGGTTGGTGGTAGAGGAAGGAGGGTACGGACCCTGTGGATGACTCTCCCACTGGGTTCCGGTCTAAATTAGGTAAATAAAAGAAAGTTATGAAGATTGTCGCGGAGGGCGCGGTAGCCCAGAGGTTAGCGTGCGGGAATTGCACTCGGTAGGCTCGGGTTCAATTACCGCCACTGCCAAAACTGCTGACGTATTCACTCGGAGTACGATCACGTTAAACATGTGGGTACGTAAGTCCTTCCGGGAGGTTGGTGGTAGAGGAAGGAGGGTACGGTCCCTGTGGATGACTCTTTCACTGGGTTCCGGTCTAAATTGGGTGAATAAAAAGAAGGTTATGGAGATTGTCGCTGAGGGCGCGGTAGCCCAGTGGTTAGCTCGCGGGAATTGCACTCGGTAGGCCCGGGTTCGATTCCCGCCACTGCCAAAACTGTCGCTGTGTTCAGGCGGAGTACGATCACATTAAACATGTGGGACCGTAAGTCCTTCCGAAAGGTTGGTGGTAGGGGAAGGAGGGTACGGTCCCTTTGGATGCCTCCCCCACTGAGTTCCGGTCTAAATTGGGTGGCACTTCCTGGCCGTCCAAACAGTTACCTTACACCTTACTGGTAGATCGCGCCTGCGAGTGTGCCACGGTCAGAATTTTCAAGGGTAGCGAACAGGCTGGTCGCCAAAGGCGGCTAGTATATAATATAACAAGAAAGATCAATCATGCATAAAGCATTGATTATGAAACACATTCCAACTTCAAAGCAATTTTATTTAAACATCTATAAAATGCGATACCTTCCTCGATAATATTTTTAAAATTATCACAGTACTACATTAATTTATTATATTTAAAAACTTAAAACTTCATCGAAAAAAGAACTTCATTTAAATGACGGCATTGAAATATAAATTGGCTGCTTTAAACATCGTTAAAATGCGATACATTCCTCGATAATATTTTAAAAATTATCATAACAATAAAATAATTTATTATATTTGAAATCTTCATCGAAAACAAATGAAATTTATTCAAATGACGCCATCGAAATATAACACGCCTGGATCTCTCTATAAAAGCAGCATTTCATTCATACATATTTTCCATTCATTTCATTCATCACAATACTATAATAATTTATTTTATTTCAAAACTTAAAACCATGGAGATGCAAGTAATTTAACTCTATGCTTGAAACTTCATCGAAAAAAATCATTTGCGTCTCTGTATCAATGTATGTTTCACTCATATCAACTATATTGCAGATTTCATGAGCTAAATAATTTTGCTTTAAAGAAATGCAGCAAATCTTATACTACTCATTCTACATCTTTTGGTATTTACATTTTCCAAAAGTAAAAAATTAGGCTTCGTTGCAGAAATAATCAAGGTTTGATGATCATTTAAGCTCAACTATATTGTAATTGCATTGTTTCAGTATGTAGATGCACAGAATTTAAACAAAAACAAGAAAGATCTATCATGCATAAAGCATTGTTTTTGAAACACTTTCCAATTAATTTTAAAGCAAATTTCATTTAAACATCTCTAAAATGAGATACATTCCTCGATAATATTTTAAAAATTATCACAGTACTACATTAATTTATTATATTTGAAAACTTAAAACTTCATCGAAAA
Source organism: Amaurobius ferox (assembly GCA_951213105.1). NCBI lineage: Eukaryota > Metazoa > Arthropoda > Arachnida > Araneae > Amaurobiidae > Amaurobius > Amaurobius ferox. The sequence continues at coordinate 97,815,923 of OX578139.1, read as the reverse complement.
AAAAAGAACTTCATTCAAATGACGGCATTGAAATATAAATTACCTGGTTTAAACATCTCTAAAATGCGATACATTCCTCGGTAATGTTTTTAAAGCTATCATAATACTACAATAATTTATTATATTTAAAAAATTCATCGAAAACAATTGAAATTTATGCAAATGACGCCAACGAAATATAACAAGCCTGGCTCTCTCTATAAAAGCAGCATTTCATTCATAACCATTTTCCCTTTCATTTCATTCATCATGATACTGTAATAATTCATTTTATTTAAAAACTTAAGACCATGGAGGAACACGTAATTAAACTCTATGCTTAAAACTTCATCGAAATAATCATCCTTCTCTATGTAAAATCAATGAATATTTCATTCATATCAGCTATGCAGACTCCATGAGCTAAATAATTCTGCGTTAAAGAAATGCAGCAATTCTTATACAACTCCTTCTACATATTTTGCTGTTTACGTTTTCCATAAGTGAATAAAAGGCTTCGTTCCAGAAATTATCAAATTCGGATGATCATTGTAACTGAAATATATTGTAATTGCGTTGTTTCAGTATGTAGATGCACAGAATTTAAGCAAAAATAAAGCGGTGTTTGGACAGATGCAACACTAAATATGATTTAAAAAGAACTTTAAAAATCACAATTTTGACACAAGATGGATGTCATATTTTATTTTGAAGTGGGTCACGTGATATCTTCATATAATTGTCACGTGATCGCTTCATATAAGAGGTGTATTTATTATTTTAATTTTTATCTAAAGAACTACTGTATATATTTTTGCTGAATTTTTTATATTTTATGGGATAAATTAAATATTTCCTAAAATTTTTGAAGAGTATTTGTGAATTTTAAATTCGCTTAAAAATGTTTGAAAAATTAAGTCCCATGCTGTTCAATTTATTTCACTTTTTCAACCTGGGTTCAATCCAAAACTAATTGGGTGATATTATTCATTTATATTTCCGTATGTCCCACAGATTGTCTCAATAACATATTAAAATTTCATTTTAATAAAGTCAATTTTACGGCCGTTATCGTGCGACCGGACAGACAGACAGACTACAGACCTGATGGGCAAAGTAATAAAAACTTTTCAACTATGTTGGAAAGTGTTAAAAATGGCGGAATTTAAAATTTTTACTAATTCAAATTTAAAAAAAAAATATGTTTTACGGGAAACTCATCTAATCTAATTTCGCAGCAATCTGAACATTTCAATTTTCCACTACAGACGACACGTACACACACAGACAAACATCTTCTTTTATTACGTAGAATAGAACGCTTTTTATTTCTGAGTACAAAGCCCCAGGGCGACGCTTTATAAAAATCCTTATATCAACAACTCCTCCAAAGAAGTTCGATCCAAGAAATCTATTTTTAGCATCAAGATGACGATCTCAAAGCATTTAAACACCCCCTCTTTCTCGAAGGCATGAATTTATACAAGACTGTCGTAGGAACTTTATAAACTAGGCGTTTTGGGGAAAAAAATTAATCGTATATTATTTAGAGCTACATATCTGTTAAAACACTAAAGCAAAAATTACTCCCCGAATACATATTAACTTTTCTGATGCTAAGTAATAAATTGATGTCACATATATTAACATACTATTGTTTTTATGACATTTCCCTTCAAACATCTATTGCTCAGTATCTGCTATAGGTGAAGCTAAGACACTGACTGATTTGGATTATTCAAAACCATATTCTGGAGGAAATTGGAGGATCACTAAAAATTTACACTTTCGGTTCTCTTTTCCATTTCCAGTTCAAACATTTCACTTTTATGTGAAATATCTATTTCTCAAGATTGGCTGGAGTTTAGATGATAACTGATATGCATTTCACATATAATTCAAGAGGAGGTAGGGCGGTTCACTTGGTATTTTCACTTCAAAATTATTTTCCACTTTCTGTTTAAAAGTTTTCTTTAAAACATCTATTTTTCAGGATTGAGTATAGATATGGTATTATATTCTGGAGGGGTGAAAATACTTACTAAGAATTTCCCCGTTCAATTACGAATATGTCACTTCCATTTCAAAATGTACATTATCCTTGAAACATGTTCTTGAGATCAGCTATAGACATAGCTTGAATGATGTCTGATATGGATCTAGTATCACACTCCAGAGGAGAATGGAGTTCACTAAGGATTTTTATTTCCCGTTCTTTCTCCATTTCCAGAAAAAAAATTCTTCATCTATTTCTCAAGAATTTGTTCTTGTGTAATACATTGTTTTAATTTTCATATTTTGGCTCAATTAAGTGCTATGAAAGTAGTTTGTTTTCATCATATGATATAATAGTGAAATGCAATTACAGTAACTGGGGCTAATATTGTAGCCGATGTATTGGCACCTGATGCAAAAACGAACAATATAAAATGAAGATTTATGACTCTTCACATAGAACTGTTGATTTATTTCTGCAGGCAGTCCATGTTAAGGTATTTGCTTTGTCAATTATTAACAATTTCCAATATAGTTGAAAAGCGCTTATTACTTTGTTCATTCTGTCTGTCTGTATGTCCGTTCGCCCGATAACTGCCGTAAAATTAACTTTATCAAAATTAAATTTTAGTATGTTGTTGTGACAGTCTGTGGGATATATGGTAATATAAATGAATAATATCTTCTAATTAGTTTTGGATTGATCCAAGTTGAAAAAGTGAAATACATTGAACACTATGGGACTTAATTTTTCAAACATATTTTAGGCAAAGATTTTAATTTAAAATTCACAATTTGATTCAAAAAGTTTAGAAAATAGTCAAATTATCACATAAAATGTGTCAGTAAAATGTATTTGGTAGTTATTTTAAATAAAATAATAAAATAATAATTATATCCATATTTTACGACGAGATCATGTGACTCATTGCAAAATAAAATGTGGCTTTTTTTTTTCTTTGTGTTTTCCCGTAAATGTTCAAAGACCATTTTAACTTACATTTTGTGTTGCATCCGTCATAAATTCGTTTTTTTTTTATGTATCATATGTGTATCCAACTGCGTACCAACGCAATTATACTATTTTTTATTTTAAATGATCACTAAAATTTCTTAATTTCTGCAATGATGCCAAATTTTAACGCTAAACTATAGCATGCAAAATGTAACCAAATCAAGCGATTGTAAGGTGAGTTGTATATGAATTACTGATTTTTTTCCACACACAATTATTTAGCTCTGGAGTCTGGAATAAACACTCATTGATTTTACATAGAGAGGCAGATGATTTATAAAATGAAATGGCTTGTTATAGTTAAAACAATTTCGAGTAACTAATTTAACATGAGCAAATGATATGATTTCTATAATAATGAAAAATTATATTGATGTTACATATGGCTTTATTGGAAATAAATCAAGTAACTGACATCTTACTATGACACAAAGGTAAAACATCTGAAAATGTGGGCAGCACATGACTTTCCCTGCAGACATATAGTCATGGTCTCTTTATTTTAATTCAATTTAATTCACATTTTATTCAGTTTTCGTTCTCATTTGGTAACTGGACTTATTTTCAAAGTTGGTGTAGAGAAAACACGAAAAAACTGAAATATCTCGAGAACGGCTAGTTCTAGTGTAATGGGGTTGGTCTTATTTTTTTATCGTTAAAACTTACGTATAAAACAAGCATTTAATAGATATATTTGAGCATACGTAGTTTTTAATTTAGATTTTGACGATTTTTGCGAGCCATTTTGCAAAAAAAGTCAGGTTATTTTTTTCCGAATCGTACCAAAATCTAATCAGCACCAGGATATCTCACAAGAGACTTATCAACCGATTTTTGTGAAATTCGGTCCATTAGTTTTTCAGCTGGATTGGATACAGGCAATTATTGTGGGCCATTTCGCAAAAAAGAAAGACGGGTTCTTTTATCTTGAATCATACTTAAAACTAATCAGCACCAGGGTCACATCCAAGTGAATTACCTACCAAATTTTATGAAATTATGTCCATTAGTTTTTGAGTTAGAGTAGATACATACATTGCACAGACAGACAGTTAGACAGACAAACACACAGACACACACACAGACGTCACGATAAAAATAGTTTTTTCGAATTCTAGAGTTCCCGAAACGTGTAGATCCGTCAAAAACTCGAGTTGCGATTTTCGGTATGATTCTAATACTTTCCCTATACATTACCATGTATTTCATGGAAAGTAAAAACGATTAACACAAAACAACGATAAAGTAACACAAAACAAGAATATTACAAATTTGACAAACATAAAGCCCAATAAGAAGAGGTCGAAGAAAGAGAGGACATATAACATACTCAGGGAGAGTTCATATAAGTTCTAGCTTCCCAATACGGTCTACAAATTTCATCTTGCTGCTGGGGAACTTTATCTAATGCCGGGCACACTAAAATGTGACTTGAATTCATAATATTAGCACTACAAATGGGGCAGACATTCGTTGGCAGAATTCCTATCTTATTAAGATGTTTGGTCAGGCAATCATGACTAATTATGAAATATTATAATTGTGACTTTATGTGAACTGCAAAATCATTGTAAAAACTTCTCAAATTATACTTTCGATGACTCCATTTGAATAAAATTAATTTTATTTTACTCGCATTGTCTTTTCCGATGAAGTTTTGTGATCAGTTTTGTGGATGGCAATTTTTGAAGCAGCTTAAAATGTAAATAAAATTGCATTTCATTTGTAAAGTGTATTTCATAATCAATGTTTTATGCATTATTGATTTTTTTTGTTAAATTGTATTCTTTATATAACTTTAGTTTCAATGATATTTATATTTAAATATGCCGATTGGAAGCATCAATATCAGTTGTCAGAATGTGCCATTTAAGTTTATTTTCACTTAGTTTCTTCACTGTAATTGTATCTTTATTTGAAGTGAACCTCATACGTTGCATATACACTACCATCCATTTATCTACCTAATAAATTTAACCTACTTGAGGATGTGTAGAATATTTAAAATATATTTCAAAACATTTATAAATACATTCAGAATGTTTATAACCAAACAAAGAAGGTCAAAATATTTTAATTTTTGCTTCATCTATGTACTCACTCTTTTTTATGACTGCTATGCAAAGTTTAAACATTTTTTCCATCAGCTTGTTCGGCATTTCCGGCGATATATTTTCCTCCATTCTTCTTTTAACAACTTCCAGATGTTTTCAGCATAAGTTTTACAAACTTTTCTGTCCAGTTCATCACACAACAGTTTAATCGAATTGGGATCCTGCGATTGTGGTAGCCAAAGCATTACTTCAAGCTTTCCTTCCTTAGTTAACTTATCTAAATAATTTGCGCAGATTTGCACTGAATATTTTAAATTATTGTCCTGCTGGAATATGCACTTTTGACCAAAGATGCGAAGCTCCGATGATAAAATTGCATTTTTAAAGATGTAACGGTATTGCTATTTCTCCATGTTTCTTTGTATCCTGCAGATATCAATCATTTCTTTGTATCCTGAAGATATCCTGAAGATTTGCCGATGCGGTGGTCGAGCGGTCGGGGGCATGCATTTCCGTCTGATCGCTCGATTGCCGGGTTGTGGGTTCGAATCCCGCTAGCGGACATGGATGTTGTGATGTCGAGGTTTAGTCAGTCTTCTGCCCTTGTGGAGCCTCATTAAAGTGAAGATACATATTACCCTTCGCCATGGGATCAGGGGCCTGTCTGCGTGGTGTAAGACTTTCCTTCACCACGGGGATTAGAAACAACAACAGATATCATCAATTGTATATACACCGAAACAGACCCATTTCATGACAAAACTTTAACATGTTTCACAGAAGGAATCAAATTTTGGTCATGCATCGGCTCAGCTGTAGACCTAATAGCAAAGACTCCTCGTTCTGTACCAAAAACTTATTTAATTCACTAACAAATCGGCGATAGCTTTTGCCAATTCTGTGGTGGATAATTATCAATGACCGCACTACGAGCGAAAATGTTTTTGATTTTGGCATATTTAGAATTATAAAAGAATGTTTGAAAACATGTTAAATATTGAAAATCTATGAAATATTGAAAATATGTGAATTTGTAAAATATATTTGAAAGGTAATAAAGAAACTGTTTTTTTATACTAAAATTGAAAAGAAATTAGTCACATACAAAGAAAACACGTAACTGACGGTTTCATGGGTTGACAAAAAAATGTGCATCAGGACAACTACCATAATTACGTGAATAAAATGCAAAAAAATCAACCAACCAAAATATTCGAAAAATGTCTAATTTACCATGAAATTGCTAAAAGATAAAAATACATTTCAAATGCTAATAATTTTGATTCCAACAGCTGTAAAATAGTCTCATTACCATTCCATTTTGTAAGAATTAAAATATGTTCAAGTTACACTGAAATAACGTATTTGCTTTAAAGCAAGGGAAAAGGTGGGGGGGGGGATAAAATACTTATAAACGGTAGTGTATATGTATGAAATAAAATAACAATAAAATAAAACGTATTTAGTAAAAGTTGTAATAGTTGAGTGTTAGTTTAAGAAAAATATTTCTTGGATAGAATTTGTTTTTAAAAAATGGTTAGTTCTTAGTTATTTAGTTCTTATTTAGTTTTAATTTCAAAAAATCTGATGTGAGCAGGACGTGACTTTCTTTATATAATGCACTGAATGTACTACTTTTACAGTAAAAAATATATGTTATTCTTTAAGTAAATACTTATATTCTTTCCAAAATATTGATTCTTCGTCAATTAGTCGTCATTTTCATTGATTCGAATTCGAATTTTCGGCCCCGTCACAATACCTTCCTTATACATTATACTATGTATATAAGGAAAGTAAAAATATTTCTTTGGAAGATTTAAGTACTTGTCCTTAATAAAAAGGGAAACGAGTAGGGAGACCAAACAAATGCAAATTTCTCTTTTGATCTAAAATCTGATAGGTTAGAATGTAGAATTTACTTCAAATATAGAATAAAAGATAATGATCTCCCCAGCTGTATGTATAAAACGTTATCCACACACCAGTGGTTCATTGAGAAAAGAGTTAATTTATTTGCTCTGAATTTTTGACTAAGATAAGCAAATGAGAAATAAAATATCATAATTATCAGTCAACATTTATTAAAGAAACATTTACTAAAATCATTTATTAATTAAAACCCATCTTACGCTTTTATATTTTCCTTTAAAAGAACTCCCTTTATATCAGACTTCAAAATCTTATTGGAGGTCTATTTATATGAAATCCCTTGTGTCAATACCTTCTGTAGAGAAGTTCGATCCAAGAAATTTATTTTTAGCATCAAAATAGATGGTCCCGTACATTTTTAGCCCTCCCATTCTTCAGGCATGCATTCATGCATCCCTGAAGTAGGGTACTTGAAAACTTTGATTTTCTTATCCAGTGCGACATCTTTATTCAATTATGTGGAAAGAGAATTGGTCTTTTTCAACTCCACTGCTACAGTTAGAACTACTTTTCCGCTGTAATGCAACAGCGAATACACTAAAAATCAATTTTTAATACTTTCCATTAGATTATAAATAATAATGTGGTGGAAATAAAAGATGCAGAATGTAATTTTAGAAATCACCACTCTGGATCAGATCGGACAAGAAAACAATAAAATGTTTTTCGATTCGACTGGAATATATTTCCAAGAAAAATAATTCAACCAATTCTTAAATAGAAACATTAGATGTAGTTTACAATAAATATCGTTAAAAGATAATAAGTGGGAAACATTGGTTCAAAGCTAACATGTCGAACATTCGAAACTGATTCTCCCAACGTCCGTGTGATACTGTTCATTCGGCATAATTTTTTTTATTCTTTTCGCAAGCATATGCTTTTCCTTTTGATATATAAGGCATATTCTATAACAGCTTTTGTGCTTATTCAAATTTATATCTGTGTATCGCGGTTAAAAAATAGAAAACTTTCTTTTGGCTGTATATCAGAATATCGAATTTCATTCTGAGCTAGAAATAAAACTGAAGGGCCATATGATAATCAAAATTACTTTTAGAAATAAATGCAATAGCTTTTCATTGTGACTTGAATAATTTCTAAGATCCTATTGAGATTTGGGAAATATGCAGAACAGCAGACGTGCAACATATCTAGCATAACAACGCACTCTTGTTCCAATTCAGCTTAGATAATTTGGGTTTTCACTATCTGCCGTAATCAGACATGGTATTTAAAAAAGCCAGATGTGCTAGATTAAATAATCTATTATATCAAATCAGGCTTAGTGATTACTACGATAGCTACTAAATCAAGTCCGCAATCTCGCGTTCTATTCTACATGTATCGGTGGAGAGCACTCCGAACAGTCTAGAAAGGATACTTAGTAAAATTTTCGCCGCGCTTAATTACGGCGAAAGAAATTTACCCGATAACTTTCAATGAAGAATTCGGCGTATTATCAATAATTGAATTTCTTGGCTTATTCCAGTTTACGTAACTGCGAGTATGAATAGCTAACTTCATCTGAGAGTAAATACGAGAAAAATCAGCAAATCAATTTAAAACAGAAAATTGCTAAATGGAATGAGCTATCGTTCAATTCTGAATAATTTATTTTTTGTTAGTGCTTTGAAATCGAACAGAAAATTACAATAAGTAGAACATCTCAACGAATTTTTCATTGATAGGTATTGGGTAAAGTTTTTTCACCTTAATTAAAAACGGCGAAAATTTTATATATTGATATTTTTACTTTCTTTATATACATAATGTATAAGGGAAGTATTGTGACGGGTCGAAAATTCGAATTCGAGTTTTCGACGGGAGAGCACGTTTCAAGCATCTCTGGTCACGAATCAAACGTTTTTAAAGTGATGTCTGTGTGTGTGTGAAAGTATGTGTGTGTGTGTGTGTGTCAGTGAGTCTGTGGAGACGATAACTGATGAACGAATGGACCGATTCGAACGAAATTTGATACAAAAATCACAATCCGTAAACACTGGAAGTCTATTGTTTTTATACGCAATCGAATGTTCAGAACCCACCTAAATTTTCGAGTGAAATTTTGAAAATATCGTCAAAAAATCAAACCCGCTAATAAAGTTACGCAAATAGACATTTCTTATGTAATTTTTCATTAGAAAACGATTGATATAAATTTTAAAACGTTAACATGAACCGTTCTCGAGATATTGCACATTTTTTAAAAAAATTATCAAAAAGTTATATAAAATAAAAAAAAAATATTTCCTATTGAGAAACATGTTCACTTTTCATATGTAATACCGTGCGATAAATTGGGCGACATCATTCTCGTGGATCTAGCTCGTTTCATTCATGTAAAAATATACTTTGAGTAATACTTTTGTATTTGAACGCCAGTTGTCATTTATCTGCTATAAGAATAACTTATTTCTCCGTCCATAACGATTGGCGAGATTTTGGCGACGAATTTGGCGGAATGTCGCCAACTTGGCGATTTAATTGCTGCCAAAGTAATTAATTGTTAGTAATTAAAGTTTTTAAAGTAATTAAAGTTTTTAATTGTTGCCAAAGTAACAAAAATCTCGCCAAATTGATAAAAATGACGCTAAATCAATGAAAATGACGACTTATTGAAGAAAATTCAATATCTTGGAAAGAATATAAGTATCTACTATAAGAATAACATTTGTTTAACTGTAAAAGTAGTAAATTCATTGCATTATATAAGGAAAGTCATGTGTTGCCCACATCAGATTTTTTTAATTGGGGGGAGGGAGTATAAGAAACCAAGTTTCGTATTTTTATGAAATTAGAAGGCGAAACTTATAAAAAAAAGATTAAGTACATATGAAACATATAACAGAAAAAATAATTATAATAAGTATGAATAATTTATCAGTTATTTCTCATCATGTTTTATATCAATAATTAAGATTTATAGGTAGTATGACACACATGCTTATTTCCGGCCACTTAAACGACTACTGAAACCTCCGGGTCAGTCAAGTGGTCTGAGTCTTCCACACATGCTTATTTAAATAAGGAATCTGAGTTTGTGTACAATCAATAATAAACTAGAGCGCAACGCAAAATGTAGCCAAATAAAGAAAAGGGAGCATACGTACATTTTTGAAATTATTTAATTTATTTCTTCAATGCAACAAGAACACCCGAATAAGCACAAACTCAGGTCGTCAAACAGAAAATATCTAAACGATAGTTCAGTATCACCACCGAGAGGTTTCGAAAAGGAAGTGAAACAAATAATATTGAAAATCGAGGAAATGTGAAACTTTAAAAGTAAATCAAAAACTAAATAAATAAAATGCGGACATTTTGAGTTCAACGTGCAATAAAATGGCGAAATACAGAAACAGAAATCATATTTAATTAGCGTTTTACTTCCATTTCGTCACACTAGGTGGCGTTAGTATAGTAAGTTCGGTTTAGCCTTTTTCTGTTTGACCGGCTGAGTTTGCGATTATTTGGGCGTTCTGGTCCAGGTTTGTCGCCCTAAAGAAGCAAATTCGATTACATATTTTCGAAACGTACGTATGCTTACTTATCTGCGTTGCATTTTGCATTGTTGTTCAGCTTATTATATTCTAATTTAGATAGAAAAGTAGTTCCAATAGAAATTAGAATTTAAGAAAGAAACACTGTCTATATTCTTTAAGCTTTCTTCCTTTAATTCAGAGTTCAAAATCTTACGGATATTTATTTAATAACCCGTTTGTCAACACCTCCTCTAGAGAAGTTCGATCCAAGGAAGCTATTTTTAGCATCAATAGTGGGTCTCGGAGCATTTAAACACCCCCTCTTTATCTGAGGCATGCATGTATACATGTCTGCCGTAGGATACTTAATAACTTCCTCAACTAGCGCAACATTTTATTCAATTAAACACGGCGAAAATTGCTCTTCAAATTTTCTTTCAACTTCACTGCTGCTGCTGGAAGCATTTTTTTTTTTTTTATATTACCAAAAAGTATTCTTTTTTTGTCGTTTTCCCGCAGATTGGAAGTAATCGAAGACATATCTCAAAGCTGATGAAATAAAAACACAAGATAGAGAATGTACTTTCCAGAACTATCGATGTCATTACAAATTGAAGATGACTAAATATTTTCAAAATATATTATGTTGCCGATTTCTTTCAAAATAAAACATTGATTATATATCTGTTGAAGATTGTGTTATTTGATGAAAAGAAATAGTAAGATAACGTGGAACATATTGCATTTGATGAGACCATGACTTCAATACGACGGTTGCAGAGTTCATTTCAACATTAAGAGCTTGCAATTTCATCCAAGTAGCTCAAAGGCATAGCGTCGGCTAGTCAATGCAAACCAAGATCCGTGGTTCGATTTCCGGTTGGGCAGCAATGTTTTTACTTTCCTTATATACATAATGTATAAGGAAAGTCTTGTGACGGGGTCGAAAATTCGACTTCGAGTTTTCGACGGGACAGCACGTTTCAAGCACCCCTGATCACGAATCAAACATTTTTGAAGTGATGTCTGTGTGTGTGTGTGTATGTGTGTGTTAAAGTATGTGTGTGTGACAGTGAGTCTGTGGAGACGATAACTGACGAAAGAATGGACCGATTCATACCCAATTTGGTAAAAAAATCACAATCCGTAAACACTGGAAGCATATTGTTATTATACGCAATCGAATGTTCAGAACCCCACAAAATTTTCGAGTGAAATTTTGAAAAATTCGTTAAAAAATCTAAAACGCTAATAAAGTTACGCAAACAGACATTTCTCATGTAATTTTTCTTTAGAAAACGATTGACATAAATTTTAGAACGCTAACATGAACCGTTCTTGAGATATTACACATTCTTCAAACAGGGCCAACGGCCGTACCGTGCTGAAAATACCGGTTCTCGTTAGATCACCGAAGTCAAGCAGCATCGGGCGCGGTTAGTACTTGGTGGGTGACCACCTCGGAACACCGCGTGCTGTTGGCCATCTCGGATGCGGTATCCCCGTGGTTTGCGCGCTAGATTTGCACGCTACCACAAATGCCGCCGTGTTCATGCGGAGTACGATCACGTTAAACATGTGGGTCCGTAAGTCCTTCCGAGAGGTTGGTGGTAGGGGAAGGAGGGTACGGTCCCTGTGGATGCCTCCCCCACTGGGTTCCGGTCTAAATTGGGTGGCAATTCCCGGCCGTCCATACAGTTACCTTACACCTTTCTGGTAGATCGGACGGTCTGGGTCTCAACAACAACAACATTCTTCAAACAAATTATCATAAAGTTATATAAAATAAAAAAAATATTTCCTATTGAGAAACATGGTCACTTTTCATATGTAAAACCATGCGATAAATTCGGTGACATCATTCTCGTGGATCTAGCTCGTTCCATTCATGAAAAAAGATACTTTGAATAATACTTTTGTATTTGAACGCCAATACTAATTTATCTGCTGTAAGAATAACTTATTTCTCCGTCCGTAACGCTTGGCGAAATTTTGGGGACGGATTTGGCGGAATGTCGCCAACTTGGCGACATTTTTAATTGTTATCAAATTAACAAAAAATCTCGCCAAATTGATAAAAATGAGGCTAAATCAATGGAAATGACGATTAATTGAAAAAAATTCAATATCTTGGAAAAGAATATAAGTAACTACTATAAGAATAACATTTTTTTAACTGTAAAAGTAGTAAATTCATTGCATTATATAAGGAAAGTCATGTGTAACCCAAATCAGATTTTTTTCTATGCTGCCCAAACAAATTAACTCTGAAAGTTAATGCAATGATGACGATGGTCTGATGTTGCACTAGTCGTACTAGGATTGAATCAACGCTAATATGACTAGTACGGATTCAGAAGACTACATTGAGCGCATATTGAGCATCGATTTTAAATTGAGATGACAAAGATAACGCGGGAAACTCACCGGGAGAATAAAAGTAACAGAAAGAAGCTTACCTGAGGTGACAATAGCAGGAGGTGGTCAGGCAGATTGTCTGTTGCACGTCAATCTGATATTAGAGTGTGTAAAATGCAACGTCCAATTAAAAGATAAGAGCTTGCAATTCCATACAAGTAGCTCAACGGTAGAGTGTCTTCTGATCAGCACGAAGATCTATAGTTCAATTCACGATTGGAACAGCAGGGTTAATTGCAGGGTATTCGAAAGAAATATAAAACCAACGGTTGGTTGTGGAAATGAAGTGAAATAAGAAAGATAATCAACAAGCACAGGGTAATTTAACTGTCATATTTGTACCTCTCACTTATAATTTTTATTAAAATATAAAACTTATTATTTTATATACTTCGACAAAAAATGTCAATTAGCAAAATTTTTTACAGCGTTTAATGAGGGAGGAAGAAATTTACCCGGTACATTTTAATGAAGCGTTCGCTGAAATATCCCAATTATTGTTATTAGGCATTTTTCGCTCGATTGAAAGGGACCGACAACAAATAAATTACTCAAAATCCAATGGCAGTTAACTTAAATTGGTTATTTATCTGTTTTAAATATATTTATTAATGTTTTCCATATTTACTTTCATAAGACGTGGACTGTTCACATTTGCAGTTCAGGTAAAATCGAATAAATCAAGGATTTCAATTACCGATATCTTAATAAATTTTGCATCAAAAGGCAGCCTGTAAGTATATGCCCCCCTAATGAAGCGTGACGAGAAGTTGCTAAGTGGCATTTTTAGGGGCCTAATAAAAATATCAATTCTGCATTTTTTTTTTTAAATTAACATATTTCTCTTTTTTTACGGGGGAGAGGGTCATTATCATAGTTAAATTATCTGTTTGCTGATTATTTTTCATATTTCACTTCACTTCTACAACAGTTGGATTTATAATTCTTTTGGGCAATTTTAGTGAAACACCCGGTATACTGTATCAAAAAGGTAAGGGTATCTTGAAATTAAACCATTTGTAATTACTGTAACATTTTCAAACTTGCTATATGTTTATGAGTAGGAATTCATATAAAGTAATCACTGAATTTATACAATTATGCTTGAGTTTGCAACTAAAATTTCATTAAATATGATGAAAATGTCTATCTTTCAGAAAAGGATTAAAAGTATAGCAAAAGTAACAATATAAATACATGCTATGAATATATAGTCGCAGTGTTCCTAAATGTCGTCCTTAAGCGGAAATCCTTAAATGTTTTATAGTAGTCTTATAGTAGTCCACAGTAGTCCTAGAGTGTATAAAAAAGAACAGTAAAGGGCCATACTATTTCGAAATATATATAACAGAAGCAAAATCAATTGTTACGAATACTAACAGAAGCAACTGTTATAATTTGAAGTTGGTGTATAATTTGACCATGGCTACAAATTTAGTGATCGTGTTAGAAAATTTGACAAAATATCGCCATGTCGGCGACTTTCGTTGAGATCTGAAAACAACCGAATTTTGTGGATTAACCAAGAACCTCACGAGTTACGTGCATTACATAGAATTTTCCACAGTATGTTCATCATCGTTCAATTGGGTTGTTGATGAAGTTTGAAATTAAAATTTAAAATAATAAACATTACATATGCGAAACAGAACGATTAAGGAAAACACATTGAAACACCTTAATATGTTTTCCTTGTGTGTTTTCCTATGTGTTGTAATGTTTTCTATGTACTGTAAATGTTTCCTATGTACTGTAAAAGTAGTAAATCCATTGCATTATATAAGGAAAATCATATGCTGCCCACATCAGATTTTTTACACAAAAAACAGTTTACACATTTATTTCGAATAATATATAATTAAAATAAATATTATTTAGACGTAAATTATTCGATCAGACACTGTTAACCTGACGCTTCGCTACTGACACTGTCAACAAACATTTATTAAAGTACGAGTAGAATTGCCCAAAGTCATTTCCTAAAGCAAAAGTTGATGATATTTTTCTTATTAAACCTGCACATGTCCGAATCGTCTTCACAAAGAAATCTAGCGACGCACAGATCCGTAAAAAAACATCTTCGCCTAATTAAAAGTTTCTCATTTGGGACTCGATTTGATAGTCTGCAAGAAACAATGCGAAACTTCATTTGAGATGTGCTAATGTCCTGCGCCAGGGGACGTAATTTCATTATCTGAAGTAGAAATTTACTCCGGGGGGTAAGAAAATTACTCTGCCAAATATCCTCAAGACTCGAAAACTTGAAAGATGCAGCTTTTTATTGACGATAACTCGGTCGTCGTTAGCGGGTAAATTTATTTTAAAGGTCGTGTGAAAGTTTTATAAGAGGCAAAGCGAAGAGGCGCTGAAGTTTAGGGCCGTTAAAACTGTAAGTAGTCTTAATGATTTTCAATTTATTTAAGGTATTTAAACGTATTTAACTATAAATGAAGGTAATTGTAAGAATTGCCTTGAAAATTGCAAAAGTTTACTGGTAACTATTTAATCGTAGGGAAAATTACCATGCCTCAGTGTGGGAAGTTTGCATGGTATATATTTAACGATTACATATCGAACAACCTTACATACTGAGAATATAAATATATTTAGCCATTTTGAACAAAGTTAAGATTGAAAAAGGACGAAATATGTATCTAATATTAAAGATTTTTACTTACAAGATAATAGAAAAGAGGTTCACATCAATTTAAATTAACTGCCGTGAGGCTCAATTGGATTTTGTCATGAAAGAACTGTTTTTTTTTTCAAATTTTACAAGAATTTTTTTTAAAAATCTATATCGTGGATCCAAATTACTACAAATATAGCGTGTGATCCCTTCACTTTAAAGGGTTTAGAAAGATCTTTTGATTGATACCTTGGTTGATATCTTTATTGATCTTTTGATAATCTTTATAATCCTTTGATTGATACCTGACAATGTACCCCCTAGTGGTAACTTGCCCCTCAAGGAGGGGACAATGATGTCACGAAACAAAATTATATCGCGGCTATTTTTCACAACAATTATTGAAATTATTAAAGCTCGTGTTCATTGAGTCATAAATAAATCCTTTTATGCGTGATTATGTCAAATTTTGTCCTATAATGTCATGTTAAAATAATATAAAATTTCGCTCGAATTACAATGCGCTTGCGAGATATGTTAGAAATAAACATTTTTAATATCTCTAAATTTTGTTTTATATTTCTAACATTGCCCCCGACAAAAAGCATGATATCTCTTAAAAGAATTAAATCATTTTCATGAAACTTGGTATATTTGTTTTAATCACTAACAGCAATAAACCATTTGCTTTCAAAGACATTCAGTCATAAGAAAACTTAATTTTTCAATTGTCCTACAATTTAGGAATTTGTTCATTTGTATAATCTGTTCATTGATTTGTTTGTTAATTTTGCATTCATGTGTAGGAGACATCAGATTTTTTTTATATGAAACATCTTAGTGCGTGGGATACGGAGTAAATTATAAAAGAAATGCGACGGGAGATTGACAATCTGAAGTACGCAACAAAAGTTGCATCATATACTGTTACGAATACGTAACAGAAATATACAGTAATAATTTGAATGTCCGGGATGTTTGACTTTAGACAAGAATTGGGCGAAATGGCCCCAACTTGGCGACGTTTGGCGATTTATAGAATCAGCTCAAATTTTGTAGAATGGCTAAAAGCTTTACGACTTACATGCTTTCTCCAGAGTGGTATATAAGCTGGTAATCGTTCAGTTGGATTGTTGACCTGATATGAGTGAAAATACCTGCAAACTTAATACACAACGCAATATATTCGTGGTGTAATTTTTATTCTGATTATACATACATTTCAAACTGTGTCATAAAGCTATCGTGGTAAACAACTTTTAAAAAATTTATAACCAAAATTTATAACCACTATAACCAAGCGTCTATAACTTAGTCTATAACTTCATCGTCTATAACTTAGTTGTCTGTGGTCCTATTAAGTGTGAAATAAACACTATTCTATTAATCTTTAGAAATTGTATAATCCCCCTCCAAAAACCTATAAATAAATAAAAGAAAAAAGTGTCAAAATATTGAAGCCTTTTCTTAGGTACCGCCTTCGACACACAAAAGACGCACCACTTTTTTCAAGTTTCGAAATAAGCAAAAGGAGTAATGTTTTGCATCAATCTATAACGAGTAACAGAGTTACTCACATTTTTTTTTCTTTTTAAATTAAATATTGTGATTATATGAATTTTGCAACTTTGTACAAGTGAATATCGATGAAAACAATTGACGCCCTTTGAATTAGGTAAGAGAGTATTCTTTATGAAAAGTTCTATTTTCCAGTGAGCACACAAACTAATAATATTTTACGTTTAAGTACTAAAAATAAAGGCTTCAAAGTATTATTCCACACGGAAGACATTTTCTCAAACGTCAAGAAGTATAGGATTTAATGTAGTTTCCCCGTTTGTTTCGAAATCGTCTGTGAAGTAAATCTTGTTTGAAACTCAAATAAATGAGATTGGAAGAATTACAGATCTATTTTCAAATCAGCACTTTTTTATTTCTTTGAGAAACAAAAAATAAATCTATCGCATTTATAAAACCGTTTCACTTCTTTATAATTTTTAAAATAATTATGTTTTACTGATTTAACTTTTTTTGCATTTCACATATATTGTGACATGACTATAAAAGGATACAAGATGTTTTAGAAAGTTTAAACAGTCGTTAGTTTTCTTAACGATGGATAAGAGAAACATAATTTAAATTGCAAACAATGTTTAAAACCAACATTTAAACCCATCAAAAAGAAGGAAATTAGAATTTAAGCTACAATATTTTTTTAATATGTTATGTTTTGTTTGACATTGTATAGTGCTTAGCACTGAAATAGGATTCACTTGGATATTGGTTCAGTTAAAGTTTCTCTCCGTGGTTGAGTTTCAGCCTTCTATGTCCCCTGTGGGATGTTTATAGGGAGTCCCAGGAGGGTTCTGATAAACTTCACTCGCCAATTTTGTACACTGTGGAAGTAATAAGAGGGTTCTGAGTGATTTTACTCCCCACCCATCCACATTTTGTCCACTCCGGAAGAAAAATGACTTCGTTATAGTATGGTAGTATGGACCACTTGACTGAATTTAAATGTGGGAAAATTTATCCTTTTAAGCCAAAGGATCATATGATTCTGGGAAAGCATAAAGAACCATAATATCCTCCCTGTTTGGGGGGGGGGGCGAAAATTCGCTTAAGTTAAATTTTCTGCTTGATGGCTAATACTATAAGTCTGCAAATATTCAGCTTTCTTGGAATCTCTAGGGGATTTATGGAGGGTCTGAAAATATTTAAAAAGCGTTTTCTCCGCCCCTGGGGCGTAAATTGAAAATCCAACTATATTAAGTTCTGTCCAATGGTCGATCCTGTAGGCAACGTTTCAGCCTTCTTAGCTATCAGGCGAGATTTTAGATGGTAGTTAGCATAGGCTCGTTTAAAACACACTTGATTATTTAGCGTTTTCAACAGGTGACCGTGATTTAAAAAATGCATTTTCTTCATCAGAGCGAACAGGTCAAATGCCATACACCAAATTGTCTGGGTGGCACTTCCCGGTCGCCCAAACAGTTACCTTACACCTTTCTGGTAGGTCGAAGGGTCTGGGTCTCAACAACAACACCAAATTGTATTTTCTAATTCCTTTTCTAAATTCTTCCTTCGTTTCCTATTCTCTTGATCTCTTTTCGGTTATTATTTTCGAAATCGCTCTAAATTTTCTGTTTTTCTAAATTGTTCACTGTTGCTTATTTTGTCTATATTTTCTCTTGCCATTGGGTCACCCCTTTTTCCCCATTTTCCTTCCTAACTCTTTATTATTATTATGTAAAACTGTTTGTATAAAGCAAATATATTTCTATAATTGTAAAATAAATTTTAAGACACAATAAATACAGTCCAAATTGCGTCGCTGACTATGGAAGCCTGTTTCAGCTAGATTTCATTTCCGTCCACTCAAATAACTACTCGAACCATATGGTGAGTTGAGTGGCTTGGGCTTTCCACATTCCACACCAAATTGTCTAAACCTAGAACAACCAACTGCTTAAGTAGAAATAAGCAGTCGTGAAGCCATCTGGTGAGAAGAAGGGAAGAAATCGCTAAAAATTGTAAAAAAACTAACCGTAAAACAGAAGATACACCCAGAAAGAAATGGACACAAAATCAAAAACGGGAAAATTACGGACATAGGAAAAAGACAGAGAAACGAGTTAAATAAGGTTGTCTTAACTGATAGAAATATGGTGTTACAGACTAATCATTAACCAGATACTTGAAATGTTTTACCGGTATGATCAAGTAATTAATTGTTTGCTCGAAAAATTACGTTTTGTAAATAGTTCTATCATAATCATTAACATACATGTATGTCAAGCGAGGCAAAGTGGTTAGAGGTCGCGTTGGTTTCATACAGTTGTCTCACACATATACCCAAAAATCCACGGTATAATTCTTAATTTAATTTATTTAGAACTCGTTCCTGAATAAACGTTGTTACAAATTCAAAACATTTAATTTGGGGCGTATTTAATCCCTTTTAGTCCTGATTCTCCGAATACATTTATTTCTCTTTCCGTTCTCATGAATTGGTCGCTTTAATCCCTACAATTTATTGAATTCCTTTATTTGGAAAATTGTTGTTCTTACTTTGACAACTCATCCAATCTTGGTGTGCACTTCTTTCCTCCCCCCCTTTTCATTCATTTTAAATTCTGTCTGCGAGGCTATTTATCGTAAAACTCTGATATTGACATCGATCACTAAACATTTTGATTCGCTAAGGTTATTTTTAGAAACGCAAAACCGCGCTTTTGAAAAACAATTATTTTAGGCTTATATTCTTGAAGTCTGCGCATATATTATCAAAAATGCTAAAAGACATTTCGAGAAGGTCCTAAAATACTTATTTTGTTTTCATTATTGTAGTGTTATGAAACAACTTGCAAAGAACCATTCTCCCACCGGGAAATTAAGCCACTTATCTCAGGGTAGTCAAATGACGCTCTATTGATGCAATCTCTGTTGAAATAATCAGCGATGACCCTCTGAGTTAATGAAATATTTAAATACTGCATATGTTTTTGAAATGGCCACTGCATTCGTCTTCTGAATTCAGTGTTAACATTTGCGCCACCACTACCTACAGTATGTCATTATATACATCAAAACTCTCCGCTTACTGAAATATATACCATAAATTGTAAGGTATTGAGAAAGTCTCAATTTTAGTATTTTTTGAGAAACCATACGTATACATATATTGTTACTAATACCTAAAATATTTTCACCGCATACCATCCCCGAGATGAAAAAAAGCATTTACAAGCAACCATTATTATTGTTTGAAGGAGCTGGTTGCTTGACCTAAGCGACAAATTTGCTCACTTTGGAGCAAATTTGGCGAAATATCGCCAAATAGGCAACTTTTGGATAGTCTTCGAAACTGCTCGAATGTGCAGATTAGTTTATCCTTTTTAGATTTGTCATTATTTTTCTTTAACACATTCCTCATTTTTCATACTTCATTTTCACAATATTAGTTGCTCTTAAAACTGTTTTAAACGTTATAAAAATATCAATTTTGCATCGCTTTAAGTTACTTGAGGAGTTGTAAGTTAAACACGAATCACGCGGGAACAGTAAGCCACACTTCTGGGAGTTAAAATCGACATTAAAGCATGCAAATTTGTGATATTATCTATAAACATAGTCATTTCATATACCAAAATAATGGTGTAACTCAAATGCCATGTGACGGAACATCGGACAACTAGATGGTCCAAAGACGTTCCATCCTATGCACTCAGGCCAACCAAATAGTACGAGAAGTATTAAGCATGAAAAACTTTATTCAGGCTAGAAGAAGACGGACCTTCATAATGACTACCCTGTGTCGAAAACGATGAAATAATGCCTTGAGAAACCAAGAAAGAATATCCTGAGCATCCAAAGGAGATGGTATTTAATTATTTAAGTGTGTCCTGTATAAAATAGGCCATGCCAACATGGCTTTACTAACTGTCGTGTTCAAGCCAAAATAGCGGCCCATGTCTCGAATCTACTCCAACTAAAAGTGTGTCGAAAACCCAGAACAACTCATTCCCCCTAAAGCATGAGCAGCAACTTGAGTGGCCGGGAACGAACTAAAAGAGTGTGTAAGAGTGTGTAGTAACTAAAAGAGTGTAGTAGAGTATTTATATCTAGGTGTCGCTAGTGTTAGTAAAGTAGCTGCTATTATTAGTGTGGTGCGCAAAAACTAAAATATACTTAAAGTTAAACTTTTAGCTTAATTATCATTAACATACTTATCTATATCTATCTTAACATGGTCGTAAATTGCTCGTATTCGTGGAACTCATTATTGTACATTGTGATGTGTGCCGCTATTAACCCTCCAATTATTTACCTTTTGCACGAGTTCTGTAAAAGAATATTAATTAAAATAATACTAAATTGATTGTTTTATTGTTCAAGTTAAATTGACTGCACCATTTTAACTTTAACAATAAAACATTTATTAACACATAACCTACTTAATTACAACAATTATTCTGCTTTCCTGAAGAGACCATGTGAGACCAGTATTAAAATGCCTAAAATGCAGTTAGGAACAGATATCATATTTGAGGAACACATACCTTCAAGGCTGTCTTGACTTGGTCGCTGCCACGTACTTTGCCGATCATCTTACTGGAATTAACTCTAAATATTATTCACCGACACGTAATATCGACGATCATATTGTACTGCTGGCGTAAACACTCGCCTTATTTCATTCTCTTAGTCTGTTCTCTCAACATATCTAGTCGTTGTGTAAGTCTCGTGCTCGACACATCTTTCGTACTCCTTAATTTCGAGCTGTTAATCTCTTAACCTCATCGTCGTGCTGTATTAACCAAGTCTATGTCGTAGTTATGTCACAGGTTGTGGCTCTTTTGCCTCAGGACTGTCACTCCCCCTTTACGTCCATTGGCAGTCTTTACAGCGATGCCACAAACATCTTCTGCATTGGATAGCATTTCCATCCAATGCCGTTACTTCACATTTTCTTAAGAGTCAGTTTGACCCCCTCTGTCTTGACGCCCCTAAATTTATGGTTTTATCTGACCTCTGGTTTCACGTGCTGTAAACCGTGGTGTCATTCAGACTGGAAGTATTGTCCAATGTTTCAGCCCAATGAATTACTGGCATAAAACTGTCTCACCAAAAACAAGTGTGACATCTATTTCTGGTCTCACAATTAGTTTATATAACAGAAAGGCGTAGTATTTAGTATACATATTTTTGATTATTTTTAGATTAAAAAGTTTCCTAATTATGAGTATAATTAACCAGTATTTTTTCATAGTTACAGGATAAAGTACAAAATGTATGAAGTTAAAACAAATTAATGGATAAAATAATTTTGAATACGTAGGAATATTCTTTATTGTATCAGTTCTACTTTGCATTGCGGTAATAATTTATGCTTACAAACATAATGTTTACAAAACAGTTTATGTTTATAAAACAGTTTATGTAAATATTTTAGGCCTTACGCTATAGAAATGTATACAGTGTAGGATTACTTAGATTATCGGAATACGCTACCTGAATTATTGTTTCAAACGTTATTGGCGATTTCTTAATATGAAGATTTAACTGCTTACTTTTATCTCTATGGTTTCGCGTTTATTTCAGTATTTTATAAAATGTTTGGAAAACCACCAGTTTAAAATCAGAAACGTTCAACCGCGTTTTATAACCAGTGTTTAAAATTATTTTTATAATCTTGTAAAAAGTGTCATTTAATAATGCCAAGCTTTTACTTTCAATTGAACTTAAAAATTGGCTTTTGTGATATCTTTAACCCTTTTTTGGAGCATTGGAGTACTGTTAATTTAAAAATGTGTATAATATATTACCTTGTTACAGATTTTGAAAAATGCTTTGCCGTAAATCGTCCCAAATTAATTTTAACAAACGAAGAAAAAGGAAAGAAATAAGGAAAAAATGTTAATTAGTGGAACCCTTTTCAAGTTATAATTTGAAACAAGTTATAAATATAAGAAATCATGACGTATTTTAAATATAAGAAATCTTTACGTGCTGTTTTTACAGTTTTTCACTTTTACATTTTCTATTTAACCGAGAACAATATGTAATGAGGTTAAGGAGTGTCATGGAGTTCATAGATAAATGAACAAGAAAGATCAATCATACATAAACATTGATTATGAAACACTTAATTTACACTATGTTGTAAAGTGTTAATAAAAATGACGTGATTGTTAACAACCGTTTTGGTTAAGTGTCAATCTCTCTATTACTTTCTTTATATACATAATGTATAAGGAAAGTATATTGTGACGGGGTCGAAAATTCGAATTCGAGTTTTCGACGGGAGAGCACGTTTCAAGCATCCCTGATCACGAATGAAACATTTTTGAAGTGATGTCTGTGCGTGTGTCAGTGAATCTGTGGAAACGATAACTGACGAACGAATAGATCGATTCGAACCAAATTTAGTACAAAAATCACAATCCGTAAACACTGGAAGCCTATTGTTTTTATACGCAATCGAATGTTCAAAACCCCCCTAAATTTTCGAGTGAAATTTTGAAAAAATCTTCAAAAAATCAAAACCGCTAATAAAGTTACTCAAATAGACATTTATTGTGTAATTTTTCATTAGAAAACGATTGGCATAAATTTTAGAACGCTAACACAACCCGTTTTCGAGATATTGCACATTTTTCAAAAAAATTATCAAAAAGTCATAAAAAATAAAAAAATATATTTCCTATTGAGAAACATGTTCACTTTTCATATGTAATACCATACGATAAATTGGGTGACATCATTCTTGTGGATCTAGCTCGTTCCATTTATGGAAAAAGATACTTTGAGTAATACTTTTGTATTTGAACGCCAATAGTCATTTGTCTGCTGTAAGAATAACTTATTTCTTTATCCATAACGCTTGGCGAGATTTTGGCGACGAATTTGGCGGAATGTCGCCAACTTGGCGACTTTTTGAAATGGCGAAAATCTCGCCAAATGGATAAAAATGGCGCTAAATCAATGAAAATGACGACTAATTGTCGAAAATTCAATATCTTGGAAAGAATATTAGTATCTACTATAAGAAAAACCTATTTTTTTACTGTAAAAGTAGTAAATTCATTCAATATATAAAAGGAAAGTCATGTGTTGCCTACATCAGATTTTTTTAACATTATCTCATGAAACATATAGGATGTACTTCCACTCACGAATATGAAGATATTATCTAAATCACTGAATATATATAACTGGCCTAACGTATTTATGTGGTTCAAATCCCAGATGTAACATCATTTCTTTATAATTACTCCCAAACAACTTACATTGAGGTAGTTGATAGTGTGGATCACCAAGATCTCAAAAAGACCAAATTTTCTATTTTCACAATATTCCTGGGACTATGTCAATTAACAAGTGATTGCTATCTATATACAATACTGGTATCCATGTATCTATATAAAATACATGGTTCTATCTATATAAAATACACAGAGAAACTGCACTGAAGTTATAAAATTAAGTTACTTTGATTTCAAATATGATAAATAAAAATATATGGTTCATACCAACTACAAAATTAAAGATTTTTGTCCCAACAGCGCAATGAAAAAACATTGGCTGACCACATATATTAAAATCAGGGTTTTATAACAGTTCCTTAGATATGTTAAATCCTTCTTTCAAAATATAAACCAAACTGTCTACAAACTTATAACGTCGGAATACAAGTCAGACTAAACTAAAGTTTGTACAGAACTGTGAGGCTTTTAATTAGCAGAGGATTTACCGATAAGAGGATTAAGTGGTGGCTTAATCAAACCACTTTAGATAGAGGTCACAAATTTCTCCACACTTTTTAAATGTATATTTATTGTATATTTTTTTCAATCATGCAAATAAGTCTTTGTTTATATTTCTAAGGCCATGACGCAACTACAATGTGCAATGGGCACATCGTTATTGGATGTTGTGGGATTATTATTCGTAAATTGTATGAGTCCGCACAGCGGGTGTTTTATAAATGCATTCTCGGGTTAAAGGTACACGTAATTTGCATACGTACACCCAACATCATGTATGGGATTAACAGTTATTGCTAGGAGTGAGACAGCCAGTAGTTAGCGTGCGGAGATTACACTCGAACGAACCAAGTACGATTTCCGGCCCAGCCCAAACTGTCGCCTTGTTCACTAGGAGTACGGGCAAGTTAAATATGAGGGTCCGTGAGTCCGTCCGAGAGGTTTATGGTAGAGGAAGGAGGGTGTAGTTCCTGCAAATGCCGTACCCACTGGGTTCCGGTCTGGATTGGGTTTCACTTCCAGGTCATCCAAGCAGATACATTACGCTTTTGGGTAGATCGGACTGTCTGTGTTGAAGACAAAGATGCTACTACTAGAAAGCTATTGCAACTTAAGCTGTCTTCAAGAAGCAGCCGAGCTGATTGTTGAATGCGGTCCTTTCTCCATATTTCTGAAAAAGCCAGAAATACGTATATAGTTGAAAAATAATATAAATTTGCAGAACTTCTAGAAAATGTTAAAGAGAATCTCACCATAAAATTTAAATAGAAAATAATTAAAAATAATTATGTATTTCTACAGTGTAAGAACGTTGCTGTTAAAAGCATTGCTGAATTCTGAATTTGGGGGCTATAGTTTATATAATTAGAGGCACCAGATGTGGGAACTACTGGTAACAGTTAGCTTCAAATAGGGTGAAGAATATTTTAATTGTGAGGTCCAGGTCGCTTGTGATAAATGTAAACGCATATATGTAAACCATATATATTTTACTTGATATATAATTATTTGTATTTTAATTTTACTCTAAAATTAGTGCTTATTTTAATGATTGGTTTTATTTAATGTAATCTGTATAAATTAAAATAATGAAATCACATCTCTATAATAATTTCAAAGCGAAAATAAAATTATTAAAATTAAGGTTACATCATGAGGACACAAATAGGATGACATAATAGGGGATCTCAAAACTAGGACCACTTAAGGCCCACGAGCTTTCTAATCCGTCCCTGCTTCTTATTATATCCTAACAAACATTCCCGTATGTTTGATAATTTTCTATTCTTAGAATAAAATAATGAATCAAATTTATTCTGTACCCTGCTTTTCTATTTATTTATTCTTTCATTTTCATGAGCGACCAACAATTTATCGCAGTTCTTTTATCGAGAAAAATGTTGTTCTTCCTTTCACTACACTTCCAACCTTGGTTTGTCGGGTTTTTTTTTTCTTCCTTTTCTTTCAGTTCAAATTCTGTCGGTAAAGCTACTTATCGAAAAACTCTTATATTGACATCTATCACTGAGAATTTCGATCCATGGTTATTTTTAGAAACCCGAAAAGGAGTTTCTAAGAGCAATTACTTTCCGAGACTATTTTTATATGAAGATGTGCATTTATGATAAAAAATGTGAATAGATTTTACCGAAATATCTGGTGAATGTATTATTATTTTATTATTTTCCAACAATTCATATGTGAAGTAACACTATTATACTGGTGTAAAAAAAATTAGACTCACGGATATTGATGCATTAAATTTAGGACATCATTAAATACGAGTAAACATATTATAGAATTCGGTTATAACTAGAAACCCATCGATCTGTTCATTAAATGCGAACACATGCTAAGTCTATTTAGCGCAGAAAAACTACTTATAATTGGAGGAATATTCAGTAAGAACGTTCTCAATGTGATATGAAGATATAAGGGTCATAAAAATAAAGTCGAAAAGGTAGATGTTACCATCTAAACATTTGAAACACAGCAGAATAATCTAGAAACACATTTACAATGCCTCCTACGAACGCATTAATATTTGTTCAGGCAGATGGCTCAAATTATATATTCCAAGATTTATGTAGCATTTATTCCTCTAAAGCTATTTCTCTGTATGGGAACATGTTTATTTTTCTTTCTTATCCCTGGTGTATCCAAGCATATCGATGTACAGTCTGACAAATAAAATTCGAACATCTCTAGCTATTTCAGCTCCTGGGGTTGTACAGTGACACCACCATTGGACAAGTAATAATGTCTTATAACAATAAATAAGTATATTAAGGGGCTGTTTTTATATAAAGCTTTGCACCAACTCAATTTTTTTTCAAAGGGTGTCACACACAGATAGCACATTCTGATTTTTCAAGTCAAAGCACCCAGCATAAATATAAATTTTATATATTTTACTCAAATCGTTGAAGATGTATGAACACTTGAAATTTCAAGCTCCCAAAATTAAATGGGTGGTGCAGT
The DNA here is from genome assembly GCA_951213105.1 of Amaurobius ferox. Taxonomy (NCBI): domain Eukaryota; kingdom Metazoa; phylum Arthropoda; class Arachnida; order Araneae; family Amaurobiidae; genus Amaurobius; species Amaurobius ferox. The sequence goes on along the minus strand of OX578139.1, from coordinate 97,788,666 downwards.
TTTGTTTCCATGTTTTTCGAAATAATTATGCTATCAAACTAATGCATACTTTATATTATGATACAAAATAACCAAAATAAAATACATACCACTTTTTATCTTCAAATTTGTAATGTCCCTTATTACTTATGAAATTCCTATGTGAAAAAAATTATAAATAGAATTGTAGGTAAATTTTGATGACAATCGATATAGAATTGTTGGGATCCTTAGTGTACAACAATTTAGCACATTCCTTTTTGAACTTATCGAAATATAGACATACATTCAAAACTGCATTATTTTGAAGCTTTTAGGGCAGCATCCATAAATTGCCAATGGAAACAGCTTGAAGAAAAATTTCAAATTTTCAATGCAAAGTTTGGACTGTTCGCATTTGTACAACGAATTATAATAGTCCTAGTTATTGCATTTGTGTTAGAAAAAACTGCATAACATAGTGTTTAATGACACATTTGAAATTCGATTCAGCTTAAATCTATCCGTGGCCTTCGGTTTAATTTCGAATTTCATCCATAAATCGAAATCAACAGTAATAAATGGTGAAATTACAAATTAAACTAAATGCATATTATTCTCTAATGTGAGGAATGTGAAGAATGTGAAGGCAAAGACATAATAATTGAATACTTGGGACTTTGCGTTAGTAATTATTTTAAATTAATAAGTTTAAAACAAATTAAGTGTCAAACATGAAAATTAAATACTTTGATGCCGTTTAATCTTTAATGCAATACGCATTTGTGTACTAATAAATTAAATACCAATATTGTGAAGGAAACATTATATTTAACATTTCCAATTAAATCCGTCTAAGTCAACCGGCGATGAAAATAATATGATAATAAGTTTCATCCAACTTTGCGAGGAATAAATATAATTGGTAGCCCCCAGGACCCAACCTCATTTGATATTAACATACTGATTACAAAAAATATCATTTACATTGCTCCTAAAATTCTAGGGATATGGACGATTTACAAATATATTGATAAAATGTTTTTTTTTTAAATGTGCCATATCAGCAGAATAGAAACGGTATAACTGCAGAATATGCATCCCCTTCATTTTACTACACTAAATATGGAGACCGACCCTAAAAGGTTTTTTGCGTATCCTCCGTATTTATTATTGGAATCCTATACAAATATATATATATATAACATAATATTGATATGAGAATTCTCACGATGACATAAAAATGGGTGTTGCGTTTTACTGTAAGCAACTATATATGAAGACTACCTCTTATGAAAATTTTATGCACATATATTTATAATAGACATTTCTACGAGTCTAACGATACTTTGGGTTTGGCTGTATACGACTCCAGAAGGCGGAATAACGAGCAATGCTCGAGTATTTCTATTTGGAAGAATGTACATTATATCGGTGAAGATGCTTCAAAACTTTCTTTGATTCACTACAACTCAGAATATTAGTAACCCTTTGCAAGATGCAATATGTTCCGGGGAAGTAACCTCACTATTGCACTTAGAACATATAGTAAACAGTTTTATATATAACTGAAGGACTATGGGTTAAAGATGACCTGTTCTCAATTTGGATTTTCCAAGAAATCGTCCCTAGAAGGAGGCAAATCCATGCATACTTCTAGAGGCATGGGTTCAGAACATGCAAAAACATGGTACTAATCTCATTTCTTTTACCAAAATTATTCACAGAAACTCAGCACATTGTCATAGTTTTCAACTCTGAAGTAACCACAACCGAAGATAGGTTATTTATATGCTGTTTTGTGAGTGGAAAACTCAATGAAGATTCACAGAGTGTCTGACTTAAGTCTTCTGATGGACTTTCAACTCCAACCCATGCCATACTTCTGCATACATTCATGTTCGAAGATATTTTATTTTATTTTGCTCTGAGTTTTTCATCTATATTATATTATATTCAGTTTTGCTATTTTGTATGCTCGTTACATTCGGAAAACTAGAAGGGTTATTCGTTAAAAACAAGCAATTACATTAACATTGTACCAAATAAAAGTCCATAATTTCGTCGTCAAATACAGAATATTGCTCAATTACAAGCTGTGATATTATAATTTCACAAATTTATGCGTGTATGTCTTTCCATGCAAAACTCTGTAGTCAACGTATCTCTCAAACTGGGCGATGCATGTTGAATTTGGTATGAGTATTTTAAAATCATTAAAGGAATAGAATTATTGATTTTCATGTAAATCATTAAAATCGTTTAAATCAGTACGATACCTATTGATTTTCAACGATTACAGTATTTAAGTTTTTAGAAAATAATAGACAAAATATTTTTGCATGGAAATAAATCAATTTATTGTTTTTCAAATTATTTGCCTTTAACATCAATATATTTTCCCCTTCGAATAAACCAATTTTCAAAACAGTTATGTCATTCAGAAGTTAATGTAGCAGAAACATGGGCTTTATAAGCTTCAACGTCTGCTTCTTGGCCACGCAATTTATTATTGATTGTTGTAAACATGAAAAAATCTTTGTGTGCTAAATCAGGCGAATAAGGACAATGATTCATCAAATCAATTCATGCTTCAAATCATTAATAGTTTGAAATGCAGTGTGCTGGTTTGCTTTGCCATGAAGAATCCTGGCCGTCTGACCTACCGGAAGGTATAAGGTATCTCTTGGGACTGCCTGGAAGTGCCACCCATTTTAGACCGGAAACCAGTGTAGAAAGCATCCTCAGGGACCATATCCTCCTTCCCCTACAACTAATCTCTCGGAAGAACTTACGGACCCACATATTTTGCGTACCGTTACTCCGTGTGAACACGGGGACAGTTTGAATAAAGCCGGGAATCGAACTCGGGTTTTCCGAGTGCAATCTCCACGCATTAACCACTGGTCTGTCCCACCCGTTGTATCAACCCTTAACGAAAGTCATAATAAATTACAACTAGAAAATCCCTCAACTTAAATCCATACTGTGTCACTACCTTATTAAATTCAAAACGACGCTGTAAAAATAATTTTATAGCATTCCCCGTTCTTCACCATCCAATGTTCACGTGAAAGTTCAAATTTTAAAGAAATGTTTCCAATAAAAGCTGTTATTTTTGGTATTGCAGCATTCTTAAAAGTTAAACACTGGTCATCGCATTTCATTCATTAACGTAAAAGACCTATAAATTTTCAACGATTATTTCAATTATTAAAGCTAGATCATTGTTGATTTTTATTCAATTTTTAAAGTAAAAAAATATTGATTTTCAACGATTATTTCAATTATTAAATTAAGAGAATTATTGATTTTCAACTATTTTTTCAATCATTAAAATATGAGTTCTATTGATTTTCAACAATAATTTCTAAGAGCAAAAGCCATCAGTTTTATATAATAAAATATCAGTTCATAGCTATTATAATCACGCTTTATATACAAGCTATATTGCTTAATATATACCAGCTATATTTGCAATCGTAAAATTAGGTTTGCGCAAAATTAAAATTAATTTATTTAAGCTTTGAAAAAGCAAAGTCATTGCATTATGTAGGGAAAAGCATGTGCTGTTCACATCAGATTATTTTATTTTGTTAATTTGTAAAGCTTTCATAACCTCAGATAGAGGCACAAACAACGAATTGGACATGCTATCGGATTTTGAATTACTTTATTGTAAAGAGGATCAAAACACGATAAGACCACGCTAGTTTGGTGGCTCCTATAACAATTGGATCGCGCTCAAAGTGAAAAACAGTCATAAGAACACGATGACAGACAGACGCTTGAATTTTAAATCGAACGCTACCAAGAACACCCATCCAAACATCATGAACTTTCGTATAACCGTCCTCCTGTAATGATGAACATACACACATAGATGGATTTTCACTTTTTATTTGTATAGATTATAATTTATTATAAACTGTGATAATTAATTATGATTAATGGCTTGTTATACGACATGATAATGATTTAGAACGATTTATTATATGTTACTCACGCATGGAAACATTTTGCCAAAATCTCTCAATTAATTTTCTTAGTTTCAATATTCAGATTTTATACATACACAATATGTAGAGAAAGTATTGTGACGGGATCGAAATTCCAATTTCGAATTCAAGTTTTCATCGCATTTGCATGCTTCTGAAACCTTCGGTTATTACATTCAATGCATATTAGATCCTATTAATTTTAAAAGCAATCAAACGGACTACTTACTCCTAAAGTGCGAAAGTTATTTTCTCTTAATCAATTCAGTAATGTTACGAAAATAGGCATTTCATATGTAGTGTTACGTTAGAAATTGAATAACATCAATGCTAGCAAGAATAATCCTGAGACATTCTGAACTTGTCGTGATATTTTTACTTTCCTTATATACATAATGTATAAGGAAAGTATTGTGACGGGGTCGAAAATTCGAATTCGAGTTTTTAACGGGAGAACACGCTTCAAGCATGCCTGATCACGAATCAAACAATTTTAAAATGATGTCTGTGTGTGCGTGTGCTATAAATTAGGTGACACCATTTTCGTGGATCTAACTCGTTCCATTCACGAGAAAAGATACTTTGAGTAATACTTTTGCATTTGAACGCTAATAGTCATTTATCCGCTGTAAGAATATCTTATTCTCCGTCCATAACACTTGGCGAGATTTTGGCGACGAATTTAGCGGAATGTCGCCAACTTGGCGACATTTTTAAATGTTGCCAAATTAACGAAAATGAAGCCAAATGGATAAAAATGACGCTAAATCAATGAAAAAGACGACTAATTGAAAAAAAATTCAATATCTTGGAAAGAATATAAGTATCTACTATAAGAATAACATTTTTTTTAACTGTAAAAGTAGTAAATTCATTGCATTATATAAGGAAAGTCATGTGCTGCCCACATCAGATTTTTTTTATGAATTCTTGTAAAGACGTTCTAATAACAATCGAGATGGATTTTTGCATAAAACACAATGCAGCAAATCGAGCAATGTCATTCCCCAGATTGTTACTTCCATAAAGTCAATGCTACTTGTTCATACCACTATATTTCGCATGTAGATAAATGAGCTAAATCAATAGATTCATTCAAGCATTTTTGTTGTTGACAAATGTCGTTTGGCCGCTAGGCAATTAGGCGGCGAACTATCCAGCATTTCTCTGTTGAAAGCCTCTCAAGCATTCAAGCATTTTCTAAAAGTTCTATTTTTGTTTTTGCCGACAAGCAAGAAAAATTTCATCTAACACAGACAGTTATTTAAAAATCCGATGTGGGCAGCACATGACTTTAACTATATAATGCAATGGATTTACTAGTTTTACAAAAAAAAATAATGTGTAAGATCCACGGTGCTGAGTTTTTATCGTTGAATTGCACATTGGGCGGCTTTCGGGATGACAAAATGTAAAACTATTTCAAAATACTCAATTAACTTATATTCCGCCCAACTCTAAACAATCATCAATATTGATATCATCTTCAATAAACAATATAGTCCATATATTAAAATAATTTAATAATTACATCATCATCTAGTCGTCATTTTTATTGATTTGGTGTCATTTTTATCAATTTGGCGACATTTTCGTTAATTTGGCAACATTTAAAAAAGTTGCCAAATTGGCGACATTCCGTCAAAATCTCGCCAAGCGTTATGGACGGAGAAATAAGTTATTCTTGTAGCAGATAACTGACTATTGGCTTCCAAATACAAAAGTATTACCTAAAGTATATTTTTTAATGAATGGAACTAGCTAGATCCACGAGAATTATGTCACTCAATTTATCGCATGATATTTCTTATGAAAAGGGAACATTATATTTTTTGGAAAAATGCACAATATCTCGAGAACGGTTTACGCTAGCATTCTAAAATTTAATTTAATCGTGTTCTGATGAAACATTACATAATGAAATGACTATTTTCGTAACTTTATTAAAGGTTTTGATTTTTTGAGGATTTTTTCAAAATTTCACTTGAAAATTTAGGGGAGTTCTGAACATTCGATTGCGTATAAAAACAATAGTCTTCCAGTATTCATGGATTCTAATTTTTGTATCAAATTTCGTTCGAATCGGTTAATTTGTTCGTCAGTTATCGTCTCCACAGGCTCACACACACACACACACACACACACACACACACACACACACACACACACACATGTCTTCTCAAAACTGTCTGATTCGCGTTCAGAGATGCTTAAAACTTGCTCTCGCGTCGAAAACTCGAATTAGAATTTTCGACCCCTTCACAATACTTTCCATATACATTATATGTATTTAAGGAAAGTAAAAATATTTAAATTCGAGATTTATTAGAAATTAATTTGGATAAAAATTTTTATTTGGGTACTGTTTTTTCCTTCCAATTCGATGTGATAAATGCTGTGATAAATTTGCTGTGATAAATTTTAAGCCGCATGATGTTCATCCATACACATATACAACAAACAAGCCAACAAACATGTCAAATTTCATCCAACACGAACTGTTATTTAAAGAAGAGATTTATTAGAAATTAATTTGGCTAAAGTATCTCTATTCGCATACTGTTTTTTAAGGCGAATTTGCCAAAGTGCTGTCATAAATTGCACGCCCCCTGATGTCCAGTCACACACATATACAACATACTTAAAGATACTCGTACATAACGGGGCATGAACTCTGAAATTCCCAGTCCTTCTTGGCAGACGTCATAAAATACATTACGCATTCAAGTCATGATCTGTCCTTATTTGTCAAAGAGTCGAACGTCTCAACTTTCCTAACTAGAATTGTATCATCAGTTGATTAAGTCCATGTTAACCGAGTGTATATATGTTTGTGACGGAATAGAATTCTTATCTGGGCTTATCGCATGCAGGACGTATTATACACAAAAAAATCATTTATGCGCTTTATTTTCCGAGATGATGAGATCTGATGCGGCCAACATGCGACTTATTCAACAGTCATTTGAGTCTATTTTGTTCCCTATTTTTAGTAAAAGAGAGAGTTATAACAGCATTTTTTGAGTGAAAACTCATATATTTACTTTTTAAAAACTGATAACTGATAATTATAAACTGTTGTCAACTGGAACAAGTAAAAGAAAATTAACACAGTTTTTTTGCATACATATAGTAAAATTAAACCATTTTACTAATTGTATGCAACTGAAAATACGAAAAATGTGTTTATTTAAATGTATGTAACTTGATTGTATGAAAGACAACCAAATTTGGCATTTCTAGCTGCTCTGATTGTCAAGTTATTCCCCAGAAATGAAGATATTTCTATTTCGGGCCCAAGACTGACTGGGGTTAAGGTTCCAAAAATTCCAAAAACGTAAAATATACCACAAAAGACAGCGGTGTGCAAAATATAATATTTTATCTATACCGGATCTCAAGTGTTTCCATAAGAAACAAGTGAGTTATTATGGCGGGCTCCAGACGGGCTACTCCGATGAGGTTCAAAATTTCAAAAATTAAAGCATACCAAAACAAACAACAAAAACAAAACAGCGATGTACAAAATTTGGATTTTATAGCTGCTTCTGTTCTTGAGTTACTCCCAAACAACGTGTATATTCTTATGTCAGTAACAGGATGGTAAATCCGATAATATTCAACATCCAAACGATTGAACTTTCCTGCTGCTCCGTTCTTGAACTATTTCTGAAAAAATAAGCACATTCCCATAATGGACCCAGAACGAACTGAGCCAGTGAGATTTCAAGCTCCAAATAATTCAAATACACCAGTATATGCAAATGTAAGTCAGATTTGAGCTTTCCGTCTACACTGGTATTTGAGTTGTTCTCCAAAAACTAATCTCTATATCGCGTCACGTACGGGCTGGACCGATGAGATTCAAAATCAAAACAGTTAAAATATTCCACAAAAGTCACCTATATATCAAATTCGCTTTCCCAGGGCGAGCAGACTCGATAAAGAATTAAAAAAATCTGATGTGGGCAACACATGACTTTCCTTATATAATGTAATGAATTTATCAATTTTACAGTAAAATAAATAGGTTTTTCTTATAGTAGATACTAATATTCTTTCCAAGATATTGAATTTTCGACAATTAGTCGTCATTTCATTGATTTAGCGTGATTTTTATCCATTTGGCGAGATTTTCGTTAATTTGGCAACATTTCAAAAAGACGCCAAGTTGGCGACATTCCACCAAATTCGTCGCCAAAATCTCGCCAAGTATAATGCACAAAGAAATAAGTTATTCTTACAGCAGATAAATGACTATTGGCGTTCAAATACAAAACTATTACAAAAAGTATCTTTTTTCATGAAAGGAACGAGCTAGATCCACGAGAATGATGTCATCCAATTTATTGCATGGTATTACTGAAAAGTGAACATGTCTCTCAAGAGGAAATATTTTTTTTTATTTTATATGACTTTCTGATAATTTTTTTAAAAATGTGCAATATCTCGAGAACGGTTCATGTTAGCGTTCTAAAACTTATGTCAATCGTTTTCTAATGAAAAATTACATAAGAAATGTCTATTTGCGTAACTTTATTAGTGTTTTGATTTTTTGACTATTTTTTCAAAATTTCATTCGAAAATTTAGGGGTGTTCTTAACATTCGATTGCGTATAAGAACAATAAGCTTCCAGTGTTTATGGATTGTGATTTTTGTACCAAATTTGGTTCGAATCGGTCCATTCGTTCGTCAGTTATCGTCTCCACAGACTCACTGACACACACACACACACACACACACACACACACACACATACAAACATACAGACATCACTTCAAAAATGTTTGATTCGTGATCAGGGATGCTTGAAGCGTGCTCTCCCGTCGAAAACTCAATTTCGAATTTTCGACCCCGTCACAATACTTTCCTTATACATTATGTATATAAGGAAAGTAATATACCACAAAATACAACAGCATACCAACATCCATGTTACTGCAATAACTGGAACATGAATGGTTAGAGCCTCAAAGATTTGTATCACACTGACCAACAAACCAACACACAAAAACAAGCTAAATAAAAAGTTGTGAAAAAGAAACTTTTGAAAAATATTTATGAAATATTTAATTATTTAAGAAGAATAACTAATACAAAAAATCTAAAAAAAAAAAATCTGATCTGGGCAACACATGACTTTCCTTGTACAATGCAATGAATTTACTACTTTTACAGTTAAAAAAAATGCTATTCTTATAATAGATACTTATATTCTTTCAAAGATATTGAATTTTCTTCAATTAGTCGTCATTTTCATTCATTTAGCGTCATTTTTATCAAATTCGCGAGATTTTTGTTAATTTGGCAACAATTAAAAATGTCGCCAAGTTGGCGACATTTCGCCAAATTCGTCGTCAAACTTGCGCCAAGCGTTATGGACGGAGAAATAAGTTATTCTTACAGTAGATAAATGACTATTGGCGTTCAAATACAAAAGTATTACTTAAAGTATCTTTTTCCATGAATAGAACGAGCTAGATCCAAGAGAATGATGTCAGCAAATTTATCGTATGGTATTACATATGGAAAGTGAACATGTTTCTCAATTGGAAATATTTTTTTTTATTTTATATAACTTTTTAATTTTTTTTTTTAAATGTGCAATATCTGGAGAACGGTTCACGTTAGCGTTTCAAAATTTATGTCAATCGTTTTCTAATGAAAAATTGCATAGGAAATGTCTGTTTGCGTAACTTTATTAGCGGTTTTGATTTTTTGACGATTTTTTCAAAATTTCACTCGGAAATTTAGGGGGCTTCTGAACATTCGATTGCGTATGAAAACAATAGGCTTCCAGTGTTTACGGATTGTGATTTTTGTACCAAATTTTGTTCGAATCGGTCCATTCGTTCGTCAGTTATCGTCTCCACAGGCTCACTGACACACACACACACACACACACACACACACACACACAGACATCACTTCGAAAATGTTAGATTCGTGATCAGGGATGCTTGAAACGTACTCTCCCGTCGAAAACTCGAATTCGAATTTTCCACCCCGTCACAATACTTTCATTATACATTATGTATATAAGGAAAGTAATATGTCTTTCATTCTGATGATTTTGATACAGAAAAAACTAATAACTGTGGAATATAAATGTGAGAATGTTGAGTGGATACTCCATATATTTTCTTTCCTTTTACATATGCTACGTATAGTGCAAATGTATATTTGTATTCATAAAATAACATTCAAAATTGTCCATGTTATTACTTTCCTTATATACATAATGTATAAGGAAAGTATTGTGACGGGGTCGAAAATACGAATTCGGGTTTTCGACGGGAAAGCACGTTTCAAGCATCCCTGATCACGAATCAAGCATTTTTGAAGTGATGTCTGTGTGTGTGTGTGAGTGTGTGTGTGTGTGTGAAAGTATGTGTGTGTGTGTGTGTGTGTGTGTGTCAGTGAGTCTGTGGAGACGATATCTGACGAACGAATGGACCGATTCGAACAAAATTTGGCACGAAAATCACAATCCGTAAACACTGGCAGCCTATTGTTTTTATACGCAAACGAATGTTCAGAACCCCCCCTCCTAAATTTTCGAATGAAATTTTGAAAAAATCGTCAAAAAATCAAAACCACTAATAAAGTTACGCAAATAGACATTTCTTATGTAATTTTTCATTAGAAACCGATTGACATGAATTTTAGAATGCTAAAATGAACCGTTCTCGAGATATTGCACATTTTTCAAAAAAATTATCAAAAAGTCATACAAAATAAATAAATTTATTCCCTATTGAGAAACATGTTCACTTTTCATATGTAATACCATGCGATAAATTGGGTGACATCATTCTCGTGGATCTAGCTCATTTCATTCATGAAAAATTTACTTTAAGGTATACTTTTGTATTTGATCGCCAATAGTCATTTATCTGCTGTAAGAATAACTTATTTCTTCGTCCATAACGCTTGGCGAGATTTTGGCGACGAATTTGGCGGAATGTCGCCAACTTGGCGATTTTTTGAAATGTTGCCAAATTAACAAAAATCTCGGCAAATGGATAAAAATGTCACTAAATGAATGAAACGTCTAATTGTCGAAAATTCAATATCTAGGAAAGAATATTAGTATCTACTATAAGAAAAACCTATTTTTTTTAACTGTAAAAGTAGTAAATTCATTACATTGTATAAGGAAAGTCATGTGTTGCCCACATCAGATTTTTTATTCAATGTAAATATATAGGTCAAGAATATTAGATACACAACTTCACAATAATATTTTCAAGATATGTTTCAAGTCACTATAATTTTTATTTTTTGTCTAAAGCTATAAGAGTCAGTGAAATAGATATAAAATAACATTTTTACCAGGATAACAATGTTTTTCATGATATAGAAAAAATTCTGAGGAATACCAGATTTAAACTCGGCATTGTCAATTTATAGAAATTGTGGTAACTAGGAGCACAAATAAAATGGGCTCTGTCTGTTTTAAATTTGGTTCTTTGCCAACAGCAGAATTTAAACTATTGATATGTTGTTTCACGATAAAAATAAAATGATGTTTATATACAAACAAAAATAATAATAATATGTTTTATAAACTGAGATTTATTCTTTTAGTCTCCCAGTATGAGTGCAAATTAAAAGAAAATTACTGTATACATATTCGCAAGCAAACATATTAGAAAAATTAAATATTTGCGTAACTGACTGTGTAAAGAACCGTGCTGCCCCAATCGGGAATCGGACCCCGGATCTCCAAACTGGCCAGCCGACTCTTTTCCTTTAAGCTATTGGGACGAAATTGCAAGCTCTGATAATCGAAGTGGACTCTGCATTCTCCACCCTCTACCACCACCACCAAACAGCAGTGCGACCCTACCTGCCTCTCGGCACACGGGTTTTGGTTTCCGCACCCCTGGAAATCGCCCGCAGACGACAAAGCTGAATCCTATGAAGATAACGTGAGCTTCAAAACCTGTCCGAAGAACCAGGAATTGACAAACTTCAGGATTAAGATCATTTGGACCCTTGAACCACACACATCACACCCCACAGCTCAGCGAAGAAGCTGGTACCCAGAGCCACACGGCCCCAGGAGGACACGGGAGACTTCAGGGAGATTTTCCCCAATTGAAGAGTCCCGAACTGCAAAATGTCCCGACTCTGAGTTGGGAACCGGGGCGACTAAGAAGGACAGGAAGCATTCTCCACCTTCTAATGTCAGATTGATGGGCAACTGATCACCCTTGCTATTTTAACCTCAGGTTAACTTCCTGCTATTACTATTTTTACCTAGGTTAGTATCCTGCGCGGCCGTTATCCTCTCAATTTAAAATCGGCGCTTAATCTTCCAGAGTCAACTGAATCCGTTCTAGTCGTACTAGTGTCACGTTCAGACCTCCTACATTCCATAAAAAAAAATCTATGTTAACTGTTCTTATTTTTTTTAATCTTTCTTTTTCTTTTGACACTTTTTATTTGTATTTTTTCTTATTTTTCTTTTCTAAATTTTATTCTAAATTTCTGTTTTTGTTTTCATACGCCAATTTTTTTTTCCTTTTCATATATTTTCTCTTTATATATTTTCTAAATTTTACTTTTAAAATTTTATTATTTCCTTTCATTTTAATCTATATTTTACTATGTTATTATACCTCACTCTAAATATTAGTTTTCAATGATCTTTTTATCTATATTCGCAATAACCATTTTCCCATTTTTGTAAAATGGACGTACTTGTCAATTTCAAATATAATGTAAAACTGTCTGTTTAATCACAATATGTATTATAAATTGTAATATTTTTAGACCTAAATAAAAGTTCGTTTGGCGGGATGGTAGACCTTGGGTGCCTCCTGAATGCAGGAAGTATCCTTTCCCAGCCGTACAGATAGCTACTCTAAACCCACTATGTGAGTCGCACGGTCTGGGGTCTTCAGACCTCCTACATTATTCGTCCTTATTAACTTATATAGATTTATTGTGTTCCTTCCATATTTTCTGTTTAAAAAAAGAGCTATGTTAACTGTTTCTATTTTCTCGGTTCTTTTTTTTTCTTTTGACCCTTTTTATTTGTATTTTTTCTAAATTTTCTTTTCTAAATGTTATCCTAAATTTCATAAATTTCTATTTTTGTTTTCCATGTGCCCAAATTCCTTCCCTTTTTCGTATATTTCCCTTTTTTTATATATTTTCTAAATTTCACTTTCTAAATTTTATTATTTTCTTTAATTTTAATCTATTTCTTATTATGTTAATATACCTCACTCTACATTTAATTTTCAATGATCTTTTTATCTATATTTGCAATAACCCTTTTCCCATTTCTGAAAAATTGGCGTATTTATCAAGTTCAAATATAATGTAAAGTTGTCTGTTTAACCATAATATTTTTCATCAATTGTCATCTTTTTAGACCTAAATAAATGTTCGTTTGGCGGGATGGTAGACCTTGGGTGGCTCCTGAGTGCAGGCGATATCCTTTCCCATCCATGCAGTTAGCCACTAAACCCACTATATGAGTCTCACGGTCTGGGGTCTTCTTTGTAGTAACGTACAGGGTTGAGTTATTTGGGAGCCATTGTAAAAGAATCTTGCTGCCCCAACCGGTAATCGAACCCTGGATCTCCGAACTGGTCAGCCAACGCTCTACAGTTGAACAATTGGGATGAAATTGAAAAGTATTATAGTCGAAGTGAACTCTGTTGAGGATGCATTTTTCAAACGTCAAAAGTCAGTACTAGAGGTACCACCAATTGAATTGAAACAATTTTTAGTTGTTCAATGACTGTTGATGATTATTCTTAATACTTGTTATTTATGCGTCTGACAACCATCAGAGAAGATTCTGCTTCAAACAAAGTGAAATATTATTGCCCTGAAATATTTGTCGAATACTTTCATCATAAATCTCAGATTAATCATGTACTATAAAAATCTCTATTTATATCCCAAATTATTCATTGTCTTTTGCCTACAAGTGGTACAACCTAAAAATTTGGAACCTTAAAAAATCAAAGTAGTCATACAGAATAATTTTGTTTTCAATGATACCAATTTTCTACGTTCTATTGTTGTTTAGTTTAGCGCACTTGTGAACTACTGAATTAGAGTATCACTTACTTAAGTGTTCACCTTCTCAATAACAAAGAAAACAAAATATTCCTTTTATATTACCTTTGCAAAATCTGCTAATAATTTGTACACACGCAAGATATAATTATCTCAAATCAATGGATTCTGATTGGTATTTTTTAACACTTTACAACATAATTGAAAAGTGTTTATGACTTTGCTCATTCTGTCTGTCTATCTGTCTGTCCGTTCGCACGATAACTGCCGAAGAATGACTTTACCTAAATAAAATTTTAGTATGTTGTTCAGACGGTCTGTGGGACCTATGGGAATATAAATAAATAATATCACCCAATTAGTTTTGGATTGAACCCGGGTTGAAGAAATGAAATAAATTGAACCCTATGGGACCTAATTTTTCAAAAATTTTTTAGGTGAATTTAAATTTCACGAATTGCTTCGAAAGTTTTAGGAAATATTCAAATTATCCCTTAAATACACAAAAAAAATTTCAGCAAAACATATTCAGTAGTTTTTTAAATAAAAATTAAAATAATAATTACACACTTTATATGACGAGATCAAGTGGCCATTGTAAGGTTCTGCTAGGAAAATATCCTGGGAATCTACATGCCGATGACCCCGCACTCGGTGTGAGGCAGAAGTTCGGCGAAAGGACCCCACTGCAACGAAAAATCTCCCAGACTTTGCATGGATGTTATATCGTGAATGTGTCATCGTTAGGGCTTCGCGCCCAAAAAACGGCAGTTTGCGGAGATAAACATGTCAGTATAGGGGCATGAGAAACATTAAAGTGTCGTTGGTGGGGCTTAGTGCTCAAAATTCATAGTTTCTAAGATGACGCCACAGCCAGGGGCCAATGAACTTGATGGAGCATATATACTCCGGACTGTATTGTTTGGGATCATTCTCTCGGCGAGCAGTTACGACAAATGGTCGTTACTTTTTGATGCTCCGAGGAGTTTCATCATGACTCCTCTTTACTCCGCAACACTTCTGTCAGATCTTTAAGTTATCTAATTTTGCTCAACATCCATTGTCAGGATGTGTCATCTTGGGTCATTAGTCCATAATATTTTAATCTGTAAAATTTTTTAACTGTTTAATTCAAATAAATTCTTGTTATATTTTAAAACAAGTCTGCTGTGTCAAGTCCTAGTACGACTCCTGGTTTGTTACTCTGATTTTCACGGATGGCAACTCACGTGCGAATCCGCTTAGGCAACGTTACTTTGTTCTAATAACGCATTGATTTTCGGTCACCCCATCCAAAATATTGGGGAGAGAGACCGATTGTTCCAAGGCAAATATGGAACATTGCGAATTATGGAGGGAGTACAACCTACAAAAATGGTCCCTGTACTTCTCCTTCAATTCATATACAGTTCCCTAAGAGAACACCTGCAAAAGGATGAGCAAGCCATGTTTCTGGGACATATGGACAGCGATGGCCCAGTTACAGAGGGGCGCACAGCAGGGCGTTCTTGGGGAGAGCTGACCCTTGTCCGGTTCGGCGACACGTGCATCCAGGGCCGTGGGAACGCGGGCCCACCTGCCAGATATTAATTCTGGGGTGATCGCCATCCTCCTGTCATCACAGCACCCAATAGCTGGACATAATTCCGAAATATCCAATGAAAATACCAGGGGCTTCAATTGGGAGGACCAGTAATAAACCTGGGGCTCAATTGTGTGGGAGGAGACATTTTTCGGATGTTCGAGAGAGTGTTAGATTTTGCAAAAAGAGCGGAGAATTGATTTGTGCTTCGGAGAGAAAGTTCTCCCGAAAGACGCAGCGATGACCGACGTTTTCTCCTCGGCCGAAGTGCCCCGCATCCAGTGACGATGTATCGAAGGTACGGAATGCATGTCTCTTATTCTCAGTCTGTTTGACACTAATTCAGATAATTTCGCACTCTCTCGACATCTTATTCAATTTACACTTGAGTAAAATAATTAGAATGAATTTACTTGAAAACTTAAATGAAGGGGATTTAAATATATATACTTTAAATATTCATGATTTAGGAAATGTCAAACACGTATGTCAGTGGAGAATAATTACGATTTAGTAAGATTGTTAATTGAATTAATTAAATATGTTCTTTTATTATTATTTTAATTTCCTTTTGCTAATAAATATATATATTGTTAATGTTTTATATCATGTCCGTTGTCCTCATTTTCCAATAATTTGATTTTTATGTATTTTTATTCGACACGGCCAATGTCGGAGATTGTTTTAATGAACAATACCACTGAATTATGCGTTCTAACCGGACGTGTGGTTAAAACCCACATAACACCGATGGACAGAAGTCGTGTTGAAATAAACGGTTTCAATGACGAAACGACATTGCAACATCTACACATTTCTACAACCATCATATGAAGAGATCACGTGACCCATTTCAAAATAACATATGGTAACCATCTTGTGTCAAAATCGTGACTTTTAAAGTTCTTCTTAATTCATATTTGGTGTTGTATTCTTCCTGAAAGAGCTTTATTTTTGCTTAAATTCTGCGCATCTACATACTGAAACAAAGCAATTGCAATATATTTTAGTTTAAATGATCATCAAACTTTGATTATTTCTACAACGAAGCCTAATTTTCACTTATGGAGTTTGTAAACACCAAAAGATGTAGAATTAGTTGTAGAAGAATTGCTGCATTTCTTTAGCGAAAAATTATTTAGCTCATGGAGTCTGCAATATAGTTTATATGAATGAAACATTCATTGATTTTACTCAGAGAACCAAACGATTTTTTGATGAAGTTTTAAGCATAGAGTTAAATTACTTGTATCTCCAGGGTTTTAAGTTTTTAAATAAAATACATTATTATAGTATTGTGATGAAAGAAAAGATAAGGAAAATGTTTATGAATGAAATGTTGTTTTTATATAGTGGCGATTTATATTTCGTCATTTGAATAAAGTTCATTTGTGTCCGATGCAGTTTTCAAATATAATAAATTATTGTAGTATTATGATAATTTTAAAAATATTACCGAGGAATATTTTGCATTTTAGAGATGTATAAATCAGGCGATTTATATTTCAATGCCGTCATTTGAATGAAATTCATTTTTTTCAATGAAGTTTTAAGTTTTCAAATATAATAAATTAATATAGTATTGTGATAATTTAAAAAATATTACCCAGGAATATATATCATTTTAGAGATGTTTAAATAAAATTGCATTGAAGTTGGAAAGTGTTTCATAATCAATGCTTTATGCGTGATTGGTCTTTCTTGTTTAACTTTCACACAAATACAAGGTACATATAAATAGAAAGTATTGTGATGAAGACAAAACTTCGACAAATATTTTGACGGATTTGCAGGTAATGCATATCAATTATTTTATCAATTTTTGTCTGTCTGCGTGTCAACAGAATAACTATGGAATAAATTGAGTTATTTATTTGGAATTTGGAATAAATGTTACAATTGATAAACGTAAAATACCTATTCCATTTCATAGTGTATAGTTTAAGAAAAATATTTTTTTCCAATATTATTTTCAAAATTTCAGGATGAAAACTATTTAAAAAAAATAATTGTATTAATTTTTTAAAGTAATGACAATTATTTGCTAATAGAAATTTTTAAGATGAGATCAAAATGCGAAAAGCGTAATATTTTATTTAAAAGCAAATTGCATAATTTTTATATTCGCGAGATATTACACGTTTTCGAGCTTAAGAATCATAACAAGAGTTAAATATTTTTACAATCATCAAATAAGTTAATGCTTTTTAAGTACTGTTAACTGTACAGGTTGGCTAGAATTAAAGTGTCCCTGTGCAGAGCACTGTAGAGAAAAAACCAGAGGTCATGAGAACGTCAAATCTGCTTGATATGCATTTCAGAACATGGGGAAACGAATGAAGCAAAAAAAATGTTCTAAAAATGACCGATAGGGGGAGATATGGCTCTGAGAACATTCCCTAGTAAAAACATAATTCAATGAAATGGCTTGGTATTCGTGATGCATATGAATTACGAATTGTAAACGGTATAAACGTGCGATAGATACTGACAATAGTCATAAATACCCAAATGCCAATTTAATTAATGCATTTAGAACATGTTGCACATGGAATGCTTGGACTGTTAGTAGCGACAGAAATCTACGTCCCTGCCGGTCATTTTTGGAACTCCTTTTTTTTTTCTCTTTTGCGTAATTCGTCTCCCTATGTTCTAAAATGCATATCACGCAGGTTTGGTGTTCTTATGACCACTGGTTTTTCTCTGCAAAGCTCTAAACCGTGATACGAATACCACCAGGTATATCGGAAACCAACCGGTACCAACCACCTTCTAACCACCCGGTATATCGGAAATGCAAGTATTGTAAATTTTGTTTTACTACAAAGGCCGTGTTATATCTCCAAACAATTCAAGGTATTTCCTTGAAATTGGGTGCAATTATTTTAAGAAGAAATTAGAATAATCTTATTTTGAACAGAAACTCCCTCTGTGGTCTCCATGTAAAACTCAAATTTGAATTTTTTACTCCTTCACAATGATTTTCCTATCGATGCTACTATGCATGTAGAACCAAATTATACATATTATACATATGTGCAGTTTACACTTCCGACTTATCCTAACTTACTGAGGTACATAGAAAACTAAATACCTCTACTAAGGTATATAATTCATAATAAAGGCTAAAATAATAAACGCTATTAATAAAATAAACTGAATTGTAGCATTGTACAAATGGTTTGAGTTTAAATCAACCGATACTTTATAATTAAGATTGAATAAAATATTATAAAAAAAACATTTTAAATTACACCGTTTTAGCACTGTTTCATGCACTAAAAATAAAAAAAAAATAATTTTTAGCTATCACAACATTTTGGGTCATACACCATTAAAAATAAAATCATGGGATTCCCATAAAAGTTATATTTGGACATTAACAGAAGTTTAACGAACTATAGAAGTGATACCATAGAAATGACATATGTGGGAATGATTACATTCAAGTCGTTTAAGTTTTCTTTGATCACTTTGATTTAATAATCCGTCATTCTTATATATGTCACTTCTATGTTATCACTTTTATTGTTGCTTAAAAGTCGGTTAATATCCAAATACAATTCTCTTATGAGTGCCCCACGGTTTTATTTTTAGTCGCATATGATCCAGAATGTAGTGATAACTAGTTTTTTTACTTTTTAGTACAATTTAGTAAAATAGTTTAACTTAAAAAACATTTTTGTAATATTTTATTTTACATTTTCTAATTTTTTGTGATGTTTTAATCAATTTCTCACTAATTATCCAATGAAAGCTTTTTAAAATAATTTATTGAATTCTTCATGGTAGATGGACGTCTGTCTGAATGTCAGTTTAATCTTACTTCATTGCATTTTTAACATAATTCCCTACATCCAGGAGATCTGAAATTTGGTACACGAATTAGTCCAGTGGAACATTTTAATCTGTTAAAATTTAGTGGGACGTCGAAAAATAGAACTGGCACTATTTTGCGAAAAGTCCCTCGAAAAATTCCTTTGCTTATTGAGGAAGTGTTATATATATATATATATATATATATATATATATATATATATATATATATATATATATATATATATAAAGGAAAAATATTAAAACTGTCTTAGAACAATGGGATTTTTACTGGCCTTTCTGAGTACGATCCTGGTGGAGGGAGGTTTAGGATATCAACCACGAAATACCGCATTGTCATCACAAATTCTGTTACTGTAGACCAATGTACGAATAATGAACGTATAGGTCAAAGTACGCATAATGGAGGTAAAGTGGCTGAATAAACAGCCAGTCGTAGATTTTATAATGCATTAGCAGCATACCCGTTCTTCGTACGGAGTATATAATATAAAGAAACTTATAATTCGCAATCATGTGCAAATTATGTTAAAATATTAAATTTATCGCTCCTAAACAGAATTTTAAGAATATCTGTTCCCACTATGCAAAATTATCTTCACGGGCAAATCTGAAGAATAAAACATCCTGGCCCCTTTTGTAAGCAAATTTACCAAAAAAAAAGAATTGAGTCTATATATGCAACCCCGTACTACTTATATTGTCGCAGATTAGAAAATATGCCAGTGTGTTAGTAGAAGATAACCCGTATTACAATATGAGTCTCAAAAATATTTGCCAAAATAAAAGAGATGGCGTAATAAATTGAAAATATCAATAATTCCCATACTCTCTATACCAGAAGGTCGTAATTGATTCCAATATATGCCAATATATATCAAAACATATGCCAATATACCTGTACTACTTATATTCTCGTAGATTAGAAGATATACCCTTGTATTTGTAGAAGATTACTCATACAACGTACAATATATGAGTTTAAACAATTTTTGTCATGATAAAACAATTGCATAATAACTTGAAAATATCAATACTCCCTGAATTAATAATCCCCGAAAATATCAATAATAATAACGTTTAAACTTGAAGACCGTAATTGATATTATCCAGTCAAAAATGCTATAAGAAAAATCAAATCGTTTTTTTTTCTAAAATATATTTTTATATCAATCTATTTATTATTCAAATCGAAAAAATAATAATTAAAATTAACAGACAAATTTAATTTAATTGCGTTTCTGAGCAACATGGTATAAGATAGAATCTTCCTCATAAATTGCGAAATTAAATAACCATTTTGATTTCTTTATACTTTTCATTATTCAGTAAAAGCTTGTGAAAAATAAACCATGCAGATAGATTTCCCCTTTAAATCATGTTTCAAACAATTCATGTTTTCCGATAGTGACTAATTAGCGCAAAAAATCTCCCATCAAACTCAGAGACAAAGTTTTAATTCACTTTCAAACGATTTTCAAGCTTTTCGTTTGGATAAACCACGGAGTTGGAGAGAACTCCTCAGAAAAAGTTTCGTTTTTCATTAATATCTCAACAACCCCTGGACCTAGATACTCGAAACTTGGGTTAAGTTTATGAGGGGCTATTTCCAGGCTGCCCACAAAATTTAATCAAATTCGGTTCAGCCGTTCTCCCGTGATGACGGGACAAACAGACATACAGATTTTCAATTTTATTTATATAGATTTAAGTTAGTCTTGCCGTAGGTAAAGTTTCAAATATTCCACCGTTTAAAAACAGTTCATATAAACTACAGGTACAGCCCTTATCCAATAGGAACGACTATTTTTATCGGATTCAGAATAGATTTCGAATGAACCGAATGAAAATGATTCACAAATCAAGATAACGTCATTTAACTTTGAGTGGACTTAAGTCCGCTCAAATTAAACTCGCATCTATTTTGTTACGCAGACCAGAAGTTGAATAGTCAAGGTTGCGAAACCCAATTAACACTCTTATCTCTTTGTAGGAAACCAATAAATTATTTGCCATGTTGCTGTGATTTAACAGGCGCGAAATATTGTTTATCTATCGCGTATTTCTACATTTTAGTCTGCATTGATTTGGTTCGTCGTATAGTTAACTGCTATTGTCAATTCATTCACTATATAACCTTAATGCTTATACGAGGAGTATAGTGGTAAACTATAGTTTGAACTTTAGACCTATATATTGAATGTGTTTTATTAAAAATTTTGAAAAAATCTCATGTCGCAGTGGTAAATCAGAACACAATATCCAGTTGTCCAGACGACAATCTTTCCATTGAACTACAGAGGCGATGATATATTATTTTATTTTCAAAATGGAGCGTATACACTTATCCTTCAGTTATGAGATCAAAGTTAAAATTCTGATCTATACTACTTTCTCTCTCAGTGGTAGTTATTTTACAGGATGACATCCCATTAGCCACGTGTCTCTATAAATTAAATCCGATGTCATAAATCGTACGATCCTGGTAGAGTTTCATGTGTTGTATTGATAGAACCACAGTCATCATAAATAAAAATCCATTATTTTTCTTATATACAATAATGTGTAAGGAAAGTATTGTGACGGGGTCGAAAATTCGAATTCGAGTTTTCGACGGGAGAGCACGTTTCAAGCATCCCTGATCACGAATCGAACATTTTTGAAGTGATGTGTGTGTGTGTGTGTGTGTGTGTCAGTGAGTCTGTGGAGACGATAACTGACGAACGAATGGACCGATTCGAACGAAATTTGGTACAGAAATTACAATCCGTAAACACTGGAAGCCTGTTGTTTTTATACGCAATCGAATGTTCAGAACCCCTCCTAAATATTGTAGTAAAATTTTGAAAAAATCGTTTTGAAAACATCTATAAAGTTACGCAAATAAACATTTCTTACGTAATTTTTTAAGAGAAAACGATTGAAATAAATTTTAGAATGCTAGCATGAACCGTTCTCGAGATGTTGCACATTTCTCAAAAAAATTATCAAAAAGTCATATAAAATAAAAAGAAATATTTCCTATTGAGAAACATGTTCACTTTGCATATGTAATACCATGCAATAAATTTGGTGACATCATTCTCGTGGATATAGCTCGTTCCATTCATGAAAACAGATACTTTGAGTAATAATTTTGTATTGGAATGCCAATAGTAATTTATATGCTGTAAAAATAACTTATATCTCCGTCCATAACGCTTGGCGAGATTTTGGGGATGAATTTGGTGGAATGACTCCAACTTGGCGCCTTTTTTAAATGTTTCTAAATAAACGAAAAACTCGCCAAATGGATAACAAGAAAGATCAATCATGCATAAGCATTGATTATGAAAGGCTTTCCAACTGAAATGTAATTTCATTTAAAAATTCCTAAAATGTGATAGATTCAGTGGTGATATCTTTTACATTATCACAGTGCTACAGTAATTTATTATACTTAAATATTTAAAACTGTATCGAAATATAAATCATCTGATTCTTTATGCAAAATCAATGAATAGTTCATTCATATAACTTGTATTCCAGACTCCAGAGCTAAATAATTTTGTGTGAAAAAAATTCAGCAATTCTTATGTAATTCATCTTAATCGCTTGAGATATTTGCATTCTGCATATATTAAAATTAGGCTTCGTTGAAGAAATAATAAAAGTTTAGGGATCATTTAAAATCACAACTATTGTAATTGCATAGGCACGGAATTTAGATACTCAGATAATACACAGATGCACAGATAATATATGTGTGTATGAGTATGTACTCAATGTATTGGAATCGTACCGAAGATCGGAACTCGAATTTTCAAAGGATCTACACGTTTTGGGACTTCTAGAACACGAAAAACTATTTTTAAGAAGACGTCTGTGTGCGTAAGGGTCTATCTGTGTATGTTTCTGTGTGTCTGTGTGGATATTACATCCACTCTAATTGAAAAACTAATGGACCGAATTTCATACAATTTGGTAGGTATGTTTTTGTGGGAAATCCTGATGTTCATTAGATTATAGTACGATTCGTAATAAAAGAATCTGCCTTCTTTGCGAAATGGCCGCAGAAATTGCCTTTATCCACTCTAGCTAAAAACTAATGGAACAAATTTAACAAAATTTGGTGTATAATATTTCAATAACATACAAGTGATTTATATACCAAATTTAACAAAATTTTGTATATAAATCATTTGTAGGTTATTCTAGTACGATTCGGGAAAAAGGAACTGGCTATTTTTGCGAAATGGCCGCAAAAATCGTTATATATAAAAATAAAAGACTACGTGTGCTCAATTATATCAATTAAATTCCTATTTTATACGTGATTTTTGACAACAATAGGAATAAGACTAACCCCATTACTCTAGGACTATCCGTTCTTGAGATATTCTAGTTTTTTCGCGTTTTCGCTACGCCACCTTTGACAATAAGTCCAGCTATCAAATGAGAACCAAATTTAAGTTTAACGTGTAAATTCAATGTCATTTAAAATACTTATGGTTGTTATTTTGTGCAGATAAACTAAAATTATTATTGAAGAAATAAAGAGAACGAATATGAGTCTGCAGGGAAAGACATGTGCTGTCCACATCAGAATTTCTAACAATATTACAACAATGATTTATAGAAGTGAGCGGGGATTATTTTCAGGCCATTTCGAAAAAAATGTATGATCTATATTTAAAGATCCATCAAATTTTTGTCGAATAAAATGTCCAACAAATTTAAGCTGTGTACCAAATTTTAACTCTCTAGGACGTAGGAAAGTGCATTAAAAATGCCATCAAATAAGTATATCATGAAGAGTTATATAAAATTAAAAAAAAATGAAAAATTGTTATCTACCAAATTTATTTTAAAATGTGAGGCCTCTCTCATAGGCAAAACGTTTAAACACTTGGAAAGATATTTATTATATCATATATCTCTCTTTTCTTTCTGGAGACTATCCCAAAGTCAGAATTTAATTGAATTTGTGTTTTTCCCTATATTAAATAATTTTTAATTAAAAAACTACTTAACATATTTTACTGAATTTTTTTATATATATTCTATGGGATAATGTGAATATTTTCTAAAAATTTCGAAGCAATTCGTGAATTTTAAATTTACTTTAAAAATGTTTGAAAAATTAGGTCCCATAGGGTTCAATGTATTTCATTTTTTCAAACCGGGTTCAATAAAAAACTAATTGGGGGATATTATTTATTTATATTCCCATAGGTACTACAGACCGTCTGAACAACATACTAAAATGTTACTTTGATAAAGTCATTTTTACGGCAGTTATCGTGCTAACGGACAGACAGACAGACAGACAAACAGAATGAACAAAGTCATAAATACTTTTCAACTTTGTTGTAAAGTGTTAAAAATGACACTAAAGCAATGAAAATGACGACTCATTGACGATAATTCAATATCTTGTAAAGAATATAAATATCTACTATAAAAATAATCTATTTTTTCTTACAGTAAAAGTAGTAAATTAATTGCATTATATAAGGAAAGTCATTTGCTGTCACATCAGATATTTTTAGTATTATATTTATTGAGCATCATTTAATGCAATTAAGTATATGTAATATTTTTGGATAATTACATTATGTGTTATGTTTGCCGATCAAAATAGTCATGCAATATTCCATTTAAACCGCTCAATTAATTTGTTTGGAAGCTATCTTGCTTGCAGACTCACATCTACTCAGATATAATTTTAAAATGTTTAACTCGAATTAAGAGATACCCGAAACTTATAGGCCATAGAAATCCCAAAGGCGGATTTTTGCCCCAATACAATAGGTTTAACTTTGCATATGCTATGTATTGTAGGAACAGTTTACATAGTTCAAAATAATTATCCAAACAGCCAATTTTGATTCCAGTAATAACTTAATGAGGATCTGTTAAAGACTCTACTATAGGATTTAAGATGTCGTTTAAACGGATTGTACAGATATTACCCTTCATTGCATTAACTTCTATATTCACTTTGTGCGGGCTAAAGCAAAGTTCGGTCAAATTAAATTCGCATCTGATTGTTAGGCAGAGCGAATTCAGAATCACTAGTGTTATGCAACCTAATTCACCAGCTTGCCATGGCAGCAAATTAATAAATTCTAGGATTTTCCTCTGATGCAACACATGCAAGCAATCATTTATCAATCGCAACGGGTTGCAATTGTCGTCTGGTCAATAGTTATCTAAAAAAACTGATGTGGGCAACACATGACTTTCCTTATATAAGGTAATGAATTTACTACTTTTGCAGTAAAAAAAATAGGTTTTTCTTATAGTAGATACTAATATTCTTTCCAAGATATTGAATTTTCGACAATGAGTCGTCATTTTCATTGATTTAGCGTCATTTTTATCCATTTGGCGAGATTTTCTTTAATTTGGCAGCATTTCAAGAAAGTCGCCAAGTTGGCGACATTCCGCCAAATTCGTCGACAAAATCTCGCCAAGCGTTATGCACTAAGAAAAAAGTTATTCTTGCAGCATATAAATGACTATTGGCGTTTAAATACAAAAGTATTATTCAAAGTATATTTTTTCATGAATGGAACGAGCTAGATCCACGAGAATGATGTCAATTTATCGCATGGTATTACATATGAAAAGTGAACATGTTTCTCAATAAGAATTTTTTTTATGCGACTTTTTCATAATTTTTTTGAAAAATGTACAATATCTCGAGAACGGTTCATGTTAGCGTTCTAAAATTTATGCCAATCGTTTTCTAATGAAAAGTTACATAAGAAATGTCTATTTGCGTAACTTTATTAGCGGTTTCGATTTTTTGACGATTTTTTCAAAATTTTATTCGAAAATTTAGGGGAGTTCTGAACATTCAATTACATATAAAAACAATAGGCTTCCAGTGTTTACGGATTGTGATTTTTGTACCAAATTTGGTTCGAATCGGTCCATTCGTTCGTCAATTATCGTCTCCACAGACTCACTGACACACACACACACACACAGACATCACTTCAAAAATGTTTGATTCGTGATCAGGGATGCTTGAAACGTGCTCTCCCGTCGAAAACTCGAATTCGAATTTTCGACCCCGTCACAATACTTTCCTTATACATTATGTATATAAGGAAAGTAACAACCACAATTCCGATTCCGGTAAGACGCTGTGAATAAGTGCGGATCAGCTAAAGCGAGTTCTTCTTATCGGATTTGCAATGCCGTTTAAAGATTACATAGGCATTACCCTGTATTGCAATGACTTTTGTATTCACTTTGTGTGGACAAAAGTAAACCTCAGACAAATTAAATTCGCATCTGTTTGTTGCGCAAACTGAGAGCTGAATCGGTAGTATTACGCAACCTAATTCACCAGGTGAACGTGGCAGGGAAACTAATAAATTAATTCTTGGATTTTGCTCTGAATACATGGCAACGATGATTTATCAATCGCAAATGTTAGAAATGGAGTCAGCCGCTCTGATCCTTCACATAATTGAATAGTTTCACATGAGCTTAATGGATATGTAATGTTATTGGCAGTTCCTTTTAGCATACGTATTATAATTGAAATTGCGTTTATACATATTTTCACATTTTTAATGATTTTTTACGGTAGCTATTTAGTTTATTTATATTATAAATACTATAACCTATATAAATAAAATTGAACAACTGCCTGTGTGTTGTCTCATTTTCCCGGGAGAACGGTTCTCATCGAAATTTATGAAATTTAGTGGATAGCCGTGAAATAGTCCTCCTTAACATATAGTTCATGTTCCGAGTTGCTAGGACTAGGGGTTATCGATATATTAATAAACAAGAAATACCAATTATGCATAAAGCATTGATTATAAAACACTTTACCACTGTAATTTTATTTAAACATCTCTAAAATACGATACATTCAGCGGTGATATTTCTTAATTATCACAGAACTACAATAATTTATTTTACTTGGAAAAAAACATGGAGGTGAAATTACTTTCTAACTCCATGCTTAAAACTGCATTCAAACTTTACTCAAATGACGTCATCGAAATATAAATCAACTGGCTCTTTATGTAATAGCACTGAATATTTCATTCATACACTTTTATTCCAGATTTCAGAGTCAAATATAGAGTAAAAAAATTCAGGATTTCTTATGCAATTCATCTTACAACCACTTGTTTACATTTTACGTTCATTAAAATTAGGCTAAGTTGTAGAAATAATCAAAGCGTGATGATCATTTAAACTAAAGAATATTGTAACTGCGTTGGCACAGTATATTGATGCACAGAAAAAACGCAAAATAAATCGGTTTTAGGAAGAATGCAACACTAAATATAAATTTAAAAAAACATTAAAAATCACAACTTTTACTCTGGTAAGAAAGATGACACCTTTTCATATTACATGGGTGTCATTATTAATTTAATTTTTTTTAAATATCGAACATATTTTGCTGAAATTTTTTATATATAATTTATGAGATAATTTAAATATTTCCTAAAATTTTCGAAGTAATTTGTGAATTTTAACTTTGATTAAAAATATTTGAAAAATTAAGTCTCATAGGGCCCAATGCATTTAATTTTCTCCACCCGGGTTCAATCCAAAACTAATTGGCTGATATTATGCAATTACATTCCCATATATCCCACAAATCGTTCTAACAGCATACTAAAATTTCATTTTGATAAAGTCATTTCTACTGGAGTTATCGTGCGAGCGGATAGACAGACAAACAGAATGAACAAAGTTATAAACACTTTTCAACTATGTTGTAAATTGTTAAAAACAAACCTGTCGTAGAGATTGAGTTATGTAGATGATACATTTATCGCCAACTTACTTGAAATAAAAATATATCAAGTTGTTTAGCAACGGAATTAAAACCAATGTATGTTTACATCAGACGATTTTATTAAGTCAATTTCGATTTAAATAATAAATGAATGTGTAAAAAATAAAATTTTACCAGAACTGCAATTTTGACTGGATAATGTCAATTAAGTCCTT
Source organism: Amaurobius ferox (assembly GCA_951213105.1). Classification (NCBI taxonomy): domain Eukaryota; kingdom Metazoa; phylum Arthropoda; class Arachnida; order Araneae; family Amaurobiidae; genus Amaurobius; species Amaurobius ferox. Next base: position 97,760,270 of record OX578139.1, on the reverse strand, counting down.
TCGGTTTAAAGATTATGGGACATTTATTGGTATTTTTAATTTCCTACGTCATCTGATTCACTTTGGCAAAGACTTTTCATATTTATATATCGTGTTTCATTTATGTATTGTGGTTAGTCGATAGTTGAAACGGAATAGTACTGGTATATCTCCTGATACCATTTTAGCTCAAATACCATTTCGGCATGTAATGATAAAACTTCATATTCTTTATAAATTTGTTTACAAGCGGACTAAAATATTTTATTCTTCAAATCTGCAGGTGAAGATAATTTTGTACAGCGATAACATATATTTACATATTTCAGAAGAAATGAATTAAATATTTAATAAAATGTTTTGAATATCAATATCAAATCAATATTACTAAATGTTACACATAATTTTGAAATTTTATTTTTCTTTATGTATTCAGTACGAAGAACTGGTATACACTGCTAGTTTAATATAAAAATCTGATGTGAGCAGCACATAACTTTCCTTATATAATGCAATGAATTTACTACTTTTACAGTAAAGAAATAGGTTATTCTTATAGTAGATACTTATATTCTCTCCAAGATATTGCATTTTCGTCAATTAGTCGTCATTTTCATTGATTTAGCGACATCTTTATTCATTTGGCGAGATTTTCATTAATTTAGCAGCATTAAAAAAGTCGCCAAGTTAGCGACATTCAATGAAATTCATCGCCACAATCTCGCCAAGCGTTATGGACGGAGAATTAACTTATTCTTACAACAGATAAATATCTATTGGCCATCAAATACAAAAGTATTACTCAAAGTGATATTACATGCGATAAGTGAATATATTTCTCAATATGTAATATTTTTTTATTTTATATTATATTTTGATAATTTTTTTGAAAAATGTGCAATATCTCGAGAACGGTTCATGCCAGCATGCCAAAATTTATGTCAATCGTTTTCAAATAAAAAGTTACGTAAGAAATGACTATTCACAAAACTTTAATAAAGATTTTGATTTTTTTGATGAGTTTTTCAAAATTTCACTCGAAAATTTAGAGGGGTTCTGGACATGCGATTGCGTTTAAAAATAATAGGCTTCCAGTATTCACGGATTGCAATTTTTGTACCAAATTTCGTTCGAATCGGTCTATTCGTTCGTCAGTTATCGTTCGTCTCCACAGACTCACTGACACACATACACACACACATACACATACTTTCACACACACACAGACATCACCTCAAAAATGTTCGATTTCAGGGATTCTTGAAGCGTGCTCTCCCGTCGAAAACTCGAATTCGCATTTTCAACCCCGTCACAATACTTTCCCTATACATTATATGTATATATGGAAATTAATTATTTAAAAGGAAATTTGTTTTAAATATAAAACGAGAACATGGATTATCACTAACTACAGATGAACTAATATCTTTCTCTCCGTAGGTAGGGAGATCTTCAGAAAATGTTCAAGGTCGTGTTATATTTTAAAGTACTTTTAAATACCCTAAATGACCTTCTGATTTTCAGAGACTTTTCAAGGTTGTATAAATTCTGTACAGTGCCCATTTTTAAGAGGTAAATCTAAGAGACTATTCTTTAAACATTATTTTTTCCTTATATACATAATATATAAGGAAAGTATTGTGACGGGGTCGAAAATTGTGACGGGGTTTCAAGCATCCCTGATCTTGAATCAAACATTTTTGAGGTGATGTGTGTGTGTTGTTGTTGTTGTTGAGACCCAGACCGTCCGACCTACCAGAAAGGTGTAAGGTAACTGTATGGACGGCCGGGAAGTGCCACCCAATGTGATGTGTGTGTGTGTGTGTGTGTGTGTGTGCGTCAGTGAGTCTGTGGAGACGATATCTCACAAACGAATGGAGCGATTCGGATAACATTTGGTACAAAAATCACAATACGTGAATACTGGAAGCTTATTGTTACTTTCCTTATATGCATAATATATAAGGAAAGTATAGTGACGGGGTCGAAAATTTGAATTCGAGTTTTCGACGGGGGAGCACGTTTCAAGCATCCCTGATCACGAATCAAATATTTTTGAAGTGGTGTCTGTGCCTGTGTGTATCTGCGTGAGTGTGTGTGTGTGTGTGTGTGTGTGTGTGTGTGTCAGTGAGACTGTGGAGACGATAACTGACGAACGAATGGACCGATTCGAGGGCAATTTGGTACAAAAATCACAATCCGTAAACACTGGAAGCTTATTGCTTTTAAACGTAATCGAATGTTCAGAACCTCCCTGAATTTCCGAGTGAAATTTTGAAAAAATCGTCAAAATATCAAAACCACTAAAAAATTTACGCAAATAGACATTTCTTATATAATTTTTCATTAGAAAACGATTAACATACATATTAGAATGCTATCATGAACCGTTCTCGAAATATTGCACTTTTACAAAAAATGATCAAAAAGTCATATAAAATAAAAAATATATATTTCCTATTGAGAAACATGTTCACTTTTCATATGTAATACCATGCTATAAATTTGGTGACATCATTCTCGTGGATCTAGCTCGTTCCATTCATGAGAAAAGATACTTCGAGTAATACTTTTGTATTTGAACGCCAATAGTCATTTATCTGCTATATGAATAACTTATATCTTCGTCAGTAAAGCTTGGGGAGATTTTCGCGATGAATTTGGCAGAATGTCGCCAACTTGGCGACTTTTTGAAATGTTATCAAATTAACGAAAATCTTGCCAAATGGATTGAAATGACGCTAAATCAATGAAAATGACGACTTATTGTCGAAAATTCAATATCTTGGAAAAAATATAAGTATCTACTATAAGAAAAACCTATTTTTTTACTGTAAAAGTAGAAAATTCATTGCATTATATAAGGAAAGTCATGTGCTGCCCACATCAGATTTTTTAAAAATGTAATTGAATGCTCATTACCCCCAAATTTTCGAGTGAAATTTTGAAAAAATCGTCAAAAAATCAAAACCTTTAATAAAGTTACGCAAATAGATATTTCTGCTGTAATTTTTCCTTAGAAAACGATTGAAATAAACTTTAGAACGCTAGCATAAACTGTTCTTGAGATATTGCACATTTTTCAAATAAATTTATCAAAAAATCCCATAAATTAAAAAAAATATTAACTATTGTTGTTGTTGAGACCCAGACCGTCCGACCTACCAGAAAGGTGTTGTTGTTGTTGAAACCCAGACCGTCCGACCTACCAGAAAGGTGTAAGGTAACTGTTTGGACGGTCGGGAAGTGCCACCCAATTTAGACCGGAACCCAGTGGGGGTACCAGAAAGGTGTAAGGTAACAATATTAACTACTGTGAAATATGTTCCCTTTTCATATTTAATATCATGCAATGAATTTGGTGGCATCATTTTCGTGGATCTAGCGCGTTCCATTCATGAGAAAAGATACTTTGAGTAATACTTTTGTATTTGAACTCCAATAGTTATTTATCTGCTACAAGAATAACTTATTTCTCTGTCCCTAACGCTTGGCGAGAATTTGTCAACAAATTTTGTGGAATGTCGCCAACTTGACGACTTTTTGATATGTTACCAAATTAACGAAAATCTCGCCAAATGGATAAAAAGGATGCAAAATCAATAAAAATGACGACTAATAGTCGAAAATTTAACATCTTGAAAGGAATATAAGTATCTACTGTAAGAAAACCATATTTTATACTGTAAAAGTAGTCATTTTATTGCATAATATAAGGAAAGTCCGGTGTTGCCCACATCAGATTTTTTTATAGAAAGGGTAATCATATCTTTAGTTATCCAAGCCGAGAAATTTTTAACAGTAAAGATGGAAACAAAAAATATTTAAAATTATATGATACTGTGTTGTAGTTATTGATTAAAATACAAGTTAGCTCTATTGTATTTGTGGACCTACAAAACAGTGGTATACGCTTGGCTTATTCACATGTAGTTTTAAAAAATTCCAGAATAAAATAAAAACGCTATTTCTGGAAATAAAATTCAAGAGTTAATCAAAATAAACAGAAACTGCGTTTTATAGTGGTAATCCAAACATTAAAGAAACAACAGCAGTAACATCACTAAGCATTAAAACTAACAGCATGAAACATTATAAAATAAAGCAGAATAAGTACTCATAGTAAATATTCATATAGCTTAATCAGTGTCTTAGACATATTAATCTCTAAAATAATATTGCAAACAGTTATCAGAAAAAAAAAATTTATGTATGATCTCATGTTTTACCTTTTTCATAAAATTGCCTGTTCCTTTCCTCAACGTCTCATTTTCTGATCAATATATTTGAAGTCGTTGACATTGTCAATTTAGTCATCTTTCCATATCATATTTTATTTTTTATTACTTATTGCGCTTCATGTAATCAGCGAGTGCTACGCATGTCGTTTTTACAAAGAAGGGATAATTACATTTAGCTGGCTAAAAGATCATAAAATAAGAAGTTAGTTAAATTACGCTCAAATCTATTGTTAAAAATTTTTATAGAAAGACATCGAGTAATTACTTCGAGAAAGACCTTGGGCCCTAAGGAAAGACTTTATGAAACTACAGCAAAGAGTAAAAAAATAAGGCTGTAAAGCAATTTACCTACTATTTTCCTGTCAAGCTCCCTTTTTAATAATAAATGTCCCTGTGTCCCTTCCATTTGTAAACCTGGTTTAGTTTTCTATTCTGGCCTACTTCAAATTTTTTGCGGTTATTTTCAAAATTTTTATTATTTTCTGCAATATCATTTGACTAAGTTTACTCACATTGCTTCCGAAACGAGTTGACTCTATTTGCTTTTAATTTTATATCCTATTTCTTTTTCAAATGTTTGGCAGTCAACATTTTGTTATTTTCTACCTATATTTCTTGGGATTTTTGCAGCTGTTTTAAACGTTTCATATTACTTCCGTTATCGGTATAGTTAATTTACTGACTAATAATTGCATCTGCTTGTTCTGCTAACCATTCATATTTTGCCATGGTGTCTTTCCGTTATTCTTTGTTTCTTGCTATTTTGCCTTCCTTCGTGATTTTTACCGTTTATTTCACTTCTTGCCTCCTTGAATTTACCTCCTATATTCAATAACTTTAGCTATTCCGCCGTAAATACAGAACTTGCTAGGGTAAGTGAATTCATCCTTCTTGCTTGTCCTCTAGAAAACGCTTGTTTTTTGCCTTCGAAGCCGGCTAAATTCTCTTATATTACTTTCCTTATATACATATAATGTATAAGGAAAGTATTGTGACGGGGTCGAAAATTCGAATTCGAGTTTTCGACGGGAGAGCACGTTTCAAGCATCCCTGATCACAAAAAATGATCATTTTTGAGATGATGTCTGTGTGTGTGTGTGTGTGTGTGTGTGTCATTGAGTCTGTGGAGACGATATCTCACGAACAAATTGAGCGATTTGAATGAAATTTGGTACAAAAATTACAATCCGTGAATACTGAAAGCCTATTATTTTTAAACACAATCGAATGTTCAGAACTCCCCTAAATTTTCGAAGGAAATTTTGAAAAATTTATTAGAAAATCAAAACCTTTAATAAAGTTACACAAATAGACATTTCTTATGTAATTTCTCCATAGAAAACGATTGGCATAAACTTTCGAATGCTAGCATGAACCGTTCTCGAGATATTGCACATTTTTCTATCTTGTTCCATTCACGGGAAAATATACTTTGAATGGGACTTTTGTATTTGAACAGTAATCTATATAAATAAAATTGAAAATCTGTCTGTCTGTCTGTCTGTCTGTCTGTCTGTCTGTCTGTCTGTCTGTCTGTCTGTTTGTCCCATCATCACGGGAGAACGGCTGAACCGAATTTGATGAAATTTTGTGGGTAGCCTAGAAATAGCCCCACTTAAAATTTAGTCTACGTTTGAAATTTCTACGACCAGTGGTTCTCGAGATATTAGTAAAAAACGAAACTTTCGTTTATCTCATCATCACGAGAGAACGGCTGAACCGAATTTAATGAAATTTTGTGGGTGGCCTTGAAAGCCCCCCATAAATTTTGTCCAAGTTTCGAGTTTCTAAGGCAGGAGGTTGTCGAGACATTAATGAAAAACGGAACTTTTTTTATAGGAGTTCTACTCTCCAACTCCGTGGTTTATCCAAACGCAAAGGATAAAAATCGTTTGTTTAAAACGTCAAAGGGAATTAAAACTTTATTTTTGAGTTTGATGCAGGATTTTTGCATTAAATAGTCACTATCTGAAAGCATGAATTGTTTGAAACATGAATTTAAATGGAAAAATCTACCTCCATGTTTTTATTTCACAAGCTTTTACTCAACGATTAGAAGTATAAAGATATTAAAATGGTTATTTAATTTCGCATTTCATGAGGAAGATTCTATTTTATATCGTGTTGCTCGGCCAAGGAATGAAATTAAATATGTTTGCTAATGATTATTATTATTTTTTCGATTTGAATATTAAATAAATGGGTATTAAAATATATCTTATAAATGAACGGTTTGATTTTTTTTAATTATATTAATTGCGAACTGCATACACCACTTTCATTTATTTTAGCAAAGAGGTTTTAAGCTTATATATTGTGTTTAGCTAATAAACTCATATTTTGTTTACCCAATAAATTCATTTATCCAATTGTTTAAACAGAAAAAGAGTAGAATGGGTATATCTTCTAACAATATTTTAGTGTTTTCATTTAGTATATACAAACTTGATCACGATATTTTATTCAGATCTGCGAATTTAGAGCTACGAATTTGGCTGGATATGGCTAACTTGGCAAATTTCATAAAAGTTACCAAAATGATTGAAATGTCCCCAAATTGATAAAAATGACGTAAATCAATGAAATTTATTTTGTTTTGTTAAAAGAAAGTACTGAAATGGTGTTTCGTTAGCATTTGTCTGTCAGTCCAACCTTAGTAACACATTTAGCGAATTTTTAAAATGTCACCAAATTGATAAAAATATTTATAAATCCATAAACATATTTTGAAATTGATAAATTGCCCTAAATAAACGAAATTGTGTTTTTTTAGGGGATGATATTTTGATGATGGTTCGTCAATTTATCGCCAAGTGGGACTGTCAGTTCTACAGTCCCACTTGGCGATAAATTTGGCGATTTTTTAAAATGTCACCAAATTGATAAAAATATTTATAAATCCATAAAAATATTTTGAAATTGATAAATTGCCCTAAATAAACGAAATTGTGTTTTTTTAGGGGATAATATTTTGATGATGGTCCGTCAATTTATCGCCAAGTGGAACTGTCAGTTCTACAGTCCCACTTGGCGATAAATTTGGCGATTTTTTAAAATGTCGCCAAACTTTCATTAGAGATATTCAGACGATATTTTGACCACCAATTTATTTGAAACAAATCATAACATGTCGCTTAACAACGGATTTAAATTTAATGTGTATATGAGGAAGAAGATTTTTATTAAATCTTTTCCGATTTTAATGATGAAGATATGTATATAAAATAAATTTCATTGCCATCGTATTTTTGACTGGATAATATCAATTACGATCTTCATGTTTAAACATTATTATTATTGAAGTTTTCGGGGATTATTGATTCAGAGATTATTGATATGTTCAATTTCTTATGGCATTGTTTTATTGCGGCAAAAATTGTTGAAACTCATATATTGTACGTTGTACGAGTAATCTTCTACAAATGCACGGGTATATCTTCTAATCTAAGAGAATATAAGAAGTACATGTATATTGGCATATATTGGAATCAAGCCTTCCGGTATGAAGATGGCAGGGATTATTGATATTTTTAATTTATTAAGTAATCTGTTATATATTGTTAAAAAATTTTCAGACTACATATTTTAATACGGATAATATTTTACTAACACTAGGAGATATCTTCTAATCTATGACATTATAAGTAGTACGGGTTTATCTTCCCATATAATTTTAGCACTTTCAATTGAGCACATATTGGAATTAATTATTGCCTACTGATTTAAAGATTACGGATTTATTGATATTTTCAATTTATATATGTAATCTACTAATACAGGTTATATCTTCTAATATTCGCGTATATAAGTAGTACGGGTCCCATACAATACGCTATTATTTTGCATATATTGATTCAATTCCATACTTTTTATAAATTTGCTTTCAAAAAGGCCAGGATATTTCATTCTTCAGATCTACCCGTGAAGATAATTTTGAATAACGAGAACAGCCATTCCTTAACTTCTTTTTAGGAGCATTATGTTAAATATTTTAACAGAATATTTTGATTAAAAATGCTATTTAGTATACTATAGGAATTTGCACATGATTGTGAAATTTAAGTTTATTTATATTATATACTCCGTACGAAGAACGGGTATGCTGCTAGTCTGTTATAAAAATAAGTTATTTCTCCATCCATAACGCTTGGCGAGATTTTGGGGACTTTTTTAAATGTTGGCAATATAACGAAAACCTTGCCAAATGGATAAAAATGTCACTAAATCAATAAAAATGACGACTAATTGACGAAATGTCAATATCTTGGAAATAATATAAGTATCTACTACAAGAATAACCTATTTCCTTTTACTGTAAAAGTAGTAAATTCATTGCATTATAATAAAGAAAGTCATATGCTGCCTACATCAGATTTTTTACTTTCATTATATACATAATGTATAAGGAAAGTATTGTGACGGAGTCGAAAATTCGAAATCGAGTTTTCGACGGGAGAGCACGTTTGAAGCATCCCTGATCACGAATCAAATATTTTTGAAGTGATGTCTGTGTGTGTGTGTGTGTGTGTGTGTGTGTGTGTGTATGTCAGTGAGACTGTGGAGACGATAACTGACGAACGAATGGACCGATTCGAACGAAATTTGGTACAAAATTCACAATCCGTAAACACTGGAAGCCTATTGTTTTTATACGCAATCGAATGTTCAGAACTCCCCTAAATTTTCGAGTGAAATTTTGAAAAAATCGTCAAAAAATCAAAACCGCTAATAAAGTTACGCAAATAGACATTTCTTATGTAATTTTTCATTAGAAAACGATTGGCATAAATTTTAGAACGCTAACATGAACCATTCTCGAGACATTACACATTTTTCAAAGAATTATCAAAAAGTTATATAAAGTAAAAAAAAATATTTCCTATTGAGAAACATGTTCACTTTTCATATGTAATACCATGCGGTAAATTTGGTGACATCATTCTCGTGGATCTAGCTCATTCCATTCATGAAAAAAGGTACTTTGAGTAATACTTTTGTATTTGAACGTCAATAGTCATTTATCTGCTGTAAGAATAATTTATTTCTCCGCCCTTAACGCTTGGCGAGATTTTGGCGACTAAGTTGGCGGAATGTCGCCAACTTGGCGACATTTTTAATTGTTGCCAAATTAGCAAAAATCTCGCCAAATTGATAAAAAATAACGCTAAATCAATGAAAATGACGACTAATTGAAGAAAATCAATATGTTAGGTAGAACATAAGTATCTACTATAGAAATAACATTTTTTTTAACTGTAAAAGTAGTAAATTCATTGCATTATATAATGAAAGTCATGTGTTGCCCACATCAGATTTTTTACTGTATGATGTAGTTATTTGGAGTTTTTCAATAGAAAGAAGTCAATGTTGAAAATTCAAAAAATGGGATACATATTGAAAGGAAAGTGAGGCAGTGACAAAGAGATTAATCCATAGCATTTCCTACCCAAACCGGGACTCGTAGCACCACTATTTATAAACAATGTAATAAATATTATTCAGAATCAGATAGGATTATACAGCACATCTTATCGGATTTAAATTCGAGTTCAGATGAACGCGCAAATTACTCTGTATACTCATAGTGACGTATATTCACTTTGCGTGGGCTCAAGTAAAGTCCAATCAAATTAAATCCGCATCTATTTAGTTACGCAAAATGGGGACTGAATAGGGAGTCTTATACAGCCAGAATTAACTGCATTATCTATCAGCTAGTAATCAATAAATTATCTGGTTTTGATTTGATTAAAATCGCGAGCGAACGATCATTTATCAATCCAGATTGTTGCATTTTGAGGTCTATGGCTGTGGTTCATTGAATAGTTGGATGTTATCTTTTGTTCACATATCAGCTAAATCCAATGACTTACTTCATTTCGGTATTAGGTTTATTTCAGGTTTCTTAACATGCATGAAATAGCTATTTGAACAATATTTTATGGAGTATTGCAGCAATATTAAAAAAATCTGATGTGGGCAGCACATGACTTTCCCTGCAGACTTATATTCACGTTCTCTTTATTTTAATTAAATTTAATTCACTTTTAATTCAATTTTCGTTCTCATTTGATAACTGGACTTATTTTCAAAGGTGGAGTAGAGAAAATACTAAAATATCTCGAGAACGGCTAGTCCTAATGTAATGGGGTTGGTCTTATTCTTTTCTTCGTTAAAAAGTACGTATTAAACAAGCATTTAATGTATATATTTGAGCATACGTAGTTTTTTAGTTTAGATTTTTGCGATTTTTGCGGGCCTTTTTGCAAAAAAAGGCAGGTTATTTTTTTTCGAATCGTATCAAAATCTAAACAGCACCAGAGTGTCCCATAAGTGATTTATCTACCGAATTTTGTGGAATTCGGTCCATTAGTTTTTTAGCTAGAGTGGATACAAGCTTTTGCGGGCCATTTCACAAAAAAAGGCGTATTCTTTTATCCTGAACCGTACCCAAAACTAATCAGCACCAGATTCGCCCATAAGTGACTTACCTATCAAATTTTATAAAATTCGGTCAATTAGGTTTTTAGTTAGAGTGGATACAAAATCTGCACAGACAGACACACACACAGACGTCACGCTAAAAATGGTTTTTTTGTATTCTAGAGGTCTTGAAAGGTGTAGGTCCGTCGAAAACTCGAGTTGCGATTTTCGGCATGATTCCAATACTTTCCCTATACATTACCATGTATTGCAGGGAAAGCAAAAGAATTACCGTAACATTTTTATGTGCCCATCACATGAATTGCTTCATTAATTACATCTGATTTAAGGAGCTATGATAACTGAAACTTAATAAATCCTGAAGACTGCATATAATTATCTATGCATTATATATAGAAATTAATTTAAATATCCGGAAAACAATATAAGAAATTTGATAGGAGAGATTTATGATTTTTAACCATGTATTTTCATCTTTTATAATTATGTCTTAAATGGGTATTGAACAATAAGATAGAAAACTCACTTTGATATTGGATATCGAACTTTCTGTGCTTTTATATGGTCAGTCATTGTTTCAACTTAATAAAAAAATATATTTCCACATTCTGAATTAGTAAGAACTGCCAGAAGTTTAAGATCCCTTACTTAATCACCGCCATGTAATTTTTTTTTGTAAGAATAAATTCTGAGCATTAGTAACATTAATGTTTTAAAAATATATAATTTAAATTGAAAACTGTCATCTCCACTTTTTTTGTTTACTTGAATATTATTTTATTTTCAGCAAAATTTCTGAGGGCTACAAAAACAGTTTTAGATGCAAAACAATTGGTTCAGTGGATAAAAACATTAATTTATCGCCATCATAAATTTAACGTTACATTTTAGTACTATAAATTACACTAGTGCAGTTCGTATGAACATCAATTGTTAAATTTATATTCATACGAATTGCAAAAAATTACAATTGCAAAGAACTAAATCTGTTAACTTTGCACATAGAAGCATTCTAAAACAAAATAACCGATGTTTAATACTTTACAACATAGTTGAAAAGTGTTTATGACTTTGTTCATTCTGTCTGTCTGTCTATCTGTCCATTCGCACGATAACTGCCGTAAAAACGACTTTATCAAAATGAAATTTTAGTATGTTGTTAAGACGGAATGTGGGACATACGGGAATGTAAGTGAATAATATCACCCAATTAGTTTTGGATTGATCCCGGGTTGAAAAAATGAAATACATTTAACCTTATAGAACCTAATTGTTCAAACATTTTTTAAGCAAAGTTGAAACTCACAAATTGTTTCGAAAGTCTTAAGGAATATTCAAATTATGCAATACAATATGTAAAAACAAAAATTAGCCAAATGTGTTCGCTAGTTCTTAAAAAAAAATAAAAACAATAATTACACCCATATAATATAAAGAGATCACGTGACCCACTTCAAAATAAAATATGGCATCCATCTTTTTTCCCAGTGTCAAAATCGTGATTTTTAAAATTCTTTTAAATATATATTAAGGATTGCATAATTTATATCAAATTATGCAATAAAATATGTAAAAAAATTAGCCAAATGTGTTCGTTAGTTCTTAAAAAAAAATAAAAGCAATAATTACACCCATATAATATAAAGAGATCACGTGACCCACTTCAAAATAAAATATGGCATCCATTTTTTTTCTCAGTGTCAAAATCGAGATTTTTAAAGTTCTTTCAAATTTATATTTAATGTTGCATCCTTTCTGAAACCACTCTATTTTGCATATTTTCTGTGCTTCTATGTTCTGTGCCAATAACGCAATTACAATATTTTTGAGTTTGAATGATCATCAAACTTTGATTATTTCTACAATGAAGCCTACTTTTAATGGATGCAGAATCTAAACAAGTGATTGTAAGATGAGTTGCATAAGAATTGCTGAATTTTTTTCACGCAAAAAACAATTTAGCTCTGGAGTCTGGAATATATTTTTTTTATATTTCGATAACATCATTTGAATAACGTTCACTTTTTTATGTTTTAAGATTCCAAGTAAAATAAATTATTGTAGTACTGTGATAACTTGTAAAATATCAGCTGAATGTATCGCACATGGAGTTAGAGAGAAAAAGATAAAACTCCTATGGATGAAACGCTTGGAAATGCCATAACGCTTTAAGAGTTATATCTAGATGTCGCTAGTGCTAGTAATGTAGCCGCTATTGTTAGTTTATACAGCAGAAAATCATAGTAATTATTATATATATTTTTCATTACTTTTAAATTAAAAGTTCCCTACTTATGAATAAAATTCACCAATATGTATTCACAATTGTACGATAATGTGCAGAATATATGAAGGTAAATATAAATCGAAAGATAAAATAATTTTGAATACGCAGGAATATTATTTATTGTTTTAGTTCTACTTTGCATTGCTAATAATTTATTTTTAAAAAATTGACAGTTTAAATACAAATTTTAGGCCTTTCGCCTCAGAAATGCATAGAATGCAGGGCTAACTGTTTTATCCCGGCGTCACCTGAATTATTGTTTCAAACGATATTGGCGTTTTCTTAATATGAAGTTTTAAACTCCTTTTATCTCCATGATATCGCATTTTAGAGATGTTTAAATAAAATTGCATTTCAGTTGTAAAGTGTTTCATAATCAATGCTTTTTGAATGATTGATCTTTCTTGTTATACTGTGGCATTGATAACTTCACTTACCTTTTGATGGGGTAAAAGGTAATAAATGTACATTAATACAAGAAAAAAAGGCGTGGCATTTCAAACATTGACCTGAACCAACTTCTCTGGTTTAAATGCTTATATTTTACTTACACAAGTTAAAGTTATAATTATTTAAAGAATCATACATACAATCACTACATAAATAAACATTCTTAATCGTCCAAATAATGCCAAAAGACATACATGAACGTTCTTAATTGAATTTTGTTCAGATTGTCCAGAGGAAATTCATAGAGGATATTGCCAAGAATGAAATATAGGGAGAGCTAACAGACCCACCAAAATTTTGTAGCACTTAGGAGTGGTTGAAATTCTGGATATCATTGGCATACGCCATTGCGTGGGAGAGTTTACCGTCTTCCAGCATCGAAGATTATGTTATTTCCTTCTCTCTGCCCTATTGAGTTTTGAGATATTAGTGTCGTATTTCGAATAGACATTTGATAAGAATTTCAAAGATATTTTAACCCAAAATGACTAAAAAGAACCAAAATGACTGAATATCTATATAGATTTTCATGATTATTTCCAGTTCGAAATAGAGGGCTGAAACTCCCATTCCCCTTTTAATATGACCCTGATGATATGACATTTTAACTATACAAAAAAACTCAATTTTTAGGTTAATTCCATATCCAAAGTGGATCGCTATGTGTGAGACCAGGAGATATCATATGCAGTTTTTGGTGTCTATAACCGAAAGAAAGCGCATACTTTTAGGAACCGTTTTATGACAGTCTTGGCCAGAAAAGTCATGACCCCAATAAATACACGTCACACAAATTGCAGGTGTGGTTGAGGCAAAGATATCCTAAGGCTACTCATTGCTAATTCGCATAATATTCTGCAATAAATATAATCCTTTCCCATCACTCCCATCTCTATCATGGGAATTATTTATGTCACAAAGTTGCTATCCCACTTAAATTGCAAATCCTTGAAATTAAATATGCATAAATTCAGTCTAGTTACTCAAATCCAAGGATAAACAAGCCGTTATTATATGACCTTATTAACAGTACAATATTTTGGCAAAACAAACCAATGAATTACGCGTTGAGCTGCTTCCATATGCTTAAAATATTATTGATCAGATAGAAAAACCCAATGTGTTGTTTAAAAACATTTTGCGTGGAATTCTAGAAATAGGAATATATGCGATCACTATGGGCAGTATATGACTTTCCCGATATAATGCTATTCATTTACTTCACTTACAGTGAACAAATGATGTTTAATATCCACTTCACATTTGCTTTTAACGCTGAAGTATGGTTTCAGAACTTTCCTGGATGACAACACGTAAAACTATTTCGAAATGCACAATAAACTTATATTTCGTGCAACTCGAAATTGATAATTATCAATATTGATATCCTCCGCGATGAGCAATAGAGTACATATATTAACATATTTTAATAATTAATCCATTATTTCGATGTTATTTCCCTTAATTTAGCAACAATTTTTAATTTCGACTATATTTTCGTCAATCTGGGGCGATATATTGCTAAGTTGGCAATGCTTCGCTAAATGAGTTGAAGAATTCGCCAAATTTGCAGCCAAAGGAAGAAAAGAGCTTTTCTTATATAAAAACGATTATTGCGAGTTGTTTTGGTCGCAAATATATAAAACTATTACACAAGTATATTTTCTCCTTTCCCGGCCGTCCAATTAGTCGCTTAAGTCCTCAAGATGAGTCGGACAGTCTGGGTCTTCAACAGGTATCTTTTCTCGTATATGGAACGAACTAGATACACGAAAATGATATTAACAAATTTTTCGGATAATCTTGCAGGAAAAGTGAACATATATCACGATGGTTAATACGTTTTTTTCATTTTATGTAGTATTTTGAATAAATTTATAAGATATACGCGCAATATCTTGAGAACGGTTCATGCTTGCCTTCTACAGTTTGTGTTTCGTTTTCTAATGAAAAATTACGTAACGAATGATTATTAGGTAAAATTATTACTCTTTTATTTTAATGATTTTTTCAAAACTTCATTCGGAAATCTGGGGTCTTCCAAACACTTGATTGCTTTTAAAATCTGTAGATTTCTGGCATTCATCAGTTTTAATAACTGTACTAAATTTTGTTCCAATCGCTCCATTTTTTTCTCACATCGCTTCCACAGACACATTAACACATGTACTAAAATGCATACATACACGTACACACAAACATCACCTCAAAATCGTTCAATTTGAGTTCAAAAATGCTTGAAAGGTCCTCTCCCATCAAAAATCTAATTCGAATTTTCGACCCCGTCACAATACTTTCCCTATATATTAATTATACTATGTATATAGGGAAAGTATTAAAATCAAGAAATGATAAAAATTTAATTTAGCTCAAAATCAATTTTTAGTGTTTATTTTCCAAATATTACGTAGTATATGTATAGTGAAACTATTCTGTTACAGTTTCAAAAAATGAAAATCCAGTTTTCAAGGAATTTCCTTTTTTCGAACAATTTAAAACAAGTAAATCATTTTAAAATTAATTCTCTCTAACTAACCATGTGATCAATTTCTGTGCTAACGAACACTTAAGGAACAAATACAAAATGGCGAGAAAAATTTTCCACAGCACGATACCACAACATGAAACGATGTTCGTGCGACGTTGCACACCAGCGACGTGCGTCACATTTTCAGTAGCGCCAATGACGCTAAAAGCAATGTCATTTGGAAACCTTCTAAAACGAAGAATGAAACGTTTCAATAGCCTTGGACCGTTTGTGCAATTAATTCATCCAGCCTAGCTAGGAAAATATTTTATTTAGATGTCATATGCATTACTCTATAGCAGTGGTGCCCAACCTGTGGTGCATAGTGTCGTGATAGGTTAAAAGACATTGAAACAACGCATAATTAGGAAATTTGGAATAACATAGGAATAACGTTGTCACGAATCGTAGCATTCCTGCATTGCTACAGTGGCCTCAAAACCACCATTACTTCTTTGCACGAGTTCCTTAACATATTAATTAAAACACTACACATTCAAATTCACATTTTTAACTTTTAAAGTAAATTATCGTTTATTCATTTATCTATTACTGTTATAATTAAAATTACATAAATTTTAACAAACGTTTAAGGAGGAGAAAAGCACCGTGTGAGACAGAAATGTGTGATACCAGGTCGTTTGAATCGTATTCCAAAAATCAACAACTGACCTAACATACATGAAGATTGGCACATACCCCTGTACTGCGGGTCAGTTGCTTCGCACGACTGGAATCTTTACCGATGCTTTTCCTGAAATTTAGAGTCAGATTTCCTTTTTTTTCTATGACATTCTCAATACTCAAAATAATGATTGATTTTCTTAACAGCACTCCTCGAATCATCACAATATCTCTCTCTATCTCTCACATTTGATTAATATTCTCTGAATCACACTGTTGAATTATTATTCAAATATATTCGTTGGCTTTTTCGCCTTGTGGCCACATAATTTGACCTGGGGTTCAGGTACGTCCTTCTTTCTCTCGTTGGATGCTCCTCAGTGCGATGCCGCATCTTCGCATTATTGGCCCTTTCAGTTTCCAATGAAGTTCGGTTTAAGTATTGGCCTTAGGATATCTTTGCCTCAACCACGCCTGCAATTTGTGTGCCGTGTATTTATTGGAGTCATGACTTTTCGAGCCAAGACTGTCATATAATGGTGCCTAAAAGTATGCGCTTTCTTTCGGTTATAGACATCAAAAACTGCATATGATGTCTCCTGGTCTCACACATAGAGATCCACTTTGAATATGGAATTAACCTAAAGATTGAGTTTTTTCTGTATAGTTAACATGTCATATCATCAGGGTCGTATTAAAGGGGGAATGGGAGTTTCAGCCTTCTATTCCAAACTGGAAATAATCATGAAAATCTATATAGATTTTCAGTCATTTTGGTCCTTTTCAGTCATTTTGGATTAAAATATATTTGAAATTCCTATCAAATGTCTATTCGAAATACGACACTAATATCACAAAACTCAATAGGGCAGAGAGAAAAGAGAGAAAAGAGATAGAAAGGGGAGAGAGAGAGACTGACAGGCAGACAGAGAAAGAAAGAGAGAGAGAGAGAGAGAGAGAGAGAGAGAGAGAGAGAGAGAGAGAGAGAGAGAGAGGAAAAATATATTTCTGATTCATTAATTTGCAATGTTGCACTGATAGAGGGTCGAAAACCCATGCTTTCCGGATCACCCGAAGACATAGAGCAGCAAAAATGAGCGGCCGAGAAACGTACTGATAGAGGGTTGTTGTTGTTGAAACCCAGACCGTCCGACCTACCAGAAAGGTGTAAGGTAACTGTTTGGACGGTCGGGAAGCGTACTGATAGAGGGTGTGAAATTTCATAAAAAAATTAAAATTCTGCTTTAAATAGAAACCACTATTTTAACATAATAAATTTATTTAATTTGGTACATTGTTAACTTCTTAAACAATATTTTATATTTCTTTTTGTAAACTATAACTATTAACCCTACAATGCATGATTTTTTATTTTTTCACCAAACATTTTTTTTCTTAATGATATTGGCTTAAGTATATGTGGAAAAATATTTAAAAAAATATTTAGCTTTTTCTATTGGTTAATTTTTGCATTTTTAGGTTTGATTCATATATGAATCAGTATGCATTTATCTACCACTTTCAATTGGTATTGAAGAGATAAAAAAAATGATTTACCACCATATAAATAATAAATTTGGTATAAAAATGCTAAATTATACTTTGTTTATAAAGAGAAAATATATTTTAATTAAATGTAAATTTTTAATTAAATTAAATTTTTTTTATTAAATTTAAATTTCAGATATTTTAATGTATTTTATTATTATTATATTTATGTAAAATGGAAAACATCCCCTTTTTTTACAGCCGATAAAAGCTGTGCACATGGACAAATTTGTATCTAGTGCGATTTTCATTGCAATTAGCTTCGATTTCATTGCAAATTGTTCGATATTGCCCTGTCTAACACATGTGGGAGAATGTATGCTGCAGGGCTTTTCCTTCTTTTTACATTATAATATTTCGGTAAGCTACTGTTTTGTCTTCCCCATTTAAAAGCAACACAGTCACCAATTTCTCTTATATTTGAATAAATAATTCCAATACTATTCAATTGATATGTTCCTTGTTATATGTTACCTTACAAATTTATCAGTATTGCTAATTATAATATTTTAAGAATTAAAATTCATTAATAATCTAAATATTCGATAAAATTACATTTGTAAGTTAAATCTTTAGTAATTGCATTACAGTTGCTCGCAAAATATAAAAATCCAAAAAATAAAAAATAAGAAATCATGGTCTTCTGATAAGAAATATGAAATATATGAATAATTTATGTCTCTAATTAACAATATCCTAAGTAGTTACTGAATAAGGATTGCAGGGTATATGAATCAGTACAAGATATAGGGTGTTACTTGGTATTATAACACTAATTTTTGTTTAAAAATAATGAAATTGATTCATATACATCACCATGTGTTGTGAGTCTAAACTTACCCGTTAATGCATGGTGATGCATATATGAATCAAACACAAAAAACGAAAATTTTAATACTAAAATTTATTTTAAATTAAATCAATTTACAGAAATGAAAACTGCATACCTTGAACTTCGTAGAATAAATTTATTGAAGCTCTTGGAAAATAATTACTGCCAAAACACACTATATGTAAACACGGGAATCAGAAAGAAATTCTTAAAAAAGAATCAATTACTAAAACTATACATAACGTATATCGGTGGTGCAATTTACAGAGGCCAGCAGCAATAAATTACTAAGAGGATATTCTGGTTATGGAATAAGTACAGAAAGCAGACTATTTCTTGATTTTTTAAGGCGAAATTAGCTAAAAATTGGATTGATTCATATATGAATCAGTATGCATTGTAGGGTTAACATAAAAATTTCTTCATAATATAAATGTATTTAACCTCACTCGTTTTCCTAACTCCTTTATTTATTGAATACAATTTTCGTTCCCATAAAGTTCAATATACAACTTTTAATTCTCTCCTCTCCCATAAATTATCCAAAAATCGACTTCAAAAACCATTACGATTGATGAGTTGAGCACCAATGTTCTATAGCATTGATTGAATTTTGGAGCATAACGCCAGCAAGAAAACGTTTCGTTTCTTTCGAAATAATCCTCGAAAGTGAAACAACTAAAACAAGAAAGATCAATCATGCATAAGCATTGATTATGAAACACTTTCCAACTGAAATGTAATTTCATTTAAAAATTTCTAAAATGTGATTCATTCAGTGGTAATATCTTTTACATTATCACAGTACTACAGTAATTTATTATACTTAAATATTTAAAACTGTATCGAAATATAAATCATCTGATTCTTTATGCAAAATCAATGAATATTTCATTCATATAACTTGTATTCCAGACTCCAGAGCTAAATAATTTTGTGTGAAAAAAATTCAGCAATTCTTATGTAATTCATCTTACAATCGCTTGAGATATTTGCATTCTGCATATGTTAAAATTAGGCTTCCTTGAAGAATTAATAAAAGTTTAGGGATCATTTAAAATCACAACTATTGTAATTGCATAGGCACGGAATTTAGATACACAGATAATACACAGATAATATATATGTGTATGTGTGTGTACTCAAAGTATTGGAATCGTGCCGAAGATCGGAACTCGAATTTTCAAAGGATCTACACGTTTTGGGACTTCTAGAACACGAAAAAACTACTTTTAGGAAGACGTCTGTGTGTGTAAGGGTGTATCTGTGTATGTTTCTGTGTGTCTGTGTGGATATTACATCCACTCTAATTGAAAAACTAATGGACCGAATTTCATACAATTTGGTAAGTATGTTTTTTGTGGGAAATCCTGATGTTCATTAGATTATAGTACGATTCGTAATAAAAGAATCTGCCTTCTTTGCGAAATGGCCGCAGAAATTGCCTTTATCCACTCTAGCTAAAAACTAATGAACCAAATTTAACAAAATTTGGAGTATAATATTTCAATAACCTACAAGTGATTTATATACCAAATTTAACAAAATTTTGTATATAAATCATTTGTAGGTTATTCTACTACGATTCGGGAAAAAGGAACGGGCTATTTTTGCGAAATGGCCAGCAAAAATCGTTATATATAAACATTAAAGACTACGTGTGCTCAATTATATCAATTAAATTCCTATTTTATATGTGATTTTTGACAACAAAAAGAATAAGACTAACCCCATTACTCTAGGACTAGCCGTTCTTGAGATATTCTAGTTTTTTCGCGTTTTCGCTACGCCACCTTTGACAATAAGTCAAGCTATCAAATGAGAACCAAATTTAAGTTTAACGTGTAAATTCAATGTCATTTAAAATACTTATGTTGTGCAGATAAACTCAAATTATCATTGAATAAATAAAGAGAACGAATATGAGTCTGCAGAGAAAGACATGTGCTGTCCACATCAGAATTTTTAACAATATTACACCAATGATTTATAGAAGTGAACGGGGATTATTTTCAGGCCATTTCGAAAAAAAATGTATGATCTATATTTAAAGATCCATCAAATTTTTGTCGAATAAAATGTTCAACAAATTTAAGCTGTGTACCAAATTTTAACTCTCTAGGACGTAGGAAAGTGCATTTAAAATGCCATCAATTAAATTTATCAAGAAGAGTTATATAAAATTTTAAAAAAATGAAAAATTGTTATCTACCAAATTTATTTTAAAATATGAAGCCACTCCCATATGCAAAACGTTTAAACAAATGGAGAGATATTTATTATATAATATCTCTCTTTTTTCTTTCTGGAAGATATCCCAAAGTCAGAATTTAATTGAATTTGTTTTTTTCCCTATATTAAATAATTTTTTTAATTAAAAAACTACTTAATATATTTTACTGAATTTTTTTTTATATATTCTATGGGATAATGTGAATATTTCCTAAAAATTTTGAAGCAATTCGTGAATTTTAAATTTACTTAAAAAATGTTTGAAAAATTAGGTCCCATAGGGTTCAATGTATTTCATTTTTTCAACCCGGGTTCAATAAAAAACTAATTGGGTGATATTATTTATTTATATTCCCATAGGTCCTACAGACCGTCTGAACAACATACTAAAATTTCATTTTGATAAACTCATTTTTACGGCAGTTATCGTGCTAACGGACAGACAGACAGACAGACAGACAGACAGACAGACAGACAGACAGACAGAATGAACAAAGTCATAAACACTTTTCAACTTTGTTGTAAAGTGTTAACAAAATGATAAATAAGTTGTAACTATATCACAAAACAGTGTTAAATAGGCAAACAAATTACACCGTTCTCTATTTATCAGATGACGTCTTGTAAAAGCATTGCCATTTATGGTAGTTATTGTATAATTTTGAAGCTCAAATCGAAATAATGAAAATTTACGATTAGCAAATTACGATTAGCAATCAAAGCAAATTCTCTCAATATTTACAACAAAAACAGTTCTTAAATTTACATCTTAAAAATCTGATGTGGACAACACATGACTTTCCCTGCAGACATATATTCACGTTCTCGTTATTTTAATTAAATTTAATTCATTTTTAATTCAATTTTCGTTCTCATTTGGTAACTGGACTTATTTTCAAAGGTGGCGCAGAGAAAATGTGAAAAAACTAAATTCTCTAGAGAACGGCTAGTCCTAGTGTAATGGGGGGGGGGGGGGTCTTATTCTCTTCTTCGTTAAAAAGTACGTATTAAACAGGCATTTAATGGATATATTTGAGCAGGCGTAATTTTTTTATTTTTTATTTTGAAGATTTTTGCAAACCATTTCGCCAAAAAAAGCAGGTTATTTTTCGCCGAATCGTACCAAAATCCAATCAGCACTAGGATGATCCACAAGTGACTTATCTACTGAATTTTTATGAAATTATGTTCATTAGTTTTTCAGCTAGAGTGGATACAGACTTTTGCAGGACATTTCGCTCAAAAAGGCGGATTCTTTTATCCCGAATCGTATCCAAAACTAATCAGCACCAGATTCGCACACAAGTAACTTACCTACCAAATTTTATGAAATTCCGTCCATTAGTTTTTAGTTACCGTGGTTACAAAATCTGCACAGACAGACAGTCAGACAGACAGACAGACAGTCAGACAGACAGACAGACAGACAGACAGACACACAGACACATACACAGACGTCACGCTAAAATAGTTTTTACGCATTCTAAAGGTCTCGAAACGCGTAGATCAATCGAAAACTCGAGTTACGATTTTTGGCATGATTCCAATACTTTCCCTATACATTATCATGTATTGCAGGGAAAGTAAAAAATAATATAATTACTATACTAACCTCATTAACATGCTATTCTGTATTTAATTTAATCCTTTCCTGCCTGACCCTATATCAGAGGAATTATTTACAAGTCAAGAAAACCTGAATGCACTTTGCGTGGGCTCCGTTACAGAGCCTTTCAAATTAAATTCGCATAAATTCAGTTACGCAAATCCGGTGCTGAATAGGACGGTCTTATGCAACCTTATTAACTGGATTACGTTTTAGCAGTAAACCAATGAATTTGGCTTCGTGTGAGTTGAATATGCTTAAACAATCATTGATCTGTGGAGAAGCTCAATTTGTTCGCTAAAATCATGGTACGGTATACCGGACTTCGGCGATGCGGGATTACCAAATTTTCCGGATTATCGGATGTCAAACTAAAGCTTGGTAAGAATAAATTTAAAACCATATAAAGAGCAATAAATATGATATTTATTTGCCTAAAACAGACTGGATAACACTGTACACTGCAAAATATTTTGCAACCTTTGCTCATTTTTTTCAGCTACTTTATTGATAATTTCGGCAAACTATAGAAAAGTCGAAATTACAGGCGTTCTTGTAAATTCCAACTCCATTTCTAAAATATTCAGGTAATTATCGTCTGTCGAAGCGTTATTTTTGTACATTATATATATATATATATATATATATATATTGATAATTTCGTCAAACTATAGAAAAGTCGAAATTACAGGCGTTCTTGAAAATTCCAACTTCATTTCTAAAATATTCTGGTAATTATCGTCTGTCGAAACGTTATTTTTGTACATTATATATATATATGTAAATATATATATATATATATATATATTATATATATTATATATATATATATATATATATATATATATATTATATATATTATATATATATATATATATTATATATTATATATATATATATATATATATATATATATATATATATATATATATATATATATATACAGGGTGTCCAGTGCTATTGGTGCCGAATGGCTATTTTCTCAACTGTTAGTCACAGAGATATACTTCCAATTACAAAAATGTTTTAAATTTTAAAATCTATTATCTTAGAAACAGTGTAAATCAATAAATACAATTCTGAAATAAATATGAAATATACATTTTTATACGGTCACCCGGTCCCATCAATTACATTTAGGAAAATCATCCTCATACAATTTCATGCAAAATAAAAAAAAAAAAAATCTTTCATTTGCAACCAAAATTCACAGAGTTATGAAGCATTAAACTTTATGACTTAAGTCGCTTTTCACGCATTAAAATGTCCAGTGTCAGACAATCAACCATACAGGGACCATATTGACCATTTTTCCAGGCAACCAGTCAATCAGGGACCGTATTGACAATTTTAAACACAAAAAGTGCTCCAACTTTAAACAGCTGTAAGTCGGTCAATTTTGGTCGTAAAAGGATGATTTTTTTATTTTGCATAAAATTGTATGAGGAAGATTTTCCTAAATATAATTGGTAGGACCGGGGGACTGTATAAAAATTTATATTTCGTATTTCTTTCAGAAATGCATTTATTGATTTAAACAGTTTCTAAGATAATAGATTTTAAAATTTAAAACATTTTTACCATTGGAAGTATATCTCTGTGACTAACGGTTGAGGAAATAGTCATTGGGCACCGATAGCACTGGACACCTTGCATATATATGTGTATATTAAGTAATACGTTATACTCTTATTTCGAGATGAAACCGAGCGGACACCCTAACATCCTCCGCATTCTGCCAGATTTTATTGTTTTCTCTAATTGGGACTAATGATGACAAATGGGACTAATGACGAGAGAGAAAAAGAGAGACATCAGGAGAAAAAATCACGAGAGAGACATTAAGTGAAAAAAAATCCCTATCCAAATCATCAATGCATCCAAACACGGCTTCAAATTGGGTTTGCCATCTGGGTTTCCACTAGAAAAATTTCACCCAAATCTTCAAATATGAGAATACGGAATTAAAAAACAGATTCCTATCCAAATTTTCCACATTTCCAAACAAGCCCTAAAACTGGGTTTATAATAAGGATTTTAAAAAGACAATTCCTATCTGAAACTTCTATACTCCGAACGCGTTCAAAAACGGGGTGTGCAATGTTGGGTTTACAAACAAAAGTCTTTATCTAGATCTTTCATATTTCCGAATTCGAACTAAAACTCGGTTTCTAATAAGCATTTTCAACGGGAAATAACTATTAAGATCTTTGCTTCGAACACGCCCAGAAACTGAATATACATTGCGTGTTTACGAAAGAAAATTCCTATCCAGTTCTTCTACACTTCCAAGCACAACATAAAACTGGAGTTATAATGCGGGTTTGAGAACGAAAACATTTATTTAGATCCTACATACTTCCGAAAATGCCCTAAAACTAGATTTATGATGCGGGATTACAAAGGAAAAAATCCATCCCGATCTTCCGTTTTTCTGGATGCACACTAAAACGGGGATTACAATACAGGTTTAAGAAAAAAATCCCTACCCCTGTGTATAATACTCGGAAATAATTTAGAACTCGCATACAGTTTACCTTGCATCATGCATTGATTACAACTTCAGCTCCTTTGCTTGCATGTCTGCAAAGCTAAGCATAAGCGGGATAAAATTATGCAGTCATAGTGCATGAATACAGAAACTATCAATGATTTAAAGAATCAAATTTTTAAAATTAAAATTTAATCACACAAAAATTAAAAGATTTTTATGAGACCATCTATGATATCAAATATGATAAAAACACTCCAATAAGAAATGGTAGATTCTGAAAAAACTACTGTTAAACCTATACGGAAATTCATATATTTCCCTACATGGATGCTAGCAGGTCTGATCCCAATCCAGATAACCGTTATTCGGACTCTAGATCCTGCCAAATGTTTTTTCGGACTAGAAATCAAGCCTAATGAGCTACAAAATTTACGATAACAAACACCTTAGAGCCACCAATCCGAATCTTACTACATATAGAATTAACAGTATTTCGAGATTGATTCCTTACTTAGTAGCGCTAATCAGCTTTAAACATCTTTTTAATGTAAAGGTGAGAGGGATACTTTATTAGACAAGAACCGAATATGACCATGCTCACAAAGAAAGGAAATAGTACCTTATTCACGTACATGCTAGAAAAAACCACGATAACCTAGCAAGCGTAATATTCTGCTCAAGTCTACCCCTCAGATCTGACTTGTACAAGTCAACCTAAGACGATACAGATAAATCGCAGCAGATTCAGTTCTATCATGAATTTTTCAGTCTGAATCATGTTGCGTATGGACGAGGTGGCTTATTTGGAACTGTTGTCATCGGTTTCTTCTTTAATAAAAGAAACATGATACTGAATTAATTAGGCCGAGGGTAAAACTGAATGAGGATTTCACAAATCCCCCTCCGGCGTGCAGCTGGATTCGCTTAATCGAAAGTGAAAAAGTCAAACCGATGCCGTACTGCACAAGTCACGTGTACAGAAGTCTAAAACTGCGCAGTTTTCGCATCTACGTCAAGAATACTTGCGACTGTAGACTTGTGCGATTAATATTGCGAAACTTTACGTCTAATACCAGCTTAACCCGTCCAAAGCGCATAAACTTAAAATCCTACTCTCACTCTACGGCTTAACTCGACAAATTTCAGCGGTCAGCGTCGCACTCATAAATCTACGTTTTTAAAAGTTGATACCAAATAATAAAAAAATAGCAAACGAAAAAAAAATACGGCAAAAATGTTCTTAACTATAAACCTGTAATATTAACAGTTGCAAACAGGGAATGTTGGAAAGACACACTTTTAAGAGTACCCACAGTATCAATGATATTCAGAATTAGTGATGTTCAAAAAATATTCCTGTTAAATCTCCTCTTGTTAAGAATATCATTTATTAACCATTAAACACTTTTTTTATCTTTTGAGCAAGGAATAAACAACGATTTTTTTTCTCAAAAAGGAAATCTATCAGGGTGTCTTGTCTTTTATCCCAGAACATTGACTAATAGGATAATTAATTATCTGGAAGTACAGCAGTTTTCGTGGTTATATTTTTTGTACGATACTAAAACCTTAAAGAATTGTCCATTAACTTTCTTTGTTCAAAAATATCGGGAAGTTAAATTATTTTAAACTATATACACAAAAAGAGTAGCATGTCTTAAAATATTAAATTCATAATAAAAAGTAAAATTTTTTGCTGAAAAAATAGAATTTTACATATTTTGTAATTTCTCCTTTATTTCTACATAAATATAAAAACATGGGTCTGTTTGGCATATAATTAAATAGGCATAGACCGTTTTCAGTATAATCATGGCATATAAAATACAAAAATTTAAAACGTTCCGGATACTTTGGTCTTCAATATGGATCCATATTAGTTAGGAATAGGCTCCTTATATGGTCCAGCTGTCAATGTACGGGCGTTTGAACCCCCGGGTGCTGGGTTCGAGACCCGGGAATATACATGGGGCTCTGAGTATACATAGATGTTTATAGTTGTTGGACAACTACTTTTAATTTTAACTTCAAACGGGTGTAATGTGATCCCCATCTTTTTGTGCACCCAGGTTAGGTGTTTGTCAGCAAAATGGTTCAATTCTCGGTGGCTAGGCGATTGGCTAATATCAAATGCATAGTCATTCAAATGAAGATAGTTATTTATATACGAGGGTCATACTGAAATTTTTGAAATGCGGCTAAGTGGTACAAATTAAACTTGCCAACTCTTATGAATGTTCAAAATACTCCCCTCCAACATCAATGCACTTTTGTAGGCGAATTTTCCAAAGATTAAATGCTTAAAACCTTCCATTTCTTGGAATCGATGAAAAATATGCTTTCATAATAGCCTCATCAATTTCATCTTCGGAATGAAAAAGATGCCCATGTAAATATTTTTTTAGATTAAAAAATAGTCAAAAGTCACATATAGCGAGATCAGGAGAATAGGATGGATGTTTTATAACTTTGATGTTTTTTTGTTCAAAAAATTCTACTGTCATTCTATCTGAATGAGAAGATGCATTGTCATGGTGAATCACGAGTCCTATAACATTCACTTCCTGAAGAATTTCTGGAAGACACTTAGTGGTGTACCAGTTAGCTGTGACTGTCTTCTGTCGTTCTAGCTTTATGACTTTGACCAGACCTGTGCTTCTGAAGAACACGGCTTACATTACTTTTTTCATTGCTCGTTGTCGTCACACCATTGTTGGTTTGGGGACATCTTCAAAGACCCAAACTTTACTTTCTTGACGTATTGGAACGTCAAAACACGATATGTACGTTTGATCACTAGTTATAATTTTAGAAATAACGCGGTGGCCACCATCATTAGAGAATTTTAGAGTTTCTTTACTGATTCTGGCACGCTCCGCTTTTTGATGTTCTGTTAAATTATGGGGAACCCAACAACCAACTAATTTTTTCTTATGCAGTTCTTCATAAATAGTTTTATGCATAGCTGAGGATTCAATGTTAAGTTCTTTCTGTATCATTTGGTAGGTACAGTGATTATCATTGATTAACATTTTTCGAATGGCCGATACATTTTCTGGGCCTACAGCTGACAAAGGTCTTCCTGTGTGTTTTTCATCCAGGAAATAATTTCGACTTCTTCTAAACT
Source organism: Amaurobius ferox (assembly GCA_951213105.1). Classification (NCBI taxonomy): domain Eukaryota; kingdom Metazoa; phylum Arthropoda; class Arachnida; order Araneae; family Amaurobiidae; genus Amaurobius; species Amaurobius ferox. Next base: position 97,731,879 of record OX578139.1, on the reverse strand, counting down.
CTGTAAACTATCTGAATACAGTGGCACGATATAGAACATCATTCTTATATGCTGTCGCATCGGGAGAGTCACGAGATCAGTGTCGCATCAGAACCCTTCCCGACGACAGAGTCACATCGGCGGTGGATTCGGCTCCGGAGTCAAATCGGCGGGGAGTCGAACGAAAGTGAAACCGAAACCGATCTCACGACCGATATGCACAGAAGAATCGAAGATATGCAGTCCAGTACATGGCGTCACAGTATAATCACACATAATTCACTATAATACTCACATATAACTCATATATATTAACCCGCATGTAACCCGGGAGTACTTACGGTCTGGAGACATTAGTCCACAGATGGGTAGAAGAATGAAAGACAGAATTCAGGGTGTGCAAATAATTTAACTCATTAAACCAAATATTCATATTTATTCTTAAGTAAGCCATTTAAATTTTATATATATATATTCCAAACAAATTTAATATTCAATATCCATTTCACAATAATGCCTTCGGTAAATAAAACAATCTCTTTCACTAGAGAACTTTATGCAAAGTAAATTAACATTCAGTTAACATTATATCAATTACACTCTTTAGAATCTTTATCAATTTAAATTTCTATATAGACAATTATCAATATACTTTCAATATGAAATCCAATTAAGAACCGTTAGTTTATAAGCTTTAAATTTATACCAGTGCTTAGAATGATGATTCAAAGTTCTACTGTTCATGAATAGAATTTTAGTAATTTTACCTTACAGTTCTGTTGATAAAACAAATCCACATAGTTTCAGAACACCCGATCTTAACTTTAAAAACATGGCTGAAGGACATTTCCGAAAAATTATATCCTAACTGAAGTATACGACATCAGCATTCACCGATCAACCGATCAAGCAGCCACGCCCGGATTTTCGGACAACGGTCAAAATCACAACCTAAAACAGAAAAATAAAGCATTAAATTTTGAATAAAATTTCAGATCCCGGTGCATTTCTTCCTCGGGCATCATCCCGGATTAGATTTTGGGAAAATCAATAATCCACAGCAATATGGGGCCACCGGCCCTACTCTCTTTGTTCCGTTTTCTCCTCCGAAAACTTACATCCGAACTTCTCAAAGTTCTTCTCCAAAAAGCCCCCGAACACGGCCGCAACTGCCCGACAACAGCCAAGAAGCTCTCCCATTGGCTGCCGAGCAGAGGAGAAGTTTCGCTTTTCGAAAACTTCCCACAGACGAGGCAGGCGCCACGAAAAACAACAGCAGAACATTAAATTCACATTCTCGAACGAAACTAGACTTTTACTCGTAAATGAATCTGGACAAGGCTTAACACAACGCAGGCGTTGAAAAGGAGAGATTTCCAAGCCGCGATTCTCAAACTGTCGAATCGAAATACATGCGATACGACAATGCTAATTGTAGACGTTGAAGACATTCTATTTGATTTAGCCCCACTTTAAAATTATAGAAAATCATAGCTCGACAATGCTCTCGCGTCAACTCCATTTTCTTTCCTTTCAAAATTTATTCTACGATATCTAAATTGTAATTGTTTCCATAAATTATCGTCTGCGGACATGAAAGAGTTCAAATTTAAATATCCGACCAATAATTTTTTCTAGCGCATATCGTCTGCCCCTGTCTCAGAAATTTCAGTGTGACCCTTGTATTAACTTTAGTATCTTGCAAATACACACCTCATTGTCAGAAACCTTTCTCATTAAGCTATTTACTAACACTAGTTCACAAATAATCAGATGGTTAAATGAAATGACTCCAAATAGATTAACAAATTTCGATACTATAGGGCATTGATTCCACAGCAGGATTCCACTATTCTAGGTCCGTCCGGGGTTACGGAAAAAAAATTAAAATCTTGCAAAGACAAAAGTACAATTTACCATCTTCTTTTGCAATTGAGTAAAATAATTTCAAAGTTTTAACGCGACAGTGATACTAACTGTCCGTTTGTGACTTATAAGCCTGACGTAAAGTGAAAATATTTGTTATATTTTTAACAACAGTAGTCAAGCGTCGCAAGTTGACAATATTTAACCAAGGTCAAGTAACCCAAGCCTTCAAATTACAACAATGATTTTCTATTACGCATCTTTTTTTCTTTCGACTTAAACAGTCCAACCTACTTGAAGATGTAAGATAACCATTTGGGCGGTCAACATAGCTACCTAATTTAGAAAGGAACTCTGCGGGGTTAGAAACCACAGTACCCTCCCTCTTCTGCAACCCACTTCTCTAAAGGGCTTTCGGACCCGCAGATTTAGCGTGTCTGTACTCGGTTACGTATACGTAACAATACGGCGGTTCTTCGGTTACATACATCCACCTCAGTTTCATCAAAGTCAATATTTCATTCAAGATTTACAATACCCCGCGCTCTAAGATGTTTTACATTCAATTCATTAGGCGTTATTTTGTTTTATCAAATAAATTTACTTTTTTCCTTGCATTTTAGAGAAAAAAAATCAAACGTTAAGGGCCTTCTCTTAATTCAAACTCTCTGCAGACACAACAGTACTCTAACATACATTGATTGAAATAATTACATCAAATATCATTCGATTTACTTATATTTTTATCGACACATAGTTAGATATAAGGTAAAAACACACTACTCGTATTCGAGGTTGATCAAATCGCGTAGATGCATCAATGTTCGAGAGACTTAATTTGACCCTTCACAATACTTTCTCTTTACACATACTACCAACATTTGGGGATGTAGAAATAAGTATAAGAAATAAAAGGTTTCGCTTAAGATTAGAGATGCCGTTAGTAGCTGTACGATCGTTTTCTTCATGCAATGTAAAATATTAAAGGGAATTATGAATCACTACGTATATCCGTACCAGATAATTACACCCTAACTTGCTACTAAGTGAATTAAACCCAAAATCCATATTATTATGCATTAGTTGGTGCCCTTTTAGATAAAAGAATATTTAATAATATATAATATATTTCTGAAGGAATATATATTTCCGAACTTGTTTGTTTAAAACATTTAGAGCCCAATGCTTTAATCCGAACAAACTGCACATTGATCACAATGCCTTTTTAACACATTACAACAAAGTTGAAAAGTGTTTATGACTTTGTTCATTCTGTCTGCCTGTCTGTGTATCTGCCTGTCTGTCTGTCTGTCCGTTAGCACGATAACTGCCGTAAAAATGACTTAATCAAAATAAAATTTCAGTATGTTGTTCAGACAGTCTGTAGGACCTATGGGAATATAAATGAATAATATCACCCAATTCGTTTTGGATTGAACCCGGGTTGAAAAAATAAAATACATTGAGCCCTATGCGACCTAATTTTTCAAACATTTTTTAAGCGGATTTAAAATTCACAAATTGCTTCGAAACATTTAGGTAATAGTCACATTGTTCCATAAAATATATAAAAAAATTCAGCGAAATATATTCAGTAGTTTTTTAAAAAAAAATTAAAATAATAATTACACCTCTTATATGAAGCGATCACGTGACCATGATATGAAAAGATCACGTGACCCACTTCAAAATGATATATGGCATCCATCTTGTCTCAAAATCGTGATTTTTTAAATTCTTTTTAATTCATATTGAATGTTGTATCCGTCCTAAACCCACTTTATTTTTGCTTAAATTCTGTGCATCTACATACTGAAACAACGCAATTGCAATATATTTGAGTTTAAATGATTATCCAAATTTGATTATTTCTACAACGAAGCCTATTTTTCACTTATGTAAAATGTAAACATGAAAATATGTAGAATGAGTTGTATTAGAATTGCTGTATTTCTTTAACACAAAATTATTTAGCCCATGGAGTCTGCACAACCTTCCTTTCCAACGACTTCGCCTCTCAGCACGAGATGGCAGCACCACAAGGAGTCAGAAGCCTTGACACTCCCTTCCTGGTTGACCACAACTGTCCGTCACGCCGAGGCAACACGCCTCCCGGCCCTGACGTCACGCCGAGGCGACACGCCTCTCGGCCTCCTCATCAGCGAGGGGAGTGTGCGGCAGCAAAGACATCTATCAAAGATGCCACACTAGCCAGTAACCGAATTATAAGAACAGAGGAGGAGCTAGCTTTTGCTCAGTGATTATAATGTCGGTCTACAATGCATCAGGTCCCTGGTTCGGGACCACGGCGACGCACCAATCGCCACAATGGTATTAATCAGAAGATTTTTTCAAGCCCTCGAAATTGTAGGGTAATATGTTATAATTGTAATCATTTGGACCCATAATACCGATTTTAAAAAATATCTGATCTAGGCTGCACATGACTTTCCTTATATACTGCAACGAATTTCCTATATACTTTTACAGTTAAACATACTTTTACAGTTAAAAAAAATGTTATTCTTATAGTAGATATTTATATTCTTTCCAAGATATTGAATTTTCTTCAATTAGTCTTGATTCAATTTCATTGATTTAGCGTCATTTTTATCCATTTAGCGAGATTTTCTTTAAATTGGCGACATTCCGCTAAATTCGTTACCAAAATCTCGCCAAGCGTTATGAACGGTTAAATAAGTAAGTCTTGCAGAGGATAACTGACTACTGGCGTTCAAATACAAAATTTTTTTTCTCGTGAATAGAACGAGTTAGATCAACGAGAATGATGTTACCCAATTTATCGTATGATATTACATATGAAAAGTGAACATGTTTCTGAAGAGTAAATAATTTTTTTTTAAATTTATGGGATTTTTTTGATAAATTTATTTGAAAAATGTGCAATATCTCGAGAAAGGTTCATGCTAACGTTCTAAAGTTTATGTCAATCGTTTTCTAAGAAGAAATTACATAAGAAATGTCTATTTGCGTAACGTTATTAAAGGTTTTGATTTTTTGATGATTTTTTCAAAATGTCACTCGACAATTTAGGGGGTTCTGAACATTGGATTGTGTTTTAAAACAGTAGACTTCCAGTATTCATGGATTGTGATTTTTGTATCAAATTTCATTCGAATCGCTCCATTCGTTCGTGAGATATCGTCTCCACAGACTCACTGACACACACATACTTTCTCTCTCACACACACACATATATTTTCACACACACAGACATCACTTCAAAAATTTTCGATTCGTGATCAGGGATGCTTGAAACGTGCTCTCCCGTCGAAAACTCGAATTCGAATTTTCGACCCCGTTACAATACTTTCCTTATACATCATGTACGAGGAATAAAAGGAAAGTAAAAAAATCGTGAAAATTTTGAAAAAAAAAAAAAAGCTACTAAAAGTGGATTTCCGTGTAAGAAACTCGAGTTGAGTCACACTACAGTTAATTTTAATTTTCATACAGGCTTTATAAGGACTCATACCAACTACACGCTGTTGAAAACAAGAACAACAACAACAAAAAACCCAACAAATAGAGCGGGCGTCGTCAACGTCATGTAAAGAATTAAAATATCATCTCTAATGGACGCACTGGGCATTTCCAGTTTACACGAACGGACAATTACATTGGTTTTGCTGTTTCATTATATTAAGTAGTTCGTGAAGGGGCCTTTACATTGCATGCATTGACAGTATAAGAAACCGAGCGAGTTTGATGGAGGTAAAACCATGGAGGATATAATGATAGCAAAAACGTTCTTGGACTCCATCGTCCAGGTAAGTAAGTTCCTGTACACATAATGTTGCATCAAGACACACAATTCTATGACAAATAACAAAATATGAATTTCATTCTCATCGTTTCTTATCACTAAACATCCATCTGGTAGCTCTATCTCGATTTGTGACAAGCTCGGAATTCCAGGATGAAACCCAATGGAAAAAATATAATGTTTAGTTACGAATCCCTCTTCTATTTTGGCTCAGGTCATCACTGTGCCTATGTATAGAAGATATCTTGCTATAAATTCAAACCGGCGTAAGTGGTCAAGTCCATGGCCACCATATAATGCACAAGGCCTTGGCGTACAATATATCGGCCTTTACAGAAGAATTTATTACACATTAACATGTGATCATTAGGTTACCACAGCTTTGCAATAAAAAGTAATTTTGCCAGACATATTTAGCAATTTTTAACACTTTACAACATAGTTGAAAAGTGTTTATGACTTTGTTCATTCTGTCTGTATGACTGTTCGTTAGCACGATAACTCCCGTAAAAATTACTTTATCAAAATGAAATTTTAGTATGTTGTTCAGACGGACTGTGGGGCCTATGGGAATATAAATGGATAATATCACCCAATTAGTTTTGGATTGAACCCAGATTGAAAAATGAAATATATTGCACCTGTGGGACCTAATTTTTCAAACAGTTTTTAAGCGAATTTAAAATTTACAAATTGCTTCAAGAGTTTAAGCAAATATTCAAATTATCCCATAAATTATATAAAAAAATTTCAGCAAAATATGTTCAGCACTTTATTAAATAAGAATTAAAATAATAATTACACCCTTTATATGATGAGATCACGTAACCATTATATGAAGGGATCACGTGACCCATTTCAAAATAAAATATGTCATCCATCTTGTGTCCAAATCGTGATATTTAAAGCTCTTTTTAATTCATATTCAGAGTTGTATCCGTCCTAAAACTGCTTTATTTTTGCTTAAATTCTGTGCAGCTACATCCTGAAACAACGCAACGACAATATATTTGAGTTTAAATGATCATCCAACTTTGATTATTTCTACAACGAAGCCTAAATTTCACTTATGGAAAATGTAAGCAGCAAAATATGTAGAATGCGTTGTATAAGAATAGCTGCATTTCTTTAACGCAAAATTCTTTAGCTCATGGAATCTGAAATATAGCTGATATGAATGAAACATTCATTGATTTTGCACAGAGAACCAGGCGATTTTTTCGATGACGTTTTAATCATAGAGTAAAATTACTTGTACCTCCATGGTTTTAAGTTTTTAAGTAAAATAAATTATTATAATGTTGTGATGAATGAAAGGAATGGAAAAATGTTTATGAATGAAATGCAGCTTTTATAAAGAGAGCCAGGTGATTTATATTTCGATGACTTCATTTGAATATAGTTCATTTGTTTTCGATGAAGTTTTCAAATATAATAAATTATTTTAGTATTATGGTAATTTTAAAAATATTTCTGAGGAATGTATCGGATTTTAGAGATGTTTAAACCAGGCAATTTATATTTCAGTGTCATCATTCCAATGAAGTTTATTTTTTTCGATGACGTTTTAAGTTTTTAAATATAATCAATTTATGTAGTATTGTGATAATTTTAACAATATTACCGAGGAATGTATCGCATTTTAGAGATGTTTACATGAAATTGCATTGAAGTTGGAAAGTGTTTCATAATCAATGCTTTATGCCTGATTGATCTTTCTTGTTTTATATTAACATGCTCATTGTGTGTGCGAAATATTATTATGATTAAGAACTTTCTTCGGCATGGGTCAGTTTTTATTTCATCAGATTGTATAAGGTCTGTGTTTGGGTAGATATTAATAAAGAAATAACTCAACTCAAAATTCTGCTTCTTTACTCAGTAAATCTTTGTCTCTGAGCTTTTGGGGGGAAAATTAGAAACATACTTTAGAATACTTAATTTAGGAAATCTTAAGAAGTAATTCATAACTTTGTATTTAGAAAACGGAAATAATTATAACATTTGTAACACCATTTAGAGTAAAAGTGCGATTAATAAGCTTTTAAAAAAGAATAAAAAATATCTAACACCAGGATTATTCATATTTTAATATATTTAAGAGAATTCTGCTGATTTAGGAAAATAAAAAAAATAATCAGACATGATTTGAAACGGAGTTTGTATGTTAAAATTTACCTTCGTAATGGGGGTATCGAATTAAATTTAATTGATTAAATTGATAAGGCAGATGCACTACTCGGCATTCTGAATCGGAGCTTGAGTTGGTTGCACCCCTGTTCCACCTCTTAAAATTATTGCATCTCTATTATCTCCCCCTTCCACGTAGCGCTTATGTTATCAATGTATTTTATTGTTAAAACTTCCACTTTTCCTAAATGTAGTGGGTTTTATTACTTATTTCATACATAAATACTGTTTTAATTAAAAATGTTAAATACGTAATTAATGTTTTCATACTAAAGGAAATTTTTAAATATCCACATACAGTGCCATTCCGTTTTGGATCAGCTTATGCCGGGGAGAAAATTCAGCATTGAAAGCATGGTCAAAATTTTAGATCTACGTAGTTTGCATAATAGGTAGTACTATATGTTCCCCGACCTTAGTTTAATAGAATTTAATTGCCCCTGTCATCTTTTTTTGTTTCTTCTAATAACTATCGTCCCCTAAAAACCCTCGTAACATTGCGTCCCCTCAGAGGCTGTGTGTCCATCACTCCATCACTGTTAAGGCACGGGTATGTTTGGAACTTTATAAATGACTTTAAATATTCAATCTTTCTAAAATAATTCTATTCATTATAGAATAATCTTTATAATATATTCAATCATTTTAGAATAACGGAGTATTCCGTTTATTATAATAGCATTCTAAAATACAAAATAATTTTTATTCCTATCACTAATAAAATGCTATATTTAATCGAACAACGTTTTATTGAAAAATAATGGTTAATTAACTAGGCCTTTTAGTCCAATTAATACGAAACTACACATATTCTATAAATATTAATGCACGTAAGGTTGGTCACATATGATTTGGATTGGATAAAGGACTCTTCACTGAAGTACGGGAATTTAATTTTTTTTTTAGATTCATAAAAGAAATACATTTAAAATCATGATTTAAAATGAACACAATTAGATTTAAAATGAACACAATAATGCAAATAAACCACGTATGATTCATTAACTGTAATCATGTGAAAACCGAATATTGTACCAAAAGAAAACGAAAGGATTGCTATCATTTGCCCTAAAAATATAGTAGTCATTTCGTTTAAGATACTTTTAGAGATCATAGACGTTAAGATCATAATTTGTTTCTCTCTGTATCAAAAAATCTGATGTGGGCAACACATGACTTTCCTTATATAATGCAATGAATTTACTACTTTTACAGTTAAAAAAATTGGTATTCATATAGTAGATACTTATATTCTTTTCAAGATATTGAATTTTCTTCAATTAGTCGTCATTTTCATTGATTTAGCGTCATTTTTATCAATTTAGCGAGATTTTTGTTAAGTTGGCAACAATTAAAAATGCCGCCAAGTTGGTGATATTCCGCCAAATTTGTCGCCAAAATCTCGTCAAGCGTTATGGACGGAGAAATAAGTTACTTACTATTGGATAAATGACTTTTGGCGTTCAAATACAAAAGTATTACTCAAAGTATCATTTTTCATGATTGGAACGAGCTAAGATCCACGAGAATGATGTCACCAAATTTATCGCATGGTATTACACATGAAAAGTGAACATGTTTCTCAATAGGAAATATATTTTTTTTATTTTATATAACTTTTCGATAATTTTTTTTTAAAATGTGCAATATCTCGAGAACGGTTCATGTTACCGTTCTAAAATTTATGTCAATCGTTTTTTAATGAAAAATTACATTAGAAATGTCTATTTGCGTAACTTTATTAGCGGTTTTGATTTTTTGACGATTTTTTCAAAATTTCACTCGAAAATGTAGGGTGTTCTAAACATTCGATTGCGTATATAAACAATAGGCTCCAGTGTTTACGGATTGTGATTTTTGTACCGAATTTCGTTCGAATCCGTCCATTCGTTCGTCAGTTATCGTCTCCACAGACTCACTGACACACACACACACACACACACACACACACACAATTTCACACACACACTCACTTTCACACACACACATACTTTCACACACACAAACACACACACACACACATACTTTCACACACACAAACACACACACACACACACACACACACACACTCACACATATCACTTCAAAAATGTTTGATTCGTGATCAGGAATGCTTGAAACGTGCTCTCCCGTCGAAAACTCGAATTCGAATTTTCGACCCCGTTACAATACTTTCCTTATACATTACGTATATAAGGAAAGTAAAAAAGTAGCTGCCACTGCCGTCGCTGTTTGACAAGTTACTCGTTTCTCTAGATTTTTTGCTTCATACAACAAAAACTATTGCAGATAAAAACATAAAATTTGGTACACTTGCAGAAAAAATTTTGGCAAAAGTGTTTATGACTTTGTTCATTCTGTCTGTCTGTCTGTCCGTTAGCACGATAACTGCCGTAAAAATGACTTAATCAAAATGAAATTTTAGTATGTTGTTTAGACGGTCTGTAGGGCCTATGGGAATATAAATGAATAATATCTCCCAATTAGTTTTGGATTGAACCTGGATTGAAAAAATGAAATACATTGAACCCTATAGGATCTAATTTTTCAAACATTTTTTAAGCGGATTTAAAATTCACAAATTGCTGCGAAAATTTTAGGGAATATTCAAATTGTTCCATAAAATATATACAAAAAATTTAGCGAAATATATTTAGTAGTTTTTTAAATAAAAATGAAAATAATAATTACACATCTTATATGAAGCGATCACGTGAACATGATATGAAAAGATCACGTGACCCACTTCAAAATGATATATGGCATCCATCTTGTCTCAAAATCGTAATTTTTTAAATTCTTTTTAATTCATATTGAGTGTTGTATCCGTCCTAAAACCACTTTATTTTTGCTTAAATTCTGTGCATCTACATACTGAAACAACGCAATTGCAATATATTTGAGTTTAAATGATCATCCAAATTTGATTATTCCAACAACGAAGCCTATTTTTCACTTATGTAAAATGTAAACAGCAAAATACGTAGAATGAGTTGTATTAGAATTGCTGTATTTCTTTAACACAAAGTTGTTTAGCCCATGGAGTCTGCATAGCTGATATGAATGAAATATTCATTGATTTTACAAAGAGAAGGACGATTTTTTCCGATGAAATTTTAAGCATAGAGTTTAATTACTTGTAGCTTCATGGTCTTAATTTTTAAATAAAATGAATTATTATAGTATTGTGATGAATGAAATGAATGGGAAAATGTTATGAATGAAATGCTGTTTTTATAGAGAGACCCAGGCATGTTATTTTTTCTATGTCGTCATTTGAATGAATTTCAGTTGTTTTCGATGAAGTTTTCAAATATAATAAATTATCGTAGTATTATGATAATTCTAAAATTATTACCGAGGAATGTGTCACATTTTAGAGATGTTTAAACCAGGCAATTTATATTTTAATGCCGTCATTTGAATGAAGTTCATTTTTTCCGATGAAGGTTTAAGTTTTCAAATATAATAAATTAATGTAGTATTGTGATAAGTTTTAAAATATTACTTAGGAATGTATTGCATTTTAGAGATGTTTAAATAAAATTGCATTGGAGTTGGAAAGTGTTTCATAATCAATGCTTTAAGCATGATTGATAATTCTTGTTCATATATATTTTAGTTTAAGAAATATTTATGTCAAAATCGACGACAAAATATTTGAGCTGTTAGTTCGCGTCCTGGATAGACTAACCAAAGCAAGACCACGAATTTTTGCAGGCAGGTACCAACATGGGTGAATTTTTGCAGGCGGATATCCTTTTTTTCAATTTCAGTGTAATTTTTGTGATATTTTACTTTTTATGCACTTCTGAAATGAATTTTTTTTTCGTATCGTCACGTCTACCGATTTCTCTATCTCGTACCGTAAAAACTAAATATGAAAATAGCATTCAAAAATAGCATACAAAATATATAGCATACAATATATAGCATACAATATATAGCATACAAAAATATGAAAATTGGTACATTTATAGAGAAACATTAGGGTAATACGATGAAATAAACTGTTTATCGATTTAAACTTTAGTTTGGCATGAAATGGATCGCAAAACGAGCTCAGGATCAAGGAATTCAGTTTATGAATTCCCTGGGGTAAGAAAAATCCCTACTTTTACCTCCTGTGGAAAATAGGTAGAGATAGAAAAAATAGATTTTTGAAAGTAGAATTTTTAGGAGAGATAGGTATGGAGCGAGCTCAGTAAGTAGGAGGCAAAGCCTCCCGCAGGGGGTTGGTGAAACGAAGCGAGCAGGCGACAGAGCTCCATAGTTTATTAAAAATTATAGAAACTCGCACTAATTTTTCTTTTCAGAATATATATATATATTTTAAATTTAGCATTTCAGGGTATACAATATAACAGTTTGATTCAAAAATAAAACAATTGGCCACATTTGATTTGAATCCATCGCTTAATATATTTGCATAGTAAACATATATGTGGAATAATTTTACTAAGAAAATATGACTGAAGCTTAGAGTGACTGACATAGTGGAAAAAGAATGGCCGAAAATTGCAAAAGAATGGGGAGTCTATCTTCATAAAAACAAAAGTAATAAAACAGAAAGCTATCAATATTGAAGGAAGCAAACTTAGAGCCAAAACTGTGACATTTTTTGACATTTATCAAATTTGAGTACTTTTATGTAACAATGCATCATATTATGATTTTCAGCTGGATATAAATAGCTATTTTGAGTTCTAAAGTGTGATAAACGAAAAATCTTCAGTTTTCAGATGCAATAAAAGAGGATTATAATAACGTTGGGAAGTTTGATATAGCCATACTTATCGACTAAACATATTAAATATAGTTATAGGTCAGCGAGAATAATATATAAACAAGAAAAATCGATCATGCTTAAAATTTTGATTATGAAGCACTTTCCAACTTCAATGCAATTTTATTTAAACAAGTCTAAAATGCAATACATTCCTCATTAATATTTTAAAAATAATCACAATACTACATTAATTTATTATATATGAAAACTTAAACCTTCATCGAAAAAAATGAACTTCATTCTAATGACGGCATTGAAATAAAAATTGCCTGGTTTAAACATCTCTAAAATGCGATACAGTCCGCGGTAATATTTTTAAAACTGTGATAATACTACGATAATTTATTATATTTGAAAACTTCATCGAAAACAACTGAAATTCATTCAAATGACGTCATAGAAAAAATAACATGCCCGGGGTCTCTATAAAAACAGCATTTCATTCATAACATTTTCCCATTCATTTCATTCATCACAATACTATAATAATTTATTTTATTTAAAAATTAAGACCATGGAGCTACAAGTAATTAAACTCTATGCTTAAAACTTCATCGGAAAAAATCGTCCTTCTCTTTGTAAAATCAATTAATATTTAATTCATATCAGCCATGCAGACTCCATGGACTAAATTATTTTGTGTTAAAAAAATACAGGAATTCTAATACAACTCATTCTATATATTTTGCTGTTTACATTTTACATAGGTGAAAAATAGGCTTAGTTGTAGAAATAATCAAATTTAGATAAGCATTTAAACTCAAATATATTGTCATTGCGTTGTTTCAGTATGTAGATGCACAGTATTTAAGCAAAAATGAAGTAGTTTTAGGACGGTTACAACACTCAATATGAATGAAGAAGAACTTAAAAAAATCACGATTTTGAAACAAGATGGATGCCTTATATCATTTTGAAGTGAGTCATGTGATCGTTTCATATCATGGTCACGTGATCGTTTCATATAAGATGTGTAATTTTAAATTTTATTTAAAAAACTACTGAATATATTTCGCTGAATTTTTTTTTATATATTTTATGGAACAATTTGACTCTGACCTAAAATTTTCGAAGCAATTCGTGAATTCTAAATCTACTTAAAAAATGTTTGAAAAATTAAGTCCCATAGGGCTCAATGTATTTCATTTTTTCAACCCGGGTTCAATCCAAAACTAATTGGGTGATATTACTCATTTATATTCCCATAGGTCCTACAGACCGTCTGAACAACATACTAAAATTTCATTTTGATTAAGTCATTTTTACGGCAGTTATCGTGCTAACGGACGGACAGACAGACAGAATGAACAAAGTCATAAACGCTTTTCAACTTTGTTGTAAAGTGTTAAAAATGGAAAATGACCAATCACAAACTGCATGGGAATTTTACGACAAAAGTAAATCTAGATGTCGCCGCGGTAAACCAAGGCAAGAGACCAACTGCCTTAAGATGTTATTCGGGCTTTTGTTCATAATGTTTGCAAAACTTTTTTTCAAAGCACCGCAATCAACGGAACTACATTACAATAGTGCATAGTACATAGTTCATTTACTTAGGTTGTGTTTAATATTAAAATTGTATAACTTCATTGTAAAGGTCTTCGTAGTTTGTTGATTAATGCAAAGTACTAGATCTATAGTTTAATCTCGCCAATTGAACTTTTGATGTGCACAACATTTATGGTTGGGATTTCCCTGAACAGGGAAAATGGAGCGTTACAAAAATGCATACGTTGGATGCTTATACCCCAAACCCAATAGATAAAAATGTAAATAATTCATTACTTTCCTTATATACATAGTATAATGTATAAGGAAAGTATTTTGACGGGGTCAAAAATTCCAATTCGAGTTTTCGACGGGAGAGCACGTTTCAAGTATCCTGAACACGAATTAAACGTTTTTGAGCTGTTGTCTGTGGGTGTGGGTGTATCAGTGTGTCTATGGAGATGATATCTCACGAACGAATGGAGCATTTCGAACAAAATTTGGTACAAACATTACAATCCGTGAATACTGAAAGCCTATTGCTTTTATACACAATCGAATGTTCAGAATCTCCCTAAATTTTCGAGTGAAATTTTAAAAAAAACATCAAAAAATCAAAACCGCTAATAAAGTTACGCAAATAAACATTTCTTATGTAATTTTTCATTAGAAAACGATTGACATAAATTTTGGAACGCTAATATGGACCGTTCTCGAGATATTGCACATTTTTCAAATAAATTTATGATTTTTTAAGCACATTTTTAAAAAAAAATATCAAAACTCATATAAAATAAAAAAAAATATTAACTATTGCCAAAAACGTTCACTTTTGATAAGTAATATCATGCGATAAATTTGTTGACATCATTTTCGTGGTTCTACCTAGTTCTATTTATAAGAATATTACTTTGGGTAATACTTTTGTATATGGACGCTAATAGTAATTTATCTGTATAAGAATAATTTATTTCTCCATCCATAACGCTTGGCAAGTTTTGGCAGAATGTCGAATTTTTTAAATGTTGTAAAATTAACGAAAATGGGACCAAATTTATAAAAATGACGCTAAATCAATGAAAATGACAACTAATTGATGAATGTTCAATATCTCGGAAAGAACATAAGAGTAGACTATAAGAATAACCCATTTCTACGTCCGTTCGTAGCGCTTGGCTAGAAATTTAGCGGAAGCGTCGCTAACTTCGCGACTATTTTAGATGTTGCCAAAGTAACAAAAATGTTGCCAAATTGATAAAAATGACGCCAAATGTGAAGTAATGTTTCCAAATTATGATTTCCATCATATGACGGTCATACCTTCTAGTATAAAAGAAATCCTCTTCTCTCCGTTTATCTGTAACACTTTGTGATGCATTTGGTTAACTGGGTGAATAATTTAGCAAAGTATTTTCAATTTGGCGATATTTTGTCCCAGATTTACAAAAATATCGTCTAAATTGCAAAAGTGAGGCTAAATTAATGAAAATGACGCCTAATTGATGAATTCATTATTAAAATATTTTAATATATGGACTAAATCTTTTATTGAGGATGCTATCTATATTGATAATTGTTTATTTAGATTTACGCGAAATATAAACTAATTGGGTATTTTGAAATAGTTTTACATGTTGTCATCCGGAAAATCACCAAATGTACAATTCAACGATAAAAGCAGTGTACTGTGCATATTATACATTATTTACTTACTGCAAAAGTAGTAAATTCATTGTATTATATAAGTAAGAAAAGTCATGTGCTGTCCATGTCAGTTTTTTTTTTTATTTCTAGGAAATAGGATCCAAATTATGAATAGATAAAAATAATTTCAGTACTTTAATATTTTGAAATTCTTTTCGAAAAATATTTAAAATGTAGCTAGCTCTCTGAGAGAGTGTTTTTTTTTTCATTTTTATAACTTCCACTCAAAATATATAGTAAGCTATAAAAAACAGACATAAGTAGTAAGCAACAAAAATATGTACTAAAAAATTTAGTATTAAAATCTATATTTATTATAAAAAGAAACTGTTATAGTTTTCAAGTAATTGTCTTATCAAGTTGAAGAAGGCTGAAATTTTTACGGCCTTATATTTTAGAAACTAAAGTGATTGCTATAAAAATAAACAATAATTTGGGGCTATATGAAAGCCGTATAAGTGTATATAATATTTTTTTAAGATTACAAAAGTTGCATTTTATTTTACAAAGTTCATCGGGCATTATTTCTTTCGATCCCGACCGTCCGACCTACCCAATTGTGTAAAGTATCTGTTAAGACGCGCAGGCAGTGCCTCCCAATTTAAATCGGTGCCCCGTGGGAGTGACATTCACAGGGAGTGTTTCCTTTTTCCCCTGCCATTAACCTCTACGAAGGATTTTCGGACCCATAGATTTAACATATCCGTACTTCGCACAGACAGGGAGTTCAAACAGACTGGACTTTCCACCTCCAACTTTTTTCCTTAGATTTCTAAGACGCCGACCAATACTCTGAACTTGGATAACAAACTTAATTCTTCCAGGCAGAGAACTACTCTGGAATAGCGTCAGCACTCTCATTGATCTTAAATTGATAAGATCAACTACCCAAACAGTGGTTGAAGTCTAATTAATATGAAAGCAGCAATCTACTTAAACAGAAATAAACCAATTCAACTCATCCCTGTAGCAGATCAGCACATAATCAAACTGATTCTGAAACTCACTTGGAAATACCACTTCACTTAACCACGCGAGAATTGGAGATTATTCGTCTTAGATCAATTCAATCTCATACCACATTCTCCGGACTTCCGTGTTCAACTAACAAAACCTAAACACACTTCGAGATTAATACAGATATTTACCAAACAGCAGCCATGACGATCCACGCAGCATTGACAGGAGAACGTACTGTGGCAAAAGGAGGTTATCACCAGATATTAAACGAGCCCTATATTATATATAGGGTTTCTCCCTACCCGGCTGCAGGACTTGCGTTCCTAAAATTTTCCGACACACGTGAACCACTTACTTCTCACAATATATTAATTGCTGTAACAGATCGTAATTACTATATATCTACCACTGTCTAAAAAATTTAAATTTCGGAGATCTCGAATTATCGTTAACTTCTTATCGTTCCCGAAACTTATCCAGTTGACGATATTTCGCAAATTTTATTACAAAATGTCTCGTCAAGGTCGCCAAATGTGCCTCCAAAACCTTCAATTTCATCACGAAGGTCCCTATATTATCTTTAAATTTGTAGCCAGTGTCACTAAATTGGTCACCAAGAATGACAGACAAAATTAAGAGCTTTTCTTATACAGTATAAACAGAGCCGAGGAATAGGGCAATGATTTGCATAATAGGAAAATAAAATTTTCATGTTATGGGTATTCACACTTACTCGTGCTGATTTAAAAGAATATGGACACATTTCCTTATCACCCACAAATCTCGTTAGTCAACCAGCTAACATCCTCAGCTTCTTACGCAACGAATTAATTCAGAGGCGAGGTAGCAATATGAACCTTATCTAAGAACGCTAAGTTAATTTGTTCGAAGGTAGTAAAGTAACAAGAAAGATCATGTAGTAAATATTAATGTAGTAAATGACGTCATCGAAATGTAGTATATGTAAAAATTATGATCGAAATGTAAAAATTAATGTAGTAAATGACGTCATCGAAATATAAATCGTCTCTATATGAAAGCAGCGTTTCATTCATCACGATACTATAATAATTTATTTTATTTAAAAATTTGAAAAATTCTTATCTACCATATTTATTTTAAAATGTTAAACTTATACATAAATTAATTAAACACTTGGGAAAATAATTATTATATAATATATCTCTTTTTTCTTTCTGGAGGATATAGCAAGAGTCAGAATTTAATTGAATTTGTTTTTCTCCCTATATTAAATAATTTTTATTTAAAAAACTACGTAACATATTTTACTGAAATTTTTTTATATATATTTTATGGAATAATTTGAATATTTCTAAAACTTTCGAAACAATTTGTGAATTTTAAATTTGCTTAAAAAAATTTTGAAAAATTAGGTCCCATGGGGTTCAATGTATTTCATTTTTTCAACCCGGGTTCAGTCCAAAACTAATTGAATGATATTATTCATTTATATTCCCATAGGTCCCACAGACCGTCTGAACAACATACTAAAATTAATTTTAATAAAGTCATTTTTACGGCAGTTATCGTGCTAACGTACAGACAGACAAACAGAGTGAACAAAGTCATAAAAATTTTTCACCTATTTTGAAAAGTGTTAATAAAAAGAAACTCTCGAAACAAACTAAATAAAATAACTCTACATCGTATTAAGACTGAAGAAAGCAAGAAACATCAGAAGAACAAAAGAAAAATAACACGAATTAAAATCATAGAGACAATAAAAGTATCATTTGTAACACATCTAGGGAAAACAATGTATGTAAGGCTTTGGCATGTAGCCTTTGCCTCAAAATTTTGACGACTTTTGACTTTTGTTATCGACTTTCCTATTGTTGTGGTAGCTGAGTTTGGAGAGTTGGTTTGGTCACTCAACGTTTGTGTTTGCGATGCATTAGTCATTGCGATGTATTAGCCAGTAATGCGATGTATTAGTCATAAGAGGAAGCTGTAGCCCTAGCACGACCTGGAATATGTTTACGGATAACTGCCTCACTTGTTTGTTTGTTCGACCCAGACCGTCCGACCTGCCAGAAGATGAAAGGTGTATGTTTGGATGACCGAGACAGTGCCACTCAATTTTGACCAGAACTCAGTGGGGGGCGGCATCCATAGAGACCATACTCTGCTTCCCCTATTACAAACCTCTCAGAAGGACATACGACCAAAATATTTAACGCATCCGCACTCTGGCTGAACACGGGGGCAGTTTTGGCAGTCCAACTTACTTGAGATTTTTTTCGTAAACAAGAAATAAACGAAAAAGCATAAGGACCCACAGAAAACAAATTGACGACAACCTTAATGGACTGTCCTGCTTCAAGCCTAACAACAGCACGCCAACGTTGAGAATCTTCCAAATGTATTACCTGTATTTGCGTTATAACAAACCTAATCTAAACAAACATCAACCCTAACACTCTTCGAGGAATTTCCTTTGAACACATTCTGTGTAAACGAGTCTTCACCCCCACGTCTAATTTTCATATTATTCGAGAAGCAAATCGCAATTAGACACATTATTTGATTTGTGCATATGGTTTCACGGTATTATTCGCTATTTAAGAAATTGCATCGAGCTTAACTTTTCGAAGGCAGTGTTTAAAAGTAAAACAAGAAAGATGAATCATGCATAAAGCATTGATTATGAAATACTTTCCAACTCAAATAAAATTTTATTTAAACATCTTTAAAAAGCAATACATTCAGCGGTTATATTTTTAACACTTTCCAAAATAGTTGAAAAGCGTTTATAAGAATGGTCATTCTGTCTGTCTGTCTGTCTGTTCGCACGATAACTATCATGGAAATGACTTTATCAAAATGAAATTTTAGTATGTTGTTGAGACGGTCTGTGGGACATATTGGAATGTAAATGAATAATATCACACCCAATTAGTTCAGAATTGACCCCGGGTTAAAAAATTAAATACATTGAACTTATGGGACCTAATTTTTCAAACATTTCTTAAGCGAAGTTAAAATTCAAAAATTACTTCGAAAATTTTAGGAAATGTTTAAATTATGCCATAAAACATATTAAAAAATTTCGGCAAAATATGTTTGGTAGTTTTTTAAATAAGAATTAACATAATAATTACACCTATATTATATGAAATGATCACGCGATCCACTTCAAAGTAAAATATGGCATCCATCTTTTTTCCCAGTGTCAAAATCGGGATTTCTAAAGTTCTTTTAAATTTATATTTAGGGTTGCATATCTCCTAAACCCGCTTTATTTAAGCGTGTTTTCTGTGCACCTATATTCTGCGCTAAAGCAGCTCCAATAATTTTTAGTTTAAATGATCATTAAACTTTGATTATTTTTACAACCTAATTTTAAAGTATGCATAATGCAAACAAATCAAGATGGAAGATGAGTTGTTCAAGAATTGCTGAATTTTTAAAGCAAAATTATTTAGCTCTGGAGTGTGGAATATAGGTGCTATGAATGAAATATTCATTGATTTTAAATAAAGAATCAGGCGATTTTATAGCATTGCCTTCTTCGATGAAATTTTAAGCATGGAGTTAGAAAGTACTTTTACCTGAACGGTTTACCTCCACTCAAATAAATGATTGTAGTGCTGTGAGAATTTTAAAGATATCACCGCTGAATGTATCACATTTTTGAGATGTTTAAATAAAACTGCACTTCAGTTGAAAAGTGTTTCATAAATCAATGCTTTATGCATGATTGATCTTTCATGTTTAATTATCACAATACTGCAATAAATTATTTTACTTGGAAACTTAAAACTTCATCAAAAAATCAATGCTATAAAATCATCTACTTCTCTATGTAAAATCAGTGACAAATCTTCATTCATATCACTTATATTCCAGACTCCAGCGCTAAATAATTTGGATTGAAAGAAAATTCAGGAATTTTTATACCACTCATCTTACAATCACATGATTGTTTAAATTCTGCATCCATTAAAATTAGGTTTCGTTGCAGAAATAATCAAAGTTTGAGAATAATTTGAACTCAAAAATATTGTAATTGCGTTGGCACAGAATATAGATGCACAGAAAATACGAAAACATACAGAGATTTCAGAACGGATGCAACAGTAAATATAAATTTAAAAGATACTTAAAAATCACGATTTTGACACATCGGAAAAAAAATGGATGCCGTATTTTTTTGCAATGAATCACATGATATGTTCATATATCATAGGTGTAATTATTATTTTAATTTTTATTTAAACAAGAAAGATCAATCATGCATAAAGCATTGGTTATGAAAGATTTTCCAACTGAAATGCAAAATGCGATACATTCAGCGGTGATATTTCTTTATCACAGAACTACAATAATTTATTTTACTTGAAAACTTAAAACCTCATCAAAAAAATGAATTTTAATCAAATGACGCCATTGAAATATAAATAGCCTGGTTCTCTGTGTAAAAGTAGTCAATATTTCATTCATACACTTTTATTCCAGACTCCAAAGGTAAATAATTTTGCGTGAAAAAAATTCAGCAATTCTTATACAACTCATATTTACAATCATTTGTTTACATTCTACATCCATAGACTTCGTTGTAGAAATAATCAAAGCTTGATGATCATTCAAACTCTAAAATATTGCAATCGCGTTATCCCAAAATATAGATGCACAGAGAAAATACACAAAAATAATCACGATTTTTCTGTGGTAAAAAAAAGATGGATGCCATATTTTATTTTGAAGTAGATCCTGTGATCGCTTTAGTACATGGGTTTAATTAATATTTGAATTTTTATATAAGAATCTACCAAACATATTATACTGATTTTTACTTTCCTTATATACATAATGTGTAAGGAAAGCATTGCGACGGGGTCGAAGATTCGAATTCGAGTTTTCGAGGGGAGAGCACGTTTCAAGCATCCCTGATCACGAATCAAACATTTTTGAAGTGATGTCTGTGTGTGTGTGTGAAAGTATGTGTGTGTGTGTGTGTGTCAGTGAGTCTGTGGAGACGATAACTGACGAACGAATGGACCGATTTAAACCAAATTTTGTACAAAAATCACAATCCATAAACACTGCAAGCCTATTGTTTTTATACGCAATCGAATGTTGGGAACCCCCCTAAATTTTCGAATGAAATTTTGAAAAAATCGTCAAAAAATCAAAACCACGAATAAAGTTACGCAAATAGACATTTTTTATGTAATTTTTCATTAGAAAACGATTGACGTATATTTTAGAACGCTAACATGAACCGTTCTCGAGATATTGCACATTTTTCATAAAAATTATCAAAGTCATATAAAATTAAAAAAAAATGTTTTCTATTGAGAAACATGTTCACTTTTCATATGTAATACCATGCGATAAATTGGATGACATCATTCTCGTGGATCTAGCTCGTTCCATTCATGAAAAAATACTTTGAGTAATACTTTTGTATTTGAACGCCAATAGTCATTTATCTGCTGTAAGACTAACTTATTTCTTTGTCCATAACACTTGGCGAGATTTTGGCGACGAATTTGGCGGAATGTCGCCAACTTGGCGACTTTTTGAAATATTGCCAAATTAACGAAAATCTCGCCAAATGGATAAAAATGACGCTAAATCAATAAAAATGACGACTAATTGTCGAAAATTCAATATCTTGGTAAAAATATTAGTATCTACTATAAGAAAAACCTATTTTTTACTGTAAAAGTAGAAATTTATTACATTATATAAGGAAAGTCATGTGGTGCCCACATCAGATTTTTTTTATATATTTTGTGGAATAATTTGAATATTTCCGGAAACTTCCGAAGCAAATTGTGAATTTTAAATCCTTTTAAAAAACGTTTTAATTATTAAATCCCATTAGGTTCAACGGATTTCCCTTTTTTAAATCCGGTTAAATCTAAAAATTATTGGGTTTATTATTCATTTTCATTCCCATATGTTCCACAGACCGTCTCAACAACATACTAAAATTTAATTTTGATAAAGTCATGCTTACGGCAGTTATCGTGCGAACGGACACACAGACCGATAGAATGCCCAAAGTCATAAACACTTTTCAACTATGTTGGAAAGTTTTAAAAATGTAGAAGTAAACGGCCGTCAGTTTCAAATTTCAGTGCTTCGATTTGATTGGATTGGGCAATTTCTTGGCTCATTTCGGCTCTTGTATGCACAAGGCCCACATTGACCTAGATGTTCAATTTAAATTCGATTTAAAATTTTATAAATAAGCAGGACACACCTGATCTACATGTGTTTCAAACCACTCTTCTATATATTTTAAAGGCCAATTAAACCTGTCGGTCATAGGTGAACCGTGCAGCTCACGAAAGTCTTTTCAATGGGTGCAATGTCTATGTTTGTATCACTAGGAAATCTCTCGCTGCGATATTTCTTTTTACTTTCTTTATATACATAACGTATAAGGAAAGTATTGTGACGGGGTCGAAAATTCGAATTCGAGTTATCGACGGGAGAGCACGTTTCAAGCATCCCTGATCACGAATCAAACATTTTTGAAGTGATGTCTGTGTGTGTGTGTGTGTGTCAGTGAGTCTGTGGAGACGATAACTGATGAACGAATGGACCGATTGGAACAAAATTTGGTACAAAAATCACAATCTGTAAACACTGGAAGCCAATTGTTTTTATACGCAATCGAATGTTCAGAACCCCCTAAATTTTTGAATTAAATTTTGAAAAAATCGTCAAAAAATCAAAACAGCTAATAAAGTTACGCAAATAGACATTTCTTAAATAATTTTTCAATAGAAAACGATTGACATAAATTTGAGAACGCTAAAATGAACCGTTCTTGAGATATTGTACATTTTTCAAAAAAATTATCAAAAAGTCATATAAAATTAAAAAAAAATATTTCCTATTGAGAAACATGTTCACTTTTCATATGTAATACCATACGCTCAATTGGGTGACATCATTCTCGTGGATCTAGCTCGTTCCATTCATGAAAAAAGATACTTTAAGTAATTATTTTGTACTTGAACGCCAATAGTCATTTATCTGCTGTAAGAATAACTTATTTCTTCGTCCATACCGCTTGGCGAGATTTTGGCGACGAATTTGGAAGAATGTCGCCAACTTGGCGACATTCTTCTTTTGACTTTTTGAAATGTTGCCAAATTAACGAAAATCTCGCCAAATGGATAAAGATGCCGCTAAATCAATGAAAACGACGACTAATTGACGAAAATTCAATATCTTGAAAAGAATATTAGTATCTGCTATAAGAAAAACCTATTTTTTTTACTGTAAAAGTAGTAAATTCATTACATTATATAAGGAAAGTCGTGTGTTGCCCACATCAGATTTTTTTAAAAAGCTCTGTGTTTCCTAATATCTTTGCAGAAAAAAAAATTATTTGTACTTTTAAAAAGTGAAACAAAGTGTACCATTAAAGATATCGTCAAAAATCTTATTCTGCGACAAAGACCTTTGACTGAACAGTATAGATCGTTCTTATTCAATAAATCTGGAGGTCTTCCAGATGATCTTTGGGGAGTGTAAGATTTATGTTCTAACAGAATGTCGAATTATAAAAAACAGCATACTCCCCCCAGGGATTAAAAAAAATATAACTCGAACTGTCTAGACGAAGAAACTAAAGAGAGCGCGGGCCAAGTGCCACAAAAATGAAATGACATTGAAAATATTCCACCTATAACGTTTATGTAAAAGCGGACAGAATCAATGAATGGCTGAACTTTCTTCTATTATAACGAAAAATATGAGCTATTGGAACATTTTTGTTTTTCGAATAATTATAAAATACTATTAAAAGCTACCTAAAATATATGATTTATGTAAAAGCGGACAGAATCAATGAATGGCTGAACTTTCTTCTATTATAACGAAAAATATGAGCTATTGGAACATTTTTGTTTTTCGAATAATTATAAAATACTATTAAAAGCTACCTAAAATATATGATTTATGTAAAAGCGCACAGAATCAATGAATGGCTGAACTTTCTTCTATTATAACGAAAAATATGAGCTATTGGAACATTTTTGTTTTTCGTATAATTATAAAATACTATTAAAAGCTACCTAAAATATCTGGTATGTGTGTCTCCACTCAACTTGCTCTCCATTAATATTAAGAAAAGTTGGGTAAAAGAAGAAAACTCAATATTAAAACTCAAAACTATATCAAATAAAGTCTTAAATCTATAGTCGAAAACAGAGTTAATAAAATCCCTAATATTTCATAAAACTATCGATAGATTGCAGAAGCAGACTTGAATATTTAGGAATGTTAGAAGAAAATGCTGTCAATTGAAAAGAATATCATTGAAAGCCGTAGCATAAATTCAGCATTTACCATGAAACATTTATTTATCCTATAGAGTAGCTGTAATTCTTCATATTACGATAATTGAGATACATATATTTTACAATATCTGTTACGTTGAACAACATTACATCCAGTAATTTTACACTAGGTACTAAAATAACGTCAGGTCATGGCAGTGATACCATAAGAGTTGTAAACTCAAAGACACACATACATAAATAGTGGGTGTGATGCTTATGATATTTTCCAATATATTCGACAAGGTGTGTTTTAAGCAAAATACAATGCTGCCATATATATGCCGGTATAAATTGACATTATTATATGGTGAAATTTACTGCTTCAGAACAGAAATGTACAACTTAATGGGGAACATATGCCCATGTGGAAATCTCCCCGGATTGACACTACGTCACATTTCAAGGTAGTAAAGTAATTTCAAGGTAGTAAAGTGGTTTCAAGGTAGTAAAGTCACATTTCAGCCACTTATCTACAACATAGTGGGTGCGGTGAGTAAAGCTAGACTAGTAAAATTATGAAATGAAAAAATCTGATGTGGGCAACACATGACTTTCCTTATATAATGCAATGAATTAACTACTTTTACAATTAAAAAAATGTTATTCTTATAGTAGATACTTATATTATTTCCAAGATATTGAATTTCCTTCAATTAGTCGTCATTTTCCTTGATTTGGCGTCATTTTTATCCATTTGGCGAGATTTTTGTTAATTTGGCAACAATTAAAAATGTGGCCAAGTTGGCGACATTCCGCCAAATTCGTCGCCAAAATATCGCCAAGCGTTATGGATGGAGAAATAAGTTATTCTTACAGCAGATAAATGACTATTGGTATTCAAATACAAAAGTATTATTCAAAGTATATTTTTTCATGAATGGAACGAGCTAGTTCCACGAAAATGATGTCACCAAATTTATCGCATGGTATTACATATGAAAAGTGAACATATTTCTCAATAGGAAATATTTTTTTTTTATTTTATATGACTTTTTGATAATTTTTTTGAAAAATGTGCAATATCTCGAGAACGTTTCATGTTAGCATTTTAAAATTTATGTCAATCGTTTTATCATAAAAAATATCTATTTGCGCAACTTTATTAGTGGTTTTGATTTTTTGTCGAATTTTTCAAAATTTCCCTCGAAAATTTTGGGGGGTTCTGAACATTCGATTGCGTATAAAAACAATAGGCTTCCAGTGTTTACGGATTGTGATTTTTGTACCAAATTTCGTTCGAATCGGTCCATTCGTTTGTCAGTTATCGTCTCACTGACACACACACACACACATACACACGCACACACACACACACACACACACACGCACACACACATACTCAGACACACACGCATACTTTCACACACACACACACACACACTTTCACACACACATACAGAGACATCACTTCAAAAATGTTTGATTCGTGATCAGAGATGCTTGAAACGTGCTCTCCCGTCGAAAACTCGAATTCGAATTTTCGACCCCGTCACAATACTTTCCTTATCCATTATGTATATAAGGAAAGTAAAAAGACGAATTGACTAAGGGGTGCAAAAAGGATGAATGTTAACGATAGATGAGTATAGAGTAGTGAAATATCAGGGAATTTGAAAAGAAATTCCTGTACCATTATGGTCTGGCATTGCATAAAGATTGCACCCTAAATTTATTTACTGACTATGTTATGTTATTATTAAGGTAAATAGTAATTTAGATTTAATTCAATTATGCTCATTTATTGACCTCCTCAGTAACATAATTCTTTACAACAGATGTACTATATGAAGTAAAAAATATGTCAGTTAACACACAAATGATGATTCATATGTCAGCATTTAAATAAATTAATAAATTATTTACTAATTTGCCTGACTTCCACCACATAATTTATATATTATTGGCATCAAATTTTATTGTGTAATAATATGTTTCTATATCTATTTTAAGTTTTTTCTTAGCATTAACAATTATATTTTAGCAAATTTACATGTAATTGACTTTTAAATTCACTATTAATGAATATTACAAAAGCACGTTTTAATTATTAAATATTTATTATCAAATATTAAGTACTAGCTACAATTATAATATTTTACGTCGTAATTATTTTACGTCTATCACGTAATGGACATTAAATCACCTGTACTTATTTTTTTTTAATCCAAAAATTTCCCGTTTTCAAAGAAATATGATCCTTTAAAGTTATTGAGATCAAAGAATTTTTTTTTCAACCATCAAGGAATCAAAAGCAGAATTATAATATACTTTGCAGCACTCATTACATGCATGAAAATGAAAGCAGAAATTTTTTCTTCATACGTCAAACAGAGTCATAAAGTATAATTTTCTTTTTCATAAATCTGGAAGAAAATTAGATATCTCAAGAAGTAACTGCCTTCACTTATAAAAACTTTTTCAAAGGAAAAACATCTTTACACTTTACGAATCAAATACACGGATATATATTTTTAGTCTCTCTCTGAATCCCTGAAATGAAAACAGAAGCTTATAAACGATGAATACATCCAATGTGAAGTAGCTTATGTTGATTTAATTTTTTTCATGATGCAGGATGCATGCTATTTTTGAATTGCACATTTTTAGCGTATCGCTTAAAAAAGATGTGGATATAATAAATGTTTTACCACGGCGTGATTTCTAAGTCAGATTTTTTTAAATCCCATCTTATTATGCCCACAATTTTTAAGCATTCAGTATTTTTACTTTCCTTATATACATAATGTATAAGGAAAGTATTGTAACGGAGTCGAAAATTCAAATTCGAGTTTTTGGCGGGAGAGCACGTTTCAAGCATCCCTGATCACGAATCAAACATTTTTGAGGTGATGTCTGTGTGTGTGTGTGTGTGTGAAAGTATGTGTGTGTGTGCGTCAGTGAGTCGGTGGAGACGATAACTGACGAACGAATGGACCGATTCGAATGAAATTTGGAATAAAAATCACAATCCGTAAACACTGGAAGCCAATTGTTTTTATACGCTATCGAATGTTCAGAACCCCCCTAAATTTTCGAGTGAAATTTTGAAAAAACGTCAAAAAATCAAAACCGCTAATAAAGTTACGGAAATAGACATTTCTTATGTAATTTTTTATTAGAAAACGATTAACATAAATTTTTGAACGCTAGCATGAACCGTTCTCGAGATATTGCACATTTTTCAAATAAATTTATCAACAAATCCCATAAATTAAAAAAAATATTATCTGTTGAGAAACATGTTCACTTTTCATATGTAATACCATGCGATAAATTGGGTGACATCATTCTCGTGGATCTAGCCCGTTCCATTCATGAAAAGAGATACTTTGAGTAATACTTTTGTATTTGAACGCCAATAGTCATTTATCTGCTGTAAGAATAAATTATTTCTTCGTCCATAACGCTTAGCGAGATTTTGGCGACCAATTTGGTGGAATGTCGCCAACTTGGCGACTTTTTTAAATGTTGCTAAATTAACGAAAAACTCGCCAAATGAATAAAAATGACGCTAAGTCAATGATAATGACTCATTGATGATGACGACATGGAAAATGACGACACATTGACGAAAATTCAATATCTTGGAAAGAATATAAATAACAACTATAAAAAGAATCTATTACTGTAAAAGTAGTAAATGCATTGCATTATATAAGGAAAGTCATGTGCTGTCCACATCAGATTTTTTAAAATTTAAATTTAGAAATATTTTGAAGATCTAGAATATTACTATCTAGAATACTATCCATTTTACTAATGATACTGGTATTTTTCATTTCAGAATACACTAATTATGAAATGTTTGAAAATTTTGCAGAGTTCTCTTTCACAATAAGAGCTTGAAATTTCGTCCCAGTAGTTCAACGGCAGAGTATCGGTTGCCCTGTTTGGAGATCCAAGGTTCGATTCCCGATTGAGGCCGTTAGGTTCTTTACAATTTGAAGCTACACCATTATGAATTATACCTATACAGGATTCCTAGGAAAGTCATCCACCCCAATACAATAACTTTGAAAGAAAAGGTCCTTAAGTGTTCATGTTAGGTCTATCCTTAGTTAAATGTCCGTATCCAATTGAATAAGAGTGATTGCAGCGCCACTAGTGGAGAATTTCAAACGTTAGGATAATAAATTCAGGCACAAAGCGAGATAGAAGGGAAATGACAACTACAAAGCTGTTGAGGATTGTATATTTAGTATGAGATTGGGAAAGATCAAAACGCGTATATGGAAGGAAATAAATACATGTCATAAAGTTGCGTCATCAGAAACTGTAATACAGTGGCATATGTAACGCTTGTCAAAGTATACGGTCATATTCTTAAGTAAAAACTGCATCGTTGCTGGCGAATAGCGATTTAATAAGGCTCTCCATTAGATTATCTTGGATATAAGTGATGTTTATTTTATCACTTCCCAATACGACAACAATTCATCAATAACCATATTATGTCGAATAAATGCCTTCCATAAGAGTTTTAATATCGATTCCTACTCATTACAGACAATAAACTACAACTTGGCAATTGGCCTTTTTCATTCATCTCGTTATGTTAAAAAGTTTCATTATTTTAACTTTTTGACAGTGGAATTGGCATTAAATTGGATTTAACAGTTGAAATTGGATTTAACAATGAAATTGGTGTTGTTCCCCCCAACTGGGGCATGTATCAAATTTTATTGTATACCTTTTGGTGATATGACACAATTCCTGTATAATAAAATTATAGCTAGCATTATTAACATCTTCACTTATTGTCAAGTATATAATTTGCTGCTTGTATTAAATAGTAGCAAAATGCTAAATTATTTTATGTAAAATATTACTTATTATATAACAATTTTATTAAAATGTAACATATAGATAATCCTAATGAATAGAATCCTAACAAATAGATTGTACTCAAAAAATGAACTTCACAGAATGAGTTTGCATTTACAAATATATTTTTCTAGCTTTAACATTTATTATTTTATTATAATTAGTAACTTAAGCAGTATATATTTCCATTGACAGAATTACTAGGTGTGTTACCCTATCTTGACCCATTAAAGACCTTAAGTAATTTATTACTTCAGCTTAATAAAATCTCATTATTTCGACACATCGCTACGACTTTACTGCAAGCACATTTATTTGATCGGCCGTGGTCACTTTACTATAGATAGACCTAAGATATAAACTCACGGTCCCTTACAAAGTTATCGGAGTGCTTAAATACTTTCCCCTGAACCATGCATCCAGGGGCCTCGCTGAGAATCGACATTGTAACATTTCGCGAAAGAAAATTAAATTTAGAGATTGTAATAAATATTTATCAAAAATTTTGGCGATTTTGAAATCAAGAGAAGTTGTGGTATACTAGTCGTAATGTATAGCACGATGAACATACCACTGCGTGTCTTTTCCAAACCTAATTTTCCGAATTTGAGAATTCATAAATCAAATCACATTTTTCAGATGGAAAGTGAAAATAAAATTCGGCAAATAAAAACTCCATTTGGCGAAAGAGAACTTCATTTGGTGAATAGATTGGCGAAAGAAAATTTCATTTGGTGAATAGATTGGCAAAAGTAATAAAAAATCCAGAGCAACCCACGTGTATCTACATCGTATTAAGTTTTAACGTTGATTTTATACAAATTTTATGAAGTTCAGATTTATTCAAAGTTTTTATCTAAATCACATTAAAATTATTAAAATTTTAATTAAGACCTATTATTCAACTTACCTACATCCAGTGCATTTCTTAAATTTATATATCTGCTTTTAAACTTAAATAGTCGCTTTTAAACATAAAAAATATCCGCTTTTCAACCTAAAGAATAGCAACTTTTCAACCTAAAGAATAGCCGCTTTAAAATTAAAGAATATAAACCTGCAGATTTGGCTAAAGCTTTTACCTGAATATAAGACATTTAATATCGAATATGAGCATTTCTTAAGCATAGATGATTAACATTTTCTCCAATCGATCTCTATTTTCTCCGTTTATCGTCATTGCATAGATCCCAGCGTGTTCTTAACATCTGCTAAGTCAACAGTTTTAAAAACACCGATAGACCTGAAGTTACCCCGCATGTTTTTGTTTATTTACAATTTTTTAAATCATGATTGTAATATTTCTGCAGTTTTTAGTTGTTCGGTTTGATCTGTACTATATTTTACTTATCAACACTTTTATACCAAAGTTTTAATGACAAAAAATATAAATCCTCTCGCATTGCACTAGGGTAAGCAGCCATTACCTGTATATTTCATTATTATAAAAATTTTGGTTGCCGTTCTTCAATTGAAAATCACCGCATCTAAAACACATATTTAAAAACTGGATATTTTTGTACATTCTAATATCTATGTTACATGCTATTTTGTGCAATAAAACTCAACAAAATACATCTAAAGGGGAGAAAAAACAATTTGAGTCTACAGGGAAATCACCCACTACTTAAATCAGATTTCTTTCCTGAAAATTGTAAAGAGCAAAGTAAACCATCATCCTCGGTGTCAGAAGCACCCATTTTTATAAATAATTTATTTTTCTTTTGAATAATGTATCCCTCAAAATATACTGCATGAATGAAAAGACAATCAACAGAATTATCAAAGAAAGAAAATATTTCAAATTAAGCTGTAATGCACTTTACATCTTGTATTTCATACATTAAAATGAACGTAATTTTTTTCTTTTCGTATATCAACAGCAGCTTCAAAATTTATCTTAAAAGTAGTAGAGAATTAGTTTTCAAAAAAATTAACTACTTTGCATTTATTAAACTATTTGAAAGCAAGAACACCTCCCACTCTTTCACATCAAGTGCCTGATGAACATTTTCCTCTCGTCCTGGAATGCAAACAGAACCTTAAAAAGTAAAGGGTACTCGTCGGAATGTAATTCGAGCTGTGTTATTTTTTTTTTCGTAAAATATGAAGCCATTCATTTAGAAATTGCACTTTTGAGGATTATCATTTCAAGAGGATATGGATATGATGATGCATTTTTAACATGCCATTATTATATATATATATGGAATAATTTGAAGTTTTAAGGCGTGTTATGCAAGGATAAAAACAAAACCATCTCTAATTAAAATTACAAGAATTTTGTCAGATTTTCAAACTCAGTTGCAAACTCAGTAATTTAACTTAGGTTTAACGAAATAGGAAAATATTTGCATTTAGTGGAATGGAGAATTTTATGCAATTCTGTGCAATATTCTATGCAGATGCAGTTACGTATTGGTATTTCACTTTTATCTACATAAAATAAACTGTCATAACGGCGTTCATACTTTTCTTATATACATAGTATAATGCGTATGGGGAAAGTATTGTGATAAGTCAAAAATTCGAAATAGAATTTCCGACGGAAGAGCACATTTCAAGCCTCCGAATACGAATCGAGCGTTTTTGAGGTGATGTCTGTGTGTGTGCTTGTATGTATATATGTATGTAGAGACGATATCTCTCGAATAAATGGAACGTTTCGAATGAAAATTGTTAAAAGAATTACAATCAGTAAATACTGGAAAGCTACTGATTTTAAATGCAATCGGATGTCCGGAAGACCCCAAATATTCGAATAAAATTTGAAAAAATTATCAAAAAGCAGAACTTCAATAATGCTAAGTAAAGGATCATATTTATAATTATCAATTTCAAGTTACTCGAAACAGAAGTTAATTGAATGCTTCAAACAATTTACATGATCCGGAAAAACCTCCAAATGTACAATTCAACATTAAAACACTGTTTCATAGACCTTATACATAATTTGTGTACTATAAAAGATGTAAATGCATTGCATTACATAGGGAAAGTTACATGTTTACTACATCAGAATTTTCATATTTCTGCAAAAGTTTAGAGTTTAAAATAATATTATCCAAGGATGTAGATTCGTTTTTAATTAAAATTACAAGGGTTTTTTTTATTTTCAAATTCACTTGCATATTCCTCTGTTCATTGAACGCGTTGGAGTAATATCATTTAGGTTTAACAAAATTGGAAAATATTTGCATTCGTGGAATGAAGAACGCTATGCAATTTTGTAAAATATTCTGTGCATGTACAGATACGTATCTGTATTTCATTTACATCAAATATAATTTCATAATCTCCGTTCATATGTTTGGAGTCTGACTTTGAAAAACATATGCCATTGAATTAGCAATAT
This sequence comes from Amaurobius ferox, assembly GCA_951213105.1. Classification (NCBI taxonomy): domain Eukaryota; kingdom Metazoa; phylum Arthropoda; class Arachnida; order Araneae; family Amaurobiidae; genus Amaurobius; species Amaurobius ferox. Next base: position 97,698,607 of record OX578139.1, on the reverse strand, counting down.
ATGACTACGTAGTAATTTATTGGACATTATCTGGCTCTGATAACGGTCTCGAATCAAAGGAGGCAAGCACTCCATAATCTTGTGAAAATGTTCTTCATATATAGAGACGCATGCACCTTCCAGACCTTTCAATAATATATTCAAGTTCTCCGGTGATTGGACGCGGGCCAAACGCTCTGCTTACTGCTATCCCAAAGATGGTCAATGGAATTTAAAACTTGGATTCCAGGTAGCCACTTTATTATTTCAAATTCAACAGAATGCTTCTAGAACTAACCAGTCTGGACTTGTATGATGAACAGCTGTCTATCTGGCATCTGTATTGAGATGCAAGATGGGCACACATCAATGCAAATGGCCGGTCATTAGTTCCACGCGCTGGAATGCATTGATAGTCAATACACGTATCAAAGACATCCAACTGAAGACACCATTAATGATTCAACACCAGCATGTACTGTTCCTAGGTGACATATGAGATACATGCTTTCATGAGGTTGGTGATAAATTTTCAGTCTCTCATCAGCGAAAAGATTTTAAATCAACATTCATCATTCCAGGCTATCCGTTAACAATTGTTGTCGGCTCAGTTTTGATGTCTTTCTTCTCAGGAAAAGTTTTGAGCCCGGTGTCGTACAGTCACAATTGAGACTTTCCGTAGGCTGGCGGCTCTCTGAGAGATAAAGTGAACGTTGCAGACTAACGTTCCGACTGGAAATCTCGTTCATATAGGAGTTGATTCCATAACGTCTCCTATCCCTAATTTAATGGCACTTCAGCGTATATGAAAAATTTATTGGAACATACAGCCATACAAAAAACTCGTTATCTAAATTTGTTTACTACAGATACACACTAGAATATGGGTAAAAATTCTTTAAATTCGAAACGTAAGTTTTTAAATAACTTTTACTCATTTTTAAATGTTTAAATAGTTATATTTGAAAAGAATGAAACGCAAGAACACTTCTTATTTAGTGATTTAAGAATATGCCTGTTAAAATTCTGTAAAATTACTAGCATGTTAAAATTCATTCTTTTCACCAAGACGCGAATCTGAATCTATTCAATTTTAAATATGTAAAATTGATTTGAAACAAATTTTGTAAAACAGTGAAATTTAGGCAGAACTGAAACTACGTAATAAAAATTGTGATTTCAATAGATAAATAGTGCTATAGTTGCAAATCTGTTACTTAAAATTATCTTGAGGATCAAAACTTCTGTTATCCATCTTAAAGCTTCTATTGCAAAAACTAGGTATATTTCTATGGATTATACTTTATTTCTAGGGCTTTACAAGGCGACTACGAGATTTGTGAACAAGAACAAGTATTTTCAATAAGTGCTCATCTAAATTGTGTTCCATTAATGTTGATGAAACAAGATTAAATATGTTAATATTAGCTGTTTGATCCACTTGAACAAGTAATAATTAAAGTTGAATTTCATCACCATGAGAATTAGAACGCGAAAGATCCAGGGTGTCTTATTTTGCACTTGACTACAATTTTTATTAACGAACGTTAAATAAATAACGTGATGAACGACAAAATAATCAACTTTATTCACTTCCTGTACCGTGAATACAAGCGGTTTTTTATTTCTGAATATTTTGCAGACTGTTACTAAGATGGTAATTGTTTATGTTCCCACAGTCCTTTAATGTCTGTGAAAGGTGTTAAAAGTTTAGTTTTATGTTCAGTTGCTCTGAAAGCATTTGATCTTTAAATGGTCTTAATGTTTATTATCCTCTTATTCTAAGCATATTGTTTTGCGGTAAGACTTTTCTTCGAACTCTGATCGTCAGAATGCAATTTTTCAACAATTTGCCAACAATCACTGGCAGTACCATCTAAGCTGGTTAGACTGACTAATAAACATCATCTGCATTCAGATGAATAAAATGTCCAAAATGGCTGTTTAGAAATCGAAATATGATAAAAATTCCTTGGAGGTGTCATAAAGAATTGCGGTATCGGGTATGACTGGTCAGTATTTTTTATTTTGATTAACTCATGTCGAGAAAAACCTCTTGATCAACTAATTTCTAATTATACTGCTTCCTGTAAAGTGAATGAGAACAATAATTTCAAACGATAACTGAATTATCCAGTTAGTAACACGCTGATTGAACGTCCTTGAGAAAAGGCTCAAACATATTTGTGAAAAACTGCTAAAACTTTGCTGTTGTACCATTCAGAGTGATCCACACAAAAGTTTTTAGTGCAACAGCGATCATTGACCGAAACTGGCTGTTTCCTTTATAGTTTCCGACCTTGGTTTCTCTTTCCAAATAAAGTTAGCATATTTAACTTCGTAAACTGGTAATTTATTTTATTTTTTGTTATATGCTTTCACTTAATTTATTGTAGATGAACAGTCAATTTTTATTTCAATTTGAACAAATGGTTTGCATTATTTTTGCTGTTTAATTACTGTTTCATTTCACATTGATTTGGTTTGTTTCATTTTTCAAGTTTTTAATTGGCAACGCTTTTTTTCTTAAGTGGCATGACAGCATTGCCTGTAAACAGATGCTTTTGTCTTAGCTGGAAAGTTCACTCAGTCTTTTCACTTTCCTTATATATGCGGCAGCAAAGACATCTATCAAAGATGCCTCACGAGCCAGTAACCGAATTATAAGAACAGAGGAGGAGCTAGCTTTTGCTCAGTGATTATAATGTCGGTCTACGAAGCATCAGGTCCCTGGTTCGGGACCACGGCGACGCTCAATCGCCACAATCATGACTGGACGTTTGAAAAAAGCGCAACCTTCCTTCCCAACGACTTCGCCTCTCAGCACGAGATGGCAGCACCAAAAAGGAGTCAGAAGCCTTGACACTCCCTTCCTGGTTGACCACGACTGCCCGTCACGCCGAGGCAACACGCCTCCCGGCCCTGACGTCACGCCGAGGCGACACGCCTCTCGGCCTCCTCATCAGCGAGGGGAGTGTGCGGCAGCAAAGACATCTATCAAAGATGCCTCACGAGCAAAACCCGAATTATAAGAACAGAGGAAGAGCTAGCTTTTGCTCAGTGATTATAATGTCGGTCTGCAATGCATCAGGTCCCTGGTTCGGGACCACGGCGACGCACAATCACCACATATACGTAATGTATAAGGAAAGCATTGTGACGGGGTCGAAAATTCGAATTCGAATTTTCGATGGGAGAGCACGTTTCAAGCATCCCTGACCACGAATAAACATTTTTTAAGGTTATGTCTGTGTGTGTGTGCCTGTGTGTATGTGTGTGTGTGTGTCACTCAGTCTGTGGACACGATATCTCACAAACGAATGGAGCGATTCGAATGAAATTTTGTACAAAAATCACAATCCGTGAATACTGGAAGCCTATTGTTTCTAAACGCAAACGAATGTTCAGAACCCCCTAATTTTCCAATGCAATTTTGAAAAAATCATCAAAAAATCAAAACTTTTAATGAAATTACGCAAACAGATATTTCTTGTGGAGTTTTTCGTTAGAAAACGATTGACATAAACTTCAGAACGCTAGCATGAACCGTTCTCGAGATATTGAACATTTTTCAACTAAATTTATCAAAAAATCCCATAAATTAAAAAATATATATTAACTGTTGAAAAACATGTTCACTTTTCGTATGTAATATCATGCGATAAATTTAGTGACATCATTATCGTGGATCTAGCTCATTCCATACATGAGAAAATATACTTTAGAGTAACACTTTTGTATTTGAACGCCAATAGTCATTTATCTGCTATAATAATAACTTATTTCTCTGTCCATAACACTCGGCGAGATTTTGGCGCAGAATTTGGCGGAATATCGCCAACTTCGCGACTTTTTTAAATGTTGCCAAATTAACGAAAATCACGCCAAATGGATAAAAATGGCATTTAATCAATGAAAATGACGACTAATTGACGAAAATTCCATACCTTGGAAAGAATATAAGTATCTACTATAAGAATTACCTATTTTTTCGCTGTAAAAATACTAAATTCATTGCATTATATAAGGAAAGTCATGTGTTGCCCACATCAGATTTTTATTCTGGTGAAAATGTCTTGATTTGCTTCCAAAACTGGCTGATACTTTTATATTACTTTCCTTATATACATATAATGCATAAGAAAAGTATTGTGACGGGGTCGAAAATTCGAATTCGAGGTTTTGACGGGAGAGCCCGCTTCAAGCATCCCTGAACACGAATCAGACATTTTTGAGGTGATGTCTATGTGTTGTTGTTGAGACCCAGACCGTCCGACCTACCAGAAAGGTGTTGAAAACCCAGGCCGTCCGGCTCGTCAACAAGGACTCTACCAGAAAGGTGTAAGGTAACTGTTTGGACGGCCGGGAAGTGCTACCCAATTTAGACCGGAACCCATTGGGGGTGATGATGTCTATGTGTGTGAAAGTTTGTGTGTGTGTGTGTGTGAAAGTATGTGTGAGTATGTGTGTGTGAAAGTATGTGTGTGTGTGTCAGAGAGTCTTTGGAGACGATAACTGACGAAAGAATGGGCCGATTCGAGCGAAATTTGGTACAAAAATTACAATCCGTGAATACTGGACGCCTATTGTTTTTAAACGCAATCGAATGTTCAGAATCCCCTTAAATTTTCGAGTAAAATTTTGAAGAAATCGTCAAAAATTAAAACCTTTAATAAAGTTACGCAAATAGACATTTCTTATAAATTTTTTTTCTTCGAAAACGATTAATATAAATTTTAGAACACTAGCACGAACCGTTCTCGAGATTTTTCAAATAAATTTATCAAAATATCCTATAAATTAAAAAAAATATTAACTGTTGAAAACATGTTCACTTTTCGCATGTAATATCATGTGATAAATTTGGTGACATCATTCTCGTGGATCTAGCTCGTTCTATTCGTGAGAAAAGATAGTTTGAGTAATACTTTTGTATTTGAACGGCAATAATCATTTATCAGTTATAAGAATAACTTATTTTTCCGTCCCTAACGCTTGGTGATTTTGGCGATGAATTTGACGGAGTGTCGCCATCTTGGCGACTTCTTTAAATGTTGCCAAATTAATGAAAATCTCGCGAAATGCATAAAAATGATTCTAAATCAATGAAAAAGACAACTAATTGAAGAAAATTCAATATCTTGGAAAGAATATTAGTATCTGTTATAAGAATAACCTATTTTTTTACTGTAAAATTAGTAAATTCATTGCATTATATAAGGAAAGTCATGTGCTGCCCTCATCAGATTTTTTTATATGTCCTTTCAGTAACGAATATTTCCACATACTGATATTTTCAATAATATTTTGTTTAATTCTAACAAAAATTCTAAATGGTGAAAAAAACTGATGATGTGTATCATTTGGTACCGAATTATAATCAAACAACATCAGCTACTTTTAACGAAAATTTTCCACAGATCATGTAAAATATCTGATAGTTCCTATAGATTACAGTCACCTCATAGCAATTGATCTGCCTAGAAAGAGAAAAAAATTATACTTTTTATAAAAAGTTCACTAATCAGCGATATTTTTACATAATTATTGGTTTAATAATAAGAGTATGCAGTTTTATTTCCACCTGGTACCATACTAAGTACTTGCATACTTGCTCTTAAATCAGTTAATGCATGCATGAAGATGAAAGTAGAAGTGCTTTTATAAAATCAAATCAACAGTACTTTTAGATACTTTTTTTAAGATCATCTCTTGAAGGAAATTGCATTTTGAAAAGATAACGAGATTTCGCATTGAAAAATATGAAAAATGTATTTCCTCGCGAATCAAATGTTCAATATACTTTTTTTTTTACCCCTGCTGAGATGAAAACTCGTTATTTTAAAGACTCCGAATACGTTTTCGAGTTAAAAAAACCCGAATACTTTTCTTTTAATATTTTACATGTTGTTTGTTCTCTACCATTCATTCTAAAATTGCTTTTTTTTAGAATATCGAATGAATGAGAAACTAATGTACTTTTTGAACATTGCATATTCATAACATGTGATAAATTTATAACTCAATTGATCAACTTGCAACTTATGAACATGACACGATTTTATTTCGCCTTTGCAATGTACATGAATGTAAATTAAGATAAGACTAAATGCTATAAAAGCTTATTGATCACGTAACTCATTATGATAATGAACATGTCGTTGGATTTATAATTTATGCCGATTGAGTTTTACTCGCTTAAGTAGGAGACAATTGCTGATATTGGATGCAAATCGGAAATGCAATATTGAAGACATGAGTGCTTGAGTTTATTTAAATTTTATCATATGCATTTCTGCATAATTTTTTGAATTAATAAATGGTTTTGCTACTGCATCATCTACAAATAAAATAAGTGTAAAATAATTCCTTAAGATATATTTAATGTACAAAAAAGTTAGGAAATGTTTATAGGGTATTTTAGAAAACACAAAGCTTTCCTATCATATAAACCTTTTGATAAAAGATTTCCTACATACTCAAGTATAGACATTCTTAACCATAATAACTTCTTGCGAACTACAAGGTTCTTTTATAACCAGACGATTTGCTCTGGTCTTAATAACCATAAGAACCAGATTAAATCCAGTATATACGATGAGCGTTCCGAAAGTAAGTTTCCTAATGCCTTTTCACAAGGAAGCTTTATTATAAACAGAAGCAAACAATGACATAACAAAAATCAAACTTTTGGCGATTTTTCCACATAGTCGCAACTGGGGGCGCGGTAGCCCATTGGTTAGCGCGCTGGAGTTGCACTCGGTAGGCCCGGGTTCGATTCCAGCCACTGCCAAAAACTGCCGCCGTGTTCACGCGGAGTACGATCACGTTAAACATGTGGGTCCGTAAGTCCTTCCGAGAGGTTGGTGGTAGGGGAAGGAGGGTACGGTCCCTGTGGATGCCTCCCCCACTGGGTTCCGGTCCAAATTGGGTGGCACTTCCCGACCGTCCAAACAGTTACCTTACACCTTTCTGGTAGGTCGGACGGTCTGGGTCTCAACATAGTCGCAACTGGGGCGCGGTAGCCCATTGGTTAGCGCGCTGGAGTTGCCCTCGGTAGGTCCGGGTTCGATTCCAGCCACTGCCAAAACTGCCGCCGTGTTCATGCGGAGTACGATCACGTTAAACATGTGGGTCCGAAAGTCCTTCCGAGAGGTTGGTGGTAGGGGAAGGAGGGTACGGTCCCTGTGGATGCCTCCCCTGCTGGGTTCCGGTCTAAATTGGGTGGCACTTCCCGACCGTCCAAACAGTTACCTTACACCTTTCTGGTAGGTCGGACGGTCTGGGTTTCATCAACAACAACATAGTCGCAACCGACATTAATATATTTGTCGTACCGTGAAATCAATTTCAAGACACCATCCTGGTAAAAATTGGTGCCCAGCGATTTAAGAACGTTCTTCACAGCCTGCTGCACCTCTTCATTGTTTCAGAAATGACGTCCGGATAGTGCTGATTTCAATGCAGAAAAAAGGTGGAAGTCTGATAGGGCAAGATCGAGGCTGTAGGCCAGGTGATCCAATCTCTCCCATCCCAGGCGACGAATGTGTTCTTTTGTGTCCCTTGCTGTGTGGGATCTTGCATTATCGTCCAAGAACAAAACCCCTCGACTCAAGAGCCCTTGCCTCTTGCGTGGAATGGCGAACTTCAGTTTGACTGAACATTGAACACCAGCGCCCAACCATTTGACGCAATATGACGTCGTCTCATAAACGCTCTGTAGGGGTCGATGGATATCTGAAACACTAGTACCACGCACCCATTCATAACGCACGACAGCACGTATTTCCATTTGCGACCACGTTTTGAGCACACGTCTTTCTGCCGTACTGATTTGTAATAGACTGAACTCGGGCACGGCGGTCTGCTGCTTATCTCTCTCTCTTCTTCGACACTTTGCGCATGCGTCATTGCTCCTCTGTTGTCGCTCCTTCCGTTGTGAATTCGGGAAAGGTTGTTTTTTGTCATGGGAATGTGTTTCTCACTTTGTATTACATCTTCTCTGTGAATAAATATGACAAAACTTATTTTCGGAACATCCCTCGTAGAATCCTATATATGCATACATGCTTCTACTGGTTGAAAATCCACTTTAACTATACTCTGGCCTTAAGATCCATATGAGCCAGATTGAATCCCATCGAACACATAGGTCACTCGATTGACCCTAGGGTTGTATAGAATCCTATGCATGCATACATGCTTCTACTGATTGAAAATCCACTTTAACTATACTCTGGCCTTAAGATCCATATGAGCCAGATTGAATCCCATCGAACACATAGGTCACTCGATTGACCCTAGGGTTGTATAGAATCCTATGCATGCATACATGCTTCTACTGATTGAAAATCCACTTTAACTATACTCTGGCCTTAAGATCCATATGAGCCAGATTGAATCCCATCGAACACATAGGTCACTCGATTGACCCTAGGGTTGTATAGAATCCTATGCATGCATACATGCTTCTACTGATTGAAAATCCACTTTAACTATACTCTGGCCTTAAGATCCATATGAGCCAGATTGAATCCCATCGAACACATAGGTCACTCGATTGACCCTAGGGTTGTATAGAATCCTGTGCATGCATATATGCTTCTACTGATTGAAAATCCACTTTAACTATACTCTGGCCTTAAGATCCATATGAGCCAGATTGAATCCCAACGAACACATAGGTCACTCGATTGACCCTAGGGTTGTATAGAATCATGTGCATGCATACATGCTTCTACTGATTGAAAATCCACTTTCACTATACCCTGGCCTTAAAATCCATATGAGCCAGATTGAATCCCATCGAACACCTAGGTCACTCGATTGACCCTAGGGTTGTATAAAATCCTTTGCATGCATACAAGCTTCTACTGGCAGAAAATCAACTTTAAACTGTTCTTTGACCTTAAAGATCCATAGGAAGTAGATTGAATCCAGAGTATTGAATCCATGTGGTCCCTGTGTTGAAGAAGTTATTTTGTGAATGAAAAAGACTTGAACGCCCAAACAATCCGATCTAGTGTAATCAATGATTTGCAATTGTAGACAAAATAAAGTTAAGTTTTATGTGACAAAAATACTCTTTGCTTTCTATAGAGCAGTTGGATTACTTCCTTCTGTGCAAGGAAGCTGTGTCCCTTTGGCTGAGACTTCTTTCTGGAAGGGATTTTGAATTCAGAAAAGTTATCAACATCGTTTATTAATACTTTATAACATAGTTTCTTTTGGTAAGTAATTCTTATGCAACTCATCTTACAGTCACTTGTTTACATTCTGCATCCATCCATTAAAATGAGGCTTCGTTGTAGAAATAATCAAAGTTTGATGACCATTTAAACTCAAAAATATTGTAATTGAGCTGACGCAGAATTTAGATGCAAAGAAAATATGCAAAAATAAAGCGGTTTTGGGACGGATGCAACACAAATTTATATTTATATAAATATAAAAGAACTTTTTACAATAAGAAAGGAAGATGGATGGCATATTTTATTTTAAAATGGGTCACGTGATCTCGTCATATAATATGGGTGCAATTATTATTTTAATTTTTATTTTAAAAACTACCGAACATATTTTGCTGAAATTTCTTTTTATATATTTTATGGGATAATTTCAATATTTTTTAACATTTCCGAAGCAATTTGTGAATTTTAAATTCGCTTAAAAAATGTTTGCAAAATTTGGTCCCATAGGGTTCAGTGTATTTCGTTTTATCAACCCGGGTTCAATCCAAAACTATTTGGGTGATATTATTAATTTACATTCCCATATGTCCCAAACACCGTTTCACCAACATACTAAAATTTCATTTTGATAAAGTCATTTCTACGGCAGTTATCGTGCAAACGGACAAACAGACAGACAGACAAAATGAACAAAGTCATAAATGCTTTTCAACTATGTTATAAAGTATTAATAAAGGATGTTGATAGTTTTTCTGAATTCAAAATCCCTTTCAGATAGAAGCACGAAAATAGCGCATTGTTTATAAATGTGTCAACATACTGAATGGGAAAATATATTAAATCTTATTTCTGCGCATGAAAAAATGATTTAATTGTTAATTCGAGACACAATTAGAAAATTTATATTTATAAAGTTTTCTTTCTAGTTTTAATAGTTGGCAGCGAGTGGATATCAAATTGTAGTTTCATTATTTCTAAGAGGCAAATTGCCGTAATTTTTTTCAAAATCTCTTTTTATTGTCACTTCAAAGTCAAAATTTAAAATGTTTTATCTTTTTCCGTTAATCTGAAAGCTGAAATGGATCGCATGAGACAAAAACCAAAATTCTAGCAAGAGTAGTACTCAATTATTAAAAAAAGTGATTTTGAGATTTTATTAAAATATTCTTTTCTATCGTCACTCTTAATTCAAATTTTTGATTTTTTTTTCCTGTAGCCTGGAAACTGAGACGAATCCAATAATACCAAAACCGAGAGTCCCGCTCAAGTGTAAATGGTCGATAATTTTGAAAAGTGGCTTTGAGTGTTTTGATTATCTCTTTACACAGCCAACCCCAAAATTCGAATTGTCAAAATTTTATATTTTTCCCGTAGTTTTAAAGCTGAGACAAATCAGATGACACCAAACCCAAGTTTCTAGCTCGATAATTTCGGTACGAAATCCAATCACCCAGTCAGCCATTCACTTCAGTACATATAAAATATAAAACTAGTTTTATGTTCTATAAATTTTGCGGTTTATTAAAAAAATTTTTATGTCATCTTTAAATCAAAAGCAACCTTACAGAGTAGAAAGATATTGTGCCCAATCACCTTTTCACGAACACACTTGGCGCAATCCTGACTCCGCCTAAACCGTAACTACCGCCAAATGAATCTTCTCCGTAATTTGAGGTTCTCATTGGGATGCAGACAACGTGCCAAGGTTTCTCTATTGCGCAGTTGAAACCAGTTTTAAAGCATTCCGTTTGTTTCGTGCGGAAGTGTTTTAGATGTAAATAAACACTTGAGAGTTTTATATTATTATTATTCTCGTGGTTCTTCAATGAAAGTGGCATTCATTGCTGAGAGTATTATATGTGTTTAATGAGAAACAATTGGGATTTTATCAATTGACTATCGCAGTTGCAATTATGTTATTGTAACTATAATTATTAACTTTGATATTAGTCTTAAGTTACAGTACGTTATTGTAACTATAAGATAATTAAATTATTCCTCAAAAGAGGTGAAGTAATGCGGCTGATAACATATCTAGGGGCAATCGAGAAGATTCAATTTCTGTATCCGGTTACAAAGGAGTCTTGCTTAGTGCTCAAATTAAGCCAAGCGTTTTATTATTAGTACAAGGTTGCACGGCTGGCCTTGTTTCAATAGGAGATAATGCAGTGTAATTTAAATAATTCTTTACATGGTCGGAAGAGTGTAGCTGGTAAGACGTCTGAATGCGAACTAGAATTTGGTTTCGGGTTCTAGCTAATTATTGCTTCCAGGTGAAATTAAGTATAAAACTTTACATTTATCAAATGAAATATTTAAAAAAAAAATTGGTTATTTTTACTTTTCTTATGTACATAGGAGAAGTCGACATTTCGGATTTGAGTTTTCGAAGGAAGAACACGTTTCAAGCATCCCTGAACGCGAATCGACCGTTTATGAAGGGATGTGTGTGGTGTATGCGTGTGTGTGTGTGCGTGCATGCGCGCGTAAGTACGTGCGTGTGGAAATATATGTGTGTGTGTTCGTGAGTCTGGAGACGATATCTCACGCAGGAATGGAGCATTTGTAGCAAATAAAAATTCATAGCAAGTAAATTAATGATTTAAATTTTGGAGTAAATGCCTGCTGAAACTCAATAAATACCACCATTTATACTATTGTATAGAAAAAGTCTTGTTTCCTTGGAAATATTCTAATTCGAAATTTTGACGAATAACCATATTTTTAGATCCCCTGAACCCATTTCATAACTGTCTATGTGCGTCTGTGCAGGTATCTCTGTGAGGTGTGGATAGGCAAATTCGCGAACAAATGCTCTTATCGTTATAACATTTTATGTATAGATGCATTGTGTGAAAAAGTAGAACGATAGAACATTTCGTAATTCTTATGATCAGAAATCAAATTAATCGAATTAAGGAAGACAGTGGTAATTCGCAATGATGGTAGTATACTGGATCATCTCATGTGTCCTTTTGTGTCTCTTTAACTTCCGAAGTGCTCCAGAACTGTAAAACCAGGATTTACTATAGAAAAGCGGCTATGCGCTATCAATTGAATACTTTGCAGTGCCTCTACCAACGAATTGAGGAAGCTGGAATTCCAATTTTGAAAATAAAGCAAGATGGAGAAATATTTTGTATTACAAAATTGCACTGTTTAGTATGGAAATACATATAGTTTGCACATAACGTTTACACAGATGATAAAGAATGGGATCAACGAAAAATTATGCAAACGTCCTGCTATACTGATGAGAGAACAGCGAGGTATACGCATGTGAAAATAATAATCCGTGTAATAAATTCATTTTAACTTTTTTTATATATAAATATCATTTTTGCAGTAAACAATAACTTTTATATAACATTTGCAGAAAAATGATGCTGTAAAATAATTATCCCTTTTCGTTGGGATCATTTTATGCCGTCTGTTTACTTGTTAGATACAAACCGTTTGTCTTTCCATACTAAATATAGGACGGTCTGTAGCTTTGCACTTGTAAATAATCGTCAATTGCTTCGTTTTCGAGATAGAAATTCTAACTTATTTAATTCGCCACTGGAGACGCTGCAAACATTATCAATCGATAGCATATAGTCACTTTCCCAATTGTAGACCCGGCTTTTGCGCCTTTAGGACACTTCAGATGAAAGTCAAAGGTATGCAGATTTATGAAGGAACCTCACATATTATAAGAAGGAATTGATAAATTGAACAACCAAAAATGCTGATAGTATCAAAATAATTTTTATTATCATAGATAGCCAAATGCATCCATTGGCGTCTGTAAGTTATCTCCAACTTCAACATTTCAAGAAATTCTACAAAATATTTAAAAATAATAACTTGTGTAAGGTATCACACAAGTTAAATAATATATTGTTAAAGCTATCGTTATCAGATCGATAACCTGTATTTTCAGTCTGATAATGATTGTAATACAAGTAGAAGTAAATAATGTGGAATATGAACGAATAAAAAAGTGGAAGGGAGAATCGCATTCCAGGAACTTTCTCAAAGTAAAAGGATATCTGTTATTTTTTTTTATTATTATTATATCTAAGGCACGTTACTATAACTATACTAATATTATTAGCACGTCACTGGTCTGGGTCTGGCCTCACTATCTGGATCTGCAATCAATTTTTTAAATTAAATAATACCACTAACTAATATTATGATTTTTGTAAACAATATGATTTGCAAAATGTAGTTCTTTATTGCGTATGTATATGTTAGGAAGTTAATCAATATTGTCCAATCAAATCATCACTTGCTAGAAATATAAGAAGCTACCATTTATATAAAATAAAATATTAAATTAAAACATTTAAAACCGTTAAAAATTTATTTGCACAATTTTAACATAATATCGTAAGTAAGAGGCACACGCTGTTCGTTATAAGCAAAAAAACCTTTCTATTCTTAAATATGAAAATAACACTTAATCAAAATGACAGAATGCTTTGTTGTTGTTGTTGAGACCGTCCGACCTACCAGAAAGGTGTTGAAGACCCAGACCGACCGGCTCGTCAGCAAGGACATGAGCAACCGATTAGTCGGCCGGTACCAGAAAGGTGTAAGGTAACTGTTTGGACGGCCGGGAAGTGCCACCCAATTTGGACCGGAACCCAGTGGGGGAGGCATCCACAGGGGTCGTACCTCCTTCCCCTACCACCAACCTCTCGGAAGGACTTACGGACCCACATGTTTAACGTGATCGTACATTATCGTGAACACGGCGGCAGTTGTGGCAGAGTGCAAATCCAGCGCGCAAACCACCGGGTTTCCTTGCCCGAAATGTGCCAACAGCACGCGGTGTTCCCAGGTGGTGGCAGAATGCTTTGTGTAATAACTAAAAAAAAGTAAATTTACGCATAAACAATAAATAGCAACAAATAATCTGATAGCTGTTTCGTTGATGTAATGGTTTATATTCTTCATCATATTATTCATTCACATTGCTGGCCACCTTCCACGACTCAGACCGTCCGTTCGACTCAGACCGTCCGACCTACCCAAAAGTGTAAGGTATCTGTTTGGATGGCCGGGACAGCGTCACCCAATTTTGACCGAAACCCAGTGGAGGCGACATCCACAGGGACCGTACCCTACTTCCGACCGTATCTTGCTTAAGTCTTCGACCTAAGATATTTTCCCCCAACCACACCTACAATTTGTGTGACGTGTATTTATTGGGGCCATGACTTTCCGGGCCAAGACTGTCATAAATCGGTGACTAAAAGTCTGCGCTTTGTTTCATTGTAAAAATCACACAACTGCATAAGTTGCTACCTGGTCTCACATTTATATTTCAGAAAAATAATATGAATAAGATTCAAAATTGATATTTCTCAAATTTATATCACAGAAAAATAACTTTTCGAAAAAACAAAGTTAGCAATATGTCTGGATAATTCTTAAAACTAGATTCACGTTTTTATAAATCCGACACCATATTTTGTAAATATAATTTAAACTCCATATGCATAAAACAGATTTTTTTCAAGATAAAACATAGTATATTAGATTATACCAAGGATTAGAAAAAATACGTAAACAAATTTAATATGAATAAATAAAATAGCACTGCGCTTGCGTCTGTAATTAGATAACAGAAATTTAAAATTCAAATCTTTGCAAAAGAAAGATTATGTTTTGTGTATTGTTAGTGCTTTGTGTTTTTGCATATTTTTAAGCCTATTTTACATATGGGATCGAAAAGGCTAAGAGAGAAACGTTAATACAAAACGGAGATATATCAGATTTAAGATAACATATGTAAAATCTCATACAGGCAGCATATATGCTATTTTAAACTCATGTGGGCTTTTTCTTTAGACACAGACAATAATTAATGTTTTGTCACCGGAAAAATACATGGCACGTATACTTTCTTAAAATTACATCAGATTTAGTTTTTTAATATATTTTTACCTTAATCTATTATACGTGGTAACGTATTGGGAAAGTATTGAAATCATGTCGAAAATCGCAACTCGAATTTGCAACGGATCTACATGTTTTGGGAACCTCTAGATAACGAAAACATTATTTGTAGTGTAAAGTCTGTATGATCTGTCTGTGCAATGCATGTATTCATTCTACATCAAAAACTAATAGACAAAATTTCATAAAATTTTATAGGTTAAGTCATTTGTGGGTTATCCTTATGCAGATAAGGTTTTGTTACGATTCGAAATAAAAGAACCTGCCTCTTTTTGCAAAATGGCCCTCAAAAACTGTATGTATCTACTCTAGCGAAACAACCAACTGATCAAATTTCACAAAATTTGGTACACAGTCACTTTTGGGTTACCATGGTATTGATTAGATTTTGCTAAGATTCGGAAGAAAAGAACCTGCAGTTTTTGCGAATTTGCCAGCAAAATTCATCAAAATCTAAAATGGAAGATTGCGTATGCTCAAATGTATCAAATAAATTCTTGTTTTATACTTAATTTTTGACGATAAAAAGAATAATACCAACTCCTTTATTCTAGGACTATCCGTTCTCGATATATATATATTTCTTATTTTTGCTACGCCCTCTTTAAAAATATGTCGCTACCAAATGAAAACAAAAATTGATATAAAAACAAAAGTTCAGTATAATGTTAGATAATCATGCGTGTTATTTTGTACAATCAGACTCACTTTAATGAATTATTAAATAACTAAAGAGAAAATAAATTTGAGTCTATAGCTAAAGTCATGTGCTGCGTACATCAGATTTTTACTTTCTCGACATGCATGTATTGGGAAAGTAATGTAACGTGCTCGAAAATTTGTATTCGAGTTTTCGACAGAAGAATGTGTATGTCTGTATATACGTTAGAGTTTATGTTAATGTGTGTTTGCGAGGCTGTGAACGCGATATCTCACGAATGGCTGAAGCGTTTCGAAAGCAAATTTGGTTCGATTATTACAATCAATGAATATTGGGGCACTGTTGATTTTAAACGGAAGCGAAATAAATTTTCGAATAAATTTTTCGTAACATTAAAAAATCGGATTTTTTACTAGTGTTAAATAAATAATCATTTCAAACGGCATCTTTATTAGAAAACTAATGATACAAATTTTAGAACTCTAGCATAAACCGCTCTTGAGATACTGCATAATAATTCACAAATAATGATTTGAAAGAATTAAAAAGAAAGCATTAAAATATCCGGACCTTCAACACTGTTAAATATGTAATCATTCCATATAAATGTTTAATTTTATGAAACGAATGAAGTCAACTTTAAAACACTAGTATGAACCGTTCTTGATATACTGTTCGTTTTTTTTTTCAAATAAATTTATCAAAAATTTACATAATATTAAAAAAGTAGTTAGTACCGTTCAATATATATTCACTTCCCATGTGCAATATTATGTTAACACTTACCTCAACATCATTCCTTGTGGATCCAGTTTGTTCCATTCACGAGAGAAGATCCTTTTGTAATAGTTTTTTATTACAACACTAAGGAATTAACAAATAGTCTGTTTCACAGGATAATAAATGAATGGCCATTGGGTTTTGATAAGGGTTTTGCATGTGATTACGAAAGTCACTCTATTTGGACTAATACAATGCCGAAATCGCCAAATTTCAATTTATTTGGTGTTGATTTAATTCCAAAAACATTGAGCTGTGCATCTCGTTCACTATTTATTTCGCAGTAGAAAAAATCATAGATTATGTAAGGGAAGACCTGTGCTGACTATATTTTTTTTTTATTTGCTGACCTAAGTGCGTCAAATTTCGCCAATAACTTAATAGCCATAACTTAATAGCCATAACTTAATCGCCATAACTCGGTCGCCAATAAAACTTAAATATCTCTGAACAGTTTGTCTTAAGAGTAATTTAATTCGGACTTATTTTTAATAAAAAAAATAATAAGTACTAGCAGAATAAGTACCTTACAGAGTTCACTTCGACAATAAGAGCTTGCAATTTCATCCCAGTAACTCAATGGTAGAACGCCGACTGACCAGTTCGAAGATCCACGGTTTGATTCCCGGTTGGAGCAGCAAAGTTCTTCACAACCCGTTCTTCTTGTGCAGGATATAATATAAAGAAACTTAAAATTTGAAATTCATAATTTAAAATTCACAATTTAAAATTCAAAATAATTTTTCAAATTTTGAATTTATAATATTTGAATTATTTCTTTAAAAATTTATAATAATTCTCACAATAACGAAAATGTGAGTTCTCCCAGGGCTGAGATAAACAGAGAGATAGAAGTGCAACTTACAATTTTATTTATATAGATAGTAACAATTTCGCAATTAAACAATAGCATCTTTGCCGACTATGTTTTTTAGGACTAATTATTAAGGGCAAAAATATGGAGAAATTTATGGTTTATGAGATTAAAAAGTTTATTTCAATTAGTAAATTATTTTTCATAGTTCTAGAGGTAGAAGCATGAACAACGATAGGATAACGTTATCGGGTTTTTAATTGCATTTATTGTAGGGAGGCTATTATAGAGAGGACGTTGTACTTAATGTTAAATATCATAAAAACCCAATGTTACTAACCAGTATCGTACTATAATCGTCCATTACTATAATCGCCCATTACTATAATCGTCCTGTTCTAAAACTAAAACAACACTATATGTTTTTATACTTTCTTTCAAGTCTGAACTACTGACCTAGACATTGCACTCTATTAATTCCGTATATAAGTAATATATTACACATTTATTAACCTATGAAATTCCCGATATAAAATTCGCGAACAGAACGAACTTGATAGAGAACTCTACTTTATGTTTTGTTCGACTTCCGTGCGGAAGATGCTTTCATCTCAGTGGCGGCGGAAATTTTTCAACCACGCAATTCCACGCTCTGTCAATAACATCTGTTAATGGGGTACCAAGGCCACTTATACAGTGTGAAAGAATGCGTCAATTGGTTTTCTTTCAATATTTCTTGAAACAGCATTTATTAGTTCAATTTTTTTTAATGACTTTTTAGTTTCGCAGTATAAAAACAATTTGTTTTTATTTTTGTTTCTTAGTTTATACATTTTTTACTTTCCCTATATACATAGTATGATGTAGAGGGAAAGTATTGTGATAGTGTCGAAAATTCGAATTCGAGTTGTCGACGGAAGAAGCGCTTTTCAAGCATCCCTGAACTCAAAATCAATGTCTCAGAGGTGATGTGTGTGTGTGTGTGTGTGTGTGTGTGCGTCCGTGAGTCTGCGAAGACGATATCTCACGAACGAATGAAGTGTTACAAACGAAATTTGGTACACAGTGTATACAATCAATGAATACCAGTATCCTATTGATTCTAAACGCAATCAAATGTTTGGAAGATTTCCTAAAGTTTCAAATGCAATTTTGAAAAAAATCGTCAAAAAATTAGAATATTCCATAACGGAATCCAATATTGGCGTAATATTGTAATGAAAATATTTGCCAATATTGGAGGCCAATGCAACCCCAATATTTGTCTAACATTGGGATTATATTGGAAATATTTCGAATGTAATGCCAAGATATACGATGTTGGACCAATATTAAATGCTACAAGGGTATGCTTAGCTTGAGAATTATTGTCCTTATGCTTAAATTGAAGATTCTTGCAATTATGCTTTGCTTGAAAATTACTGTTCTTATGCTTAGATTAAAAATTATTGCTCTTATGCTTAATTTGAAATTATTGTACCAAGTATCATGTGAATAGGTCAACGCTCTAAAGATATATTCAATCAGAAGACTCACAAAGCATTTCCTTGAGTTCAATCCCCGAAGTCGCCCAAAATGACTCCCGTACTTGGGCAGAGAATGGGCAGGTTAAATTTGTAGGTTTTATGGGTTATGGGAAGGATTGTACGATTTCTGTAATTGCCCTCCACATTAGGTTCCGGTCTAAAATAGGAATCATTGTCTCAGTCGTCTGAAAAGTGCCCTTACAACTTCGGTTAAGTCGGACGATCTAAGTAGAAATGATGGAAACATTCCAGAAATGTCCCCAGAAGGTCAAAACGAAATAAATGGCATTTACATGTACTGATATATGGGAATGATTTGCCCAGTTTCGGCAGCTAGATAAGTCAGCAAAACTCTTTGAACAGGTGTACTTTGATAATAATGACTAGTAAATTGCTAATACTCATCGAAATATGTACAGTTTATTTGTATGCAAAAATTGTAAGAATTCATTTCTGTAAAGTGAATACTATAGCAGAATTATTGGTATATTCTCGTTAAAGGCAAAGTAGAAATGTTAAAATCCCTCACAACATGTACGTCCAAAAATAATATATGTATATATATATGTATATATATCATATTCCCATATATCATATATATATATATATATGGTGTCCAAAAAATGACTGACATATTTGAAAAATGCATTAAAAAACAGAGGACGAAAGAAATGTAAGTATTTACACACTACGGTGTAACCCCTCACTGGGTTCCAGTCTAAATTGGGTGGCACTTCCTGGCCGTCCAAACAGTTACCTTACACCTTTCTGGTAGGTCGGACAGTCTGGGTCTCAACAACAACAACACTACGGTATAACATTATACGGGCTCGAAACATTTTACTACGAAACATTTTACGGGTTCAAACATGGCCAGTCCAAAATTAGGATATTTTGCTCTGAAAACCATTGTTTGATAGAACAGTAGGTGTGTTTGGAGGCATTGCCGTGCTCAAATTCCCATTCAGACTCACCAAGAAACTCACCGAATGTAATCAAATGTTTCTTGATACTTCATTGAATTTCGTCTTCCTTGAATAATGACAAGGAGGTCCGACCATTGAAACCAAATGCCCCCCAAACCATCACTGATTTACCGGCCTGTTGTCTGCTGAACAGGGTCCTTTTCTCTTTCCTGAGGTCTTGCCAATAAGAGTTCCAGCCATCAGGGCCATTCAAAATTCTATTTTTCCTCGTCGCTGAATATTACTGAGATCCATTTGTCTTCATAAGACATGTACTTTCGAGCCCAATCCATTCTGTCCTTCTTATGACTCGGTTTTAAACATGATTTGGAAACCATTTTCTTCAGAACAATGTCGCTGCATTCCCTGATACGTCTTTGCATTGTGTCCTTTGAGATCAGTACGTCGAGGTTATTTTCTAGTTGACGTAAGGATATGTATTTTGTTGACACTAATCTCTGAATCCGTCGATCTGTCTACACACTCGTTACACGAGGTCGTACCCATCTTGGCTTTCTATCGAAATGGTAGTCCCTGGCAAGTACTTGATATACACCGTACTTTGATTGATTTATAGTAATAGCAATTTCACGAGCAGTCTTACCTTCAGATTTTAACTTTAAAATCCTTGAAATCCCCACTTTCCTAAACTCCAAAGACTCCGGCGTTTTGATTCACAAGCAGAAGTTATCTCTTTGTTTTCCTACCACTGAGAAGAACGTCATTGAAACGCCATCAGCACGTGTTTGTAAAATTTTGCATAAAGTGCTTAAACTTTTGAGACAGTATTTTTTCGTCAAACTTTTCAAAACGTAATTTTTAACACATTTTTAGTGTTGTACATAATAAAATGGGTTTATTTTATTTCATTTCGATTACATTTTGATTATTTAGTGTAAATTTTATTTCATATTTTTCTTTCTAATTTTATGAACATCGGTATTCTGTGAGTAAACTTTTGAGAAGGACCTTATATATATATATATATATATATATATATATATATATATATATATATATATATAGATATAGATATAGATATATGTATATATACATATATATGTATATATATATACATATATATATACATACATATATATATATATACATATACATATATATACATACATATATATATATATATATATATATATATATATATATATATATGTTTGACACCTAACTCTGCAAAGAATCCCAATCAAAACAACAGGCTGTTAAACAATTAGCCTGAGATTTTCATGATACAAAATTCCAGAAACGGAGCAAAATAATTGAAAAGTTTGACTTTTTGTTCTGTTTTATGTTCGATGGATATTTTTATCTGTCGGAAACTCCCTCGACCACGCAATTTCTCATTCTGCCACGGAAGGCTGTTGTGGGATTTAAAGCCATTAAGGCGCAATAAAATGGATTCATTTAGTTTTAAAGAAATGAAATAAACAATCAGCGATTAATTTCACGAACCTTCCTAATCATAATTTCGCACTTTGAAACATTAATGTATGTATATTGAAAACCATAAAAAGTTAATGAATAGGTTAAACGGTATATATAGTATATGTGCATTTTACTACGAAACACACGCAGATCAAAGACAAAATAAACATTACGGATTTATATATATATATATATATATATATATATATATATATATATATATATATATATATATATATATATATATATATATATATATATATATATATATGTATATATATATATATATACTCTAAGACAATAAAATCGCTCACCCCCAAAATAATCCAATAGTAATGAAACTGTACATGCCTACCTGTCGACCGAATATGCAAATGTTCAAAAATTCGCAGCCAATAAATGAATAGTGGGAACTACAGCGCATTGCAGCTGAGCACCATGGCGGTGTATATAAGGAGCGAGTTTTACTTTCAGGAACAAAACGTGCAGTGGATTTCGATTGCGTTTTCGTACTTTGATTGTAACAATGCCTTATCAGCGAATTCGCGGCCACTACGAGCATATGAAGGAGTTTGAAAGAGGACGTGTAGAAAGCCCAGACCACACGACCAACCCGAAGGCTTATGGTTGCTGTTTGTGTGACCGGGAAAGAGGGCGTGTTGTTGTTGTTGAAACCCAGACCGTCCGACCTTCCAGAAAGGTGTAAGGTAACTGTTTGGACGGTCGGGAAGTGCCACCCAATTTAGACCGGAACCCAGTGGGGGAGGCATCCACAGGGACCGTACCCTCCTTCCCCTACCACTAACCTCTCGGAAGGACTTTCGGACCCACATGTTTAACGTGATCGTACTCCGCATGAACACGGCGGCAGTTTTTTGGCAGTGGCTGGAATCGAACTCGGGCCTACCGAGTGCAACTCCAGCCCGCTAACCAATGGGCTACCGCGCCCCCGGGAAAGAGGGCGTGTGACAAAGTTAGCAGAAATGGGTCCAGAATGGCAGATTTCAGCGGCAAGCGTGCAGCAGACGGCCTAGAGCGACGACAGAACGGGAAGATAAAGCGGTTGTCAGAGCAACTGTGACAGCACGGGATTCGTCGTTATCAACCATCCAATGTGTGACAAACACGGAAGTGAAAACCCGGACGATTAATAGAAGACTGCGGGAGCGGAATCTATACTCGTGGCGTCCATTACACTGCTTACCACTGACCAACGTGCATCGTCATCAGCGATTGCAATGGGGCCGGACCCGATGAATGTGAACTTGTTTGGATTGGGAACGAATTGTTTTCAATGATGAGTCACGTTTTAAACTGAGTCCCGACGACCAGCGCAGATGTATCTGGAGACAGTCCGGACATCGTCAGGAACCTGATCTTATTGTCACACGCCACACGACCCAACAACAAGGAGTTATAGTCTGGGGTGGCATTTCGTTTGATAGTCGGACCCCTTTGATAGTCCTCCGTGGCACCATCACAGCACAGTGGTACGTTGCCGACATTCTACGACCCGTTGTATTTCCATTCCTATAGAGACACCCTGGGTAAAGTTTTCAGCAAGATAATGCCAGGCCACGAATGGCATGCCTCTCTATTGTTTGTCTGCGTGCTTACGAAGCGCTTCCTTGGTCAGTCAGATCCCCAGATCTCTCGCCTATTGAGCACATTTGAGGTGAGATGGGCGTCGCCTGCGACCATTCCAGTTGCAGGCGAATTAGCTCGTTAATTGGAGGCCATTTGGATCAAGATCCCTCTGCACACCATCCGGCAACTTTATGCATCAATGCCACGTCGGGTAATAGCTTGTATCAAGACCAGAGGTGGACTAACGCCATATTGACGTGCTCACTTTGTGTAGATATTTCAGTGCAATAAATCATCCAATTGTTCTGCAATTCTAATCATGTCCTTTCTGTGCATCCACATTACACGTACCAAATTTTGTCTCATTTGGATAATTATTTCTTGTTGCGCCGATTTTTTGTCGTAGAGTGCATATATACTGGAAAATATACCCAGCGTTGCTCGGGATTTTAAATACGGATTAATGGAAGCCAGTCATATAATTTTCCATAAACCGTAGTCGACCGCACAGTTGGCTATGCCACTTCTGTTTCGCAGTGTGTTGGGCACATCGACATTACACCCTAATACGACTGCAAATTACTAAGTATGCTCTTTTGACGCAGCCGTTGCACTTTTTAAAAGTTCTTAACTTCATAAGCTTTCTTGGAGTAGCTCTCCACTACGTATATATTCGCAACGTGGACGCATTTCAACAAACCGTGTATGCAAATCGGGTGCTCCCGGTGCGCAAACACAAATCTCAGCTATGTTGCATCTTTTGAATACATGATAAAACAATAACCCCGCTTCATTTAGTAACGATGCACTAGCTGCCCGGATGTAATACGCCCTAAATAAGCAATCCTATATAAAATACACCCGTAATATGTCCTAAATAAGCTATTTCCGTTGGTATGGCCTCAATCTGCTTAAAGCTCTACGTACATAAACTATAATATGACTTCGTACATAAACTTAACGAGTCACAGGGTCAAATAATGATTTCTTTTTATTATTATTCATGTATTTATTTAGTTAACACAACGTGACTAAATAGTAAACGTCGAAATCCTTCTGTAGTGTCAAAAAAACATAAGGAAAATAAAATCATAATCCCTATTATGTAACTTGGTATCCAGAATTTTCGAAAAGTAAAGTAAAACTGATTTTCGTTTTATTTCCCTTACTATTCAATGGAAGCAATTTTCGGCGGAGCTCAAAAACGTCCTTATTAAAGTATAACATCGAAGTAATCGAAGTTATTAAATCGATGTTACCATATCAAAGTAACAAATATAACAACCAAAAGTTAAGGTTTTTTTCATGCAATTTATAAGTCGCCAGCAATAATTTTTTATTAGCGGCAATGAAACATTTTAAAGTGGCCACCAAACGACTTGTCCGATTTTTTTTTATCATCGAATGTTATTCGCTCATACAGTTTTTCATTCTTTTCACGGGGAATATATTCGAATTTCAGCTAAAACTTGCTGTTTAGCAGATTTCAGTGTGGATCCTCTGCTCGAATAACATCGAAGTTATAAACTAAAACTTTGATTTGAGAAACTTTCAAACTAACACTGATGTCTCTATTAGTAGCTATGTCGTGATGTCAAGATTTAGAAGACGTATTTCCCCTTGACATACACATAAACATCGCCCCAAAAAAGTTCAAATTAAGTTCAGGTATGCTTAAAACATGATTTTTCCACGTTTAAAATTCGAATTCGAATTTTCGCTCCCAATACTTTCCCTATACGTTAAACTGTATATGTAAAAAAAGTCCTGGAGTAAAAAGAGCAATCTTGGGTACAGGAATTATGTTATTATTAGATTGAAAAAATCTGATATGGGCAGCACATGACATTCACTGCATAATACAATGACTTTGCTTCTTTCACAGCTTAATCAAAATATGCAACATTAATAGCATAACTGTACATAATCATAACAATTTTTCTGAATAATAATGTGTACAACTATTTCTAAGTACCCAAATAACTGTTATTCTATATAAATATCACTTGATAGTTAGAAATATAGCTAGCATTCGCCAAGCAATTAAGTTCATATATTAAACAAGTATATTTATCAGAAACTGACATTTTATTATATACAACCGATAGTTTGCGTTCCAATCAATATATTCATAAAATTTAAAACTACAGTTATACTATTTCCCTGTGTGTCAATATTTCAATTAACATTTCGTTGTTTGATTTGGAAAATTCTAATCTTGTTATTATAACAACCTTGTTATTATAACAATCATCAATAAATGAGAATTTAAAAGAACTAGGTGTTAAGTCTGTCATACGGATTAATCCTTACATGACTCCCTATCGAAAACTAATTACTATATCCCCCTTCAAAAAACGTAATTTATGACATTCTAGCCTCCCTAATAAGCCTACCTTCCTAACAGCCCACCTGTCCCACAAACCGTCAAACTCGCCATATTTTGAGTCAAGTACTTAATATCCCCTAAACGATAGGAATTATCAAATAAATTGAACTTAATTTTTGAAGATATTAAATATTTATCTATTTGGTGTCATTTTCGTTAATCAAGTGTCATTTTTGTCAATTTGAAAACATTTTTTATCAATTTGGCGATATTTTCAAGTCGCCAACTTGCTGATATTTTGTCAAAGTATCGCCAAATTTATGCCCAAGCATCATAGACGGACGAATAGACAAACAACGATATGACATTTAGCACATTATTGGATGGAACTATTTGTGTGTACACAAAACAATTATATTATTATAGACAAAACTATTACAAAAAGTATCCACTCGCGTGAATGAAACGGGCTAAATCTACAAGAGAGATATTAACGAATTTGTCGCATAATATTGCATTTGGAAATGTAACATCTTTCACGGTAGTTAACACATTCTTAATTTTAGTCAATTTTTTTATAAATTTATTTGAAAAACATTCCATATCTCGAGATCGTTTCTTGCTAGCGTTCTACGGATTGTATCATTCTTTTTCTAATGAAAAACAATTGATGATGGCTCCAGCCTGATGGAGTCGAAATGGTTTTGCATCAATAACAATTTGTAAAATTAAACTCAACCTTCGTAATATCGAAAATAAATGATCCAAAATCTGATTATTACACTTATAGGGCTTTTAAAAAGTTACAAATTCTTGCCTATTGTTTAGAGCTATCACTTTTAGTTTTTAAGATATAAGTATTAGTACACACTTGAAAAACGTTAAATTTTCATACTTCTTCAACTTAACAAGACGATTACTCTAAAACTAGCTAGAGATTTTTTCAAATATAAATATAGGCTTAGAAACTAAATTTTCTCGTACATATTTTTGTCCCTTACTATTTATATCTATCTTTTATAGTTTGAAAGATATTTCGATTGAAAATATGGAAGTGTAAAAAAACTCGTTCTGACGGGCGAGTTTTTTTTTTTACTTTTTAAATAGAGTTTGGTCCAAAATCCAATTATATATACTTATAAGGCTTTAAAAACGCAACAAATTCTTACTTATCGTTCAAAACTCTTTCATTTTTTAAGATATAAGTGTGGCGACTCAAATATACATTTGACTTTTACACATTTTTTAACATTATTTTCGAACTTTCAAACTTTATTTTCCTTGTATAATAATTCATTTTCAGATTTGCACAATGTATGAGTCGTATCTGTCGTCCCTGGCAAATCACGTGCCACGTGTGACGTCAAGTGATTGGCGTCACACGTGGTGACGTCACAACTTGGTGTCGTCAGCAACTGAATTATTTAACTTCGGGCTTTGCTCCAGTCGATATCTGCTTTTTCTGTTAAAGTTGTACACACGAGCCTAGCTAGTTAGTTAATACGCCTTGTCGTGTACCATGTTATTTCGTAGCCAGAGGTTAAATTTATTTTGAGGAGTACGTGCATGGTTTTAATCGTTTTGTGTTTTGTACATAAAATGTTAGTTTCTTACAATGTGTCTGGTCTTTTGTGAAAGTACACATCTGATAGTCGTGGAGTTTCATCAAGCAACCTTCATAAACATACAAGATTGTCTAATTTCAATATTATGGTGGGACAACTAATTATAGTGGAGTTACGTCCGCCACATAAGAATTACAAAGTTCGAAAATGGAAAGTTTTCAATCTTCAACTTTACAGGACAATTTCTCGAAAACTCAATTTTTTTTTAATAATATATATGGATTTAATATTAAACTTTCTAGTACACACTTTCGTCGCTTAATATTTATATCTAGTTTTTCGATTTTACTATATATTTCGAGTGAAAGTTAAAAAATTGAAAAATCACTCTCTCAAAGAGCTATTTTTTTAAGTTTTTATTAAAGAAGCTCTACTGAAATTATTTCTATTTATTCATAATCCGGACCGTATTTATGACAAAACAAGAAAAATTATTTACATTTTTATCCATTAGGTTAAGGGGTATAAGTGTCTAAATTGTTTACATTTTTTGTAACTTTCCGTTTTGTCGCCAAAGAAACCCAACCTATAGATTTTAGTCACATCAAAATTACATTAAAATTAATTTTATTTAACACTATTGAATACCTTGATTTGTTTATGCTTTTTCTTAAATTTCTTTAGAAAATTGTAAGGAGGGGGGGGGGGGGGGTTCTTCCAACGATTGCATTCAAAATCAAGGGATTTCCAGTATTCGCTTATTAATAATATAATGAATATAATGTACAATCGAACTATGTAATAATCGTACCAGATATCGTTCTCTTCATCATTCGTATCTCATTTACAGTCTCACGGATACGCACAGACACACGCACTAACAGATACACACACACACTACCACATACACACGCACTAACACATGCACGCACACTAACAAATGCACATACACATTAACACATCACGTACACTAACATACAGACACACTAACATATGCACACGCACTAACACATCACGCCCACTAACGTACAGACACACACACTAACACATGCACACGCTCTAACACATGCATACACACATTAATACATCACGCACATTAACATACAGACACACACTAACACATGAACACACACTAGCACACAGACACATACACACAGAGATACACACTAACACATAAACATACACACTAACACATACACACACTACCGTATAAACATACACAGACACACACACTAACACATACACACACTCTAACACATGCACACACATACACATGCATTAACACATCACGCACCCTAACATACAGACACTCAGACTAACACATGCATACACACTAACACATGACACACACTAACACATGCACACACACTAACACACAGACACATACACACTAACACATAAACATACACACTAACACATACACACACTACCATATAAACATGCACAGACACAAACACTAACACATACACACACTCTAACACATGCACACACACTAACACACAGACACATGCATTAACACATCACGCACCCTAACATACAGACACACACACTAACACATGCATACACACTAACACATGACACACAGATACATACACTAACACACATATACACACACTAACACATAAACACGCACACTAACACATAAACACACACACTAACACATACACACACACATACACAGAAACTGCGAAACATCACTTAAAATATTTTCTATTTACAATCAGGAATGCTTGGAACGTGCTCTGTCCTCAAAACCTCGATTTCGAATTTTCAAACCCTTCGCAATACTTTAACTATACCTTACATTATGTATATAGGGAACGTTTTTATTTCCAATGGCTAGGGAACATGGGCAAAATACAAAAGTAACAAGCAATGAGAAACAAAAACAAGAATAGGGAAAGAAAAAACGCATATCTTAATTGATGTATGTATGTATTTATTCAAATACACGCCTAAACTTCAAGTTAAATCCTAGTATACGAAAAACACTATTACTTCTTGTACTCTCTTGAAGGATTAATTTTTAAACGCCCTGTCAAAACCAGCTGTCGCTTGGAATACTTATATAAATGACATTCCCCTACTGCACCATTAATGTAAAAATACCGTAAATTGAAATTCCGACATGAGGTTGAAAAAAGTGGCTGTTGTTTTGGTTTTTCTTTGTTTCAATCCCTGAAGACTTACTTTATCATCGACATGTCTGAAGTTCATTCGACCGAGGTATCTCTTTAGCCTGCCATCAACATCTGGAGATTAGAGACCAAGGTCAATACGATGTGACAATGGGGGCAATTGATTTTCTTCATAGATAATTTAAGCCGGGAAAGTGAAATTTATGTTTATTAATTATTCTATGTATTTTATTTAAAGGTGTTGGCTTCTTTTCTCGTGTATAAGAACTCATTGCTGGCAAATATGAGCAAGCATTATCATGCGTATAAATGTCACATAATTTTTTGTCATATGTTCTAAATTTAAACGTAACAATTATAGAATTTAGATGTTTGGACATTTTACTTTTTAAACATTTTTAAATGTTTATTTTAGATTTTTAAAATTTAAATGCTTCATATATTTGATATGAAAATTCTAAACGCAAGCAGTTGCTTTGAGTGTACATACAGAGGGTTTCAAAAAGATTGAATAAACTTATAACTTTGGAACCGTTAGGTTTTTTTCACACGAAACCACAAATAGGGCGCAGATGCCCAGTGGTTAGCGCGCGGGAATTGCACACGGCAGGCCCGGGTTTGATTCCTGCCACTTCCAAAATTGCCTCCGTGTTCACGCGGAGTACGATCACGTTAAACATGTGGGTCCGTAAGTCCTTACCAGAGGTTGGTAGTAGGGGAAGGAGGGTAAGGTCCCTGTGGATGCTTTCCCTACTGGGTTCCGGTCTAAATTAGGTATCACTTCCCGGCCGTCCAAACAGTTACCTTACACCTTTCTGGTAGGTCCGACGGCCTAGGTCTCAACAACAACAACACGAGACCACAATGCAAGAGCGTCTATGGTGGCGCTACCATGTCAACAAATAACTTTATTAAGCCTTTCACACGTGGTGGCGATGGCGTCTTTCGTGGTGCCACCAGATTACTGTTGTCAAGAAGACGATATATTTTGAAGAAAGACGATTGGCAGCGCCACCGATCATTTTATTATCTGATACGAAGACATTTACACGAGATATGTCTTTTTTTGCTCCTAAACGTTCCTGTAAAATGTTAACACTTTCCAACATAATTGTAAAGTGTTTATGGCTTTGTTCATTCTGTCTGTTTGTCAGTCCGTTCGCACGATTACTGCTGTAAAATAACTTTATCAAAATGAAATTTGAGTATGTTGTTGAGACAGTCTGTGGGTCATATGGGAATGTAAAAGAATGATATCGTCCAATTAGTTTTGGATTTAACCCGAGTTGAAAAAATGAAATATATTAAGCCTTATGGGACTTAATTTTTCAAACAATTTTTAGGAGGAGTTAAACTTTACAAACTACTAAGAAATACTCAAATTATCACGTAAAATGTTAAAAAATATTTCATCAAAATATATTAAGTAGATTTTTAAATGAAAATTGAAATAATACTTACACCCATATTATATGAAGAGATCACGTGGTCCATTGCAAAATAAAAAAATCTGATGTGGGCAATACATGACTTTCCTTATATAATGAAATGAATTTACTACTTTTACAGTAAAATAAATAAGTTTTCTTCTAGTAGATACTAATATCATTTCCAAGATATTGAATTTTCGACAATTAGTCGTCATTTTCATTGATTTATCGTCATTTTTATCCATTTGGCGAGATTTTCGTTAATTTGGCAACATTTCAAAAGTCGCCAAGTTGGCGACATTCCGCCAATTTCGTCGCCAAAACCTCGACAAGCGTTATGGACGAAGAAATAAGTTATATATATATATATATATATATATATATAGCTTATTAGATATTGAATTTTCGACATATATTATATAACTATTATTATATATTTATATATTATATAACTTATTAAATATTAAATTTTCCACAATTAGTCGCCGATTTCATTGATTTAGCGTCATTTTTATCCATTTGGCGAGATTTTCGTTAATTTGGCAACACTTCAAAAAGTCGCCCAGTTAGCGACATTCCGCCAATTTCGTCGCCAAAATCTCGCCAAGCGTTATGGACGAAGAAATAAGTTATTCTTACAGCAGATAAATTGGCGTTCAAATGCAAAAGTATTACTCAAAGTATCTTTTTTCATGAATGGAACGAGCTAGATCCACGAGAATGATGTCACCCAATTTATTGCATGATATTATATATGAAAAGTGAACATGTTTCTCAATAGGAAATTTTTTTTTTCTATTTTATATGACTTTTTGATGATTTTTTTTTAAAAATGTGCAATATCTCGAGAACGGTTCATGTTAGCGTTCTAAAATTTATGTCAATCGTTTTCTAATGAAAAATTACATCAGAAATGTCTATTTGCGTAACTTTATTATTAGTTTTGATTTTTTGACATTTTTTTCAAAATTTCATTCGAAAATTTAGGGGGGTTCTGTACATTCGATTGCGTAAAAAAACAATAGGCTTCCAGTGTTTACAGATTGTGATTTTTGTACCAAATTTGTTTCGAATCGGTCCATTCGTTCGTCAGTTATCGTCTCCACAGACCCACTGACACACACACACACACACACACACACACAGGCATCACTTCAAAAATGTTTGATTCGTGATCAGGGATGCTAGAAACGTGCTCTCCCGTCGAAAACTCGAATTCGAATTTTCGACCCCGTCACAATACTTCCCTTATACATTATGTATATAAGGAAAGTAATATGCCATAATTTTTATTTTCGCTATGTGAAAATCGTGATTTTTAAGAAACCTTTATATTTAAATTGAGTGCTGCATCCATCCCAAAATCGCTTAATTTTAGCCTATTATCTGTGCATCCAAATTATGTGCCTATGCAATACAATATTTTTTTATTTTAAGTAATTACTAGACATTGATTATTTCTACAACGAAGCCAAATTTTATAGTATGTAGAATATTACCAAATCAAGCTATGTCAATCAAGCTATGTAAGCAAGCCAAATCAAGATGAGTTGTATAAGAATTGCTGAATTTTTTTCACGCAAAATTAGGAAAACTCTGGAGTCTAGAACAGACGTGATATGAATGAAGTATTCATTGATGTTATATAGAGAAGCAGACGATTATATAGCATTGCCTTTTTTGATGAAATTTTAAGTTTTCAAGTTTAATAAATTATTGTAGCATTGTGATCATTTAAAATCAGTACTGAATGTATCGCATTTTAGAGATGTTTAAATAAAATTGCGTTTCAGTTGGAAAGTGTACTGTTAAACACAATTACATTAAGACCGCTTTTATCTATAAATTTGTTGATATCCAAAATACCTATTGTACTAATATTGGTATTTTTAATTTGACTCCTGCCCATTTTAAAAAATCTGATGTGGGCAACACATGACTTTCCTTATATAATGTAATGAATTTACCACTTTTATAGTAAAAAAATAGGTTTTTCTTATAGTAGATACTAATATTCTTTCCAAGATATTGAATTTTCGACAATTAGTCGACATTTTCATTGATTTAGCATCATTTTTATCCATTTGGCGAGATTTTCATTAATTTGGCAACATTTCAAAAAGTCGCCAAGTTGGCGATAATCCGCCAAATTCGTCGCCAATATCTCGCCAAGCGTTATGCATTAAGAAAAAAAGTTATTCTTACAGCAGATAAATGACTGTTGGCGTTCAAATACAAAAGTATTATTCAAAGTATATTTTTTTATGAGTGGAACGAGCTAGATCCACGAGAATGATGTCACTCAATTTATCGCATGGTATTACATATGAAAAGTGAACATGTTTCTCAATAGGAATTTTTTTTTTATGTGACTTTTTCATAATTTTTTTTAAAAATGTACAATATCTCTAGAACGGTTCATGTTAGCGTTCTAAAATTTATGCCAATCGTTTTCTAATGAAAAATTACATAAGAAATGTCTATTTGCGTAACTTTATTAGCGGTTTTGATTTTTTGACGATTTTTTCAAAAATTCATTCGAAAATTTAGGGGGTTCTGAACATTCGATTGCGTATGAAAGCAATAGGCTTCCAGTGTTTACGGATTGTGATTTTTGTACCAAATTTGGTTCGAATCGGTCCATTCGTTCGTCAGTTATCGTCTCCACAGACTCACTGACACACACACACACATACACACATACTTTCACACACACACACACACACACACACACACACAGACATCACTTCAAAAATGTTTGATTCGTGATCAGGGATGCTTGAAACGTGCTCTCCCGTCGAAAACTCGAATTCGAATTTTCGACCCCGTCACAATACTTTCCTTATACATTATGTATATAAGGAAAGTAAAAATCTGATGTGGGCAGCACATGACTTTCCTTATATAATGCAATGAATTTACTACTTTTACAGTAAAAAAATATAGATTATTTTTATAGTATATACTTTCCAAGATATTGAATTTTCGTCAATGAGTCGTCATTTTCATTGATTTAGTGTATTTTTTATCCATTTGGCTAGTTTTTCGTTAATTTAGCAAAATTTAAAAAAGTTCTACAAAATTCGTCGCCAAAATCTCGCCAGGCGTTATGGACGGAGAAACAAGTTATTTTTACAGCGGATAAATGACAATTGGCGTTCAAATACAAAAGTATTATTCAAAGTATCTATTTCCATCAAAGGAACGAGCTAGATCCGCGAGAAGGATGTCACCCAATTTATCGCATGGTATTACATACGAAAAGTGAACATGTTTCTCAATAGGAAATATTTTTTTTATTTTATATGATTTTTTGATAATTTTTTTGAAAAATGTGCAATATCTCGAGAACGGTTCATGTTAGCGTTCTAACATTTATGTCAATCGTTTTCTAATGAAAAATTACATAAGAAATGTCTTTATACCTAACTTTATTAGAGGTTTTGATTTTTTGACGATTTCTTCAAAATTTCACTCAAAAATTTAGGGAGTTCTAAACATTCGATTGCTTATAAAAACAATAGGCTTCCAGTGTTTATTGATTGTAATTTTTGTACCAAATTTCGTTTGAATCGGCCCATTCTTTCGTCAGTTATCGTCTCCACAGACTCACTGACACACACACACACACACACAGACAGACATCACCTTAAGAATGGTCGATTCGTGATCAGGGACGCTTGAAAGGTGCTCTTCCGTCGAAAACTCGAATTCGACTTTTCGACCCAATCACAATACTTTCCTTATACATTATTGTATATAAGGAAAGTAACACATTGCTTGATCAATAGTAAGACATCCTTGAATGGAACAATTTCAAAAGTTTAACTACCAGAATTTATTTTAAACTCAGCAACAATAGTACAAATTTACGTAATACAATAATATGAATGTCCCAAGACTCAAGTGCTCCGTTATGGCTTGTAATCATTAGCGCTACTCTACCATTGATCTGGTAGATGATTATGAGTTATAACATCACCAGCATTAGAGCAGGGACCGGGGACCACTTCAGAATCGCCTTTGGCTGTTATCAAAGGGACTTCCACAGCTTTGGTTGCAGTCATCAGGCTTGAGGGCAGAAGTCGGGCTCGTTGGAAATAGTCCACTAACTCAAAAATTGAACAAAAAAATCTGATGTGGGTAGCACATGATTTTCCTTATAAGCAATGAATTTACTACTTTTACAGTAAAAAATAGGTTTTTCTTATAGTAGATACTAATATTATATCCAAGATATTGAATTTTCGACAATTAGTCGTCATTTCCATTGATTTAGCGTCATTTTTATCCATTTGGCAACATTTTAAAAAGTCGCCAAGTTGGCGACATTCCGCCAAATTCGTCGCCAAAATCACGCCAAACGTTATGCACTAAGAGATAAGTTATTCTTACAGCAGATAAATGACTATTGGCGTTCAAATACAAAAGTATTACTCAAAGTATCTTTTTTCATGAATGGAACGAGCTAGATCCACGAGAATGATGTCACCCAATTTATCGCATGGTATTACATATGAAAAGTGAACATGTTTCTCAATAGGAAATATTTTTTTTTATTTTATATGACTTTTTGATAATTTTTTTTTAAAAATGTACAATATCTCTAGAACGGTTCATGTTAGCGTTCTAATATTTATGTCAATCGTTTTCTAATGAAAAATTACATAAGAAATGTCTATTTGCGTAACTTTATTAGTGGTTTTGATTTTTTGACGATTTTTTCAAAATTTCATTCGAAAATTTAGGGAGGTTCTGAACATTCGAATGCGTATAAAAACAATAGGCTTCCAGTGTTTACAAATTGTGATTTTTGTACCAAATTTGGTTTGAATCGGTCCATTCGTTCGTCAGTTATCGTCTCCACAGTCTCACTGACACACACACACACACAGACATCACTTCAAAAATGTTCGATTCGTGATCAGTGATGCTTGAACGTGCTCTCCCGTCGAAAACTCGAATTCGAATTTTCGACCCCGTCACAATACTTTTCTTATACATTATGTATATAAGGAAAGTAAAAAGCATATTTTAATGCGCCTGTCATGCATACTACTTAGTATTCTTGTATTTTATGATCTGTTATTATGTTTGTGTGGTTACTGTAACTGGATTCGATCTGTACATGCCACATAAATTGAATAAATAAATAAATAAATAATAAATGTTTTATGTATGATTAATGTTTCTTGTGTATATTTTGGTTTTATCAAACAGGTTTTTAAAAGGCATGAAGATACTACGAAATGGAACTTTAACCCAGAAAGTTTTCTTATTATTACTTGAATGTTTCACTTGCAAAGTTATTTAACATTAATTGGATAAATAAAAGGGTTTTTTTTTAAATGAACATTAGAATGTAAATTTTTTCTCGCGTGAAAATATTCTGACATATAAGTACTTCGATGAAATATGTTAATATATTTTGAACTATTTTATGATGTGTTTACTAAAGAGGTATATTTCAGATTCTTTCATGAAGCAGTAAAAGCGATAAAATTGTTTACAAGATGTATTTATTCGATGGTATGCTGCCTCTCATATCTGTGTATAAACCAATCAGTTTTTGTTCTAAACACTATAGCAACTCATCAAAGGATGCGATGATCATGGGATCAAAAAATCTGATATGGGCAACACATGACTTACCTTATATAATGCAATGAATTTACTACTTTTACAGTAAAAAAATAGGTTTTTCTTCTAGTAAATACTTATATTCCTTCCAAGATATTGAATTTTCGTCAATCAGTTGTCATTTTCATTGATTTAGCGTCATTTTTATCCATTTGGCGAGATTTTCGTTAATTTGGCAGCATTTAAGAAGTCGCCAAGTTGGCGATATTCCGCCAAATTCGTCGCCAAAATCTCACCAAGCGTTATGGACGGAGAAATAAGTTATTCTATAGCATATAAATGATTATTGACGTTCAAATGCAAAAACATTACTCAAAGTACCTTTTCTCATGAATGGAACGACCTAGATCCACGAAAATGATGTCACCCAATATATCACATGATATTACATATGAAAAGTGAACATGTTCCTCAACAATTTATAGATTTTATTTAATTTATGGGATTGATTTTTTGATAAATTTATTTTAAAAATGTGCAATATCTCTCGAGAACAGTTCATGCTAGCGATCTAAAGTTTATGTCAATAATTTTCTGAGGAAAAATTACATAAGAAATGTCTGTTTGCTTAACTTTATTAAAGGTATTGATTTTTTGATGATTTTTTCAAAATTTCACTCGAAAATTCAATGGGGGTTTTGAACATTCGATTACGTATAAAAGCATGAGGTTTCCAGTATTCACGGATTGGGATTTTTGTACCAAATTTCATTCGAATCGCTTCATTAGTTTGTGAGATATCGTCTCCACAGACTCACTGACACACACATCCACATACTTTCACGCACACACACACAGACATCACTTCAAAAAGTTTGATTCGTGATCAGGGATGCTTGAAACGTGCTCTCCCGTCGAAAACTCGAATTCGAATTTTCGACCCCGTCACAATACTTTCCTTTTACATTATGTATATAAGGAAAGTAAAAAGAAAAAAAAATACTAGGATTCTGTCGAAGGTCACCGTACAAAGTATAAAAAATACCTGCATTTGATCGGTCTTATAAATTTGTGTACACTTAAGGTCTCTGATGTGTACCCAAAGTTTTTTTAGTGTATCTACGTAAAAGGGGGATCAAAACAATAAAAGCGCTTGCCTCCTCCAACACCATTTTGAGAAAAGAGGCATGGTTAGTGACGTACATATTTGATGAAAGAGAAAACTTTTACGCTGATAAGAGAAGCGCTACAAAATTTCAAGAACCCATACTTCCATGGTTGCGCCATGAGAAAGAGACATAAGAGATACATATTTTCAATTGTAAAATTATTTTGAAACGTAAGAAAAGTGTGTCTAAAATTGTGAGACCAGTTGGCAATTACGCAGTCTTAATATTTACGACTATTTACAACGAAACAAAGCGCAGACTTTTGGGCACCATTATACGACAGTTTTGGCCCGGAGAGATTTTCAACAAGAATGAATATCCATAAGATCAGGCAGTCGTGTTTTCTACCAGTGAAGTCATTATTACTTCCCCTGCAATACATGGTAATGTATAGGGAAAGTATTGGAATCATGTCGAAAATCTCAACTCGAGTTTTCGACGGATCTACACGTTTCGAGTCCTCTAGAATACGAAAAAACTGTTTTTAGCGTGGCGTCTGTGTGTGTGTCTGTTTGTGTGTATGTCTGTCTGTCTGTGTGTGTGTCTGTGCAATGTATGTATCCACTCTAACTCAAAAACTAATGGACCGAATTTCATAAAATTTGGTAAGACCCTTGGGTATGATTAGTTTTTTGTACATTTCAGAAAAAAAAACCCGCCTTTTTTTGCGAAATGGCCCTCAAAAATCTCATATATTCATTCTGGTTGAAATACAAATTGGCTAAATTTCACAAAATTTTGTAGATAAATCACACGTGGGATACTCTGGTGCTGATTAGATTTTGATACGATTCGAAAAACAACCTGCCCTTTTTTACGAAATGACCCGTAAAATTCGCCAATATCTAAAACAAGACTACGCATGTTCAAATGTATCAATTAAATGCTTGTTTTATACGTAATTTCTGACGAGGAAAAGAATAAGAACAACTCTATTACTCTAGGACTAACCGTTCTCGAGATATTTGAGATTTTTCCCATTTTTTTATGCCGCCTTTGTAAAAATGTTCAATTACCAAATAAAAGCAGAAATTAAATTAAAAATGCAAATTTAGTGTCATTTTGTGCAATTAAACTCAATTTAATGAATTTTTAAAGAAATAACGAAAACATGAATTTGAGTCTGCAGGGAAAGTCGTGTGCTGCACATATCAGATTTTTTTTACTATTGAGAATGTCAGAAAAGGAAGCACCAAATATTTCAAACATGCTGAACAGCAGACCCCAAAACAGAGTTATGTGCCAGTCTGCGTATATATTAGGTCAATTGTTGACTTCGAAATAATATTATAAAGCCTGGTCTCATACGTGCATTTTCTCCTCCTTAAGCTTTTATTAAAATTAATGTAATTTTATCATAACAATAAAATGTGTGAATAAATAATATTTATCTTAAAAGTTGAAAATGTGGAGTTTAATGTGTAGTGTTTTAATTAAAGATTATATTTTTTAGGAACTCGTACAAAGAGGTAAGTGGTGGGTTATTGCGACCACGATGCAATGCACGAACTATTTGATTCACGCTCACTATTAAATAAGAGTAGTAATTTAATCCAAAGATTCATTTATATTTAATAATCAAACTCCCACTTTATGTTACGTTTTGTGCACCACAAAAATATTTTCAAAACGGGGGGGAAATTTTTACACAAAAATACGAAACCTAACATTTTATGACCCCAAATATAGCAACTTGTTCAATTACTCAAAAAATGTTCATAAATTTTATTGTAATAATTGACTAGTTTGTAATCTATACCTATAAAATCAACTTGTAGAAATTAAAACAGAATCCCTGACTTACATAAAAAAACAGTGATTGTACAACACACTATTACCAAATAATCTTCAAAACGAGTTAGAGACCCACCATAAAATAAAACTTTAGTGAACATTTTAGGGACCGTCTACAAAATTAAGCTGGATGTGGCACCCTCCATAGGGACCCTTGGCAAAGCACTGAGGGACAGCCCACAAATTAAAGCTTTAATGCACATTTTGTACTTGTTTTTTCTGCAAGTTACTATTTATTTGATATATGAACCCAAAAAATTTGTCTCGTTTGTTTTTGTCTCCCAAAAACCTGCACGAGTTTTTCACTTAGAACCGGCATTTTTTTTTATTAATTCAAGATTTTATGCAAATGTCTTACACAATTGAATTTTCTTTCTTAAAGAGTATTGCATAAAAAATTGTTTTCTGTATTTTTATGCTAATACGTAACATTGTTTTGAAAGTGTTTCAATATAACTCTTTTGCGATTTAAAATAATTTTATATTTGGAATTTTGTGTCTAGCCCTAATGGTTCACATTTTATAAAACTGCCCTAGACTTTTATAAACGCTCTATACAGGTATACACACATAATCTCTGTGTGGCAAAGCGTATTTATCTGAAACTTCAAAAGGCATTTACAATGCACTACACTTCACAGTGATTGTACAACCTTTGAAGGGCTCTGAATCTTCCAGATTCCACTGAATCCGTACTAGTCGTACAAGGGTTACTCTTTGACCTCCGACATCTTTGCACTAACCTACAGAGATGATTACCTATTTCACTAACCTACAGGGGGGGCATTGTAAAGACCATACTGAACATAATATTTGCACTACACTAATATACTATATATTTGCACTTTCAATTCTTATCCTGAACACAAATACCTTTCAATTTCATTTCTTACTACTTGTATTTATCACAGCCATAATGTAGACACACATATCATAATATACTATAACTACATGATATGGTAATAAAGCCTACATGGATACACATCTACAAAGCTTATTTGCTTATCCCGGCATTATGTTACTTCTTCCCGTATCGGAACCCCACCCCGAATGCTAGACTTTTCCTAGTCACCGTTGTATCGAATGGGGGGTCTCCTTCCACTAAGCTGCGGCAAATTCCGAACTGCTCCAAATCTACCATGCCTGCCTTTTGATTCACTCAAGCTCACTCCGGTCCAAACTCTTCCTAGAATCCTTCCACTTACTACTCGCATTATTCATCTTCTACTGAAAATCTCACTGTCCGAAACATATTCCTACTGTGGTAAAGGTTTTTGTTGGCAAATTAAAGAAGTGCCTTCATATCGTCAAATTGTGAAACTGGTTTTGAGATTAAGTTGTGGTAAAGTATGAAATAAACACATTACCATATTTGATATCGGTTTTGATTTACCAACATGTGATTGTATTTGCGTTGTGAAATAAACTTGTCCAGGTTCTCTTCCCTGGCCGATTCTATGATTCGGTTGGTCAGCTTTGACTCGTAGCTAAAGGTAAGATCACACATTAAAACAGTTAAACAGTGGAAAGCAATGCAAGTCATGATACTTAAATATAACATGTTTATTCTAAAACTGAAGTTAAATATCCTTTGAAAATACGAAAGTTCTATGTCCATCGACCTACAACCTTTGAAGGGCTCTGATCTCCAGCACAAGATCACTCCATTTTGATCTTTCCCAGCTTTTATTCTCCAGTCACTTATTCACAATAGGCTTTAATCACAGGTATAATATTAGGATATTCAAAGAATTCTCCCAGTTCTGTTTTTGTTCTTATACGCCACATACCATTCACAGTGGAAGGGCTATATATTTTCCTCAAAATTTTACGTTCCCAAAGAAAAATGCAATTTCCAAATCAAAAAGCATCTTAAAATAAGAAGTACAATTCCAATGCAGAAGTATAATAAATAGAAAGTGCATACAGACATAAAAGAATCTGATGTGAGCAGCACATGACTTTCCTTGCAGACTTATGTCCACGTTTTCTTTATTTTATTTAAATTTAATTCACTTTCAATTCAATTTTCGTTCTCATTTGAAAAGTGGACTTATTTTCAAAGATGGCGTAGAGAAAATACGAAAAAACTAAAATATCTCGAGAACGGCTATCTTAGTGTAATGGGGTTGGTCTTATTCCTTTCTTCTTCAAAAATTACTTATTAAACAAGCATTTAATGGATATATTTGAGAATACGTAGTTTTTTATTTTAGATTTCGGCGATTTTTGCGGACCATTTTGCAAAAAAGGCAGATTATCTTTTTCCGAATCGTACTAAAATCTAATCAGCACCAGGGTGACTCATAAGAGACTAATCTACCGAATTTTGTGAAATTCGGTTCATTAGTTTTCAGCTAGAGTGGATATAAATTTGTGGGCCATATCGCAAAAAAGGTGGGTTCCTTTATCTCGAATCGTACCCAAAACTAATCAGCACCAGATTTGCTCGCAAGTGACTTACCTACCAAATTTTGTGAAATTCGATCCATTAATTTTTTAGTTAGTATAAATGCAAAATCTGCACAGACAGACAGACACACACACAGACGTCACTCTGAAAATAGTTTTTTCGTATTCTAGAGGTCTCAAAAGGTGTAGATCCGTCGAAAACTCGAGTTGCGATTTTCGGCATGATTCCAATACTTTCCCTATACATTACCATGTATTGCAGGGAAAGTAATAAATAGAAAAAAATTATTTTTATGCAACACTTCGACTTACTACTATTTCTAACACACACACACACACAGACAAACATACAGACACACACACACACACACACACAGACGCAAACACACACACACAGACACACACACACACACATACACACACATAGACATACATACACATAAACACAACGCACACACACACACATCAGTCAAAAATATTCCCTATTTCATCAAAGCGATATGTCAAAGCAAGCTGTGGCTCCGAATTCTTATCACGGTAGCATTCTCTATCTCTGCCATAACCTTTTCAACTCTCGAAGTTTTAATTTCGCCATGGGCTCAAACTTAAGAAAATAAGAAAAGCAGTGCCTTGGCTCCGTTTTATTTTAATTCAATAAGACATTTTCTTCGACAATTCCAGGGAATATCTCAAACGAATTAGCACTCACTCTACCGCCTACGCATGTTGATTGGGCACCAAGGTTACTTACTACTGTACGGCAACGAGGCAATTGCTTTTCTTTCTACACGACTAAAGAAGGAAAAGTTAAAGTTAATATGTATATTTCTTCTTCACATTTATACAGAGTTTCTAGGAAAGCCCTTAAGCACACAATAACTTTTTAAGGAAAGGTCCATGAGTATACATATCCTGTTCAAAATCTCCTTCCCCAACAATAATACACATTTGGATTCCGGAAAGAATATCACCAAGTACTTATGTGTCAAACACTGCATGAGTCAACTGATGAAGCACGGTACTGCCTTCCATATATGCATTTTGTGAGTACATGATGCCGATTCTTACTAATTAGACAATGCTTTTTGTAACTGACACTTTTCTTCGATCTGCTGAATTACTGTTCCAAATTTCTTCAACTCTCCACTAAGGGTGCTGTATTCGAAGTGACATAATCATTGTACCATAGATAATCTTTACGCGTACAGTTAGGAAAAGGTTATTTGTGTACTCAAGAACTTCCCTAGCAAGTTATATAATATATTTGCTAATTCTTAATTCCTCAAGTTGCATGACTTACTGAAACAGTGATATAAAGTACAGTGAGTGTAATGTTTATACTTATATATTCACTTGCATATATGTCTGAAACTTCAGGTTTATTTACAAAAAAATCTGATATGGGCAGCACATGACTTTCCT
This sequence comes from Amaurobius ferox, assembly GCA_951213105.1. Classification (NCBI taxonomy): domain Eukaryota; kingdom Metazoa; phylum Arthropoda; class Arachnida; order Araneae; family Amaurobiidae; genus Amaurobius; species Amaurobius ferox. The sequence continues at coordinate 97,655,873 of OX578139.1, read as the reverse complement.
TTTATAATGCAATGAATTTACTACATTTACAGTAAAAGAAAATAGGTTATTCTTGGAGCAGATACTTATATTCTTTACAAGATATTGAATTTTCGTCAATTAGACGTTATTTCCATTGATTTAGCGTCATTTCTATCCATTTGGCGAGATTTTTGTTAATTTGGTAACATTTAAAAAAGTCGCCAAGTTGGCGACATTCTGCCAAATTCGTCGCCAAAATCTTTTCAAGCGTAATGGATGGAGAAATAAGTTATTCTTATAGTATATAAATGACTATTGAGGCTCAAATACAAAAGTATTTCTCAAAGTATATTTTCTCATGAATGGAACAAACTAGATCCACGAGAATTATGTCACCAACTTTATCGATGGCATGATATTACATATGAAAAATGAATATGTTTCTCAACAGTTAATATATTTCTTTTTAATTTATGGGATTTTTTAATAAATTTATTTGAAAAATGTGTAATATCTCACGGTTCCTGCTAGCGTTCTAAAGTTTATGTCAATCTTTTTCTAAGGAAAAATTACATAAGAAATGTATATTTGAGTAACTTTTTTAAAGATTTTGAATTTTTGATGATTTTTTTAAAATGTCACTTGAAAATTTACGGGGTTCCGAACATTCGATTGTATTTAAAAACAATAGGCTTCCAGTATACAGATTGTAATTTTGTACCATATTTCATTCGAATCGCTCCATTCGTTCTTAAAATATCGTCTCAACAGACTCAAACACACACACACACACACACATACTTTCACACACACACATACTTTCACACACACACACACACACACACATACTTTAACACACACACATACACACACACATATACTTTCACACACACAAACACACACATATACTTTCACACACACAAACACATACTTTCACACACACACACACATACACATACTTTCACACTCACACATACTTTAACACACGCACACACATTTACTGTCACAAACACCCACACATACTTTAACCCCCCCCACACACACACACACACATACTCAGACAGCATTTTAAAAATGTTCTATTCGTGATTAGGGATGCTTGAATCGCGCTCTCCCATCGAAAACTCGAATTCGAATTTTCGATCCCATCACACTACTTTCCTTATACATTATACTATGCATATAAGAAAAGTAATATGTCAAAATAAAATTTCCAATTGCTCTATTCGGTAAGGAAGAGATTACCTCATGTAAGGGGCTTGTCAAAACAAACTGTTGCATGGAATCCTTACCAAGATGGCATTCCTCATCCCGGCCATTAGTTTGAATGTTCAGGAAATTGAAATTCCGCCATGAGCCCGAATAAATGAAAATAAAAACGTGAGCTGTTGTATAGTACACATTTCTTCTTGACCAATCACATCTCATGTAATCTACCATACCTAATCCACTCACATACATACAAATATATGTGTTACCAAAATATTGTAAATATCAGACAAATATTTTACCATTTTTGGCAACAGAAATCTTCACATGTATATGGGTAGCAGCAGTTAAGGCTTTTGATTAACACTTTTACACAAAGAGAGAAAAAATAAAAATTTTCTGATTGACCAAATTTGTCTAAGGGTGTCGTATAAAAATTTAAAAAGTGTAACTTTTTGAAAATTAATGGGAGGACTATTTCATTAATGTAATTTTATTTCCTATTTTACTTTCAACATTTTTGCAATTTACATTGCCCACTTATCTCCAACAGGTAAAGAATTAAAGAGCGTTTCAATTTTTTGGGAAACCCTGTATATTATATTATATATATATATATATATATATATATATATATATATATATATATATATATATATATATATATATATATATATATATATATATTGCTGTATTATATTTTATTCTGTGGGTGTTTTAAAAAGTTAGGTTTATCGTGTTACATCTTCTTACTTTTCGTTCATTGGATTTTCAAACTTCTATTATATATATATATATATATATATATATATATATATATATATATATATATATATATATATATATATATATATATATATATATACATATATATACATATATATATATATACTACATAATAAATAGAAAATGAAGAATGACATTGTATCAAAATTTCGCCGGGGGGGATTGTGACCCCCACTTCCCGGTTTAGCCAGCTTTATGTCATGACGACACTCCCGGAAGCGGATACAATGTCGCTAACCAAGTACATATACTTAAACTATAAATATAACAAAGAAAAGATTTGAAAAGATTTGATATATATATATATATATATATATATACACACATATATATATATATATATATATATATATATATATACTTTTTCTCATACTCAATTTTATTACAGTAGTTCCGTGCTCCTGGAATCACATAATTACCTTTTTTGTGTATGCACAAAATAATTATTCAAAAGGAGCACTAAATTCTGGTTAGAGTATATGCTACCAGAGAATTATGGTTTTGTACTTATGTATGTGTATGGATACGAAATTTACACATATTTTGTTTCATTTAATTGGAATGTTGTACTTACATATTTTCATGATTCACGTCAGAATTCATAAGTTCATGCACAAGCTATATTCAGATATATATAATGCACTTACCTAAAAATGAAAAAAATACATTAATATTGGAAAATCACTCTCAAGAACATTTCATTATTTGTACTATAACTATAAGATACTCAATTGACTAACTGCAAAAGATGCAAGAGAAATATGTAGCTTTACGGTCCCAGTAGCTCAACGGCTGGCTAATTCGGATATATATATCACACACATATGAAGACTCCTGTTGCCAAAAATGGTAGAATATTTGCTGATATTTACAATATTTTGGTAAGACAAATATTTGTATGTATGTTCCGGTTGGGGCAGCAAGTCTCTTTACAGTTTTACAGCAGGATATTATTCAGTATAATACAGATAACATATAAAAATATTCAATTTTTGTATCAGCAATTATAGCAGACAACGATTTTACAAAGTTATATATACCGTCATGCAGGATGGGTTGGTCCTTCGGGCGATCTGCCGACGCCTATGGGCCGTTATGTTTGACCTTCTAATATCAGATTGGCGGCCAACTGACATGCTGACTGAATACCTTTTGCTATTCTCACCTCAAGTTATCCTCTTGCCACTACTATTTTTACCCAGGTAAGTATCCCGCGTGGTCGTTATCCTCTCAATTTTAAGTTCGGGGCTCAATCTTCCAGATTCCACTGAATTCGTACTAGTCGTACTAGGATCACTCTTTGACCTCCGACATCTTTGCACTTACCTACAGGGCTGATTACCTATTTCACTAACCTACATTGTAAAGACCATACTGAACATAATATTCGTACTTACACTAATATACTCTATATGCACTTTCAATTCTTATCCTGAACACAAACATATTTCAATTTCATTTCTTACTACTTGTATTTATCACAGCCATAATGCAGCCATAACACACTTATCCCCACACAGCTATAACACACTTATCCTAATATACTATAACTACGTGGTATGGTGATAAAGCTTACATGGATACACATCTATAATGCTTATTTGCTTATCCCTGCATTATGTTACTTCGCCCCGTATTGCGACCACACACCAAATGCTCGACGTTTCCTAGTCACCGTTGTATCGAATGGGGCTTCCTTCCACAAGGCTACGGCCAACTTCCGAACTCCTCCAAATCTATCATCGTGCCTTTCGATTCACTCCAGCTCACCCCGGTCGAAACTCTTCCTAGAATCTTTCCACTTACTACTCGCATCATTCATCTTCTGCTGAAAATCACTCTGCCCGAAACATATTCATACTGTGGTAAAGGTTTTTGTTGGCAAATTAAAGAAGTGCCTTCACTGCATCAAATTGTGAAACTGGTTTTGAGATTAAGTTGTGGTGAAGTATGGTGATAACACCGTACAAGATTTGGTGTCGGTTTTGATATACCAACATGTGATTGTATTTGAGCTGTAAAATAAACTTGTCCAGGTTATTTTCCCCGCCCGATTCTATGAATCGGTTGCTCAGCCCTGACTCGTAGCTAAATGTAAGAGCACACATTAAATCAATCAAACAGTGGAAAGCAATGCAAGCCAAATAAATAATTTGGCATCACGTCTGATGTTATAATAGCAAAAATTAAGCTCAAATCCACAACAGAAGGTCTTTATTTTACTTCCAATAAGACGTACAACAAAATTTTTAAAAAAGGGCCAGAGCGCTTTTAAGCATACGTACGCTCTTCATCAGAGGCTACATGGAAATAAAATTTGAATCGTTCATATATAGACCAGATGTAGCTACAAAATTTGCATAAATACAATTTACAAAATAATCTACGTTTAGGCAAGGATAAACCGAAAACTATAAAACAATTTTTTAGAGTTTCGAAAATTCCAATTTTTGGAATTTTCGATTAAGTTTTCAATTAAGTTTTCAAATGTAATAATTTATTGGAGTATTGTGATAATTTTAAAAATATTACCACTGAATGTATCGCATTTTAGAGATGTTTAAACCAGGCGACTTATATTTCAATGACGTCATTTGAATAAGGTTCAGACTTTTCGATAAATTTTAATGTTTTCAAATATAGTAAATCAATGTAGTATTGTGATAATTTTTAAAATATTACTGATGAATGTATCGCATTTTAGAGATGTTTAAATAAAATTGCATTGCAGTTGGAAGGAGTTTCGTAATCAATGCTTTATGCATGATTGATCTTCCTTGTTTGTATATTGCGATATAGCAGAGTGGAAACGTAGTGTCCTGACAAAATAGCAATTTCATTATTACTTATATTTCAGTAATATCTGTTGTTGTTGTTCGCGTGTCCAAGGATAAGCAATATTGTAGTGGAGTAGTGGTCTAGATTCCCTCAAAAGCATTGATCACAGTCTCTGCCAATGTTGGTGCATCCCAGCTGTAGAGGATCTCCCGTAATGAATCCCTGAGTGGAACTATGCCAATCTTCAAAAGATATACCGCAACAGTTGGGCATTCCCAGATGTGGTTGGGCGTGAGCTGGACTTCGGGGCAGTTTTTACAAGGGACATAGGTTCTTGTTTTGTCCGGATGGATCTTCATGCCCCTATAATGCTCAGTTCTTAGCCTGGCAATAGTGGATGTTATATTACTGGGACAATCGAGTTCTGTTTAAAGGGGTTTCTTATATGTGTGAGTCATAATTCTATATCTGGACACTGCGTTAGCACTATCCATAGATAGCACTATCCATAGTAATCTCTTAAATCTTACTTCTAGAATAAAGTTGCTCGAGAGTCATTATAAATCATAGTAGGATTTTGTTGAAATTCAATCTATATAAATAAAATTGAAAATCTGTCTGTCTGTTTGTCCCATCATCACGGGAGAACGGCTGAACCGAATTTGATGAAATTTTGTGGGTAGCCTAGAAATAGCTCCACTTAAAATTTAGTCCATGTTTTGAGTTTCCACAACCAGTGGTTCTCGAGATATTAGTAAAAAACGAAATTTTCGTTTGTCTCATCATCACGGGAAAACGGCTAAACTGAATTTAATGAAATTTTGTGGATAGCCTTAAAATAGCCCCCCATAAATTTTGTCCAAGTTTCGAGTTTCCAAGACCAAGGGTTGTCGAGATATTAATGAAAAACGGAACTTTTTCTTAGGAGATCTACTCTCCAACTCCGTGGTTTATCCAAACGGAAAGGATGAAAATCGTTTGTTTTAAACGCCAAAATGAAATAAAACCTTATTTCCGAGTTTGGTGCAGGATTTTTGCATTAACTAGTCACTATAGGAAAACATAAATTGTTTGATACATGAATTTAAATGGAAAAATCTACCTCCATGGTTCATCTCTCACAAGCTTTTACTCAACGATGTAAAGTATAAAGAAATCAAAATGGCTATTTAATTTCGCATTTTATGAGGAAGATTCTATCTTATATCATGTTGCTCGGCAACGGAATGAAATTAAATGTGTTGTTAATATCGATTATTATTTTTTTTATTTGTATAATAAATAAATGGATGTAAAAATATTTTATAAATGAACGGTTTGATTGTTCATTTAATTATATATATTGCGGACTGTGTACATCACTTTCAATTATTTTAGTAAAGAGGTTTCAAGCTCATATATTGTGTTTAGCTAATAAACTCATATATTGTGTTTACCCAATAAACTCATTTAGCCGATTGTTGAAGCAGAAAAAGAGTAGAACGGGTGTATGTATCTTCTAATACAATTTTACTGTTTTCATTTAGTATATACAAACGGGATCAGGATATTTTATTCTTCAGGTCTGCAAATTCAGAGCTACGAATTTAGAGGAATATCTCTAAATAACTTGGTAACTTTTCTTAAACTTTACCAAATTAGTGGAAATGTCTGCAAATTGATAAAAATGATCCAAATCAATGAAATTAAATTTGTTTTTTTAGAATAAAGTTCTGAAATGATGTTTCTGTAGCATTTGTCGGTCAGTCCATCCATCCTACTTAGTAACACATTAAAGGAATTTTTTTAATATCACCAAATTTGTAAAAATATTTCTAAATCCATAAAAATATCATGAAATTGATAAAATCGCGCTTAATAAATGAAATTAATTGTGTTTTGTTAGGGGATAGTTTTGTGATGATGTGTCGTCAATTTGTCGCATAATGGGATTCTCAGTTCTACAGTCCCACTTGGCGATAAATTTGGAGATTTTTTAAGTTATAGCTAAATTGACGAAAATGTCGCCAAACCTTCCACGGAGATTGCATTATTCAGATGATATGATTTCCACCAATTTATTTAAAGCAATTGATGTCATGTCGCTTAGCAACGGATCCAATATGTTATGCGGCATACGATTTTTATTAAATCTTTTCCGATTTGAATAGTAAAAATATGTATATAAAATAAATTTCATTGACATTGAATTTTTGACTGGATAATATCAATTACGGTCTTCAGGTTTAAACGTTATTATTATTGATATTTTCGGGGACTGTTGATTCAGGGATTACTGATATTTTCAAATTATTATGGAATTGTTTTATTATGACGAAAATTGTTGAAACTCCTATATAGTACGTTGTACGAGTAATCTTCTACAAATGCATGGGTATATCTTCCAATCTACGAGAATATAAGTAGTACAGGTATATTGGCATATATTTTGAAATATATTGACATATATTCGAATCAATTACGACCTTCTGGTATTAAGATTACAGGGATTTTTGATACTTTCAATTTTTTATGTCATCTCTTTTATTTTGGCAAATATTTTTCAGACACATATAGCAATACGGGTAAGCTTCTACTAACACACTGACATATTTTCTAATCTGCGACAATATAAGTAGTACGGGGTTGCATATATTGATTCAATTCCTTTTTTTTTGTAAATTTGAGTACAAAAGGGGCCAGGATGTTTTATTCTTCAGATCTGCCCATGAAGATAATTTTGCATAGTGAGAACAGATATTCTTAAACTTCTCTTTATGAGCAATAAATTTAATATTTTAACAGAATTTGCACATGATTGCGAATTATAAATTTCTTTATATTATACACTCCGTACGAAGAACGGGTATGCTGCTAGTATGAGAATAAAATGGTGATATTAGACAGGGAAATTAAAAATAGGCATGATAATAAAATGAGCTAAATCTATTTTAGCCATCAAATTTCTAGAAACTGTAAATCTGCATAAATAAAAGTGAAAATCTGTCTGTCTGTCTGTTTGTTTCGTCATCATGGGAGAATCTATATAAATAAAATTGAAAATATGTCTGTCTGTCTGTTTGTCTGACTGTCTGTTTGTCCCGTCATCACGGGAGAATGGCTGAACCGAATTTCATGAAATTTTGTGGATAGCCTGGAAATAGTTCCACTTAAAATTTAGTTCATGTTTGGAGTTTCTACAATCAGTGGTTCTTGAGATATTAGTAAAAAACGAAATTTTTGTTTGTCTCATCATCACGAGAGAACGTCAAAATTAAATTTGATGAAATTTCGTGATTAGCCTTGAAATAGCACCCCATAAATTTAGCCCAAGTTTCGAATATCTAAGACCAGGAGTTATCGAGATATTAATAAAAAACGAAACTTTTTCCTAGGAGTTCTACTCTCTAACTCCGTGGTTTATCCAAACGAAAAGCTTGGAAATCGTTTGAAAGTGAATTAAAACTTTATCTTTGAGTTTGGTGGGAGATTTTTTGCGCTAATTAGTCACTTTCTGAAAACATGAATTGTTTTAAACATGATTTAAATGGGAAATCTATCCCCATGGTTTATTTTTCATAAGCTTTTACTGAACAAAAGTATAAAGAAATCAATATGGTTCTTTAATTTCGCAGTTTCTGAGGAAGATTCTATCTTATATCATGTTGCTCAGAAACGCAATTAAATTAAATCTGTCTGTTAATTTTAATTATTATTTTTTCGATTTAAATAATAAACAAATTGATATAAAAATATATTTTAGAAAAGATCTATTTGATTTTTCTTATAGCATTTTTGACTGGATAATATCAATTACGATCTTCAGGTTTAAACGTTATTATTATTGATATTTTCGGGGATTGGTGATTCAGGGATTATTGATATTTTCAAGTTATTATGCCATTGTTTTATTATGACAAAAATTGTTTGAACTCATATATATTGTACGTTGTACGAGTAATATTCTACAAATACACAGGTATATCTTCTAATCTACGAGAATAAAACTAGTACAGGTATATTGGCATATGTTTTGATATATATTGACATATATTGGAATCAATTACGACCTTCTGGTATAAAGATTACGGGGATTATTGATATTTTCAATTTATTACGTCATATTTTTTATTTCGGCAAATATTTTTGAGACTCATATTGTAATACGGGTAATCTTCTAATGTACTAATGCAGGTTATAGCTTCTAATATTCGCTTATATAAGTAGTACGGGTCCTATACAATTTTTCCCTTTTTTTTTTGTAACTTTGCTTACAAAAGGGGTCGGGATGTTTTAATCTTCAGATCTGCCCGTGAAGATAATTTTTCATAGTGAGAACATATATTCTTAAACTTCTCTTTAGGAGCAATAAATTTAATATTTTAACAGAATTTGCACATGGTTGCGAATTATAAGTTTCTTTATATTATATGCTCCGTACGAAGAACGGGTATGCTGCTAGTATAAAATAAATTTATCTTTTGATTTTCCTGGGTTTTGTTTACCCCTTTAACAGTATTATTTTTCTTCCTTCGTTATTGATTTCATTATCGTCACGTGAAATAAACTATTTTTATTTGAACGAAACCCGGAAGGAAATTCTCTTGATAACAACTTTAGTTTTAGAATTAATTATCTTAATAATTATAAAATCAAGACATAGGACGAGTCGTCTTTAAAATTTTGTACAGCTTTATCCTGGAGTTGCATTTATTTAAAAGTATTTGATCATATATATCATGCTTACGATATATAAGACAGAACCGTAAACATAATAGACTTGGTTTGAGTAACACTAAAATATTTTCTTTATATATTTTACTACAAAATAAAGAAGTTTAAAAAAAAAATTTTGTTTTTTTGGAAACACGAAAAATTATGTTTAAATACCTCTTAATAAGACATTTTCCTAAAGTTTCAAGTAGATATTTTAAAAAGAGATATTATTCCGTGAGTTACAACGCACTCTTGTAGCTTAACGCTTCACATGGTGGATTAACCAAGGAGGTTAAAAAAGATCACATTTTCTATTTTTACTTTCCCTGCAATATATGGTAATGTATAGGGAATATATTGGAATCATGCCGAAAATCACAACTCGAGTTTTCGGCATGACGTTTTTAAGCATGACGCCGGAAACTAATGTACCGAATTTAATAAAATTTGGTAAGTCACTTGTGTGTGACCCTGATACTGATTAGTTTTGGGTACGATTCGGGAAAAACAGCCCCCCTTTTCTTGCAAAATGACCCGCAAAAATTGCCTCTATCTACTCTAACTAGAAATAATAAATCGAATTTCAGAAAATTTGGTATATAAGTCACGTGTGGGCTACCCTGGTGCTGATTTGTTTTCGGTAAGATTCAGAGAAAAGTAACCTGCCGTTTTTGCGAAATGGCCTGCAAAAATCGTCAAAATCTAAAGTAAAATACTACGTATGCTCAAGTACATCAACTAAATGCGTTTTTATACATAATTTGTAACACTGAATAGAATAAGACCAACCCCATTACACTGGGGCTAGCCGTTCTTGAGATATTTTAGATTTTTCGTATTTACGCTGAAAGAATCGTTGAAAGAATGTCCAGCTACCAAATGAGAACGAAACTCGTATTAAAATTGACAATTCAGTGTAATTTTAAATAATTGTAGGTGTTATTTTTTCAATTAAGCCTTTGTGCAAACCGTTTTCGAGATACTTTAGTTTTTTCGAGTTTTTTCTATGCCGATTTTGAGTCCATTACTTATACGTGCTATTTAGTGCAATTAAACTAAATTTAAAGAATTATTAATGAAATAAAGAGACAATGAATTTGTGTCTGCAGGGAAAGTCATGTGCTGCTCACATCCAATTTTTTAGTTTAGGAAAATGTAATGAACAAAAATATCAGTAGAAATTATCAGAGTTATATCATTTCTACCTAAATACAAGAAAAATAGCATAAAAGTTCCAAGTTGATTAGAAAAAAAAGAGTCCGAAATTATAAAATGAGAAGGGTGTTGTTGTTGAGACCCAGGCCGTCCGACCTACCAGAAAGGTGTAAGGTTACTGTTTGGACGGCCGGGACGTGCCACTCAATTTAGACCGGAACCCAGTGGGGGAGGCATCCACAGGGACCGTACCCTCCTTCCCCTACCACCAACCTCTCGGAAGGACTTACGGGCCCATATGTTTAACGTGATCGTACTCCGCATGAACACGGCGGCAGTTGCGGCACCGAGCTACCGCGCCCGAAATGTGCCAACAGCACGCGGTGTTCCCAAGTGGTCACCCACGCAAGTACTAACCGCGCCCGATGCTGCCTGACTTCGGTGATCTAACGAGAACCGGTGTTTTCAGCACGGTACCGCCGTTGGCCATAATGAGAAGGGTGTTGAAGGCCCAGACCACACGACCAACCCAAGGGTTTCCGGTAACAAAGTGTGTGGCCGGGACTATGAGAAGGGTGTTGAAGACCCAGACCGACCGACTCGTCGACAAGGACATGAGTAGCCATTTGGTCGGCCGGTATGAGAAGGGTGTTGTTGTTGAGATCCAGACCGTCCGACCTACCAGAAAGGTGTAAGGTAACTGTATGGACGGCCGGGAAGTGCCACCCAATTTAGACCGGAACCCAGTGGGGGAGGCATCCACAGGGACCGTACCCTCCTTCCCCTACCACCAACCTCTCGGAAGGACTTACGGACCCACATGTTTAACGTGATCGTACTCCGCATGAACACGGCGGCATTTGTGGCAGCGTGCAAATCTAGCGCGCAAACCACGGGGATACCGCACCCGAGATGGCCAACAGCACGCGGCGTTCCGATGTGGTCACCCACCAAGTACTAACCGCGCCCGATGCTGCTTCACTTCGGTGGTCTAACGAGAACCGGTGTTTTCAGCACGGTACGGCCGTTGGCCCGGTATGAGAAGGGTGTGCGATAGTTCAAAATAAACTATAAACATTATTTTAATTAAATATCTAAAGAAAAGCGCAGCCGCATTATGAGTATAGTATAAATGGTGTCCTCACTGAGACGCCTCCATCGATACAACATATAGAAAAGAAGCTCATTTCATTATATGATGCAATGAATTTATTTCTTTCACACTTAAAAAACGATAAAAACATCCACGGCACAGTGTTTATAACGTTGAATTGTACATTTGACACATTTCCAGATGGCAATATGTAAAGCTATTTCATTCCCAGTTAACTTATATTTTACGCAACTCAAAATTAACCATTATCAATATTGATAGCATCCTCAAAAAGCAATATAGCTCATATATTAAAATATTTTAATAACAAATTCTCAATCAGGCATCTTTCTCATTAACTTGGCGTGCTTTTTGACGAAATTTCCGTTAATCTTGGACTAAATATCGCCAAGTTGGCGATATTTTGCTAGATTGTCCGCCAAGTTTGACATATATAACGTTAAGTGTACAAACGACGAGAAGATCATTTCTTATGCACTAGAAGATATATTGTCATATGGCGGAATTAAAAAGTTGCAAAGCATTGCCTCATATTTAACGTCATTTTTATCAATTTGGTGACATTTTAGTCAATCTTAAGATATTTAAAAAGTCGCCAAGTTTGCGACATCCCGCCAATATTTTTGCCAAGCATTACGGAGAAACTGCGAAATTGGGTTATTCTTATAGTCGTTTGCTACGTTATTTTCAATTTTCATCAATTAGTCGTCATTTTTATTAATTCAGCATCATTTTTATCAATTTGGCAACATTTTTATAGATTTGGTGACATTTTCTTCTGTTTTGTAACTTTTAAAAAACATCGCCAAGTTGGCAATTTACCACCAAATTCGTCGCCAAAATTTTGTCACCCGTTATGGACGAAGAAATAGGTTTACCTTTTAAAAGATAAACGACTAATGGGGTCCAAATGTTGAACTATTACCTAAAGTATCTTCTCGCGGGAATGGAACGAGCTAGATCCACGAGAATGATAGCAAATTTATCGCATAATATTACATATGAAAAGTGAACAGTAGTTAACACACACAAATTAACACTTTTCTCTTAATGTTATGTGATTTTTGATAAATTTGTTTAAAAAATGTTATATATCTCGAGAATAGTTCATGCTAGCCTTCTAAAATTTGTGTCAATCGTTTTTTAATGACATATTACCTCAAAAACTATTATTAACGTAACTTTATTGAAAGTATCGATTTTTTGATAATTTTTTCAAAATTTCATTTCAAAATTTGAAAGTTTCTAAAAATTCGAATGCGTTTAAAAACAATAGGCTTCTAGTATTCACTGATTGTAATTTTTCTACCAAATTTCGTTCGAATCGCTTTATTCTTTCGTGAGAAATTGTCTCCACAGACTCACTGACACATACACACATCAATTTAAAAATGTTTCATTCATGTTCAGGGATGCTTGAAACGTGCTCTCCCGTTGAAAACTCGAATTTAAATTTTCGACCCCGTCACAATAATACTTTCCTTATACATTATATTATGCATATAAGGAAAGTAAAAAGAGAGGAAAGGGTTAAGGGCAGGGTGCACGTTGAAATAAGCAAAAATCGACTAAAAAAATTTGTTTTTTAGCATATAACATTATTTTAACCATTTAAACTTTTGCTTAATTGCCCCTTGCATTTAACCTTTGTCACTGTCGGCAATTTCCATGGACGCCAATGCCTGCAAAGGAGGGTCGAACTGTTTGAGATAGGGTATGTCAAATACCTGTCTTTTTGGAAGGTTCTTCGTTTGGAATGGACGATGTCCCACGCATAAGCAAAAGGTTGAATGCATTTTTTTCGAAACGGAATTTTCAGAGGTTTTACATTTTTAAAATTGCTCCATGCGTCTTAATTTTTGTTTGAGACGCATGAAATTTGGCAAGAAGACACCTTTCATACTTTTCAATGAAACTGGATATGCATTTTATAATTGGACTTTATTAAGGTAATTAAAAATGAATAAGAACCTAATTAAATGATGATTAAGTTTTAATGAAGAAAAATAGTTTAAAAAAATTAACTGTCTAAGGGATTTAAAAATGAATACCCAAATTTGTTCATAATGTGTTTTTGAATGATCATAATGTAAAATTAATCAAAAATGTGAACAAATGGCACGTAAGGAGCATTTTCAAATTGTCGTTAAAAAAATTAAATTAAAAAAAAATACAAAATTGAAAGAAATTTAATGGTATTTTATATAATAATGTTAAGAGGAATATTTATACAAATTTTCATGTTTCTAAGTCAATAAATAAATAAAAATATGTCAACGTCCACCGTTCCCTTAAAGGTGGAATCAAAAATTTTAAAATATGAAATTATTCGCACGGAGTATAAAATAATCCAGCATATTTAAAAAAGATGATGTGGGCAACACATGACTTTCCTTATATAATGCAATGAATTTACTCCTTTTACAGTCACAAAATAATGTGAAAGTTATGGTACTGTGAATTGTACAATTGACCATATTCCGAATGACAACATTTAATACTATAATTAATTACAAAGGATACACGTCAACTTTAATAAACTATTAAATTAAAAACAACCAATCATAGGTTTTAAAAGTCATTTTAAGAAACCACCTATCTCAACGTACATAAGTTTACAAAATCAAAGCGCTTTCGGGCATCACCATGTCGTTATTTCATCAGTGGCGAAATGAAAAACACAGCGACAACAAATGCTTGCATATTGACCAAATCGGCATGCAAAATTCACATGTTATCCATTTACGTTTTTACAATAATTATATATTATTTTATAAACAAGGTATTTAAGATTTAATAATTATTAAATACAACTACGATAAGAAAGAAGGTTCACGACCAAAAAGTATGTCGTCGAAGCACAAATTACAACAAAAGGTAAAGCCACATAAACTATGTAAAGGTTTGGCACACATGGAGTCGAAGGGCGCGGTAGCCCAGTTGTTAGCGCGCGGGAATTGTACTCGGTAAGCCCGGGTTCGATTCCCGCCACTGCCAAAACTACCGCTGTGTTCACGCCGAGTACAATCACTAAACATGTGGGTCCGTAAGTCCTTCTGAGAGGTTGGTGGTAGGGGAAAGAGGGTACTGTCCCCGTGGATGCCTCCACCACTGGGTTTCGGTCTAAATTGGGTGGCACTTCTCGGCCGTCCAAACTGTTACCTTACACCTTTCTGGTAGGTCGGACAGTCTGGGTCTCAACAACAACACATGGAGTCGAGAACGAGTCGCCATGCATAACTTAGAGTTTGAACGAAAGTAATACTAATTAAAAGTACCCAATAAACTTATATTTCACACAACCCTAAATTAACAATTATTAATATTGATAGAATCTTCAATAAGCGATATTTTAGTCTATATATTTAAATATCCTAATTAATTCGTCAATTAGACGTCACTTTCTTTAACTTAGATATTTTCGTCAATATGGGGTGAAATCTCGCCGAGATGGCGATATCTCTCTATTTTATCTCATTGGCGATATCTCTCAAGTTTCCCAAATGTATCGCCATCGGTAACAGATAAACGGAGAGAAGAAAATTTCTTATATACTGTAAGGTACGTTCGTCATACGAAGGAAAATAAAATTTGCGAAACAATACTTGATTACAATACAACTTGAAACAATACAACTTGAAATTACAATACAACTTGATTACAATACAACTTGAAACAATAATATTAATGTTATTTGGTAATAACTCGCCAAGTTCGCGACGTCCCGCTAAATTTCCGCCAAGCGTTACGGACGGACGGATAAATGGGCTATTTTTATAGTCTATTCTTATGTTCTTTCCAAGTTACTGAAATTTCATCAGTCGTCATTTCATTGATTCAGCGTCAGTTTCATCTATTTGTCGAATTTTGATCAATTGGGAGACATTTTCTTCAATTTGGCAACATTTTAAATATTCCCAAGTTGGAGATATTTCGAAAAATCCGTCACCAAAATAAATTTTACCCAAACGTTACAGACGGAAAAATAGGTTATTCTTATAGTTCTCGTAGATTATTATATTCTTTCCAAAATATAGCATTTTCGTCAGTTAGTCGTCATTTTCATTGATATAGCATCACTTTTTATCAATTTGGCAAAAGTTTCATTAATTAATAAGTTTCGAATCCGGAATTCGATTTTTTTTACACACAATCCTTTTTAATACAAATTCATGAGAAAGTAAAAATAATGATATTGGCGACTTTTGAAAGCATAGTGATCTTTCTTCTTTAAGACCAACACATAAGTATCACAAATTGTCATAACATGTTGGTTGTAACTACTGTGAAAATGTGACAAAAATATTAATTAAGCATTAGAAACGCGAAGTAATGATTATTTAACAATTGTTAATGCAATTGGTCATTTTATATTTTCTTAAGAAGATTGTATTTCTTAGTGCATAGTTGTATTGCTTAGTGCTTAGTTGAAAGCATAGTGATCTTTCTTCTTTAAGACCAACACATAAAGTATCACAAATTGTCATAATATGTTGGTTGTAACTACTGTGAAAATGTGACAAAAATATTAATTAAGCATTAGAAACGCGAAGTAATGATTATTTAACAATTGTTAATGCAATTGGTCATTTTATATTTTCTTAAGAAGATTGTATTTCTTAGTGCATAGTTGTATTGCTTAGTGCTTAGTTGAAAGCATAGTGATCTTTCTTCTTTAAGACCAACACATAAAGTATCACAAATTGTCATAACATGTTGGTTGTAACTACTGTGAAAATGTGACAAAAATATTAATTAAGCATTAGAAACGCGAAGTAATGATTATTTAACAATTGTTAATGCAATTGGTCATTTTATATTTTCTTAAGAAGATTGTATTTCTTAGTGCATAGTTGTATTGCTTAGTGCTTAGTTGAAAGCATAGTGATCTTTCTTCTTTAAGACCAACACATAAAGTATCACAAATTGTCATAACATGTTGGTTGTAGCTATTGTGAAAATGTGTTAAAATATTAATTAAGCATAAGAAACGCGAAGTAATGATTATTTAACAATTGTTAATGCAATTGGTCTTTTTATATTTTCTTAAGAAGATTGTATTGCTTCCAAAATCACTTGGTAGCGTTAGTTTGTGTGTTAGTTTTTGTGTTCAATTCCTTCTGCATTTGACGAACATTGCATTTTTTAGTTCCGTTTTCAACGAAATTCCATCCTTTTAGTCTTGGAGCCAACTATGTTGCCTGGAGTGTAGACAAATTCAAAGAGCCTGTTGTTTTCTCTAAAACAACTAGGCATTTTCCTTCTTTACCATTTTTTTGGCAACTCTGGAACTTTGCATCACCAACATGTTCTTCTGAATCGAAATTCCATGCTTCTGCTGATTCTAGATTAGGTAGATTTGTACTGTCATGAAGTGCAGTCAGATAGTAAACCGCATTATTATACATTCTCTTAATCTGAATGATGCATGGAGACTTATTGATATTGTGCCGTTTTCGGTGTTTGGTCGCTCTTTTCATTTGCCATACAAAGAAGATTCTGCTGCTTACTTTCCTACTTAGATATAAACGATTGATGAGGACTGTACTCCGGACAACTTAACTTATTATACAGAACCGGTAAAAATTCTCAATCGCATAAATCTAAAGCTATGATTTGCTACGCTTAAATTCATCCGGGGCGTTATGTCACAGACACGTTGGAGAAGAGGTGATATGTTTGGCGCAATTACAGATCAAATACGATTTACGTTCCATTTTATTTTTATATCTGCAATAATATTTTATTGAAAATTCATTACTAGTATCTTCTGTAGACTATTTAAAAATTATGTAACAAATAAATTTACAATGCATGATGTCCAAGTGCAAAAATTTCAATTTATTTTGAAGATAATGTGTACGTTTTATTTACAGTATGCGAAAGCATGAATATTATACACTGCAAAACTGTTTTAGCTTGGGTTTTGCATTTAATATAAAGTACGTTACATATATAAGAAACGTTAGGTTGCACATTAAACATGTTTCTGTATTTCGATAGAAATTTCTCTATACAAAAGCGTTAATAACTGGTCTAAAACTTCACAAAATTCGAAAAGTAACAAATTTGCTGTAAATAGAGAAGACGGAAGGTTTCAGATGGCAGCGGGGGGGGGCTTTCTCTTTTCCTGAGTTTCGCCTCAAGGGTTGCCAAATGAAAATCAAAAGAGCTCTGTGAATATTTAATTTGGTGAAAATATTATGACGTATGTATTTAGTAAAATAAAAAACACACAGTAAATTTAAACCTATAAATTAGTCAATTTGTCAACAATATATATTCAAAGTTTTCACATTTTATTAAAATATTTATTCATCATTCATTCTTTCTGCCATACATTTGTGCCTTTTCTAGATCTATACTTTTATGACGGATGGGTCCACCTTGCTGTATAAACGCATATAATCAAGTTGTCCCCGAGTTACTGCATTAACATGATATTTTCCTCATTCTAAAAGACTTGAAACAATAATTATAAACATAATAATTTAAAACATTTAAATTATTTAATTAAAAACATTTAATTATAAACATAATAATTTAAAATAATTTAAAACATTTTATTTAAACGAAATATACAATGGGATGTTTTAAGCAATATAAACGAGTTGTTAAAAAAGCAAATATGTCAGTTATTAAAATTGTAGCCCATGGGACAAATTCTAACACCATATTCTGAATTGGTACCCAAATATGCATAGGAAAAGGCGCAAACTACGCGAAAACTTCATCATTTTATGTATGATATCATCTTGCAAAAATTTCGAAGCATTATGATTCGTTCATATTTCTATGTGATTTCTTAAAGATGCCATCTAACACCGATTTACCTTATTTTTAATGATGAGATCTTTGTAGCTATGCATACCGACATATGGGCCAAACTCACTGGATACCAAGTGGAATTCATAAAGAATACATACATTGTCATTGGCATCAAGAAAGAATACATAAAGAATAAATACATAAAGAATACATACATACATTGTCATTGGCATCATTTGAAAAAAAGAAGATTTCCCCGTAACAAATTTTACTTAATTCAAATCACATACACGGTCATTAAGCGATTAGCGATAAGCATTTTGCCAGTAAATATTATTTTCATGGCGAAAGTAAAAAAGACTGTCTCTAAATAACCTGCGTTCCTTTATTGATCAGACGACGTGAAGATCCGGAAAATGGAAAGAAAATTGACAACATTTCAATTGATTTCAAGTTTTCTAAACTTTTGTGTCGATATTGATTTCCGATCCAATAACATTTTTCTGCCTTTCACCATTAATTAAGGGACCGGAACTACCCGGAGGTATTCGCGTCTAAGATAAAGTCAGCTTCCGAATCATTTTAGTGAAACTATATATACAGGGTGTCCCATGTAAAGTGAACAGTGGCAGATTTTTTTAACCGTTGGTTGTAGCCCCATAGTTTCAAATGCAAAAATTCTTTAAATAAGGTAAGGAGTTATGAAATAGTAATTTACATGCTGTACCACATTTTTGTAAAAAATTAACAAAATTAAATTTTACACAGCGCCTCTATAAAAAAAGGTCAAATATATATATATATATATATATATATATATATATATATATATATATATATATATATATATATATATACGTATCCTCGTGTATCCTCCTCAGACGTGTATCCTCCTCAGTGTATCCTCCTCAGTCAGACTCAATTTCTACCCGACGCAACCATGGAAGGCAAACAAGAAATAAAAGAAACGTAATGAAGTTGAAAGCGTGGATTAAAACTCATCGTGAGTTCCAGGGCAAATTTGCACAGGGTCCACCAACTACCAAAGAAATAAATTCTTTGTGAGCATAATCAAAAACCTCAATTTTTACGTGTTTGCTTAAAAAATCTCAAAATAAAATAATGTAATGATTAAAATTATTTTTCTCAGAATGCAAAATTATACGCACAACTTTTTGTGTTCAACCAAGCTGCGTTAATCTTCATTTTCCTGATGTAGCAAAAATGTATTATCATAACTCAAAAAGTACAAATTTCGGTGTACATAACAAAAATAAATATGAAGGAATTCGTCCTATGGATTCGGTTCAAACATCGTTGGTAAGAATATTCTTTGATTGTTCTGATGCAAATTTAAAACTCTGTGATAATATTTTTGGTCTCCAAGGAACCAAATTGTTGAAGACCCAGACAGTCCGACTCATCCTGAGGACTTGAGCAACTACTTGGACGGCCGGGAAAGAAGGAACCAAATTGTGTAAAAATCGCACAACATCTTTCTAAAATATGAAATAAATAAAAAACTTATTCGAATTTTGTAAAAAATCTTTCCGAGACGTATCGTCTCGGATCCTGAATTTAGTCGCCGTACGATACAGATTTACCGCTACATATGGCACACAGACAAAATGATCTTCGACTTTTAAACTCTTACAAACTACCTTGCGCCTGTCTATCCTCTCCCATTCAAATTTATCTACCTTCCCATCCCTGAGCAATCATAATCATAACTATATGACTCATGGTAACTATATATGACTCATGGTAACTATATATGACTCATGGTAACTATATATGACTTATGGTATAACGAACTACGGGAATAAATGTACCTGTCACAATGTTGTATCATCAGGGACTGTTACGTGTTGACACCTGAAAGGCTTGTCAAAGTACGGGGTAATATTCTTTTTCGAATTCAAATGCGCACTGTTGCTGACAGAGAGTATTTTGAATACTCTGTATATTCGATTCCTGCCCACGTGTTATAGAATTGAGCATTTCTAAATAGGACGGCCATTCGCCTGTAACCCTATTGAGTAAAATAAATGTCTTCTGTGTCGATACCTGCTCATTATAGACAATGTCGATTTCTACTTATTCCTATTATTATTATTATATATTATCTACTTACTCCTACATATTACTGTCAATTCCTAATTAAACCTATCAATGTTGATTCCTACTCATTATACACACTGTCGATTCCTACTTATCCCTATTATTATTATATATTATCTACTTACTCCTACTTATTACTGCCATTCCTACTTATTCCTAACATTGTCGATTCCTACTCATTATGGACAATGTCGGTTCCTACTTATTCCTATTATTATTATATATCATCTACTTACTTTTATTACTGTCAATTCCTACTTGATCCTATCATTGTCGATTTCTACTTTATTCCCATTGCTATTATATATTATCTACTTACTCCTACTTATTACTGTCAGTTCCTACCTATTCCTATCATTGTCAATTCCAATTCATTATAGACAATGTCAATTCCTACTTAATCCTATTATTATTATATATCATCTACTTACTCCTTATTTCTATCGATTCTTACTTATTCCTATCCATTGTCGATTCCTACTCATTACAGACAATGTTCTATAACTCTGTAATTAGATCCTTTCGTCCAACTCACTTTGTTGCCGAGTTCAATAATATTTTTTTTAATATTAGCTTAGAGCGCTGTAATCACTTGTGCGCGATCGGGAATGCTCCCTTTACTGTATATCTAATACATTCACTCCTTTCCTTAATGTTATTGCGGTATTTAAAAACAATTTTAGTGCATATATTTCACATCTACTTTTACAGATTATATTTTATATTTTATTTTTGCATGAGTCTGAAATATTGTCATACATATATTCAACCGTTATAATATTCAACCATTCTACGTTACTGCAAGGGGGGTAGGTAGTTTTGACGTTTCTTCCAACGTAAACTTTCGCAGTTTCTTAATTTATCTGTCATATTCGTGTTTAGTATATTAACACAAATAAACAATACGCATGCAATTCAATGGGATAACAGGCCTATTCTCAACTTGAAAAATATAAGTAAATATTTACACAAGTGGTTTAATGAATGACATGCGAACGACAACTGCAAATAAAGGCAAAGAGGTTGAAAAAGTAGAATACTTTTTCAGCCTATTTTACAATTTTTCAAACTCTCAATTTTTAATAGCATATATTAGACAAAAATGTTGAAAAAGTAGAATAATTTTTCAGTTAAATGGCAATAATATGTCCTAAAAAATATATTAGAAAAATCGTCTGCTGTTTTTAATACGCCAAGACGATCGTTACGGAGCTCTTATTTTATCAATTGAGCAAAGTGGCGTTTACCCTGAGGAAAGAATTCCTGTTTTAGAGTAATTCTCTAAACATTCCTATGATAGTGTTATTGAAGAGTTTCAGAAGAAATATCCATGTTCTGGAACCCTTAAACATCCACCAATAGCGAGGCTTACAAAGGGTTTTCAAGAAGCTAGATCTGCTTGAAACAAAGCGAGAACAGGGAAATAATTCCATTAAATTTGATCTCAATAAAAAATCGTTACTTAAACTCCCCAGAAAGCTCTTCTGAGACTTTTCTATGATACTGTAATAAAAATGGCTGGAGAAACTTTGCTCAAAAATAAAATGCTTTTACTCTGGGGAAATGTCTTGTTCTTGGATTGACAGAAAAGTGATCTGCAATTATCGTCCGATGTTATAAAAACAACACACAACATTTCTGATATATTTTAGGGTATACGTACTCTATAGAGAAAAAAAATTATAACATTTCACTTTTTCGAGTATATTATATTTTAAAATTTGATATGCTCAATTTTCAATTACCCTATATAATAGGATAGTTAAGTACCACATCTACATAAATAAAATTGAAAATATGTCCGTGTATATATATATATGTGTGTTTGTTTATGTGTGTGTATGTGTGTGCGTGTAAGTGTGTTTACCTCATCATCACGGGAGAATGGCTACACCGAATTGGATGAAATTTTCGGATTGAGCTTGGAATAGCCTCACTTAAAATTTAGTCCATGTATCGAGTTGTTAAATCTGGGAGTTATCGAGATATTAATAAAAAAATTGCACTATTAAACCAACACTGAGATAGCAAATGCAAATGATATTTGTTCCGCAAAATTATATGAAAAAAATTATATTAAGGTGGCTAAACAATGGAATTAAGCCCAACACTCTAAAAAATAAATGTGTAAAACTGGAAATTTACACAATTATATCGGTAAATGTGTCAATTCACAGACGTGTATCTCAAATATACGCGTTGGTGTATGTATTTAATGAAGTGTGTATTTAAGGAAGTGTGTACTACTTTCTAAAAGTGCATTAAAATGTGTAAATCTAATAGATCATGGGATTTTACACAGCTTGGCTGGTTTTTCAGTTTACACACATTTTAATGTATACTAACGAACATCTGTGGCCAGCCTTTTCGCTTTACAATTTTATTGATGGGTTGACGTAATTCTCCACATGAGCTGTCACACATTTCATAATATAAAAACTAATTAGATTTGAAAAAATCTATCTGAACGATGGTGAGACAGCCCAGTGGTTAACGCGCGGGAATTGCACGCGAACGATCTGAATTTGATTCCCGACTCTGCCCAAACTGTCCTTATGTTCACCCGAGGTATGGGCACGTTAAATATGCAGGCCCGTAAGTCCTTCCGAGAAGTTGGCGGTAGGGGAAGGAGTGTATGGTCCCTGTGGATGCAGCCCTCACTGGGTTCCGGTCTAAATTGCGGGGCACTACTCTACCGTCCAAATAGATACCTTACACCTAGGTCGGACGGTCTCATTCAAAGGAAAAGTAGAACTTTAGTCAGTTCTCTATTTTTACATTAGTTAAGCAATTTTATTTTATTAATAAGATGTTTTAAAAGTTAAAAAATATATAATAAAAATTTTCGTTAGATTCAAATATATTATTTAAATTCTAAATTATAATTTTATAGTTAAATTCATATATTCGATTTACATTCTGCCAAATTAGATTTCCCTATTATGTGAATATTACTGCGTGAGTTCCAAATATCAGTGGCGTAGGCAGGGATTTCACCTGAGATTTTTCTTGCTTTAACCCCGGATATGTGCCACTATTTGTATACTTCACATTATTTGAACAGAACTGATTTGAAATTAAAATGAAATATTAATTTTATTTTGCCCACTGTGCAAAATTGCATGATAATTACAATAGAGATTTTAAAATGAAGTACTTCGAAGAGTTTTCGAGGTAGGTAGTTATTTATTGAGAAAAATGCAGTTGATGCGAAGAGAATATGGCAGTAGTACCACGGCAACCACTTGATTATGCAACGCGACTCAATAAAGCAAGCGCATTGCGTTGCGTAATCGAGTAGGACAGTGGTACGGAGGAAAAAGTTTTCAGCTACGAAGAAACCGATAATAAAATGGAATGACTGCAAAGTGGTTTTGGAGGTTTAACATGATTTTATAAAATACATATATTTTATTTATTCATATATAATTAATATAGTTTATAATAAAATTATATAATTAAATTGTAATAACTCTACACTTAACGTGATTGGTTGCCAAAGAAGCTGCGATCCTGCATTTGAATGACGTCAGTGTGTTTTGCTTTCTCCTTTGTGGTGATTGTAGTAGCTGTAATCGCCGAACTAAATGAAGTAAGTTTTAGTCTATTTACTAATTTTTAATACGTATCATTAAAAAATATTATTGAAATACAAATTCTTGTATGTAAACTATTTAAAATTTCGATAAATTCTTTTGATGAATATTACATTGACTGACAAAAGTTTGTCTTCATAACTTTTCAACCCGGTCTGTTTATATTACTATGAAAGTTTTTTTTTAACTGCGAATATCGAAATCTAAAAAAGTCAATGTTAATTAGCCTTTTTTATAACCGACAAGTAATCTGGAACTTCAAAAGATGTAGTTAAGCTTTGGTCATACATCGGCTGCCGGATGTTTGTTTACATAAAGTATAACCCTTAAAGTTGTTACATGAAGCGGGAATTTTGAAAATTTATAATTTTTCTATGTTTATAAACTTTTATTTACTGTTGTCTTTTCATACATCTGTGGTATTAGAAACTGAATTTTAGAAAGATTTTTCGAAATGGAACTTGTAATATAGAGTTTATAATTTTTAAAATGATTAATATTTTTCCTTCCACTGTTCAACATATGTAATTGAAGTAAAAATGCTAGGTCAATTTTTCACTATCTAAAATTTGCATATCATAGAAATTAAATTTCATGGGTATAAAAATGAAGTTATAAATTTTCTTTATAGAACTTTAAAATGTTTTTTTGCATATAAAATGTATCTTAATTCTGCCAGGGACTGAAATTGTCTAACCAAGGTGAGGTAATGACATGTCGATATTGATACATGTCATTATCTATAGAACTTCCTGTAATCTTGCATCTTTTTACTAACTATACAACTTCTTTTTTTAAAATAATAATGTTAGTACAGATTTTCAGCTTTATTTTTCAGCATATGTATACTTAAGCACTGTAAAATTATTTCTATTAATACATTTTAAAATTTCACAGATTTTACAAGTAACAGTTAATACGAATTTTAACTGTTAATGTGAATTTTTCTAAAAAGCTGAATTAATTTCCTGATCTTAATAAAAATGTATTTTTTTTGTTCAATCTGGTTGATTGAAAATAGGGCTAATTCCTAATGAAATTTATTCCCCATAAAGTTCAAATCTGGGACTGTAAATATTTAAATTTTGAAAGCGTCATTTAAAATACTTTTCATAAATTTTAAACATATCTTACAGGAAAAAAACATCCAGTTATTGGTGATTTTACTTCTTAGCTGACATGGTTTAAAGCAGAGTTGGGCAGTATCAAAATACATATATTTTAAATACATTTTCAAAATACATTTGTATTTTGTATTTTAAATTGAAAAAACTAAAGTATTTTGGTAATTTATTGAAAATACATTTTCAGAGTATTTTGTATTTTTAAAATACTCAAAATACATTTTGTGTTTAAACCGCAGAATAACGCTTCAGAAAAGAGAAAATGGTTAATCTATATTTTGTCTAGTCATTGAATTTGTTTCTAAGAGTCGATCTAAACAAACTTTTGCAACCTGGCGCCGATAAAGATGGTAATTATTGGGTTGTTTAGTATCTGTAGTGGTCTCTAAAAATATAGTTTCTGTTATAAACTTCACATTCATATAAGAATTATAAAACGATGTTGTTTGGTAGACGCCTTCCTGCTTATGTATAAAGACAAGGGACAAGAAGAAGGTTTGACTTTCAATTCTTTGGGAAAACAAAAGCATAGGCTATCCAAGGTTTGCTATGCAGGGGTGCGACAGCCCAGTGGTTAGCCCAAACTGTCCCTGTGTGCAAGTTAAATATGTGAGTTCGTAAGTCCTTCCGAGAGGTTGGTGAGAGGGGAAGGAGGGTACGGTCCCTGTGGATGCCATCCCCACTGGGTTCCTATCTAAATTGGGTGGAACTTTACGGCCCAAAAAATTTGCCATACTATTGTTTTTCAGAAAAATATTTTCTTGAAACATCTATTTTTTCAGATCTTCAATGGAGCTCAGATGCTAACTGATTTGAAGTTAGTTTTATATTTCGGAGGAATTGAAAGTACACTATGGATTTCGATTTCCGTTTTTTTTTTTAATTTCCGGTTCAAAAATTGAAATTGTCATATTACTTGAAACGTATGTATCTCAAAAGCATTCTTTTACCCCTTCCTGTCGGTGGCCCTACTCGCAGCCGGTTTGCTTTCAGTTGACACATACATAGCTTTTCTTTTCCGTTTTCTGCCTCCTCAGCAATTTTTCATTGAACTACTGCATAACCATGGCAGCAGACGATTCTTTTCTTAAAGGTTGCTGTAAATGCTTTCTGCTACAAATCATAACTGCCAAAAGTGCAGAGAAGATTATTAAATGATGTTTACTGCAATTCCATAGCGCATGGATATAACTAGCAATGCATGAACATGGCTCATTAGAAGTACGATTGATAGAAATGTTTGGATTTATGGTATGATTTTTTTTATTTGTATATTTCTATTCTCTTACATCCGTAATTATAATCAGAAATTTTGTATTTTATACAATATTTTTCTTATTCCCTATAGAACAATTTTTTCCCTATTCCCTATAGAACAATTTTTTCATTTTGTTTAGATTAATATAAATTATTTATTATTTCATGATCATTCTTTCACTATGATTTTCAGAAAGCCTATAAAATATTTATTAACATGTGTATTATAAATGTTTTTGTTTTATAATATTTTAGATATCTAGTTAATTATGGCTGAAATAAGTTTTATATGCAATTTTACAGTAAATGTAAATTTGTCATACATTATAATAGCAATCTATTGGTATCATATGTTGGTTCTTCTGTAATACAATAGTATCAGTTATTTGGTATCGGATCTTTTTTTGTTTCGTCACACCTTAGTAAATGCTCTGGCTTTTGGCCACATCAATGAGAACAGTGCCATCTATAGGCAGCAGCTTTTCAGGACCTGTTTTTCTCCTCTGTTGGTATCCTATCTATTGTATCTAAACAATGTAGAAAAAGAAAGACCTCAAATTGGAATCTACTCCAGTAAAAAAATTTTTTATTGAAAGTAAGTAATGGTAAGTCATGTATTAACATAGCATGAAATATCACTTTCAATTTCTGTAGCATATTTATTTCTTGGCGGCGAATAACTATAATTTTCATATGTTGATCCCAATACTTATTGAAGCTGTGAATTGTAGATTACAATTTTGCTACATGCTGATCTTTCCCAAGTAAAATCGAACAGTTTTCTCGGAAATTACATAAAAACAATCTATAAAGGCCCTATCACACTCAAGAACTTTTGGAACAACCAACTATTTCGGACAACTTTTCCCCCAATTTTTCGACGAAAAAGTTAGCGATAGGGTTATTGACAGTTTGAAGAAGTTGTGCTAAATGACAAAACTACGGCGGTATGTTTATCGCTTTTTGGCGACAACTATATATTTGTACATGCACTTTTCGGCTGGCAGAGCGTTCTCGCTTCAACTTCGGCAGTAAAACAAGACTTTTACTTAGTACTTCCTTTTGTAACCTTTATTACTTTGTAATTATGACTAAATTGCTGTCAGCTGCAGGGAAAAATCAAATATGCCTTGGAATAATTACACTAGGATTATTCCTGCTTAAGAAGAAGAAACAAAGTAAACCGAGAAGGATGTGGACAAAATCTATTGTAAATTTTTGATTTGCTCTTTTTTATATGGATTACTTCAGATATCAGAAGCTTAAACAGATGAATGAATATTAAAAAATATTCGGATTTGTCACACATCCGTATAAAAAAGCAAATAAATATTTGTTGAAAAATATTCACTCTATTTTAAGATACAAAATTAGTTTAAAAAGCGATATTGCCGATATTGACTGAAATGAAACAAAGAAAAAGGAAACGTAAAAAGTATTTAAATTCAAGAATGCCGTTATTAAAATATTATGTCGTAAACAAATTTAAGTTCATTACCATTTTATACTTGATTTTAAAGGTATTCAAATACGTATCTATATTAAATATCCGAAGATGTTCTTTGCTCATTTGTAACGTTTAAAATATTTCTCATTAAAGTAAACTTTAAAAAAAATTTTTATCTACATTTATATTTATTAAGTAATTATGTTTTAAAATAGATTTAAATGTACATTCCATCTATAGCTGCTATAAAGTATACTTCAAGATGTTTTTCAAAGTAACTTCGAAATAAATTTTTATAAGCATTCAAATTTAAAAGAGTAAACTTTTCATATTTACATACAAACTTATTTTTTTTATTAAAAGTAAATGATTTTCAAATGTATTGTAAATTTCTAATTGTCTATATGCGTTTAAAATAATAAAAAAATTCTTCAAATGTTAGCATTAAATTATTAAAATTTCAAAGTAGTTTGATTTTTGTTTTTATTCTAATCTAAAATGTTCAAAATTACATGTCGAAAGATAACTACTGCTCGTATAAGGATGTTCGATGATTTCTGTCTAATTTTACATGCACATTTTATATTTGCTAATTTTACAAGCACTTTTTTACTTAAGAATATATTCCATCTATACCTGGTATAAAGTATACTTCAAGATATTTTTCAAAGTAACTTTGAAATAAATTTTTATAAGCATACAAATTTAAAAATAATTTACTGATATAAGGTTATTTTGTATATAGAACGTAAAATAATTTAAAACAAAAAAATTCTGCAGATTATTAAAGAAAACTGTATTTGAATATTTTAGCAACAGATGGCAGCACTTGTAAAATTTAAAATTCGCTTGGATTCGAACCAGAGCCCAGTCGTTTGCTGAGCTGATTCTCTACCACCCAAGCCAAAACTTCACATTTGAAATATACTAACAAATTATATTATGCAATGCATTTAGTGTTATTTTAGAGTACTATTTTGAAGAGTAAACAGAATAAGTTTTCAAGTTGTTTTAGTATTGCAATAGAGAAGGATAAAAAAAAGTCTATGGAGAACATACATGAAAATTCATTTTCTAAATTCTGTCTGATGTTTTTTTTAACGATTCGAGAAAGAGAACATAATTGTATTCGTTAAAACGAGGAAATTGCCATAGTGTAGTAAATATTCTAAAACAATTTAAATTAGGATCCTTTGTGTTTTGTGATGGAATCACTTTAGTTAGCTTATTTTAGAAAACTGATGAAATATGTATATATCGCCAAAGCAAACTCGCGTCACAGAAAGGCGGATTTTCTGAAACGCATCTATACTGTAAACTAGCAAGCCGCTGGTAAATATAAATTTGAATCAGAAGAGACCAAAGAGATTATATTAGTAATAATATCTTAATTTTTATTATATAATATTTCATGTATATAAAATCGCTTTGGAAGAGATGGTTCGTAAAGATGATATTTTCTCGTACGCATGTTTCTTCAAATTCTTTTTTAAATACAGTGGATCTTTTAGATTCCACAAAAATGATTTTTCACGTATTGATTCAAATAACTCCATTTCCATCTCGCATGACTACTTTTTTTCGACTTCGAGACGACTTTCATTGACATCCACCTTTATGACACAGAAATATTATAAATACTTAACAAAATTCTAAATCTAAACTAAAATAATACTTCGCGCTGCCTGGTTATTATATCAATACAATCTATCTGTTATTATATTCTATCTGTTCGCGCTCCAGATTCAAACTTGCGCGAGGATTTCATGCCAAACCAGAATGTAGTAGAATCTGCGCCAACCTTTCTACACACCTGATTCCTTCGCTACTCATCTGTGATTGGCTTGCTAATAAAAAATTGTCCCAAATGAACAACTTTTTCTATACCGGTCAGATAAAGTTGTCCCAATTTTTTGAGCTTATTTCACACGAGTTTTCCCCCAACTCGGCGTAAAAATTGTTCGAAAAGTTGGTTGTCCGAAAAATTGCCGGAAAAGTTGTTGAATGTGATAGGGCCTTAAGTATAAACATAATTTGCTTAATCAAGTTAAAAATAAGTGTAGAAATTTCCTGCAAAAAAATTTGCTACAAAGTGTTTTGTAATATTCCAGGAAAAGTGCATGATTATAAGAGGAAAAGGTAAGTTCAGTAGTGATGGTGCTTTTTGGTCCTGAATGTCTTTTATCCCTGTTTCATAAGAAAACCTGTGTGAGTAGTGCAGAGTACAGGATCTCTATCAACCAGATATCTCTATGTGAAACATTGATTACTAAGCATTTCTAATATACATTTTTGCTCTGTGGTAGATTTATTGTCTGAAGTTGGTCTTATTGGTAAATTGTCTGAAGTATAAATTTCATTTTGTTAACAAAGCATAAAGTGAACAATAATAAAAATATATTGCCCAATAAGATTATTATCCAAAAATCGAAGGATTAATAAAATATGAGAATTTGCAGTATGTATTTCAAAAGTTTGTTAAGTGCTACGAGTCAAGAAATATTATGATTGTAATGTTTTGTATAAGTGGCTGACCATGAGAGAAATAATGAGAACCATAGAAATAATGAAATCAGGAAATTTTAAAATGGGATTTTTTGGGGACCCAATTTTTTTGTTCGTTATTATATGTAATAAGTTATTTTCTTTTTTGTATCAGAATATAAAAAAAAAGTTGTATGAAAGGTAATTGTATATGTCCTAAAATACTTTTTTTTTTATCTTCTAGAATTACTAAAGGGAAGGCTAATGAAGGAAACTGCTACCTCCAGATGCAGATAATTAAGAACATTTACAGTCCTTAAAAAACCTTCATAAAAACTTATTTTTCATTTTTAGGGAACCTTAAAAGGCCTGTTTATTTTAGCAGGCAAGACTGAATTTCCATTAGACATTTTTGTGTATTTCGAAATATCAAATTTTTTACTGTATTCAAGTTGCAGGTATTTTATTCTGTCTACTGTACATTATATGAACATTTTTTAAATTTGTGTGTATGGTTATGACTTCAAGTATATAAATTACTTAATTTTATGGAATTATTTTTTTTTTTGCAGTCTGTGTGTATTTTTAGATTGTCTATATTAAAAAAGTAGTTGATGCCGCCACCGCTGTTTGACAAATTCTGTATACCCCAAGTTTATCTTCCACAAAAACTATAACATAAAATAATATGAAATTTTGAGTGAAATTTTTCAAGAGGAAAAATACAAAAATACTCCTTGACTTGAGCGTTTAGCTTTCCAGAGAAGTTATTTTTAATGAATGAACAATTGCCCTGAAATTTCCAAAATTGTATTAAATTTACTGTATATATGTATATAAGCAATTTCAGGGTTACCACCCAACAGAAGAAGTTTCTGATTTCTATGTTTAAAAAAAAATAATAATGAGATTTAAGAAATGCTTTCTTTATTTGTGCTTGTTTAGAAGAAAGCAAATTACATTTACTGCATACAATAGCAAAATACATTAGAACATATCTGACAGTCTAAAATGTTTTGTACATTTTATTGTTAAACCCTGAGCCTTAAATTTTTAATATTTTCTAAAGTCATTTAACTTAAAGTTATTAGGATTACTATCTATATTTAAATTAAAAGATGAAATAAATGTTAATTTTTAATTAAAATTCTAAAGATGTAAATTTAGATGCAAATACACTATATGATCAAAAGTATCCAGACACTTTAGATGTTAGAATGTTTTTCGAATTTCTAAACAAATACTTGGCGAAGTGTTCTGTAACTTTGGCGATGTGAAGAACATGTTTGAACGCACACTTTCCAGTAAAGTTTCAGTGACTTGTGCATTTGGGGGACCACCAAGATATTGAAAAAGGGGAAAAATATATTTGATCATCCTGTATCATAAAAAGCTAGAAATGATTAAGCATTTTCGTAAAATAAAAACGTATATTCATGAAGATATAAAGGTTTCTTTAAAAAAAAAACAAATTTTGTTACATGTTTTTTGCTTACAATATCCATAGGTTTCAATCAAATTTCATGAAATTTACAGAACATTTGTCAACATCCAAGAAAAACATTATACTTCAATTGAAAATTAAAGCATTGAATATACAATGAGATATAAGCATTTGAATAAACAGAGTTTTTACTGCACACTGCAATAGTTTTCTTTCATGATTTTGTAGTGAATACTGTAGAGCAACTTCTATAACAAAAAATTCACTAGAATATCATGAAAATTCACAAAAATATCGACAATATAGTGGTCAGTTTTTTTCTGATTCTCTGAAAGTACCTGGATGATAAGGGGGTTCCACAAATTGACACTTTACAAATTCATCGTACACCCCTATTCTGAAAATGAACTAGTCCAATTTTATGCAAATAATGATCAAAAGTCTCCGGACACCCCTGTATGCGGTGGATTCTGCCAGTGACATCAAATTTCTAACTCTCTTACAAGTATAAAAAAAAAGTCAGATGAGTTAACAAATTTAATTTCAAAGCCAGAAAATTAAGATGGGAGGAAAATGCGAGCTAAATGAGTTTGAGAACAGTGCAGGTTGCTACCGTTGTGAAAAATCTGTAAGATTTTTGTCATGTTATGAGTGTCCCATTTCACCGTAAATGATGTCATCATGAAGTGGAAATGTACAGACGTTACAACTGTACATGCACGACCTGGTCGACCATTCCATCTAGTAGAAAGTGACCACAGAGTGCTGAAGAGAGTTGTGAAAGCGAACTGCATGCAATTGGCGGAAATAGTTTGTTCAGAAATTCATGAAACCTCTGGATGCAATGACAGTTCGTCGGGAGCTGCAGTCTTGGTTTTCATGGGCAAGCAGCTGCATATAAACCAATCATTACCGGAACCAATCCCAAGCTTTGCTTACAGTGGTGCAAAGCACACAAAAAAAAGCCTTCAGCAATGGCATCAAGTGTTATGGAGCGACGAATTACGGTACACTCTCTGGCAATCCGATGGTAGAGTCTGGGTGTAGAGAATACCGGATTAACGCCTTTTACGTGACTGCATTGTGCGGCAAGTTAATTTGGTGGTGGAAGCATTATGGTTTGTGGCTGTTTCTCATGGTTTGGGCTTATCCTGTTATTCCTGTGAAGGGAACTCAGAAGACGGAAGGATATCTTGACATTTTGAACAATTCCATGCTGCCTGCATTGTGGCAACAGTTTGGAGTGGATTCACTGTCCACAAAGCACGGGCTGTGCAGAGCTGGTTTGCTGGCATGGATGTTGAAGAATTGGACTCACCTGCTCAGAGCCCAGACCTCAATCCCATAGAACATTTATTGGATGAATTGGAACGTCAACTACGAGTTAGGCCAAAACGACCCACATCGACAGCAGATCTGACTGGTATTCTTTTAAAAGAATGGCGTGTAATTCCTGCTGCAACATTCCAGGAACTAGTGGATAGCCTCTCTGATAGAGTGGCAGCCATCATTGCAGCAAAAGGTGGCCCCACTTCATACTAATTTGTGACTTCCCTGAAGGAAAAGCAAAACATACAGGTGTCTGGATACTTTTGATCAGATTGTATATATGTATTTAGTATATTAGTTAATTCTATTTACTCCAGTTTAACTATCCTATGATTTACGATTTAAAATGTCAATTTGTGGAAACCCCCTTATCATCCAGGTACTTTCAATATACCTTATCATCCAGGTCAGAGAAAAACTGATCACTATATCATCGATATCTTTGTGAATTTTCACGATATTCCAATGGATTTTTTTTATAGAAGTTGCCCTATAGTATTCACTACAAAATCATGAAAGAAAAGTATTGCTATGTTTCGCACCTGCGCAGTAAAAACTTAATTTCTTCAAATGCTTATATCTCATTGTATATTCAATGCTTTAATTTTCAATTAAAGTATAATGTTTTTCTTGGACGTTGACAAATGTTCTGCAAATTTCTTGAAATTTGATTGAAACCTGGATATTGTAATTGAAACTTGGATTGACCTATGGATATTGTAAGAAAAAAACATGTAACAAAATTTTTTTGTTATTTAAGAAATGTTTATATCTTCATGAATATATGTTTTTGTTTTACGAAAATACTTATACACATTGAACAAAGCTAGTTAACTATTTTGTGAAAGTTACAAATCATTTTCAGCTTTTTATGATACATTGTGATCAAATATAATTTTCCCCTTTTTCAATATCTTGGTGGTCCCCTAAATGCACAAGTCACTGAAACTTTACTAGAAAGCATGCGTTCAAGCATGTTCTTCACATCACCAAAGTTACAGAACACTTTACGAAGTATTTGTTTAGAAATTCGAAAAAAATTCTAATATCTAAAGTGTCTGATGCTTTTGATCATATAGTGTACGTTACATTCTAGTTTCTGTTTTTGAAATGGTTGCATTTCTAAGTAACCAAATTATTATTTTAAACATCATCCTTCATTTTATTCATAGTATGTTTGAAAAGATAGTTTTTCTGTATAAAACAAAATGTTTACAAACATTTTAGCTGATGCTAACAGATTGCAAAAATAGAATGTATTTTATCAATTAAACAAAACATAGGCATGACTGCAGTGATCCTACTTATTTAGCAATGCAAAGCAGTCTTTTTTACTGGGACACTTAAACAGTTTAATAGGGAAAGTTACGTAAACATTCAGACGTATGATTATCAGGTATATAATGTCCACCTTTCGCCCACAGATCTGAATTCCTCTAATAAGTTGCTGGAATAAGGGTTGCTATAAGGCGAGTTTACTATATTACACTTAGGTGCATAGGTATGTTGCATGAGAAAAGGATCTAATTATTTTTTGCAGAATGACAATGAGTTTAGCTTTATTTTCATTGTTTAAAACATGAAGGTAAAGGAAAACTTTTACTCGATAGTTTAAAAGCTTCATGGAAAGTATCCATGGAGTTAGAGAATTCCTTTACCTCTATGGTTATATCTCAAATACTTAAAGATTATTTTTTACAGACTTTTGCTCAACAATGAAAAATATAATGACTTCAACATATATTATTTAAATATGAGCATTTTATGAGGAAGATCTGGTCAAATTACTGCAATGTTTTTGGCATTACAAATTATATGTTATTTGATCTGATGTTAATTTAATGAAGTATATGGTTTATGCTTCATTAGAGGTTCATAGTAAATCTATTTGAAAGAATTTTTTTTTTTACCTTTCCGAAGGTGTCCAGATGGAAACTTGATAATATTTTAGGTTGCTAAGGAAGTGATTTGTGTAAATATATTGACCTAAATCGAGCTAAAACATAAAATAACTGCAAAACTAATTGCAATTTGAAAAAAAAAATAATATTAAGATGCACCTATTTGGGTCCTGAAGTACCCATGTACCAAATTTCATAGACATGCAACGCTTTGACTGAAAGGATTTGTGTAAAAATGAAATCAATAGCTTCTGGAAACACAAATAAATTATTTTACAAAGTTGATAAACATTATAGAGACAAGAAAGTGTTAGTGACAACAAAAACAATCAAAATACAGTGTCTTCCAAACAACCAAAATAATTTGCATGATGTATACCTTTTCAATTTCAATATATGATTATTCTGATTTTAGTAGCTTTGTGTAAAGTTCAGAAGTTTCATTTTGAATACTTTCCAACACAGTTGAAAAGTGTTTAAGACTTTGGTCATTCTGTCTGTCCTTTTGCGTGACTGACTTAAAATTTGCTTAATCAAAGTAAAATTATAGTATGTTGTTGAGACAGCCTGTGTAATATTCTGGGCCCACTTATATTATTTGCATATCTAAATTCTGGGTCTAATTTGATGGATAATCTGCAGCATACTGAAGTAAAGAAATCAAGTGATTGTAAGATGAGTTGTATAAAAATTGCTGAATTTTTTTTTCACGCAAAATTTAGCTCTGGAGTTGAGAATATAAGTGATATAAATTAAATATTCATTGATTTTACATAGAGAGGCAGACACTTTATATTTCGATGATGTCATTTGAATAACATTCATAGTATATAATTA
Source organism: Amaurobius ferox (assembly GCA_951213105.1). Lineage (NCBI taxonomy): Eukaryota > Metazoa > Arthropoda > Arachnida > Araneae > Amaurobiidae > Amaurobius > Amaurobius ferox. The sequence continues at coordinate 97,619,867 of OX578139.1, read as the reverse complement.
AACTTGTCTTTTTTGATGAAGTTTTAAGTTTTCAAGTAGTAGTACTGTTATAATTTTATATCAGCGCTGAATTTATTGCACTTTAGAGACTTAAATAAAATTGCATTTCAGTTTAAAGTGTTTCATAATCAGTGCTTTATGCATGATTGATCTTTCTTGTTATTATTTTGTGTGTAAATCAGCAGAATATTGTATTTTTAAGTGTTTAGAAAGGTTGCAGTACATTTTATTTCTATACCGATATCAATAGTAGTTGGAATTTTGATATCTTTGAGGTTCAAAAGTTAATTTATTAGTATTTTGAGAGATTTGTTTTCTTATTTATAATTCAATAATACTCTCTAAAGTAGACCTGAAAATTTAAATTTTCACTTAGTAGCAAGTGGCTAGTAGACACTTTCAATTTAAGTAAATTCGATGTATGGTTATATATATATACTTAATATGTATACATGAAATGGCCCTTGCGAGTAGAATAGAAAGCAGAAAGATAATTATTTGATCATTTGAAAATGAAAGTAGTTTGATGGAATGAGGATTAGAGAAGGAAGAAATGCACAGCTAGTAAATTTCTGGTCAGTTTTCTGATTCAAATGGAATGGATGGGGGGGGGGGGGGTATTTCATTTATTTGCTAAACTGTATTTTTTAATCTATCTGTAGAGTAGACCTGTTGATAAGAACATGCCAGTGTAAATCTAATGTTCTAAATATTCTAATTAAGTTCATATTTATATTTGAATATTTTAAAATGCAGCATTTTAAAATTAAATTATTTTTTTTAATTTTCTTTGAGGAACTCTGACACTATTAACAGTTTACTGCTTTGTAGTTTTTGCTATTATGGTCCACTTTGTGCAACCAGGAAACTATAATGGTCATTGAAGAATTGTAATTGCATATCCCTGTTGATATGGATGAGGGCTTTGTCTTGCTCGGTTCTGTCATCGATAACTGCCTGCCTCTTCGCAGTTTTTAAGATTTCTTTACATTACTTGCCATCTTTCCATCCAGTGGGATCCTTGGAAAGGATACTCAAGGCAGTCCAAGCAGCTGGAATTATTAACCGCACATTTGTTCCAGGCTTCCCTTTTCAAAAAATGCAATTGATTCCATCCTGGGACATCCTGTTCTACAGTATATTTAAATATCAACATAATTTTATTTCAAAACAATGTCTGTAATAATATTGTTCATCTTCTTTGCTGTCAATAAGATGCAAGTATTATTAGCAGCAATTGGGCTTCAGAATTTTATTGTTAATGTTATTTTTAATTTTGTTTTATCAAATTTTGTAATCCTGTTTTTTTTGTCCTAACATTAAAAGGAGTAAATCTTCTTATTTGATTTAGTAAATATAAATTTTAAGCTTCATAATTTAAAACGTTTTGGACATATTGCAGTTTACATTTTGAAAATAAATAACATATTTTTGTGATTTGCCACTCATACAATTAATCATTGTTTAATTAGGAATACATTCGATAAATGAAATATAAGGTTTTTGAAACCATATAATAAAACAAGCTTTAAAATTGTATATTGTACAAATCTAAATTTGTAAATTTAAATTATCAAAATTTGATTTTGATTTACTACTCAAAAACAGCATCTTTTATATTTTCAAAGAATATATATAATTGTTGGTCTCTTCATGTTTTTTATATATCTAGCAAATAATGTTTTGGGCACATGCTAATGTTTGAAGATAAAATATAAAGGATGCTAAACTTCCAATTCTGACAATAAACGGCCCACTTCTATATGTAAATATCATTTGCAGGCTGACAACACTCTGAATAGGAATTTTAACATGCTACTACAGTTCTTCATTTTTGTTATTATTCATTTAATCTTCAAAACTTACCATGTGGATCCAAAAATCATTTGGTAGAAATATAAAAGACATGAAGACTAACAAATGTATTTTTTGAAAAATATTCAAAATGCTATTTTTGATTAAATTAAAATTAAAGCTTGTTTTATATACTTTCTGAAATTGTTTATTTTATTTGCTTATATCAATTAGAATATGAATTGAGATTAATTTTATAAGTGGTACATTATGAAAACTTTTGCTTTTTTTCAAAATGCTTTTTTCAAATCTCAAAATTTATATTTACTCTTTTTGAATGGTTGTAAATGTGTTCATTTTACACATAGAAGGTGGTATTCTTTCACCACCAGAACAACTTGTCTAGATGTGTAAATTACAAACTACACAAGTAATGTGTAACCAAAATACACGCTTAACATGTTACTTGAAATTTACACATTAGATGCATGTTACACATTAAAAGTGTGTATTTTTAAAAGTACCCATTTTCTGTGTAATTTGCAATTTACACACTTTTTTACACACCAAGACAAATCGTTCTGGTAGCGAAAGAATGCCACTTTTTATGTGTAAATTGGCACATTTATTTTTTACAGTGAATGAATCAATACATCAGTCAATATTTTTCGATTTATATAATAAATAAATGTATATACTATATATAAATAAATTTTAACGGAATAGCACTTTTGATTGAGTTACATGCATTAATGTCTTAGGGTTTAAAGAATAAGGGGATTATTGATATTTTCAAATTCGTGCATCATATATTTTATTTTATCAAATATTTATCAAACACATATATTGTAGTATGTGTATAATCTTCTAATCTATGAAAATGTAAGTAGTACGGGTATATCTTCTATTTCCCGAAAATATATGTAGTATGGGTATATTGTAAAATACAATTTTAGCGCATTCAATTTGGCATATATATTAGAATCATTTCTATATTTTCCGCATATTTGTTTATAAATGGGATCATGATGTTTTACTCTTCAGATCTGCCCGTCAAGAAAATTTTGAATAGCACGGACATATATTCTTAAACTTCTTTTTAAGAGCAATAATTTAAATATGCTAATTGAATGTTTTGAATAACAATACCATTTAGAATGCTATAGGAATTTGCACGCGATTGTGATTTTCAAGTTTCTTTTAATTATATATTCCGTACGAAGAACGGGTATGCTGCTAGTTTTGACAAAAGATCATAAATATTTATTTGGGGCAGTAGTTTCAAATCAAATGGAAAATATTTGATGAAAAGATTTTATATTGCAGTTTGGAAATATTTCTTTATAAGGAATGTGCAAGCAGGGGTATATACACTAGGAAAATTCAGCTAAAGTACAACATTGCCAAGAATCGAGTAAAATATACCGTAAAATAGAATATTTAAAATATTTTCTAATACCACAACACCTTTCAAACGTTTAAAGTGAAGTGAAGGAATTTCGGACGCGTCGTGTGCGTTGATTTTCCAATGTAAATTTCCGGATCGTTCTAATCCTTCTTCCGAATTGTCGTCTGCACCCAATTTCCTTGTTCATTGCTTTTCATAGGAGAAAGGAATCACGGACTTTGGAACGAAATCCCAGAAAATTGATTTCAAACTTTTGTGAAATTTATTCGGAATTCATTTTGTACATGTTAGGAGTTGAGTGAAAGAGAATATAAGCAAACATTATATTATATATATATATATACATATACAACATTATATATATACATACAGGATGTCCAGTGCTATCCGTGCCCAATGGCTATTTCCTCAACCGTTAGTCACAGAGATATACTTCTTCCAATTGCAAAAATGTTTTAAATTTTAAATCTATGAATCCAAATATCTATTAGACCAAAATTCACCGATTTATAAAGTAATAAACTTTATGACTTAAGTCGCTTTTCTACGCATAAAAATGTCCCGTTTCAGGCAACCAACCAATCAGGGACCGTTTCTCAGCACAAAAATGATCCAACTTTAAACAGCTACAAGTTGGTCGATTTTGGTCGTAAAAGGATGGTTTTTTTTTATTTTGCATGAAATTGTATGAAGATGATTTTCCTAAATATAATTGGTAGGACCGGGGAACTGCATAAAAATTTATATTTCTTATTTCTTTCAGAAATGCATTTATTGATTTAAACTGTTTCTAAGATAATAGATTTAAAATTTAAAACATTTCTGCAATTGAAAGTATATCTCTGTGACTAACGGTTGAGGAAATAGCCATTGGGCTCCGATAGCACTGGACACCCTGTATATATAATATATTATATTATATTATATATATATATGTGTGTGTGTGTGTGCTTGTGAATTGTTATGGAAACAACTAATATTATTTTAGACTTTTATTTGAATTCATTTTGTTATATTACACAGTGTGGCACGAAAAGTTGCAAACTGGAAAAATAAGTTTTGAACGATGATATCTAAAACTTTGAAAGCGAGTTATAGGCGTAGTAAAATAGTAAAAAGACCATGTGCTGCAAGATGTATGGAGCGGCAGTGCCCTAAGCAGCAAAATTCAAAAGTCAACACGCTTATCTCAGAAACTATAAGAGATACAGAAAAAAAGTCAACTACAAATTTGTTAATCTTTAAATAAGTAAGAAATGACATTTTGCAGAAACGAATGGTGCAGTTAGAAAATTGTAATCGTTGCTTTGAATATCGCATGCAAATGATGGCTGGTATGTGGGAAAACCGCTGCTAGAAACCATATATGCGAGGAAATGTGCAATCCATTATCTATCAGTAGATGTGTGTACTTTAATGAGCATCGTGTCTAAAAAACAGACCGTGGCAGACTATTCGAATTAAGGTAACAGCGAGATGGTATTATAAGGCGAATTCGAACGTTGTCGAAGCTGCACTGCTGCGTGCCTTATTATTCGATTCTGCTCCACATTTTACCACAATGCTGGCAAACGTTCGACAGGAAGTTATTTCCTGCATACAAAATATGCATTGTATCAAACGATGGGTATGTTGAATATATTGTACATTAATCTGTACGTTATGTATATCACACCTTTGCATTAAATAAAATGACGTTTCCTACTAATTTGGTAATGCTCTACAACTTTGTAATTGACTTTCTTATGCATCTGTCATTGTTTATGAGATAGTTGTGATATCTTTCAAATTTTTCCGCTAGGGAGCTCTGACTTTAATCTTAACTGGTAGCGTATCGTCAGTTTATCAAAAACTCTATATCATAGATCTAGCTACCATCGTTCAAAACGTATTCGGCCAACATACTTTACAGGACACCTTGTATGTTATGTTATCTGATATTTTCCTACCTTTATAACTTTACCTCCTTCAAATTTCTCGTTTTGTTTCACCAGTAATTAAAAGATACTGAAATCTTTATATGTTTTTTTCTGTTTTAAATTTCATATCAATATCAACTCAATTGTAAATTCCCTCGCTTGACGGAATGTGTGACCATGAAGAGTGGGCCGTTTCTACAAACTTTTAATAATTTTTAATAGTAAGTGTAATTCACTTGCCACTTGTTCCACTTTAAATTTAGAATAAAACCATTCAATACCTGAAGAACTCCAGTGTCAGCCCCCTAAATATTGTATTCAAATTTTTTAAAACAAATAAGTATTAAATAACTATGCTAAAAATGTTAACATGATTTTAAAAACTTTTAACAATTTTTTAAAGAAAAGTTTGGAAACCTGGAGGCTTTTCGGTGATCCGATCTCTGACAACCAATATTTCAAACTATTGGAATTGTACGAGACGTTTACCCTTGCTTTTAGGTACACATATATCGAGAAAATTATTGATTCGTGTTAAGACATACTTAAAACTTGTAAATATGTACGTGGGAATTTAGCCGCATTAAAACAATTTCCCTTTACGGAAATATGTATTGTGGGGAAAGTAAAAATTCACTCAGTTTAATTCAATAGCAGGTCCGCATTTAATAAAAGTTCCGCTAGAAGCGCAGGAAATTTTCGTGACCCAAATTTATTTCACTTTAAAGGTAATTAGTGCTTGCGAAAAGGACATTCCTGGTAAACTTTAGTAATTAAAAGCGCCACTTATGATAAAATAATGAATATGCGAGTTTCTAGACGTTATTAGTGGCGCCTTCACTGTGTAATAAAGAAATGCACATAAACAAGAAGCTTCTACGTAAATGCTTTCGTTGCCTAAGTTTTTTGCCTAAAGGCATATTTATCTTGAAGAGGGCGTAATAACAAACGCCGAAGAAACTCATACAATATTTTATCATATGACAGTTTTATTCAGAAAGCTATATCAACTGCAATGGATGTTTGCAACGGATGATTTGTATTACAACTCTGCATTTTCAAGTACTTTGCAATGAGCTACCTTTTGCAACCCGAACGGTGACTTTTTGAAAAATAGTTCAGAGACTTATTTTGTTAGCCCGAAAATGTCACCTCTAAATATACCTTAAGAGATTATGTACACACACCGGCCAGTGAAGTGGAAACCCATGTTAAATATTTCATTGGACCTCCTTTCGCTTTTACCCCGGATTACAGCACGTATGCGGTTAGACATGGATTCGACAAGGTGCTGGAGTGCATTTAAGTCAAGATAATACCAAGCGTTAGACAAGCAGATTGTAAGCTCCTGAACAGTTGATGGCAGAGGAGTTTAATATTGGTTGTGTCTTTCCAACATATCCCAAACGTTCTCCATAGGGTTTTAATCTGGACGTTGCGGTAGCCACATTATGGAAGTCAAGGTCATTGTCCATGAACTACTATTACATAGTGGTTGATGGTAGCATTATCGCTCATGAAAGACCCGTGGCCTATGGGGTAAAGATGCAATATTACAGGGTAAACAACGTGATTGACAAGAATGTTCAAGTACACCATGGATCACACCTAACCCTCTGGAAACTCCAGAGGACTAGTACAAAACCAGCAGAACATGCTCCACCACAACTTTGATCTGTACGAATAAAGCAAGATGGGTTCATGGCTTCATGGGGCTCTTGCCACACTCACCGCCCTCTTGTCGGTACAAAACAGGGTATAACGTGATTCGGCCGACCACATAATCGTCTTCCAATTATCGGATGTCCAGTGAAGTCGTTCCCTGCACCACTATAAACGCATTTTCAGGTTCTTTGCTGAAGTTTCCGCACGGACATGCGACTGACTGCACCGATTCGCTGGGCATTGTTAAGGTCGAGATCGGTTGGAAAGATACTTCATTGAAGTCTTCCGTAAGTTGCTGCACAATAGATCCCTTTTGATACCGTACAAGCAGTCTGAGACGACGCCGATCACGCGCTTGATTGGCGGTATTCGATACACAGTTCTGATTTCTTGACAATCCTCTGAGGTTCTGTTGTACACTTATACACTGTTATACACTTTGGACATCTCGCCTTTCAAGAAGCAAGTGAGTTCTTCTGTTCTGGCAACTGTGGCTTATGTCTTACGCGCCCCAGAATAAGACAGTTTTTAAACAAAACAGTTCTATCGTTTTCCCCATTTTCCTCGACTTCTCTCACAACACACACTGACAGCATTTTTGTAACTGTGTTACAAACAAGTGTACTTTCCATAGCCAACGTAATTTGCTTACATCCGCCTGTGACCTACATTTGCATACATTTTTCTAGGTTTCTAATTCACTGTCCAGTGTGTATACAATGGGCAGCAAGTCGCCGCTGAATACGCCTCAAGTGCGTATACATAATGGACGCGTAAGTCGCTTCTGATTACGTCTTGTGCACTCACTTACATCTTCCTAAATTTATTCTTTTAAAAATATCTTCCAAGAATCTAACAATATAAAATTAATTTCCCAATATCTTATATGACTGTGCGAAATAAGTACTCAAAAAGGAATAAACATGCTTAATAGTTCGGTCAAAAATGACACATTTGTAGCAATATGAAGGCTGCCTCATTCATTTCATGTTAACTCTTCAACTTAAGGCATTGCTATGGTCACACTTGTTTTTTAAATTCCAGTTCCATGTGCAGCGCACATTTCAAAAGATGAACAAGTATGTATTCATTTTTACTTTCTAATACGCAGTGTTGTTTTCCCGAAGATTTTCGATTTCGAGATTTTGATGCCAATATATGCTTTAGGACAGCCTGAACACGTTTTGACTATACTCGTATTTGGATTTATGTACGTCTATCTGTCTGTCAATATTCAAAGATTTTCACAAAACTTTATATCTGATTTTTTTACTTTCCTTATATACATAATGTATAAGGAAAGTATTTTGACGGGGTCGAAAAGTCGAATTCGAGTTTTCGACGGGAGAGCACGTTTCAAGCATCCCTGATCACGAATCGAACATTTTTGAGGTGATGTTTGTGTGTGTGTGTGTGTCAGTGAATCTGTGGAGACGATATCTCACCAACGAATAGAGGGATTCGCATGAAATTTGGTACAAAAATCACAATCCATGAATACTGGAAGGCTATTGTTTTAAAACACAATCGAATAGTCAGAAACTTCCTAAATTTTCAAGTGACATTTTGAAAAAATCATCAAAAAATCAAAACCTTTAATAAAGTTACGCAAATAGACATTACTTATGTAATTTTTCCTTAGAAAACGAATGACATAAATTTTAGAACGCTAGCATGAACCGTTCGCCAGAAATTGCACATTTTTCAAATAAATTTATCAAAAAGTCCCATAAATTAAAAAAAAATATTAACTGTTAAGAAACGTGTTCAATTTTCATATGTAATATCATGCGATAAATTTGGTGACGTCATTATCGTGGATCTAACATCTTCCATTCACGAGAACAGATATTTTGAGTGATACTTTTATATTTGAACGCCAATAGTAATTAATCTGTTTTAAGAATAACTTATTTCTCCTTCCATAACGCTTGGCGAAATCTTGTCGACAAATTTGGCGGAATATCGCCAACTTGACGACATTTTTAATTGTTGCCAAATTAACAAAAATTTGGCGAAATGGATACAAACGACGCTAAATCGATGAAAATGACGACTAATTCAAGAAAATTTATTATCTTTGAAAGAATATAAGTATCTACTACAATAATAACATTTTTTTTAACTGCGAAAGTAGTAAATTCATTGCATTACATAAGGAAAGTCATGTGTTGCCACATCAGATTTTTTTTATCAAGTAATCTAGAACTAGACATATGACTTTCCTTATATACATAATGTATAAGGAAAGTATTGTGACGGGATCGAAAATTCGAATTCGAGTTTTCGACGAGAGCACGTTTCAAGCATCCCTGATCACGAATTAAACGTTTTTGAAGTGATGTGTGTGTGTGTGTGTGTCAGTGAGACTGTGGAGACGATAAATAACGAACGAATGGACCGATTCGAATAATAAACACTGCAAGCTTATTGTTTTTATACGCAATCGAATGTTCAGAACCCCCCTAAATTTTCAAGTGAAATTTTGAAAAAATAGTCAAAAAATCAAACCGCTAATAAAGTTACGCAAATAGACATTTCTTATGTAATTTTTCATTAGAAAACGATTGAAATAAATTTTACAACGCTAACATGAACCATTCTCGAGATATTGCACATTTTTCAAAATTTTGAGAAACATTTCACTTCACTTTTCATATGTAAACAGTTCACTTTTTATATGTAATACCATGCGATAAATTTGGTGACATCATTCTCGTGGATCTAGCTCGTTCCATTCATGAAAAAAGATTCTTTGAGTAATACTTTTGTATTTGGACGCCAATAGTCATTTATCTGCTGTAAGAATAACTTATTTCTTCGTCCATAACGCTTGGCGAGATTTTAGCGACGAATTTGGTGGAATGTCGCCAACTTGGCGACTTTTTTAAATGTTGCTGAATTAAGGAAAATCTCGCCAAATGGATAAAAATGACGCTAAATCAATGAAAATGACGACTCATTGACGAAAATTCTTTATCTTGAAAAGAATAGAAATATCTACTATAAAAATAATCTACTTTTTTTACTGTAAAATTAGTAAATTCACTGCATTATATAAGGAAAGTCATGCGCTGCCCACATCAGATTTTTTTTATTAAATTCGAGCGGAAGCTTTTAATTTTATTAGAAATTTTATTTTATTTTTAATGTGGCAGAATAGAAGAAAATTTGACATATGCATAAAAGGATTTATTCATGGCTCATTGATCACGAGACTTCATATTTTCAATCCTTGTGAAAAATAGCCGAGATATAATTTTTTTATTATTCGTGGCATCATTATCCCCGCTTGGGGGGCAAGTAACCCCCCGGAGGTACATTGTCAAATATGTTATCAATCGAAAGATTTTATTCAAGCCCTTCAAAGTGAAAGATAACACGGTATAGTTGTAATCATTTGGATCCACGGTACTGTTTTTTCAACTACTTTCTTGTAAAATCTAAAAAAAAAAAATGAATTCTGATATGAGAAATTTGCCACAATCCAGTTTTTAAGACTTTACAACATAGTTGAAAAGCGTTTATGACTTTGTTCACTCTATCTGTCTGTCAGTTCGCACGATAACTGCCGTAAAAATGACTTTATCAAAATAAAATTGTAGTATGTTGGTCAGACTGTCTGTTGGACATATGGGAATATAAATGAATATCACCCAATTAGTTTTGGATTAAACCCAGGTTGAAAAAATGGAATACATTGAATCCTATGGGACCTAATTTTTAAAACATCTTTTAAACGAATTTAAGATTCGCAAATTGCGTCGAAAGTTTTAAAAAATGTTCAAATTATCACATAAAAAATTTCAGAAAAACATATCCAGTAGTTTTTAAATAGAAATTAAAATAATAATTACACCCATATCATATGAAGAGATCACGTAACCCACTTCGAAATAAAATATGGCATCCATCCTGTGTCAAAAACGTGATTTTAAAAGTTATTTTCAATTTATATTTAGTGTTGTATCCGTACTAAAACCGCTTTATTTTTGCTTAACTTCCGTACATCTGTATTCTGAAACACCGCAATTAGAATATATTTGAGTTTAAATGATCATCAAACTTTAATTATTTCTACATCGAAGCTAAATTTTCACTTATGGAGAATGTAAACACTTGAAGCTAAAAGATGAGTTGTATAAAAATTGCTGAATTTCTTTAATGCAAAATTATTTGGCTCTGGAGTCTGCAGTATAGCTGATATGAATGAAACATTCATTGATTTTACATATAGACACAGACGATTTTATAGCAGACTTTTCCGAAGAAGTTTTAAGCATAGAGTTAAATTACTTTTACCTCCATGGTTTTAAGTAAAATAAATTATTGTAGTATTGTGATGAATGACAGGAATGGAAAAAAGTGTATGAATGAAATAGTTACTGCTTTTCATAGAGAACCAGGCGTATGAAAAGCATTATTATGATGAATAAAAGGAATGGAGAAAAGTGTATGAATGAAATAGTTACTGCTTTTCATAGAGAGCCAGGCGATTTATATCTCAATGGTGTCATTTGTATCGTCAATGTCTCAATCGTCAATTTGTATCGTCAATTTGATGGCGTCAATGTTTCATTCACGTTCATTTTTTTCGATGAAGTTTTAAGTTTTCAAATATAATAAATGTTTGTAGTATTGTTATAATTTTAAAAATATTACCGCTGAATGTATCGCATTTTAGAGATGTTTAAGTAAAATTCCATTGCAGTTGGAAAGTGTTTCATAATCAATGCTTAATTCATGATTTATCTTTCTTGTTTATTTTGTCCCCTTTTTTCCTCTCCCTAAACAACCCCACTACCCCGAGCACATTTGCCTTACGCTTCTATGGAAATACGGCTCTGTTCAGTATTATTCCAGATAAATTGTCAAATGCACGCTTACGAAAGGGCAAGCGGGACTAGGATTCTGGATTAGGAACCCGGCAATTACAATTGATTGAGCCAGCGAATTTCCGCTCAACCGTACATCCTGTAGAACGCAGATAAAGCCGCTGTCTCACTGTTCTCTGGGTGTCCGACTGCACTGTTCGGATCATGATTAATTCCGGACTTGTGATCTCTCTTGTGTTTCAATCATTGCTCAGCCGGATCACATACTGAATCGAATGATTTAAATGTGCAGAAGGATTTGGAACTGTGTATTATTAAAACTTTTTTTTTATACTTTCTTATGCAATTGTAATGAGGAAGTATAGATAAAATGAGAGACGATGTAGGAGTTTTATAGGGTTAGTTTACATTTTATAGAGAGAATAGCGTTACCCGAAAATTTTCGAATTCTAGAAATTTGGCGGGAAAGCTATCTTTAAACATTTCTGAAAGGATTTCGAACAACCAAAAACGCTAAAAAATCTGTTGCAATATTAGCTCGATCATATAAAAACGTAATTTCAGCATAAATGCAGTATACTGGTCAACCGGTTTCGAAAACAAAAAATAGTCTTTTCCTTAAGGGCCGATGAGAATCCGATCTCTCTTATTTAAGTCCTCAACTGAGATAGAATAGCATACCTGATTGATGATAACGTCTCATGCTCTTTCGCTACTGTTTTATTAGATTTTCCTGCTATTCAATTGCTTCCACCTTTTCGGCTATTTACACTTTTACTGCCTTGTTTCCTTTCCAGTCATTCCTTATTTTCTGCTATTCTTTCCTTCTTCCGCGGTTTTTACCGTTCATTGTATCCTTTCTTTTGCTTTACTACCTCATTGGTGTTTTCCACTTTAATTTCTTCCAGTGGCTTTGACAACAGTTTTTCTCTTACCTTCATCCACGTGTAGTATTCTACCTCAGTTGCTAAACTGACTTGAATAAATACGGGCCGCTTCTTACACAATGAGCTACAAAAATAATCAATAAGAAATACAGAATATATATATATGTGTGTGTGTGTGTGTGTGTATATATATATATATATATATTAACACTTTACAACATTGTTGAAAAGTGTTTATGACTTTCTTCATTCTGTCTGTCTGTCCGATAGCATGATAACTGCTGTAAAAATGACTTTATCTAAATGAAATTTTAGTATGTTGTTCAGACGGTCTGTGGGACCTATGGGAATATAAATGAATAATATCACCCAATTAGTTTTTTATTGAACCCGGATTGAAAAAATGAAATACATTGAACCCTACGGAACGTAATTTTTCAAACATTTATTAAACAAATTTAAAAATCACATATTGCTTCGAAAGTTTTAGGAAATATTTAAATTATCCCATAAAATATATAAAAAAAAATTCAGCAAAATAGATTCAGTTCGATTACCCGGCGTTGATCGGGATTTACCATGCAAAACTATGATAAAAATTACACCGGAACTTATACGGCCGATTGTGATATATTACCGCTGAATGTATCACATTTTAGAGATGTTTAAATAAAATTAAATTTTGAAAGTGTTTCGTAATCAATGCTTTATGCATGATTGATCTTTCTTGTGATTTCTTAATACTTTCGATGTTGAGTAAGCCTGTGAGAAATGAATCATGGTGATAGTTTCCCTATAAATTCATATCTCAAACCTGTGATTTTCAAAAGTGTCTTATACGTTCAATAAACTCCCACAAAACTCAGTTTTGAGTAAGTCTGTGAGAAATAAACCATGGCGATAGTTTCCATTTAAATTCATACCTCAAACCTGCGATTTTCAAAAGTATCTAATACGTTCAATAAATTCCCACCAAACTCAAAGATTTAGTTGACTTTCACGTTTTAAACCAAGAATGTCCAACCTTTTTCGTTGTGAATCATGGAGTTAGAGAGTAGAACTCCTAGGAAAAAGTGTCGTTTTTTACTAATATCTCAAGAACCACTGATCGTAGAAACTCGAAACATGGCCTATGTTTTTTGTGGGGTGATTTCCAAACTACAAAGACAATTTCATGATATTCGATTTAGCCGCTCTCCAGTTATGGTGGATCATACATACACACTTTTCTTCTTTTTATATATAGACTAGCAGCATACCCGTTCTTCGTACGGAATATATAATATAAAGAAATTTATAATTCGCAATCATGTGCAAATTCCGTTAAAATATTAAATTTATTGCTCCTAAAGAGAAGTTTAAGAATATCTGTTCTCACTATGCAAAATTATATTCACGGGCAGATCTGAAGAATAAAACATCCTGGCCTCTTTTGTAAGCAAATTTACAAAAAAAAAAGGAATTGAATCAATATATGTAACCTCGTACTACTTATATTGTCGCAGATTAGAAAATATGCCAGTGTGTTGGTAGAAGATTACCCGTATTACAATATGAGTCTCAAAAATATTTGCTAAAATAAAAGAGATGACGTAATAAATTGAAAATATCACTAATCCCCGTAATCTTTATACCAGAAGGTCGTAATTGATTCCAATATATGCCAATATATATAAAAATATATGCCAATATAACTGTACTACTTATATTCTCGTAGATTAGGAGATATATCCGTGCATTTGTAGATTACTCGTACAACGTACTATATATGAGTTTCATCAATTTTCGTCATAAATAAACATAATAACTTGACAATAATAACTTGACATTTCGTCATAATAACTTGACAATATCAATAATCCCTGAATCAACAGTCCCCGAAAATATCAATGATAATAATGTTTAAACCTGAAGACTGTAATTGTATCCAGTCAAAAATGCAATGTCAATGAAATTTATCTTATATACATATCTTTATTATTCAAATCGGAAAAGATTTAATAAAAATCGTATAGCACATAACGCATTGGATCCTTTGCTAAGCGACATATGATATCATTTGCTTAAAATAAATTGATGGAAATCATATCGTCTGAATAATGCTATCTCCATGGAAGGTTTGGTCCCATTTTTGTCAATTTAGCGATAACTTAAAAAATCGCCAAATTTATCGCCAAGTGGGACTGTGGAACTGATAATCCCATTTTGCGACAAATTGACGGAACATCATCACAATACTATCCCCTAACAAAACATAATTAATTTCATTTATTAAGCGCAATTTTATCAATTCCATGATATTTTTATGGATTTGCAAATATTTTTATCAATTTGGTGATATTAAAAAAATTCGTTAAATGTGTTACTAAGAATGATGGATGAACTGACCGACAAATGCTATCGAAACACCATTTCAATACTCTATTCTAAAAAAACAAATCATTGATTTGCGTCATTTTTATAAATTTGGAAACATTTCCGCTAATTTGGTAAAGTTTAAGAAAAGTTACCAAGTTATTTAGAGATATTCCGCTAAATTCGTAGCTCTGAATTTGCAGATCTGAAGAATAAAATATCCTGATCCCGTTTGTATATACTAAATGAAAACACTAAAATTGTATTATAAGATACACCCGTTCCAATCTTTTTCTGCTTCAACAATCGGCTAAATGAATTTATTGGGTAAACACAATATATGAGTTTATTGGCTAAACACAATATATGAGCTGGAAACCACTTTGCTAAAATAAATGAAAGTGATGTACGCAGCCTGCAATTTATATAATTAAAAGAACAATCAAACCCTTCATTTAAAAAAAATATTTTTACATCCATTTATTTATTATTCAAATAGAAAAAATAATAATAAATATTAACAACACATTTAATTTCATTCCGTTGCCGAGCAACATGATATAAGATAAAATCTTCCTCATAAAATGCGAAATTAAATAGCCATTTTGATTTCTTTGTACTTTTCATCGTTGAGTAATACCTTGTGAAAGATAACCATGGAGGTAGATTTTTCCATTTAAATTCATGTTTCAAACAATTCGTGTTTTCCGATAGTGACTATTTAATGCAGAAATCCTGCACCAAACTCGGAAATAAAGTTTTATTTCCTTTCGACGTTTTAAACAAACGATTTTGATCCTTTCCGTTTGAATAAACCACGGAGTTGGAGAGTATAACTCATAGGAAAAAGTTCCGTTTTTCATTAATATCTCGACAACCCCTGGTCTTAGAAACTCGAAACTTAGACAAAATTTATGGGGGGCTATTTCAAGGCTATCCACAAAATTTCATTAAATTCGGTTCAGTCGTTTTTCTGTGATGATGAGACAAACGAAAATTCCGTTTTTAACTAATATCTCGAGAATCACTGGTCGTAGAAACTCCAAACATGGACTAAATTTTAAGTGGGGCCATTTCAAGGCTACCCACCAAATTTCATCAAATTCGGTTCAGCCGTTCTCCCGTGATGATGGGACAAACAGACAGACAGACAGACAGACAGACAGACAGACAGATTTTCAATTTTATTTATATAGACTAGCAGCATACCCGTCCTTCGTACGGAGTATATAATATAAAAAAACTTATAATTCGCAATCATGTGCAAATTCTGTTAAAATATTAAATTTATTGCTCATAAAGAGAAGTTTAAGAATATCTGTTCTCACTATGCAAAATTATCTTCACGGGCAAATCTGAAGAATAAAATATCCTGGCCCCTTTTGTAAACAAATTCACACACAAAAAAAAGAATTGAATCAATATATGCAACCACGTACTACTTATATTGTCGCAAATTAGAAAATATGCCAGTGTGTTAAGAGAAGCTTAAACATATTGTAATATGAGTCTTAAAAATATTTACCAAAATAAAAAAGATGACGTAATAAATTGAAAGTATCAAAAATCCCCGTAATCTTAATACCAGAAGGTCGTAATTGATTCCAATATATGCCAATATATATAAAAATTTTGCTAATATACCTGTACTACTGATATTGTCGTAGATTAGAAGATAAACCCGTGCATTTGTAGAAGATTACTTGTACAACGTACTATATATGAGTTTCAACAATTTTCGTCATAATGAAACAATGGCATAATAATTTGAAAATATCAATAATTCCTGAATCAACTGCCCCCGAAATATCAATAATAATGATGTTTAAACCTGAAGACCGTAATTGATATTATCTAGTCAAAAATGCAATGTCAATGAAATTTATTTTATATACATATTTTTATTAGATTTAATAAAAATCGAATGACACATAACACATTGGATCCGTTGCTAAGCGACATGATATCATCTGCTTCAAGTAAATTGATGGAAATCATGTCGTCTGAATAATGTGATCTCCATGGAAGGTTTGGCGACATTTTCGTCTCCATGATATTTTTATGGATTTACAAATATTTTTATCAATTTAGTGATATTAAAAAAATTAGTTAAATGCGTTACTAAGTAGGATGGATGGACTGACCGACAAATGCTACAGAAACATCATTTCAGTACTCTATTCTAAAAAAACAAATTTAATTTCATTGATTTGGGTCATTTTTATTAATTTGGAGATATTTCCTCTAATTTGGTAAAGTTTAAGAAAAGTTACCAAGTTATTTAGAGATATTCCGCTAAATTCGTAGCTCTAAATTTGCAGATCTGAAGAATAAAATATCCATATCCCGTCTGTATATATACTAAATGAAAACACTAAAATTGTATTAGAAGATACATACATCCGTTCTACTCTTTTTCTGCTTCAACAATCGGCTAAATGAATTTATTGGGTAAACACAATATATGAGTTTATTAGCTAAACACAATATATGAGCTTTGAAACCTCTTTGCTAAAATAAATAAAAGTGTGATGCACGCAGTTCCCAATATATATAATTAAAAGAACAATCAAACCGTTCATTTATTATGAGTTTATTAGCTAAACACAATATATGAGCTTGAAACCTCTTTGCTAAAATAAATAAAAGTAATGTACGCAGTCCGCAATATATATAATTAAAAGAACAATTAAACCGTTCATTTATAAAATATATTTTTACATCCATTTATTTATTATACAAATAGAAAAAAAAATAATAATCATTAACAAACACATTTAATTCCATTCCTTTGCCGAGCAACATGATATAAGATAGAATCTTCCTCATAAAATGCGAAATTAAATAACCATTTTAATTTCTTTATACTTCTAATCGTTGAGTAAAAGCTTGTGAAATACATGGAGGTTAATACATGTAAAAACATGGAGGTAGATGTTTCCATTTAAATTCATGTTTCAAACAATTCATGCTTTCAGATAGTGACTATTTAATGCAAAAATCCTGCATCAAACTCAAAAATAAAGCTTTAATTCCCTTTGACGCTTTAAACAAACGATTTTTATCCTTTCCGTTTGGATAAACCACGGAGTTGGAGAGTAGAACTCCTATAAAAAAAGTTCCGTTTTTCATTAATATCTCGACAACCCCTGGTCTTAGAAACTTGAAACTTGGGCAAAATTTATGGGGGGCTATTTCAAGGCAACCCACAAAATTTCATTAAATTCGGTTCAGCTGTTCTCTCGTGATGATGAGACAAACGAAAGTTTCGTTTTTTACTAATATCTCGAGAACCACTGGTCGTAGAAATTCCAGCCATAGACTAAATTTTAAGTGGGGCTATTTCTAGGCTACCCACGAAATTTCATCAAATACGGTTCAGCCGTTCTCCCGTGATGATGGGACAAACAGACAGACAGACAGACAGACAGACAGATTTTCAATTTTATTTATATAGATTATTGTAGTATTATGATAATTTTAAATATATTACCGAGGAATGTATCGCATTTTAGAGATGTTTAAATAAAATTGCATTGAAGTTGGAAAGTGTTTCATAATCAATGCTTTATGCATGATTGATCTTTCTTGTTTTATTTATTTACTAGCAGCATACCCGTTCTTCGTACGGAGTATATAATATAAAGAAACTTGAAATTCATAATTATGCCCAAATTCTTATAGTACACTAAATGACATGTTTAATCAAAATATTCTGTTAAAATATTTAATATAATGCTCCTAAAAAGAAGTTTAAGAATCTCTGTTCTCGCTATATAAAATTATCTTCATGGACATATCTGAAGAATAAAACATCTTGGACCCCTTATGTAAGCAAATATAAAAAAAAATATGGAATTGAATCAATATATGCAAAATAAAAGCGTTAAAATTGTATGGGACCCGTACTAATTATATACGCGAATATTAGAAAATATAACCTGTATTAGTAGATTACATGTATAAATTGAAAATACCAATAAACCCGTAATCTTTAAATCTGAAGACAGTCATTTATTCCAATATATGTCAAAATTAAAGTGCTAAAATTATATGGGAAGATATACACGTACTACTTATAATGTCCGATTATTAGTAGAAGATTACCCGTTTTGCAATATGAGTCACAAATGTTTTTTGGTAAAATACAACAGACGACGTAATAAATTGAATATATAATTAATACCCTTAATCTTCATACCAGAAGACTGTACTTGATTCCAATATATATGCCAATATATGTCAAAATATATGCCAATATACCTGTACTACTTATATTCTCGTAGGTTAGAAGATATACCCGTGCATTCCTAGAAGATTACTCGTACAACGTACAATATGCGTGTGTCAGCAATTTTTGCCGCAATAAAACAATGGCGTAATAACTTAAAAATATCAATAATCTCTGAATCAATAATTCCGGAAAATATCAATAATAATGATGTTTAAACCTGAAGAGTATAATTGATATTATCCAGTCCAAAATGAAATGGCAATGAAATTTATTTTATATACATATCTTCATTATTCAAATCGGAAAGGATTTAATAAAAATCGTCTGCCGCATAAACACATTGGATTTAAATCCGTTGCTAAGCGACATGATATCATTTGCTTCAAATAAATTGGTAGAAAAAATATCGTCTAAATAGTTATATTTCTATGGAACATTTGGCGACAGTTTCGTCAAATTAGCGACATTTTAAAAAATCGCCAAATTTTTCGCCAAGTTGGACTGTAGAACTGACAGTTCCACTTTGCGACAAATTGACGAAATATCATCACAATACTATCCCCTAACAAAAAACAATTAATATCATTTATGTAGCGCAATTTTATCAATTTCAAGATATTTTTATAGATTTGAAAATATTTTTATCAATTTGGTGACATTTTAAAAATTCGCTAAATGTATTACTAAGTAGGATGGTTGGTCTGACAGATAAATGCTAACCAAACATCATTTCAGTACTCTCTTCTAACAAAACAAAAAAAAAATTCATTGATATGTAGAAAACCCAAGCCACACGACCAACCCGAAGGTTTATGGCAGCTGTTTGTGTGTCGTTTGTATCAATTTGGCGACATTTCCGTCAATTTGGCAAAGTTTAAGGAAAGTTGTCAAATTAGCGATATTCCTCCAAATTCGTAGCTTTGAATTTGCAGATCTGAATGAAACATTCTTATCCCGTTTCAATATACTAAATGAAAGCACTACAATTGTATTAGAAGATATACCCGCTCTACTCTTTTTCTGTTTCAACAATCGGCTATATGAATTTATTGGCTAAACACAATATATGAGTTTAGTAGCTAAATACGATATAAGCTTGAAAACTCTTTGCCAAAATAAATGAAATTGATGTACGCAGTCAGCAATTAATATAATTAAAAGAAAAATCAAACCGTCCACTCATAAGATATACTTTTATATCCATTTATCCATTTATTTATTTATTATTTAAATCGAAAAAAAATAATAAAAACATTAACAAACACATTTAATTTAATTGCGATGCCGAGCAACATGATATATCCTCCTAAAATGTTAAAAATTATTAACCACTAACAGCACACCCGTTATTCGTACGGAGTGTATAATTTAAAGAAACTTAAAGTTCGCATTCATGTGCAAATTCTGTTAAAATATTAAATTTATTGCTCCTAAAGAGAAGTTTAAGAATATATGTTCTCACTATGCAAAATTATCTTCACGATCAGATCTAAAGAGTAAAGCATCCTGCCCCCTTTTGTAAGCAAATTTACAGAAGAAAAAATAGGAATTGAATGAATATATGCAACTCCGTACTAATTATATTGTCGCAGATCAGAAAATATGCCAATGTGTTAGTAGAAGATTACCCGTATTACAATATGCGTCTCAAAAATATTTGCCATAATAAAAGAGATGACGTAATAAATTGAAAACATCAATAATATCCGTACTCTTTATACCAGTAGGTCGTAATTGATTCCAATATATGCCAATATATATCAAAACATATGTCAATATACCTGTACTACTTATATTCTCGTAGATTAAAAGATATACACGTGTATTTGTAGAAGATTCGTACAACATACAATATATGAGTTTAAACAATTTTTGTCATAATAAAATAATTGCATAATAACTTGAAAATATTAATAATCCTTGAATCAATAATCCCCGAAAATATAAATAATAAGAATTTTTAAACCTGAAGACCGTAATTGATATTATCCAGTCAAAAATGCTATAAGAAAAATCAAATCGTTCTTTTCTAAAATATATTTTTATATCCATTTATTTATTATTCAAATCGAAAAAATAATTATTAAAATTAACAGACAGATTTAATTTAATTTCGTTTCTGAGTAACATGATATAAGATAGAATCTTCTAACATGTTAAATATGTCATGTCTTATAACATAAACTGCGAAATTAAATAACGATTTTGATTTCTCTATACTTCTCATTGTTCCGTAGAAGCTTGTTTTAAATAAACCATGAACCATGGAGATAGATTTTCCCTTTAAATCATGTTTCAAACAATTCATGTTTTCAGAAAGTGACTAATTAACGCAAAAAATCTCCCATCAAACTCAGAGATTAAATTTTAATTTACTTTCAAACGATTTTCAAGCTTTTCGTTTGGATAAACCACGGAGTTAGGGAGTAGAACTCCTAGGAAAAAGTTCCGTTTTTCATTAATATCTCGACAACCCCAGGTCTTAGAAACTCGAAACTTGGACAAAAGTTATGGGGGGATATTTCAAGGCTATTCACCAAATTTCATTAAATTCGGTTCAGCCGTTTTTCCGTGATGATGAGACAAACGAAAATTTCGTTTTTTACTAATATCTCGAGAACCACTGGTCGTAGAAACTCAAAACACGGATATAATTTTAAGTGGGGCTATTTCTGGGCTACCCACAAAATTTCATCAAATTCGGTTCAGCCGTTCTCCCGTGATGGTGTGACAAACAGACAGACAGACAGACAGACAGACAGACAGACAGATTTTCATTTTTATTTATATAGATTTTTGCAAAGCTCTTAATGTTTTTGACGAATCGTGTTGTCAAGTTGATGAAGATTGAAAAATATTGTCACCATATCAACACGTAATACTTATATCTCGAAAACTTAAAATACTAGGTTAAACTGTAAGCAAGTAATTGGTAGCTATTTGAATGCTCTACAAGGATATATAATTGTATTTCAATCCAATTTCTTAATTTTCGAAATATAGCAGTTATAATTTCAGTATTTTAATATTTTAACTTGATATAGTTTTACAATAGAAAGGAAAACTGTTACACTTAAAATGTCACCACTATTGCATCTCAATTTGTTGAAACCTTGTTGAAATGTTTGTGTACAAGGACGAGATATTTTATTTTGTTTAAAAAAAATCAGAAAGTGAAGTAAACTTGGGGTTTTTAAAGTTGTTTAATGATTCATGAGATTTCAAGAACAGAAATGTAAGCATGAAATTCAAGTATGGATTTATGTACCACCAGGCAGGTTTTTAAATTCACCTAAATCTTAAATGTGGTCAGAGATGTTGTATAAGTTTAGTTCATAAGCCGCCAAGGAAGTTAATAGAATAACTTGACGGTTTGATGTGAAGTCTGTGGTTGAGGTTTGCGGTTGAAATTCTAACAACGGCTAAAAATGCTAGCTATGTTTGCAAGTAATTTGTAGTCTTTTGAGAACCCTACAAGGGCAAATAATAAGATTTTACACCAGTTTCTTGAAATATAATGATTATGGTTTTGATATTTTAACATTGCGAACGATTTTGAAAAAGTGGTTCTAGTTTTGATATTTTAATATTTTGGACTGTTTTGAAAAGGTGGTTTTAGTTTTGATATTTTAATATTTTGAACTGTTTCCAAAAGGAGGTTCTAGTTTTGATATTTTAATATTTTGAACTGTTTTGAAAAGGTGGTTCTAGTTTTGATATTTTATTATTTTGAACTGTTTTGAAAAGGAGATTCTAGTTTTAACATTTTAATATTTTGAACTGTTCTGAAAAGTTGGTTCTAGTTTTGATATTTTATTATTTTGAACTGTTTTTAAAATGTGGTTCTAGTTTTGATATTTTTATATCTTGAACTATTTTGAAAGAGTGGTTCTAGTTTTGATATTTTAATATTTTGAACTGTTTTGAAAAGGTGGTTCTAGTTTTGATATTTTAGTATTTTGAAGTGTTTTGAAAAGGTGGTTCTAGTTTTGATATTTTAATATTTTGAACAATTTTGATAATGTGGTTCTAGTTTTAATATTTTAGTATTTTAAACTGTTTTGAAAAGGTAGTTCTAGTTTTGACATTTTATTATTTTGAACTGTTTTGAAAAGGTGGTTCTAGTTTTGATATTTTAATATCTTGAACTGTTTTGAAAGAGTGGTCTAGTTTTGATATTTTAATATTTTGAACTATTTTGAGAATGTGGTTCCAGTTTTAATATTTTAGAATTTTAACTGTTTTGAAAAGGTGGTTTTGGTTTTAACATTTTAATATTTTGAACTGTTCTGAAAAGTTGGTTCTAGTTTTGATATTTTATTATTTTGAACTGTTTTTTAAATGTGGTTCTAGTTTTGCCATTTTATTATTTTGAACTGTTTTGAAAAGGTGGTTCTAGTTTTGATATTTTAATATCTTGAACTGTTTTGAAAGAGTGGTTCTAGTTTTGATATTTTAATAATTTGAACTGTTTTAAATATGTGGTTCTAGTTTTGATATTTTAGTATATTGAACTGTTTTGAAAATGTGGTTCTTGTTTTGACATTTTAATATTTTGAACTGTTTTAAAAGGGTGGTTCTAGTTTTGACATTTTAATATTTTGAACTCTTTTCAAAATATCTAAAGTGGATAAACCATCCACAAAAAATGTCGTTCTTCACACAAAATAGTTTCGACTCCATCGGACTGAAGCCTGTGCTGACTTTTTCAAACTGATATTGATTGCTTTTCAAAAGTAAATAAAAATCTGGAATATGGCTGAGTGAAATTGCCCAATACACGCTTACACTTTACATATATTTTAAGTAATAATATGAATAAAATAAACCATCGTTTATACATGGTAAACATGTCTAAAATATTTCAAATACTTTTTAACCGATACTACAATATCTGTAAACTGTATTTAAAAACGCCATATTGACATATAGGATTTTTTTTTTACATTTTAAATTGATGATGGACATTGTAATATCTAAAAGTGCTATGGCACTTTAAAATGTAAAACATTTTCCTGTACGTCAATATGGTGTTTTCAAATACAATTTCTTGTAGTCTTTGACAGAAAATATATGAAGTGCTTTTATAGTCTCGAATATTGCACCATTGGGCTGTATAGCCTAGTGGCTAAGGCAGGTTGCATTCGAAGTTCGATTACTGACTATGCCCAAACTATCATCGTGAGTACGCGGAGTACAGACATGTTAAATTCGTGAGACCGAAAGTCCTTCCGAGAGGTTGGTGGTATTAGAAGGCGGTTACGGTTTCTGTGGATAACACCCTCACAGGATTTTGGTCTAAATTGAGTGGCACTGTCCGGGCCGTCCAAACAGATACCTTTCGCCTTCGTGTAGATCGGACGGTCTTGGTGGAAAGAAAGAAAGCTTATTGCGCCATGATTATGAACAAGTTCTGAAAAAAAAGTATATGGTTCCTTCAGAAGAAAACATTTCGAAAGTAACTGCAAAAAAGTTTGTTTCCACCTAATAACGACTACTGATTTAACACTTGAACGGATTATTTATAATGTATTCAATCACGTCGCCATCAACAATTTAAGAACTACCCTTAGGCCCCCTCTGATTTAATTTGCGACAAAAATAAGCAGCCCTGAAATTTGTTCGAATACTTGTTTTCTTAAATAAAATATCTACAGCAGATCGAAAACATTCACAATTATTCAATTATCGCAGCTAAGAGCACCTAAACTAAAACGCACTATTATAAAATAATTAAATTCCGAAAAATAAATATCATTTCTGAATTAATGCGCTTTTGTTATACTTTTTACTTTCCTGATATGCATAGTATAATGTATAAGAAAAGTATTGTGACGGGGTCGAAAATTCAAATTCGAGTTTTCGACGGCAGATCACGTTTTAAGCATCCCGGACACGAATCGGACATTTTTAAGGTGATGGCTGTGTGTGTGTGTGTATATATATATATGTGTGTGTGTATATGTGTGTGTGTATGTATGTGTGTGTATGTATGTGTGTGTGCGTGTGTGTGTGTGTGTGTGTGTGTGTGTCAGTGAGTCTGTGGAGACGATATCTAACGAACGAATCAAGCGATCCGAACAATATTGGGTACAAAAATCACAATCAGTGAATACTGAAAGCCTGTTGATTTTACACGCGCAATCGAATGTTCAGAACCCTCCTAAATTTTTAAATGAAATTTTAAAAAAATCATCAAAAATAAAGCATTCAATTAAGTTACGTAAATAATCATTTCTGATGTAATGCTTCATTAGAAAACGATTGACATAAGCCATAGAACGCTAGCATGAACCGTTCTCGAGATATTGCACATTTTTCAAATAAATTTATCAAGAAAATCTCATAAAATTAAAAAGAAAATTAGCTATTGTGAAAACTGTTAACTTTTAATATTTAATACTATGCGATAAATTTATTATCATCATTCTTGTAGATCTAGCTCGATCCATTAACGAAAGAAGACATTTTGCGTAATAGCTTTGAAATTTGACGCCATTAGTCGTTTATCTACCATGAGACTAACCTATTGCTCCATAAACAATGATTGGCGAAATTTTAGCAGCGAACTTGGAGGAATATCGCCAGGTTGGCGAGTTTTTTAAAAGTTACCAAATTGACGAAAATATCGCCAAATTGATGAAAATGTCCCCAAATTGATAAAAAATAACGCTAAATGAATTGAAAATGAAGACTAACTGTTGAAAATTCAATATCTTGGAAAGAATAAGAATCTACTGCATATAAGAGAAGATGCTTTGGGTAATAGTTGTGTATTTGACGCCATTAGCAGTTTATCTGCTGTAAGAATAAACTATTTCTCCGACCATAATGCTTGACGACTTTATAGCGACAAATTTGGTGGAATATCGTAACTTGATGAGTTTTTGAAATATCGCCAAATTCATGAAATGTCGCCAAATTGATAAAAATGTTGCTAAATCTAAGAAAGTGACAACTAATTGATTAAAATTCAATATTTTGGAAAGAATATAAGACTCTACCATAAAACTCAGTCTGTAACGCTTTGAAAACTTCTGGAGCCGAATTTTGGCCGAATATCTACTTTTTTAAATGTTGTCAAATTGAAGAAACTATTGCCAAATTCATAAAAATGTTATCAAATTGATAAAGACGTTGCCAATTTGATAAAAATGTCGCCAAAATGATACATATGTAAGTTAATAAAAATAACGCCAAAGAGGATGCAATATTTTGCAAATTTTTAATTCCGTCATATGATGGACATACCTTTTATTATATAAGAAATGCTCTTCTAAATTCTTCAGATATGGCCCTACATTGACGAAAATATTTGTAAAATTGCAAAAATAACCTCAAGTTATTGAAAATGACGCTTAATTGATGAATTTATTATTACCATCTTTAAATATATGGACTATATTGCTTATTGCGGATGCTATCAATATTGATAAATGTTAATTTAGCGTTGCGAAAAATATAAGCTAATTGGGTACGAAATAGATTTAAATGTTGTCATCCGAATGTACAATTTACCGCTCCAAATGTACAATTTAACGTTACAAACACTATGGACCTATTCATCACTTTTTCACCGTTAAAGAAATAAATTCATTAAATTATATAAGGAAAGTCACGTGCTGCCCACATCTGATTTTTTACTTTTTATTGCATTTTATTTATTTTTACTTTTTCAAACTTTACAACATAGTGGAAAAGTGTTTATGACTTTGCTCATTCTGTCCGTTCGCTAGATAAATGCCGAAAAATTACTTCATCAAATTGAAATTTTAGTATGTTATTCAGACGGTCTTTGGGAAATATGGGAATATAAATGAATAATATCACCATTTAGTTTTGGATCGAACCCGGGTTGAAAAAATGAAATGCATTGAACCCTATGGGACCTAATTTTTCAAACATTTTTTAAGCGAATTTAAAATTCACAAATTGCTTCGAAAATTTTAGGAAATATTCAGATTATCCCTTAAACAATATGAAAAAAATTATTTCAGCAAAATATGTTCGGTAGTTTTTTAAATAAAAATTAAAATAATAATCACACCCATATTATATGAAGAGATCACGTGACCCACTTCAAAATAAAATATGGTATCCATCTTTTTCCTCAGTGTCAAAATCGTGATTTTTAAAGCTCTTTTTACTTTATATTTAGTGTTGTATCCGTCCTAAAACCGCTTTATTTTTGCTTAATTTCTGTGCGTCTATGTTCTGAAACAACTCAATTATAATATATTTGAGTTTAAATGATCATCAAGCTTTGATTATTTTTACAACGAAGCATAATTTTCACTTATGGAGAATGCAAACACATAAAGCTGTAAGATGAGTTGTATAAGAAATGCTGAATTCCTTTAACTCGAAATTATTTAACTCTGTAACTCTGGAGTCTGCAATATAGCTGATATGAATGAAACATTTATTGATTTTGCAAAGAGAAGCAGACGATTTTATAGAAGACTTTTTCTACGAAGTTTTAAGCATGGAGTTAAATTACTTTTATCTGAATGGTTTTAAGTGTTTAAGGAAAATGAATTATTGTACTATGAATGGAAGGAATGCAATAAAAATGTATGAATAAAATATTTACTGCTTTTACCTAGAGAGCCAGGCGATTTTTTTTCAATGTGGTCATTTGAATAAAATTATTTTTTTTCGATGAAGTTTTAAATTTTCATATGCTATAATAAATTATTGTAGTATTGTGATAATTTTTAAAATATTAATGTTGAATGTATCTCATTTTAGAGATTTTTATATAAAATTGCATTGCAGTTGGCAAGTGCTTCATAGTCAATTCTTTATGCATGATTGATCTCTCTTGTTATTTCACTTTATTGATTTAATCACATATGATTAATAATATTTAATAAATCTAAATACAATTAATTAACAATTTGAAATAACTTATCAGGGCATTGGAATATTCGAGATTTGGCTAATATTATGAGAACACGAGAAAAGCGCTATTTTCCCTTCTCTAGTTTACACGCTTGAACTCATTCTAATTTCATTTATACCTCTTTTCCTGTATGATTCCAAATCATGGTCAAAGTTAAAGAAAGTCGAAATCCAAGAAAAAATTTCTCCAAATCAGTTTTGGAATTTGAGTTCAACACTTTCCGTGTTTTCGTTGATTAAATTTTTTTGCGAAACATTGAGGGGGGGGGGGGGATGAGCGGTATCAAAGAACGTGTGGTAAAAGAGATCATGCAATCAGCATAGTCTCCGGAATGTATGAAATGAAGTTGAAACTGTCATTGTTTATGACTAGGATATTTCTAAATCCCAAAAACACTTTTGAGCACCGTGTATTATGAAATACATTTAGAAGCAATAAGGAGCTCACGCATAATAAATCAATAAACCCACGTGATACAGTAAATGAAAGGCAGCATAGTTGAAACAAAGAGTTTCTCAATCAACATTACAGCAAGAAATGGCATGCGATGAAACTTTCATTTTTTTTTTCGTTTCATTTTTCTTCAAACAATTGTAGAAATATTTCATCAGTTGAATAATACAATAAACTCGTTGAGCAATATTGAAATTTGATTGAAAAATGATTGAAAAGTACAGTTTCTTTTCCGAATTATATGTATTCAAAATGTATATCCCTAATCTAAAAAGTAAGTATTTTATAAAATTTTTTAATAATATATGAATAATCTAAAACGAATTGGCGTTGCCCGGGCTGTAAATAAACGCACGATACTTAAATAATGCATTTACAGATAAGACTACTCAATTTTCTTAAAATCCTACACCATTCGCCAAATTCCCACGCACGCTCTTTGCAAAGAAAAAAAATAAAAGATTCAAAACCTCTAGAAGTGAAACGTAGTAGTAGTAGCGGACGGTATCTGTTAGATCGCATGGGTAGCTGTTACATCATGACGGTAGCTGATAGATAGCATCTGTAGCTGGAGGGTCGGTAGCTCTTAGATGGTGACGGTAGCTGTTACATCGTATCGGTAACTGGAGATTAGCTTATTTCATAATTTAAAAATTGGTTAAAAATATGCAATTAAAAATTTCGGTAAATGTAGTAAAAGTGTTGAAAACCTAGATCGTCCGACTCATCCGAAGATATAGAGCATCCATTTGGACGGCCGAGTGTAGTAAAAGTGTATCGCATCTGTAGCTGGAGGGTCAGTAGCTCTTACATGGTGACGGTAACTGCTACATCATATCGGTAACTGGAGATTAGCTTATTTTATAATATAAAAATTGGTTAAAAATATGGAAATTTGGGTAAATGTGGTAAAAAATATCGTATCTGTAGCTGGAGGGTCAGTAGCTCTTAGTTGGTGACGGTAGCTGCTACATCATATCGGTAACTGGAGATTAGCTTATTTTATAATTTAAAATTTGGTTTAATATGTATTTGGGTTAAAATATGTAATTAAAAATTTGGACAAATGTAGTCAAAAATATCGCATCTGTAGCTGGCGGGTAAGTAGCTCTTAGATGGTGACGGTAGCTGCTACATCATATCGGTAATTGGAGATTAGCTTATTTTATAATTTAAAATTTGGTTCAATATATGTAATTAAAAATGTGGGTAAATATTGTAAGAAAGTATCGTAACTGTTGTCGAAGAGTCAGTAGCTCTTAGATGGTAACGATAGCTATTAAATCGCATCCGTAACTGGAGATTAGCTTATTTTGTAATTTAAAAATTGGTTAAAAAATATGTCTTTAAAAAATTGGGTAAATGCCTTCAAGGCGCGACCGTTCGACTCATCCGGAGACATGAGCAGCAGTTTGGACGGCCGGAGATGCTATTGTGTGAAAAACCTCAGACCTGTAAGTGCGGTAGATATGGCGGACAAACAGGCATATTCTTCCTTTTCATATTATAGATAATAACTCTAACTAAAAACATGAAAAGGTGTGAACTGTGTAATGAACGACATCGCCATAAATTCTAATCCTACCGCCTTGTAGCAGATAGATCTTTACGTAACTTTTAGTTATATGCATATGCAGATATACGTTTTACATTTATACGCTTTACTGGTCCTCTGAAAAGCGTTTAAACAGTGATTTGGTGTATATTATTTCAAACTTTCGTAAAGTTAATGTAAAATAAAGGTTTGAGAAATTAGTACTTTCCGGAATTATTGGCAATATATAGTGCCAAAATTCTGAGTTGTATTTAATTCGCCTTTGGCTTTCATTCCTAATAAGCAGTGTTCAAAATTTTAGATATTCAGATAAGTATTCACATACATAATTAAGTATATTCAGCTAAAAATATAATGGTAAAAGAAAGCAGTTCGACCGAGTTACATTCAATAACTTTACTAAAGAGTTTACTAAGTAGTTTCACTTCCTTTTCTATTCCTACATCCGCTTTACAACTTTTTCTTGAAACGTCTATTTCTCAGGATTGGCTATAAATAGAGCTTAAATAATGATTGATATGGATTACGCATCAAATTCTGGAGAGGTTAGGGGTTCACTAACGATCATTTCAGTTTGCAGAGTCCACGTCGACGATAAGAACTTGAAATTTCGTCCCAGTAGCTCAACGGTAGAGCATCGGCTGTCCAGTTTGTAGATTCAGGGTTCGATTTCCTGTTGGGACAGTAAGATTCTTTACAAGTTCCAGTTTGACCGGAAATTCATTTGACTACACGAAATGAGTAATGTGATGTTAGCAATTACATGTAATGCATTAATCCTATTATTAGAATGTTGTGATTATTATCTACAATATTCTACGGTAAAAACAGCATTAACGTTATGTAAAAAAACGAACAATAAATTAATAAATCTTCTATCGCTAATCATTCCTCGATAATATATTTGAACACGCCGATTTTATTTTATTCCGGTCTCCATTATTCTGAAATGCTCTCCAGTTTTCGATTTGGATTTCTTTGAATTTTTCATATCAATAAAAATGTCAGTTATCTAGTTATTGATTTATCAATGACTACATATTTCTCCCAGGTATGGCATGACCACGTCAAATATTTTGTTTGAGTTCTGCTTTTTTCCCCTTGTTTTCCTCATATGCTCATATTTCCTTGTTTCTTCTATATTTCTAGTATTATTTACCTTTCATCACACTAAGTGGAGCTGCTATATTGGGATCTGTCATCTAGCTATTTTTAATTTGGAAGACATTTGTGCTTAATCGGTCGGTCAGGCCTACGCTTGTTGCATTGATGAAGGATATCCAGTTTATTTCTTATACGTACATATGACCATCTATCTTGATTTACGTTGCATTTTGCGTTGTGAATCAGTTCCTTATAGATATCATACACATTTCAGTTAGTATTCAAATAAATATATACCTTTATTAAACAATCATATAGTAAACAACAAAATCTGGGAATAGTTCTCAATTGTGAAATTATAGTTTTGTCCTTCAAGCAAAACAATGTTTAACGTTTCAAAATAAACTAACCTTGACCTCTGTAGCAATTTCATAACACGCTCAACGCTTTTTATTTCTACTTTCAACTTGCGAAATACTTTGAAGTTATTAAAAGTTTCGAGCATCTTTTTTTTTTCTGCGATAAGTCCTCATTTTGTATTAGAATCTGTGTCAACATATACTATTAAGTGAAGCCATTTCAAAAGTAAGAAAAAACAATTCATTCAAATACAGTAAAAAAAGTTCAGCCCGTTTTGAAAATGTCTTATTTGTTTAAATTTCTTTGGCTAAATGTTTCGCATCACTGCCACAATTTTGTTCTTTTTGTTTTTTAGTTATCTGGAATAATTGAAAAAAATAAAAATATATATTTTGTATTTTAGAATACATATTTGCAGCTTAAAATAGTTCAACTTCTTAAATGCTCTCTTAATACTGGATTGAATCTCAATGTGTGTTAAATGTAACGTCATTAATACAAATTCATCAGAAAGTTAATTTTTCACTACATGATCTATTTTCCTAACTGGAAGCGCCAGACTAGGAATGCTTGCAAATTAAATACATTTACAGTTGGATTGCAATTGACGATTTCTTTGAATTGATTTTGCTGTCCGTTTTAATTAATGTCCTACATGTCATCAGTGTGGATAAATTAATAATTTAATATTTTTATGGCCCCCTTACTCACTGATCCTCAGTAACCCTCATAACTCACTCTGCGAGTCGGTGCTCACTGAGCTACGTCACAAGTTCTTTCGTACCCCCTGCGATGCTGGCGTTAAACGCCCTTTGCGGTTTCACCCCTTGTTCACTGACACTAACCAACCACTTATAACTTACTATCTCCAGTTCAGCAAGCAGATATTATATATATCGTAACACATGTTAAATGTATTAGCCACTTTTAGTCGTAAACACATGCAGCCTCGTTTCAATACATGTCCTTGTTACTGGGAAACATTGTTGAGATCTAGTGAATGAAATTTTATTTTCAAAAGGTTGGGCGTTCCCTTTGAAGCTCCACCCTTACATTGAAGCCCCGCCCTTACCTTGAAGCTCAACATAAGTTGATCATAATTATATTTTCGGAATTATGCATCACTTCTTACGCAATCCCATTTGCTGATTAATATGTCAGTAAGTAGTATTTCTTAGGTCAAAGTTCCAACATTATTTTTGGAGCTTACAAGTAGTTTTATGTATACGTCCCTAATAGATCCTGGAATTATCTAGTGTAACATCTGCAGACACACCATCGCCTGTCATTGTTGAATAATTTTCCATGCTTATCATCTGCTGCTTCGTAATACGGGTTTTATGCCCATTTGTGGTTTTCATTCTGAAAATCCACTTTTCGTCCTTCCTTTGCGTATTTTTGCGAAAACCATACAATCCTGTCATCTCATAAACATTCTATTGTTGCGAATGTTTTTTTTTAAGTTTGTAGCATACACTGATGTGTATTAATTAATGAGCATTTACAACTAATAATTTTATTTAATAAATCAAGTATTTAATAATTATTTATTAGTTTCATAAAACTTGATTTCCAAGAAATCAGCCAACTTTATACATTGTCGCTACTATTATTTATTTTTGCTGAGTTGTTCTTATATTTAGATTTATTCCTATTTCGTATATTTTATCTACGGCGTTAACAAAGCTGCAACCAGTATACTGTAATACCAGTAAACTGCAACCAGCTACTGTACATATGTAAAATATTTCAGCTAATATAAAATTTAAAATAACGTTTTTAGGCATCACCGGTGGACAAGATTCAAGTCTTTTATCTCTCTTCATTGCCGAATAGACACTAACTATATTGACATCATCAACACTTGTCATGAAACGCAACTTTTCTGATCTCTGAGATTTTGTTAAGTAAATTATGTGATAAAATTTTTAACATCATTCTCAAGAATTTAGTTTATTCAGTTCACGAGAGAAGATGCTTTGTGTAACAGTTCTATACTTTGATACCTAACAATTCGCCATAAGTCATTTATATATAAGAAATTATCTTCTCTCCGTTTGTCTGTAACGCTCGGCAATAAATTTGACGAACTTGGCTACTTATTTAGCGAAATATCGCCAACTTGGCTATATTTCGTCCCAGATCGTCCCAGATCGTAACTATTTTCGAACCCAACATGTTTCCATTTCTACATTTTACTACGTATTGAAGTTAAATTTCTAATAAGTTCTTAAAAGTTTCAAATATCTTTTACTTTCCTGAGGTTTGTGATCTGTGTCAACACTTACTGTTGAGTAAAGTTATTTTAAAAAATATATAGATACATTTTATTCAAATGCTGTCTACAACTTAAACCGTTAAAAAATATTTTGTAAATTGTTTGGATCTCCTTGGTTAAGAATTTTCACATTCCTTCCCACTCCTTCAGAGATATTTGTTTCAGAATAGTTTGAAGCCATAAAAAATAGCTGTCTTTTTAAAAATAAAAAACCTTTAAGCTCAAAGGAATTAGAATTCCATAATATTCTTGTAATACTGGATTGCTTCCGGATGTTAACATTTGTAACATCATTAATACATATTGTGAGAATGTCGGGGCTTTTGTCTACAAGGGTAAGTTTTTCTTTCGCAATCAAGCTCAGAGTTAGAATAATTTCAACTTCAATGCATTTGACATTTGACTTGGTTTTGACAATTGCTTAATGCTAGCTGAAAAAGTTGTACATTTTAATTGACTTTTCGCGTTTCTTTCTCTTGCTACACAATTGATTTTTTTCTACTAAACACTAGAAAGTGAAAAAATAGAGGTATTATAAATTTATTTTTTTATTGTTGTATTATCTTAATATTTGGCTGAAAAGCATTGTGTGTATAGTATATGTATGATTAAGATGGTAACTATCACAATTTTTAACTACAAATTCTATTGGACTACAAATTCGCGTCAGCGAAGCGAACTCATCTCAAATACACCAAAATACTTCAAATTTAATACGCCTAAATAAGATTAAACATCATTTTCATTTCTACCTAAGTACACACTAAACAGAAATTCAACATTAAGGAAATTGTTTCATTTTGCCTGTTTTCAATTGGTTCCTGTCGTTTTCAAATATTTTCTATTTATTTTTCTTGTTTGTACATTCTTGTAGCTGGTTTAAAAGTCTCATGTTCTTTTGTTACCGTTTTAAAAGATCAACTCACTATTCAATTGTTTCCATCCACTCTGCTATTTTTTATCTTTCACCTTTGTTTTCTCTACGTTCATTCCTTGCCTTTCGTTCTTAACTTTGTGGGTTTTACCGTTCATTCGTAATATCCTCTCACTCTCTCTCTCTCTTCCCTGAGTCACTGGTTTTTCCGCTTTCGTTTCTCCCCACAGCGATAGCAACTGTTCTTTTACCTTCAACAACGCGTGCTATTTTATCGTAGTTGCCAACTATCTTGGTAAGGTCATGTTTATTTCTGATGCTGAAGTAGAATGACACTTTTTGCCTTCGAAACGGGTTGACCAATGAATATTTGTGTTTATCATGCATGCTTGAAGGTTTATATTATTCAGATTTTATTACAGCATTTTTCAGCGTTTTTCTGTACAGTAATTAAAAAAAAAATCTGATATGGGCAACACATGACTTTCCTTATATAATGCACTGAATTTACTACTTTTACAGTTAAAAAAAATGTTATTCTTATAGTAGATACTTATACACTTCCCAAGATATTGAATTTTCTTCAATTAGTAGTCATTTTCATTTATTTAGCGTCATTTTTATTCATTTGGCGAAATTTTTGTTAATTTGGCAACATTTAAAAAAATCGCCAAGTTGGCTACATTCCGCCAAATTCGTCACCAAAATCTCGCTAAGCGTTATGGACGGAGAAATAAGTCATTCTTACAGCAGATAAATGACTATTGGCGTTCAAATACAAAAGTATTACTCAAATTATTTTTTTCATGAAAGGAACGAGCTAGTTCTACGAGAATGATGTCGCCAAATTTATCGCATGCTATTAAATATGAAAAGTGAACGTTTTTCTCAATAGAAAATATTTTTTTTTATTTTATATGACTTTTTGATAATTTTTTGAAAAATGTGCAATATCTCGAGAACGGTTCATGTTAGCGTTCTAAAATATATGTCAATCGTTTTCTAATGAAACATTACATAGGAAATGTCTATTTGCGTAACTGTATTAGCGGTTTTGATTTTTGACGATTTTTTCAAAATTTCACTCGAAAATTTAGGGAGTTCTGAACATTCGATTGCGTATAAAAACAATAGACTTCCAGTGTTTATGGATTGTGATTTTTGTCCCAAATTTCGTTCGAATCGGTCCATTCGTTCGTCAGTTATCGTCTCCAAAGGCTCACTGACACACACACACACACACACAGAGACATCACTTCAAAAATGTTTGATTCGTGATCAGAGATGCTTGAAACGTGCTCTCCCGTCGAAAACTCGAATTCGAATTTTCGACCCCGTCACAATACTTTCCTTATAAATTATGTATATAATTAGAGTAAAAATGTTATTCTTATAATAGATACTTCTATATTTTTTCAAATATATTGAATTTTCTTGAATTAGTCGTCATTTTCATTGATTCAGCGTTATTTTTATCCATTTGGCGAGATTTCAGTTAATTTGACAACATTTGAGAATGTCGTCAAGTTGGCTACATTCCGATAAATTCGTCACCAAAATCTCGCCAAGCGTTATGGACGGAGAAATAACTTATTCTTAAAGCAGATCAATGATAATTGGCGTTCAAATACAAAAGTATTACTCAAAATATATTTTCTTGTGAATGGAACGAGTTAGATCCACCAGAATAATGTTAACCAATTTATCGCATAATATTACATATGAAAAGTGAACATTTTTCTTAACAGTTAATATTTTTTTTAATTTATAGGGCTTTTTGATAAATTTATTTGAAAAATGTACAATATCCCGAGAACGTTTCCTGCTAGCGTTCTAAAATTTATGTCAATCGTTTTCTAAGGAAAAATTACATAAGATATGTCTATTTGCGTCACTTTATAAAAGGCTTTGATTTTTTGATGTCTTTTTCAAAATTTCACTTGAAAATTTAAGAGGGTTCGAACATTCGATTGTGCTTTAAAACAATAGGCCTCCAGTATTCATGGATTGTGATTTGTGTACCAAATTTCATCCAAATCGCTCCATTCGTTCGTAAGATATCGTCTCCACAGCCTCACTGACACACACATACACATACTTTCCCACACACACACACACACACACACACACACACAGACATCACTTCAAAAATGTTCGATTCATGATCAGGAATGCTTGAAACGTGCTCTCCCGTCTAAAACTCGAATTCGTATTTTCGACATCGTCGCAGTACTTTCCTTATACAATATGTATAAAACGAAAGTAATAAAATTATCTGTAAAATTTGATATGTATAAAATTAATGTTAGAAGTCTATACTACTGTTTTATTCCATATTGCACTCAAATATTACTTTTTTACTTTTCTTATATACATATTGTATAAGGAAAGTATTGTGACGGGGTCGAAAATTCGAATTCGAGTTTTCGACGTTAGAGCACGTTTCAAGCATCCCTGATCACAAATCGAACACTTTTGCAGTTATGTCTGTCTGTGTGTGTGTGTGTGTGTGTGTGTGTGTGAAGATATGTGTGTGTGTGTGTGTGAGTGTCAGTGAGACTATCGAGACGATATCTCACGTACGAATGAAGCGACTCGAATGAAATTTGGTACAAAAATCACAATCCATGAATATTGGAAGCCTATTGTTTTACAACACATATCGAATGTTCAGAACCCTCCTAAATTTTCAAGTGATATTTTGAAAAAATCATCAAAAATTCAAGACATTCAATAAAGTTACGCAAATAGACATTTCTTATGTAATTTTTCCTTCAAAAACGATTGACATAAATTTTAGAACGCTAGCATGAACCGTTCTCGAGATATTGCACATTTTTCAAATATATTTATCAAAAGTCCCATAAATTAAAAAAAATATTAACTGTTAAGAAACATGTTTACTTTTCATATGTAATATCATGCGATAAATTGGGTGACATCATTCTCGCGGATCTAACTTCTTTCATTCACGAGAAAAGATACTTTGAGTAATACTTTTGTATTTGAACGCCAATAGTCATTTATCTGCTGTAAAAATAATTTATTTCTAACTTACTTAAATATTAAAAGCCAAATTAACAAAAATCTCGCCAAATGGATAAAAATGACGTTAAATCAATGAAATTGACGACTAATTGACAAAATGTCGAGATCTTGGAAAGAATATACGTATCCACTAAAAGAATAACCTATTTTTACTTTCCTTATATACATAATGTATAAGGAAAGTATAGTGACAGGGTCGAAAATTCGAATTCGAGTTTTCAACGGCACGTTTCAAGCATCCTTGATCACGAATCACACATTTTTGAAGTAATGTCTGTGTGTGTGTGTGTGTGTGTGTGTCAATGAGCCTGTGGAGACGATAACTGACGAACGAATAGACCGATTCGAACTAAATCTGATACAAAAATCACAATCCGTAAACACTGGAAGCCTATTGTTTTATACTCAACCGAATGTTCATAACCCCTCCCCCTAAATTTTCGAATGAAATTTTGAAAAAATCGTCAAAAAATCAAAACCACTAATAAAGTAACGTAAGTAGACATTTCGTATGAAATTTTTCATTAGAAAATGATTGACATACATTTTAGAACGCTTACATGAACCGTTCTCGAGATATTGCACATTTTTAAAAAAATTATCAAAAAGTCATATAAAATAAAAAAAATACTTCCTATTGAGAAACATGTTCACTTTTCATATTTAATAGCATGCGATAAATTGGGTGACATCATTCTCGTGGATCTAGCTCGTTCCATTCATGAAAAAAGATATTTTGAGTAATACTTTTGTATTTGAACGCCAATAGTCATTTATCTGCTGTAAGAATAACTTACCTCTCCGTCCATAACGCTTGGTGAGATTTTGGCGACGAATTTGATGGAATGTCGCCAACTTGGCGACTTTTTGAAATGTTGCCAAATTAATGAAAATCTCGCCAAATGGATAAAAATGACGCTAAATCAATGAAAATGACGACTAATTGTCGAAAATTGAATATTTTGGAAAGGATATTAGTATCTACTATAAGAAAAACCTATTTTTTTACTATAAAATTAGTAAATTCAGTACATTATATAAGGAAAGTCATGTGATGCCCACAACAATTTTTTTTTACTTTAAAAGTAGTAAATTCATTACATTATATAAGGAAAGTTATGTGTTGCCCACGTCAGATTTTTTTTACTGTAAAAGTAGTAAATTCTTTGCATTATATAAGGAAAGTCATGTGTTGCCCGCATCAGATTTTTTGTTCTGTGAAAGAGGATACCCTGGAACACATTTTGTTCTTCTGCAATGGAGAGAGAAATTTTAGAACTGTTTTAACAATGTGTGTGTCTCTGTCTTTATTATCTATCTTATGTACATTTTTTGTGTATTGCCTTTTTACTTTATAGAAGACAGCGTGAAATTGGTCGCTAATGCGCCGGACTCACATATATGTATTGTTTTACTTATTTATTTATTTTATTTATATAAAAATTGCAAGCTACAGGATAAAGTTCCAGCAACAGCGTGCAAAATAAAATGCAATACAAAATATACAGATTAAAATGTAATAAAATGCATTAAAATGCAAACTATTGACAAATTCTTTTCAAGAGCACCTGCAAATGATTAAATACGCTAAAATATAAAATATTTACAACAAATTATTTTTAAATGCCATTTCCGATTAATAAGAAACATCAAGATTATCGGGGAAGCTGTTGTATAACTTACAAAAATCATTAATCGCGTAATAACAACCAATATTCGTACTAAAATTCCTTTCAGCAAATAAACTCATGCTCCTGGTAGAATACTGGGGAATATAAAACCCGATCCCCGCCAAGACAGGGGAACGGTAAATTTTGTTATTGAACATATTCCAGATGAATGAAAACAAAATGAAATCCTTCTGTTCTGTAAACTTTTAACTTTACATATATCACGAAGACAAGTGGCAGATAAGGCATAACAAAAAATACCAGTTTTTTTATTAGATATCTCAAAGCATTTGTTTTTAATAATTTCCATCTTCTTTCGTTCGTTACTAATTCATTTCCCCGTGGTGAAGGGGCGCCTACGCACCACGTCCACAAGACCCCCAGAGTATCCCATGGTGAAGGGGAGAAGATTTGCAGCTTCACATTTATAGAGCCTCACCGAGGGGCGGTAGTCTGACTTGGCCTCGACATGACAACATCCATGCCCGCTGGCGGGATTCAAACCCGCAACCCGACAATCCAGCTATCAGACGGAAACGCATGCCCTTGACCGCTCGATTACCGTATCGGCCTAATTTTGATCTTACATGCATGAACAGAATGAAAATGCCTCCACACCACAGACGCACACTCAAGTTGAGACCTGACCAAGGCATTGAAGGTAACAATAATGGTATCTCCATTAGTAAAATCCTAAGTAATTCTCTTAACCTTTGCTTACGGGGGGAACAGCGTCAGTCCCAAACGAAGAACCTTTCAAAAAGACAGGTATTTGACATACCCTCTTCCAAACAGTTCAATTCCCCTTCACTTCCCATTTGGCCAATTGGCTTCCATGGACACAAATGCCTATAGGATCCACTGCCGAGTTTCTTATAGGAATCATCACAAATATGAGAAATATGGAGAAAAGGAAAAATTATATTGCATTGAATGCAAAATTATAATTCGTACTAGATAAAATTTCTAAAATAATTGCAATATTACTTTGAAACGGCCCCATGAGGTACCCAATTCACCCTGGCCACCGCTAAATGTCAATAAATTGAAGTGCGACCTAAACATGAAACGAAGTTAAAAAGTACAGAAATATCATTACAACTTAAAATTTAAAATATTTTTTTCCACCAGAAACATGACTTATCTTTCAGTTCTATAAATAATAAATGCCATCTTCACAATCCTAAATCCAATAGCAGTAAACAACACATTCCAGTCTTCCAAAATCCAATATGCTCCAATTTGCGCAATGTTTTACAAAAGAACTTTAAAGTACTCTACCGCATTACGCGAGAATCCATTTTTAAAAAGAACAATAGCGTATATATTGATGGAAACTAGAAACTGCCAGTTCGCAATTCCCAGGGGGTTTCATAAGAGCATGATGCTCTTTTGGAATCTATAAAAAGACATCTGCTCCATATACGAAAACTTGAAATATACCGAAGTACCTGTGTATTTTTTTACATTTGGAAGATAAGGGCGGAGACATCAAAGAAAATCCTTTGGTGTTATTCCGGTTTATTAAAGAAATGTTTTCTTACCGAATTTATACATTGTGAAATAAACATTTTGATGCGTTGCATACAGAATTAAATATCATGCAAGGATTTGATTGTGGGAAATCGAGTGATAGTTTGTTGTCCGATTGGCTGTTGAATCAAATATTACGTGGAAAATAAAATGCACAATACCAGTAATAGCATAAATCATTAAATATGTGGCAGATCAATAAATGTAGCAATCTGTCAGTATAAAGGATAGACCATAATTTTCAATCAAGAAATTGACTCAATTGGCTGGTATTAATTACCGCCAGAAGACCACGGATTTAAGGTCACTGTCACTCATCAGTACGAGGCAGGCGATGAGTTCTTGCTTAAATGTAACCCCCTGCTATAAGATAGACGTCACTACATCGTAATCCTGAGCGCTTATAAATGTTTTCAACAGTTATCAGAGCTATAATAATACCTTTGCGTCGCTGAAGGATTTTCTACTTCTATCAGAAAAATTAAAAACTGTGTGCTTTAAGTAATTTTAGGCATGGTGTTAACGAAACTCGTAATGATGAGCAATAATGACCGCGAAATCATGGGTGATGATGGGTGACCAGTTGAGCAATTATTTTCTCTTCAAACCATAGAATTAGTATAGAGAAAATATTGTTTCACAAAAAGTTTCGATTTCGAGATTTTGATACCAATATATGTTTAGGACTTCCTGAAAACGTTTTGACTATCTTTAAAGTGATGTCGTCGATTTCTTGTATACACCACAGCTGCCCCAAATATTAAAGGATATTCACAAAACTTTATATCTTCATTTAATATAGAAAAATCTAGAACTAAATAGATTTTTTTTATATCGGGTTAAAACTTCGAAATGTATAGGAAACTTTATATTTTCTTAAGATGTCAGCACAGGGCATAATTATGCATGAAAAGAGTTATTATTTTCTCAGTAATCATAAAACTTCAATCATTGTTGCGAAAAATAGCCACGATACAAATTTTGTGTTCGTGACATCATTAGGTTCCTCCTTGAAGATGAACTCCAGGATGAATTGTTCTCAATATATATATTTTTTTTTCTGCATATTTGCCATTCACCTTTCCACATCGCCTTTGAAAATACGCTGAATTAGAACTCAAACATCGCCTTTGAAAACACGTTGAAGTAAAACTGAAAATTTAGTATAATTTCCAATACATATCCATGCTATTTTGTGCAATTAAACTCAATTTAATGAATTGTGAGAAAAAGAAAGATAAAATGAATTTATGTTTGTCCTGTCCTGAGAGTCATATGCTGTCCACGTCAGATTTATTTTTCATAAGTTATACCACTTGACGACTAGATAGGGCAATTCTAGTTTTAACACTCCCCATTTTGTCTTACAAGGACAGCCATTTATGTGATTAAGTCAAGTATACATGCGACATTGTGTCGCTCCTTGAATATCACAAGAAATTTCTTTTTACTTCCCTGCTGTCGTTCAATCCACATTCATCATCCAAATTCGCTATTTATCTTGGTGTTCATCACACTTTCCATTGACATAATTGGCAATGAAATGAAAATGTGATATGGTTCTGGCTGCTTAAATTACTTAAATGTATCTTTGGTTTTTGATTGCACATGTGAATGCCATATACAACACGGCATTTTAATCCTTATATATCTGGAGTGAGATTCTCCCATTTGGCTTTTTCACACAATCATATTTTTTCGGTTGGCTGTGTGGTCTGGGCCTTCAACACAATCATATTTATTACTAACAGTATTTCACAATCATGTACAAATTCCTATAGTATACTAAATAACATTGTTAACCAAAATATCCTGTTAAAATATTTAATTTAATGCTACTAAAAAGAAGTTTAAGAATATCTGTTCTCGCTA
Organism: Amaurobius ferox; assembly: GCA_951213105.1. Classification (NCBI taxonomy): domain Eukaryota; kingdom Metazoa; phylum Arthropoda; class Arachnida; order Araneae; family Amaurobiidae; genus Amaurobius; species Amaurobius ferox. The sequence goes on along the minus strand of OX578139.1, from coordinate 97,577,118 downwards.
TACAAAATTACCTTCACGGGCATATCTGAAGAATAAAACATCCTGGCCCCTTTTGTAAGCAAATTTACAAAAAATATGAAATTGAATCAATATATGCCAAATAAAAACGTTAAAATTGTATGGAACCCGCACTATTTATATACGCGAATATTAAAAGATATAACCTGCATTAATAGATTACATGTATAAATTGAAAATATAAATTAACTAGTAATATTTAAACCTGAAGGCAGTAATTGATTCCATATACCAAAATGAAAGAGCTAAAATTATATGGAAAGATATACCACACCCGTACTACTTATATTGTCTCAAATTAGAAAATATGTCCCTGTGTTAGTAGAACATTACCCGTATTACAATATGAGTCTCAACATCTTTTCTAAAATAAACAGATGACGTAATAAATTGAAAATATCAATAATTCCCTTAATCTTTATACCAGAAGACCGTAATTAACTCCAATATATTCCAATATATGTCAAAATATATGCCAATACCTCTTTACTACTTATATTCTCGTAGATTAGAAGATATACCCGTGCATTTGTAGAAAATTACCCGTACAAAGTACAATATGTGAGTTTCAACAATTTTTACTAAACTACAACAATGGCGTAATAACTTGAAAATATCAATATTCCCCGAATCAATAATCCCCGAAAATACCAATACTAATAATGTTTAAACATGAAGACCGTAAATGATATAATTTAGTAAAAAATGCAATGTCAATGAAATTTATTTTGTATTCATATCTTTATTATTTAAATCGGAAAAGACTTTATAAAAATTGTCTGCCTCATAAACACATTGGATCTAAATTTGTTGCTAGGCGACATGATATAATTTTCTTCAAATAAATTGGCGGAAAAAATATCGTCTGCTATATCTATGGAAGGTTTAATTGTATGTTTTTAATTAATATCTAGATTACCTCTGGTCCTAGAAACTCGAAAGATGGACTAAATTTTAAGAGGGACTATTCCAAGTCTACCCCGAAAATCTCATCAAATTCGATGCGGACGTTCTCCCGTGATGATGAGGCAAACATACAGACAGACATACAGATTTTCAATTTTATTTATAAAGAATTTATATATCCATCTGCACAACATTCAATAGCAGATGTAAAAATCTTATGTAGGCAACACATAACTATCCCTACGGACTTAAATTCATTTTCTCTTTATTTCTTTATTCAAAATAACAAGCCAAATTATTTGAAATTACAAGGAATTCGCACGTTTAATTCCATTTTCGTTTTCTTTCAATAACTGCAAAGGCAGCCTAGCAGAAATTCGAAAATGATGTGAAATAAATTTTATCCGCGTTACACAAAACACGCATCAACATCTTCTCATTCGAAATATGCAACTGAAGTTAGGTTTCACACCAATCAATAACAAGTTACACAGTTACTTACTATTTATACTTTCCCTGCAATACATGGTAATATATAAGGAAAGTATTAGAATCGTGCAGAAAATCGCAACTCGAGTTTTCGACGGATCAACACGTTTTGGGACCTCTAAAACACGAAAAAACTATTTATTTTTGTGTGTGGCGCCTGTATGTGTGTCTGTGGGTCTCTGTGTATGTGTCTGTGCAATGTATGTATCAACTCTTACTCAAAAACTAATTGACCAAATTTCATAAAATTTGGTAGATAAGTTACTTGTAGGCTACCCTGGTCCTGATTAGATTTTGGTATGATTCGGGGAAAAATAACCTGCCTTTTGTTTTGCCAAATTGTCCGCAAAAATCGTATGTGTCCACTCTAGCCGACAAATTAATTGACCGAATTACACAAAATTTTGGAAGATAAGTTGCTTGCGGAATACTATAGATACTGTGGCACTGGTTTGATGAGACGACTTTCATTGTTGTTATAAAACTACTTAATCAAATTTATTAAAACTTAGTAGTTAAGTCTCCTGATGATTATTCTGATGCTGATTCTATTTTAATATGATTTGGAAAAGTATAACCGACAATTTTATGCGAAATACCCAACAAAGATAGAGAAAATCTGAAATAAATGACTAAAATTGCTAAAATATATTAATTAAGTAGTTATTCTTCAGATAAATTTTTACAACTAAGCGAATAAGACGGGTTCCATATTTGTAGGATGAACCGTTCTCGCTATATTTTAGTTTTTTTTTTTAATTTTGAAGACCTGAAGAATTTAAAGTGAATTAAGTTGCCAAATGAAACGTAGAATCAATAAGCAAATCGTATATAATATCAGAAAAATAGCCATGTTACTTTCTGTAATTAATCTCAATTTAATGCATAATGAAATAAAAGGTTACAAAACGAATTTAAATCTGCAGGGAGAGTCAGGTGTTGCTCGCATCACACTTTTACTTTCCCTGCAATACATAGTAATGTATAGGGAAAGTTTTGGAATCATGTCGAAAATCGTAACTCGAGTTTTCGACGGATCTACACGTTTCGAGATCTCTAGAATACGGAAAAACCATTTTCAACGTGACGTCTATGTGTGTGTATGTGTGTCTGTGTGTCTGTGTGCTTGTCTGTCTGTCTGTGCAGATTTTGCATCCACTCTAACTAAAAATCTAATTGACCGAATTTCATAAAAATTGGTAGGTAAATCACTTGTGGGCGAATCTGGTGCTGATTAGTTTTGGGTACGATTCGGGATAAAAGAACCCGTCGTTTTCTGCGAAATAGTCCGCAAAAGCCTATATCCACTCTAGCTGAAATACTAATGGACCGAATTTCACAAAATTTGATAGATAAGTCTTTTGTGGGTTACACCCTGGAGCTGATTATATTTTGGTATGATTCGGAAAAAATAACCTGCCTTTTATTGCAAAATGGCCCGCAAAAATCGTCAAAATCTAAAATAAGAAACTACATATGCTCAAATGTATCCATTAAGTGCTTGTTTTATACGTAACTTTTAACGATGAAAGGAATAAGATCAACCCCATTGCACTAGGACTAGCCGTTCTCGAGATATTTTAGTTTTTTCGTATTTTCTCCACGCCACCTTTGAAAATAAGTCCACTTACCAAATGAGAACGAAAATTGAATTAAAAGTGAATTAAATTTAATTAAAATAAAGATAACGTGGATATAAGTCTGCAGGGAAAGTCATGTGCTGCCCACATCAGATTTTTATTTTCCCTGCAATGCACGGTAATGTACAAAGAACGTATTGGAATCATGCCGAAAATCGCAACTCGAGTTTTCGACTGATCTACACGCTTCGTGACCTCTAGAATACGAAAATGCTATTTTTAGTGTGACTTCTGTGTATGTGTATCTGTATATGAGTGTGCGTCTGTGGGTGCAATGTATTTTCCCACTCAAACTCAAAAACTAATTGACCAAAGGTCCTAAAAAATTAAGTAAGTTTTTTGTGAGTGTCCCTGATGCTGATTGGATTCGGGTACGATTCGGGAGTGAAAAGAACTTGCCTTTGTCTGCAAAATAACCAGCAAAAGTTGCATATATTCACGCTGGCTAAAAAACGATCTAACCCAATTTCACAAAAATTGGTAGATAAGTCATTTGTAGATTACCCTGGTGCTGATTAGATTTTGATACGATTAGGAAACGAAGAACCCGCCTTCTTTAAGAAATGGCCCGCAAAAAATCACTGAAATTTAAAATAGAAGACTAAGTATGCCCAAACATATCACTTAAATGCTTGTTTTATACGTAATTTTGCGGGATGAAAAGAATAAACCCAATCCCATTACTCACCTTGGAGACTAACTGTTCCCGGCATATTTGAGTTAATTTCGCATTTTTGGTACGCCGCTTTGGAAAATATGTCCAGTTACCAAATGAAAACGAAGACTGATTTAAATTGCACATTTGGCGTAATTTTAAATAATTATGCATGTTATTTTGCGCAATTAAACTCAATGTAATGAACTGTTAAAGAAATAACCAGAAAATGAATTTGAGTCTGTAGGGAAAGTTGCGTGCTGTCCACATCAGATTTGTATTTTTTATCAATCTTCCATTCTTATAAAAATACAGTGATCGTTCCCCTGCCTTTTAGACGAAAGAGAGCGTTAAAAATACTTCGTCTTTCGCAGCCGATTACTTTGCATATTTGACAACATAATATTTGACAATATCTTAAAATCTGAATGACCCCGACTTTCAAATGTAGTTAGCGTCCGAAAAGACTACACTCGACCTTCCATGCGAATAGAGTGACGATTTTTAAATTAATTGAAAACAGCAGACAAATAAATTATATGTCAAACATTAAATAAAAAATCTGATGTGGGCAGCACATGACTTTCCTTATATAATGCAATGAATTTACTACTTTTACAGTTAAAAAAAATGTTATTCTTATATTCTTTTCAAGATACTGAATTGTCGTAATTTTCATTGATTTAGCATCATTTTTATCCATTTGGCGAGATTTTCATTAATTTGGCAACATTTAAAAATGTCGCCAAATTGGCGACTTTCCGCCAAATTCGCCGCCAAAATCTCGCCAAGTGTTATGGACGGAGGAATAAGTCATTCTTACAGCAGATAAATGACTATTGGCGTTCAAATACAAAAGTATTACTCAAAGTATATTTCCTCGTGAATGGAACGAGTTAGATCCAAAAGAAGGATGTCACCAAATTTATTGCATGATATTACATATGAAAAGTGAACATGTTTCTTAACAGTTAATATATTTTTTTTAATTTATTAGATTTTTTGATAAATTTATATGAAAAATGTGCAATATCTCGAGAATGGTGCATGCTAGCGTTCTAAAGTTTATGTCAATCGCTTTTTATGGAAAAATTACATAAATGTCTATTTGCGTAACTATAAGGTTTTGATTTATTGATGATTTTTACAAAATTTCACACAAAAACATTCGATTATGCTTTAAAACAATAGGCTTCCAGTATTTACGGATTGTGATTCTTGTACTAAATTTCATTCGAATTGCTCCATTCGTTCGTGAGATATCGTCTCCACAGACTCACTGACACACACACACACACACATACTTTCATACACACACACATACTTTCACACACACGCACATACTTTAACACACACACACACACAGACATCAGTTCAAAATTGTTCGATTTGTGATCAGGGATGCTTGAAACGGTCTCTCCCATCGAAAACTCGAATTCAAATTTTCGACCCAGTCACAATACTTTCCTTATACTTTATATATATAAGGAAAGTAAAAATGTAACAGATCAATGTTTGGAAACGAAAAGTTTATTATACATATGGATAGTAATGAAAATTCGATATGGACAGAAGAAGAATTTCACTAAAACATCATATTTTAATTTTTGTTTTAAATAATGTATAAATTTGAATTTTGTCGCACAAAATAAACAAGATGGATGCCATATATCATTTTGAAGTGGGTCATGTGATCGTTTCATATCATGGTCACGTGATCGTTTCATATAAGATGTGTAATTATTATTGTAATTTTTATTTAAAAACTACTGAATATATTTCCCTGAATTTTTTTTATATATTTTATGGAACAATTTGACTATTACCTAAAATTTTCGAAGCAATTTGTGAATTTTAAATCCGCTTAAAAAATGTTTGAAAAATTAGGTCCCATAGGGCTCAATGTATTTCATTTTTTCAACCCGGGTTCAATCCAAAACTAATTGGGTGATATTATTCATTTATATTCCCATAGGTCCTACAGACCGTCTGAACAACATACTAAAATTTCATTTTGATTAAGTCATTTTTACGGCAGTTATCGTGCTAACGGACAGACAGACAGACAGAATGAACAAAGTCATAAACACTTTTCAACTTTGTTGTAAAGTGTTAAAAATGAATTAGATTAAATGCCAATTTGAAATGACATCACATTAGAAATTTAAAAGTAATTCCGCTCTTATTTGCCACAGTGGACCATTGTGAAATGGCGGCATATCGCCCCAAATCCCAGAAAAAGTTATCCATGTATATTCTAGAGGGCAATTGGTCTTCTTTACTGCATAACAAACAGTACATATCGAGTCTTTAATTAATACATTTATACATGCGTTTTTTTATTAATACTTTCCAACATAGTTGAAATGTGTTTATAACTTTGTTCAATCTGTCTGTCTGTCTGTCCCTTTGCACGATAACTACCGTAAACAAGACTTTCTCGAAATGAAATTTTAGTATGTTTTTGAGACGGTCTGTGGGACATATGGAAATGTAATTTAATAATATCACCCAATTAGTTTTGGAATGAACCCGGGTTGAAAAAGTGAAATACATTAAACCCTATAGGACCAAATTTTTCAAACATTTTCAAGCCAAGTTAAAATTCATAAATTGCTTCGAAAATTTTAGAAAATATTTAAATTATCCTATAAAATATATAAAAAATTCAGCAAAATATGTTGGGTAGTTTTTTGAATAAAAAGTAAAGTAATAATTACACCCGTATTTTATGAAGTGATCACGTGATCCACTTCAAAATAAAATATGGCATCCATCTTTTTTCCCAGTGTTATAATCGTGATTTTCAAAGTTCTTTTAAATTTATAGTGTTGCATCCGTTCTAACTCCTCTTTATTTTTGCATATTTTCTGTGGATCTATAATCTGTTCCAACGCAATTACAATATTTTTTAGTTTAAATGATCGTCAAACTTTGATTATTTCTACAACAAAGTCTAATTTTAATGGATGCAGAATGTGAACAAGTGATTGTTAGTTGAGTTGTATAAAAATTGCTGAACTCTTTTCACTCAAAATTATTTAGCTCAGGAGGCTGAAATAAAAGTGATATGAATGAAACAGTCATTGCGTTTACATAGAGAGCCAGACGATTTATATTTAGATGACGTCATTTGCATAAAGTTCATTTTTTCGAGGAAGTTTCAAATCTTCAAATATATTAAATTACTGTAGTACTGTAATAATTTAAAATATACCAGCGCCGAATGCATCGCATTTTATAGATGTTTAAATAAAATTGCATTTTAGTTGGAAAGTGTTTCATAATCAATGCTTTATGCATTATTGATCTTTCTTACTTCAGATTGTGTTGATTTTGCGGATCGTTTTGATTAAAAAGGACGGTTTTCTCATCGTACCAAAAACGATTCAACGCTAGGATAATGTATAACTACCAAATTTTAGGTAAATTTTGTCCAATAGTTTTTGATTTAGAGAAAATACATCTTGCACAGGTTTCCATACATTTAGATACGCAGAGCACGTGATGAAAATTTTTTTCGTAGTGCCTAAAACCTGTAAATCCAGTGAAAACTTTTCATAATTTCATGTTATTGCACATTCGGCGCTTTTCCAAATGACAACATGTAACACAATTTCAAAGTACCCAAATCACTTACATTTCGCACAACTCTAAATTGCCAGAGTTACCAATACTGATACCATTAGCTACAAGCAATGTAATCCACATATTGTAATATTTTAAAAATCGTTCATCAATTTTGCGTTATTTTCGTTACTTTGGCGTCATTTTTGCAATTTTGGCGATGCTGTTGCCAATCTGAGGTAAAATATTCCCAAATTGGCAATATTTTGCTAAAGTAATCGCCAATAAGATCGCAAAATGTATTGATACGCTTTATAAAAAACAGAGAGAAGATATTTTCTTATATATAAATGACTATTGGCGAATCGTTAGACGTTAAAATACAAAAGTATTACCAGAAGTATGCTGTCTTGTGAATAAAATGAACTAGACTAGATCCAAGAGAGTAATGTTAACAAATTGGTACAGTAATATTACATATGGAAGTGTATTTCACAATAGTTAATACTTTTTTTATAATTCTATGTGTTTTTTACACATAATTTATTTGAAAAATATGCAACATCGTAAAAACGGTTCACGCCATCAAATACAAATTATATAAGAAATGTTAATTTACGTAATATATATTATTGAATGTTCTGATGATTTTTCAATGATTGTTTCTAAATTTCATTCGAAAATTAAAAGGTTACGATTGCGTTTAATGTAAAAAGGATTCCAGTATCCACTGATTTTAATAGTTGTAGAAAATTGCGTTCTAAATGCTCCATTCATTCGCAAGATATCACATACTCAGGCTTATGAACACACACACACAGACATCACCTCAAAAATGTTCGATTCGAGTTCAAGGCTGCTTTTGAAACGTGTTCTTCCGTCGAAAATCCGAATTCAAATATTTGACTACGTCACATTACGTTCTCTATAAATTATACTATGTATGTAGGAAATGTAATAATTCTTTCTGCCATTAAATCTATCAGAAACTCTTAATGATAATTTTGATATCAGGATTCATTAGGTTCGTGCAATCAATTCTCAGTCAATTTTTAACAGAATTATTATCCGTACATTTTAAATTTTATCAGACTTTTTAATACATTTATTCTAAAAATGTGCTATATATTAAAGGCCGTGCATGTCAGAGTTTTTTTCCACATTTCTTGAGATTATTAGATGTCAATATTTTATATTATTAATTTCCTTACGTACATATTGTATAAGGAGAATATTGTGACGGGGTCGAAAATTCGAATTCGAGTTTTCGACGGGAGAGCACGTTTCAAGCATCCCTGATCACGAATAAAACCCTTTTGTAGTGATGTGTGTGTGTGTGTGTGTGTGTGTGTATGTGTGTGTGATGGTATATGTGTGTGTGTGTGTGTGTGTCAGTGAGTCTGTGGAGACGCTATCTCACGAACAAATGGAGCGATTCGAATGAAATTTGGTACAAAAATCACAATCCGTGAATACTGGAAATCTATTGTTTTTAAACGCAATCGAATGTTCAGAACCCTCTCAAATTTTCGAGTGAAATTTGAAAAAATCATCAAAAATTCAAAACCTTTAATAAAGTTACGCAAATAGACATTTCTTATGTAATTTTTTTATTAGGAAACGATTGACATAAACTTTAGAAAACTAGCATGAACCGTTCTCGAGATATTGCACATTTTTCAAATAAATTTATGAAAAAATCCCATAGATTAAAAAAAATATATTGACTGTTGAGAAACATGTTCACTTTTCATACATAATGTTATGCGATAAATTGGGTGACATCATTCTCGTGGATCTAGCTCGTTCCATTCATAAAAAAAAGATACTTTGAATAATACATTTGAATTTGAACGCCAATAGTCATTTATCTACTATAAGAATAACTTATTTCTCCGTTCATAACGCTTGGAGAGATTTTGGCGACGAACTTAGTGGAATGTCGCCAACTTGGAGACTTTTTAAATGTTGCCAAATTAACAAAAATCTCGCCAAATGGATAAAAATGACGCAAAATCGTTGAAAATGACGACTAATTAACGAAAATTCAATATCTTGGGAAAAATACAAGTACCTACTATAAGAATAACCTTTTTTTGCTGTAAAAGTAGTAAATTCATTGCATTGTATAAGGAAAGTCATGTGCTGCCCACATCAGATTTTTTTTCTTTAAAAAAAGACGCTCGATATTATTGGAAGGGCGTATTTGAAATTTTGATTTTGTCCAAAATTTAATAGATCCAAGTTAGCTCAATTTGCAACAACTATATTCTAAGTCTGTTCTGAAGATATCATGTTCATATCCACATACATACACGTATACACACACACAAATATATAGTCACAGACATCAACTCTTTCTGTTCGAGTTCATGAATTCTCAAAACGTGCAAAACTCCAACGAAAACTCAAATCTGCATTTTTGACCCAATCGCAATACTTTTCTCGCAAATTATAATTTCCCATATTTCTCGCAAATTATAATCCATTATTACATTTTGATATCTTTAGCGATAATAAATCCTTTGCCTTTAGTAGCTGCCTAAAGTAGTACGTAAATAATAACTTAAGCAACATCTTATGACTTAAGTTGTTAGAAACAGTTTCTGATAGATAATGAATGTCATTAGAAATAATTTACAATATAAAATTCTTAATTATAAATTCCAAATTATTTTCAATTTCAATCCTCTAAGCACATTTTACATTAACTCGAAACCAACTTGACCTTTATCGACTTCCCTTCAAACGACCTTAACCTCCGTTGAAGTCCCATAAGTATGTCTTTCACTTTCGAGGACATTTCAGGAGTCTAAACACGTCTTTCCAGTTCCTTAACAGCTGTCAAAATCCTATTGCTGGACTTAATTCAGACTACCAATTTTTTTAGCAATTTAGACAGTTTAAGTGACAGCAGGCCCGTGAAAAGATCTTCATTCTTTAGTTATGTTAAAATTGGGAAATTTCGTAGGGATAAACTGTCTTCTGAAGATCATGAAATTCAATAGGATATGTGCAGACTGTCAATCATTTGTAGAAAATATTTATAGTTGATCTATAGTTTCTTGGAAGTAATTTTGCACCTTTTTAACAATTTCCAACATGATTGTAAAGTGTTTATGTCTTTGTTCATTTTATCTGTCTGTCCGTTCGCACGATAACTGCCGTAAAATTGACTTTAAGTATTGACTTTACTTTTACGTATTATCTGTGTATTTAAATAATGTGCCTACGAATTACAATATTTTTTATTTAAAATAATCACTAAACTTTGACTGTTTCTACAACGAAGTCTAATTTAACGTATGCAGAATGTAAAACAATCAAGCGATTGTAAGATGAGTTGTACAAGAATTGATGAATTTTTTAACTCAAAATTATTTAGCTCTGCAGTCTGGAATATAAGTGATATGAATGAAATTGTCATCGATTTTACATAGAGAAGCAGACGATTTTATAGCATTGCCTTTTTGAATGAAGTTTCAAGTTTCCAAGAAAAATAAATTATCGTAGTACTGTGATAATTTAAAGTAATATCAGAGCTTAATGTATCGCATTTCAGAGCTGTTTAAATAAAAGTGTATTTCAGTTGGAAAGTGTTTCGTAATCACTGCTTTTGCATGATTAATCTTTCTTGTTTCAATTTGTTTTTGTACAATTAACAAATTCAGTAGTCGGAATTAGAATTCGAAAATATTGCATTGTTTTTCTAGATCCTTGCCGCTTTCGGTATTCTCTATAGTCTATAGGATATCACATTATCTAAAGAATAAGAAGCAATTCCCGTACTACGTGGTCCAGGTGATAAATTTAAAAAATCTGATGTGGGCAGCACATGACTTTCCCTGCAGACATATATTCACGTTCTCTTTATTATAATTAAATTTAATTCACTTTTAATTAAATTTTCGTTCTCATTTGATAACTGGACTTATTTTCAAAGGTGGCGTAGAGAA